>OV702296.1:203195217-204445217 GCA_916181665.1 Avena sativa
CAATAGAATCCGGATTCAAGTACCTTTGCTGCAGTTCGCTTGCCTGCATGATGTCCTCCATACGGGTTGTCATGACAAGCTTGCAAAATTGCATTCATTTCATTGTTAGGAACACACTTTTGAATCATTCCATCAAGTCCATGACGATATAAATAAGGATCACCCCAAAAGTAATATTTAAGATCATTAAAGAATTTCATTCTTTGGTTTCTTGTCATACCAGAAGGTAGAAATTTTCCTGCAATATAGTTAGCATAGTCCGCAAACCAAGGATCAGCGATTTCAACATTCGCTAAATATTCTCCCGGAAATGACTCATTTATAGGTACAGGGTCAGTGATTATTCTCTCTATTCTAGAGAGATGATTTGCTATCGGATTATCCTTATCCCTTCTATCTATTATTTGCAAATCATATTATTGCAGTAATAAAACCCATCTAATCAACCTGGGATTCACATGCTTTTTCACAAGGAGGTGGCGCAAATCTTGGTGATCTATGTGAACCATCACCTTAGAATTAATGATGTAAGGTCTAAATTTGTCACAAGCAAAAATTATGGCCAGGAACTCTTTTTCTATAGTAGCATAATTTTTCTAAATCTTATTAAGAGTTCTACTAGCATAATGAATAACATTTAAATTATTTCCGTCTTGCTGTCCTAGCATAGCTCCTAAAGCATAGTCACTAGCATCACACATGATTTCTAAAGGTTCATCCCATTTTGGAGATTGCATGATAGGTGCTAGAACTAATTTGTTTTTAATGTTTTCAAAAGCTGCAATGCAGTCATGATCTAAGTAGAACGGGGTATCTATCTCAAGAAGGTTAGTGAGAGGCATAGCTATTTTAGCAAAATATTTTATAAAACTCTTATAAAAACATGCATATCCCAGAAACATTTTTAAGTTTTTTATGTCCTAAGGTACTGGAAGATTTTCTATAACATTTATATTAGACTTATCTATTTCTATACCCTTCTCTGAAACCTTATGTCCAAAAGCTTTACCTTCTGTTTCCATGAAACGACATTTCTCCCAATTCAAAACCAAATTTGATTGCATGCATCTCTGCAAAACTTTGGTTAAATTGTAGAGATAATTATCAAATGTTGTTCCACAAACAACAAAATCATTTCTTAGAACTTCCATAGTCTTTGGATCATCAAAGAATTTTAGAACACATTCTTGAAAAGTTGCAGCTGTATTACATAAGCCAAATGGAATTAATCTATAAGCATATGTGCCATAAGGACAAGTGAAAGTCGTTTTCTCTTGATCTTCTGGTTGTATAGTAATTTGAGAATAGCCGGAATAACCATCAAGAAAACAGAAATAATAAGTCTTTCTAAAATTTTATCCATAAATGGTATAGGTTTATGATTTTTCTGTGTCTCACGGTTTAGTTTCCTAAAATCAATGCACATGCGATATCCAACAATAGGTCTTATAGGAACTATCTCACCATCCTCATTCATAGCAGCATCAAGACCACCTTGTCTTGGTATGCAATGAGCTGGGCTAACCCATTTACTATCGGAAATAGGATATATTATGTCAATGTTTAATAAGCGTATAACTTCTTTTCTTTCTACTTACTTCATTTTCGTATTAAGCCTTCTATGTGTATCAACTACAGGTACAACATCATCAAGCATGGTAATCTTATGTGTTACTATAGAGGGATCTATTCCTTTAATATCACTTAGAGTATATCCAAAAGCTTCATGATGCCTGATCAAGACTGAAATGAGTTTATTTGTTTCATTTTCCAATAAATTTTTACTAATAATAACAGGACATTTATTTTCATTATCTAAGAACTCATACCGCATATCGTCTGGAAGTCGTTTCAATTCAATTGGTGGAGGTTCTTCATCTCCTTTTCTTACCAATTCTTCATAGTCATGTGGATTATGCACTTCCAGAACGGAATCTAGGTAATCATCCATGTCTTCTCTTTCCACATCATGTGGTACCTCCTCCCAATTAATTAGGCTCCTCTCTAATTCATCTTGCAGGTGCTAAAATGAATTGCGGCTAGCTCGACACTCGTTTTCCCTTCCTTGATACCTCTTCATATGACCTCTTCTTTAGTTTGGCAAAGTGGAATATCATTTCCTCTTCTCCAAACATCATTGAAATAGTCTCCTTCTTATTATCAATTCGATCTTTGGTTATGGAGACAAAAGTCCTGCCTAAAAGAATAGGACAAAAAGAATCTCGAGGCATATCAACAATATGAAAATCAAGGGGGTACATGAGTGCTTTAATAAAGACATAGATATTTCTAATAACACCTTCCGGTTTTATATTAGTTCTATTTGACAACTTAATAGTTGTGTCTACCAGTTCCACATATGGATTATTTAAATTGTAGTGAAGTTCCTCATAAAGTGATGAAGGCATAATGTTTATAGAGGAAATCGGTTCACAAATTCCGTATAAGAAAGTTCCCCACAATATATAGGAGTCATAGGCTTAAAAGTTTCGTTACCTCGTACCTTACCTTCAATGAATTCTAAATTTTAAAGGTCTAGTGTAACCACTTCATTATCCATGGTTCGTACTTGCATAAGATCCTTTAATATAACCATATTTTCATTGGTAGCATCGGGGTTCTTTTTTGGTTTCTTTAATCTTCTCCTTATGTGTTCTTCCTCTCTGCGCTTTTTCTTGATATTCTCTTGAATAGGTTTGGAGGAAAACTCTACTATTGGTGCACTTTTTCTTGCGCGATTCTTTTCTTTTAGGGGCTTATAGGGTTTCCATTCTGTAGGTACCTGTAGATGCCCTGCATAATTCTCAATAATTTTCTTTACTGATTAAGAATCAATACCGAGGGTTTTAATCATTGCACAAGTCTTTTTATCTGCAAGAAAATTGTTAACACAAGCATATTTAGAAGAACTATTCATAATTCTCTCCTCATTTTTAAGATTTTCCGTTGTCTCCCTCATTTTCATTATTAATATCCAGGCTTCATCATAGGTACATGATAGAAAACTACCATTAGAAGCGGTATCTAGGCTTGTTCTATTTTTATCATTAATCCCTCCATAAAAAGTGTGAGTGATTAACCAATTAGGCAAATGATGATGGAGGCAATTATCTAGATAACTTTTATACCTCAGATAGCCTTCATATAAATTCTCATCAGGACTATTTTTGAAACTGATAATAGTACCTCTCATCTTGTGAGCTTTGCTTTCTGAGTAATATTTTGATAGGAAATTGGTTGTCAATTCCGTCCAAGTCCTTGGTGCCTCTGCACAAAAATACATATACCAGTTGCAAACATTATTTGAGAGTGTCTGTCTAAACAACTGGACTTTAACCCTATCAAGATTACAATTATCAAACATAAAGGAACCAAAAACATCTTCAAAGAATTGTAAGTGCCCACATGGACTCTCTTCATCGGCTCCTGTAAATTTCATAGAGTGTAGCAGTACAAATAATAAAGGATGGATCTCAATACCATCAATGCTTTTGTTGATAGCTATAAAAGCGTCCATGGGTGAACCCATTTTCCTAACTGCCTCAAGCTGGATTAAATGTTGAGTATTGTCCATTGTTATCGTCCTGCAAGTTAAATCAAAGATTAGTACAACGAAAGTAAATAACTAAAAGTAAAGTGACTTATAGCGCTAAGCTCACCGACAACGGCGCCAGAAAATAGCTTGCTGACTTCAAGTGAACATATCATTTGTAGCTAGTTTCGAAATAAAGATATAGATCCCACATGGAGGAGTAGGCAAAACACTGAAATGCTTTTAACTAAAACTAAACAAAGTATTTAAGAAATAATTTTAAGATGCAAGAAAAATAGAATTGTTTTGGGGTTTTTGATTGAGCAAAGCAATTAAATAAACTAAAGTAAAACTTAATGCAGAAAGTAGGAATCGCGTATGTGAAAGAGCTTGAAACTACAATAGGGAAAATGCGTTCTTAGGGAGTGGTGGATACACCGCTAGCAATTTAGATAGAGTAATCAAGATTATCATAGCAAATATTCTCATGACATTTATGTATGCGGGAGGAGCTCCATATATGGACGAATATGCAGCAACCACTACATATATCATCCATCATAACCACAGTTGACAGATAAATGACATCAATCGTATTATCTCGCTATTAAGGGATTTCTCTATGGCATGGACATGTCTTAATGAGTTTTCCTTGCTTCCTCAAGTTAGTACGTAAAGAATGACAACAGCTTTATAGTCACAGTAAGTGCTATCATCTCTCCGTCTACCAATAAGTAATCCCCTTCATCAAGTCCCCATAAGAGGCAAATATTAAGAGGCGCATAACTCTCAAATCTGTGTAGGGCGAAGATGGATCCCTTGGGCAAGTTTCCCCTCTAGATCCCTTCCAGAGGTGAGTTTTTTGGCAATTTCTTGGTGTTATGTATGTCGTCTCCTAGATTTGATTGCACGGGGTGAAAGTATTTAAAGAGGCGGTGGCAGTGGCAACTATACGGCCGAAAAAAGTATTCATGTCGTATACTTGGTCGTTAAACCTACTGTTTGTTGCGATCACCCCGGGTTTTCTTCTGGTGTTATTGATATTTATGAAATTAGTGATTTAGGCTGTTTTTGTCTCCTTTTTGCTCCAGTACAACTGGTCCAAGAGTTGTGTCCATCGTATCCATCATATGTCCTGATCCTGGTGAAAATAGACATAAAAGATGCACACGAACGCTGTAAAATATTAATATCCTACCATTACAGTTCAAAATAATAAAATAAAACATGATGCAAATATGCACTCATCAGTGCCTGAACAATAGCTAAGGGGAAAAGTTGATCTAAATCAGTAGTACAGAAAAATCTATCTAAAGTAGCTAAAATAGGTTCCACTTGGTTATTGGCCCAAGTGAATTGCCTATTACCCATTTTGATCTCTAACAAGCTCGAAATCTCAATGCAAGCATTAAATTTATCACACCATTTATGATTAATGTTGCCATTACTTTTGTTTGAGGAGAATCTAACCAAATTAAAATCTTCTCCAACAATATTCATGGTGGAGCAATCTAGGAAAAGACTATGGAGTTCAGAAAGAAACAACTCCTTACCTTACTCATAAGGAGATCCATAGACATTAACTTCTCTAAAAGTAGCACCACTACTTTTAACTCTAACAGTACAAGAAATAGAGAAATCTTTGATCAGCCAGCTAATGGGCTAAAAAATCTATAAATCCACCCCTAAGAGAGGTCCACCTGTAGTAACTTTTCCTGGCAGAATCCTCCACTCAAACATACGACCTCCAACAAATGACTTAAGATAAGAATCAGAGATACTCTCTTTTTTATTTCCTAGAATCCAATAATAGTTGGTTTAGTTTTAGCGAAATTGTCTAAAATGCATTCTTTTCTACCCTCTACATGAATACCTCTAATATTCCAAGATTCAAAATTCATCTAAAAAGTTTTTTCTTAGGGTGCTTGCCTCATCCTATTTTACAGATTCTAGTCCAATTCTCATCACTGTTTATGCTCTCCTCAGGATCACCCTGTAGGTGTCCAGGAGTGCAAGGGGAACAGTTCTGACCAGTATCCTGTGCTAAAATAGGGTCACTACTGGCACATGAATCCAAAGGAAGATCACTAACAAAAACAATTTCTGAATCAACATCTATGCCAATAGACTTAGCTACTGAAATGAAGTCAGGTTCTAGCATGGCAGCAAAGGATTTTTTTTACCTTGATTAGTAGGCTTGTTTTTAGGCACCTCCAGGTTTTGCTTCTTCTTATTCTCCTGAGCTAGCTCCATCGTAGTTTTACCTCCAGCATCAAACCTAGCACTTTGACTTGTTCCAAATATGGGCCCCCACTGTTTATCTTGCTTCTAAACCTTATTGTCCACCTCCATATTAGCTACTTACAAATATGATATGTCTACCTGCTTATCAGGCATGTAGGCATCAACAGATGCAACAAGGACATGCATACCAGGAAACTCTGAATGGGAAAAGTCATCAGACAAGATCTCCTCCTCAAAGTGGCTAGCTTCATCAACCACCTCCATATCTTGCAGTAGAGCAAAGCATTTTTTCTGGTCCAAATAATCATTCTGTACCTAGGCCAGAATGTCATTGCTAATACCTGAAAGCTGGTCATCTAACTTGCTCTTCAGTAAACTGATAGTACAGATATCCTCATTCTCATCACAGGACACATCACTGATAGTCCTTTGCCCCACTCTACCAGAGGAGAATTTTAATATGCGGCTCAAAAGTTCAGACGCCAAGGCAACGCGGGGTCCAAGTTGCGTGCAATCTCGCGGAAGGGCTGTAGTAGCTTCATCAATTGTCGAGAGGGGCCAAACAGGGGTAAATACAAATCTAACGGCCAAACGATCATTTGAACCAGTCAAAAACGGTTGAATTCAAATCCCACCATTAGGTAAACTCTTCTTGCATTGACCCGTCAGTATTTCCCGTTATCCTTTGTGTTTGTGGACTGGTTTACCCCTGCGAGGACTAGATCTTCTTCTCTGATCTACTCTTCTCCCCTATTATTCCCCTCTCCATTACCTTGCTTAGCTCCAGCTACTAGACTCTAGATCAGAGCTCACCGTTGCTCTCCTTGCGTCCCCGCCATGGTTGGTCAACCTCCCATGCCCTTAATCAAAGCTTGCCGCCGTCGCCCTCGCCTCGTTTTTCCTAGTCGGCATGTCGGAGCTTCGCATCCCCAGTCTAGCCTCTCGCCGCTGCCTAGACCTTCTCACACGGCGGAGCGCGTCCGACCGGGCAATCCGGACCGGCGAACGGCCTCGGGCGGTTGTGTGATGTCGCGCACCCCAGGCATGGTAGACCTGGCAGAGGAATGCTCTCATGGCCACCGTGCTGGGCACGCGTCCCGTCATGTCGTCGGAAGACTTGCTGTCGGCTTTCAGGTCTTGTTTTGGGATCAGACGATAAGTGGTCAATATTGAGGTGTGCGTGCCGCCATTCGATTTCTTCGTCCGGTTCGCCCACAGCTCAGATAGCGAGCGCGTTCTGCATTCTTCCCGTTCTTTCGAGTGTCGTGGGGAGAAAATGAGCTTCTTGCGTTGGCATCACTCTTGTGGGTGGGACGCTCTTGGGGCAGCTTCGTTTCTTCTCTAAACTCGGCTTTGATGGCCTCCCTTTGCATGCTTGGGAACCGGAGGCCCTCAAGCAGGTCGTCAGTAGCCTTGGTGGTGAGCTGGTGGAGATTGTGCCACCGAGCGACCGATGGATCATCGAGGTAAAGGCATGGCTGAAAGATTCAGACACCATTCCTAAGATGAACAATGTGGAGATTCCAAGCAGGGCAAGAGGACAACTTTGCTGGAAGCACCCGGTGGTCTAAGTTGCGCTCAAAGATGAGCTCTCCTCCATTGCCCAACTGATAGAACTTGCTATACTTCACCTACATCTATAAGAATGTAGGATAAGTAAGTTAGTAGAGTGATCAAGTGTGTTAAATTTTATGTAAGTTTGCAAGAATTTTTGAGGAACATGAATTTTCTTGAAAGAATCTTAGTGATAAGAATGAGAATAGGTTTTCATAAATACTCACTTCTTTTGTTTTGAAACTATGCTTTTGATTCAAGCGTCCATTCTAACTAGGGTCTCCTATGGTTAGGATGGCTCTGATACCAACTTGTCAACATCCGGATTTTTAATCCCATATGCCTATTATGCCATGCATCGCAATCCCAGGATTACCATTTTTGCGAGACATAACAGATTGGTACCATAGTTCATCATCCATTACAAACCATAATAAAGGTCTTACAAATAAAGGATCTCATGATCCAGTCTTAATACAATCAACGCAGCAGAATAATATAATAACGGTAGCTTGGGCGAAGCTCCATCTTCAGGGTCACATGCAATGCTGGCGATGGGAGATGATCCTAGTTGTCATAGACTTCCTGATGTCCATCATCCTGGTAGTCCTCCTCACAGTCTGGCCATAGGAATAGCCAGGGACAAAGCCATGAGTACTCTTTAAGTACTCGCAAACTAATACTAACAAGTAAGGTAGTTTGAGTAGGAATCCTAAGATCTAGGTTATTTTGCAAAAATCCAGATTTATCTCTAACTGAGTTTAGAAGTAAAGAAAACTAACTTAATGTTCTACAACACCGAAGTGGGTACTTTAAGTTTTATGTCACAACCCTGTTGTGGTCAAGTCAAAGTCATGATTCATTTCACAAGTCATTTTAAAAACATCTGACGACGGAACAATATGGCCACTCCAACTGTTCATAACTGCGGATGCGGCTATTCGAATAGTTTGACACTCTGCAGAGGTGGTACACTTTCACCACAACATTGAATACATCCGTCAGGAACAATCCTGAATCACCATACTTAGTATGCGGATAATCAATCCTAACCTTTCAATTACACACCCTAGTATAGGCACCTCCCCTATGAGTTTGGCCTCCCAACCATGACCATCTGTCATATTGGGAACTGCATAGGTGGACGATCATAACGAGGTAGCCTCATCTCAAACCTCTTCCGCAAGGGAACCCATACTAAGATATATAAACTTCAAGTCAAGCCCTACCCAAATTCATGTATTATGGTTGTACGGTAAAATTGGAATGGTATCGCATCCGAACTCAACCATCAGTTTTAAAAAGGGTCTAAGGCTCATGCCTCAACATTTTCATCATCAAATCATCTTGTGTTCATAACACATGTCAAAACATTTCATTAGAATGACTCATCATTCTAAGGTTTTCATAATCATTTTCACCAAGTATTCCCATCTAAAGTGATCAAGTTTTATGCTTAGCACTAGCCACTAAAGTTGAGGGTAATCACTAATGAGGATTCTAATCAAGTGTGACTTATCTAAGTCTAATCTCATGCCTTAGTATGACATCTAGTTCTATCTAACTTAGGCCAAGTTTTATGCTCTTTATGCTACCAATATCTTTCCAAAATTCACAAGTCACTAGGTACAAGTAAACAAAGAACTTTTATAAAGAAATAAAATAAATAAATCTTGCATGTAAAACGGGGATTTGGTATACTCAAGGTTGTCTAATCAAAGTATTCCTAATACATTGCATAAGTTATCTAGCTTGCAAAGTTGCAAGTGTTAGCTTGCTAGGATGGCTTGCATAGTTAGTAGCTTGCCTTGAGTGGTGCAGTGATTAAAGTTCTCTTCTCCTTCTTCCTCGTAGTAGTCCCCCTCCTCTTTGTATCCTTGGTCGGTACTAGCGTCTATAAATAAATACGAGGTACACAATCACCAAACAATACTTAACTACTTCTATTTGGCACACAAGGGTTCACACTAGATGATCTAGCATCATCACAATCATCATATGAATTAAAGACTTTGTCTTATTTATTTTATTTTATAAAAGTAATTTATACTCATTGAAAACTACTTAAGATTTAATATTCTCCAATTAAAATATGGGATCATGTTGACACATGTCATCACCACATATTTTAATACTTGGGAATGTGATTTAAAGTGGTGTCACAATTTAATAAGGTTTAACATTATTATTTTAATTAATTAAAGTGACTAGAAATGCCTATGGGGCATTCTTTTAATACTTGTCCATTATCACTTCAAGTAAACCTAGATATTTTTATATATTCAGAAAGATCTTGTCAAATGTGATTTTTAAGAGTTGGAATCAACTCAAAAGCATTTATGGTTGATTTTTTGAAAAATGTTTGAATGCAGAAAAGTCCCTGCCTTGTTATTTTTACTATAGATGATCTATAATTTCAAATGGTTTGAATCCAATGGGCTTGGATTAACAATTTCAATACCTTTCTAACAAAATTGGTTTCATGCAATTTGGTTTAGTGAAACTCTCTGAATCGATTTTTGAATCTAGTGACAGAACTAGGTTTGAACTAAAATGGAAAAATCTAAATTTGAATCTACTGGGTCGTGCGGGAACTAACTGGGCCGGCCCACTGCGCATAGCGCAGCGTGCGGCGGGCTGCTGACATGGGTGTCCCACCATCAGCGGCTCAGTCCAACCGAAGCGGTACGCTTCAATCTGAGACCTATAATTAGAACCTGATCTAACGGCTGGGGTGTGTCATCTCCGTCGGGCAGCGCCGGCGAGACTGAACCCTAACGCAGCGGTGGGGGTCATGTGAGGCTCACCAGGGCTCCATCTAGGGTCGGAGTTGGGGGCGAACGACGTTGTCGACGATGGCGGTTCGAATGGTGGCTGCGGCAGCTCGAATCAACGGCTCCTCTTCTCCTCCTCCGCGGTAGACTCCTGTGAAATTCCAGCGACTTGGTGCTCGCCCTGATCCGGGGAAGGTTCAGTGGTGTTCTGTGAGAAGTGGGGAGTGTGATGGTGTGGCGAATTGGGGCTGGGGAGGCCTCCTTTTATAGCCGAGCGAGAGAGGCAGTGCGGCATGGGCAGAGCTTGTCGGGGTCGGCGGTACAACGATCTAATGGCATGGCGGAGGGTGTAGGCCGGTGCGGGGTCTCCTGATGATGCTCAAGGACTTAATGGCGCGGCAAGGGGCGGTCGAGAACGGTCGGAACGCGTTGGTGCTCTGAGCGGCACCGATAGTGGTTTTGATGTTGCACGCATGCTACGGGTCGTGCGGCGGCGAATGGGGATGTCTGGGAGGTTCCTGGTGTCGCGGTGATTACAGGCACGGGTGGCAAAGGTGAGGAGCGGCGTGTGCGTGCGTGTCTAGCATGGCGCTCTGGCATGCTCTCGTCATGGCGCGGAGACAATGGGCATGGCGCATTCTCTGTGGTCCAGTGCCTGGCTGCGTGCGAGCGTTGGACATTGGGGGTGGCGGTGGACGTTGGGCTGCCTCCTGGACATGGTGGCTAGGCGCGGCGATGGCTCCTGCTAGCTAGCCATGGTCGGCTGGGAAGGGGTGGCTTCGGGTGGCACGACATGGTGCAATGCTAGAGGTGATAGGTTGATCAATGTTGTGGTTGTCACCGGGGAGACAAGGGTGAGAATTGGAGACAAGGTTTAGACAAAGCTTTGATCACAAACAGTAGAACTTAGGCAGTGTTTACTGTGTTCACCAACTGTTTGATGAAATGGACGAAAGAAATTTAGTTTGAAATTTTTGAATGAAATTTGGTGAGTGCACTAGTCACATACTTGGTAGTATCTGGTTGCTTGGGTTTGTCAAGTTGAACTAGTTTGATGGGGTTTTGAGAAAAGGTGATCTTAGTACCTACACTTGATTCAGTTTTGAATTGTCATTTGAATAGATTTGCAAAATGTTTCTGTGGGTTTGCAAGGTGGGCATGGGTTCACTTTTACTTGGTCTAGCAAGGGGTGAAAAGAATTGGATTTGTTTCTGTTAGAAAACTTGGACTAGAAACACTCAAAGTGGTTTAGTGAACAAGTTTGGCAAAAATGACCATTTGCTTATATTGTTTATTTTGGATTTTCTCTTCACTTGAATATTCTTGGAAATGATTTAGATGATGTTGTTTTCATCTTCAAACCAAACCTTGCCATTCATAACAATCAAACAAGTCATTGCAAGCATTCATGCATTCATCATATACACACATGCATTCATATTGATTTTAATTAAAAAAAGTTTTTGTTAGCCCTAAACTTGGGTGAGTAGAACTTGATAGTCTTGATTAATATTTTTGGTATGTTACATATACTCTGGGCCATCTCGGTATCACATTGATTAGCTTGCAAGCAAGTGATTTGATCACTAGAATGTTATATCACGGGAACAAGAAAAGAGTACATGTCAGTAACAAGATCAAACTAGTTATGGATATACCGATGATCGAATCTCGGACATGTAATATATCACGAGACAAAGGGATTAAGATTCTAGCATAAAAGGTTCTCATGATCACAAGAAAGTCAGTGTTGAATGTGTGGGAGCCAGTATGGATCTCTAGGTCCCGCTTCTGATTATTGATCTGAGAGGGGTCTCGATCATGTCTGCATTATTCGCGAACCATAGGGTGACACACTTAAGAGACACCGACACCATTTGGAACAAATAGTTTCATGCTGAAAAGAATAACAAAGCGTAGGGATTTATTTCACTAGACACCGAAACTATTTACGGGTGAAATTGCAGAAAGTGTTTCTCCATGTGAAATGAAATACTATCAAGGGGTTATATGTGAATGTTTGTCATTAAGGTAATTGACAAAATTCTGAATAAATAAAAGGAGTTTTATTTAAAGAGAGATTGCATTAAATTTGGTGGAAATTCAATGGGAATTTTGAGTGGAGAAATGAAGAGCCATTTTTGTGAATGGAGCTTCCACCCACATAATGGAGGAAGGGGTGGGGGAAGCCCCCATGGCCGGCGGCCACCCCCTTGGGGTGCCCCCTCCCTCCTATAAAAGGAGACCCTCTCCCTCTCTCTCACTCACACCTCCTCGTGAAGGATCTCTCTCCCCCTCTAGTTTATCCCCCATGGTCTCGGACTAGTGAGATACATGTTCCCGGTGGCTTTTCGGCAAGGAGTTGTTGCTTTCGCTGCATTGCTGGAGCGAGGAGGCGGAGGTTGCTCGGTGCCTCAGACATGTGTGCGAGCACAGATGCGCCGCTTATTTGTGGCGCTAGGACTTCCTCTCGATCTTGAGATCGGCAAGAGTTTTTCTACATCATCCACGAGTTAAACCTCGTTAAGCTTTGTCGGTCTTCAAGGGTATGTTCTCTACGGATGTATATCCGCCTGTTGCTTGAATTTAGTAGATATATATTGATACATAGTTGTTCCCATCGTACGAATTTTTTTGTTTTCTATGTTGCGAACCCTACAAAATCATCGGTATCCAAAACCTCTATGAACTCCTGGTTCTTATGATGCCACCACCAGAGTTGTGCCATCTGCTTAGGGCCAATAATGATTTCCTTACCAATCATCTCTCTCAGTTCAACATAAGTTATGTTTTTGGAATCGACGACTATCTCCAGAGTACATGATGAAATTGGCTTACTAACTCCGCCATCAAGTTTTGCTTTGTATTAGTCCACCTCCAGGTGTATATTGAACTTAGCTTGATCAGCATCTGGTGGTCCATAAACTCGAGCAGCAGAAGCGCTGGAAGCAAGATCTCCAGTATCTGCATACATATCATCAATCATCGCTTCAACTTTCACCTGACGATCAACTGCATAACACTCCCAAAGCATCTGAAGCTCATGGGAGTTCTCAATTTGCACATAGGTACCACTCATGTTACGCCACACCAATTTTGCCCTCTATTTGGATCCCCAAGGAATTCTAGAATGAAGCATATCTATCAGCTGGGAAATAGACATAACCTCTTTGTAGTTGACAATCAAACAGACATCCTGCCCGAACACAACCCTCTTGCAACCAAAATCTAGTTTTGAAGTGTACTGGCAAACATGAAGCGTGAACTCATATAGGTCTGCTGCATCGAAGTTGTTCCTAATTTTATTAAAAGGGGACCTTTTAGTTCATTCGACACTAATTTGCAGTAACTAATATACTTGCAAGACAAGGCACAAATAAGAAAAATTCACCTCTCGCTCTTCTCCCGGGTGGTTTTTTTCGAGGTCTAGGTTGCATGACCCCGCACTGCAGCCGAACACTCCGCCATCGGCCTAGATTTTCTCTTCAACCCGTTGCTCGTAGGTACCCTGTTAGCAGACTTCTGGCTGACCTCCTCACTATCCTGGGATGTAGACCCTGCCGCTGCTTCGCTTGTCTGGCGTTGTGTCCGAGGCGCTGGCTCTGACGAAGCCGAATCAGTCGCCGACGTAGCTACCACCTTGTCCTCGTTTGACATGCCGCCGCCAGATTCAGTGTGTGTGTGTGGGTGGGTGGGTGGGTGGGGAGGGGGCGGGGAGAAAAATGACCATCGCCGCCGCCGAACTGGATTTAGTGTAGGGCGAGGGAGAAAAAGGACCGCCGCCTCCGCTGCCGGATTTAGTTTCCGGAGGTTAGAAAAGTACAGAAATGGATTTGCCCGTGCAACACGTGGACGGTGACTTAGAAGGGGCACATCAGGTACTAATGTAACAGAATATCCTGAAATAACGGCTAAGATTTGAAAATATTTGGTTTGGCCACCATTCACTTGAAATGCCCCTCTCGGTAATTACCCCTCCAACTTTTCAAATCACAGTGATTACACGCAACTCGGACCACGCGATGCCTTCGCCTACGAACTTTCGGGTTTCAAAGTAGTATCCCCCTACTAGTGGCACCATTGGGAGGACCATTTTTAGTAGGAGGTTGTGAGGAAGGTGGAGTTGCAGGAGGGGGAGGAGGGGCAGCCCCATGATCAGCATTTTCCGTTTCATTCCCTTTATCTTGATCATTGTCCCCATTACCATTTTCCATAGCAATCTCACCAGTCTCAATAGTACCCAAGCCATCTAGAGCCACAACTACAATCCCAACTTGATAGAGAACACCTTCCAGACCAAACAGCCTGCTATTGGGTATTTTGGAAGAATCCCTACATTTAACTTTAACTCTAACCACTTCACTTATATTGTGACAGTTACCCTTCCAGTCCACGTCCTGCAAGATACCAAACACAGAAGTAAATTGGTCTAAGACTGCCCATTCGCACCAATCTGGTAGCAAACCTCTCAGTTGAACCCAAACCTCTTGCATCGCAATAAACATGTCCACATCTCCCTTCCACACTTCCACCTTCGCAGTAACACCTTCCTTGACCAATCCAAAGCTAGGGTAACCTGCAACATTAGCTACATCAATGTGGGGAGGGAATTTGACTAAGAAGTTCCAAGTGTCCAACTGTCTAATTTGCCAAGGCCAGTTAGTTCTGTAGATCACATCAAACTCACTATCTAGATCCTCTTTGGTAACCTCACCATACTCTACTAACACCAGCCCAACATTTTTTGTCATGTTGCTCAAGGAATTATTTGTAGGCAGCTCAATATAATAAAAATCCAAGCCAAATCCAGCACTCCCTACATACCTAGCAGTGGAGTGCCCTTGTCTCTTCACTGGGCAATTATCCACCTCATGATTCACTTTCTTACATATGAAGCGGGACTTAGGCAGAGGGCAATTACCAACACTATGACCAGGCTCTCAATTATAGCAGACATAGTTCTCATAAGTAGGATTCCTAGCATCCCCCAAGATACCAGAGCTAGAATTAGCAGCTGCAACTTGTTGTTGAGATTTGTTTCTAGCCCTCAAAGCATTATGATTGCTGTTGTTGTTGGCCCTTCCAGAATTTTGATGCCAATTCTGCTGACCTTGCTGCTGATTCTGCTGCTAAAACTGCTGACCTTGTTGCATCATCTGCGGGGGCGGCATCATCTGCGGAGGAGGGACTGACCAGACACCAGGGTTTTGCCACCGATTCCTAGGTAGAAATTTAGGGAAAGGGGCACCAGGAAATTGTTGTGGCAACACATTCCATGGAGGGCCTTGGTAACCATAAGCAGGGGGTGGAGGAAAACCATATTGCTTCTAGGGATCCTGAGGCATCTGCTGCGGCAACTTATCGTTATTCCCTCTCTCATACAAATTTCCACGCCCTTTGTCACGAGCTCTATCTGCCATAGAGATCCTCTCCTGAATTTGCAACAAGCTTGGCTTCTCACCCGAACTCCACTCTGAAGGGTTTCGCAGCATAGTAAATCAAAAAATTCTACGGATGCGAACAAGAAAGCCAAGATCTAATCTAGGAGATGCAATCAACGAGATAGATAGATGAGATCTTCATACCCTTGAAGAAATCACACAGCGGAAACGTTCAACAGAACATGGTTGATGTAGTCGTACTAGCCGTCTCCTCCTCGCGATCCGATCCGATCCTACGCTGCAAGTGGCGGCGCCTCTGAGAGATGCACACGTACGGTGCCGCGACGTCTCCTCCTTCCTTGGTCCAGCAAGTGGGGTGGAGAGATAGATTGGATCTGCAGCACGACGGCGTGGTGCTTATGGTGGAGAATTTCTGCAGCAGGGCTTCGCCTACACGCAGTCGGGAGAGAGAGAGGAAGGGCAGCAGCTGGCGGCTAGGGTTTGGGGTGAGGGGAGGGTGCGCCCCCTGCCCACCTTATATAGGGGGCTGGCCGGCCCCCTTGGCCCCTCCTCCAAGCCCTAGGGCGGCGGCCCCAAGGGTGGAGTGGGGGGCAAGTCATCCCCCTTCTAGAAGGTTTCCCCTAGGGTTTGGCCGGCTGGGCCTATGGGGCCTTGTGCCCCTGGCCCAAAGCGGCCAGGGCACTCCCTCATAGGCCCACGCACCCCTACGACAAGTGGGGCCATGTTGGTTCCACTCCGGAAGCTTCTAGAACCTTACGGTACAATACCGAATACTCCAAAACGATTCCGAAATCCAAAAATTGCTTTCCTTTATATGAATCTTATTCTCCGGACCATTCCGTAACCTCTCGTGATGTCCTGGATCTCATCCGAGACTTCGAACAAAAACTCATAAACCAATTATCCATTCTATACTAGCGTCGAGGCACGTTAAGTGTGTGACCCTACGGGTTCGAGAATATGCAGACATGATCTTTTATCAATAATCAACAGCGGGATCTGGAAACCCATATTGACTCCCACATATTCATCGATGATCATATCAGATGAACCATGATGCCAGGATTCAATTAATCCCATATATATATATTCCCTTCGTCACGCGATATTTTACTTGCTCGAGATTCGATCATTGGTATCGGCATACCTAGTTCAATCTCGTTCACAGCAAGTACTTTACTCGTTCCGTAATCCGATATCACTTTGTGATTAAATCCTTAACCACGTGCTTGCAAGTGGTGTTGATATCAATTACTGAGTGGGCCCAAAGTATATCTCTCCGACTCGGGAGGGACAAATCCCATCTCGATACATACAACCCAACAAGTACTTTCCGATCACCTGAGAGACACCTTTATGATCACCCTCTCATAGGATGACGTTTGATGACCTCAAAGCTTTCTTTCGATACCAGGGAGTTGCATTATCTCATGGTCTAAGGAATACAATATTTGACATAAGAAAAAGCTTTGCAAAGATGAACACGATGACACGATCTAATTGCTCTGCTTAATTTGTGTCTGTCCATCATATCATTCTCCTAATGACATGATCTCATTATTAATCGACAACTCATGTCTATGGTTAGAAAACCTTAACCATCATTAATCAATGAGCTAGTCCATAGAGGTGTACTAGGGACACGGTGTTGTTCATAAACCACACAAGTATCAAAGTTTTCGCTTAATACAATTCTAGCATGGAATATAAACTTTATCATGAACAAGAATTATAACAATAACATCTTTATTATTGCCTCTAGGGCATAACTACAACAGTCTCCCACTTGCACTAGAGTCAATAATCTAGTTTACATCTGGCAACAATCTAACACCCATGGCATTAAGGTGCTGATCATGTTTTGCTCGTGGAAGAGGTTTAGTCAACGAATCTGCGACATTCAAATCCGTATGTACTTTGCTAATCTTCAGATCTCCATCTGTTATATAATCTCGAATTATATGAAAACGGCGGTTGATGTGCTTGGTCTTTGGATGATATCTTGGTTCCTTAGCCAGTGCTATGGCGCCAGTGTTGTCACACAATATCTCCAGTGGGTCCGAGGCACTTGGAACCACACCAAGCTCAGTGATGAAGTTCCTGATCCGAACTCCTTCACTTGACACTTCTGCAACAGCCATGTATTCCGCTTCTACTGTAGATCCCGCGATCACGCTTTGCTTGCAGCTTCTCCAGCTCACAGCTCCTCCATTCAAAATATAAACGTATCCTGTCTGAGATTTAGAATCATCCGGGTAGGTGTCGAAACTAGCGTCGACGTAACCTTTTACGACAAGCTGCTCATCACCTCCATAGACCAAGAACTTTTCTTTAGTCCTATTTAAATACTTTAGGATGTTCTTTACGGCTGTCCAGTGTTCCACACCTGGATCACTTTGGTATCTGCTCATCAAACTAAGAGCATTGGACACATCCGGTCTAGTACACAGCATGGCATACATGATAGAACCTATGGTCGAGGCATATGGCACTTTGCTCATAGTTTCTCTATCGTTTACCATAGCCGGACACTGAGCCTTGCTCAATATCTTACCTGACAACATGGGCAATGAACCTTTTTTTGCTTTATCCATTTTGAACCTTTTCAGAACTTTGTCTAGATATGTACTTTGGCTTAAAGCTATTAGGCGTCTTTGTCTATCTCTATAGATTTTGATGCCTAATATATAAGCAACTTCTCCTAGGTCTTTCATTGAAAAACATTTATTCAAATAACTCTTCACATCATTAAGCATACCAATGTCATTTCCAATAATCTATATGTCATCCACATATAGTACCAAAAATGTCACCGAGCTCCCACTCACTTTCTTGTAGATACAAGCTTCATAGAAATTTGGAACAAATCCAAAGCTCTTGATCACTTGATCAAAACGAAGGTTCCAACTCCGAGATGCTTGCTTTAGTCCATAAATGTAACACTGAAGTTTGCACACCTTATCAGCATCCTTAGGATCGACAAAACCTTCGGGCTGCATCATATACAACTCTTCATCAATGTTGCCATTGAGGAACGCAGTCTTGACATCCATCTGCCATATTTCATAATCATGAAACGCAGCAATTGCTAATAAAATCCGAATGGACTTAAACATCACTACAGGAGAGAAAGTCTCATCATAGTCAACACCTTGAACTTGTCGAAAACCTTTTGCGACAAGCCGAGCTTTATAGACAGTAACATTACCATCCGTGTCCGTTTTCCTTTTGAAGATCCATTTGTACTCAACGGCCTTACGGTCGCTAGGAGGGTCCACCAAAGTCCATACTTGGTTTTCGCTCATGGATCCCAATTCGGATTTCATGGCCTCTAGCCATTTCTCAGAGTCTGGGCTCATCATTGCTTCCTCATAGTTCGCAGGTTCACTGTTGTCTAACAACAAGACGGTTAAGACAGGGTTGCCGTACCAATCAGGAGTGGCACGCGACCTTGTCGACCTGCGAAGTTCAGTAGCAGCATCGTTCGAAGTTTCATGATCCTCGTCATTAGCTTCCTCTCTTGTTGGTGCAGACGGCACTGGAACAATTTCAGGTGTTGCGCTACTCTCCAACTCGAGAGAAGGTTCAATAACCTCGTCTATCTCTACCTTCCTCCCACTCACTTCTTTCGAGAGAAACTCCTTCTCAAGAAAGGATCCGTTCTTTGCAACAAACACTTTGCCTTCGGATCTGTGGTAGAAGGTATACCCAATCGTTTCCTTAGGGTATCCTATGAAGACGCATTTCTCCGCTTTGGGTTCGAGCTTGTCCGGCATCAACTTCTTGACGTAAGCTTCGAATCCCCAAACTTTAAGAAACGACAATTTAGGTTTAGCGCCAAACCATAGTTCATACGATGTCGTCTCAATGGATTTAGATGGTGCCCTATTTCAAGTGAATGCAGCGGTTTCTAATGCATAACCCCAAAATGATAACGGCAAATCTATAAGAGACATCATTGATCGCACCATATCTAATAGAGTTCAATTCCGGCGTTCAGACACACCATTGCGCTGTGGTGTTCCGGGTGGCGTGAGTTGCGAAACGATTCCGCTTGCTTTAAGATGCGTGAGAAAATCATAACTCAAATATTCACCTCCACGATCGGATCGTAGAAATTTAATTTTCCTGTTATGATGGTTTTCCACTTCGTTCTGAAATTCTTTGAACTTTTCAAACGTTTTAGATTTATGTTTCATTAAATAGATATACCCATATCTACTTAAGTCATTAGTAAAAGTGAGAAAATAGCGATATCCACCGCGCGTCAAAACACTCATTGGTCTGCATACATCGGTATGTATGATTTCCAACAAGTCCATTGCTCGCTCCATTATTCCGGAGAACGGGGTTTTGATCATCTTGCCCATGAGGCACGGCTCGCACGTGTCAAATGATTCAAAATCAAGAGACTCCAAAAGTCCATCAGAATGGAGTTTCTTCATGCGTTTTACACCAATATGACCTAGACGGCAGTGCCACAAATAAGTTGAATTATCACTATCTACTTTGCATCTCTTAGCCTCAATGTTATGGATGTGTGTTTCATTGCTTTCGAGATTCAGAAGAAATAAACCATTCACAGCGGGTGCATGACCATAAAAGATGTTATTCATATAAATAGAACAACCATTATTCTCCGATTTAAATGAATATCCGTTTTGCAATAAACACGATCCAGATATAATGTTCATGCTCAACGCAGGCACATAATAACACTTATTAAGGTTTAAAACTAATCCCGAAGGTAAAACTAAGGAGAGCGTGTCGACGATCATCACATCAACTCTTGATCCATTGCCAACGCGCATCGTCACCTCATCCCTTGCTAGTCGCCGTCTATTCCGTAGCTCCTGTTTTGAGTTACAAATATTAGCAACTGAATGAGTATCAAATACCCAGGCACTACAACGAGCGCTAGTAAGGTAAACATCAATTACATGTATATCAAATATACCTTTAATGGTGCTAGCCTTCTTGTCCGCTAAGTACTTCGGACAGTTGCGCTTCCAGTGACCCTTGTCCTTGCAATAGAAGCACTCAGTGTCCGGCTTAGGTCTAGACTTGAGCTTCTTCTCAGCAGGGGCAACGCGCTTGCCGCTGCCTTTCTTGAAGGATTTCTTTGCACCCTTACCTTTCTTAAAGCTAGGGGTCTTGTTGACCATCAACACATGATTATCTTTCTTGATGTCCACCTCCGCAGCTTTGAGCTTAGCAAAGAGCTCAGTGATCGTATCAGTGGAACCAATTTGATTGTGAGTAACTACAAAACCTTTGTATCTAGGAGGGAGTGATTGGAGAACTCTGTCAATCTTGAGCTCTTCTGGAATCTTACAGTCCAGTTGCTTAAGACGTTGAGTGTAGCCCGACATCTTAATGGCGTGCTCACTAACGGAACTCCCTTCCTACATCTTGCAGTTAAAGAACTTCTCAGAGATCTCATATCTCTCAGAACGGGCCTGAGTCTGAAACATGGTTTTCAGTTCCTCAAGAATCTCAAAGGGCCCGGCGTACTCCTCAAAACGATTTTGAAGGTCCGATTCCATAGCAAACAACATGGTACTCTTAATCACTCCATAATCATCTTTGCTTGACTGATAAACAGCTTTTTCATCAGCCGGTGCATCAATAGCAGGGGCGTCAGCTAGCTCTTTCTCAAGGACATAGTCCTTTTATCCGCCAGCGAGAATGATTGTCAAATTGCTGAACCATTTGGTGAAGTTAGACCCATTATTCTTAAGCTTTTCTTTCTCAGCAAAAACGTTGAAGTTGAAGTTGGACTTAGCCATTTGATCTACAAAATTTGCAAATACAATTTAGACTATGTTCATGATAACTAGTTCAACTTAATCAAATTACTAGATGAACTCCCACTAAATTCAACATCCCTCAAGTTGTTTAGTAAACATGATCCAAATTCACCACACCTAATCTGATCTTCATGAGAAGAGATGTGGTTTCAATGGTGGACAACAAAGTGTCGATCATATCATTCATATGACTCATGTTTAACCTTTCGGTTCGTGTGTTCCGAGGCCATGTCTGTACATGCTAGGCTCGTCAAGTCAAACCCAAGTATTTCCGCATGTGCAAAACTGGCTTGCACCCGTTTTATGTGAACGTAGAGTTTATAGCACCCGATCATCACGAGGTGCTTGAACATGACGAACTTTCGCAACGGTGCATACATGGGGAGAACACAATTTTATCTTGATCTTTAAGTGAGGAATCATCTTATAATGCTACCGTCGCGATCTAAGCATAATAAGATACATAAAAGGATAAACATCACATGCATATAATTTTATGTGACATGGTATAGCCAATCTCCGCGCAATGATCTCCATCTTGTGCGCACCAGCATGATCTCCATCACGCCACCATGATTTCCTCCACCACGAATAGCAACTACAACTATTGCTAACTACTTAGCGATAAAGTAAAGCTATTACATGGCGTATAAAAAGTTGACACACATGTCATACACAATTATAAAGACAACCATATGGCTCATGCCGGTTGTGTACTCATCGACATGCAAGTCGTGAAATATTACAAAACATGATCATCGCATACATCATACACATCATGTCTTGGGTCATACATTATCACAAAACACTCCCTGCAAAAACAAGTTAGACGCCTCTACTTTGTTGTTGCATGTTTTACGTGGCTTATGGGAGTAACAAGCTAAGAACGATTCTTACCTACGGAAAGCCACAACGGTGATATTATGGTTGCCAACGTCCGGTGTAAATCCCATGACTACTATAGTGAGAGAAACTGGCATCCACCAGCCGCATGTGTGGAACAAGCCACACGTCAAGTGCGGAGCCGGTCTCGCGAACGAGGTCGCGTAAAGTTGGCCTGGACCGCTTCGATCTCACTATGCCGCACCATAAGAAGTACACAACAAGAGGCTTGCAACAGAAAACATCAACGCCCGCAACAAGCATGTTGTGTTCTACTCGTGAAACACATCTATGCATAGATCTAGCTCTGATACCACTGAAGGGTTTCGCAACATAGTAAATCAAAAAAATTCTATGGATGCGAACAAGAAAGCCAAGATCTAATCTAGGAGATGCAATCAACAAGAGAGATAGATGAGATCTTCATACCCTTGAAGAAATCGCACAGCAGAAACGTTCAACAGAACGTGGTTGATGTAGTCGTACTAGCCGTCTCCTCCTCGTGATCCGATCCGATCTTACGCTGCAAGTGGCGGCGCCTCTGAGAGATGCACACGTGCAGTGCCGTGACGTATCCTCCTTCCTTGGTATAGCAAGTGTGGTGGAGAGATTGATTGGATCTGCAGCACGACGGCGTGGTGCTTATGGTGGAGAATTTCTGCAGTAGGGCTTCGCCTACACGCAGTCGGGAGAGAGAGAGAGAGAGAGAGAGAGAGAGAGAGAGGAAGGGCAGCAGCTGGCGGCTAGGTTTTGGGGTGAGGGGAGGGTGCGCCCCCAGCCCACCTTATATAGGGGGCTGGCTGGCCCCCTTGCCCCTCCTCCAAGCCCTAGGGCGGCGGCCCCAAGGGTGGACTGGGGGGCAAGTCTTTCCCCCTTCTAGAAGGTTTCCCTAGGGTTTCCCCTAGGGTTTGGCCGGATGGGCCTATGGGGCCTTGTGCCCCTGGCCCAAAGCGGCCAGGGCACTCCCTTGTAGGCCCACACACCCCTCCGACAAGTGGGGCCACGTTGGTCCCACTCCGGAAGCTTCTAGAACCTTCCGGTACAATACCGAATACTCCGAAACGATTCCGAAATCCAAAAACCGCTTTCCTTTATATGAATCTTATTCTCTGGACCATTTAGGAACCTCTCGTGATGTCCTGGATCTCATCCGAGACTCCGAACAAAAACTCATAAACCAATTATCCATTCTATCTTAGCGTCGAGGCACGTTAAGTGTGTGACCCTAAGGGTTCGAGAATATGCAGACATGATCTTTTATCAATAATCAACAGCGGGATCTGGAAACCCATATTGACTCCCACATATTCATCGATGATCATATCGGATGAACCACGATGCCAGGATTCAATTAATCCCATATATATTCCCTTCGTCACGTGATATTTTACTTGCCCGAGATTCGATCGTTGGTATCAGCATACCTAGTTCAATCTCGTTCACAGCAAGTACTTTACTCGTTCCGTAATCCGATATCACTTTGTGATTAACTCCTTAACCACGTGCTTGCAAGTGGTGTTGATATCGATTACCGAGTGGGTCCGAAGTATATCTCTTCGACTCGGGAGGGACAAATCCCATCTCGATACATACAACCCAACAAGTACTTTCCGATCACCTGAGAGACACCTTTATGATCACCCTCTCATAGGATGACGTTTGATGACCTCAAAGCTTTCTTCCGATACCAGGGAGTTACATTATCTCATGGTCTAAGGAATACAATATTTGACATAAGAAAAAGCTTCGCAAAGATGAACATGATGACACGATCTAATTGCTCTGCTTAATTTGGGTATGTTCATCATATCATTCTCCTAATGACATGATCTCATTATTAATCGACAACTCATGTCTATGGTTAGGAAACCTTAACCATCATCAATCAATGAGCTAGTCCATAGAGGCGTACTAGGGACACGGTGTTGTTCATAAATCACACAAGTATCAAAGTTTCCGCTTAATACAATTCTAGCATGGAATATAAACTTTATCATGAACAAGAATTATAACAATAACATCTTTATTATTGCCTCTAGGGCATAATTCCAACACACTCAGCGGCAGAAAGACCGAGGGACACAGGAACAGTCCCAGGTTCATGGGAGCAAGGAGGGAAACAATCTTCTACAGAGAATGGCCAAGCCAATAGCAAATCCTTAGGGTTCCTAACCAAGCGGCGCGGCGGAGGAACCCTGGAAATGGACGGGGAGAGCTAGAGCTGCCTGTGGAAGGCGTCTTCTCCTTCTGCTTCAGGACAAACTACCTCCAAAGAGCCGAACATTGGCCCAGAAAATATGCTTTGCTGCCTGGAAAGTTCTGTTCGAAATTTCAGACCCAAGTCACCTCCCGGGTCAGCGAGAATACCATCTCCGCCGGCATCAACAGAGCCCACAACCATGAACGGTCCCCCACCAATCCCGGCAAGAATTGGAGCATCAATTTCCCTCAGCAAAAATCCACCAGACTCTACAAAATCAACTCAGGCAAGCATCCCTTGTTCAGATTGTGGAGGAAGAATCCAGAGTCTCTTCATCCCTGTAGTCAGTGTCGATGGAGGGGAATCTGTCCATGATTTTTCTGAATCAGTCGTAGAGCCTCGCCTCAGAGCAAGCCCCACATTAGCTGACAACGAAACATACATTGCATTCAAGACGGGTGCTGAGACAATTGTTCCAGGAGAATCCCTGTAGACTCGATCTCCTAAACTAACTGCAGATGGAAAGTGTCAAGTTCCTCCCTGCTCAGCCTCGAGGATGCTCGCTGGGCATGAGTGGAGGCCACCAATGGAGCTCCAAGGAGGATCCCTGACCATAACCACCACGGAGCGCTCCACCGACAGCGAGCCGATCAACGCAGCCTGATGCATTGCTGCCGCCACATCCGCTCTGACCGCTAGAGCCTGAAACGCACGTCCACCCGAATCCTTCTGTACCAGAAGCGGCCAACCCCGAACCTTGCACCTCTCCGAGATTTCCTCCAAGGAAATCCTCCTCTGATGCAGAGGCAGCTGCATCGCGCGGACCACCTCCGAAGTCATATTCCCAAAAAAATCACCCCGTGGCTCCTCTGTCCTCACCCGGTATCACCTCTGCAAGCAGTGGCAGACCCACCATAGGGGCGAGCAGGGGCGGCCGCCCCAGGTCTCCCGGTGCAAGGAAGGTACCCCTGTCAGCCTGTCTGATCCCCTCTATTTTCTGTCCAACGAGTAGCGACATGAACTGACGTACATAAGCTTGTTTCTCAATTTCTGTCGAAGGGGTATGTAGAGGAGGAAGAAGCTAAGTTGGGCTAAAGCTTTATTGGGCTTAAGTGACATAGGAAAGCCTCGTTTATTAATATTTCAGTTGGCCAAACACGACCAGGTACTGCCATCAGGAATGAACCGATCAGTTCGATCGGCCCCGACTACCTTGCCGTCGCACCCAATTCCCAAATTCCTGCATCTTAATTTCTAAATCCCTAGCGCTCCTGAGGCCCAGGCCAGTACCCCAACTCCGATTGGACTTGGCCGCCGATGTCGATCAGTGCCGCCGCGGTTTCGTCCATGGACGCGGATGAGGAGAACCTGGAAGAGGAGGCCTACTTGATGGCATTGCAGCTAGAGGAAGAGGAAGAGGAGGCAGCGGCAGCCGCTGCGGCATCGGCGCCGGTGACGACAGGAGATGGTGCAGGCGAAATCAATCGCAAGCGAGCACACGATGACAATAACAACCAACGGCAGGTATTCTTTCTTGTGTGCAATACTTCTTGTGTGTCAGTGTGTGAGCTTGTGGCGTATGTTCACAAAGTACTCAATTTTGTAGGAAATTCCACAAATTGTTCCGGCTGTATTTAATCTAGCTGATGTGATTGCCAACCCGGGTACCCGGAGGCAAATTGAAGAGTATTCTATCCCATAAATTAGAGATGGAATGAGGAGGGCGTATTTGTCGAAAGGTCCATGTCTTTTATGTAGGCGGGTGCCTCTTGTAGGAAGAAAGATGACTTATTCCAGAAGCATCATGACAAATTGGTAGCACAATTAGAGAATGGCAATATTGTGTCAGGAAGTGGTCAACATCAAGAGACAAGCTTGGCAAGACCTGGTGATACACATTGGAGTTCACACCATAAAACTCTAATTCGTTTACATAGTATGTGGGATTCTGTGGTTGAAGTGCTTGGAGGTATTGTTGAGAATGGAGATACAGAAGATAGAGGCATGGCTTCAGGTTATCTCATAAACATGGAAACCTTTGAATTTGTTATTATCTTGCATTTGATGCTTCGAGTGCTTGGTTTAACAAATGATTTGTCACAAGCATTGCAACTAAAAGATCAGAACATAGTTAGTGCCATGAATATGATTGTCTCGGTGAAAGATCTATTGCAGAAATTGAGAGATGATGGGTGGGAGCCTCTCTTGTTGGCTGCTACTAATTTTTGTGTTGGAAGAAATATCTTGGTGCCAAGTATGGATGATAACATTTATGCTAGAGGTTACCCAAGGAGCTCACGCAAGATGGTCACTAACTTCCATCACTACAAGGTACAAATATTCAATGAGGTGATTGACAGAAACATAGTTGAGATGAACCATCAATTTAGTGAAACTTCCACACGCTTGTTAAAGTGCATTGCATGCCTTGATCCTAGGGACTCATTTAGTAGCTTTGATCATGAGAAGCTACTTGAGCTTGCAAAGATTTACTCTGTTGATTTCTCTACACAAGATTGCTATCTTTTGATTGATCAACTCAACATATATATTGATGTGATGAGAAGAAGCCCAGATTTCTTGACTTTTAGTAGTCTCAGTGATCTTGCTCTCAAGTTGGTTAAATCTAGACAACATTTGGTCTTTCCATTGGTTTATCGCCTCATTAAGCTTGCATTGACACTACTCGTGGCGACGGCATCAGTTGAGAGGGTTTTCTCAGCCATGAATATCGTAAAGACGGCCCTTCGAAATAAGATAGGTGACGATTGACTTAATGATCTGATGATATGCTTTGTTGAGCGAGAGATATTTGCAAAGATATCCGACAAGCAGATTATGTTACGTTTTCATGCCTTGAAGTATCGTCGATGCCATCTACCTCTACAAGTTCAAGCTCCTTCTTGTACTACAAGTTAATGGTACAATGCAACCTTATCAGCTACTTTTACAATTGTACCAAGATTTACACTCATATGTTTCCTTTATTTACATGTTGTAGGTTTCAGCTTGGACGTTGAGGATACTATTTTGGCGACCAATGTGTGTGTCAAGCAGCAAAAGTCCATGTTAGTAGGTTCCCGTGTTTTTTCATGTTCCTAGTAGTTGTATTTCATCGATCATGAAAATTAAGTATTTTGTGTACCATTTACCTTGTGATTTCTAGCTAGTAGAGTTGCATTTGTTCGTGAAATTTTTTCCCCCGAAAATGTTGGTCCCGACTATACAAAATTCCTGGGTCCGCCACTATATATATAAGAGACCGCTCAGAGCTCCACCTGTCTACTTAAATTAGGCAGCGAAAATGGCGACTGTTCAGCTCTCTGCTAATCAGTTTCACTCGAAATATAATTGGTCTCTCCTGCTCCTACATTTCACAAAATAATAAATAAAAAAGGAGTAGATCATTACGAGGACAAGTCATGCTGTGCAATCAACCAACTGCGTTATACCCCAATTAATTATTGTCAATGGATGCATGTGATGCTGTCACTGTAGAGTGCATTCTTTTAAAGTGTGGAGTTGTTGGAGTCCTGACAAAACAATTTCTGCCAGCTGAGCCCATCGACATCATGTGATTATATTGGCTCGCAGTGAGTTGTCTAAAAGGAAGAAGAAACCCAAGACGCTTCTCAAGATAGCAGATAGCAATGAGCGTTGCGGTGATCAAATCCTCGCCGGTGGTCGTGTACCCCTCCGAACCGGGGCCGCCGGCCGGTGACGTCCACCTCTCGTCTTTCGACCAGCGCGTCCCTCCCTTTGCGGTCACATCACTCCTCATGTTCGACCGGCCAATCGAGACGCCAATCGAGACCATCAAGACTGCGCTGTCGCGAGCGCTCGTCCACTACCGCCCTGTCTGCGGCCGCCTCGCCGGAGATGCCGTCCTCCACATAACGTGCACCGACGAGGGCGTGCCGTTCGTGGGGGCGTCCGCCAGCTGCACCCTGGAGGAGGTCACCCCGGCGATATTCCCTGACCTCGCCCTCGGCTACGCCACTCCGCTCTGTAGCCGTGCTGACGCGCTGCTGCAGATGCAGGTCACACGGTTCTCCTGCGGCGGCTTCGTCGTCGGCGTCACGTGGAACCATGTCCTGGCCGACACTGTCGGGATGGGGCAGTTCCTGCAGGCCCTGGGCGAGCTCGCCCGCGGGATGCCGCGGCCAACCGTCGTCCCGGCCAGGTCGGCTGCCGCGGTCCCTGGTCTCCCTCCGTCCGTGGTCTCTCGCGGCGCGAGGAGAATGGAAGCTGAGCCCCTCAAGGGCCAGGGCGTGTTCCTGGACATCACCGTCCCAGCGAGCCTCATCGACCGCGTCAAAGCGGAGTGCGGCGCCCACGCCGCCTGCACGACCTTCGAAGACGTCACGGCGGTGTTGTGGCGGTGCCGAACCCGCGCGGCCGTCTCAGACCCCGACGCCACCGCGCCACTCGTTTTCGCGAACAACGTGCGCGAGCTCGTGGCCGCCCACCACGGCTACTACGGCAACTGCGTCCTGATGCAGTCCGTGCGAGCGAAGCGCGCCCAGGTGGCCGACGGCGACATCAGAGATCTGGTGAGGCTCATCAGGCACGCCAAGGAGATGGCACCGGAGCTGCTTGCCGGCGCAGACGCCAAGGCAGAGCACGGAGGAGGAGACATGTACAACACGCTGGCCGTGTCAAGCTGGCGGCGAGTCGGGCTGGACGAGGCGGACTTTGGCGGCGGGACGCCGGCGCGCGTGATGTGGCACGAGCACGAGGAGCGGATGTTGATCCCGGAGTGCATCGTGTGCCCGCCGTGCAAGGGCAAGGGCGGGGTCAACGTGGCGTCGCTCTGCGTCAAGCCGGAGCACGCTGCCGCCTTCCTTGCCGAGCTGGCGGCGGCGTGACTTCCTCGTGAACTTGCTCCTCGTCGTTGGATATCATCAAGTAACAGTGCGCTAGCTGTACTCCATTATCTTTTGACAATTTCACACCTCTCTATTCATTAATATGGATAATAATTTAAATCAACCATCAAAAGAGGTAGAATGGAAGTCGGTGGATGATTTAACCAAACAGAGGCACGAGACCCCTTGGCCAATTTGTTTCCCTCGGCTCAAAAACAAACTGAATTACTGGTGAAATTCAGTTGATATGTGGTAGCAGTCGTCCAATATGGCCGCAGCAACTCCATGAGATTAATCCTAGCCTGTTGCATCCCACCGATTGCGCCAGCAGGAGACCCTGCTTCAAAGCATGAGATTCAGCTGTAAAAGCATCTTGTACAAGGCTCAGTTTTGTACGATATTGCTTGCTGCAATGACATTCTCATTACAATTTAAAATTACTTGGCCCGTAATCCCTCTTAAAGGATCTTCGTCAAACAAAGCGTCAACATCCTCTTAAAGGATCTTCGTCAAACAAAGCGTCAACATCCACCTTCACATGATTAGGATGTGCATTGCACCATCCTCCCCTTCTCACCTTTGTTTTGGGAAAATTTGAAACACTGAAGTTTGAGATTAGTGAATTAATAGACATTGCCCATCTGGATGGCTCCTATACTTTTTCATCATGCACAATTTCTCTCCCCTCACACCAAAAATACCAACATGTTACAACAATTGTTTTAGCTATGATTGCTTGGACTAGGCGACTAGCATCGTTATAACCTGATCAGTAAACAAATAAGGCACGACATGCAAACTTCTCTTAACGTCACTTTACAAACAATGTCGTTGGGCAACTATTGTGGTTCGTTGCGACGCGATCTTCACTGTTCTCCGGGTTGGTAGCCCGGCTGGCGACTACTTGTATTGGTTTAGCTCCTTATCGTTCCTTGCCCTGCTTCCACCAAATGGCCAACCGCCATGAAAAAGAGTATCTGGTATAGTGAGAAACAAAAGAATCGTGGTTTGCATCGTACGAAGCAACACTTATGTACAATACAAACATATACAGAGACAAAGCATGGATGCTACTTTTTAGAAGTTTGTCGAACCTACAATCCAGGTACTGGTCAAGCGAATTCTATGACGAGATGGCTGATCTTGAGGCTGGGTCGTCCGAGTGTCCGACGAAGGAGGGGCATATGGTGTAGTCAATGAAATCATGTCGCCAATAAACATGGCGGCACAAAGATGGAGATTAGTTAGGATATGACCTGGCTCATCAGCGGTAACACCTACTACTACTTATTATATATTTTTCAAAAACCCGTAGAAGATCTACGCGTCATTGTGTTAAGCTCGAAAGAATTTTAATTACCATTTCACATTTTTGAATTATTAATATTCAGCGGTTTCCCTATTAATTACACTTAAATAAAAGGTAAAATACTACCATGTACCTTCATTTTGATGAAGGACCTTGCACAGAGTTGACGACGAGAATCAGCTTCAAGGCATAGTGAGTAGCAGAGAATCAGCTTCAAGGCATAGTGAGTAGCACCGCAACTAGGGTTTAGGCCACTTTAGGCGACACAACTACAATACACTGCTGGATCAAGGTCAGTAGACACAACTTGGAGCTGCATTCTGCTGGCGCTACACATAGGTGCTGCAGATTGTACTATTGGTACGGGTTTTCACAAAGTAAATGTCAAGCTTTCGATGGCGCTTCGCACGATTGTTGGAATTCTATCTATGGGATATTTCCTATTCACTTGTATCATTTCTCATGTAAATGACCGGTAGGTTCCTGTTACCTCCTATTCCTACATATAGGCAAAGGAATCAATGATTTGATCAATGGAGAGGAGTCATGGAGAAAGCAAAATGCTCTCATTCGTAAGTAGCTAGCTAGACTTGCAGTTGATCCGTAACACTCAGGAGATGGAGGGTAGAGGAATGGACAACAATGAAAGGAGGGCGGTTGTTAGCATCCCACCATCAGCCTCGCCTGCACCGCGTCACCAAGACACAAGCCAAGGCCAGGAACGACGCGTCGTCGAGCGACCGAGGCGTCTGGTCCAGCCCAACCGCAAATATGTTGGCAGCGTCTGGACCAAGTGAACCACACCACCCTGACGTGCGTTGGCAAGCGATGTATAAGGAGGAGGAAGAAAAGTTGGGGAAGGTATCCATTGGGATCACGGCTTCGGCAAGGCGACTAGGCTGTTTCTAGTTTATCTTTCCTCTGTAATTTTCCTCTTTCAATTTGGATCCAATTTCCTGTAACTAAGAGTGAATCGTGAGACAATACTTTGGTACCTAACATCTGATATCAGAGACCACCTGCCACCCTTCCTTGATCCAATTCTGGAGACCCGCAAGCGCAAGCAAGATCGGCAGCGCGTCCTGGCCGCCATGGATCCGGCGCTCAAGGAGTTTTTGGAGCAGATGAAAGCATCCATACAGGACACGATCAAGGAGGAGCGCGACGCCTCCATTGAGCGCCATGACGTCCTCGTCCGGAAACTCGAGGAACAAGCATCCAAGACGAACGAGCTCGTCCAGTGGAAGCCGGACCTTGAGATCCGCCTCGCCAAACTCCAGGACGCCGTCGTCGAGTTGCAGTTGGCACGCCCCGCAGCCGCGACCTCTGCAGGTGGATCCGCAGCGGCAGAGCGTGCCGGATCACTGCTCACCCCGTCGATCCACGGGCCAGGTGGCCACCGCGTCGACACGCACCCCGGGGGTTCCCCATCGGTGGCCTCTCAGGTCCCGATGGTGCCTCCGGTCACGGGTATGATCAATTTCCAAGCACCCATGGGCTCAATTCCTGTTGATTCTTCTGGTACAAATTTCGTTGCATCCCAGTTGCTGTCCAATTTGGGGCAAGCAGCTCCCACTGTCTTATTCCCCACTTTTACCGGCGAAAATCCAAATCTCTAGAAAACACAAGCCGGGCAATACTTTGCCATGTTCAACATTCACGAATCTTACTGGGTATCTATGGCTATCCTTAATTTCTCTGGTTCTGCGGGTATTTGGCTTCAATCCGTCCAGAAAAAACTTGGGGTTTTTGACTGGATGTCCTTTACTACTCTGATTTGCACTCGTTTCGGTCGCGATCGCCACCAATTACTTATTCGTCAATTCTATGCTATCAAACAAACATCCACTGTGGCCGATTACATTGAACGATTTGAAGTAATTATGAATCACTTAATTTCCTACTCTGAAGATACTCACCCATATTATTTCCTAACTCGCTTTGTTGAGGGACTTCGCGCCGACATTCGGGCGGTCGTGTTGGTTCAGCGACCACCGGATCTGGACACGGCGTGCTCTTTGGCACTGCTACAAGAGGAGGTAGCGGAGGTCGAAATTATTCCCGCTCATCAACAACACCAATTCCGCCTGCCGGCATCATCTTACCGACAAGTGCAATTCACACCGTCGAGCATTCCGTCAAGACCTGCGACCCCACACATCTCTGAAGATCGTCGTGGAATTGATGCTTCCCGCGTCTCGTCAGACGGCAGTAAAATTGCTGCACTGCGGAATTTTCGGCGAGCACGAGGTCTATGCTTCAAGTGCGGTGAGAAATGGGGCAAAGAACACGTCTGTCTAGCACAAGTTCAAATGCACGTGGTGGAAGAACTGCTGGCAATGTTTTCTTCTGAAGAACTAATGGGCGAATCTGATGAAATGTTCACCCCTCCCACGTCCCCAGAAAACTTGTGTGCTCTGTCATTGCAGGCTATCTCTGGCACTGATGCTCCTACGGTTGTGCAGATTCATGCATGGATCCAAGTACAAGAATGTCTATTACTTGTTGATTCTGGAAGCACGACATCTTTTATTAGTGATCAGCTCGCAAGTCACATGTCCAATATTCAGAACTTGACCACCAAATGTAGAGTAAAGGTTGCTGATGGTTCAGATATGGTGTGCACTAAATTCATCCATCGGTGTAAATGGGTATCACAGGGCTATGAATTTACAACCGATTTTAAAATCATCTGATTAGGTGTCTACGATGCTATTTTGGGTCTTGACTGGTTGAAACAACACAGTCCCATGTGAATTGACTGGCAACGTCAGCTATTTGAGGTGACAACTGAGCAGGGCTACATCAATCTACAAGGGGTAAATTCAGCAAAACCTACTCTGGAACAGATTTCTCCTTCTGAACTTTTTGCTGCATGTAAGACAGGTGCAGTGGCACACATGTTACACTTGTGCACTCTGCAAGAGGACTGTACAGATGCGACTCCTATTCCTCAACCAGTCCAGCAACTATTAGATCAGTTTGGCGATGTGTTCACAGAACCCGCATGATTACCTCCTCGTTGTGATTGTGATCACAGAATACCCCTTGTACCTGGTGCTCATCCAATCAACTCCAGACCGTACAGGCACAAGCCGGAGCTCAAAACTGAGATCGAACGACAAGTAACTGAACTTTTGGATAGTGGAGTGATACAGAAAAGTTCCAGCCCCTTCTCTTCCCCTGCCATCTTGGTCAAGAAGAAGGACGACACCTGGAGACTATGTGTGGATTACCGAGGGCTAAATTCTCTCACAATTGTCAGCAAGTACCCAGTCCCTGTTATAGATGAACTTCTTGATGAATTATGTGGGTTTGTGTGGTTTTCAAAGCTCGATCTTCGAGAAGGTTACCATCAAATAAGATTAGCAGATGGAGAGGAAGCAAAAACTGCTTTTCAAACTCATTCAGGCCACTGGGAATATAAAGTGATGCCGTTTGGACTTGCTGGAGCACCAGCCACTTTCTTAGGAGCTATGAATTCTACACTGGAGCCCCTCCTCAGAAAGTGTGTTGTAGTTTTCTTCGATGACATCTTAGTGTACAGCACAACATTGGATGCACACATTCAACACCTGAAGCAGGTTCTGCAATTGCTGCACAAGGATCAGTGAAAAGTAAAACTTTCAAAGTGTGCCTTTGCGCAGAAGAAAATCTCTTATTTGGGGCATGTGGTGAATGCTCAGGGTGTCACAACTGACCCTACCAAAATTCAATCAACAGCTAAATGGGCAACTCCAACTTCAGCAAAAGAAGTCAGAAGTTTCTTAGGCCTGGCCGGATACTACAGAAAATTCGTCAAGCATTTTGGGATAATTGCTCGACCTCTGTTTAATCTACTCAAGAAGCAAGTGCCTTTTGTCTGGACCGAAGCCACAAATACTGCCTTTGAACTACTCAGAAACAATCTGATGACTGCTCCGTTGCTAGCCTTGCCTAACTTCAACAAAAAATTTACCATCGACACAGATGCCTGCGACTACGGAGTGGGTGCAGTATTGCAGCAAGATGGTCACCCCATTGCTTACATGAGCAAAGCACTGGGGCCCAAAAATCGAGGCCTCTCTACGTATGAGAAAGAGTGTCTCGCAATTTTAATGGCAGTCGAACAGTGGCGTCCATATTTACACCATCAAGAATTCCTTATTCGCACAGACCAACGCAGCTTAGTGCATTTGTACGATCATCGACTCACAACTCAATGGCAACAAAAAGCATTTACCAAATTGTTGGGTTTGCGTTATCGCATCATTTACAGAAATGGCACTGATAATAGTGTTGCGGATGCCCTGTCCTGGTTACCTGTTGACAGTACAACCCAACTGCACACTATATCAGTTTGTCACCCAGCTTGGATTGACGAGGTGAAAGCTAGCTATGATACCAACAATCATGCACAAAAACTGATACAGAAATTGCAACAGCAAGCTGATCCTAAAAGGCGCTTCCATTTGCAAGATGGCCTGATTTATTTCAGAAACCGTATCTGGTTGGGAGGCACACCCCAGCTACAGCTGAAAATGCTGAGAGCATTCCATGATAGCACTGTCGGCGGCCACTCAGGCTTTTCAGTAACTTACAGACGTGTCAGACTGATGTTTGCATGGCCCAAAATGAAGCAACAAGTTCGCAATTACGTTCAGACTTGCAACACATGTCAACAGGCTAAACCAGAACGTGTCAATTATCCAGGCCTCTTAGAACCTCTCCCAGTACCCGAGGGAGCATGGCACACAATCACCATGGATTTCATTGATGGACTTCCTCAATCAGGCAAATTCAATTGTATTCTAGTGATTGTGGATAAATTCACACGCTATGCTCATTTCCTTCCACTACAGCACCCTTTTACTGCAGCAAAAGTAGCCCTGTCCTTCATCGACAACGTCTATAAACTGCATGGCTTGCCTAAAGTGATCATCTCGGACAAAGACCCAATTTTTACAAGCAAATTTTGGAAGGAACTTCTTCAGAATATTGGCACAGAATTAAGAATGAGCACTCCTTACCACCCACAAACCGATGGTCAGACCGAAAGGGTAAATCAATGTGTTGAAACCTATTTAAGATGCTTCATCCATGCTTATCCAAAGCGTTGGAGCCATTGGTTGCCTCTCTCTAAATTCTGGTACAACACTAGCTATCATTCAGCTATCAACACCTCCCCATTTGTGGCTCTCTATGGCCGTGAACCTCGCCATTGGGGAATTGTGCCAGCATCAACCTGCAAAGTACCAACACTACAAGCTTGGATCGAGGAACGCAAACTTATGCAAGATCTACTACAACAACAACTGCATCGAGCTAGGCAGCAAATGAAAGATCAGGCAGACAAAAAACGGACAGAAAGAACGTTCCAGGTGGGCGATTCTGTTTTCATCAAACTCCAACCATATGTCCAATCATCGGTCGAACGCAGATCCAATCACAAGCTCTCTTTCCGCTACTTTGGCCCTTTCAAGATCAAGCGCACCATAAATCCAGTCGCCTATGAGGTCCAATTACCTGATACCTCACAAATACACCCTGTCATGCATGTCTCGCAGCTGAGGACAGCCTTACTCCCAGGTATAACTGCATCCCCAACCTTACCTGTTTATGACTCTGATCCTGTCATTCCGGTGGAGCTCCTGGACACACGCTGGCGCAAGATCAATGGTGAGTTGCGTCATCAAGGACGAGTGCGCTGGTCGGATCCTCTGATGACTGAAACTTCCTGGGAAGATCTAGATTGGCTACGTCATCGCTTCCCAAATACTGAGACTTGGGGACAAGTCTCGTCTCAAGGAGGAGGGGATGTTAGCATCCCACCATCAGCCTCGCCTGCACCGCGTCACCAAGACACAAGCCAAGGCCAGGAGCGACGCGTCGTCGAGCGACCGAGGCGTCTGGTCCAGCCCAACCGCAAATATGTTGGCAGCGTCTGGACCAAGTGAACCACACCACCCTGATGTGCGTTGGCAAGCGATGTATAAGGAGGAGGAAGAAAAGTTGGGGAAGGTATCCATTGGGATCACGGCTTCGGCAAGGCGACTAGGCTGTTCCTAATTTATCTTTCCTCTGTAATTTTCCTCTTTCAATTTGGATCCAATTTCCTGTAACTAAGAGTGAATCGTGAGACAATACTTTGGTACCTAACAGCGGTTGTCATGAAGGAGTTATATAATGTGGAACGGCCGCAGTCGGCCACAGATGGTGCAAGCTTATTAATGGAACCTACTTTGAAGCCGCCATGGTCTATGATGTTATTAGTCAGTACCGTGTACTTCCTTGTTTGGGGCTTACATCAACAAAAATAATGTAGTACTATAGTAGTTCAAAATTTTCTGTTAACCGCATTCTTATAAATTACTCTAATCTCGCACTTAAATATTCCCTTAACTGAGCTTGGTATGGTCCGTGTAGCATGGAGGGATTGACTTCTTCGTATGAACTATGCATTTCAACCAAAGTGGAATGGTCCAGTGATCATATTTTCCGTGTGCATAATCATGATCGGAATGAAGGAATAAATATTGGTCTATATTTTAAATTACTGACTATAACATATAGTAATTGGCATCATAGTCCATAAAATTGAAGTTCATATCTCTACTAAGATTTTGAAGGCATGTCAATCATACAAGAGCATGTTCGCTAGGGTGGCAAGCGGGACGGGTTGCAGGTTGAACATTTATACTAATCATGCTTTAAATCTGCTAGTTTCTGCTGCTCGGTTTTGCCTTGATGAAAATTTGGTGCCGCCTGCCACCCTAATCTTCGCCGAATATGAGCACTGCTCGAGGGTTCAACACTGTGTAAAACTTATACGAGTGGCTGCTAAATAGACACCAAGCACTTGGAGTCGCTTCCGCTGGCGCTGCACATGGTGGATGGGACGCCAGGTACAAGCGATTTCAGTATCACGTGTATAATTTATCACATTTTTTTTGAACGATAAAGACCCCGAAGGGCCTGGAATCTGCTTTATTACGGCGGAGGGTGTACAATTACAATTACAAGGGGGTTCCTGGAGAAAAGTAAAATAACAAGCCCACCCTACATTCTTACAAACAACACCCTACAAAGAAAGATGGAAAAGCAATCAGGTCCAAACACACCGCCGACGAACTTTGACGGCCAGCCCCGGCCACCACTAGCACCTCCGGGGACGAAACCACTTGGAGGGGCAGCCGCGTTCTTCGCCGCGACTGGAACCGCGAAGATCCTCCTTTTTAGGAGGTAGAAGATGCCCGAACTAGCAGAGTTCACGGGCTCTGCAAGGCCAACGCCATGGCCAAGGATAGCGGCAGAAAATCGCTGACGCTTGGGAGCTGCAGACGAGGGCGCAGATTCCAACGCCCGCTGCAAAGCCGCATCAGGAGAGGCGCACTCACCCACTCGTCCGCCAACACCATGTCGGCAGGAGAAGAGGGAGGGCACCGCCGAGCTCCGATTCACCTCGCAGCAACCGGACCACCATCTTGCCATGGCAGGGGAAGGCGCTCTCCACCACATCTCTTCCTCGCCTCCACGGTCGGCCAGGAGAACCAGCAGAGCCTCGCACACCACACCTCTGAACCTCTCTCCCTCGCCTCCACGGCAGGCCAAGAGAAACCCAGAAGCACAGCACCCACGCCACACCAGATGGTCAGCGACCTCTAACTTATTCAGGGAGAAGGCGTTCCCCTTCGACTCCAGCAGCTCCGACCGAAGGAGCAACAAGAAGAGGAAGAAGAACCCTAAAAAGCTCTGGATCTGGCTGCGGAGATTCAGAGCACCTCTCCATCTACCAGGCATAAAGCCCAAACCTAGCAAGCAGCTAACTATCCTACATCTACTGCATATACTACTACAGCCAGAGCGTCGCCTCAGCCACTCTCCGGCGGCGGCGCCACCAGGGAGGGCCTCGGCTCGGCCCGGCCCTGAGAAAGGAGCTCTCAAGCTACTGTGTGTAGAAGAGAGAAAGGGAAGGGGGAAATGGCTGGTAGATTTCTGGCACCTCCTATTCCTACCTGGGCAAAGAAGTAAAAAAAGGAACTGGGCGATGGAGAGGAGGAGACATGGCAGAGAAAGAAAAATGCTCTCATTCGTAATGTGCTAGCTAGACTTGCGGTTGTGTAACACTCAGGAGATGGACACCAATGACCGGAGGGTACTTTTTATGGAGTTATATAATGAGGACCTGTGGCGGTTGGTCAGAGATCATGCTGAGCTTACTTAACTAATGGACCCTACTTTTGAATGCAGATGATCTACCATGTTTCTCTTATTACTCCATCCGTTCGCAAATAAGTGTATTTTTAGCTTTATCTCAAATTAAATTTTATAAAGTTTGACTATTTTTTTTAAAAATGTAGCAATAGATATGACAATAAATTGGTACCACTAGATTTGTTTTTAAATTTAGTTTCATAATATGACAATTTCATGTAATATATGTTAATATATTTATCTAAAATGTTGGTCAAATTTTATAAAGTTTGACTTAGGCAAAACCTGTAAGTACATTTATTTGCGGACGGAGGGAGTAGGTAGTACTCCAAGGGAGTACCGCCCATTTTTAGGTTTACAAGGGTCGTCACCAATAATAAGACACACCAAGGGACTCACTACAATAGTTCAAAACTTTTTACACCCTTAAGGCTGGTCCTATGGGAGTATCATAATACTAGTATCATGCATATGATACTAGTGTATGATACTATGTCTCTAGTGCATTGTATCATGTAGTAGTATCATAGTAGTGATATATTTATTGATTTGTAGAATCTCTATGTAAAATGTGTGTACAAGATTTACTTGCCATTATGATTTTTAACTTTACGTGCTATGATACGGTATCTATCTATGATACACTAACTATCTCTTTCTTTATTAATTATGACGCCACATCAGATTTTTGCCAAGTTGGCATGCATGATACACCTTATGATACTAGCACTAGGACCAGGCTTAACCACGCTCGTGATGGGCAGCAGCACCGAGAGCGAGTGAATGCTCGTATGAACTATGAATGTCAACCCAAGGGAATGGTTTAGTGATCATATCTTGGGTGTCAATTATCACGATTGGGACATAAGAACTATAGGTACGCATTTGAATTTATTGTATGTAACATCAAATAATAAGCTTTATAGTTCATAAAATTGAAGTGTATATATCTTTATTAAAAAAATCGATAAAAAAACTATTTTAATGCCAAGTTGATATCAATTACACCTAGAATGTGAAAAAAACATAATTACTAGAGCAAGTCTAGATACAAAGGATGCACATAGCTGAAAAATAAAAGAAGAGAAAACAGAAAACAAAGACCCTGCAGAGAGAAACGGAGTCCCGCAATAGCAATATCACCACCGGTGTTGACGAAACTTGTCCAAAATGATGTCTTCAAGAAGGTAACAAACACTGTCGTCGTTCAGTCTAACCATCATGATCAAATCCTGGTTTCTTATCCTAGAGATGTTCCAATCTCCTAGCAATGTGCCTTCAACAAGAGTGACTAGGGAGCCATTATCGCCAAGTCAAACCACCAAAAAGGTTTTACCAAGGGTTTTCACCCTGAAAGAGACACAACACTTATGGCTCCACATCAGAGGCTGGGCTCTCATAGGCCATCCCCCTTGCCTCACCTCCAACCCACACACCATAGCCATGGCCAAGTCACAGAAGAGGGAGGCCGCCACCGCACCAACCGCCTTCGATTTGCCCACAGAAGAGGCAGCCGCTGGTGGGGAGAAGATCCCGGCATGCCGTCCTAGGATCCGTCTCCATAGCCAGCGGTCCGTCGTTGCTGACCCTCACACAACACCATCACCTCCGATTGTGTGGCATGGAAGGGCCTAAAGGCGACCGAATAGGGACCTCCTCCCCCCCCCTTCATCCGTAGTCAGGCTTCGTCGGAGGTAGCCTCCAAGAATGGCGAGGAGGGGGAGATGAGGGAGAGGGTGGCGACGACGATCTAGGGTTTCCAAAGTAAAGGGTAGATGTCGATGACTCTGTGTATCATTACTTAAAAATCCTTTCGGGTGATTTCAGTAATATAAACCAGTGATTGGGAGCCTCTACATTATTAAAAGTAAGTCTTTGGATATCACCGAAACAAAAGTGAATGTGTGGATCAAATTAGTCCATACATTACGAGTCTTTCCGCAAACTAAGAAACAAGATTGCCAATACTCATGCACAAATATCACTTACACATATGGTACATTGCTATGTTCTCTATTTCATGCCTGTTAATTGTGATGATTTTGGCTGATTTCATTGGGATTAATGTGGCAAGGAAAGTTTTTATTATCTTTACATATTTTTTGCATTAATATTGAGTGGGTCCCTATTAATTACACGAGGACACTTATATAAAGGTAAAATACAACTACGTGCCTGCATTTGAAAGGACCTTGCACATAGTATGAAAAGTGAAAACACGATCCAATCCACCACCAGCGCATGGTGTTGATGACGAGATTCAGCTTCGAGGCAGGACCTGAGCAGCACCACCACTGGGGTTTAGGCCATCTCTAACCAATCCTTAATAATCGGTTAGAGAAGTAAAAGATGCTCTTTTACTCCTGTAACTGCATCTAACCGATGTCCAAACAGTGTTAGAGGAGTAAAAAATTTACTCATCGGTATTGCGGATACGTAAATATAGGAATCGGTCACACCGATGAGTAAAAGATTCCCCATGTTTCCCTTGTGTTCACACCACTCGCATCGTGCCCTCGTCCATCTCCGGCGACCACCAACACCCCTTGCCGCCACCACAGCCATTGGCGGAGCCCTGCGATGGTCGGATCTTCTCACGGCCGTCTCAGCCTCCAATCCTCAGCGCTTGCCGGCACTGCAACCCCTACCGCGAGCTCAAGCCTCTTCCTCTTCCCGCCGCCATTCCCCTCCTTCTCCTCCGCGATTGGCGCCACCCAAGTGCCGAAGGCAGCCCCGACACTCCGCCCGCACCCTCGACTTGCCGGTGCCGCCGACGCCGGACTACCGCGGCATGTGGCAGCGGTCGTGGGGAGGCGTGGGTCGCCGAAATCATCGACCGCAACACCCACCTGAAGGTCTGGATCGACAACTTCTAGTCGGCGGAGCAGGTGGTGCTGGCATACGACATGAAGAACGTCGAGCTCCACGGCACTGACTGTGGCGAGGTCAACTTCCCGCTAGGGTGCGGCACGGTGCCGGACTTGGAGCCATCTGTCCTCCGACTCGTCTTCGACCGCGAGCTGTGGGAGGACAGGGAGGCCCGTGAGCGAATCAAGTCGGATTGCCGCGACGCGGTGATGGCAGCAACGCTCGCCGGGCTTAAACCGGAGCTCGTCGAGGAGGAGCGGAAGCGATTCGAGGAATTCGACGAGGCCAAGCGGAAGGCCGACGCAGCAAAGAAGAAGGGGGTCATCGATGATGCGGGGCCGTCGACAGCTCCAACGCTGGACAGGGTGAGGGAGGAGGACGTCGGCAGCTCCGTTGGCCAGTCGACGGCGCCGGCGGTCATCGAGCTCGACAGCGACTCCTCCTCCTTCAAATCCGGTTGAATTTTGTCAAATTCATCCGACTTTGGTTGTAGTATGTATATATTGTGTTAAATATATGTGTTAGTTTGAAATTCAGTTTGAATTCGGTTGATTTTGATCGAATTTGAAGATGTTTATTTGATTTACTCTGCTAACTATAGGAGATCGGTTAGGAACAGCTATCGGTTAAAAGAGTATTTTTACTCTTCTAACCGATTTTGAGCAGTTTACTCCTCCAACCAATCGGGATCGGTTGTAGATGCCCTTAGACCACTTTTGGCGATGCGACCGCAAGACACTACAGGGTAAAGGTTCCTAGACGCAACTTGCGGCCAGATTCTGCTAGCGCTACACATAGGTGCTGCAGAAAGTCCGCTAGCTGGCGCTGCTCTCTACTTCTGCAAATCCATCTACGGGCCATTTCCTATTCCCTTGTATCATGTCTCACGTAAATGACCGGTAGAATCCTGTTACCTCCTATTCCTAGCTAGGCAAAGTAATCAAGGAATTGAGGAGTGGAGATAGGGAGTCATGGAGAAAGCAAAATGTTCTTGTTCCTAAGTTGCTAGCTATACCTGTAGTTGATCAGTAACACTCAGGAGATGGGGGGTATAGAGGAATGGACAACAATGAAAGGACGGCGGTTGTCATGAAGAAGTCATACAATGTGGAGCGGCGGCAGTCGGCCAGAGATGGTGCAAGCTTATTAATGGAACCTACTTTGAAGCAGCCATGGTCTATGATGTTATTAGTCAGTACCTTGTACTGCCTTGTTTGGGGTTTACAGGGATCCTCAACAAAAATAATGTACTATAGTAGTTCAAAATTTTCTGTTAACCACATCCTTAAAAATTACTCTAATCTCGCACTTAAATATTCCCTTAACTGAGCTTGGTATGGTCCGTGTAGCATGGAGGGATTGACTTCTTCGTATGAACTATGCATTTCAACCAAAGTGGAATGGTCCAGTGATCATATTTTCCGTGTGCATAATCATGATCGGAATGAAAGAATAAATATTGGTATATTTTAAATTACTGACTATAACATAGAGTAATTGGCATCGCAGTTCATAAAATTGAAGTTCATATCTCTATTAAAATTGTGAGGGCATATCGATGATACAAGGGCATGTTCGCCGAATATGATCATTGCTCGAGGGTTCAACACTGTGTAGAACTTATATGAGTGGCTGATAAATAGACACCAGGGGGCGCTGCCCACGGTGGATGGGACTCCAGGTACAAGCGATTTCAATATCAAGTGTATAATTTATCACATAAATGGCTGGTAGATTTCTGTCACCTCCTATTCCTACCTGGTCAAAGAAGTAAAAAAAAGGAACTGGGCAATAGAGATCAGGAGGAGACATGGCAGAGAAAGGAAAATGCTCTTATTCGTAATGTGCTAGCTAGACTTGCGGTTGTGTAACACTCCTCAGGAGATGGACACCAATGACCGGAGGGTACTTTTCATGAAGGAGTTATATAATCAGAAGTTGTGGCGGTTGGTCAGAGATCATGCGAGCTTACTTAACTAATGGACCCTACTTTTGAATGCAGATGATCTAGTACCATGTTTCATTCTCTTAATTATTAGCTAGTACTCCAAGGGAGTACTGCCCATTTTTAGGTTTACAAGGCTCGTCACATAATAAGACACGCCAAGGACTCACTACAATAGTTCAAAACTTTCTACACCCTTAAATGGCTTAACCACGCTCGTGATGGGCAGCTGCACAGAGAGAAAGTGATCAATGCTCGTATGAACTATGAATATCAACCTAGGGGAATGGTTCAGTGAACATATCTTGTGTTGTTTTGAACAACTGTCTGGTCTAAAAATTAACTTTCACAAAAGTGAGATCTTTTGTTTTGAAAAAGCAAAGGAGGAAGAAAACTACTATAAACAGATTTTTGGCCGTGAAAGTGGTTCGCTACCTTTTAGATACCTCGGTATACCAATCCATTACAGAAGACTCCTTAATAGTGAGTGGAGGCCGGTAGAAGAACACTTTGAACGAAAGTTTGGGTGCTGGCAAGGAAAGTTTTTCTCATACGGAGACAAGCTTATTCTTATCAATTCTGTACTCCCTAGTTTACCGATGTTCATATTATTTTTCCTTAAGATACCTAAAGGGGTTAGTAAGAGATTAGATTTTTATTGCACTCGCTTTTTTTTGCAGAATCTATCTATTATATACTAAGCAATATAAGGTGTTGTTTCTAAGCATCACGTTAATCCACATAGGCTATAAATAAATATTATTATTTTTTGAAAACATAAATAAATATACTTTTGATTTCAGTGGTAACGGGCAAGATTTAATAGATCTAAGAGTTACACAAAACTATAATGTGACAAGTCCGTTGCACGTACCTTCGAACGTACACGTACGTATGCGGTAGATTTAATAAAAAAGGTTCGGCTGCCCGTCTTCAGAGTCCAGAGGCGCGCCGCAACCGACTGGACACGATGATCTTTTTGATCGTCCGGCCCTCTTTATGTGTGTTGACAGCAGCGCGCAGCTTTTCCTGAGACCTCTCATGGCGCTGGCTGATGCCGTCTGCCGGTCGGCCGGCCGGCCAGCCCCCGTTCCCGTATATGCAGTTCAATCTTGCCCTACGTGCTCTGCCGTGCAAAATTAATCCATGATTTCCCTCCTATACAAATAGCAAAGGTAGGCGCACGTGTGGTAGGTTTTTCGGTTTGATCTCTTGGTATCTGCATAATACACCATGCATTATGCATATACAAGATGGACTGATCTATTTTTTTTTGTCGACTTTTAATATTTAGCAACATGGGAACCGAAAAACATGGTCAATGATCCATTATATCTTTCACTGCAATATGCACCTACATGGGCCGGCGCGGGGCAGATACGAACGCTCCTCCCCGTGGGTCGACAACCCGGCCAGGCGGACCCCGATGTCACACCGGTCGGCTCTTCAAAAGCCGATAGCACTGGTCGGCTTGTCAAGTGCCGACGTGTCTCGGTCGGCATTTTAATTGCCGAGGCCGTCCTAGAATTGTAAATCCCTCAATTCATGTATTATTTATGAAAATGATTAAAAAACATATTATTTAATGAAATAGCCTTCTTCGAGCATCTCCACTCCACTTCCCAGGACATCAAAAATTGGCCCAATCTTCCAAGTAACCCGGTTTCGTCCGAATTTGGGCCAATTTTGGCCCGGACTTTTCAGGCCATTCCCGGGTTGCTGGGAACGCCCTGGGAACGTCGGACGAAGCGAATTCGGCGGAAAAAAAACAGACGGCGAGTGGACCCGCCTAGTCAGCGACAGGAACCGAGTCGTCGTCATCCTTCCGCCTCGGAACCCCGCGGAGGACCGCCAGACATTAACTGCCCGTCGCTTCGGCCACGCGTCGCCGTAATGCCGTGCCACCGCCGCCTCCTCGGCTCTCGGGACGGACCGGCGGGCAATAACTTCCCGCCCTTCCCCCTTTTCTCGCCCTCGCCGCTACACCCCTCCCGCCTTCGTCGCCCGCCTCGGCCTATAAAATCCGTACTCCTTGTCGGATCTCTTCACACTCTCTCACAGCTCCCCAGCTCTCCCAACTCCGGCGAACTCCCCACACTTCCCCCACTTTCCCATGGCCGAGCGGTTTCCCGGCGACCCCGCGGCAGCGAACGGCTTCGGCCGCTGCAGACTGTAGCCGTGGGAGGCCCGGATGCTCCATGACGAGGGCTACATTGCTCCACCGGACGCCCGTCTCCCTCCCTGGCTGGAAGCTCAGGGCCGTCGGGATCCCAATTCCGCTGGTGCCGACCGATGAGGAGATCGTCGACGAGATCAAGGCCGCCATCGTGGCCATGGAGGACCCGGACCTCGCCGAGGATCCAGGCAACCTCCATTTCTAGGAGCAGTACTTTGCCGACCCGCGGCTCCAGGAGCTTGCCCGCCACGAGGGACCGCCAGGGTCACCGTCGAAGAGAAACAAGGCGGCGTCGCGCCGGTGCTGGTGGAGCGCTCTGGACTAACACTCGCGGCCATGCTGGAGCACATCCACGCCGGTAACAACCCCCTCCTCAGCTTCCCCCGCAACCTGACGCCAGCGTCAAGGGAGAAGCGCCATCCTCCGGCCAACTGGCTGCCGAGGAGGATGGCCAGCCTCTCCTCCTCCTCCTCCGAAGCCTTGGCCTCCTGCTCCTCTGGGTCCACGCCGGCAACGTTGACGCCACTCCGGCCGATCAAGCGCGAGCCGGAGACGCCGGTCCGCTCGCTAGAGCCGGCCGAATGGGCAGTCCCTAGAGACGAGGACGCCTTTTCCTTGAAGATGGCGATGGAGCAATCCCTTCGCGACGTCGCGCCCCCGCCATCGGATCCTGCGTCGCCGGACATTCTCGCTTGGTCCAGGACGGACTGGGAGGAGAATAAGAGGCGTCGTGTCCAGCGCCAGCATTAGCAGGCCGAGCGCCAGGACTGGTCTGACCACGTTCTCGCCTACCAGGGCACGCCGCTTGTTGTCCTCGACGACGACGAAGAGGCTGACCCTTCCTACCATCCCTGGAGGAGCGGCGACGACGGCTAGGGCAGCTCCCGTCCGCCGCAGCCGCCGAGCGACGACGAGGGCAAAGCCGACCCCGGCTACACCTTCTTCTATAGCAACTTCGACATGTAGAAGCGGCGTCGGCATCGGCATCGGCATCGGCGGCGGCCTTTTTATGTTTTTTAGTTATTATTAGCCTAAATTTAGTTTAAATTCGGGTGTTCGCCCGAATTCTATGTAATATATATGTATTCACCCTTAATTAATGAAAACTGCCTATATTCGTCCAAAGTTTGTCAAATTTTGTTGAATTTTGGCCAAACACGGGAACTCGTCCTTGGAACACGAGTGGGAAACTCGGCGTTTGCAGACCGAAAACGAGTTTCGTCTGGCCTAAAATAGGTCCAAATTTCGGCCAAGGAACAGCCAACGAGTGGGGATGCTCTTATATTTTTAAACGTAGGGAGTAGTTATAAAGGGAAGTCATGCTCGATTGATTCAAACATCGAGCATTCGAGCTTGTCTGCGAGTTAAGGATGGTGGAGATAATTGTAGCCACCGAGAGACATACAACGCCTGTTATGGCCGGTTTGGTTAGAGACAGCTGGAATTATGTTCACTAGAGATAGAAACGAATGCTTCATGAAGATAAGGTTGTGTTGGCACGTCCATTCACGCCTGGTCCAGGGCGGACTGGGAGGAGACCGAGCAACGTCGTATCCAGCGCCAGCAGGAGCAGGACGAGCGCCAGGCCTGGTCTGGCCACGAGATGCTCGCCTACCAAGACGCTCCGCTTGTTGTCCTCGACAACAACGAAGAGGCCGGCCCCTCCTGCCAGCCCTGGAGGAGCGGCGATGACGGCCAGTGCAGCTTCTGCCCGCCGTAGCCGTCGAGGGACGACGACGCCAAAGCCGACCCTGGCTACACCTATTTCTACAGCAACTTCAACATGTAGAAGCGGCGTCGACATCGGCATCCGCATCCGCATCGGCGGTGGCCTTTCATTTTTATGTTTTTTAGTTATTGTTAGCCTAAATCTAGTTTAAATTCGGGTGTTCGCCCGAATTTTATGTAGAACGCCCTCTTCGGCATTTCAAAAGCCGACAACACCGGTCGGCATTTCAAAAGCCGACATTGCCCCGCTCCTCCCCTGTGGGTCGAAAACCCGGCCAGGCAGACCCAGTTGTCACACCGGTCGGCTGTTCAAAAGCCGACGGCACCGGTCGGCTTGTCAAGTACCGATGTGTCTTGGTTGTCATTTCAATTGCTGAGGCCGTGCTAGAATTGTAGATCCATCAATTCGTGTATTATTTATGAAAATGGTTAAAAATGTATTATATAAAAAAATAGCCTTCTTCGCATGTCGTAAATTGACGTCGTCGGACAAATCTTTGACCACCACCGGCCACAAGTTTTCAAGTGACTCCTCGTGCCAGTGCCGGACCTATCTGATTTGTCTAGTCTATTTTAGCTACACCTAGTGCCGTTATGAAATTAGATTCATTCACACTTAGTCATGACGAATCTACACCTTCGACAGGATGCCATGATCAGTTGTGGACCTGACTCAAACACACTTATATATATATATACTTTCTCTGTTTCAAAATATAAAATGTTTTAGTATTGTCAAGTAAATGTATTTAGATTATTATTAGTACGTAGGTTCACTTAGGTTTAGAGTGAAACTTGATACTAAAATAAGTCTAGATATATTTTCTTTATAAACTTAAAACATCTTATAGCATCTCCACTCGGCTTCCCAGGACACTGATCCCACGGTGATTTTTTTGGTCCGGATACCCAAAATCGGCTCAGTCGCGTTTCCAGGACCCCGATTTCGTCCGGATTTGGACCAACTTTGCTCGAGACTTCCCAGGCCATTCCCGGGTTGCTGGGAACGCCCTGGAAATGCCGGATGAAGCAAATTCGGCGAAAAAACAGACGGCGAGTAGACCCGCCCAGTCAGCGACGGGAACCGAGTCATCGTCATCCTTCTGCCTCGAAACCCCGCGGAGGACCGCCGGACATTAATTACCCGTCGCTTCAGTCACGCGTCGCCGTAATGCCGCTCCACCGCCGCCTCCTCGGCTCCCGCCATGGACCGGCGCGCAATAACTTCCCGTTGTTTCCCCTATTCCCGTCCTCGCCGCTACACCCCTCCCGCCCTCGCCACCCGCCTCGGCCGATAAAAGCTATACTCCTTGCCAGATCTCTTCACACTCTCTCACAGCTCCCCAGCTCTCCCAACTCCGGCGAACACCAAACTCCGACGAACTCCCCACACTTCCCTATGGCCGAGCAGTTTCCTGACGACCCCGCGGCAGCGAACAGCTTCGGCCGCCGCACTCTGTAGCCGTGGGAGGACCGGATGCTCCACGACACGGGCTACATAGCATCACCGTACATTCGTCTCCCCCCGGCTGGAAGCTCAGTGCCGGCGGGATCCCAACTCCGCCAGTGTCGGCCGACGAGGAGATCGTCGACGAGATCCAGGCCGCCATCACGGCCATGGAGGACCCACCATCTTGCTGAGGATCCGGGCAACCTCCATTTCTGGGAGTAGTTCTTCGCCGACCGGCGGCTCCAGGAGCTCGCCCGCCATGAGGAACCGCCTTGGGTCGCCACCGAAGAGAAACAACACGGCGTCGGGCCGCCGCTGGTGGAGCGCTCTCAGACGAACGCTTGCCACCGTGCTAGAGCACATCCACGCCGGCAACAACCCCCGCCTCGGCTTTCCCCGCAACCCAACGCCAGCATCAAGGGTGAGGCGCCATCCTCTCCTCCTCCTCCGCAGCCCATCACAGGAGTTGTGCATGCTCGTCCACCTGGTGAGGTAGGAATGGTCGGACTCATCCTTGCCTTGGACGTAGAGGGCGAGCTCGCGAGGACGGCCTGGCCATTTGTAGGTGCCAGTGAAGTTGCGGATGAATGCCCCCTCAAATTCTAGCCAGACGTTGAAGCTGTTGTCGGGGAAGCTATTGAGCCATGTTCTCGCCGAGTCGAGGATCATGAGCGGGACGTAATGCACGGCCATGCGGCGATTGCCATTTGCGATGCCTACCGCGTTGACATAGTCCACCAGCCAGTACTTCTGTTTGACGGTGTCGTTGTACTTTGGCGTGTCTCTAAGGAGCGAAAATCCCTTTGGAAACGGTTCATTCCGGATGCTCAGACCAAAACATTTCGGACCAGCCGTACTTTCTTCCTGCACCACACGCGACTGGATTAGGAGGTCGATGCGCGTGCGTGTGTCTACAGCCAGCTCCATGGGGCCGAGCCGTCCCGAGAGGCGAGACACGGGAGGAGCCTGACTCCCACCGGCTTCGTTGTTGGGGGCACGGTTTCGCCTTCCTTGCCTGGATCCATCAGCCGAGGTGCGGCTCTTGATGGTGAATGTGGCTTCATGGTGATGCTGGCCGCGGCTGCCCGATCCGCCATGCGGGCGGCTATTTTGCCTCATGTCGTTTGGTGAAGAGGATTGCTGGTTCCTGCTCCCTCCTGGAGCCATAGGATCCGCCACTCGGTTGGGAACTATGTCCCTGCTGTTGCCTCCTTGGCTCGGAGCCCCTTCGGCATGTTGATTGTTGGTCGTGGCGACGAGGAGTTGGACACGCTCATGCTGGAGGCGAAGTTCTCCACCTTCGAGGTGTCTCAACTCCGCGGCGGCCGCCTTTGCAGCCCTCATGTTCTAGGCGTGAGTGTTATAAACCGGCTGAACCACGGGAGTGTGTGGGTCAGCAGCGCAGTCTAGCTCTGAGGCGAGGTCACGGCCTCTATGTTGGATCTTCTGGTTGAAACCGCGGGCAGTGTTGTACTAGCGCATGATGGCGTTTAGCCGGCACTAGGCAGTGGTGACCTTGTTGGCCTCCTCTAGGAGCTTCTGGTGGGTAGAGTCTAGCGTAGCCAAAACTGTTGCCGGATATTCCTCAGGGATTACGGGAGCACGGAGGTGTTGGATGGAGGCGGCGAGCGGATCTTGGTCCTTCTCGCGCATGGCATCGTTACCTCCTGCCCGACGCTCCAGAGGCGGGCGACGGTTCTCGTCAGATCCTGCCATCATGACCTTGATGCTTCTGCAAGTCGCAGCGGCATGGGAAGCAGTGAAGCCAAGCGACGCATCGGAGATGGTGACGACTCTGCGAGGGAAGGTCTGAGCGATGGCGATGACGTAGACACGGTGGTCCTCGAAGTGGAGGCCGGAGCCGTTGATAGGAAGCGTCTCCCCCCCCCCCGAAGCACGATGCGTTGTAGATGACACGGTCGAAGGATCCAAGAGTGAGAACGAGGCCTAAGACCACGAGCTCACCAGCGACGAGCGGAAGTACCGTGCGAAATATGATCCCAGCCGAAGCGATGTGCCCCATGTGGGATCTAACTGTCATGCTGTGGAACACTGCAGTACCATTGGGGATGCCTTAAGAGGGAGACTCAAGGATGCAATTGGTGTCTCACGCAACGGGTTTGATACAGGAACTGCAAACACAGCGATGTGTCCAGGTTTGGGGCCCTCTCGATGAGGTAACACCCCTACTCCTACAAGATCTACTATATCAGGGGTGTATGCCCAATACAAGTGCTCCTGGAGTTGTTTCCTTAGCAACTATTGAGAGCTAGAGGAAGAAGATGAATAGAGAGAATTCAACTGAATCTACCTAGAACCCTAGCTCTACCCTTCCTTATATACTAGCTGGGAGAGGTAGGTTACGATGTGGGCTCTAGGGTTTACTATCTGGGCTTTGGGTTTACAAAGCGGGCCGGTTGCAGGGTCTAGCTAGTGGACCAGGACCCAATCAGCCTCTCAGTACAAGGGGGACAACGCTACAGTGTCCCTGCGCCACCCTCTAGGCGTCATCCTGGATGGTGCAGTTGTCCGATAGCGCCGGCAGAGCGGCGAGCCAGCCTGTCTGGTGATGTGAGGAGCTAGAGGCATGCCCCGCAAGGAGCGTCACCCCCTCCATATTCGCCGCCAAATCCAAGGTAGGACAGGTGGAAGCGACCACCCAATCGATTCATCTGGCCACCAAGGTAGACGGTCCAGACGAGAAAGCTTGAGCTCCAGCCGGTTGGAGCAGTCCACCCTGCTGGGAACTCTTTGTCTTGTGGCCATCCGGCCAGTTGCTTCTGGAGCCGGCCAGGACGTCCTGGAGCCGGCCTGCTTAGGACTGGCTTTCTCTATCCGGGGTTCATCCCCCCGACAAGACTTGAGTATGGTATTCTTACCTTGATCCCTAAAGTACAGGTGCAAAAAATATTAAACTGTTCAATCCGTTAAGTTCATTAATGTGATTTTCATGTTCATAGCCAAGGCTTTCACTACCAGGCTTTCTCATATTGCTCGTCGCACGATGGGCCACACTCTAACAGGAGTGCGTTAACGGGAGACACATACTCGAAGTGATTCTCTCCCTCTAGGAAATAGTCCATGAGGTGAAATTCATAAAATAAAAGGGGATCCTACTGAAACTCGACATCGTGGAAGCGGTTGGTCGGCGGACGATATTGTGCCGAGCCGAAAAAGTGCTTCCGTTGCACTTACCCTGACGTGGTTATCGCTGGCATCACCGCGAGCGCGTGGAATAGGTGCGTGCTTTGGCGTCTATAAGCATCAGAATCAAACTTCCGTGCTGTAGTGCACGTTGATCTAGACCTTGGCGATAAAATGTCAGCAAGAAGGAATAGTTGGAGGCTTCCCTCACGGCGACCTATCATCTGGACTGCCAGCCCAGTCTGCATCAGAATACGCCGAGAGGAAACCGGAGGGGCTCGGCCGTATATGCATCCCATGAGACACTGTCAGATGGACATAGCACAAGATACGCTTAACAGCTGACCAATGAGTGTCGCGAGGCGTCTGGAGATACTGACAAACTCTATTGATAGCATAAGATATATCTGGTCTTGTGATCGTCAAATAGTAGAGACCACCAACAATACTCCTGTACTTCGTCGCATCAGCAGAAGACAGAAGCTCACCATCAACAGCAGTGATCTTATCAGTGGTAGACATAGGCGTAGTAGTCGTCTTGCACTTAAGCATCCGGACCGCTGCAGTAATTCCAATAAATACTTCTTTTGTGGCATAACAAGTCCATCAGCACGAGAAGCAACCTCCACACCAAGAAAGTAATGGAGCTACCCAAGATCCTTGACAGCAAAATCAGCACCAAGAGAGCGAACAAGAGTATCGGTAGCTGACTGAGAGGAGCTGACCAAAATAATATCATCCACATAGAAAAACAAGTACATAGTGACATCAGGCTTCTATAGAAGAAACAAAGATGAATCAGTAGTGGACGGTGCAAAACCATGAGCACGAAGAGCTGTAGCAAGATGGGCATGCCAGACACGAGGAGCTTGCTTCAAGCCATATAGTGCTTTGGTAAGACGACATATATGATCAGGACGGTCGGGATCAGAAAACCCAGGCAGCTGTCGCATATAAACTTCCTCCTCCAACACACCATGAAGAAAGGCATTCTGCACATCAAGCTGATGAACAGACCAACCTCGAGTGACGGCAATAGATAGAAGAAGCCTGATGGTAGTAGGCTTGACCACTGGACTGAAGGTGTCTTCATAGTAAAGACCATAACATTGCCGAAAAACTCTAGCAACAAGACGCGCTTTGTAGCGCTCAATAGATCCATCAGAATGCTTCTTCACTTTGAAGACCCATTTAGAATCAATCACATTAACTCAGGGTGGTGGAGGAACAAGAGTCCATGTCTCATTGCGAATAAGAGCGTGATATTCCTGTTCCATAGCCTCTCTCCAATGAGGAATACTCATAGCAGCCTGGTACGTGCGGGGCTCGGAGGATGGATCCGCAATGGCAGCAGTCATACACATAGCATGCCAAGCAACTGTGTCGTCAGTGCGCCCCTTGTGGCGATGAATGCCACTGCGACTACGCGTATGGGGGCGCAATACATGAGCCGTAGAGGTCGAAGGTGCAGCCGGCGAAGGGTTGGGCGAAGCGCACCCAAACACTTTAAAAAATGTATAATCAGGCTATTCATTAAGAAGGAGTTCAATAGGAGTCTTCATGACTAGAACACGTGTGGGAGTACGATTGATGAGAAAACATGCAGTGGTAAAGGCATCAATCTAAAACCAAAACGGAACCGATACATGGTCCAAAAGAGTAAGACTAGTTTTAACGATATGACAATGCTTACGTTCTATGGAGTCATTCTGCTGATGTGTATGTGGACATGCTAAATGGTGAGCGATCCCAAGCGACTGGAAAAAGGAGTTGAGGTTGCAATATTCACCACCCCAATCCGATTGAACATGAACTATTTTATGCTTGAGAAGGCATTCAATATGTTTTTGAAACTGAACAAAAATATCGAACACATCAGATTTACGCTTAATAATATAAAGCCAGGTAAAGCGACTGTAAGCATCAACGAAACTGATATAATAATTATGACCACTAATAGAGGTTTGGGCACGGCCCCAGACATCTGAAAACACAAGTTCTAAAGGATGTTTCACCTCACGACTAGACTCCGAAAAGGGAAGTTGATGACTCTTCCCTGCTGACAAGCATCACACACTGCTACATCTTTATTACAAGGCATGATAGGAAGCTCATGACGAGGCAAAACATGACGACGATAGGAGTGGTAGGATGACCAAGGCAAGCATTCCACTGTGACGATGAAAAGCAAACTCCACTAAAAACGCGAGAGACTCTAGGATGCTCCAGACGATAGAGGTCCTGACACAGACGCCCACTAAGGAGAACGTCCCTCGTGTCCCGATCCTTAATAAAAAGATCAAACGGGTGAAATTCACAAAACACATTATTGTCATGGGTGAGTCTAGAAATTGAAAGAAGATTGTGCGTCACAAATGGTACTCGAAGAATATTGCGAAGTCGGAGACTCCTATCGACATGACTAGTGAGAAGAAATGCTTGGCCAATATGGGGGATGTGCATACCTTCTCTGTTGGCGATGTATACATTGTCGGACCCATGATATGGCTCGTGGGTGCGGAGCTTCCCCATCTCGTTCATCATATGATCCATTGTCCTCTGAGTCCATGTACCAATATGGGTCAACTGAGTAGGACTGAGTTTGTCCAAGGATCGTCTGGGGCTTCGGGGGCAGTGCCGAATGATCGGCCATAGCTTCTTGGCGCGCATTATTACGTGTATCCTTGCCATCATTGCCGAGACCAAGGAAAATTTTCTGGAAGCGGCGGTGGCACTTGGAGGCCTAGTGCCCCTCAATACCACACAGCTGGCAGCGGCGACCCCCGCTGGAAGACATCATCAAAGGGGGGCCGGTCGTAGATGGGTTCGACGACGCGGACCCCTTGCCCGAGGCAGAGGACGGGGCACCCGAAGAGTGCCGGCTACCCCTGTAGACAACATTCACGGAGGATCCCCCTCCACGGCTGCGATTGGTGCGGCGCACCTCGGCGTGCTGCTCGGTGAGAACAAGGCGGGAGTAGACCTCATGTGCCATCATGGGCGTTGAGTTGCCCCACTCGTTGATGATCTCAACCAAGCCATCATAATCCTCGTCGAGGCCGTTGATGATGAAGGAGTTGAACTCAGAGTCGGTGAGCGGCTGTCCAATGGACGCCAGCGTGTCAGTGAGGGCCTTGACCTTGTTGTAGAACTCTGTGGCGGTTGTGTCGAGCTTCTCACACTCGCCGAGCTCACGACGGAGAGCGCTGGGATGGGCCTGCGACTGGGATGTGAAAGAGCGCTCAAGTATTGGCCATGCCTCATGAGACGTCTTGGCAAAGACGATGAGCCCGGCAACAGCCGGGGTGAGCGACCCTTGGATGGAGGAGAGGTTCGCTGGTCCTGCCCCTTCCACATACGGTGCGCCGGATTATAGACAGGGCCATTGATACATCATAATCATATCTATAATTTTTGATGTTCCATTCTTGTTTAGTATCAACTTTGCTTTGCTTGGTCTATACTTTGAGGTATTTTTATATGTTTTCTGGGACTAACCTATTAATAAGATGCCATAGTGCCAGTTGCCTGTTTTCTGTTGTTTTTGGTTCTAGAAAAGCCAGAAAATGAATATTCTCGGAATTGGACGGGACAAAAGTCAAAGTCAATATTTCACCGAGGGGAACACGGAGCCAGAAGACAAGACGGAGGAGGGCCTCGAGGGGTCCACACCCCCTGGCCGTGGGGCCAGGCCTGGCCCGCGCCTGGGGGGTGCGGCCGCCTCGGCCACACCCTTGGCCTCCCCCTTTTCCTGTAAGAAGCTCCTATACCTAAATCCTAAGTACCTCATCAGATCTCCACGAAAAAGTCCATAGCTGCCGCCACCATCATCCCTAGATCGAGGGATCTGAAGCTCTTCCCAGCACCCTGCTAGAGGGGAGAGATCAACCCGGAGGCCTTCTTCATCAACATGCCAGCCTCCGGTATGATGCATGAGTAGTTCCACCTTGGACTATGGGTCCATACAGTAGCTAGATGGTTATTTTTCCTCCTTTGTGCTACCATGTTTAGATCTTGTGAGCTCCGTTCATGATTAAGATCATCTATTTGTAATCATGCATGTTGTGTTTGCGGGGATCCGATGAATATTGAGATTACTATGTCAGATTTATTAATGGTTTTATCTTATTGATTCTATCATGTCTATGTTGTTTGAGATCTTGCATGTTCTCCATTTCTAGTAGCTATCTTGGCCAAGTAGATGCTAGTGACTCCAAGAGGGGGTATTTATGCTCGATAGTGGGTCCATGCCTCTATTGAATCTGGGGAAGTGACAGAAATCTCTAAGGTTGTAGATGTGTTGTTGCCACTAGGGAGAAAACAATGATCTTTTGTTCATGGAAAAATTGTATTGTTTACTTTACACACTTTGATTAAAGGAGTTACCCGTTGCTTGCAACTTAATACTAGAGGGGGCTCGGATGATAACCTAAAGGTGGATTACTAGTCATAGATGCAGTTGGATGGCGGTCTATGTATATTGCTATAATGCCCAATCGAATCTCATAGGATCATGAATTTCTAGTATTGCATTGCTATGCCTTGCTCAGTCCTATCAATTGCCCCGCTGTAATTTGTTTACCCAGCATGTTATGTTGTTTATCTTACGGAGAACACCTCTAGTGAACTGCGGATCCCGGTCCAATTTTTACCATTGATACATCTTCCACTATTACTGTTTACTTTCTTCAAGCCATCATTACCCTCCACACCATATTTTTAATCCTTTGTTTTCAGCAAACGGGTGAGATTGACAACCTCACTGTTCGTTGGGGCAAAGTCTTGAGTTTGTGTTGTGCAGGTTTCCAAGTTGCTAGCAACACCTTTGAGTCGTTTCCTTCCTCCTACTGGTTCGATAACTTTGGTTTATTTCTGAGGGAAGACTTGCTGCTGTGCTCATCATACCTTCCTCTTGGGGTTTCCCAACGAAGCTCTACAGTGATCTGAGCTGCATCAACGAGTTTTCTGGTGCCGTTGCCGGGAGGCCAAGGACAGCTTCACAAGGCGAGTCCTTCACAACCTTTTTCTTTACTTTGTTTTTGTTTTGCTTAATTTCTTTTTCCTTTTTTTGTTTGCCTCTTACTTTCAAAAACTCCAAAAACAATTAGTTTCGTTTAGTTTGCTTTTTCTTATAAAAACAACAAAAAAAATTAGTTCCTACTTTAATTGCTACCATGTCTGGTGTTGGTCCAATCACTGTGTCACCTATGGAAAGGATCTTTACTTTCATACAAGAAAGTGAAGAGAGTTTCAAAGAAGCTTGGTCTAGAATTTCTGATTTAAAGGGAAAACTGAGCCTAAGATGAGTTTAGCCCTAGTTATTAGAAGTTTATACCATGGTCTTGCTCTTTGTTATAGATATGATTTGGATGTTGTAGAAGGGAGAGATATTTTTCAATGTAATGAGAATGAGGCTTTGGATGCCATAAAGAAGTTGGTTACAATTTATAATATGCCTAGCAAGTTTGATTCTTCCTTTATAAACATCTATGCTAGGCTGAACACTCTTGAGACCAGTACAATTGCTTTGAAAGATTACTATAACATGCTTAGATACCACCATGATTATGTTCCAACAAATTATGAGCCTTCAAAATGGTTTCCTACAATAAAAGTTGCTATAAACAATGAAACTTTTGATGCTCGTTGTGATATCATGTCTGAATTTTTTCTTATGCCTAAAGATATCTATGAGTCTTTGAATCTTTGGGAACTTTCTGAAGGAGGAGAAGAAATATATCTTACCAATAACGCAACTATATTACCCATTAGAATAGCTGAAGGTGTGTTTACAAAGATCTCAGAGAAAGTGGTGTCTACTGATTATTTTCTTATTGAATGTGTAGGAAAAGGACAAACTACACTTGGAAGATCCCTACTGAAACACCTTGGAGCAATAATAGATGTGGGAAAAGGCATTATGCATTTTGCTTCTCCAATAAGCAATCATATATTCCCTAAAGATAAGAATAAATGTAATAAAGGTAGGAGCAAGAAATTTGATGTTAATGCTTCTTCATTTGAAAATACTTGATTCTTGCTTCTTGTGCCTAACTTAAAGGCGCTAAAGAAAAGTACTTCTTAGGAGATAACCCAATAGTTTTATTGAGTCTTAGAAGTTATTACTTATGTAATAACCTCTGCATATCCTTTTTGATTGATTTTTGCGCCAAGAATAACCTCTAATGAGAGGCAAGTAAGATTTGGGGAGTTGCTGTCCTGAAAAAGATTTTTGTGCTCCACTGTAAAAAATCTTGAAAATATCTGTAAGTCGTATTGAGCTGTAATTTTCTGAATAAATCCCCCAGGTTGTTATCTAACTTTAGTTAGTTCAACACTTTTTGATTTGAGAAACAGAAGGTCTTCGAAAAAATCGGTTTTCACCTGCTGGTCTGTTTTGACAGATATCAGCCATTATTTGCATTTGCTTCTTATTGATTCCTTTCTGGTTTTTTTTGGAAAACTGATCTTTTTGAGGAAATTGATACAGTAGCTTGTGTCTTTCGTGAAAGTTTTGCTATTTTAAAACTAAACCCCAAAGGTCTATTATCTTTTGAATACACTAATGTTGCTAATGAAGATTGTGTGAAGTTTTGTATGAAGAAAAATTGTAGGTGTAGAGGAAGAATGATGTAATGAGATGAAAAATGGACAAAAGCTCAAGCTTGGGGATGCCACCCCGTGTCACCCCAAGAAATATTCAAGAGTTACAAGCGTCAAAGCTTGGGTATGGGCATCCCCTTCTTCATCAATAAAAATCTCAGGTCTTTCTAGAAACTTCGTTTTTATTGTTTCATACACAGTTGTGTTGTTCTTGGAGCATCTTAGTTTTTGTTTTTGGTTTTAGTTTGCTTAGTTTGCTTGAATAAAGTAGTTGGACCCCCGCTCTCGCCGTGTTGTTTTAAATAAGTTGATTGGTGTTGGAAAGGAGTAGAAAGTTCTTGCTTTATTAGTACAAGAAGGAGCTTGCTTTGACTGTGACTTAGACTTTATCATGTCATGCTAGATGTTGTTTTGACCTTATGCTTAGTGATTACTGCTTTATCATGACTTTTTCAAAACAATTAGGATTGCTTAATGTTCCTTGAAAGAATCATGCGTCGTTTTAGCATACAAAAGCATAGTATTGTGGTATTCTCCTTTGATGCTTTGTTTGGGTTGACTTGGCACATGGTCACACCATGTTATGACTATGAACCAGTCACCTTAGACTCTATGATCATTTAGTTTTTAACTTGTGGTACCACTTTATGCTTTGATTAGTAATGTTTTGTCGCTCTGTTTGATTATGGCCATAATTGCTCTCTTAGTTGGTCGCTCCTAGTCTTTTGCTAGCCTCCACTTGTATTGGGTAATTTCTACTCATGCATCCAACTCCCAAGAAACCAAGTTATTCCAAAGTGTCCACTATAAATTCCTATGCATGGTGTGTTACACCATTCCAAGTATATTCTTGTTTTATCTATCTTCCAAATTAAACTTGTTATGTGAAAGTTAGTGATTAAAGATCTCACAAACTTGATGGCACACTTTATTTTTCTTTTCCCTAATAAACTTTAACCATTGTGTCATCTATGTTGTATATGCTTGCACTTATACGTTGGAATTATCAGAACCATGCCTGTCATGGGGAACACTTTCAACATTGTACTTGTACATTGTACCTAGTTGATATCATCCTCTTTTGTTTGCGGATGTCGTCGGTGTGAAATGAAAGGGGAGCTTGTAAGTCCATGGAGTTATGTATGTGTGTTAGAAAAACGTCTGCGTCGCTAGCCTAAGCCATGCCTAATCATGGTGGAAACTTGCAGCATCACCATAGTGAGCAATCTATGAAGCATTCTTCTTATAAAAAAGAGAGATATCGAAAAAAAGATTGAGAAAAAAAAGAGATGAGAAAAAAGGAAAGAGAGAAAAAATCACCATTTTCCCATGGTAAATAAGAAGATTGCTCAGATGCTCATTGTCTACTTGCCTTGTTATTTTGATATGGGATAGCTCCTGTATCATTGGGCAAGGGGTGCCTCGTTGGCGGTTCTCTATGATACACATGTACTTACTATGACAAGAACTTACCGGTGACTAAAGTTGAGTAGCATGAGGAGCGGCCCTTGTACTCAAGGGACATGAGATTGCCAACTTATACTTTGTCAAGCATATACTCCATCTTTGTTCACTTTACCTTAATCACTTCAAGATGCTTATGATGGGGGAAATGATAGCTGAAAGCTAACAAGTACCATAATTTTTGGAAGCTCTTTATGAGATTTGAAATCCATGCTTCCCTTTGAAGGGCCTTTCTTCCACTATTATATTGAGTCTCCACCTTCTATCCTTAGGCACCAATTAAGAGAGCATAGTTGCCATTCTTAGTTCTATGAGCATTGTCGCGAAACTTAGTGATTGATTCATATTGTTGATATTGCTTGTTCTTGAACTATTTGTATCTAGTCACCCTTATGAACTTTCAAGGTGTCCTATGCATTTATGCTACTCTATGAGGGACAAGCTGAATGCCACTATGCTATGTTTTCTATATGTGAAACAAAAAAATGTCTTTCAATGCATTGTTATTCATGAATCTTTATTTGTATTATTTCATGTTCCAGCATAGTTGCTTTGTCTTATTGTTAGAACTTCATGTTTCATGCTCATGTTTAGAGTACTCTGGTACCAACTTTCAATGCATTCAAAATGGTTTGATCTTGATTGTTATGGTGTGTGTCACCTCAAAAATTATTCTTTTTATCACTTACCTACTCAAGGACGAGCAGGAGTTAAGCTTGGGGATGCTTGATACGTCGTAAACGTATCTATAATTTTTGATGTTCCATGCTTGTTTAGTATCAACTTTGCTTTGCTTTATCTACACTTCGAGGTATTTTTATATGTTTTCTGGGAATAACCTATTAACAAGATGCCGCAGTGCTATTTGCATGTTTTCTGTTGTTTTTGGTTCAATAAAAGCCAGAAAATGTATATTCTCGGAATTGGACAGGACAAAAGCAAAAGTCAATATTTCACCGAGTGGAACACGAAGCCAGAAGATGAGACGGAAGAGGGACTTGAGGGGGCCACACCCCCTGGCCGCGTGGCCAGGCATGGCCCGCGCCTGGGGGGTACGGCCTCCTCGGGCACCCCCTCGGCCTCCCCCTTCGCCTATCAGAATCCCTCGATACCTAAATCCTAAGTACCCACAAAAAAGTCCATAGCCGCCGCCACCATCGTCCCTAGATCGGGGGGATCTGAAGCTCTTCCTGGCACCCTGTCGAAGGGTGAGATTATACCGGAGGCATTCTTCATGACCATGGCAGCCTCTGGTATGACGCGTGAGTAGTTCCACCTTGGACAATGGGTTCATACAGTAGCTAGATGGTTGTTTCTCCTCCTTTGTGCTACCATATTTAGATCTTGTGAGCTCCGTTCATGATCAAGATCTAATCTATTTGTAATCATGCATGTTGTGTTTGCGGGGATCCGATGGATATTAAGATTACTATGTCAGATTGATTAATGATTTTATCTTATTGATTCTATCATGTCTGTGTTGTTTGAGATCTTGCATGTTCTCCATTTCTAGTAGCTATCTTGGCCAAGTAGATGCTAGTGACTCTAAGAGGGGGTATTTATGCTCGATAGTGGGTTCATGCCTCTATTGAATCTGGGGAAGTGACAGAAATCTCTAAGGTTGTAGATGTGTTGTTGCCACTAGGGAGAAAACAACGATCTTTTTTTCATGGATAAATTGTATTGTTTACTTTACACACTTTGCTTAAAGGAGTTATCCGTTGCTTGCAACTTAATACTGGAGGGGGTTCGGATGATAACCTGAAGGTGGATTACTAGTCATAGATGCAGTTGGATGGCGGTCTATGTATATTGTTGTAATGCCCAATCGAATCTCATAGGATCATGAATGTATAGTATTGCATTGATATGCCTTGCTCAGTCCTGTCAATTGCCCCGCTATAATTTGTTTACCTAGCATGTTATGTTGTTTATCTTAAGGAGAACACCTCTAGTGAACTGCGGATCCCGGTTCAATTTTTACCATTGATACATCTTCCACTGTTACTGTTTACTTTCTTCAAGCCATCATTACCTTCCATACCATACGTTTAATCCTTTGTTTACAACACTGTTCGTTGGGGCAAAGTCTTGAGTTTGTGTTGTGCAGGTTTCCAAGTTGCTAGCAACACCTTTGAGTCGTTTCCTTCCTCCTACTGGTTCGATAACCTTGGTTTATTTATGAGGGAAGACTTGCTATTGTGCTCATCATACCTTTCTCTTGGGGTTTCCCAACGAAGGTCTAGAGTGATCTAAGCTGCATCAGCCATTCACGCTGTCCACCAGCACAGGGGGGGCAAGGAAGAGTGCGGTCGAAGTAGCCGAGCAGGTAGTGACTCACAAGGAGCGGAAGGACCTGCGCGCGCCAGAAGATGTAGTTATCCGGCGATAGCTTGACGGTGATGAGGTTTCCGAAGTGAAACGGCGGAGGCAGCGACCCCGTCGAGAAGGCTGTCGGGGGCGCGTACGCCATAGGGGTAGAGACGGGCGGCGCGGCCGTTGGTGCCAAGGGAGAACCTGCGTGCGCGCGGGGTGAGACCCTGCAGGAGGCGCAGACGCTGTGAGGGTAGAGTGCATCAGTGCGAGATCCGACGGAAAGGGCCCGGCGGTCCAAGCCGCCGAGGAGGCCGCGGGCGCGAAGGCGAGCGGAGAGACGACGACGGCCATGGAGGCGGGCGAGGAGGCACTGGACATGTGGACCGTCAGTGAGTGCCCCGACGACGAACGGGACGAGGGATGGTTGGAGAAGAAGGAGCAGACTCTCCTTGTCCCGATCGGGGACGACTGGATGGCGGCGGCGTCGATGGGGCGGGAGAGGAGGGTGGCGAGGTAGGTGGGCATGTAGCCTGCTTTGGTGGAGCTGGAGACAGCGGCGCTCGACATGGCGGTGGCGGCGACGATCGGCGACGCGTTCGGCGATGGCAGTGCGGGCGGCGGCGCGGCTAGGGTTTGGTGGAGGCGGCGGAAGCGTAGGTTGTAACCAAATCTGATACCTTGTCAGACAATAGAATTAAGGGAACGGGCTCTGCTCTCAATCGGGTGGCCTATCACAATATATATACATATATATATATATACCATAATAGGTGTATTACAAGTGGTATAATACAGTACGCAAATACAGACAGTCTAAAAACCAGCTTCGGGTCACTTCCCACGTGTCCCCGTAATATCCAACTGACCCACCAATGCCATTGTATTATCCCATGATCAATGGAACATAAAAGTTATAGCCCTTCAGGATCAGTGGAACACAAAAGTTCACGAGACCTTCCAATCCTACTAGATAAGAGACCTAGCTACGAAAATTTCTAAATGCTTCACCAGCTCTTTTATGGACCAAAGATGGGCCATGCAACTATTAAGCAATTTGTTTAGCTTGCAATATAGAAAAAAATACATATGTATATATTCGGGCTCTTTTAGGATACCCTCAACTAAATATAGGCCCTTAATTTTTGTAGATGTAATGGTTTGTATTAATTTATACTAGTGCCTAAAACATAACTAGTATGGAAGATACTAGTGAGTAAAACCGCAGACTCAGGGTCAAAATGGGAAACGTTACAACGACAAACAAACAAATGCGTTAAAGATGGAAGGAGCTACCACCTGTTTCAACTGCATATATCACCTCCAGGCAGCTACTTCATGGCGCAGTGCTGGTCTAAACTTGAAGCTGCCGGAGTTGTCTCCCTTGAAAGCCAGAATAAATTAACAAAATATGATTTGGCAGTCATTTGGTTGAGAAGAGCCGCCAGACTAGTTCCTAGGCCATAGGCCGTCCCTTTTTGATGTCATGCTGCGTGGCCGGCCGGCGGCGTACATGAACTCCGATTGAAGGGAGGTGATTAAGTTGTAGGAATAATCCGTAGGGAGCTTAAAAAGTTAAGATGGTATCTCTTCACTATCTACTATATAATTTTGCTTAAGGTGGTTTTCGTCTTTCCGTTTTTTCGTCCGTCGTGCTTTTTTATCCTTTAACCCCTCAAATAGTAAAACATCAATCCACAGTCCTTACTCTTATCCTCCTGCGCGCATCCACAACTCCCGCCTACGGTGGTGGCGGAGGTCCTAACCGGCACTAGATCCGTGCAGCCGCGGTTGACCAGCTCGTCGGAGGAAGACCAGGCCACGCTGCCGCCTGTGCCGGCAGCATCAAGGCCATAGACGTCGTGCTGGCTGCCCTCGGCCTTGCCGGCGTTACTCTCGGCTTTGGGGGCCAGATCGACGGCCGCGGTGGTCAAATCGACGGGCGCCGCTCCGCACCAGAGACCAGCTACCTCATCCTTCACTGATGCCTATAGGTGCATGAGCTCGTGGTTGTTTTCCTCACTGAAAGATTGCGGAAGTATTAATTAGATTATAATATTTAAACTACCAAATATAATATAACCGCAATATACTCTAACACTCACCACCGGCGTCACCATTCTGTACCCCGATGACGCACGCATCGGCTTCCTCATCCTTGATGCTGTCTTGTAGGTGCTCGAAGATATGCTCCAACGGCGGCCGCGATCACAGAGAGGTCGACCGCGCCATCCTGGTTGATGTCCAGCCGCCTGCAGAATCTATGGAGCCCATCCCCTTCAAGCTGAATTGATTCTTGGTCCGGCAATCTCTGAATTGGTGCTTCAGAATTTTCTTCGGTGTTCTATTAGTTCTATTAAACAGTTTCTTCTCTATTCAGCCAGTTCTTGTGCGTTTTCTATACCAGATATACTCAGTTAAATCAAAAGTTTCTTGCTACAAAGCTTACCGTATTAAATTGAAAATCATGTCTATAATCAGTAAATTGCATCTTTATTTCAAAATAAGGCATGCGGTTCAAATTCTCGAATTACAAAATAAGAAGTGGATATAAAATTCATCACTGACAATGTTTTTTTTATGTGGAACTAAAAGGCCGCGCTGGCTCCTAGCCTTCGATGTCGACAATAATTCTGGCCTTACCTGCTCGGTCGTGTGCTCCCATCTTGCGCAGTGATGAGTTCCTAGAGGCAAAGCAGAAGCGAACTAGGAGCTGTAGAACAATAGTGTATCATAGCAGATAATCTCTCGAATACCAGATGAAATACGAGTTACTTGGATACGATGTGTGTGTTAATTTTGATAGTAAAACAATGCAGTGGCTCAAAAATGAAACAAAGGTTAACTACTTCCATTGGGATTATGGGGACTATGGGAGCTTGATCTTAAGATTAATGTAGGTCGGCATGGAGAAGGGATCTGGCGGGGCGTTCATGCTACCTTCCATGTACACGCTGAAGCGACTGGATCTGGCGAGGAGGTCGTCAGAGGACTTCGATCCAGAGTCGGAGTCGAAGATCTCGAGGACGGATGATCCCTCGAAATCCCCGGAATTGGAGACTCGTGTGATGGAGCCCTTGGGTGACGTGGCGGTGATGGATCCGGTGACCGACGCAGGGGTCACCGAGTCGGGGTCGTCGTAGAGGGCCATGTTGTCCGTGGCCGCGTCAGTTCCGACCGCGTTGCTGGTGGCCGAGTCATACTCGGAGGCGAGGCAGGAGATGGTGCAGATCTGGACTTTCGAGAGCAGATCGCGATGTGGCAGCCACCCACCGATGATCGCCGTCTCCTTTGGGGCGACGACGTTTGTGAAGCCGACAAACAGGTTGATGGTGTCGACCGTCATTATGGCGTTGTGCGTGACCGGGCGCGATGCCGGGATGTAGCTGCTAGGCAAGATCTGGAGGATCTCGCCGCACGCTATCATGCACCCGGTGGCGATCGACCAGTTGATTGGCGAATAGGGTATTGCCTCAGAACTCAGGCCGGGTAGGCCATGCCCCATGGTGGGCGCCACTGTCGTGGGAATGTCCAGGACAGAAGCTACTAGAGGTAGCGAGTAGTAGGATTTGGGGAAAGAGCGATCAGCCATCTGCGAAGCGAGATGAGGGCAGAGACACGGGAGTTTACCCAGGTTCGGCCCCCCGTAGGGTAAATACCTACTCCTGCTAGATTGTATTATTGCTTGAGTACAATGGTGGCGAGCTTGGCGACTAGCCGGCGAGTCGATGGGGTATATAATTGAATGTGGTAGAGAGTACCCTAGGAAGGTTTATATAGTGGTACCTCACTAGGGTTTACAGATATACAACCGAGTCAGTTAAGGACTCGGAGTATATGACCTAATCCGACTGGGCCTATCTACGCTTCTAGGCCTCCATCTTCCAGTCGCCAGGCTTCATCTTCAGCCGCATTCCAGTTGTCGTCCTGCAGGCCCACTCGCCAGGGGCTTGGTCCAGTAGGAAACGTTCTTCTAGGTATACCCCATTCGGCATATCCCCATCAAATAATGATTTTTTTTAATAATTTCCACGAATAATACACGAATTGAGGCATTTACAACTGTAGCACGAACTCGGTAATTGAAATGCCGACCGGGTCCCGTCTGCATTTGAAGTGCCGATAGGCCTGTTGGAGCACCGCCTACCGTGGCAGAGAGATGGTCGGCTTTGAAGTGTCGATAGACCTAGTCGGCTGTTGAACAGCCGACCACCTTAGATGCCCCCGACGGCCGCATGGATCATGCGACGTGTTTAGCAAGCCTAATAAAAGTGATCTATTTTCGGTTCCGCCAATGTTTCACGTCCTTTACCTCCTACCACCGCTTCCCGCCGTTTTTTCCTGCCGTTTTTCCTGCCTATTCTTCCCAATGCCTCTATAAATCCGAACAACGAGATGTTATCTCTTCACCCAGTTCATCTATCCCTCCTCTTTATCTTGGCATTGTTGGAGATATGCCCTAGAGGCAATAATAAAAGAGGTTATTATTATATCTTTTTTGTTTATGATAAATGTTTACATTTATGCTATAATAGTATTAACCGGAAACATTAATACTTGTGTGATTTATAAACTAAATTAGAGTCCCTGGTAAAGCTTCTTTATAATACTAGCTTGTTGGTTAATAGATGATCGTGGTTTCTCGATCATAAATATTGAGATGTTATTAACAACAAGATCATATCATTAGGAGAATAGTATGATAGACATACTCCTATAGATAAGCGTAGCATCAAGATCAAGTCATTTCAATAGTTCGTTTTCTATAAGCTTTCTGATACATAGTAACCTAATTCCTTCGACCATGAGATCATGCTAATCACCATCACCGGAAGGATGCTTTGATGACATTAAACACCACACCGTAACTGGGTGGCTATAAAGGTGGCATTGAGTGTTCAGAAAGTACGTGTTGAGGCACATGCATCAAGAGTGGGATTTGTCCATCCATATGACAGATAGATATACTCTAGGCCATCTCGGTGGAATGTCATCCAATTAGCTTGCAAGCATGTGACTGGCTCACAAGGAATCACATATCACGGGAACGAGAAAAGAGTACTTATCGATAACGAGGTTGAACTAGATATGCAGAGATACCGACGATCAAACCTCGGATAAGTAAACTATCGCGAGACAAAGGGAAATTAGTATCGTATGTAAGTGGTTCATTCGATCGCAAAGTAATCATAGAAATATGTGGGAGCCATATGAATTTCTAGATTCCTCTATTGGTTATTGATCGGAGAAGTGTCTCAGTCATGTCCGCATAATTCACGAACCGTAGGGCGACACACTTAAGGATTCAATGTTGTTTAGTAGATATGGAATGAAAGTAGGGAAACCGAATGTTGTTCGGAGTCTCGGATGGGATCCGAGATATCACGAGGAGATCCGGAATGGTCCGGAGAATAAGATTCACATAAGGAAAGTCTGATTCTAGAGTTCGGGAATGATTTCGATGTTTTCATCGGAGAGGTTCTAGAAGGTTCACCGGCCCAGAAGGGGAATGGTCCATGAATGTGTCATGGGTAAGTGGAATGATTGGATCATGTCCTAGGTCACTTGGTTGGGCATATGCGAGAGAGAATTAAAGCTCTAAATTGAAAGTCAAAAGGGAGGTTTGAAAAGTCAAACTGGAACAATAGTTTCCTAGTGGAAGAAGGAAAGAGTCCTTCCTTCTATCCAACTTGGGTTTGGGTATGGATTCAAACTCCCCTCTCCCAAGGCTGCCCCCTCTCATAAATAGAGGGGGAGGGATGCCCCAAAAACCACAACACCAAGCCCTCCCCACCGTGCGCCGCCGCCCAAGCCACCGCGTCGCACCGTCGTCGGCCCGTCACCGTCGCCCTAGCCGCCGCCGACACCACCTCCTCCTCTCCGGCCTTCTCAAACCTAGATCGCCGGGAAACCCTAGGTCCACCATAACTCCCACCGGCTTAGGAGAAGCCCTACGGGATCTTCCCTCTACTTCCGACACCACGCCGTCGTGCTGCCGGAATCGCGAGGGGAGAACTACAACCTCCGCTGCCTGCTGGAACAAGGGAGAGGAATGTATTCATTGAGTACCAAACGTGTGACCAACTGCGGAAGCACTACCGGAATGCAGCGCCAGAAGGATCATCTACGTGATCTTGAGATCGGCAAGTGTACGACTACATCATCCACGAGAATATGCTCTCGTTAACCGCTTTGGAATCTTCGAGGGTGAGTACTCTAATCGACTCGTTGCTACAATCTAGTAGATACATCTTGGCTTGTTTGTGTGCATGCGATAGAAATTTTTTGTTTTCCATGCTACGAACCCCTACAGGCATATCCCTCTCCTCTCCATCATGAGTGTTCCCTATTTGTACCAAGAGTATAGGCGTAGCAGGCTATCCACTATGTCGGACGTGTTTCCCTGGCCACGGATTGCGGTGACCCATCATACCACTGCATGTGTAGTACACTATAGTCGTTGACATGACATCCACAGAACACCGTTCTGTAAATATCACACCCCTCAAAGTGGTACAACAGAAACATTGTGGGTCCATATTACAAACATTCACACATTATTATTGTTATAATACCAGAAGTTCAAGACTTCAAAAGGATTCAACTTACAAACCAAGATATAAAGTGTTTAAGCGGAATTTAAAAGTAGCAACTCCAACTAGGAGTTGAGCTCAGCAGCTTATTCTATAGAGTTCTTGCTGCTCGGCTCCGTCATTTACTACTAACTAGGATGCTTAGTTGGATTCGTTATCATCGACACCATAGCAGATTTCGTAATCCACTCCTTCAATACCTCCTGACAGGTCAGGCTCCTCGTAGAACACATCTTCTTGACATTCAGCTGCATACATTGGCACGTCTTCGGGATCCTTAGAGTCTAAGCAAGGGATCAAAGGAAAGGATGAGTATCAGCGTTACCCAACAAGTTCATTATATGCAAGGTGGGAAGTTTGATGCTCTAACTACCACCTCGGACTATAAGTCCTTGGTACTATGCAGATTTTGTAAATCTTTCTTCAAAGATTGATTTTATTATGAAAATCTATAACCATCAGCCTTCACAAGTTGACCAGAACTTTCATGGAGTTCCTTTCCTGCCGCGTTCGTAGCTCCTTCCCAGAACAGGGTGTAACAAGTTACAATACTTACACTCTACAGAGGTGCATTACTTTACCCATGAGAGATCAACTCCTTGTTGCACAACCGGGCGTACTTTCCCGTCCAGAATTCCATGATGTGGGGCCCAGTAGTTGGTCCAAGCCAATCACTGCCCCCTTCGCGACCCCGCATGCCTCCTTGGTGTACACCATGCCCACATATTGAATTACGGAAATGGTTTGTACAAACCGTTAGATGCCAGAACTATCGTGGGACGATGAGGGTTCCCACCCATATGCTGCATATCCTCTACGAATTACCAATTAATATGCACACTACGAGGATAACAACCACGACCTGCACATCCGGCTTCATGCGAGAGGAAGAAGATACATATGACTTATCTGTCCCATTCCAAATCTCATGGCTAACGCGTAATATACGGCGCTAGAATCACTAATGTCAGGGGTTATTAAGTCCCTAATTGATCATCATTGTTGCAAATAGAACCCTAAGTTCTATTGCTCCATTATATCATCACTTAGGATGACATCTATGATTTCTTTATTTGTGAAAATATTATTTTCTTTCTTTGGAGTATATATGATAGCACACAATTTGCAAATACTTTGGTAAAGACTCTTCAAAAGATATGAGCAAGTGATGAACTTGCCTTGTGATGGCAAGGTAGTGAAGTCTGATGCTTGCACTGGACCTTGAGCTTCTATGTCTACAAAAACATCATTATTGCCCGGTAAGGACAATATTTAAAGAAGCAAAATGATTATGCAAAGTAATGTAATGCATCATTTAGCTTTATATGTATTTTCCCCATTTATTTAAATTATAAAAATTCTTTTAATAATAAAGAATTTATAAATATTAATTTTTAATATTTATTAAATATTGTATTCTTTTATTTTATATCAATTTATTTGTATTTTATTTAATTAATAATTCCTTTAAGAATTATCATTAAATACCAAAAATTGATATTAAATATTTGTTTAGTATTTTTCTAAAATACTACAATATTAATATATAATGAAAGTGATTTTTATTTATTTTTATCATCTTTCAATAATTTTGTAAAATTCCATTAGGAATATATAAATTACAAAATTCTTAATAAATTTTATATGTCTAAAATTTGTATGTCTAAAATTCTTAAGAAACCTCGAATTTGTTTCACATTGGTTGGTGCAGTCCACTCTAGTACCGACTGAACTTTAGATGGATTTACATCAATTCCATCCTTACTGATTACATGACCGAGGAATTCTACCTCATCTAGCCAAAATTCACACTTACTGAACTTAGCATAAAGTTTATGTTCCCTTAAAGTCTGCAATGCTATTCTCGAATGATCAGCATGCTCTTCCTTATCCTTGGAATATATCAGAATATCATCAATAAAGACTATGACGAACTTATCCAAATATGGCATGAAGATTTTGTTCACCATATTCATGAATATTGCTGGTGCATTGGTCAAACCAAATGGTATAACCAGGTATTCATGGTGTCCATATCTTGAGACAAATGTTGTCTTTGGAACATCTTCAGGTTTGATTTTTATTTGATGGTATCCAGATCTTAAGTCGATCTTTGAAAACACTCCAGCTCCTTTCACTTGATCAAACAAATCTTGGATCCTTGGTAAAGGATACTTATTCTTGAAAGTAACGTTGTTCAGATTTCTATAATCTCCACACATCCTTCTTCCACCATCCCTCTTGTCCACAAAGATTACTGGTGTTCCCCATGGAGATACACTTTCCTCAATAAACCCTTTTCTGTCTAACTCATCAATTTTCTCTTTGAGTTCTTTTAATTCTTTTCGTCCCATCTTATATGGTGCTTGAGCTATTGGTTCCATACCGGGAATTAGATCAATAGTGAATTCTATCTCCCGATCTGGTGGCATCCCAGGTAGCTCTGCTGGAAAAACATCTTGAAATTCATTTACTATAGGAATATCTTCCAATTTGACCTCTTTCATCGAGTTCAACTACAGATCCACCATGATATGGTTGTGCTTATCTGCTTGGTAAACTATCCTTGCTCCACTTGGAGTTTTGATTGAGACGGTTTTCTCCTCACAATTTATCTGAGCTCCATGTTCCATCATCCAGTCCATCCCCAGCACTACTGCAATTCCCTTCAAAGGAATCACATAAAGGTCTGCAAATTATGTACAACCATAGATCGACATAACCTGATCTTGTTTAATGTGGCGTACAATCACATTTCCCCCTGCCGTAACTACGGTCATAGGGTTTTCTAACGTTGCCCGTCTAATCCCGAACTTATCACATAATTCTTCAGAAATGAATGAAGTAGTTGCACCAGTATCAAATAGAACTTTGCCAGGATTGGTAAGGATATTGAGCGTACCTATCACTGCATGCTCCAAATTATCCACCTCCTATAGGGTTGCGCAATTCAGCTTCCCGGTAGGTCTGTTCCTCTTGCCATTGTTGTTCTTGCCATTATTTCCTCCTTTATTTGGTTGTCCATTTCCTCCACTGGATTTTCCTCCCCCCTTGGTAGGCCAACCTCCTGGTGGTTTGCTCGGATAATCGGGCTTGATATGCCCCTTCTGACCACAACCGTAACAGATCACTACAGGCTTTTTGCATTCCCTCTGGAAATGCCCTAGAATTCGACAATTGTTACAAATAACATTCCTTCTGGGATTGGATTGATTTCCACCACTGCCCTTGTTATTGTTACTGTTATTGTTACCATAGTTCTTGTTCCGGGGTTTGAACTCCAGATTGGGTTTAGGTTTACTTGCCTGAATTCTCTTGGTTTCCTTCTTGGCTCTCTTCCTCCTATCCTCTTGGACATTCTTGTAGTCATCTTCGAAAGTAATAGCTGCATCCAGCAACTACTGATAAGTTTTCTTATTAGCTAGCCATAGCTGCATTTTCACAAATGGATTTAACACATGCAGGAAACGCTTCTTCCGCTTCTCTTCCGTGTTAACATCCTCCTCAGCATAACGAGACAGTTGACTAAACTCTCGGATATACTTCATGACACTAGTATATCCCTGCTGAAGCTCCTCAAATTCTCTTTGCTTCAACTCCATAACACTCTCCGGAACATGATATTCACGGAATCTCTGCTTGAACTCCTCCCAAGTGAACTCCCTTCCTGGTTGTTGCATGGCCAACTAATTCTCCCACCATGATGCTGCAGGTCTAGTTATAAGATGAGTTGCATACCTCAATTTCTCCTCATCATTCCAACCTACAATCTTCAGCTTTCTTTATGTATCTGCTAGCCAATCTTCTGCATCCACTAGTTTAGGAGCTGATGCAAAAGGTAACGGCCTTGCATTCTGGAAGTCAGATAGACTCACTCCTCCACCTTCAGGTGCCCTCTGATTTGCTTGTCCTAGCAACTCTTCCATGAACTTGTTCTGGGTCTCTTGCATTATTTGCATACACTGCATAAAGTTCTGCTCCATTAACGGCCTCATTGGTGGTGGTGGTGGCAATGCTCCCTGATTTGCTGCATCTGCATCGGCCTTCTCTTTGGCCTCACGTTCCATCCGCTGTTGTTCAGCTTCGGTTTCTACACCCGTATCCATGACCCTCTAGTCCTGCAACATAAAGCGAATACTCATAACTACATCATGCACATGTGTTTTGAGCTCGACTTTACGCACAGAACTAGTCACACAATGAAGATCCAAAGAAAATCCAAATATGCATTTCACATATTATACATAATATCATAATAATACAAAGTCATTACACCATATACCATATAGGTATAATCACAACACTACCTTATTTATCTAACTATCTTATTTCTTGGAGTACAATACACGGTACTTGATACCTCTAACTAGTTTCCTACTTCTAGTATTAACTACGCTCATTATACATGCCTGATGTCCAACCGTGATGACGTGTCGTTCATCGCACGGTTTGTGAAACAAATGGCATTCCAGAAGGAACATACTCAGTATCTGAAGTGTCAGGACTTGAGTCATTACTCAACCTGAGCGTATTGACTCCCTCTAGCTAAGATGAAAAGTCTTCAGAAACATATTCAACATTATCTCTCGCTTGCATCTCCTGAGCTTCATTCCATGAGTTGTCAACAAGATACGCAGATCCTGCTACTTCCCAGGTGCCCCTTTGGGCAAGATAGTTAAATACTGGATAATGTATATTCCCTGGGTTTGGAGAAGATGTTGATGATTCAAACACTCTCTCCTTAGGATCTTATTCTTCATCCTGATTGTCTATCGACATGGCATTTCTACTACTGTTACTAAGGTTAATTCTTGCACCCATCCAGCTAGATTGTCCACCATTTCTGTCAGAACCATCTGTGGACATCTGGTGTTCATGAGATCCTTCATATGGTCCCCTTCTCCAACCATCAGAATTCTCAATAGGAAGTTCTGAATCAGAACCATCTTCTGAACCCTATGGTACTGCATACCTAATATCCATAGTAGGATCATGTATAAGTTCAGGACTTGGTGAATAAGGATATGGTATAAAAGATTCAGGATCTATAGGTATATCCTTAAAGATAGGTGTTGCACTACTACTTGCTTCCTTATCCAACTGGATTGCTAACTGCTTCCTCCTTTCCAGATCAGTTAGATCCTCTAACATGTCATTTTTATCTTCGACAATCACTTGATGTGTCTTATAAAAAGACACAATGAGTGTTCGGTATCTATCTATAAACTTGGAAGCTAACTTAGGATGTTTCTTAAGCAAAGTAAGATGATCCGGTATAGGCTCCGAGTCTATAGAATCATGAGGTATCAAAGAAAATGTGCTACCTTCTAACTCCTTCGCTTTATGCTCCCAAATATTAGCTATCGCCTCCACAACAGCAACATGATAGGCTGCTAAATGACTTCTACCCTCACCTATAGGTAGATCGTGATATAATCTAAGCTCTTCTGGGAGTTGGATACTCACACGATACTTGGATAACATACGACCATCATAATAGGTTATGGTGTTCACTGGAATTCTAGTTGAACAACTAAAAATCTTTAAAATTTGACGAAGTTGATTTGTGAATGATCCTTGATAATCATCAAGAGTCTCCTCTTTCCTTACCAAAGTATGTTTTGGAAACTTGGTGCCATAGCTCTGTATATCAGAAAAACAATTTTGATTAGTAACCAATAATATATTGCATCATAACAAAGAATTATCACACTAAAACATATAACGGAATATTCTCATTTGAATACCCATTATATTACTTTTAGAGAATTCTTTATTGTTTCTACACTCTCCTACGGGTAATACCATTTACTAGGTTTCCAACCTAAGGTCAAAGCAATTTGCTCTGATACCAACTGCGGTGACCCAGCATACCACCACATGTGTAGTACACTATAGTCCTTGACATGGTGTTCTGTAAATATCACATCCCTCAGAGTGGTACAACAGAAAAATTGCGGGTCCATATTACAAACATTCACACATTATTATTATTACAATACCAGAAGTTCAAGACTTCAAAAGGATTCAACTTACAAACCAAAATATAAAGTGTTTCAGCGGAATTTAAAAGTAGCACATCCAACTAGGAATTGAGCTCAGCAGCTTATTCTATAGATTTCATGCTGCTCGGATCCGTCATTTACTACTACCTAGGATGCTTAGTTGGATTCGTTATCATTGACACCATAGCGGATTTCGTAATCCACTCCTTCAATACCTCCTGATAGGTCAGGCTCCTCGTAGAACACATCTTCTTGACATTCAGCTGCATACATTGGCACGTCTTCGGGATCCTCAGAGTCTAAGCAAGGGATCAAAGGAAAGGATGAGTAACAGCGTTACCCAACAAGTTCATTATATGCAAGGTGGGAAGTTTGATGCTCTAACTACCACCTCGGACTATAAGTCCTTAGTACTATGCAGATTTTGTAAATCTTTCTTCAAAGATTGATTTTATTATGAAAATCTATAACCATCATCCTTCATAGGTTGACGAGAAATTTCATGGAGTTCGTTTCCTACCGTGTTCGTAGCTCCTTCTCGGAACAGGGAGTAACAAGTTACAATTCTTACACTCTACAGAGGTGCGTTACATTACCCATGACAGATCAACTCCTTGTTGCACAACCGGGCGTACTTTCCCGTCCACAATTCCATGATGTGGGGCCCAGTAGTTGGTCCAAGATAATCACTGCCCCCTTTGCGACCCCTCATGCCTCGTTGGTGTACACCATGCCCACATATTGAATTACGGCAATGGTTTGTACAAACCGTTAGATGCCAGAACTATCGTGGGACGATGAGGGTTCCCACCCATATGATGCATATCCTCTACAAATTACCAATTAATATGCACGCTACAAGGATAACAGCCACGATATGCACATCTGGCTTCAAGCGAGAGGAAGAAGATACAACTGACTTCTCTGTCCCATTCCAAATCTCATGGCTAACGCGTAATATACGGCGCTAGAATCACTCATGTCATGGGTTATTAAGTCCCTAATTGATCATCATTGTTGCAAATATAACCCTAAGTTCTATTGCTCCATTATATCATCACTTAGGATGATATCTATGATTTCTTTATTTGTGAAAATATTATTTTCTTTCTTTGGAGTATATATGATAACACACAATTTGTAAATACTTTGGTAAAGACTGTTCAAAGGATATGAGCAAGTGATGAACTTGCCTTATGATGGCAAGGTAGTGAAGTCTGATGCTTGCACTGGACCTTGAGCTTCTATGTCTATAAAAACATCATTATTGCCCGGTAAGGACAATATTTAAAGAAGAAAAATGATTATGCAAAGTAATGTAATGCATCATTTAGCTTTATATGTATTTTTCCACATTTAATTAAATTATTAAAATTCTTTTAATAATAAAGAATTTATAAATATTAATTTTTAATATTTATTAGATATTGTATTCTTTTATTTTATATCAGTTTATTTGTATTTTATTTAATTAATAATTCCTTTAAGAATTATCACTAAATACCAAAAATTGATATTAAATATTTGTTTAGTATTTTTTAAAATACTACAATATTAATATATAATGAAAGTGATTTTTATTTATTTTTATCATCTTTCAATAATTTTGTAAAATTCCATAAGGAATATATAAATTACAAAATTCTTAATAAAATTTATATGTCTAAAATTTTATCTCTTAATTTATTTGGATAGCTTATATTATTGTGAATCTAAAAATATTTTATTTTTGATTTTTGTACTTTTATTTTATTTTCTAGTATTTATTTAAGTTCAGGGGCATTTTGGTATTTTTCCAATTATTAAACAGGCTCTAAAAGATTTGGGCTGACTGTTTGGGGTTTATTGGGCCCTTGTGGCCTAGTAGGGAAAAGTCAAAACAATACCCCTTCGGGGTATTGGCCCAACCTAGCCCAACACTCTTTGTCTCTCCCTCGCGCTCACCTCTCTCCTTCTCCTTCCCCAACCCTGTGGTCAACGGTGTAACCACCGGCAATTCACATCGCCGTGGACCTCCCTGGCCATCGCCGTGGTGCAGGATGAGGTTGTCGGCCCTGCTCTACCCTCATGTCCAATTGGATTTGGACCTAGAGCCCTCCTGTGACCAGATCGATGCTGTTCTGAACCCTAGGGTTTGGGTTGGCGTTGGTGCTGACACCACCACTGCTGTCGTGTGCTGTGGGGATGCTCCTCACCCCCAGACGTGGCTATGGTTGCCGCCGCGGCGTTGTGTGGGTCGCAGCGCCCCCTTGGGGTGCTCCCCATGCCGCCATGTTCGTCGGCCTCCTCTGCTTCCTCTTCTAATCTACAGCGAGGACCTTCAATAAGTTATTCCTCTCCCCTCATGCTCTCTGTGCTAGGACATCCTATGCTAGATGTTGGTAGTGACCTTCCTGGTTACTGTCCTATCCTGATTAAGATGGTTTGTTCTACTTAGGGTTCATACCCCTCTGTGAATTAGATATCTGATGGATTGGATCAAGTTTTGATGGTCCCTAAGCATGCTAAGTGGGTGTTAGCTGTGGCTTGCTGCTTATGATCATCTGTGTTGATTCTATGGATTAATTTTTTATAGGATTCAAATGGTAAAGTTGCTCTAGAAGCAATACTTGGGAGATCTAGTGGCTGTAATAGCTCACCATTGTCATTGCTTGGTTAATGATAGTGAGTGTTGTGTGATGAAGTCACTGTATTAGTACCTTTGGCTTAATAATTCATATATAGCTTGAGATCAAAATGGTCTCTTATAGTGAAGATTTGTATATGAATATTTCTGGTTATGATTCATGTGATTAAGAACAGGAAAATGATTTATAGTTGGTTGGTTGTATCTGTGAAGATTGGATGCTTAACCTGCTTAGTTTAGAACTGTTCTTGTGACACCATCCATGTATGGCACACAAGATTAGATTCTATTACTTGGTTTGGTCTTATTCAAGCTTAAAATTGGCTTGGCATTATAGATAAGTGGAATTCTCTTTCCTTGCATCCCTAGAACCCATGATGTTGGTCTGAGGTTTAGGGATTAAGCCTTTGTCTTGTTGTTTCTCATGGATTGGTTCTGGTAGTGGTACCAGCTACTGTATCTTGAAACAATGTTGGGGAAAAATGATTGTAGGCTTGATAACTTATATAGATCCATAAGATTAAATTCTAAGGTGCTACTCTTGTCTTAGAGATGTGCCTAGAAGTTTAAATCTTGGCTATATTCATTCTTGAATTGAAATATAGCTTGATAGCTTAGATCAATGATGTTGTCCTGAGATCTTAGTTGGGTCCTTATACTTTTCTGATTACTTTCAGTGTTTAAAAACTTCAGTGATGGATCCACCCCACTTGGGTGCTTTCTGAGAATTTGAGTAAGAGACAGATCAAGTATGCTTGTCTAATCTTAGACAGATAGATCATGTGATGGTCTATTTTACTCACCACAATTATTTGATGTTGGGGTTGCCAGTGGTTGATCTTGTGGTGGCTTGATCTGGTGCTCTCCTGGTATTTCCAGCTCCTGTCTTGTCCTTGATCTATCCCTTCACTTCCTGATCCTGGTGGCTTGATCCTGTCCTTGCTATCCACATGATCTACCCCCTCCTTATGTCAACATTTTGGTGATATGATCCAGGGTTTTGATTGGTGTGATATAGCTTGACTTTGGCTTGGTTTAGCTGGTGGATGCTCTGCTTGGTGTGTAAGAACAATGGAATGGTTTGGGGATTGGCTTCACATGGCTGTGTTGATGGTTTTGTTTGATTGTGTTGTTGCTATGGTGTTGACAGCACACACACCATGCAGTTTGGTGTGTGTGCTGCCTGTGTGCCTGCTGCACAAGTTGTGGATATGCTCTTGTTGTGAAGTTACCTTTATCTGGTTACTCTTACTTGACTGGTGAAACTTGCCCCTCCTTGTTGTTTGGAGTTATTTGACTTCTGGCTTAAATTATGAAAGATTCAGTTCTTTCATATTGGTGAAATTTGCCCCTTTAAAAGATTACTCAATGATGAAAAAGTGAACAATGCACTTCACTGTCAAATCTCAGAGTAAAATATTTCTAATCCTAATTTTCTTTCTTTTTTTAAGTTTCTGTTTATTTTGCAGGTACCAGATTTGAGATCAAGACTTTAATTTAGGTTTTTTCTTTATAGAATAGTCACTTGTAATAACTCGCTGATTCAATTGTAATCTTTAATTTATTCTTTTGTACTTTTTATTTTTTATTCTTTTGTAATAATAATTGTACTATTATTCAATAAATAAAGATTATTCTTTTATTTCTTTACTATTGTAAAGTTTATTGCTCATTTACATAATTTTCATTTGTGTAACTTATTTATTGAATAAAATTTTGAAATGGAGATTCTTATACTTAATTGTTTTCTTTATATAAAGTTTGAACTACTAATTATTAACTCTTGACTAAAGCATAATACTCAGACATAATTTTAAATTCTTTTGAACTATAAATTCAACACTCAAGTTTAAATTCAAATTTCATTTCCCAAAACACATAAGTCCACAAAGATCATATCAAAGTCTATAACAATCATCCTTCAAGACTATACCTAATCTCAAAGTATGAAAGAAACCTTGATCACTTTAGGTTTTTATTTTGGCGAAAAATTTACTCACATTTTCACAGATGAATGCATGCAATATCACAAATTCCTAAATCTAGCCTTCATTGGTTCCTAAATGCTGGGATGTTATACAGATGTCCGTAGACCTTTTCCATTTAGCCAGGAATGTTACGATAGACAATAAACCAGCCACATGGGATGACCTCCTTGCTAGTGATTATGTTCTTGCTGAGCTTGTTAGGGCAGTTCATAGGAGAGGGTGGAAACTTACGACCCCAAATTAGTTACGAGAGGAGCTTATCAGGATCAATGCAAGGTGGAAGACGCTAGAATTTAAGAGTGAAGATGATAGGATGCAGAAGGCTGAGGAACCTTTTTGGTGGATAGAAGAGAGCGAAGATGAGGATGATATCTTCATGCCGCTGCCCGTTGGAACCAACGCAAGAGCTGAGTGGGACAAGAGGCAGGAAAATAAGAAGGCGTAGGCCAAGAAGAACAATGACAAGCAGAGCAATGACAAGAAGAGCATGTGCGAGGCATAATCGAAGGGAAAGGGCGAGGCATCGTCGAAGGGAAAGGGAAAGGCATCATGCTAGGGATAGAGAGCGCTCTTATTTATGTACCACAAGTTATGTTGAACTTTGTTGCAAGCTACGTTGAAGTGTTTGTCAAATAAAATTGTGGAATAATAGAAAGGTGTCTCATACATATATTTATATATATTTATCTCATACATAGGTAGATAAATGTCTAATGCATAAGTAGATATATGTCTGATACATAGATAGATATCACTGATGTCGGCCACGACGAGGTTGCAGAGACCTAGGTGTACTCCATCCGTATTTGTCGGATGGCATCACATTTCGGGGAGGTACAATTGACCCTTCACCTTGTGTCGGTGTATCCTATGTGGGGAAAGGTGGTGGAGTCTGTTGCGGCTGATACTGGCCAAACCAGTCAACCTGATCATGATGTGTCTGCTGATCCTCGTCCTCATTAGTGGCCCATGAACCTAGAGAAGACAAGTTTGGGTCTCCATATCCTCGTGACCGTGTACAAGAAATTAAGTACTGAATGATATCATGCTGCATGTAAGAATAGTAGAAAGGGACATGCTTACCCTAAGGATGAGATTGTGGTCAATAATCAGAGTCCATTAAGGGGATATGCTGCTGCCACTGGTCAAAAGTAAGTTGGTGCTGCTGCCAGTGGTCAGAAGTGAAATGTTGCTACTGCTGCCATGGGTTGGAAGTAAACTGCGGCTACTGCCACCCGAGCCTCCAGCCTGGTCTGGAGGTGGTGCTCTCGGTGTCGCCTGCTATGAGAGTCGTGGACAAGGCCCGTGGAGGAGGAATCTGCTCCTCATGCCACGCTGAGCTTCTAGCCTGGCTTGGAGGAGGTGGTGAAGGGAATATGCCCTGAGAGGCAATAATAAAGTGTTTATTATGTGTATTCCAAGCATATGATAGATGTTTATTTTGCATGCTATAATTGTATTAATACGAAACCATTAATACATGTGTGTTTAATAAACAAATAGAAAGTTCCTAGTTATGCCTCTCTCATAAACTAGTTCGTTGATTAACAAGATGATCAAGGTTTCCTGATCATGGACATTGGATGTTGTTAATAACGAGATCACAACATTAGTGTAATGGTGTGATGAACACTCATCCGAAGTATAGCATTACTATCAAAGTCATTGAGTTTATATTGCTATAACAACTTACGAAGTGGTCCTAATCCTTAGACCATGAGATCATGTTAATCACTAACACCGAAAGAGTTTCTTGATAACATCAAACGTCACACCGTAACAGGGTGATTATAAAGATGGGTTTAGAATAATAAAGTATTATGTTGAGGCCCATGGATCGAGAGTGGAATTTGTTCATCCCGATGACGGATGGATATACTCTAGGCCATCTCGGTGTTATCACATTGGTTAGCTTGCAAGCAAGTGATTTGATCACTAGAATGTTATATCACGGGAACAAGAAAAGAGCGCATGTCAGTAACGAGATCAAACTAGGTATGGATATACGAATGATAAAATCTTGGACATGTAATATATCGTGGAACAAAGGGATTAAGATACTAGCGTAAAAGGTTCCGACGATCACAAGAAAGTCATCGTTGAATGTGTGGGAGTCAGTATGGGTCTCCAGATCCCGCTTCTGATTATTGATCTAAGAGGGGTCTCGATCATGTCCACATTATTCGTGAATCGTAGGGTGACACACTTAAGAGACACCGACATCCAATTAGAGCAAAAGTTTCATGCCAGAAAGAATAACAAGCGCAGGAATTTATTTCACTAGATACCAAAACAGGTTTTCAGGTGAAATTGCAGAAAGTGTTTTTGCATGTGAAATGAAATACTAGCAAGGTTTTATATGTGAATGTTTTTAATTAAAGTAATTGAAAAAATTCTGAATAAATAAAAGGATTTTTATTTAATGAGAGTTTGCATTAAATTTGGTGGAAATTTAATAGCAATTTTGAGTGGGATTTTGAGTGGAGGGAATTGAAAGGATTTTTTTGAGTGGAGTGTCCACCCACATGAATGAGGGGAGGGCAAGGGGGAAGCCCCATGCGCCGGCCACCCTCTTGGGGTCCCCCTCTCCTACAAAAGGCACCCCCTCTCCTCTCTCTTACTCACACCTGCTCGTGAAGGATCTCTCTCCCCCTCTAGAATTTATTCCCATGGTCTCGGACTAGCGAGATACATGTTCCCGGTGGCTATTCGGCAAGAAAGAGTTGTGCTTCCGCTGCATCGCTGGAGCGAGGAGGCGGAGGATGCTCGGTGCCTCGGACGTGTGTGCGAGCATGGATGCGCTGCTGATTTGCGGAGCTAGGACTTCCTCTCGATCTTGAGATCGGCAAGAGATCATCTACATCAACCGCGATTTTAACTCATTAAGCTTTGTCGGTCTTCAAGGGTATGTTCTATACGGATATACATCCACCCATTGTTTATATCTAGTAGATAGATCTTGGTACATAGTTGTTCCCATCTTAGGAAAAAATTGTTTTATATTCTGCGAACCCTACAGTGGTATCAGAGCCTGATCTATGCGTAGATGCTTTACACGGGTAGTACACATATGAGTATGTGGGCGATGATGATCATGTTATTACTTCTTAGTTGTATTTTTGGATATTGGTGGCATAGTGGGATGAACCGGCTCGGACAAACCTTACATGTCCTCGCACATGAGACCTATTCCACGCTTGACATACATCTAGTTTGCATAAGTGGCTAGCGGGTGTATGTCTCTCCTACTATAGTCAATATCTAATTTACAACAAGTTGTCAACAATTTGGTTATCCTTGTTGTGGTTCATGTTCGTAGGTAAGAACGATTCTATCTTCTAAAGCCCTAAGCCACGTAAAACTTGCAATGGATAAATTAGAGGCATCTAGTTTAGATTGTTGCTGGGCTAGTGTTATGATATGGTGATGTTGTAAGTAGAAGTATGAGATGATACTCTTACAACACACATAACGTGTAAGTTCCATACACCTTGGCCTTACACATAAGGTATGATAGTGATCATACCACGGTGCACATGATAGAGATCATATGCGGGAACCATATCATTTCACTAATAAACATGTGATGTTTGATAGCATCTTATATTGCTTGTTTGGCGTTTTATTAGCATAATAAGATGATCCCTCATTTAAATATCAAGATAAGAATGTGTTCTTCCTTTAGTATGCACCAATTATGTTTTCGTCACTCCAAGACATCACGTGATGATCGGGTGTTCTTGGATCCACGACCATATTTCGGGTGTAAGGCAGTTACACACACGAATACTAAGGTTCTTACTTGGCGAGCCTAGCATGTACAGACATGGCCTCGGAAATTGGACTGAAAGGTTAAGCATGAGTCATATAGTAGATATGATTCCCATTTGATGCTCTCCTTTGAAGCTACACCGACTCACGTGATGATCGGACTTGGTGTAGTGGATTTGGTTCATGTAATCACCAAAAAGGCACGAGGAATGTCGTTTTTGAGTGGGAGTTCATTTGTAATGTGGATTAGTTGAACTCAATCTATCATAAACTTAGTCTAAACTTTACAAATTCTGTTGTATATGGCACCACCTGCTTTTAATTTCAATGTGTTCATGGAGAAAGAGAAACTTGCAACGAACGGTAGCAACTTTACCGAATGGGCCATGAATTTGAGGATTCTCCTCTCTGCTGCACAAAAGAAATATGTGCTAGAAGCGCCGCTAGGCCCCCCACCTTTCGATGATGCCCCTGACAAGGAGAAGAATGTCTATCAGACTCATCAGGAGGACCACAACTTAGTTCATTGCGGCATATTGTATGGGCTAGAGCCAGAACTTCGAAAGCGTTTCAAAAACGGCAATACATTTGATACAATGGGTGAGTTGAAAATGATTTTCGACACACATGCTGCTGTAGAGAGCTAAAATGCTTCAGAAAAATTCTTTAGCTGCATGATGGAAGATCACAGCTCCGTAAGTGAGCATGTACTCAAGCTGTCAGGTTACGCCGATAAGCTTGTGTCCTTGGGAATAACGATTCCCATTGACTTAGGCATCCATCGTGTTCTGCAGTCTCTGCCACCTAGCTATAAGAGCTTTGTGATGAACTATAATATGCAAGGCATGAAGAAGTCTCTCCCCGAGTTTCTGTCAATGCTTAAAACTGCAGAAGTGGAGATCAAGAAGGAACATCAAGTGTTCATGATCAATAAGAACACTGATTTCAAGAAATACAAGAAGGGTAAACAGAAGGGAAGTAAGGGCGGCAAGACGGTTGCCGTGCTTGAAAATAAACCCCGAGTTGGCCCTAAGTCTGATACCGAGTGCTACTATTGTAAAGGGATTGACCACTGGAAGCGCAACTGCCCCAAGTATTTGGCAGACAAGAAGGCCGGCAAGGCAAACAAAGGTATATATGATATACATGTTATTGATGTGTACTTGACTAGTGCTCGCAGTAGCACCTGCTTATTTGATACCGGTTCAATTGCTAATATTTGTAACTCGAATTAGGGGCTACGGAACAAGCGACCGCTAGCAAGGGGTGAGGTCGAGATGCATGTCGGCAATGGATCAAGCGTTGATGTGATCGCCGTTGGAATGCTACCTCTCCACTTGCCGTCGGGATTAGTAATAAACTTGAATAACTGTTATTTGGTGCCAGCACTGAGCATGAACATTATATCTGGATCGTGTTTGATGCGAAGTGGTTATTCATTTAAATCTGAGAACAATGGTTGTTCTATTTATATGAATGAAATGTTTTATGGTCATGCACCGATGATGAATGGTTTATTTCTATTGGATCTCGATAATAGTGTTACACATATTCACAATGTTGATGCTAAAAGGATTAAACTTAATGATGATATAACCGCATATATGTGGCACTGCCGTCTAGGTCATATTGGCGTTAAACGCATGAAGAAGCTCCATTCGGATGGACTTTTGGAATCACTTGATTTTGAATCATTTGATACATGTGAGCCATGCCTTATGGGTAAGATGACTAGAACGCCGTTTTCCGGTTCAATGGAACGGGCAACAGATTTATTGGAAATCATACATTCTGATGTATGTGGTCCAATGAGTGTGTCGGCGCGAGGTGGATATCGTTATTTTGTTACTTTCACGGATGATTTGAGTAGATACGGTTATATCTACTTGATGAAACACAAGTGAAACCTTTGAAAAGTTCAAGGAATTTCAGGATGAAGTGGAAAATCATCATAATAGAAAGATCAAATTTCTACGGTCCGACCGTGGAGGTGAGTATCTAAGTTACGAGTTTAGCACTCATATCAAAGAGTGGAACTGTTTCACAACTCACACCTGCCGGAACACCACAGTGAAATGGTGTGTCGGAACATCGTAATCGTACTTTATTGGATATGGTTCGATCTATGATGTCTCTGACGGACTTGCCATTGTCATTTTGGGATTACGCACTAGAAACTGCTGCATTCACTTTAAATCGAGCACCATCTAAATCCGTTGAAAAGACACCGTATGAATTGTGGTTTGGAAACAAACCTAAGCTGTCATTTCTTAAAGTTTGGGGATGCAATGTTTATGTGAAGAAACTTCAACCGGATAAACTCGAACCTAAAGCGGAAAAATGCGTCTTCATAGGATACCCTAAGGAAACAATTGGGTATTCCTTCTATCACAGATCCGAGGGCAAGGTTTTTGTTGCCAAGAATGGATCCTTTCTAGAGAAAGAGTTTCTCGCGAAAGGCGTGAGTAGTCAGAAGGTAGAACTCGAAGAGGTTATTGAACCTTCTCTTCAAAGTATGGCGAGTAGAGCAACGCCGGAAGTCATTATGGAGTTGGCTTCACCAGTTGAAGAAGGAACTAATGATAATGATCATGAAACTCCGAAAGAGAATACTACCGAACCTCGAAGGTCTAGCAGGACACGTGCAGCTCCCGAGCTGTACGGAAACCCTGTTATGAATTTCATGTTGATGAAATTGATGTCCTTGTGACGTATGAAGAAGCGATGATGAGCCCGGATTCCAACAAATGGTTAGAAGCCATGAAATCCGAGATGGAATCCATGTATGAAAATCAAGTTTGGAACTTGGTGAAATTACCTCACGACCGAAAGGCCGTGGAGAATAAATGGATTTTCAAAAGGAAAACTGATGCTGATGGTAATGTGACCGTCTATAAAGCTCAACTTGTCGCAAAGGGGTTTCGACAAATTCAAGGAGTTGACTACGATGAGACATTCTCTCCCGTAGCGATGCTAAAGTCAATTAGGATTATGTTAGTAATTGCTGCCTATTTCAATTATGAGATATGGAAAATGGATGTCAAAACCGCGTTTCTCAATGGTAATATGGAAGAAGAGTTATATATGATACAACCAAAGGGTTTTGTCGATCCTAAGGATGCTAACAAGGTGTGCAAGCTTCAGCGATCCATCTATGGATGGAAGCAAGCATCATGAAGTGGGAATCTCCGCTTTGATGAGGTGATCAAAGAGTTTGGATTTGTCAAAACTTATGGAGAATATTGTATTTACAAGAAAGTGAGTGGGAGCAAATTATTGATCGGAAATGATATAGATCTTCTAAACCCTGTTAAAAGTTATCTAAACAGCAAATTTTCAATGAAGGACCTAGGTGAAGCATCATACATATTAGGCATAAAGATCTATAGAGATAGATCTAGGCGCCTAATAAGGCTATCGCAAAGTACATACCTTGATAAGATTTTAAAGAAGTTTAAAATGGACGGAAGTAAGAAGGGGTTCTTACCTATGTTGCAAGGCAAGACATTGAGTAAGACTCAAAGTCCGGCTACGGCGGAAGAAAGAGAGATAATGGACAAAGTCCCCTATGCTTCAGCCATAGGATCTATAATGTACGCCATGCTATGTACAAGACCGAATGTGGAACATGCTATTAGTTTGACTAGTGGTACCAATCGGATCCAGGTTCGGAACACTGGATAGCGGTCAAGAATATCCTTAAGTACTTGCCAAAAACTAAGGATATGTTTCTTATGTACGGAGGTGAAGAAGAGCTCGTCGCTAAGTGTTATGTCGACGCAAGCTTTGACACCAATCCGGATGACTCTAAGTCTCAATCCGGATACGTATTTCTCATGAATGGTGGAGCGGTTAGTTGGAGGAGTTCCAAACAACCTGTGGTGGCGGGATCAACAACGGAGGCCGAATATGTTGCTGCTTCAGAAGCGGCTCAGGAAGTAGTTTGGATGAAGGAGTTCATATCTGAACTAGGTGTGGTTGCGAGCGCGTTGGACCCAATGGTGATTTATTGTGACAATAATGGTGCCATTTCCAATGCCAAAGGACCAAGGTCTCACAAGAATTCCAAGCATATTAAGCGCCGGTTTCACTCCATCCGCGAGCATGTCAAGGATGGAGATATAAAGATTTGTAAAGTACACACGGATCTCAATGTAGCAGATCCGTTGACTAAAACTCTCCCTAGAGCAAAACATGATCAAGACCAGAACTCCATGGGTGTTAGATTCATCACTATTTAACTATATTATTGTCTCTAGTGCAAGTGGGAGACTGAAGGGAATATGCCCTGAGAGGCAATAATAAAGTGTTTATTATGTGTATTCCAAGTATATGATAGATGTTTATTTTGCATGCTATAATTGTATTAATACGGAAACGTTAATACATGTGTGTTTAATAAACAAACAGAAAGTTCCTAGTTATGCCTCTCATAAACTAGTTCATTGATTAACAAGATGATCAAGGTTTCCTGATCATGGACATTGGATATTGTTAATAACAAAATCACAACATTAGTGTAATGGTGTGATGAACATTCATCTAAAGTATAGCATTACTATAAAATTCATTGAGTTTATATTGCTATAACAACTTACGAAGTGATCCTAATCCTTAGACCATGAGATCATGTCAATCACTAACACCGGAAGAGTTTCTTGATAACATCAAACATCACACCGTAATAGGGTGATTATAAAGATGGGTTCAGAACTAATAAAGTGTTATATTTAGGCCCATGGATCGAGAGTGGAATTTGTTCATCCTGATGATGGATAGATATACTCTAGGCCCTCTCGGTGATATCACATTGGTTAGCTTGCAAGCAAGTGATTTGATTACTAGAATGTTATATCACGGGAACGAGAAAAGAGTGCATGTCAGTAACAAGATCAAACTAGGTATGGAGATACCGATGATCGAATCTCAGACATGTAATATAATGTGAAACAAAGGGATTAAGATACTAGCGTAAAAGGTTCCGACGATCACAAGAAAGTCATCGTTGAATGTGTGGGAGTCAGTATGGGTCTCCAGATCCCGCTTCTCATTATTGATCTGAGAGGGGTCTCGATGATGTCCGCATTATTCGCGAACCATAGGGAGACACACTTAAGAGACACTGACATCCAATTGGATCAAAAGTTTCAGGACGGAAAGAATAACAAGCGCAGGAATTTATTTCACTAGATACCGAAACAGGTTTTCGGGTGAAATTGCAGAAAGTGTTTTTGCATGTGAAATGAAATACTAGCAAGGGGTTATATGTGAATGCTTGTCATTAAAGTAATTGATAAAATTCTGAATAAATAAAACGAGTTTTATTTAATGAGAGTTTGCATTAAATTTGGTGGAAATTTAATAGCAATTTTGAGTGGGATTTTGAGTGGAGGGAATTGAAATGATTTTTGTGAGTGAGTGTCCACCCACATGAATGAGGGGAGGGCAAGGGGAAGCCCCATGCGTCGGCCACCCCCTTGGGGTTCCCCCCTCTCCTATAAAAGGCACCCCTCTCCTCTCTCTCACTCACACCTCCTCGTGAAGGATCTCTCTCCCCCTCTAGAATTTATCCCCATGGTCTCGGACTAGCGAGATACATGTTCCCGGTGGCTATTCACCAAGAAAGAGTTGTGCTTCCGCTGCATCGCTGGAAGGAGGAGGCGGAGGTTGCTCGGTGCCTCAGACGTGTGTGCGAGCATGGATGCACTGCTGATTTGCAGCGCTAGGACTTCCTCTCGATCTTGAGATCGGCAAGAGATCGTCTACATCAACCACGAGTTTAACTCGTTAAGCTTTGTCGGTCTTCAAGGGTCTGTTCTCTATGGATATACATCTGCCCGTTGTTTGTATCTAGTAGATAGATCTTGATACATAGTTGTTCCCATCGTAGGAAATTTTTTGTTTTCTATGCTGCGAACCCTATAGGTGGTTGCTGCATGGAGGGACGCTGGGCGCGCTCCTCCATGGATCGACACGATGGGCGCTGCTGTGTGGAGCGACTTGGGGCGCGCTCCTCCATGGAGTGACGCGATGGACGCTGTGCTGATCGGCGTTGAACGACGTCCGAAATGTTGGTGCCCATGATAGTCGCGTAGATACTCCACAACATATCCTCGACATGCTAGAGAAAGGACTGAGCCTGCTGACGAGGTACAAGAGGAGCAGAAGAAAGAGAACGTATGTATTGAGCCACCTCATTCTATAGCTCCCACGTCATGTCGGCCTGCAATTTTATCATAGTTTAGTATGCACTATATAGGCACCCATGTTCATTATTCTCTAAAAGAGTACTTACTGCTGACTATCTAGACTCCAATGTCGACTAGTTAGGGTATATCTCATTGTCGTGTGCGTGTGGGATGGGACATAGCCATGTCATCGACATGTACCTCTATAAATATGCGTGAAATATCTCCAGATCAAACGGGCTAGCGTGCCACACTTGTGTCGTTGCATTCTGCCACTCGTTGACATAACTCGAAACCCGTAGGAGCCATTGAGTTGAGGATCTGCTATTACCTTTCCGAGAGTACTTGGCATTAAAATTTTTTAGACCATAATTAAAGAACATAGATGAAGTAAGACACATTCCCGGTGTACATGTATTAACTTACATGTGCACGACATCTGGAAGGGGAACATCTGGACATGGGGGATCTATAATCTGACAAATAGAACAATTATCATTACCGTGAGATATAACAAATAGAACAAATATGAAGAACCAAACGAACCTGATACTGCTCCAACCATGCAAATTTTGGGCCATGATTTTCACTAGCAAAGGTCGTAGTTCCATCACGGATGCCAAAGAACCGTTGGGCCATGTCTTGGGCCCAATTCATCGGCGAATCCACTGGTCCTATGGGCACGCTAGCCAATGGAAGTCCTAGAAAGAATGAGACATCCTGAAGGGTAGGAGCCATCTCTCCCCAGCGAAAGTGGAAAGTGTGAGTCTCGGGACTCCATCGATCCACCAAGCAGGTGAGCAACGACGAGTCGTAGTGTAGGAGAGAATTTGGAATCCATGATGTCGCCCTTCTATCTCCTCCATACGAGTGGTCTCAACCAAACACACGAATGGTAAAATTCCAACCCAACTCAACCTGCATAGGGAGATACCACAACAGTTTATTTATGCTGGCCCAGAAACATCCCAACAACAAGAGAAATAAATGTCACATACCTTTGAAGCCAATCAGGGTGTATCAACCAGTTCGACATGGGAGTACTGCGAGCCACTAGGTTCTTCTAGGTCCCTGGGTTAGCATCGAATAACGTCGACCAGTGCTTTCTATCTATGTCAGTATTCAGCAAAGATCCTGCCATCTACACATTACAAATTATAAAATATATTATAAATTATAAAACATAGTTTGATATAGTATGCAATTTTTTTAGAACATAGTTCCACACATTTAAAACATATTTCCATACATATTACAAATTTAGAATGTAGTTCTACACATATTACAAATTTAAAACATAGTTCCACACATATTACAAATTTAGAACATAGTTCTACATATATTACAAATTTAAAACATAGTTCCACACATATTACACATTTAGAATATAGTTCCACACATATTATAAATTTAAAACACAGTTCCACACATCTAGTTTCTTCCTCTGCCTCTTTTTCCTCGGCTGCCACGTCCACGAGGAGCCGCTCCTCTAGTCCCGAAGATGTGGAAATTAGTGTCTCTATGACAAAATTGATTACATAGAAAACATTGCCTAGTAGGGCCTCCGGCTTCAGATTCATCAATATCATTATGGATACGGACACATTGTCGCATTCCTCTATCTGTCTGCATTAGTTCTAGATCGAGGATGTAAACCCTTTCACCTGGATTTACTTTGTTGAAATTTCCCCATGCCCTATATCCCATCATATTGCCTGTCCATGTATTGATCACCGACTCCTTCAGGAAATAAGGAGATACAAACGAGATCTTATCCATATCCAACTGCCCGCATGTAGCAAGTACATGCAAGCAAGGCAGATTCAACAGCTTGGGTTTATTGCACGTGCACTCACATGTTGGCCAAGCTTCATTGCATATCCTCACCTCATGTGTCTTTACCTCTTCTCTAGTTCTAATCCGGTTGGAAGGGAGGCGCACCTCGAACCTTCTTTCCTGATTACCGATGGCGACGACATGCATGGATGGAGCCTTCTCCATCTTGGCATTCATGTAATGCATGATCTTTGAACAGTACCCCGTGTTTGGGTTGTTCATGATATGCATCTGACCCATCTGGAGTTTGTCTCTGAAGTACTTCAAAGTTCCGGTGAAAATACACTCCACAATGGCTGTTAATGGCAGAGCCCTGCTTCCTCTCAATACCAAGTTGTAAGTTTCAGTAAGATTTATAGTCATGACACCAAACCTAGCACCATGAGTGTCATGCAGCAGAGACCACCTCTCCACAGGTTCGTGCTCTATCCATTCCTGGATTTTTTAATCCTTCTCCTAGGCCTCCTCCTAGTACCGGGTTGGTCAAATCCTGGGAAGTCACAAAGGGCAATGGGTTCTTCCTCTGGTGGTGCTGCTCCTATTGATGTCTATCTAGCTAACGTCACTGCATGAGCCGCGACCTCTACGTAACATGTTTTTAGTGAAGTCATCCAGATAGCCACGACACTTGATGTACTTCCACTCTTGGTTTTGCTTCCAAAGCTTCTTCAATAGGTTCATCAGGGCCTTGTTCCTGAACTGTGAGAAAAAGTTGGCCCCTAGATGCCGCATGCACCAACGACCCCTGCATGTCCTTCCATGGAGTTACTTCATCAGGAGCAGGCTATGTGATCTTCTTTATCGCGCTTAGTAATTTAGTATACCCGAATGCCTGTCATGAAGGACGCACACATTTAGTGTATCTTTCACAATTGCTATCTTTTGCTGCCTAAAAAACCATACCCAACTCTCGATGTTCTTGCTCTCCATGAAACCAAATGCAAGTGGAACAACTTCATTGTTCCCATCTTGACCTATGGCAGTCAATATCTGACCCCTGTACTTGCCAGTGAGAAATGTACCATCCACACAGATGACTAGTTGAGAGTGAGTGAAAGCTTCTATGCATATAGCAAATGAGAAGAACACTCGATGCAACACCCTCAAATTAGGTTCATGTGGAAATGTAAAGTCTTGGATGTCCACGTAGGTGCCTGGATTCATAGCCTGCAGTGTCTGGAGCATTCTAAAAACATAGTCGTATCTGTCTCGAAACGAACCAAATCTTTCCTCCAGTGCCCTCTGCTTAGTCCTCCAAGCCTTTTCGTAAGAAATATTATAGTGGAATATGACAACAACATTTTTTATGACATCTTTCACCCCCATGGCTTTGCTCTCCACTATCTCCATATATAACAGCCTGGCCAGGAGGGTTGAGGTGAGGTTACGATGGTCCTGAAGGACATTGGGAAGTTGACATGTGTGCAGCACAACGTCAGTGACCTTCGAGATGGTGTCATACTGAGGGCGATGGGCATGCACCCTTGCCAGACATCCATCTACCTTGAAAACCAATGTGAAATATTGTTGGGATGACACCTTCGTTCTGAATACCCGTTGCATGGACAATGCCCACTCAATGATTGCCTCCTGCAGATTTCTCTTGCTAGAATATAATGCACCCAGGGATATGTTGTTCGCGTGATAGTGCCACGTGGAATCATGCCCATCGTTCACATTTATTATTGTTGTGTGGTCATTATTCCATGATGCCGGAATAGGTTGGACAATCTCTTCTTGATCAAACTCAGCGGAATCATGAGAGTTATCACTGTTGCATTCTGAATATTCGGCTTCCATCTGATATTGCAACCAACCTTTGTGTATCCCATCCTCATCAGCTTCACCACTGAAAATATCTTCCCCTATAGTTTGACCACCGTCGGCTGATTCATAACCATCACCCGCTGAAAGGATACGGATGTCGCCTAGAGGGGGGGGTGAATAGGCGATTAAATTTTTTCCTAGAGTGGCTCAACAAAGGCGGAATAAAACTAGTGTTTACTTTTTTAAGCACAACCTAGAACAACTAAGGTTCACCTATGTGCACCCACAACTTATGCTAAGCAATACAAGCAACAAAGTGATAGCAAGATATATATTACTTCAAGCATGAAGGCTATCACAATGTAAAGTGATTAAGTAAAGAGCTCGGGTATAGAGATAACCGAGGCACGCAGGGACACCGATATTTTACCGAGTTCCTTCCAACATGGAGTACGTCTCGTTTGGAGAGGGGGTGGTATCAAACCACCAACGCCACAAAAGGCCTCCCTTATTCTCCGGTGAATCTCACCCTAACGGGATCGATCCACGCTTCCACTATCGGTGCACTTGTTGGTGGCACCGAAACCTCTCACAAGGTTGGGGCACTGCTCCACAACTAAATTGGAGGCTCCCAACAAATGCCACAAAAGGCCATAATGCCACCAAGGCCACAAAACCGTCTAGGGTTCCAAGAACCCAAGAGGGACAAGCTCCAATGAGTCACACAAACCAAATCCTCCGAGGAGAACTCAAACCGATGCACCAAATGCAAATGGAAACGACAACACAAAGGTTCCCAAATCCCTAACTCTCAAGTTCCAACAAAGCTACTAAAGCTATTGGGGGAACAAGAGAGGAGAAATCAAAGAGAGACACAAAATCCCCCAAAATTTAGATCCCCAAAGATACACTCACAAAGAGATGAATCGGTTAGGTCGAAACGTAGATCTAGATCACCTCCAACTACCCCTCAAATATATGCAAGAATCAATGGAGGGGTGAGTATAAATCAAGCTCAAAGAGTAAGGCAAATGAGGGCAAAGCTTAGACAAAAGGAGGAGGAAGAAGCAACCCTAAACGAAAATGGACAAAAGACTTATATAGGGCTAGACAAAATATGGCCGTTCGAGTGTTTTTCTGAACGGTCCGGTAGTTCGGGATAGAACCGGTACTACCGCCCACTGCCAAACGGTTCCAAAGAAAAAATAGCAGCAGCAGTCAACGGGCGAACAGGCCACAGGGAACCAGGGCGAGGTGGGACAGCGCAGCAGTAGGCGCCAGACGTGCGCGTGAGCAACGGCCAAGCGCAGCAGTGGGGCCGGGCAGGGCCAGTAGCCAGGCGCGGCAGCGAGCAAGGCTAGAGGCAGCGCGCGTGCGCGCGCGATGCGAGGTGAGCTGGCGCAGCGGCGGGGCCAGGCGAGCGGGTGCAGCGAGCGGCAGCGGGGCCAGGCGGGCGGGTCAACGCACGTGGCAGCGCGTGCGAGCGAGAGCAGCGGCCAGCGCGAGGCGCGCGCGAGCGGAAACCGAGGCAGGCACGCGGGATCTGGAAGCTGGCGAGCGGGATTTGAGTGGGTCAACGCGATGGGCGAGCTCCAGAGAAAAACTATCTGGGCCGGCTGGTAGTACCGGCCCACCCGGGCGGTACTACCGGGCCGGCCGGTACTACCGCGAATAGGTACTGGGCCAGGAGAGAGATATTGTGGGGCGCCCAGGGGCGGGCGGTAGTACCGGCTTGCCTGGGCGCTACTACGGCTCGACCCAGAGAGCAGATTTTCTCTTTTTCTTTTTTGGAATAAAATCGGCGAATATTCAAACGGTCATAACTTTTGACTGGAAACTCCGATTGACCCGATTCCAATTGCGTTGGATAGAGGACGACAAGGTATTTCCAAGTGAGAGTGTATCAATTAATATAATGTGGGATACCTCACTTGGTGAGAAACCGAAAAGCCGCATAAATCAAAATCGCAACAAGATACATATGGGAGATCCGATTTTGATGAACAAGAGCTTGTTATGGAGATTACCACAAGCTCTATATCCTCACATGGATAAGACCAAATAACAACCAAATACGATGATGCAAGTATGCAAAGGTTTGAGCTCTCTCCAAACGATATGACCGAATTACTCATTCGAGAGCCCCTCTTGATAGTACGGTTATCTATCCTAAACCCGGTCTCCCACACACAACATGAGACCGGCAAAAGGGAAAACCTATCAAGATTATACCTTTGCCTTGAGCATTCCACTTGAGCTCGATGTAGATAATCTTTCCCTTCTCAAGATGGAATGCCTTTCTTAATTCCTCATTATCGACCTCGCATATTGAGCTTGCACAACATATCTTCTTCGCATTTCATCGACCTTGAAGCCAACACATGCTCCAAGCGATGCTAATGGACAATTCCTACGAGTACAACTTAATACACACATTAGTCCATAAAGATTGTCATTAATTACCAAAACCACACATGGGGGCCGCATGTTCTTTCAATCTCCCCCATTTTGGTAATTGATGACAATCCCTTTAAGAGGTTTTATATAAGGAATATTAAAGAATAAAATGATACTACCAATATCAAATACTACATAAGTATGTGATATTGGTACAACCACCATATATAGAGCAAACTCCCCCACAATCTATGCATGTGTGATGAACTCGAATTTCATTGCATATATTGCCAATCATTATCATTGGTGGAGTTTCCTCTATATATACCACATGCTAAGCAAGAACAAATATGCAAGAGCATGAGAGGCAAATGCATAAGACCAAACTCAATGCATAAACCAACTTCCCTAAAACCCTCTACAACTTCTCCCCCATTGGCATCGATTGCCAAAATGGGTGACAAGTTCTAGAAGGCAGATATAGTAATAATTCCTCCAAAGGTGTGCCTTCGCACATATCCAATGATGAATACTTGGGAGGGAGTGGAACTATATCGAGGACCCGAAGATTGCCAAAATAAATAAAGTCAAATGATGCAAGCAATTACAAGGTCCCACAAACCAATTGAAAACAACAAATGAGTTCAAATGGAAACTACAAGATATTATGATATGAGCAAGAGAGTGCTTTAAATAACAAATAGAGAAGCTCCCCAAAATTTGTGCACTATTCAACATAAATGCATTAGAATACATATTGCACAAATATGGAATCCTTGCTCCCCCATAAGCATTTCAAGCATAACAAATGAGAGATCAAATTAATGCTTAAATAAAATAGAGAACCTCCCCAAGATTTGTGTGCACTTTGGAATCGTTGTATTTCAATACAAAATTGCACAAATATGGAATCCTCACTTCCCCATAAACATTTAAGATGCAATAAATGAGAAAAAAAAGATAAATGAGCATTATTAAATGAATTAGATGAGCTCCCCGAAGATAATGCACCAATTATGATAATTGCATTTGGGAACAAGGTGCATAATCATGGAATCCTCACTCATCCAAGTTCATTTAACAATACAAGGCATACGAGAACAAATATGAGTGCCCAAAGATGCAAACAAGAGGAACAGGCACTCATAGGCAATTAAATTTGGAAGCCACCGAAGAATCAAAAGAAATAGAAAGGTGGTCTCCAAGGATTAAAAATCAACTAAAATCATCTCCTCATATGTGTATATCTCTCTAAATGGAAAACATCACAAAGACATATGCCCAAAAAGAAATATGCACACATAAAGAAGATTATACAAGAAAGCACATGAAAGGAAACAATGAAGTCATAACATATATAAATAAGATTTTTGCTTAAAAGCATGGCCAAAGGCTCACATATGTCTTATTGTACATGAATGAGCTTCAAACACCAACACACTACATATATTACAACTATTACCAAGGGAAAAAGGAGAAAGTTGACATATATGGAGAAAAGCAACAAGTATCACAAGAAAAAATCAACTAGCAAAATCTCACTATTGCACATGAGAGAAGTTGAGGAAGGATAGACAATAAAATTGCTATATTGACATATTTGGGATTGATGGATCATATGCATGATTTTGTATAGTCCCAATTATATGCACTCATCTCAACTTCTACACATTTACAATAGAGAGTTCTCTTAATACCATGGCTAGAGATACAACAATAAATATAATAACAAAAAATTCATGCCAAGATGCAACCTATAAAAGGTTGGAAGCAAGATAAATATGCATGAGCAAGAGATACTTGTTACCGAGATATAATTGGTAGGATGTAGAGGATATGAATTCATTGATCATCCTATAGCTTGCCTCCAATTTTCATTAACGCACCACTTCTTCAAGATCGAGAGACAAGCATCCAATATATATCCAATGTACCTAAAACATATTTAAGTACAAAAATGGTCCCCAAACTTATTGTGTCCAAAGTAGTTAGTGCAACTACAATACATAGGTGAGACTCCACATAATTATGTGCATATTGATATGAAATTGAATTTCATGCACAACTTAGCCGATGGGAATTGGTGGAGTTTCCCCTATATATTGGATTAAAGAAAGCAAGCATGCCATAATATAAACATATAGTAAATATGCATGCATAAAGCTTTCAAGAACCAAAAAGGAGATACAATTTAAACAAAAAACACCAAGTAAATTGAGATTGCACACACAAGAGTGTGACATGACAAACTATGTACAAATTGTATCAAATAACCAATTAAACACATGAAAGATCACAAGTTCAACAAATGAACTAGGCTAAAACCAAAAGAGCAAAAGATAGATAGAAATAAAAATGCTCAAGGATTTATCTCATTCTAAAATGGTCAAATCATGAAACAAGGAATGAGACAAAACCAACTCCCAAAAAGAGCAAGGTTCCAATAAGAAACCAAACTCCCCAAACTTCTCATGATGGCACAAAGTATCAAAATGAAAAGATTGAGGTTCCAAGCACAAGAAAGAGAGAAACCCGATATGGATCAAACAAAGAAGCATAAATACAAGTGTTCTAAATAATATAGGAGAGCTCACCCATAAGTAGTACATTATATAGAATTTTGCTTTTGAATGCAAAATGCACACAAATGAGATGATCACTACTACCTACATTAAATAAAACACAAGAGGATACCAATAAAATAAGAAGATCCAAAAGTAGCAAGGAATACATGGGAGCACACAAAACATTTACTTGGCCAAAGATAGGACAATATTAAGAAAGGGACAAAGTGAATATGATCGATAAATTCTACCATAAATTGGGTAATCATTGTCCAAGGACAAGAAATATTGGGAATAATTTTCCCAAGGTAGCTTGCATGGATATCCAAGATCATAGTCACAAGAAGCATATAGCAAGATATAGGAATTAAGCATGATACTTCGAACAAGATTCTTGGTAGCTTCCAATAGTCACACAATCACTAGTGATTAGAGTAACTTGAAGCAAATGGTTTCCATGATGATATAGAGATCTAAATATGAGGAAACACATACCAAGAAACACTCTCATATCCAAGATCCAAAATATGATCAACAACAACATTCAAGCAAATTGGAACTTGTATGAGCAAATGTGTCACATAGGTGCTAGATAATTATCAATATCAATTCTAAGTGACACAACCTCGAATATTCACATTTTCTAGGATTGTAATATGCACTAAGCATATGACTCCCCCATAATGTGATACTACCATAAAACCAACACGAGGCAAAATGATACAAATAGAGATAATTAATGGACATTATAAAATTAAATTTCTCATGAGAATTATACCACATAGAGACTAGACAATAATCCAATATAAATACTAGGTGGTATTCCTCATGTACACACAATTTTTAGGATTGTGGAATGCCCAAGCATAACACTCCCCCAAAATGGGATAATCCATTAATCTCTCAAAAGAGCCAAATAAGATACCAAATATAACCAAGTAAGGCTCAAACACAAGAAACACACATACATGGTGTGCCACCTAATCATACACAAATATGCTTGATACCTCAAGATAGTTAAGTGGAAAGCACAACATGTACAAAAGCATAGAAGATACAAAACCAACATGTGCACAAGGGGGCGTGTAACTTTTAATGTAAAGAGTTTAGCATATGTTACCGCAAGGAGGAACATTGGAAATATAATATAATCATGATAATCCAAATGGCTTGGCTTGACAATAATAATTGATGAATATCCCTCAATTCTTCATAATGTAACCAAGTCTCCAATGCCCTCCAAAACACACCTATTGATCAAGTTTTGACTTGTTGGTCCCCAACCAAGTTGGGTCCTAAGAAGTTAGTCACAATAGGCTTGGCAACCCAAATGGTTCTTTTCTTGAACCCACATTGAGCACCAACAAATTTGGAAAACACATTGCCAACCTCATCCTTACAAAGATAATAAGCATCATCAATAATGATAGGGTTGGATGAGGAGATACCAATATTGCATGAGGAAGAAATGTGCCCCTTCTCACGGCATATGTAGCAAGTTCTACTCTTGCCATGTTTCTTCTTAGGTGAAGTCACAACTCGAGGAAGAGCTCGAGTAGTCCTCTTAGGAAGAGGCCCGTCGATTACTTGAGGTGGGTGGAGCTTGAGGCTGCTTCCCTTGTTGCTTCACACTAAGATGCTTTTTCTTCAATGGGAAAGATCTAACACGGTGCCCTTCTTCCTTGCACTTGAAGCAAACAATGTTGGCCGGATTCTTGACTTGATCTTGGCCATTCTTATTATTGTCCTTGTGCTTCAACTTGATAGTGGACTTGTTCTTGACATTGGAGTTGAATCCAAGCCCACTCTTGTCATTGGGGGATTTTTGCACACTCAAGATTGTGTTGAGTGCGGCCTTCCCTTGATGACCCCTTTTCAAGTCATTCTTCAAAGAAGTGACTTGAGCCTTGAGCTCTTTGATTTCCTCTACATGGTTAGTTTCAACAAAAGTACTAGAGGAAGTAGATGCCATATTATTAGAGCAACAAGGCGCGGAATGTAATTCATCACGAGATATATCATGGTTGTGAGAGGATGAATTACAAGGACTAGCACATGGCAATATAACATTTGGAGTAGATATAGTGCTAATGTCCACATGAGGCCCACTAGATGTTACCTTTGACACGATGGCCTCATGAGCTAAATTTAGCCTACCATGGGAGACTAGAAGATCCCCATGCGAGCTTGAGAGCTTAACATGAATTTCTTCTCATTTCCCATAGTTGCTAGTTAGCAAAGCAAGTTGAGCCTTTAGCTCAACATTCTCCTTCAAAATAGATGCTTCACAAGAAATAGAGTTAGTAGCAAAATATATTTGGCAATAGGTGAGGGCAACTTGGCAAGCTATTTTGAATATGAAGCTTTAAGTTGCTCATGTGACTTGGTGAGTTTGATGAGCTCACCCTTTATGACCCTAGAGCCATTTTTGAGGTGCTCAAAATCCTCAAGGAGTTTGGCATAAGCAACTTGAGTCTCATCATTTTTACTTTTGAGATCACTTGCCACCTCAAGATCTCTATCATGAGATTCCTTTACTCTAGATAGCTCTAAAGCAAAGGTCTCCTCAAGAGATTCCTTAGTGGTTTGTTCCTCTTCAAGAGCTTTATTTAGGTTTGCAATTATATTAGCATACTGACGCTCAAGACTACACATTTTATCAACGTTGTTATCATGCACCTTAATTTGTGTTTCTAACTTATCAATATGTTCTTTGCTCTTAATAGCAAAGTCCAAGACTTCAACAAAGTTAGAGCAAGAAATATCCTTTTTAACAAGGGCACGATAAACAATCTCACCATTTTCATATAAATCATCAATATCAAGCTCTTCTTCAACATTATCCACATCCTCCTCATCACAAGAGGTAATGGGTTCCAAAGTAGGGGTTACCTTAGAATCCCTAGCCATAAGACATAGGTGGGTACCGGAAGAAGGCGAAGATGAAATTGCATTTGTGGCTTCATTCAAAACCATGTCTTGGCCCATAGAATCTTCGGTTTCCTCTACATGGTTAGCAACACAAGCACTAGAGGAAATGGAAGCATTTTTATCATGGCAACAAGACAACACAAGCATATCATCAAGAGATTTATTCAAGTCATTTCTACATGATATGCAAGGAATATTAACACAAGCATGTAAGAAGTTGGTAGTGCTAGAAGTGTTAAAGTCCAAAGATAGATCATTGCAACTAGATAGAGATGAGGGAGTACAAATAGTAAGCACACTATCCAAATTGCAATTTCTATCACCACTCACCATATCATTACCTTGTGAAAAGTCACATGTTGGTGAAGTGGTAGAGGATGAGAACTCATCTCGACCGGAAGTGGAAGCAACACAATCATCCTCAATAATGTTGGACACGACATATTTATCTTGAAGTTTTGTCCATAACTCATTAGCGCTCCAAAAAGGAATGATTGAAGAGGTAACTACATAGCTCAAAGCATTAACAAGCACATTAGAAGCTTGAGCATCGAGATATAAGTTTTTCTCATCCTCACAAGATAGATTTTTGAAATCCATAGGAGGAGAAAAACCTATATCTACAATATGCTCCAAATTTGGGTCCATTTCCCGAAAATGAATGAGCATGCGATTTTTCCATATATCATAATTTGTGCCATCGAATATGAACATGTCATTGTGCACTAATCCTCTAGCCGACATATTTTATCTCAAGGCGGTGAACCCTAAAATGAGACCGGGCTCTGATACCAATTGAAAGGATATGAATGTCGCCTAGAGGGGGGTGAATAGGCGATTAAAACTTTTCCTAGAGTGACTCAACAAAGGCGGAATAAAACTAGTGTTTACTTTGTTAAGCACAACCTAGAACAACTAAGATTAACCTATGTGCACCCACAACTTATGCTAAGAAATACAAGCAACAAAGTGATAGCAAGATATATATTACTTCAAGCACGAAGGCTATCACAATGTAAAGTGCATAAGTAAAGAGCTCGGGTATAGAGATAACCGAGGCACGCGGGGACACCGATATTTTACCGAGTTCCTCCCAACATGGAGTACGTATCGTTTGGAGAGGGGGTGGTATCAAACCACCAACGCCACAAAAGGCCTCCCATATTCTCCGGTGAATCTCACCCCAACGGGATCGATCCACGCTTCCACTATCGGTGCACTTGTCGGTGGCAACCAAAACCTCTCACAAGGTTGGGGCACTTCTTCACAACTTAATTGGAGGCTCCCAACAAATGCCACAAAAGGCCAAAATGCCACCAAGGCCACAAAACCGTCTAGGGTTCCAAGAACCCAAGAGGGACAAGATCCAATGAGTCACACGAACCAAATCCTCCGAGGAGAACTTAAACCGATGCACCAAATGCAAATGGCAAGAACACCACAAAGGTGCCCAAATCCCTCACTCTCAAGTTCCAACAAAGCTACTAAAGCTATTGGGGGAACAAGAGAGGAGGAATCAAAGAGAGACACAAAATCCCCAAAATCTAGATCCCCAAAGATACACTCACAAAGAGATGAATCGGTTAGGTCAAAACGTAGATCTAGATCACCTCCAACTACCCCTCAAATATATGCAAGAATCAATGGAGGGGTGAGTATATATCAAGCTCAAAGAGTAAGGCAAATGAGGGCAAAGCTTAGACAAAAGGAGGAGGAAGAAGCAACCCTAAACGAAAATGGACAAAAGACTTATATAGGGCTAGACAAAATATGGCCGTTGGAGTGTTTTTCTGAACGGTCCGGTAGTACCGGTTCCGCCCACTGCCAAACGGTTCCAAAGAAAAAACTGCAGCAGTCAACGGGCGAGCAGGCCACAGGGAACCAGGGCGAGGTGGGACAGCGCAGCAGCAGGCGCCAGGCGTGCGCGTGAGCAACGGCCAAGCGCAGCAGTGGGGCCGGACGGGGCCAGCAGCCAGGCGCGGCAGCGAGCGAGGCTAGAGGCAGCGCGCGTGCGCGCGCGATGTGAGGCGAGCTGGCGCAGCGGCGGGGCCAGGCGAGCGGGTGCAGCGAGCGGCAGCGGGGCCAAGCTGGAAAGCGGGATTTCAGCGGGTCAACGCGAAGGGCGAGCTCTAGGGAAAAACTATCTGGGCCGGCCGGTAGTACCGGCCCACCCGGGCGGTACTACCGGGCCGGCCGGTAGTACCGCGAATAGGTATTAGGCCAGGCAGATAGATATTATGGGGCGCCCAGGGGCGGGCGGTAGTACCGGCCCACCTGGGCGGTACTACCGCTCGGCCCAGAGAGCAGATTTTCTCTTTTTCTTTTTTGGAATAAAATCGGCGAATATTCAAACAGTCATAACTATTGACTGGAAAGTCCGATTGACCCAATTCCAATTGCGTTGGATAGAGGACGACAAGGGATTTCCAATAAAAAGCGGAATTATTGATTATCACCAAGTGAGAGTGTATCAATTAATATAATGTGAGATACCTCACTTGGTGAGAAACCGAAAAGCCGCATAAATCAAAATCGCAACAAGATACATATGGGAGATCCGATTTTGATGAACAAGAGATTGTTATGGAGATTACCACAAGCTCTATATCCTCACATGGATAAGAACAAATAACAACCAAATACGATGATGCAAGTATGCAAAGGTTTGAGCTCTCTCCAAACGATGTGACCAAATTACTCATTCGAGAACCCCTCTTGATAGTACGGTTATCTATCCTAAACCCGGTCTCCCACACACAACCTGAGACCGGCAAAAGGGAAAACCTATCAAGATTATACCTTTGCCTTGAGCATTCCACTTGAGCTCGATGTAGACAATCTTGCCCTTCTCAAGTTGGAATGCCTTTCTTAATTCCTCATCATTGACCTCGCATATTGAGCTTGCACAACATATCTTCTTCGCATTTCATCGACCTTGAAGCCAACACATGCTCCAAGCGATGCTAATGGACAATTCCTACGAATACAACTTAATACACATATTAGTCCATAAAGATTGTTATTAATTACCAAAACCACACATGGGGGCCCGCATGTTCTTTCACCCGCGCTGTGTGCATAGCTACTTTAACCAGATTCATAATCACCACCGCCATCTTGGCCTTGACTCCTCTGGCCTTGATAGTAGTCACCACCACCAACGCTTTTGGCTTGACTTCTCTCGCCATGATCATAACCACCAACACCATGTTGGGTCTGACTACTCTGACCATGATCATACGCAGCCTCTTTTGCCAGAGGTAGCACTAAGACACTGGGGTTAACTACTCTTTTCTAACAAGGTTGCACATATTTGACCCATTTATGTTGCGATTCTATCGGCCTTAAATAAAAATTAGGGGTAATCCTTGACATAGTCCATAAAACATGCACACCGACAGTATGGGTCGGAGGGAGCCCTAAACAAGCAGATAACCAATCCTTCAACTCAGTAACGGAAAATGTTTCAGGATCCTGAAGCACCTCATCCATAAAACGAAACTCGCTCAAATCAGCTCCATGCTGGTTTGTTCTGACGATACTGTCACCATAGTAAAACCTAAACACTACATTATTTGACATAACTTTTGACCTAAAAAATACCGAAATCACCAAATACACGTACAATGGCACATAATACTCTACAAATATACTTCTATTCCTCTAGCCAAAAAATATTACAACTAACAGACAGCGCGTAAGGCTACCTATAAACATACACAAATGACTGAATTTAGCAAGAAATTAGGGTTTACCCTTGAAGCGTGTGAAGTACTGTCGTGCAGCAGTCTTCAGTAACCGGATTGGCACCTCCACCATGCAGCTTCCTCAAGCTGCAGCCCCAGCCTCCACCATAGTCATTGCTCCTCAAGAACACCACCAAATCCCTCCATAAAAATGACTCAAATCACTACACCAGTCTATCCCATTAGTAGATCGGGACTTTTCCTAGCTTCCTAATATGTTTTAGTAAATCGGTGCAGCAGCTTGGGGAAACGAGAGAAAGAAGAAGAAGAAAGAGGGAAGGAGGAAGAAGAAAGGATAGAAGAGGACGATGGGCTAGCACGGGGTAGATAAGAACGCCCTCTTCGGTATTTCAAAAGCCGACAACACCGGTCGGCATTTCAAAAGCCGACATTGCCCCGCTCCTCCCCTGTGGGTCGACAACCCGGCCAGGCAGACCCAGTTGTCACACCGGTCGACTGTTCAAAAGCCGACAGCACCAGTGGGCTTGTCAAGTGCCGATGTGTCTTGGTTGGCATTTCAATTGCTGAGGCCGTGCTAGAGTTGTAAATCCCTCATTTCGTGTATTATTTATGAAAATGATTAAAAACGTATTATATAAAAAATAGCCTTCTTCGCATGTCGTAAATTGATGCCGTCGGACAAATCTTCGACCACCACCGGCCACAAGTTTTCTAGTGACTCCTCCTGCCAGTGCCGAACCTATCTGATTTGTCTAGTCTATTTTAGCTACACCTAGTGCCTTTATGAAATTAGATTCATTCACACTTAGTCATGACGAATCTACACCTTCCACAGGATGCCATGATCAGTTGTGGACCTGACTCAAACACACTTTTATATATATATATATATATATATATATATATATATATATATATATATATATATATATATATACTTTCTCTGTTTTAAAATATAAAATGTTTTAGTCTTGTGAAGTAAATATATTTAGATTATTATTAGTATGTAGGTTCACTTAGCTTTAGAGTGAAACTAGATACTAAAAGAAATCTAGATATATTTTCTTATAAACTTAAAACATCTTATAGCATCTCCACTCGGCTTCCCAGGACACTGATCCCATGGTGATTTTTTTGGTACGGATACCGAAAATCAGTCCAGTCGTGTTCCCAGGACCCCGATTTCGTCCGGATTTGGACCAACTTTGCTCGGGACTTCCCAGGCCATTCCCAGGTTGCTGGGAACGCCCTGGAAATTCCGGACGAAGCGAATTCGGCGAAAAAACAGACGGCGAGTGGACCCACCCAGTCAGCGACGGGAACCGAGTCATCGTCATCCTTCCGCCTCTAAACCCCGCGGAGGACCGCAGGACATTAATTGCCCGTCGCTTCGGTCATGCATCGCCGTAATGCCGCTCCACCGCCACCTCCTCGGCTCCCGCCATGGAACGGCGGGCAATAACTTCCCGCCGTTTCCCCTATTCCCGCCCTCGCCGCTACACCCCTCCCGCCCTCGCCACCCGCCTCGGCCTATAAAATATGTACTCCTTGCCGGATCTCTTCACACTCTCTCACAGCTCCCCAGCTCTCCCAACTCTGTCGAACACCAAACTCCGACGAACTCCCCACACTTCCCTATGGCCGAGCGCTTTTCCTGACGACCCCGTAGCAGCGAACAACTTCGGACGCCGCACTCTGTAGCCGTGGGAGGCCCGGATGCTCCACGACACGGGGAGGCCGGATGTTCGTCTCCCCCCGGCTGGAAGCTCAGCGCCGGCGGAATCCCAATTCCGCCAGTGCCGGCCGACGAGGAGATCGTCGACGAGATCCAGGCCGCCATAGCGGCAATGGAGGACCCGGACCTTGCTGAGGATCCGGGCAACCTCCATTTCTGGGAGCAGTTCTCTGCTGACCGACAGCTTCAGGAGCTCGCCCGCCATGAGGGGCCGCCGGGGTCGCCGCCGAAGAGAAACAACGCGGCGTCGGGCCGCCACTGGTGGAGCGCTCTCGGACAAACGCTCACCGCCGTACTAGAGCACATCCACGCCGGCAACAACCCACGCCTCGGCTTTCCCCGCAACCCAACGCCGGCGTCAAGGGCGAGGCACCATCCTTTGGCCAACTGGCTGCCGAGGAGGATGTCCAGCCTCTCCTCCTCCTCCTCCGTAGCCTCGGCCTCCCACTCCTCTGGGTCCGCGTCGGCGACGTCGCCGCCACTCTGGCCGATCAAGCGCGAGCCGGAGACGCTGTTCCGCTCGCCAGAGCCGGCCGAATGGGCGGTCCCCGTCGACAAGGACGCCTTCGCCTTGAAGATGGCGATGGAGCAGTCCCTCCGCGACGCCACGCCCTCGCCGCCGGAGCCTGCATCGCCTGACATTCACGCCTGGTCCAGGGCGGACTGGGAGGAGACCGAGCAACGCCGTGTCCAGCGCCAGCAGGAGCAGGCCGAGCGCCAGGCCTGGTATGGCTGCGTGCTTGCCTACCAGGGCGCTCAGCTCGTTGTCCTCGACGGCGATGAAGAGGCCGGCTCCTCCTACCAGCCCTGGAGGAGCGGCAACGACGGCCAGGGTAGCTCCCGCCCGCCGCAGCCGCCGAGCGACGACGACGGCAAAGCTGACCCCGGCTACACCTTCTTCTATAGCAACTTCGACATGTAGAAGCGGCGTCGGCATCGGCATCGGCATCGGCGGTGGCCTTCAATTTTTATATTTTTTAGTTATTGTTAGCCTAAATCTAGTTTAAATTCTGGTGTTCGTCCGAATTCTAAGTAATATATATGTATTCGCCCTTAGTTAATGAAAACTGTCTATATTCGCCCAAAGTTTGCCAAAATTTGTTGAATTTTGGCCAAACGGAACTCGGTCTGGGAACACGAGTGGGAAACTCGGCGTTCTCACGCCAAAAACGAGTTTCCTCGGATCCAAAATAGGTCGGATTACGGTCTGGAATTATGTTCACTAGAGATAGAAATGAATGCTTCATGAAGATATGGTTGTGTTGCCACGTACGCAGCAACAAATAAACGTATGCATGAGACGTACGATGATGACTTGACGGCAGCGTCAAGGTTCCGATTAGTAGTGGTCAATCAAGTAAGTAAATATCCAGCTGCATGTGCATCGACCGAGAATTAAAAGGCAATCGCGTGAATTAATTGGGAACGGCAGGAAATCAGATTTGGCGAGGGCGAGCGGCAATCAAGGGATTAGCTAACGATTCTTCCAGCTAGCTAGAGAAGAGCCATAGGCACCGAATGGCAAGTAAAATCAGAATTCAATTAACGCGGTTCTTCCAGCTCCGCCTGGCGGCTATAAATAGACAATATTACTATTCTACGATAATCTAATCCCTCAGATCAGTCCAGCCTTACGTGGAGAAGAGAAGAAGAAGCAGGCAGAGCGAGCGATCGAGCACAATGTCGCTGGTAATACTGGAAGTTGATATGGGCCGCAGGGAGAGGAAGATCGCCAAGAACCTCATCAAGGAGATCCCTGGTACGTTTAGAGTATGCGGGTCCAATGCGGACGCCCACTCGAATCGGTGGAGGACTCCTGAACAAAGGAAAGAACTAGTCATTTTAGTCGCAATAACTGCGACCAATCATGTCGCAGCTTGGCGAGCGGGTCGACGAATAATTAGTCACTGTCATAGTGATCAGGTCGGCGAATCGTCGAGTCGCTGAAGGCAGCGAGTCGAGTAGACGAAGTTAGATCGTCAGCTTGGTCAAACTAGCCGTTGGGTAATCCAACGGTAATATTGGCGTAATTACCGCGTGGTAACGGCTCTCCGAAAATGGCGGGTAACAACCACTATATAAGGAGAGTGACGGGTGAAGGGAAAACGCTTCCCTCACTTCCTCCGAACTTCGCAGCCTCGTTTCCCCATTCCGCACAGCGACCAGAACGACTCAGAGCGATTCGCATCCCACGACCCTCCAACCGATGGCTCCTCCTGCTGAACCATGGGGCAGATCCAAGTGCACGAAGGCGCTACTAAAATCATTCGAGGAGGCGGGGATCCTCCGTGCCGGGAGATGGCGCATCCCCGCGGCCGGAGAAGTAATTCCAGATCCACGCGAAGGGGAGTTCATTTGCTTCACCAGTCATCTGGAGCGGGGGCTCGGATTCCCCACTTCCATCTTCTTCCGGCGCTTCTGCGCCTACTACGATATCCAGCCTTCGGATCTGGGTTCGCACAGCATCGAGCAGCTCGCCATTTTCGTGGCGTTCTGTGAGTGCTACCTGGGCTGCAGGCCCTATTTCCCCCTATGGCAAGATCTATTCCATGGGAGAATCAGCCGGGAGGAGGCAGGCGGCCCAATGCTAGCCACAGGCGGCTTGACTTTCCAGCTAAAGTCGAAGGCATCATTCTTTGATCTGATGCTGCCCGCTAAGGCAGCGAACGAGTGGAAGAAAAGCTGATTCTATGTGACCGAGTCGACTCCAGGCGACGAGGTGGCGCTTCCAAGGTATTCCGCCGACCGGCCCGAGCCGCGCCGGCTCCAAGTTACCAAACTTCCTCTAGAACAGCGGATGGTCGTCGACGAGATGCTGCAGACCATTCGCAACCTGAAGAAGAAAGGCCTCCAAACCATCAACCTCTACAACTGTTGGCTCGGGCCCCTGGCCATCCGTGCCCACTACATGTACGAATACACAGGCAAGGACGACCCGACGAAGTCCTGCCTCGACGAGTGGAGGCTCAATGACTACACCCTGGCTTTGAAGAAGATCACCCAGGCGGTGTATCTCGACACGAAGGCCGGGCTCGCGCCTTACACCGCAAGGCGCCCGGCTCCGACAGTGAGTTAGTATTCCCTTTGCACTCGTAGTCGCAGTTTGTGCACTCGCGGTTGTGCTAATGTTGTTTGGCTGCTGCAGTTGTTTCAAGTGCGGGAAGGGTGGCTTCCACCCGCAGATGACGAGAACTCAAACTCGTCCACCAAGGATGGAAGCGAGCCATTGCCCGACAAGGGCGATGTCAGGAGTGATGAGGGTGGCGGCAACGACGATGACGACGAACCCGTGGAGGTTGCTGCACCCATGGTCCGCAAGACTCGCGGGCAGCACCAGCGCGAACTCGAGGCCAGCAGAAGCCTCGAGGTCCACGATGATGACGACGACGAGCTCCCTGAGCACACCTCACAACGCGATGCTACGCCGTAGAAGAAGAAGCAGGCTCCACCCAAGAAGAAGGCGAAGCCGGCCAAGCCGGCATCTTCGCCTCGGCCCGTGAGTAGCTCTGATGCTACCAGCGCGGCCGAAGAAACAGCGGCACACGCGACCGCGGAAACTGGCGCTACCATCATAGAAGACGAGGCGCCGCTGGCATCATTGCCGCCGCCGTTCGCCCCAGTCGCCGGGTTGGCAGTCGCTCCAGCCGCAGGGGCTTCGCCATCGGGAGGAGATCCCGCAACGATTGCCACGGAGGCTCCCGCCGCGGCATCATCCTCAAAGAAACCGTCAGTGTCTTGGGCACATAATGTGTTCGAGACGGGCCTCAGTCGGAAACTGGGGCCAGAACTGGAGAAGCCGGCCAGCATCCGCACCGGCCTGCGATTTATTCCAGTCGCCAAGTGAGTACTCTTTGACCTTCTATTCATTTGCTTTCTTAGTGTTTCGATCGGAACGTGTTATTGACAGAATTGTTTCGCAGAACTAGAATTAAGAAGATAGGCCACCCTTCGGTGGCCAAGGTTCCACCATCCACCACGGAGACGCCAACCGATCCCTCGAAGAAGAGGAAGGGCGACGAAGTCGTTGCACCCACCGAAGACACTAAAAGATTAAAGGGTGATGACGTCGTCACGATCTCTGACAAGCCGGTGGCTGCCCTGAGCGAACCTACGACCGCGGTGGACGTAGCTCTGAAAGCCAAGGAGTACGCGGGGTCGCAGCATGCGGTACCCGTTGGTTCGACCAAGGCGACCGAGCTGCCCTCGAGTGGCACGGGGGCCGCGGTGGCGACATTCCCTCGCTTTATGGTGAAGGCCGCCACGGCGAGTGCCTCGGTGCCGTCGAGCCAGTTTCTTGGTTCCTCCGGCATGGAGGTTGAACAACGTCGCGGTCATACTCCGCTCGTGCTTGCGTCGGTGGACGCGATGGAGCTTCACGGCATGCTAGGTGCCGCCATCCAGGTATGTCCAGTCCCCGAGGATCTGGCCACTGAATTTCAGTGGTCGGATTCTTAATATTTTTGCGTTATCCAGTCCCCGAGTGCCTAGTCGCTGAATTTCAGCGGCTGGGCACTTAGGAATTTTGTCATCTAGTCCCCGAGTGCCTAGTCGCTGAATTTCAGCGGCTGGGCACTTAGGAATTTTTGGTTGCTGACGGTGTGATTGTTGCACAGGGCCTGCAACGCGAATCAGCCTAGCGGCTTGCTGCGAAGTGCCGCATTGAGAAGGAACTTATCGCCGTCCAAGAGATGAACGAGGAGCTTCGAGCGGCTGCGGGTGAGTATTTACCTTATTTGGCGCTTGTCGCTGACTTTTTTTGGTGTTGACCTTTTTGTTTCAGAAACAGAGAGTAGTGCGGCTAAGGTGAAGGAGGATCGCCAAGGCCTTGTCCCGGTGGGTGATTTTACGGCGGCTCAGTCCGCTTTGAGCGTGGCGGAGAAGAGAATCGCCGAACTAGAGCGTGAGCTCAAGGAGGCGAAGGCGGAAGCGAGCTCAGCGGAAGGACGAGCCAAGGCCGCCGTCACTTCTGCTGCTGAGGAACCGAAGGTGTCTAATGCGCTCGTTGCCGGGTTGCAGAATGATTTCTCTTCTCTTCAGAGTTTCATCACGGACCTCTGCCGCCCGCTGATTGGTAAGCTTTCCTTCCGCCGATTTCCGATTGCACGTACCGCGTTGTGGTTTTGGTGCTTTTCTTACGGTTTGCTTGTGTGTTGCAGGCCGGATCACTGATAATGCGGAAGAGGCGCAGTCGTATGACGCACGACAATGCGTGACCACCCTGGCCGACTCAGCCGCGCTATCAGCGACTTGTCTCCGGGCATATCTTCAGGAGATCTTGCCAATGGAGGTGATCCCCAGCGACCTCGTCGAGGTATGGCACTACCTGGAGAAGGCCCCGTAAGTCGTTGAATTCATGACACGGTCGGCCTTCCGTCGTGGAGCGGCGACTGCGATGAGCCTTGGGCTCGCACACTTTCCGGACGATTTCGACCTCGACGACGTCACGAGCGGTTACCCCTCGTCGACGGTCTCGGTTGTGATTGCCGAGGTGTTGAAGTTGACGGATCGAGTCGCGGTATACTCCAACCGCGTTTAGGCGATGGGCAACCTCATTCCCTACCAGGAAACGATCGTCTCCGCGTGGCTATGGCGGGCAAGCTGACGACGTACCCGTCGAATCCCTGGGTGCCTTTCATCCGCAACCACAAGGACGGTGGCACGTCTTCATCAAAACCTGCGGAATAAGATGTTGTGCCATTCGGCGTTAGTATATGATAACCATGTAACTCTCCTTACGAAACAAATTTTGCTTCTATGAAGGAATGCTCGAGTTATTTTGTCAGTCGTTTTGTTATTTGAATGTTGGTTTGTGCGAGTCCTCGAGCGCGTCCGCCCTTTTTATGGGGTTAACCTCGTTTTTATATGTTGTGTGAACTGTTAGTGAGTTAAGGTCGACTCGCCATGGCTCGGGAAGCCAGTCGCGTGGCGACTCCCATGGGTGCTCTTTACTTGGCCATTTTCCCGAGCACGGACGGGGTCGGGTTGCCGAGTCTCCGAGCGTGGTACTTGGCCGTTCCAGTCGCATGCCCAAGGTAGGTGAGGACTGAGCATGATGTGTTAGGCGCGTCACTCCGCCTGATCCGAAGGATCAGTCGCATGGCGAGTCCTGGGCGCGCTCTCTTACTTGGCATTTTTCCCTAGATGCTCTTCTTTGGGCTGGTGTCAGTCCCCGAGCGTGGTAATTTGCCGTTCGAGTCGCTGCGCCAAGGATATGGAGGACTGGGTCACTAAGGGAAGCGAGTGCAGTTGTCTTGGCTCGGGGAGCCAGTCGAGCTAGGCGACTCCAATGGGGCTCCGGGTTGGCTTTTTTATGGACGGTACGAGGCCTGAATTTTTCCAGTGCCCTCGTACCGCACTACTTGGCCGTGCCGGTCGCGTTACCAAAGGTTGACTCCTGCGAATAGCGTAACACTGTTATTACGAGTACGAGTGGCACAAGGTATGGAGAGTAGACGCAATTTGCACGAATCGGTCTGCTTTATTTCATAGCGGGTAGGTGTTACATGTCAGGGGTTCTAAGTGTAGAACTTCCGTAAGAGGTTTACATTCCATGGCCGCTTGACGTCCAGTTTTCCGTCGCCTCGGATGTCGGTGAGGTAGTAGGCGTCGTTTCCCAGGACTCGCCCGATGGCGAATGGTCCCTCCCAAGGAGGAGAGAGCTTGTGCATGCCTTCTTGTCCTGGATTAGACGTAGTACCAGGTCGCCTTCCTGAAAGGTACGGGTCCGTATTCGCCGGCTGTGGTATCGGCGGAGCCCTTGTTGGTAGATGGCGGTGCGGGAGTGAGCTAGGTCGCGTGCTTCGTCGAGCTGGTCGACTCTGTCCTGGCGTGCGAGCTCGTTGTCGGCCTCCATGTAGTTGACCACCCGCGACGAATCGTGCTCGAGGTCGGTTGGCATGACTGCCTCGGCATCGTATACCATGAAGAAGGGGGTGAACCCCGTCGACCTGTTAACGGAGGTCTGGATTCCCCAGATGACCGAAGGGAGTTCTTCGACCCAGCACCCGGCGGTGCGCTCGAGTGGTACTTGTAGCCATGGCTTCAGGCCATGGAGGATGCTCTGGTTGGCGCGTTCCGCCTGTCCATTGGACTCCGGGTGGGAGACTGAGGCGAGGTCGAGTCGGATGTTGTGCTCCTCGCAAAACTCGGCCATGGCTCCTTTGGCAAAGTTGGTGCCGTTGTCCGTGATGATGTTGTTTGGGAACCTGTAGCGATAGATAAGATCGCGTAGGAATTTCGTAGCGGTCTTCCCGTCGCACTTGCGGACTGGCTTGGCCTCCATCCATTTTGTGAATTTGTCGACTGCGACTACGAGGTGGGTTAAGCCAGAGGGGGCCTTCTTGAAGGGGCCTAACATATCCATGCCCCACACGGCGAACGGCCAGTTGATAGGGATTGTCTTGAGCGCCAAGCTCGGTACGTGAGTCTGGTTGGCGTATTTCTGGCATCCGACGCACCGCTGGACAATGTCAACATCGTCTGCGTGTGCGATGAGCCATTAGAAGCCGTGTCGCATGGCCTTGGCAACTAGAGAGCGGGCGCCGGCGTGGTGGCCGCAGTCACCGGAGTGGATGTCTTGGAGAATTTTGCGTCCTTCAGCGGGTTGGACGCAGTGTTGGAACACGCCAGTCACGCTGCGCTTGTGTAGCTCGCCGTTGATGATGACAAAGGATTTGCAGCGGCGTGCTATCATCCGAGCATCCGTTTCATTCGCGGGTATGGTGTCTCCCTCCAAGTAAGCGACGTATGGCGCAGTCCAGTTGCTTGGCTCGGCGATTAGCGCGACCAGGGCTGCGTCGGGTTGCAGCGGAATTCCGATGTCGATCTCCCTTGGGGGAGAGACGGAGGGCTTGGTGATGGTGTCGAGGAAGACGCCGGAGGGTGGTGCGAGTCGAGCTGAGCCGATGCGAGAGAGTGCGTCGGCCTCCTCGTTCTTCCGCCTGTCGATCCATTCGACGGAGTACCCTGCGAAGTGGCCTCCCAGCTGGTCCACTGCTTGGCGGTATGCTGCCATGGTGGGGGAGACGGCGTCGTAGGTGCCAGCGACTTGCCTGGCGATGAGGTCGGAGTCTCTGTAGCAGCGCAGGCAATTGATGTTCATCTCCTTGGCTGCCCTCATGCCGTGGAGTATCGCCTCGTACTCGGCCATGTTGTTGGTGCAGGGGGTGAAGTCGAGGTAGAGGGTGTAGCGGAGCTTGTCGCCCTTCGGAGATGTTAGCATGATTCCAGCTCCTACGACATCTGTGTTCTTAGAGCCGTCGAAGTGTAGGCTCCAGTAATGGAGGTATGGCAGCTTCTCTGGCTGCTGGGCCTCCTCCCAGTCGGCGAGGAAGTCTGCGAGAGCCTGCGATTTGATCGCCTTGCGCGGCTCGTACTTGATGTTGTGAACGCCGATCTCGACAACCCACTTGGCGACTCGCCCGGTCGCCTCGCAGTTGCGTATGATGTTCTGCAACGGTGCTGAGGAGACGACCGTTATTGGGTGCTCCTGGAAGTAGTGCGAGAGTCGCCGTTGTGCTCTGAAGACCGCGTATACCAATTTCTGGTACTGCGGGTAGCGCTGGCGCGACTCGGTAAGGACTTCGATGATGTAGTATACGGGTCGCTGCACCGGGCGTTCCTTCCCTTCCTCTGGCCGTTCCATGACCATGACGGCGCTGACGACGTGCTCGGAAGCCGTGACGTAGACCAGCATGGGCTCCTTGTCGATGGGGGCGGCGAGTAGCGGTGCTGCGAGCAGCACCTCCTTGAGAGCGTGGAGCGCGTTGTCTGTCTCCTTGTCCCACTGGAAGGTGGGGTTCTTGCGCATTAGGCGATAGAGAGGCATTGCCTTCTCGCCTAGCCGGGGGATGAAGCGACTGAGAGCCGCGACTCGCCCGGCCAGCTTCTGGACGTCGCGCAGGGACTCGGGTCTGCTGAGTCGGGCGATCATGTTGATCTTGGCGGGGTTCGCCTCGATCCCGCGCTTGGAGACGACGTATCCCAGTAGCTGTCCAGTAGGTACACCGAAGGTGCACTTTCCTGGGTTTAACTTTATCTTGTACCTTCGCAGGTTGGCGAAGGTTTCCGCCAGATTGGCGAGTAGATCGCCCTGACGAGTGGATTTTACCACCACGTCGTCGATGTAGACGTGGATATTGCGGACAATTTGGCTCGCAAGGCTCTCCTGCATGCACCTATGGTAGGTCGCCCCGACGTTCTTGAGGCCGAAGGTCATGGCGGTGTAGCAGAAGGCTCTGAATGGCGTGATGATCGCCGTCTTCTCTTCGTCCTCGACGGCCATTTTTATCTGGTTGTACCCAGAGTAGGCGTCGAGGAAGCATAGAGACTCCGAGCCCGCGGTTGAATCGATGATTTGGTCGATCCGCGGGAGGACGAATTGCTCCTTCGGGCAGGCGCTATTTAAGTTTGTGTAATCGATACACATTCTCCAGGTCCCGTTTTTCTTCTTGACCAGGACTGGGTTTGCCAGCCACTTGGAGTATTTGATTGGCCGGATGAAGCCTACAGCGAGTAGATGCTGCACCTCCTCAGCGATTGCTCGGCGGCGCTCTTCATTGAAGGGCCCCAGCGACTGCTTGACAGGTCGTACTTTGGGGTCGGCGTTGAGTTTGTGCTCAGCGAGTCCCCTCGGGACACCAGGCATGTCGGATGGCTTCCATGCGAATATGTCCCGATTATCATGTAGGAACTCAATGAGCGCGCCTTTCTATGCTGGGCTCATGCCCGTACCAATCGTCAACGTCTGGCTGGAGTCGCCTGGGACCAGCTCGATGGTGCGGGTGTGTGTCGTTGCCACGAAGGCGGTGGAGTTGCAACCCTCCGAATTGGGCTTCTTGAGTATGGTGGGGTCGTCATTGTTGACCCCACTTGCATACTTGGCGATCTCCTCGGCGTGGTTGGCCTCCGCCGCGATGACGGTGTCAGCGAGTTCGGCGCCTTTGGCCTCGCATTCTGCGGCCATGTCGGGGTCGCCATGGACAGTGATGATGCCACATGGCCCGGGTAACTTCATCGCGTTGTACGCGTAGTGGGGCGCTGCCATGAATTTGGCGAACGCCTGGCGCCCCATGACGCAGTGGTAGGGGCTATTGAACGGCACCAGCTCTAAGACGATCCGCTCGGTGCGAAAGTTTGCTGGTGTGCCGAAGGTGACTGGCAGCGTCACCTTGCCGATTGGGTACGCCTTCCGACCGGAGATGATGTCGTGGAAGGTGGTCTAGGTCGTCTCGATCATCGACTGCTGGAGCAACAGTCGCCTGAATGTGTCCAGGTATAGGATGTTGATTGAGCTGCCGCCGTCCATCAGCGTTTTGGGGAGCCAGTAGTCCCCGAACTTTGGCTTGACCATCAAGGCGACTCATCCCGGATATTCGATTAGTGGCGAGTGGTCCTCGCGGCTCCAGGTGATTGGTTGCTCGGACCAGTTGAGGAACTGCGGGATGTCTATCTGGGACACCTCGTTGACGGTGACGGTGCAGGCAATGACCTTCTTCTCGCGCTTCGTGTTGAAGCCTGTGAAGGTGTGGAGCGAGCTGGCGACGCTGCCGAATTTTCCGCCGTTAGGCGGGTTGTTGTCGGGCTCTTCCCGCGCGCGCCGTGCCTTCTCGATCTCCTTGAGAGAGTGGCAGTCGGCGGTCGTGTGCGTGGCGAGCTTCCCTTCCCTGCTATGAAGCACACAGGGTTGGTTGAGGAGAGCCGTGGGATCGAACCTCGGCTTTTCCTTGTAGTTGCCACAGTCGCGGCGCTGGCCTCCTTCTCGGCGGAAGCTCTTTGGTTGGCGCGGCGCGTATCTGGCGTTGCCGACGATGTCGACTCGCCCATCACCGCGGCGCTTGCCGGTGAGGCGAGTGTTGCTGTAGCGTAGCTCGGGTCGCCTCCCGTTGTCGTGGCCGCTTGTGCTGCGATTTCCTCCTGACTCGTCGTCGGTTTCTTGGTTTGGGTCCTCCTCCGCGTACCTCTTGGCGATCTCCAGGAAGTCCGGTATGTTGTCAAGTGTTCTGTACACTCGCTTGAGCTTGGCGACCAGGGGATCATAGCGGCAGGAGGTCTTGAAGCAGTGAATCGCGGTGTCCAGGTGGATTCCGGCCGCGTTATACCACAGGTCTTGCCACCGTTGGACCCAACTGCTGGTCGACTCGCGGGGTCCCTGGACGCATCGCTCCAGGTCCTCGATGGTGGTGGTGCGTGTGTAGGAACCCTCGAAGTGCCTGACAAAGGCGTCGCGCATTTCCTCCCAGGAGTCGATGCTATCCGCGGGGAGGGTGTTAATCCACTGCCTGCATGCTCCCTCCATCATCAGGGGAAGGTAGCGGGCGGCGAGTAGATCGGTGTGGCTGGCAATTCCCATCGCCATGAGGTAAGTGTCCAGCCACACGGACGGATCGTACGAGGGTTCGTACTTCTCGATCTCCTTTGGCGCTTTGAAGTTCGCCGGGTATCTTTCGCCTCGGATCATCGGTCTGAAGCATTAGGGTCCGACTCGGCTCAGCGATCCGCTTGGTTCGCCGTCACGGCGGTTGGTGAGGGTATGCCTCAGGTCGTCGGGCTGGCGTGCGTGCCAACTCTGGTTGTTGATGATGTGGGTGCGTGCGTCGACGGGCTGCCCGTTGGCGGCGACGAAGTTGTTCGCCGGTCGTGGGTCGTTGGTGGAGAGTGCCGTGTTCGCGGGTCGGTGTTGGAGCTGCAGGGGCTCGGGTGGTGGGCAGTTGAGGGTATTCGCCACCATTGGGCGGCCGCTCGAGGCCGCCCTGCTGCCTGATGAACGCGAGTACATCCGACCCTGTGAGTCGGCGCCCGCGTTTTGTTGCTCGACTGCTTTGGCGAGCAGAGCCTTGGCGTACTGGATCTGCAGGGCGCCTTCCTCGGTGACGTTTATGTTGTCGACTGCTGCTCGGCTCACGATGATGTTGTCCATTGGAGTGGAGAACAGCGGGAGGCTGTTCGCATCTCGCTCCCGTGAGGAGACCATGATCCTTGGTTGGTCCCTGGGGGCCGCGCGGTTGGGTGATGGTGGGGCGTCGTTGGCCGTCGCGCCTGGTGGGGGTTGGGAGCTCCCTCCTGGCGGCGCGTTCTCGCAGATCGCACACTCGGCCGCACGAGCCAGGTCATTCTCATCGTCGAAGTTCAGGGGGCACCCCTGAATGGTAGGGTTCAGGCGTGACCTGATTCGGAGTTGGTGATAGCGCGAAAGCTCCTGCGCTGTCACCTGCTCAAGGCGAAAATTTTCGCGCTTGGCTTGTTCTTTGTGGACCGCCTCCTCCAGCCGCAGGCGGAGTTCCTCGACCTCCATTGTTGTTGCGTTTGGTGGGATCGGCATGGAGAAGGGGTCTTGCGGGGGGTCGGCGCCGGTCGCCATGTAGGTCGCGACGTGGCGACCGGTTCTGTCGTGGAGTTTGGCGGAGTTCTCCGACCCGGAGTCGAAGTCGAAGATCCCAAAGATGGAGGGGTCCTCGAAGTCTCCGATGTTGGAGACCTGGGTGATGGAGCCCGCGGGCGATGCGGCGATGATGGATCCGGCGGTCGACGCCGGGGTCGCCGAATCGGCGTCGTCGTTGAGGGTCGCGTCGTCCGCGGCCATGTTGCTGTGGTCCGAGTCATACTCGGAGGCGAGGCGGTGGATCGCGCGGACCTGGCTCTCAGAGAGCCGGTCGCGTGGCGGTGACTCGCGGATGCGAGCCGAGTCCTCCGAAACGATGACGTCGGTGAGGCCAACGAAGAGGCTGATCGTGCCGACCGGCAAAATCACGCTGTGCGTGACGGGGCGTGCCGCCGGGACGTAGCTGCTCGGCAAGATCTGGAGCATCTCGCCGATCGTGATCATGCGGCCGGTGGCGATCGACTCGTTGATGGGCAGATTGGATCTCGCCGCAGAACACCGGCATGAACGACCAGGCCCACGGTGGGCGGCACTGTCGTGGGAATGACCACGGCAGATGCTGCAATTGGCAGCGAGTAGTAGAACATGGGGCAAGGGCGGCCAGCCATCTGCGGTGCGAGATGAGGGCGAAGACACAAGGTTTTACCCAGGTTCGGCCCCCCGCAGGGTAAAGACCTACTCCTGCTAGATTGTATTATGGAGAGAGTACAAGGGGCCAGCTCGACGACTAGGCGGCGAGTCGCTTGGGTGTATGATGGAACACGTCCTCTATGCATACCCTAGGAAGGTTTATATAGGCTCACCTCGCTAGGATTTACAGATCTATAACCGAATTAGTTAAGGATTCGGAGGGTCTTTGACCTAGTCCGACTGGGCCTAGCTACGCTTCTAGGCCTCCAGCTTCTAGTCGTCTGAGTCCTCGCCAAGTCTCAATCCAGTCGCCGTCCTACAGGACCATTCGCTGGAGGCTTGGATCAATAGGAAATGTCCTGCTGAGCATACCCGGTAGGCATATCCCCATCAGTTAGAGATCTACCAGAGCATTCAGATAGGGATCTACCAGAGCATTTAGGGATCTACCAGAGCATTCAGATAGGGATCTACCAGAGCATTCAGGTAGCTAGAGGATCCAAGGCATTCATCGGCGACGGTGTTTATTTGTCGAGAGACTTGATTCGTAGCAGTCAGATAATCTATCGATACATTGCTATATTGGTTGATTATGTTTATTTCTTCAACTAATTAGTTTGTGTTACATGAAAATAATAGTTATGCATTCGGTGTAATACTTAAGTATAACATGGTAAGATGTCCTGAATCTAGCACGAGTAAGATGCCCAAGCCTCAGTTACTGAATGAAAACCGTAGTATCCTTATAAATTGTTTCATTAATAAAAAATTGATCTGTTTTATAACTGTTTTCAAAATATTTCCTAGCCTAGCATGCTTTATGGACCTACATTTTTGCACTTATTTCATAAGCTGACTATGCAATCAAAACTACGATGCCAAATTACTAAACCAGCCTTCATGGGGATGCTTACGTTTCTTAACAGAAGGCCCGAGCTACCTCCAGAGGAGTATGCCGTGCTTTATTTTAGAATTTTTGAGGGAACACAGGATCATAACAGCCACATAGATGATTAGCTATTGTTTGATTTGGTATCTAGCATCTATTTGCTCATTTGGATTAGTAGCACAAAATTTCTCTAATAACCGTCAAAAAAAGAGTGCCTCAAATATACAACCAGATAAGCAATCAATTTATTAGAAAATCCTTTCAAAAAATATTGTTGTCCGAGATCAAATATCTCATATGTGCAATAAATAATTATTACCATAACCTTTTTTACAACAGCACATTTGCTGCCGGAAGGTATACTATAAATACACCAACAATTTAGTTGTCGCGCAGAGTAAAACAGAGTGAATTCAAATAGTTTTCAATTTGGACACCCTTTGCAACCATGGACATCAAAACGAAAATCATTAACATCATCTTGCTCCTGCAACCTACAGGCCTATGTGCAAAATTGTTAGCGACATCAAGCACAGCAAAAGGACTGATGCAAGAATTGCAAAGTACCCCACATGCCTAATTAGGTGAGGATAACATGCCTGACATCCCGCGGAATGTCAGAATGTCATAAGATAAGGAACAAAACAATGAATTCAGCTAGTATGTGAAACAACAGTCCATAATGTACATAAATAAGAAGGAAGAAAACCTCGTGCGTGAATCTTCTGTATTTCAAAAATCTGATAAAATCAAATCCTTGAAAATATAGAGCATGGTACTTTTGAATTACAGTCTACTTAAGCAGGGGAAAAACTCTTATAGAGTTCAAGAGAGGTTCGGTATTGGCTTCTATTTCAATTCTGAAGCGGGGAGCACCTTATCTTTTGTGAAAACTAAAGAGAAGTGCAAGGTTTTACAATGTACAAACCATCTGCTACGGACAACCAAGATAAAATGCCCACCTCCTACATAAAAGTCTAAAGTTATCGCCACCAACAGTAACAGGACATGTTGGTTCGGTTCACTTATACATTTGTTAACAGGTAAGACATAAAAAAGAGGTATGCGCAGCCGAAATGATAAATAATACGCGTGGACGCTTCTGATCCGTGTCCGCATGGACTTGGCTTAGGATTTGCATAACTTTTTATTGGATGTGGGAATCTACCCCGGCCTCTGCGTCCTGTGTCCGGCTGCATTGGCATGTTGTGTGGTTTGAGGGCTTGTTTCCATCACTATGGAACTTGCATGGCCCATCGAGCATTGACTCAATGGTATACTTAGGCCGCGGGGGCCTGTCATGCGGCTTCTTCCTGCGGTTGCCTCCTGCAGACGGATCCTCGTGGACTATTGCCACTTGCTTGGTGTCGTGCCAGTTATCCGGCTGGTCGTCCTTCCTTTTCCCATGATGGTTGTCATGGCCATGCCGTCTGGAGTGATGATGCTCATCCGGCTGGCGCCGTTCTGCCAACTCTTCCGTGACGATTTGTCTCTGGTCGTCCACCATGATTGCCATGTCGGCGGTGGCTTACTTGTCCGCCATAGCCATGACCTAGGCCATGGTCTAGGGGTCCGCTCGACTGAGCTTTTGCTTTAGCATGTTGCCGTCTTGGCAGCCGTTGGTGAAAAAATCAATTGCCTGATGCTCACGCACACCCTCATAGGAGTTGTGCATGCTCGTCCACCGGGTGAGGTAGGAACGGTCGGACTCATCCTTGCCTTGGACGCAGAGGGCGAGATCGCGAGGACGGCCTGGCCATTTGTAGGTGCCAGTGAAGTTGCGGATGAATGCCCCCTCAAATTCCAGCTAGACGTTGATGCTGTTGTCGGGGAAGCTATTGAGCCATGTTCTCGCCGAGTAGAGGATCATGAGCGGGACGTAATGCATGGCCATGCGGCGATTGCTGTTTGTGATGCCTACCGCGTTGACATAGTCCACCAGCCAGTCCTTCGGTTTGACGGTGTCGTTGTACTTTGGCATGTCTCTAAGGAGCGTAAATCCCTTTGGAAAAGGTTCATTCCGGATGCTCAGACCAAAACATTTCGGACCAGCCGTACTTTCTTCCTCCACCACGCGCGACTGGATTAGGAGGTCGATGTGCGTGCGTGCGTGCGTCTGCAGCCGGCTCCCTGGGGCCGAGCCGTCCCGAGAGGCGAGACACGGGAGGACCCTGACTCGCACCGGCTTCGTCGTTGGGGGCATGGTTTTGCCTTCGTTGCCTAGCTCCATCAGCCGGGGCGCGACTCTTGCTGGTGAATGTGGCTTCATGGTGATGCTGGCCGCGGCTACCTGATCCGCCATGCGGGCGGCTATTTTGCCTCATGTCGTTTGGTGAAGAGGCTTGTTGGTTCCTGCTCCCTCCTGGATCCACAGGATCCGCCACTCGGTGGGGAACTATGTCCCTGATGTTGCCACCTTGGCTCGAAGCCCCTTCGGCCTGTTGCTTGTTGGTCGTGGCGATGAGGAGTTCGACACGCTCATGCTGGAGGTGAAGTTCTTCACCTTCGAGGTGTCTCAACTCTGCGGCGGCCGCCTCTGCATCCCTCATATTCTAGGCGGGAGTGTTGTAAACCGGCTGAACCACGGGAGTGTGTGGGTCAGCAGCGCGATCTAGCTCTGAGGCGAGGTCACGGCCTCTGTGTTGGATATTCCGGTTGAAGCCGTGGGCGGTGTTGTACTAGCGCATGGTGGCGTTTAGCCGGCGCTTGGTGGTGGCGACCTTGTTGGCCTCCTCTAGGAGGTTCTAGCGGGTAGTGTCCAGCGTAGCCACACCCGTTGCCGGATCTGCCTCAAGGACGACGGGAGAACGGAGGTGTTGGATGGAGACGGCGAGCGGATCTTGGTCCTTCTCGCGCATGGCATCGTTACCTCCAGCACGACGCTCCAAAGGCGGGCGATGGTTCTCGTCAGATCCTGCCATCATGACCTGGACGCTTCTGCAAGTTGTAGAGGCACGAGATGCGGTGAAGCCAAGCGACGCGTCGGAGATGGTGACGACTCTGTGAGGGAAGGCCTGAGCGACGGGGGCGACGTAGACACAGTGGTCCCTGAAGTGGAGGATGGAGCCGTCAATAGGAAACGTCTCCCCGACAAAGCACGATGCGTTGTCGATGACGTAGTCGAAGGAGCCGAGAGTGAGAACGAGGCCTGAGGCCACGAGCTCACTGGCGACGAGCGGAAGTCCCATGCGAAAGATGATCCCAACCAAAGCACTATGCCCCATGTGGGCGCCAACTATCATGGTGTGGAACACTGCAGTACCATCGGCGATGGCTTAAGTGGGACACTCAGGATGCAATTGGATTGGTGGCTCATGCAACGGGTTGGATACAAGAACTGCAAACACAGCGATGTATCCAGGTTCGGGGCCCTCTCGGTGAGGTAACACCCCTACTCCTGCAAGATCTATTATATCAGGGGTGTATGCCCAATACAAGTGCTCCTGGATTTGTTTCCTTAGCAACCATTGGGAGCTAGAGGAAGAAGATGAATAGAGAGAAATCAACTGAATCTACCTAGAACCCTAGCTCTACCCTTCCTTATATACTGGATGGGAGAGGTAGGTTACGATGTGGGCTCTAGGGTTTACTATTTGGGCTTTGGGTTTACAAAGCGGGCCGGCTGCAGTACAAGGGGGAAAACACTACAATGTCCCCGCGCCACCCTTTAGGCGTCATCCTTTGCCTTAACGGTTAGCCGACGGCGCTACGCTTAGCTTCCCGCTTTATCCTGGACAGTGCAGTTATCCGATAGAGCGAGCAGAGCGGCGCGCCATCCTGTCTGGTGATGCGAGGAGCTAGAGGCGTGCCCCGCAAGGAGCGTCACCCCCTCCATATATCACCAGCGAATCCGAGGTAGGCCAGGTGGAAGCGACTACCCAATTGATTCATCCCGCCACCAGGCTAGATGGGCCAGCCAAGAAAGCTTGAGCTCTAGCCGGTTGGAGCAGTCCATCCTGCTGGGGACTCTTTTTCTTGTGGTCATCCGGTCAGTTGCTTCTGGAGCCGGCCAAAACTTTCTGGAGCCGGCCATCTTAGGACTAGCTTGCTCTATACGGGATTCATCCCCCCGACAAGTCTCGAGTATGGTATTCTTACCTTGATCCCTAAAGTACAGGTGCTGACAATATTAAACTGTTCTAGCCTATTAAGCTCATTAATGTGATTTTCATGTTCGTATCCAAGGCTTTCACTACCAGGCTTTCTCCTATTTCTCATCGCACGATGGGCCACACTCTAACGGGAGCGCGTTAATGGGAGACACATACTCGAAGTGATTCTCTCCCCCTAGGAAATAGTCCATGAGGTGAAATTCAGAAAATAAAAGGGGATACTACTGAAACTCGACGTCGCGGAAGCTATAGGTCGGTGGACAACGTTGTGCCGAGCCAAAAAAAAAAGTCCTTCCGTTGCACTTATCCTGACGCGATTATCGCTGGCGTCACTACGAGCGCGTGGAATAGGCGCGTGCTTTGGCGTCTATAAGCATCAGGGTCCAACTTCCGTGTTGTAGTGCATGTTGATGTAGACCTTGGCGATAAAATGTCAGCAAGAAGGAATAGTTGGAGGCTTCCCTCACAGCGACCTATCATCCGTACTGCCAGCCCAGTCCGCATCAGAATACGACGAGAGGACCCCGGAGGGTTTCAGACGTATATGCAGCCCATGAGACACCGTCAGACGGACATAGCGCAAGATACGCTTAACAACTGACCAATGAGTGTCGCGAGGCATCTGGAGATACTGACAAACTCTGTTGAGAACATAAGATATATCTAGTCTCGTGATCGTCAAATACTTGAGACCACAAACAATACTCATCTACTCCATCGCATCAGCAGAAGACAGAAGCTCACCATCAATAGCAGTAATCTTGTCAGCGGTAGACATAGGCGTAGTAGTCGTCTTGCACTTAAGCATCCCGGATCACTGCAACAATTCCAATGAATACTTCTTTTGTATCATAACAAGTCCATCAGCACGAGAAGCAACCTCCACACCAAGAAAGTAATGGAGCTTCCCAAGATCCTTCACAGCAAAATCAGCACCAAGAGAGCGAACAAGAGCGTCGGCAGCTGACTGAGAGGAGCTGACCAAAATAATATCATCCACATAGACCAACAAGTACATAGTGACCTTAGGCTTCTGTAGAAGAAACAAAGATGAATCAGCAGTGGACGGTGCAAAACCATGAGCATGAAGAGTTGTAGCAAGACGGGCATGCCAGGCACGAGGAGCTTGCTTCAAGCCATATAGTGCTTTGGTAAGACGACATATATGATTAGGACGGTCAGGATCAGAAAACCCAGGCGGTTGTCGCATATAAACTTCCTCCTCCAACACACCATGAAGAAATACATTATGCACATCAAGCTGACGAAGAGACCAACCTCGAGTGACGGCAATAGATAGAAGAAGCCTGATGGTAGTAGGCTTGACCACTGGACTGAAGGTGTCTTCATAGTCAAGACCATAACGTTGCTGAAATCCTCTAGCAACAAGACGCGCTTTGTAGCGCTCAATAGACCCATCAGAATGCTTCTTCACTTTGAAGACCCATTTAGAATCAATCACATTAACTCAGGATGGTGGAGGAACAAGAGTCCACGTCTCATTGCGAATAAGAGAGTGATATTACTATTCCATAGCCTCTCTCCAATGAGGAATACTCATAGCAGCCTGATACGTGCGGGGCTCAGAGGATGGATCCGCAATGGCAGCAGTCATACACACAGCATGCCAAGCAACTGTGCCATCAGTGCGCCCATTGGGGCGATGAATGCCACTGCGACTGCGCGTATGGGGGTGCAGTACAGGAGCCGTAAAGGTCGAAGGTGCAGTCGGCGAGGGGCTGGGTGACAGCTACGGAGAGGGCTCAGTCGGAGAAGGGTTGGGCGATGGTGACAGCAATGGCCCAGCCAGCAAGGAGCTGAGCGACATGCTGCAAGGCGACGCGCTGGGCATCAGGAAGGCCAGCGACACGCTGGGCGTCGAGGAAGACGAGCCGGAGCCCGCCAATGGAGTCGCAGGGGCTGGGCTGCTCGGCAAGGGAGACAGCCCAGGCGAAGGCGACATGGGCGAGGCAGGCGTAGAAGGCTGGGGACTCGGCGAGGCCTGCCGTGACATCATGGGAGCATCGTCCGGGCATGCATGGGCAAGATGTCCGAGGACATGCAGGAGCACGGGCGGATTGACCTGCACGTCGGATTACGCCGACGATGGAGGTGCTGGTGCCTCCAAAATTTTCAAACGAGCCCCGCATCCAGTGCATGCACCATAGTTAGGCAACAATACAAGGGAGTATGCAACATCATCAAATTGGTCAGAGGCAATGGAGGATGAATGCATGGACGAAGGTTCATCGGTGGACACAGGGAGTTTGGCAAAGGGAAAAACATGCTCATTAAACACAACATCCTGGGATATATAGACACGATTAGTGGGAACATGAAGACACTTGTAGCCTTTATAAAGGGAACTATAGCCAATAAAGACACACTTTTTGGACCAAAATTCCAGCTTGCGTTTATTGTATGGGCGAAGATGCGGCCAGCAAGTACACCCAAACACTTTAAAAATGTATAATCAGGTTGTTCATTAAGAAGGAGTTCAACAGGAGTCTTCATATTTAGAACACGTGTGCGAGTATGATTGATGAGAAAACATGCAGTGGTAAAGGAATCACTCCAAAACTGAAACGGAACCGATGCATGGTCCAAAAGAGTAAGACCAATTTTAACGATATGAGGATGCTTACGTTCTATGGAGCCATTCTGCTGATGTGTATGTGGACATGCTAAACGGTGAGCGATCCCAAGCGACTGGAAAAAGAAGATAAGGTTGCAATATTCACCACTCCAATCCGATTGAACATGAACAATTTTATGCTTGAGAAGGTGTTCAACATGTTTTTGAAACTGCACAAAAATATCGAACACATCATATTTACGCTTAATAAGATAAAGCCAGGTAAAGCGACTATAAGCATCAACGAAACTGATATAATAATTATGTCACTAATAGAGGTTTGGGCAGGGCCCCAGACATCTGAAAACACAAGTTCTAGAGGATGTTTCACCTCATGACTAGACTCCGAAAAGGGAAGTTGATGACTCTTTCCCTGCTGGCAAGCATCACACACTGCTACATCTTTATTACAAGGCATGATATGAAGCTCATGACGAGGCAAAACATGACGACGATAGGAGTGGCAGGATGACCAAGGCGAGCATGCCACTATGACGATGAAACGCAAACTCCACTGAAAATGCGAGAGACTCTAGGATGCTCCAGACGATAGAGGCCCTGACACAGACGCCCACTAAGGAGCACATCCCTCATGTCCCGATCCTTAATAAAAAGATCAAACGGGTGAAATTTACAAAACACATTATTGTCATGGGTGAGTCTAGGAATTGAAAGAAGATTACGCGTCACAGATGGTACTCGAAGAATATTGCAAAGTTGGAGACTCCTATCGGCATGACTAGTGAGAAGAAATGCTTGGCCAATATGGGAGATGTGAATGGTTTCGCAGCATAGTAAATCAAAATTTTCTATGGACGCGAACGGGAAAAGCCAAGATCTAATCTAGGAGATGCAAACAACAAGGGGGGATAGATGAGATCTTCATACCCTTGAAGATTCGCACAGCGGAACATTCGACGGAACATGGTTGGTGTAGTCGTACTCGCTTCTCCTCCTCGCGATCCGATCCGATCTAACACCGCAATTGGCGATGCCTCCGAGAGATGCACATGTGCGGCACCTAGACGTCTCCTCCTTCCTAGGTCCAGCAAGTGGGGTGGAGAGATGGATTGGATCTACAACACGACAGCGCGGTGCAAGCAGTGGAGAGTTTCTGCGGTAGGGCTTCGCCTACGCGCAGTCGGGAGGAAGAGAGAGAGGAGGGGTAGCAGGGCGGATAGGGTTTAGGAGGAGGTGTAGGGAGGGTGTGCCCCCAGCCCTCTTTATATAGAGGGGTGGGCGGCTGGCCCTTGCCCCTCCCCCAAGCCCTAGGGCCGGCGGCCAAGGAGGGAGGAGTGTGGGGCAAGTTCCCCCCCCTTCTAGAAGCTCCCCTAGGGTTTCCCCTAGGGCTTGGCCGGCTAGGCCTATGGGGCCTTGTGCCCCTGGCCCATTGCGGCCAGGGCACTCCCCCGTAGGCCCACGCCCCTCCTGACAAGTGGGGCCACACGTTGGTTCCACTCCGGAAGGTTCTAGAATCTTCCTGTATAATACCGAACAACCCGAAACAATTCCGAACTCCAAAATCTGCTTTGCCTTATATGAGTCTTATTCTCCAGACCATTCCCGAACCTCTCGTGATGTCCTGGATCTCATCCGAGACTCCGAACAAAAACTCATAAACCAATTATCCAATCTATCCTACCGTCGAGACATGTTAAGTGTGTGACCCTTCGGATTCGAGAATATGTAGACATGATCTTCTATCAATAATCAACAGTAGGGTCTGGAAACCCATATTGACTCCCTCACATTCATCGATGATCATATCGGATGAACCACGATGCCAGGATTCAATCAATCCCATATATATATTCCCTTCGTCGCGCGATATTTTACTTGCCCGAGATTCGATCGTCGGTACCGGCATACCTAGTTCAATCTCGTTCACAACAAGTACTTTACTCGTTCCGTAATCTGATATGACTTTGTGATTAACTCCTTAACCACGTGCTTGCAAGCGGTGTTGATATCGATTACCGAGTGGGTCCGAAGTATATCTCTCTGACTTGGGAGGGACAAATCCCATCTCGATACATACAACCCAACAGGTACTTTCCGATCACCTGAGAGACACCTTTATGATCACCTTCTCATAGGATGACGTTTGATGACCTCAAAGCTTTCTTCCGATACCAGGGAGTTGCATTATCTCATGGTCTAAGGGATACAATATTTGACATAGGAAAAGCTTCGCAAAGATGAACATGATGACACGATCTAATTGCTCTGCTTAATTTGGGTCTGTACATCATATCATTCTCCCAATGATATGATCTCATTATTAATCGAAAACTCATGTCTATGGTTAGGAAACCTTAACCATCATTAATCAATGAGCTAGTCCATAGAGGCGTACTAGGGACACGGTGTTGTCCACAAACCACACAAGTATTAAAGTTTCCGCTTAATACAATTCTAGCATGGAATATAAACTTTATCATGAACAAGAATTATAATAATAACATCTTTATTATTGCCTCTAGGGCATAATTCCAACAGTCTCCCACTTGCACTAGAGTCAATAATCTAGTGTACATCTGGCAACAATCTAACACCCATGGCACTAAGGTGCTGATCATGTTTTGCTCGTGGAAGAGGTTTAGTCAATGGATCTGCGACATTCAAATCTGTATGTACTTTGCTAATCTTCAGATCTCCATATGTTATATAATCTTGGATTATATGAAACTTGCGGTTGATATGCTTGGTCTTTGGATGATATCTTGGTTCCTTAGCCAGTGCTATGGCGCCAGTGTTGTCACACAATATCTCCAGTGGGTCCAAGGCACTTGGAACCACACCAAGCTCAGTGATGAAGTTCCTGATCCAAACTCCTTCACTTGACGCTTCTGCAGCAGCCATGTATTCCGCTTCTACTGTAGATCCCACGATCACACTTTGCTTGTAGCTTCTCTAGCTCACAGATCCTCCATTCAAAATATAAACGTATCATGTCTGAGATTTAGAATCATGCTTGTCGGTGTCGAATCTAGCGTCAACGTAACCCTTTACGACGAGTTGTTCATCACCTACATAGACTAAGAACATTTCTTTAGTCCTATTTAAATACTTTAGGATGTTCTTCACGGTTGTCCAGTGTTCCACTCCTGGATCACTTTGGTACCTGCTTGTCAAACTAAGAGCATTGGACACATCCGGTCTAGTACACATCATGGCATACATGATAGAACCTATGGCCGAGGCATAAGGCACTTTGCTCATAGCTTCTCTATCATTTACCGTAGCTGGACACTGAGCCCTGCTCAATATCTTACCTGACAACGTAGGCACTGAACCTTTCTTTGCCTTATCCATTCTGAACCTTTTTAGAACTTTGTCTAGGTATGTACTCTGGCTTAAAGCTATTAGGCGTCTTTGTCTATCTCTATAGATTTTGATGCCTAATATATAAGCAGCTTCCCCTAGGTCTTTCATTGAAAAACATTTGTTCAAATAACTCTTCACATCGTTAAGCATGTCAATGTCATTTCCAATAATCAATATGTCATCAACATATAGTACCAGAAATGTCACTGAGCTCCCACTCACTTTCTTGTCGATACAAGCTTCGTAGCTATTTGGAACAAATCCAAAGCTCTTGATCACTTGATCAAAACGAAGGTTCCAACTCCGAGATGCTTGCTTCAGTCCATAAATGGAACGCTGAAGTTTGCACACTTTATCAGCATCCTTAGGATCGACAAAACCTTCGGGTTGCATCATATACAACTCTTCATCAATGTTGCCATTGAGGAACGCAGTCTTGACATCCATCTGCCATATTTCATAATCATGAAACGCAGCAATTGCTAATAAAATCCGAATGGACTTAAACATCGCTACGGGAGAGAAAGTCTCATCGTAGTCAACACCTTGAACTTGTCGAAAACCTTTCGCGACAAGTCGTGCTTTATAGACAGTAACATTACCATCCGCGTCCGTTTTCTTCTTGAATATCCATTTGCACTCAACGGCCTTTCGGTCGCTAGGAGGGTCCACCAAAGTCCATACTTGGTTTTCGCTCATGGATCCCAATTCGGATTTCATGGCCTCTAGCCATTTCTCAGAGTCTGGGCTCATCATTGCTTCCTCATAGTTCGCAGGTTCACTGTCGTCTACTAACAAGACAGCTAAGACAGGGTTGCCGTACCACTCAGGAGGGGCACGCGACCTTGTCGACCTGCGACGTTCAGTAGTAGCATCGTCCGAAGCTTCATGATCCTTGTCATTAGCTTCCTTTATTATCGGTGCAGACGGCACTGTAACAATTTCAGGTGATGCGCTACTCTCCAACTCAAGAGAAGGTTCAATAACCTCGTCTAGCTCTAGTTTCCTCCCACTCACTTCTTTCGAGAGAAAGTCCTTCTCAAGAAAGGATCCGTTCTTTGCGACAAACACTTTGCCTTCGGATCTTTGATAGAAGGTATACCCAATAGTTTCCTTAGGGTATCCTATGAAGAAGCATTTCTCCGCTTTGGGTTCGAGCTTGTCCGGCATCAACTTCTTGACGTAAGCTTCGCATCCCCAAACTTTAAGAAACGACAACTTAGGTTTAGCACCAAACCACAGTTCATACGGTGTCGTCTCAACGGATTTAGACGGTGCCCTATTTAAAGTGGATGCAGCAGTTTCTAATGCATAACCCCAAAATGATAATGGCAAATCAGTAAGAGACATCATTGATCGCACCATATCTAATAGAGTTCGATTCCGGCATTCAGATACACCATTGCGCCGTGGTGTTCCGGGTGGCGTGAGTTGCGAAACGATTCTGCTTGCTTTAAGATGCGTGAGAAAATCATAACTCAAATATTCATCTCCACGATCGGATTGTAGAAACATATTTTTTCTGTTACGATGGTTTTCCACTTCATTCTGAAATTCTATAAACTTTTCAAATGTTTCAGATTTATGTTTCATTAAATAGATATACCCATATCTACTTAAGTCATCAGTAAAAGTGAGAAAGTAGCGATATCCACCGCGTGTCGAAACACTCATCGGTCCGCATACATCGGTATGTATGATTTCCAACAAGTCCGTCGCTCGCTCCATCATTCCGGAGAACGGGGTTTTGATCATCTTGCCCATGAGGCATGGTTCGCATGTCTCAAATGATTCAAAATCAAGAGACTCCAAAAGTCCATCAGAATGGAGTTTCTTCATGCGTTTTACACCAATATGACCTAGACGACAGTGCCACAAGTAAGTAGTATTATCACTATCTACCTTGCATCTCTTAGCCTCAATGTTATGGATGTGTGTTTCATCCCTTTCGAGATTCAGAAGAAATAAACCATTCACAGCAGGTGCATGACGATAAAAGATGTTACTCATATAAATAGAACAACCATTATTCTCAGATTTAAATGAATAACCGTCTTGCAATAAACACGATCCAAATATGATGTTCATGCTCAACACAGACATATAATAACATTTATTGAGGTTTAAAACTAATCCCGAAGGTAAAACTAAGGAGAGCGTGCCAACGGCCATCACATCAACTCTTGATCTGTTGGCAACGCGCATCGTCACCTCAGCCCTCGCTAGCCGCCGTCTATTCCGCAGTTCCTGTTTCGAGTTACAAATATTAGCAACTGAACCAGTATCAAATACCTAGGCACTACAACGAGGGCTAGTAAGGAAAACATCAATAACATGTATATCAAATATACCTTTGATGGTGCCAGTCTTCTTGTCCGCTAAGTACTTCGGACAGTTGCGCTTCCAGTGACCCTTGTCCTTGCAATAGAAGCACCCAGTGTCCGGCTTAGGTCCAGACTTGAGCTTCTTCTCAGCAGGGCCAACGCGCTTGCCGTTGCCTTTCTTGAAGGGCTTCTTTGCACCCTTACCTTTCTTAAAGCTGGGGGGCTTGTTGACCATCAACACATGATTATCCTTCTTGATGTCCACCTTCGCAGCTTTCAGCTTAGCGAAGAGCTCGGTGATCGTATCAGTGGAACCAATCTGATTATGAGTAACTACAAAACCTTTGTAGCTAGGAGGGAGTGATTGCAGAACCCTGTCAATCTTGAGCTCCTCTGGAATCTTGCAGTCTAGTTTCTCAAGGCGTTGAGTGTAGCCCGACATCTTTATGGCGTGCTCACTAACGGAACTCCCTTCCTCCATCTTCCAGTTAAAGAATTTCTCAGAGATCTCATATCTCTCAGAACGGGCCTGAGTCTGGAACATAGTTTTCAGTTCCTCAAGAATCTCAAAGGGGCCCGGGAAATCCTCAAAACGATTTTGAAGATCCGATTCCATAGCAAACAACATGGTGCTCTTAATCACACCATAATCATCTTTGCACGACTGATAAACAACTTTCTCATCAACCGGCGCATCTATAGAAGGGACGTCACCTAGCGCTTTCTCAAGGACATAGTCCTTTTGACCGCCAGCGAGAATGATTCTAAGATTGCGGAACTAGTTGGTGAAGTTAGACCCATTGTTCTTAAGCTTTTCTTTCTCAGCAAAATCGTTGAAGTTGAAGTTGGACTTAGCCATTTGATCTACAAAATTTGCAAGTACAATTTAGACTATGTTCATGATAACTAGTTCAACTTAATCAAATTACTAGATGAACTCCCACTAAATTCAACATCCCTCAAGTTGTTTAGTGAACATGATCCAAATTCACCACACCTAATCCGATCTTCACGAGAAGAGATGTGGTTTCAGTGGTGGACAACGAAGTGTCGATCATATCATTCATATGACTCATGCTTAACCTTTCTGTTCATGTGTTCCGAGGCCATGTCTGTACATGCTAGGCTCGTCAAGTCAAACCCAAGTATTTCCGCGTGTGCAAAACTGGCTTGCACCCGTTGTATGTGAACGTAGAGTTTATAGCACCCGATCATCACGTGATGCTTGAACACGACGAACTTTCGCAACGTGCATACATGGGGAGAACACAGTTTTATCTTGATCTTTAAGTGAGGAATCATCTTATAATGCTACCGTTGCGATCTAAGCATAATAAGATACATAAAAGGATAAACATCACATGCATATAACTTTATGTGACATGGTATAGCCAATCTTCGCGCAATGATCTCCATCTTGTGCGTGCCGGCATGATCTCCATCACTCCACCATGATTTCCTCCACCATGAATAGCAACTACAACTATTGCTAACTACTTAGCGATAAAGTAAAGCTATTACATGGCGTATAAGAAGTTGACACACAGGTCATACACAATTATAAAGACAACCATATGGCTCCTGCCGGTTGTGTACTCATCGACATGCAAGTCGTGAAACATTACAAAACATGATCATTGCATACAACATACACATCACATCTTGGGTCATACCATATCACAGAAAACACTCCCTACAAAAACAAGTTAGACGCCTCTACTTTGTTGTTGCATGTTTTACGTGGCTTATGGGAGTAACAAGCTAAGAACGATTCTTACCTACAGAAAGCCACAACGGTGATATTATGGTTGCCAAACTCCGGTGTAAATCCCATGACAACTATAGTGAGAGAAACTGGCATCCACCAGCCACATGTGTGGAACAAGCCACACGTCAAGTGCGGAGCCGGTCTCGCGAACAAGGTCGCGTAACGTTGGCCTGGACCGCTTTGATCTCACTATCCCGCGTCATAAGAAGTACACAAACAAGAGGCTTGCAATAGAAAACATCAACGCCCGCAACAACCATGTTGCGTTCTACTCGTGAAACACATCTACGCATAGATCTAGCTCTGATACCACTGAAGGGTTTCGCACCATAGTAAATCAAAAATTTCTACGGATGCGAACAGGAAAAGCCAAGATCTAATCTAGGAGATGCAAACAACGAGGGGGGGGGATAGATGAGATCTTCATACCCTTGAAGATTCGCACAGTGGAATGTTCGACGGAACGTGGTTGGTGTAGTCGTACTCGCTTCTCCTCCTCGCGATCCGATCCGATCTAACACCACAAGTGGCGATGCCTCCGAGAGATGCACACGTGCGGCACCTAGACGTCTCCTCCTTCCTCGGTCCAGCAAGTGGGGTGGAGAGATGGATTGGATCTACAACGCGACGGCGCGGTGCAAGCGGTGGAGAGTTTCTGCGGTAGGGCTTCGCCTACGCGCAGTCGGGAGGGAGAGGGAGGAGGGGCAGCAGGGCGGCTAGGGTTTAGGAGGAGGTGTGGGGATGGTGCGCCCCCAGCCCTCTTTATATAGAGGGGTGGGCGGCTGGCCCTTGCCCCTCCCCCAAGCCCTAGGGCCGGCGGCCAAGGAGGAAGGAGTGGGGGGCAAGTTTCCCCCCTTCTAGAAGCTCCCCTAGGGTTTCCCCTAGGGCTTGGCCGGCTGGGCCTATGGGTCCTTGTGCCCCTGGCCCAATGCGGCCCGGGCACTCCCCCGTAGGCCCATGCCCCCTCCCGACAAGTGGGGCCACGTTGGTCCCACTCCGGAAGGTTCTAGAAGCTTCCGGTACAATACCGAACAACCCGAAACAATTCCGAACTCCAAAATCTGCTTTGCCTTCTATGAATCTTATTCTCCGGACCATTCCGGAACCTCTCGTGATGTCCTGGATCTCATTCGAGACTCCGAACAAAAACTCATAAACCAATTATCCAATCTATCCTACCGTCAAGACACGTTAAGTGTGTGACCCTTCGGGTTCGAGAATATGCAGACATGATCTTCTATCAATAATCAACAACGGGGTCTGGAAACCCATATTGACTCCCACACATTCATCGATGATCATATCGGATGAACCACTTTGCCAGGATTCAATCAATCCCATATATATATTCCCTTCGTCGCGCGATATTTTACTTGCCCGAGATTCGATCGTCGGTACCGGCATACCTAGTTCAATCTTGTTCACAGCAAGTACTTTACTCGTTCCATAATCCGATATCACTTTGTGATTAACTCCTTAACCACGTGCTTGCAAGCGGTGTTTATATCCATTACCGAGTGGGCCCGAAGTATATCTCTCCAACTTGGGAGGGACAAATCCCATCTCGATACATACAACCCAACAGGTACTTTCCGATCACCTGAGAGACACCTTTATGATCACCCTCTCATAGGATGACGTTTGATGACCTCAAAGATTTCTTCCGATACCAGGGAGTTGCATTATCTCATGGTCTAAGGGATACAATATTTGACATCGAAAAAGCTTCGCAAAGATGAACACGATGACACGATCTAATTGCTCTGCTTAATTTGGGTCTATCCATCATATCATTCTCCCAATGATATGATCTCATTATTAATCGACAACTCATGTCTATGGTTAGGAAACCTTAACCATCATTAATCAATGAGCTAGTCCATAGAGGCGTACTAGGGACACGGTGTTGTTCACAAACCACACAAGTATTAAAGTTTCCGCTTAATACAATTCTAGCATGGAATATAAACTTTATCATGAACAAGAATTATAATAATAACATCTTTATTATTGGCTCTAGGGCATAATTCCAACAAGATGTGCATACATGCTCTGTTGGCGATGTAGACCTTGTCGGACCTGTGATATGGCTCGTGGGTGTGGAACTTCCCTATCTCGTTCGTCATATGCTTCGTTGCCCCCGAGTCCATGTACCAATATGGGTCAACGGAGTAGGACTGAGTTTGTCCAAGGTTCGTCTAGGGCTTCGAGGGCAGCGTCGGATGATCGGCCATAGCCGTTTGGTGTGCATTATTATGCGCATCCTTGCCATCATTGCCGAGACCGAGGAAACTTTTCTAGAAGCGGCGGTGGCACTTGGAGGTCCAGTGCCCCTCAATACCACACAACTGGCAGCAGCGAGCCCCGCTGGAAGACAGTGTCGAAGGGGGGCCGGTCGGAGATGGGGTCGACAGCGCAGGCCCCTTGCCCGAGGAGGAGGACAGGGCACCCGAAGAGGACCGACTGCCCCTGTAGACAGCATTCACGGAGGAGCCCCTCCACAGCTGCGATTGGCGCGGCGTGCCTCGGCACGCTGCTTGGTGAGAAGAAGGCGGGAGTAGACCTCATGTTCCATCATGGGTGTCAAGTTGCCCCGCTCGTTGATGATCTCAACCAAGCCATCATACTCCTCGCCGAGGCTGTTGATGATGAAGGAGTTGAACTCGGAGTCGGTGAGTGGCTGTCCAATGGACGCCAGCGTGTCAGCGAGGGCCTTGACCTTGTTGTAGAACTCTATGGCAGTGGTGTCGAGCTTCTCACACTCGCCGAGCTCACGACGGAGAGCGCTGGCATGGGCCTGCGACTGCGATGCGAAAGAGCGCTCAGGGATTGGCCATGCCTCATGAGACGTCTTGGCAAAGATGATGAGCCCGACAACAGCCGGGGTGAGCGATCCCTGGATGGAGGAGAGGTTCGCCTGGTCCTGCCCCGTCCACATATGGTGCGCTGTATTATGAACCAGGCAATTGATACGTCGTAAACGTATCTATAATTTTTTATGTTCCATGCTTGCTTAGTATCAACTTTGCTTTGCTTTGTCTACACTTTGAGGTATTTTTATATGTTTTCTAGGACTAACCTATTAACAAGATGCCACAGTGCCAGTTGCCTGTTTTTTGTTGTTTTTGGTTCTAGAAAATCCAGAAAATGAATATTCTCGGAATTGGACGAGACAAAAGCCAAAGTCAATATTTCACCGAGGGGAACATGGAGCCAGAAGACGATACGGAGGAGGGCCTCGAGGGGTCCACACCCCCTGGCCACGGGGCCAGGCCTGTCCCGCACCTAGGGGGTACGGCATCCTCGGGCACACTCTTGGCCTCCCCCTTCTCCCATAAGAAGCCCCCTACACCTAAACCCTAAGTACCTGATCAGATCTCCACGAAAAAGTCCGTAGCTACCGCCACCATCATCCCTAGATCGGTGGGGATCTGAAGCTCTTCTCGGCACCCTGCCGGAGGGGAGAGATAATCCCAGAGGCCTTCTTCATCACCATGCCAGCCTCTGGTATGATGCATGAGTAGTTCCACCTTCGACTATGGGTCCATACAGTAGCTAGATGGTTGTTTCTCCTCCTTTGTGCTACCATGTTTAGATCTTGTGAGCTCCGTTCATGATCAAGATCATCTAATTGTAATCATGCATGTTGTGTTTACGGGGATCCGATGGATATTGAGATTACTATGTCAGATTGATTAATGGTTTTATCTTATTGATTCTATAATGTCTGTGTTGTTTGATATTTTGCATGTTCTCCATTTCTAGTAGCTATCTTGGCTAAGTAGTTGCTAGTGACTCCAAGAGGGGTATTTATGCTCGATAGTGGGTTCATGCCTCTATTGAATCTGGGGAAGTGACAGAAATATCTAAGGTTATAGATGTGTTGTTTCCACTAGGGAGTAAACAACAATCTTTTGTTCATGGAACAATTGTATTGTTTACTTTACACACTTTGCTTAAAGCAGTTATCCGTTGGTTACAACTTAATACTAGCGGGGGTTCGGATGATAACCTAAAGGTGGATTACTATTTATAGATGTAGTTGGATGGCGGTCTATGTATATTGTTGTAATGCCCAATCAAATCTCATAGGATCATGAATGTCTAGTATTGCATTGCTATGCCTTGCTCAGTCCTGTCAATTGCCCCGCTGTAATTTGTTTACCCAGCATGTTATGTTGTTTATCTTAAGGAGAACACCTCTAGTGAACTACGGACCTTGTCTAATTTTTACCATTGATACATCTTCCATTGTTACTGTTTACTTTCTACAAGCCATCATTATCTTCCACACCATACGTTTAATCCTTTGTTTTTAGCAAACCGGTGAGATTGAAAACATCACTGTTCATTGGGGCAAAGTCTTGAGTTTGTGTTGTGTAGGTTTCCAAGTTGCTAGAAACACCTTTGAGTCATTTCCTTCCTCCTACTGGTTCGATAACCTTGGTTTATTTATGAGGGAAGACTTGTTGCTGTGCTCATCATACCTTCCTCTTGGGGTTTCCCAACGAAGCTCTACAATGATTTGAGCTGCATCAACGAGTTTTCTGGCGCCGTTGCCGGGGAGGCTAAGGACGGCTTCACAAGGTGAGTCCTTCACAACCTTTTTCTTTACTTTTTTTGTTTTGCTTAATTTATTTTGCCTTGTTTTGTTTGCCTCTTTCTTTCAAAAACTCCAAAAAGATAGTTTCGTTTCGTTTGTTTTTTCTTATCAAAAAACACAAAAAAATTAGTTCCTACTTTAATTTCTACCATGTATGGTGTGGTTCCAATCACTGTGTCACCTATGGAAAGGCAGGAGCAATAAATTTGATGTTAATGTTTTTTCATTTGAAAATACTTGATTCTTCCTTCTTGTGCCTAACTTAAAGGCGTTAAAGAAAAGTACTTCTTGGGAGATAACCCAATAGTTTTCCTGAGTCTTGGAAGTTATTACTTCTGTAATAACCTCTACTTATCCTTTTTGTTTGATTTTTGTGCCAAGAATAACCTCTAATGAGAGGCAAGTAAGATTTGGGGAGTTTCTGTCCCGAAACAGATTTTTTTGCTCCACTATAAACATCCTTGAAAAATCTCTGTAAGTCATATTGAGCTGTAATTTTCTGAATAAATCCCCCAGGTTGTTAGGTAACTTTCGTTAGTTCAACACTTTTTGATTTGAGAAACACAAGGTCTTCGAAAAAATCGGTTTTCACCTGCTGGTCTGTTTTGACAGATTTCTGCCATTATTTGCATTTGCTTCTTATTGATTCCTTTTTGGGTTCTCTTTGGAAAATTGAGCTTTTTGATGGAATTTCTACAGTAGCTTGTGTATTTAGTGAAAGTTTTGCTGTTTTTAAACTAAACCAAAAGGTCTATTATCTTTTGAATGCACTAATGTTGCTAAGAAGATTGTGTGAAGTTTTGTATGAAGGAAAAAATTTAGGTGTAAGGGAAGAATGATGTAATGAGATGAATAATGGAAAAAATCTCAAGATTGGGGATGCCACCCCGTGTCACCCCAAGAAATATTCAATAGGTAAAAGCATTAAATCTTGGGGATGCCCTAGGCATCCCCTTCTTCATCAATAAAAATCTCAGGTCTTTCTAGAAACTTCGTTTTTATTGTTTCATGCATAGTTATGTTATTCTTGGAGCGTCTTAGTTTTTGTTTTTGGTTTCAGTTTGCTTAGTTTGCTTGAATAAACTAGTTGGACCCCCGCTCTCCTCGTGTTGTTTCAAATAAGTTGATTGGTGTTGGAAAGGAGTAGAAAGTTCTTGCTTTATTAGTACAAGAAGGAGCTTGATTTGACTGTGACTTAGACTTTATTATGTCATGCTAGATGTTCTTTTGACTTTATGCTTAGTGATTATTGCTGTAGCATGACTTGTTCAAAACAATTAGGATTGCTTAATGTGCCTTGAAAGAATCATGCGTCGTTTTAGCATACAAAAGCATAGTATTGTGGTATTCTCCTTTGATGCTTTGTTTGGGTTGACTTGGCATGTGGTCACACCATGTTATGACTATGAACCAGTCACCTTAGCCTCTATGATCATTTAGTTTTTGACTTGTGGTACCACTTTATGCTTTGATTAGTAATGTTTTGTCGCTCTATATGATTATGGCCATTATTGCTCTCTTAGTTGGTCGCTCCTAGTCTTTTGCTAGCCTCCACTTATATTGGGTAAGCTCTACTCATGCATCCAACTCCCAAGAAACCAAGTTATTCCAAAGTGTCCACTATAAATTCCTATGCATGGTGTGTTAAGTATATTCTTGTTTTATCATCTTCCAAATTAAACTTGTTATGTGAAAGTTAGTGATTAAACCTCTCACAAACTTGATGACACACTTTATTTTTCACTCCCCTAATAAACTTGAACCATTGTGTCATCTATGTTGTATATGCTTGCACTTATACCTTTGAATTAGCAGAGCCATGCTGTCATGGGGAACGCTTTCAACATTGCACTTGTACATTGTACCCAGTTGATATCATGCTCTTTTGTGTGCATGTCGTCGGTGTGAAATGAAAGGGGAGCTTGTAAGTACATGGAGTTATGTATGTGTGTTAGAGAAACGCCTGGGCCGCTAGCCTAATCCATGCCTAATCATGGTGGAAACTTGTAGCATCATCATAGTGAGCAATCTATGAAGCATTCTTCTTATAAGAAATAGAGATATAGATAAAAAAGATTGAGAAAAAAAAGAGATGAGAAAAGAGGAAAGAGAGAAATAAGCACCATTTTCCCATGGTAAATAAGAAGATTTCTAGATGCTCATTGTCTTCTTTCCTTGTCATTTTGATATGGGATAGCTCCTGTATCATTGGGCAATGGGTACGCCGTTGATGGTTCTCTATGATACACATGTACTTACTATGATAAGAACTTACCGGTGACTAAAGTTGAGTAGGATGAGGAGCGGCCCTCATACTCAAGGGACATGAGATTGCCAACTTATACTTTGTCAAGCATATACTCCATCTTTGTTCACTTTAACCTTATTCACTTCAAGATGCTTATGATAGGGGAAATGAGAGCTGAAAGCTAACAAGTACCATAATTTTTGGAAGCTCTTTATGAGATTTGAAATCCCTGCTTCCCTTTGAAGGGCCTTTCTTCCACTATTATATTGAGTCTCCACCTTCTATCCTTAGGCACCAATTAAGAGAGCATAGTTGCCATTCTTAGTTCTATGTGCATTGTCCCAAAACTTATTGATTGATTCATATTGTTGATATTGCTTGTTCTTCAACTATTTGTATCTAGTCACCCTTATGAACTTTCAAGGTGTCCTATGCATTTATGATACTCATTGAGGGACAAGCTGAATGCCACTATGCTATGTTTTCTATCTGTGAAACAAACAAATGTCTTTCAATGCATTGTTATTCATGAATCTTTGTTTCTGTCCTTTCATGTTGCAGCATAGTTTTTTTGTCTTATTGTTAGAACTTCATCTTTCATGCTCATGTTTAGAGTACTCTGGTCCCAGATTTCAATGCTTTCAAAATGGTTTGATCTTGATTGTGATGGTGCGTGTCACCTCAAATATTATTCTTTTTATCACTTACCTACTCAAGGACGAGCAGGAGTTAATCTTAGGGATGCTTGATACGTCGTAAACGTATCTATAATTTTTGATGTTCCATGCTTGTTTAGTATCAACTTTGCTTTGCTTTGTCTACACTTCGAGGTATTTTTATATGTTTTCTGGTATTAACCTATTAACAAGATGCCGCAGTGCCAATTGCCTGTTTTCTCTTGTTTTTGGTTCCAGAAAATCCAGAAAATGAATATTATTGGAATTGGACGGAACAAAAGACAAAGTCAATATTTCACCGAGGGGAACACGGAGCCAGAAGACGAGACAGAGGAGGGACTCGAGGGGGTCACACCCCCTAGCCGCGCGGCCAGGCCTGGCCCACGCCTGGAGGATACGGCCTCCTCGGGCATCCCCTCGGCCTCCCCCTTCACCTATAAGAAGTCCCTGATACCTAAACCCTAAGTATCTGATCAGATCTCCACGAAAAAGTCTGTAGCGGTCTCCACCATCGTCCATAGATCGGGGGGATCTGAAGCTCTTCCTGGCACCCTGCCGGAGGGGAGAGATCATCCCGGAGGCCTTCTTCATCACCATGCCAGCCTCCAGTATGATGTGTGAGTAGTTTCACCTTGGACTATGGGTCCATATAGTAGCTAGATGGTTGTTTCTCCTCCTTTGTGCTACCATGTTTAGATCATGTGAGCTCCGTTCATGATCAAGATCATCTATTTGTAATTATGCATGTTGTGTTTGCGGGGATCCGATGGATATTGAGATTACTATGTCAGATTGATTAATGGTTTTATCTTATTGATTCTATCATGTCTGTGTTGTTTGAGATCTTGCATGTTCTCCGTTTTTAGTAGCTATCTTGGCCAAGTAGATGCTAGTGACTCCAAGAGGGGATGTTTATTCTCGATAGTGGGTTCATGCCTCTATTGAATATGGAGAAGTGACAGAAATCTCTAAGGTTGTAGATGTGTTTTTGCCACTAGGGAGAAAACAACGATCTTTTGTTCATGGAACAATTGTATTGTTTACTTTACACACTTTGCTTAAAGCAGTTATCCGTTGCTTGCAACTTAATACTGGAGGGGGTTCGGATGATAACCTGAATGTGGATTACTAGTCATAGATGCAGTTGGATGGCAGTGTATTTATATTGTTGTAATGCCCAATCGAATCTCATAGGATCATGAATGACCAGTATTGCATTGCTATGCCTTGATCAGTCCTATCAATTGCCTCGCGGTAATTTGTTTATCCAGCATGTTATGTTGTTTATCTTAAGGAGAACACCTCTAGTGAATTGTGGACCCCGGTCCAATTTTTACCATTGATACATCTTCTACTGTTACTGTTTACTTTCTGCAAGCCATCATTACCTTTCACACCATACGTTTAATCCTTTGTTTTCAGCAAACCGGTGAGATTGACTGCGGTGACCCAGCATACCACTGCATGATGTAGTACACTATAGTCGTTGACATAACACCAATGAAACACCATTCACTAGTATTACATCCCTCAGAGTGGTACAACAGAAACACAACAGGTCCAAGACATGACTATAGGTTTCGACTCGAGTCTTTACAAAAGATTCAAAGAACACTCTAGGTTAAAGAGAGAGAAAGAAACTTCTTACAAAGAAGAATCAGAAATAATCAACTCATGATTATCATGCTTATAATATTAGCATCTAACTATTTGGATTGCATTGCTACTATTGCAATACTCTACAGAAATAGGTTATATGGCTAGAAATTATATTTCTATCTACTCAGCAACTTCGTCTTCTCTTTAGTTGATGTCTATATTGACTTCCTTGCCTTCATTGAAGAGCTTGAGCTGTTGATGACGATTCTCATGAGCATAAGTTGATGTAGACGTCGGCTTAGTGGCTTCAGAATCTAGGAAGGGTTAAGAAGATACATTGAGTACGAGCGTACTTAGCAAGTTCACTAGAAAAGGAGTGTTTAATGCACTATATCTATAGCCACAGACCGTAGGTCATAGGCAATGCAAGTTTCCGTAAACATTTCTTCAAAGGTTGCTTTTATTCTAAAAAGCTAGGTCCGTCAGTCTTCACGGGTTTACCAGAACTTTCATGAAGTTACTTTTCCGCCGTGTTCGTAGCTCCTTCCCGAAACAGGGAGTAACAAGTTACAGTTCTTACACTCTGTAGAGGTGCATCACTTTACCATCCTGTCTCTAATCTTATATACTACTTTTTATATACCGTGTTATAAAACTAATGTGTTAACAAGTTTACCGGACACTACTTTTTATATACGTCATAGATCTATGAAGATTTCACACAAGATAGTCATAGGCCGTTTGGAGAGGTCAAAATCTATAGAATTACGACGATTTATGTTAAAATCGTCGTAATTTTATCATACGAAATCGTCATAACCTACCTGATACAGCTTAAAGCATTATTTATAGTTAATTATAACCAATTGAAATCGTCATAGTCTATAAAATATAATATATTGAAATGACTTAATCGGCCACATCAAAAATTATGTCTACGTGTCAATATTTATATATATATGTATCTACATGTCAAACTGACCAATCGGAACACCTCATTAAAATAATGAAAAAAAGCTCCAAAGGAGCTCAGAAGGGGATCGAACACACGAACCTGCATACGTCCCGCTAGATGGCAACCACCACGCCAGACGTCATTTGGTGCCCAAACAGTCATTTAGTACGGCCCACGAAGTAAATAAGGTTATTTTGTCTGGGGCAGCTCGGCTGGTTCGATTATGATTTTTTTCTTTTTTTCTATTTTTTTAATTATTTTGTATCTTTTTTATAACAAGTTCAAAATAGTTGATATTCGTCTTTCTTTTTTTATAAAATTAAGTACATCATTTTAGGTTGTTAATTAGGAATACTTTTATTATTTAACAATAGTGTATTTACTAATTTCAAATTAGTCCATATTAGAGACGCTATAATAATTGAAAATATAATTTTGAAATTAAGATGTTTATTTCAAAATTTAGTTTGAGTTCAATGGATATTTAAAATATTCCAAGTTGTATGTTTTATTTGCAACTACCTATACTATTAAACGGCTTACAGTCTTGATGGTCTTGTATGTCATTTTTAGTTTCCGATTTTACCCCTATTTGTTAGAAAATATTACCCTTTGCCACCGAGTCGAACTAATGTTTGGGCCTCAGCCGTGATTCACGACCGGAAATAAAAGGGGAACAACCACGAGTTCCATGCCACGCCCCTGCCAGCAACAACTCCGGCAGCGAACACCCCCACCAGGCTCTGGCCCTAGCGGCGCTGAAAACTGCGGCCAAGCCCGCGCCCTCGGCCTGACGCCTCCGAGAACTCCAACCCCCGCCCGCCGCTAGTCCCATAGCGTTGGTTCCTTGTGGCGAAGAAGGGCGTGCGTCGGCGGAGGCACAACAACGGTGTGGGCAGAGGGGCAAATTTGGCTTCGACAAGTGCTTGCGAGGCGCTGCGTGCGTCGAAGGACTTCCTCCGCTAGGAAGGAGCAAGAGGCGTCCGCTCTCGCCTCCGAGTAGCTGGAATAACAAGATCAAGATCACTAGCCACCATCATTTCAAGCTTAGAATAGAGCTCAATGACAAAACCTTCGGTAGGTGGTTCTATTTGTTAGTGGAAAATGGAAAATGGCTTTTCGATATGATGAAAAGGAAAACTTTCTCATGCAACATTATTAGCCAACCCAATATGCACATGTGTGCGCAATATGGGCACATTATCACAAACTATACCGCGATTCTATCCATAACATTGGTCTTTTGGCCTAAAAGTCATGAAACCTCGAACATGATAGGTCATTTATGAGAAGTTTTTTCAAGATATTCGCAATATTCTAAGTTTGGTATTTTTCCTTGCAACTATGTTATATAATAAGACACCACGTGAAGGATTTGCGTTGATCGGACCGTTTTTGAATTTTTTATGTTCGTTTCAAATTATGGTCAAAACGGCGGTCATGAAGGTTCTTAGCTAGGGGATGATCCTCGCTGAACTTGCATTGGATCTATGAAGAAAGAGCATATTGTGTGTCTAAAAATGATTTTTGCAAAAAATTATGGGCATCAGATCATGTACGTGTAGTTCAAATCGGACCCACTTCCTCCTGATTCGGTAGGAATTTGTCTTTTTTGCTAGGGGTAGACAGAAAGGTTTTAGAGACCCCGGTTGGGAAATTTTTCAATGTAAGGTGTCCTATTATTTTTGAAAAATAGGGTGGTAGCATTTTGAAACTTTTATTTGGTGGTTGCTTCATAAAACGGTCCGTTTTTTACGCTCGGAAAATGGAAAATGGTTTTTCCGTACGACCAAATGGAAAACTTCCTCATGCAACATTGTTCGCCATCCCATGATGTATATGTGTGCACGATACGGGTGCATTATCACAAACTATGCCCTGATTCTAGCCATAACATTGGTCATTTGACCCAAAAGCCATGAAACCTCGAACATGATAGGTCATTTTGTGAAGGTTTTTTTGAGACATACTCAATTTACCAAGGTTGGTATTTTTCCTTGCAACTATGTCATATAAGAAGACACCACGCGAAGGATTTGCGTTGATCGGACCGTTTTTGAATTTTTTATGCCTGTTTCAAACTATGGTCAAAACGGCGGTCATGAAGGTTCTTAGCTAGGGGCTGAGCCTCGCTAGACTTGCATTGGATCTCTGATGAAACAACATATTGCGAGTCTAAAAATGATTTTTTCCAAAAATCATGGGCACCAGATAATGTACCCGTAGTTCAAATCGGACCCACTTCCTACCGATTCAGCAGGAATTTGTCTTTTTCGCCAGGGGTGGAAGGAAAGGTTTGAGACATCCCAGTTGGGATATTGTCCATATAATGTGGTATAATATTTTTCGAAAATGGTTTGGTACCATTTTGAAGCTTTTATTTGGTGGTCGCTTCACAAAATACCTTGTTTGTTTGCACTCGGAAAATGGAAAATGGATTTTCCGTGCGTCGAAAAGGAAAACTTTCTCCTGCAACATTGTTCGCCATTCCATGTTACATATGTGTGCAAAATATGTGCAAATTATCACAAACTATGCCACGACTCTGGCCATAACATTGGTCATCTGGCCCGAAAGCTATGAAACCTCGGACATGATAGGTCATTTCTGAGAAGGTTTTTTTTAGGCACTTGCAATATACTAGTGTTGGTATTTTTCCTTGCAACTATGTCATATAAAAAGACACCACGCAAGGATTTGCATTGATCGGACCATTTTTAAATTTTTTATGCCCGTTTCAAACTATGGTCAAAACGGCGGACACGAAGGTTCTTAGCTAGGGGCCGAGCCTCGCTATAATTGCATTGGATCTCTGATGAAACAACATATTGTGAGTTTAAAAATGATTTTTAGCAAAAATCATGGGCATCGGATCATGTACCTGTAGTTCAAACCAGACCCACTTCCTACCGATTCGGCAGGAATTTGTCTTTTTCACCAGGGGTAAACGAAAAGGTTTGAGATACCCCAGTTGGGACATTGTCCATATAAGGTGGTCTAATATTTTTACAAAATATGGTAGTACCATTCTAAAACTGTCATTTGGTGGTTGCTTCATAAAACGCCTCGTTTTTTGTGCTCGAAAAATGGAAAATAAATTTTCTAGGCGTCGAAAAGGAAAACTTTCTCCTGCAATATTGTTCGTCATCCCATGATACATATGTGTGCACGATACGGGCACATTATCACAAACTATGCCCTGATTCTAGCCATAACATTGGTCGTTTGGTCTGAAAGCCATGAAACCTCGGACATGATAGGTCATTTCTGAGAAGGTTTTTTTTGAGACACTTGCAACATGCCAAGGTTGGTATTTTTCCTTTCAACTATGTCACATAAGAATACACCACGGGAAGGATTTGCATTGATCGAACCGTTTTTGAATTTTTTATCCCCGTTTCAAACTATGGTCAAAACGGCGGACACGAAGGTTCTTAGCCAGGGGCTAAGCCTCGCTAGACTTGCATTGGATCTCTGATGAAACAACATATTGCGAGTCTAAAAATGATTTTTTCCAAAAATCATGGGCACCAGATAATGTACCCGTAGTTCAAATTGGACCCACTTCCTACCGATTCAGCAGGAATTTGTCTTTTTTGCCAGGGGTGGAAGGAAAGGTTTGAGACACCCCAGTTGGGATATTGTCCATGTAATGTGGTATAGTATTTTAAAAAAATGGGTTGGTACCATTTTGAAGCTTTCATTTGGTGGTCACTTCACAAAACGCCTCGTTTGTTGGCACTCGGAAAATGGAAAATGGCTATTCCATGCGACGAAAAGAAAATATCCCTCCTGCAACATTGTTCGCGATCCGAATATGCACATGTGTGTGCAATATGAGCACATTATCACAAACTATGCCGTTTTTCTTGTCATAACATTGGTCGTTTGGTTACTTATGGCATTTTTGAAATGTGGTTAAAAACCTGCCAATCAGAAGGGAGAATAAGGATACCCATGGATCCGCCTAACAAACCAGACCAACCGTTCAGATGGCCTCCATCCAATGGCCCAAAATACAGCGCCACTTTCTCCCTCTCCCTGTCCCCCATATTGTAGACATCAATTGGCCAAAATGCCCTACAATTCTAGTCTTGCGCCACAAAAGTCTGCAGGGGTACTTTCGTAAAATCATCACAGCACCGTCCAGATCACGATCGAGAGGTACATCCACCCCCAAACCCTAACCCTCACACGCGAGACCTCGTCTCCCCAACCCCGCCGCCTCTCTCCAGATCCTCAACCACGCTGGCGCAAACGCTGCCCCTCCCCAGTCAATTCCCTACCGACGCCCCCCATCGCGCTCCTCGAATCGTGCCACTGCGGTAACCCTCCCTGGCGCCGCCACCATGATCCCCTCCTCTTCCGTCCAGATCGAACGCTGCCACCACTTCTCCCTTGGCCGGCAGCTCCCCTCCGGCGCCACCCTTCTCCCCATGCCACGATCCTCCTCCCCTCCGCCATCTCCTCCTCCTCTCTGTCCCCACAACCTCCTGTCATCCACTAATGCAATAGATCAACAACCACCGACCCATCATCTACCACGATAGAGGTAGCTTAGCCCGGTCCATGGCGATGCAGCCGGCTAGCTTGCCAGTGCCCGCATGCATCCATGCGCGCGGCACCATCGATCTGGTCGGACCGGGTCACAAGGAGGGCGTCTCTTCGGAGCTGCAGAGGACCGTCTTCCTTCACGATGCAAGGAGGGCATCTCCTCGGACAAGGGGAACAACCATGTCTGGCGGTCTCTGTCCGGGCCATCGACTACGGCTGCCCGCTCATTGCTGCACTACCAGGTCACCCTTCTCTCTCGCTCTTTGCTGCACTACCGCTCCTTGCTATTTCCTGATGCTCTTAGAGGTTGCTCTAGATCGATTTGTTGGATAATCCAATGATTGACGATGTTGTTGTGCTGTCGGTAGTGCTGGGCGAAGTGAAGAATAAGAACCTCCCGTGTACAACAGAGGTAGTTATACAATTGTTTTCGTCTTCACCAATGAGCACCACATGTTCGTCGTCCTTAATTCTGGTCATTGGACTAGTGCAAATACAAGCATAGTTAATTTACTTGAACATAAAACTATGTATGAATTGTTGTGAGATCTTGACTGCTACTCTCCTATTTTTTTGAACTATGAGTTGTATTGAATGCCCAGAAAGGTGACCACCACTTGATTCAGTTCAGCCTCCATATTATTTGTGCTATGTGGTTTTTCTCTACTGCAAGTGTTTTCCTTTCCTCTCTAATGCATGCCCTCCCAGTTCTCTAATAGGATCCATGTGCATTTCTGAATGTCAACTTCAAATAGCATAATTATGTCAGCCTAATGAAATTTGTGGAGGGATACATACTACATACTTAGATACACAACAACATGTCAATAGATAGAACTATTGTTGTGCTTTTATAGGGAATATATCATATTTAGAGCCATATTGTCAATATCTTTAATGTTGTATGATCTGGTCTTATCTATATATAGGGAAATTTATTACTGTTTATGCTACGTTCATGTATAAATTAGAAAATCTTTTAATTTCATTACTGTTTTCTGTAGCAACAGGATTGGGGATATGGCAATGGTAGCCCTGAGGATTGGGTCTCCAGCGGTGGCAGGAGCGGGAATGGGGGTGGATGTGTGTAACATCCCAAAAATATTAAACATGGATCATCAAATGCTAATCATCAAAATTAGGGTTAACAAAAAACTTTTCTATCTAAAAATATGAGAACATTCATATGTATGTGTATTTAAAATTAGGATTCTTTTGAATTGCCATGGTTCTCTGTTTCTTTGCTTGTAAAATGATTCTTAGGTGAAATAAACATCATCTAAATTATTCCCAAACTTTTCCCAAAGACAAACAACTCAAAATGAACAAATGAAGTGAATGGTCACTTTGGCCAAATTAACTCTCATGCCTACTTTGGCTATTCCAAGCACTCAAAACTTAACAGAAACATTTGTGGATCTTTGACCCCTTGTTAGTACACATAATGAGGTACCAAGACCCACTTTGTGATCTTCCAAAAACATTCAAATGCTAAGTTTAAATGATAGTTTAAAATTGAATCTATCTCATATGGGAAGATCCCATTATTTCAAAAACCACTCAAACAAGCTCAATTTTCAAAACCCAAGCAACTACAGAGTCTCCAGCACATGCATAGCACAACCACCAAAAATCTTTTCAAAATTCAAAAAGAAGTTTCTTGCGGTCATTTCATCAAACACTTGGCAGGCAAATTTAAACCAAATCAAATTCACTGTTTTTAATAGTGTTTTGGCCTAACTTGTTACCTCTCTAGCTCACAGAAACCATTTAGTAGATCATCTAGACTAATTGGCAACCCCTAGCCTCACTGTAAGCTGGCCATTGTCATCAATGTTGAGCAAGCCGAGCACATCTCGCCGACCAACTTGGTCGCCACCGTAGCATACCACCTCCCCCTCTCTCGCCATGTCTGGGAGATAGCCAGCACTCCACCACCACCCAATGTCCCCTCCCTGAGCCAAGGAAAACCGTGGACCACCGAGCACGCCCCGCGCCCAGTGCCATTGCGACATGCCGAGCACGCGCCAGAGCGCCGCACCCAGCATGCGTGCACACGCCGCCCCTCGACTGCAGCCCGTGCCCACCGCCTCGCCATGACCCAAGGAACACGCCAGACACCCCCGTTCGCCGTCCAATGCCTCACATCCACCGCTCGCCGTCGAAGACGCCGCCTCTGCCGCTGAGAGCGCCAGCCTCGCCCGACCGATTACCACCGCCCCTAAGCCCGCATTGAATTTCTAGAGCACCGCCAGGAGACCGCATGTCGATCGCCACCCTTAGCCATGCCGCTATCAGCCCGTAGCCTGCCCATCCCTCTCGGTCTCGCCGTCGATCCTATAAAAGGAGGCCACCCCCAGCCGTTTGAAGCACACCATTCCACTCCCCTCACCTCACTGATCGTTCCACCCTCTAGCCGGAGCACGAGGAGCAGCAGCTCGCCAGAATTGCATCGGAGCAGGTCGCCTCTAGAGGAGAAGGGCGCCGCTGATTGCGACCACCCCCGGAGCTTCCTCGATCGTCCCTGAGCTCGCCGTTGACCACTCATTCGTTTGACCGCCTCGCCGTCGTCGCTGGAGCCCTGGTATGCCCCCTATGCACCCCCACTGAGCCGCTAGGGTTCGAGCTCGCCGGTGACAGGTTCGTCATAGAGGCCTTCTTCATCACCATTGCAGCGTCCAGTATGATGCGTGATTAGTTCCACCTTGGACTATGGGTCCATACAATAGCTAGATGGTTGTTTCTCCTCCTTTGTGATACCATGTTTAGATCTTGTGAGATCCGTTCATGATCAAGATCATCTATTTGTAATCATGCATGTTGTGTTTGCGGGGATTTGATGGATATTGAGATTACTATGTCAGATTGATTAATGGTTTTATCTTATTGATTCTATCATGTCTGTGTTGTTTGAGATCTTGCATGTTCTCCGGTTCTAGTAGCTATCTTGGCCAAGTAGATGCTAGTGACTCCAAGAGGGGGTATTTATTCTCGGTGGTGGGTTCATGCCTCTATTGAATCTCGAGAAGTGACAAAAATCTCTAAGGTTGTAGATGTGTTTTTGCCACTAGGGAGAAAACAACGATCTTTTGTTCATGGAACAATTGTATTGTTTACTTTACACACTTTGCTTAAAGCAGTTATCCGCTGCTTGAAACTTAATACTGGAGGGGGTTCGGATGATAACCTGAAGGTGGATTACTAGTCATAGATGCAGTTGGATGGTGGTCTATTTATATTGTTGTAATTCCCAATCGAATCTCATAGGATCATGAATGTCCAGTATTGCATTGCTATGCCTTGATCAGTCCTGTCAATTGCCCCGCGGTAATTTGTTTATCCAACATGTTATGTTGTTTATCTTAAGGAGAACACCTCTAGTGAACTGTGGACCCTGGTCCAATTTTTACCATTGATACATCTTCCACTGTTACTGTTTACTTTCTACAAGCCATTATTACCTTCCATACCATATGTTTAATCCTTTGTTTTCAGCAAACTGGTGAGATTGACTGCGGTGACCCAGCATACCACTGCATGATGTAGTACACTATAGTCATTGACATAACACCAATGAAACACCATTCACTAGTATTACATCCCTCAGAGTGGTACAACAGAAACACAACAGGTCCAAGACATGACTATAGGTTTCGACTCGACTCTTTACAAAAGATTCAAAGAACACTCTAGGTTAAAGAGAGAGAAAGAAACTTCTTACAAAGAAGAATCAGAAATAATCAACTCATGAATATCATGCTAATAATATTAGCATCTAAATATTTTGATTGCATTGCTACTATTGCAATACTCTACAGAAATAGGTTCTATGGCTAGAGATTATATTTCTATCTACTCAGCAACTTCGTCTTCTCTTTAGTTGATGTGTATGTTGACTTCCTTGCCTTCATTGAAGATCTTGAGCTGTTGATGACGATTCTCTTGAGCATAAGTTGATATAGACGTTGGCTTAGTGGCTTCAGAATCTAGCAAGGGTTAATAAGATACGTTGAGTACGAGCGTACTTAGCAAGTTCACTAGAAAAGGAGTGTTTGATGCACTATATATATAGCCACATACCATAGGTCATAGGCAATGCAAGTTTCCGTAAACATTTCTTCAAAGGTTGCTTTTATTCTGAAAAGCTATGTCCGTCAGCCTTCACGGGTTTACCAGAACTTTCATGGAGTTCCTTTCCTGCCGCGTTCGTAGCTCCTTCCCGGAACAGGGAGTAACAAGTTACAGTTCTTACACTCTACAGAGGTGCGTCACTTTACCCATGAGATATGTTAGCTTTGTTGCACATCCGGGCCACGAACCCGTTCACACTTCCTTGGTGTGAGGCCCAGACTAAGATCCAAGCCAATCACTGCCTTCTCTGTGACCCCGCATGTCTCCTTGGTGTATGCCAGCCCACCTATTGAATTACGGCAATTGGCAGTACAAACCGTTCAGATGCTGGAACTATCGTGGGATGTTGAGGGTTCCCACCCATATGTTGCATATCTCCTACGAATTACCAATTAATGCATGCTACGGAGATACGTAGACTATTCCCTTCCGCGGACATTCTTTTATAGTCTAGAAGGAAAGTAGCAAAGCCGAACGCAAATACACATGCAAATTGCGTTTTTAACAGCCATGACCCGCACATCCGGATCCATGCGAGAGGGAAAAGATACAGCTGACTTCTCCATCCAATTACAAATCTCATGGTTAACGCGTGATATACGGCACAAGAATCACTGGCGACATTGGTTGTTAAGTCATAGATAATATGTTCCTTTACCACCGGAACTTTCCTAGTAGGTTATTACCTCATGGTAAATAACCTTTAATCACATTATTATTAAAATAGTGTTTGCTGACCTTTTTCCAATGCAGGTGATGACAATACTGAATTTGCAAAATACTTTACAGAAAATAATCAAAGGACATGAGCAAGTGTGAACTTGCCTTTTGTGATTGCAAGATTATGCACTCACGGTCTTCGAGACAATATAAGATCCAATATCTGAAATCAGCATCATTGATCCGGTAAGGACTAATGTTTAAAGAAGCAAGATTCTATTGGGCATAGTAATGTAATGCAATTTGATAAATTCAAATCTTGGGGATAACATTGTTCTAGGGTTTGAATGCTAGGAATGGTTTCTTTAGAATGTGTTGTCCTTTTAGATAAGTTTCACACTTGTGATTCTTATTAAGGCTTGTGAGTGTGTGTGTGAAACAACATGTAAACATAATAAGTAGCATACCATAATAAAACATGCAAGTGTGGAAGGGTATCTTAAGATTGAGTATACAAGGTTTGCTTATCATTTAGATCCTTCATAAGAATGCTTATGTCTTGCTTTATAATGTATCTTAAAATAATAACTTTTGAAGAAAATCTTATTTAACTAATGAGAAGTATTTAAACTTTAAGTTAACATTATTAAGTGTTCTTACCAGTTATATGATGGCTAACTGATGGTGCTTGACGTGGAGCACTTTGTTGGAAACCCTAAGAGAAAGGTGTGATGAGCACATAAGCAAGTCTTCCCTTAGTAGAGACCGAGGTTATCGAACCATAAGGAGGAAGAAAACGTCACACAGGTGTTGCAAGCAACGCAGAGACCGGCACAACACAAACTCAAGACTTTGCCCCAACGAATCAGTGAGGTTGTCAAGCTCATCGGTTTGCGGTAACAAAGGATTAAACGTATGGTGTGGACGGTAATGGTGGTTTGCAGCAAGTAAACAAGTAATAGTGGAAGATGTATCAATGGTAAAGATTGTACCGGGGTCCATAGTTCACTAGAGGTGCTCTCCTTAGATAAACAACATGGCATGAAGGGTAAACAAATTACAACATGGCAATTGACAGGAACTAAGAAAGGCATAACAAGGCAATTACTAGTCAGAAAGATCCTATGAGATTCGATTGGGCAATACAACAAGATACATAGACCACCATCCAAATGCATCTATGACTAGAAGTCCACCTTTAGGTCATCATCCGAACCCCCTCCAGTATTAAGTTGCAAGCAACAGACAACTGCTTTAAGCAAAGTGTGTAAGGTAAATAGTCCACATGTTCCATGAACAAGAGACCGTTGTTTTCTCCCTAGTAGCAACAACACATCTACAACCGAAGAGATTATTGTCACTTCCCTTGGAAACTAGAGGCATGAACCCACTATCGAGCATAAATACCCCCTCTTGGAGTCACTAGAAACTACTTGGACAAGATAGCTACTAACAACGAAGAGCATGAAAGATCACAAACAACACAGACATGATAGAATCATAAAGACAAAACCATTAATCAAACCAACATAATAATCTCAATATTCATCAGATCCCCGCAAACACAACATGCTTGATTACAAATAGATTAGATCTTGATCATGAACGGATCTCACAAGATCTATACATGAAAGCACAAAGGAGGAGATACAACCATCTAGCTACTACATGGACCCATAGTCCAAGGTGGAACTACTGACGCATCATACCGGTGAGAAGGCCTCCGGATGATCTCCCCTCCGGCAGGGTGCCGGGAAGAACTTTAGATCCCCCCCCGATCTAGGGATGACGGTGGCAGCGGCTACAGCTTAGGGTTTCTGCATCGAGGGCTTCTTATAGGCGAAGGGGGAGGCCGAGGCGGTGTCCAGGGGCCCCACACTCTGCCTAGGCACGAGGCAGGGCCCACCCGCACCTAGGGGGTACGGGCGCCCTGGCACGCCTCTCCGGCTCCCCTTTGGACTTCTTGTTCCCCACAGAAAGTTATTGACTTTGACGTTTGTCCCGTCCAATTCCGAGAATATTTCTTTACTAACTTTTCTGGAACAAAAAACAGCAAAAAACAGGCAACTGGCACTGTGGCAACTTGTTAATAGGTTAGTACTAGAAAACATGTAAAAAGCACCTCAAAGTGTAGACAAAGCAAAGCAAAGTAGATACTAAACAAGCATGGAGCATCAAAAATTATAGATACGTTTTCGACGTATCAAGCATCCCCAAGATCTCCTGCTCGTCCTCGAGTAGGTAAGTGATAAAAGAATATTTTTTAGGTGACATGCACCTTCACAATGAAGATCTAACCTTTTGCAAGCATTGAAAGCTGTGATCAAAGAACTCTAAACATGTGCATGAAAGATAGAGTTCTAACAATAGGACATAGTAACTATGCATGCAACATGACAAGCTACAAACAAAGATCATGAATAACATGCATTGAAAAACGTTTGTTTGTTTCACATACAGAAGGCATAGCATAGTGGCAATCATTTTGTCCCTCATAGAGTAGCAAATAGATGCATAGGACACCTTCAAAGTTCACAAGGGTGACTAGAAACAAGTAGCACAAGAGCAAGTAATATCACAATATGCATCAATCAATAAGCTTTGGAACACTGCACACAGAATGACAACTATGCTCTCTTAATGGTGCCAAAAGGTAGAAGGTGGAGACTCAAATAATGGGTGGAAGAAAAGCCTTTTATAAAGGAAGCAGGGATTTCAAGTTTCAAAAAAGAGCTTACAAAAATTATGGTACTTTTTAGCTTTCAGCCCTCATTAACCCTATGATAAGCATCTTGAAGTGATTAAGGTTAAAGTGAATAAAGATAGAGTATATGCTTGACGAAGTATAAGTTGGCAATCTCAAGTCCCTTGAATACGGAGGCCACACCTCATGCTACTCAACTTTAGTCACCTGTAAGTTCTTGTCATTGTAAGTATTTGCATTTCATAGAAAACCGCCAACGGGGTACCCCTTGCACGTGGTACAGGAGCTTTCCCATAACCAAAATGACAAGGCAAGCAGACAATGAGCATCTCAACAATCTTCTTATTTACCATGGGAATATGGTGCTTTTTTATCTCTTTCCTCTTTTCTCAATGTGTCTCTTTTTTTATAAGAAGAATTCTTCATAGATGTCAATATGGTGATGCTGCAAGTTTCCACCATGATTAGGCATGTCTTAGGCTAGCGGCCCAGGCGTTTCTCTAACACAGGATACAAACTCCATGGACTTACAAGTTCCCTCTTTATTTCACAGCGGTGACATCCATAGACAAAACAACATGATATCGACTGAGTACAAAGTACAAGTGCAATGTTGAAAACGTTCCCCGTGACAGCACGGTTCTGCTAATTCCAACATATAAGTGCAAGCATATACAACATAGAAGACACAATGGCTCAAGTTTATTAGGGTCAAAGAATATAAAGTGTGCCATCAAGTTTGTGAGGGATTTAATCACTAAGTTTTCACATAACAAAATAGTTTTTAATTGGAAGATAGATGAAAACAAGAATGTACTTGGAATGGTGTAACACATGATGCATAGGAGTTTATAGTGGACACTTTGGAATAACTTGGTTTCTTGGGAGTTGGAAGCATGAGTAGAGCTTACTCACACAATTGGAGGCTAGCAAAGGACTTGGAGCAACTAAATAAGAGAACAATAATGTCCATAATCATGCAGTGCAACAAAGCATTACTAATCAAAGCAAAGAGTGGTACTACAAGTTAAGGACTAAATGATCACAGATACTATGGTGACTTGTCATAGTCATAACATGGTGTGAGCATGTGCCAAGTCAACCGAAGCAAAGCATCAAAGGAGAATACCACAATACTATGCTTTTGCATGCTAAAACAACGCATAATTTCTTCAAGGCACACTAAGCAATCCCAATTGTTTGGAACAAGACATGCTACAGAAATAACCACTAATCATAAGGTCAAAACAACACCTAGCATGTCATGCTAAATTCTAAGTCACAGTCAATGCAAGCTCCTCTTGCACTTACAAGCAAGAACTTACTACTCCATTCCAACACCAAGAAAATTATTTGCAAAACAACACAGCGAGAACGTGGGTACAAACTACTTTATAAAAATAAACAAACTAAGCAAAGAAAACTAAAACTAAGACGCTCCAAGAACAACACAACTGTGAATGAAACAATAAAAACGAAGTGTCTAAACAGACCTGAGCTTTTTATTGATGAAGAAGGGGATGCCTTGGGCATCCCCAAGCTTTGACGCTTGTACCTCTTGGATATTTCTTGGGGTGACACCATGGTGGCATCCCCAAGCTTGAGCTTTTGTCCATTCTTCATCTCATTGCATCATTCTCTCTTTACACCTGAAATTTTTCCTTCATACAAAACTTCACACAAGCTTCATTAGCAACATTAGTGTATTCAAAAGATATTAGACCTCTGGCAAACTTTGGAACAGCAAGTATTTTCACTAAAAACACAAGATACTGTAGTAACTCCTTCAAAAAGCTCAATTCACCTAAAGAGAACTCAAAAAGGAATCAATAAGAAGCAAATGCAAATAATGGCAGAAATCTGTCAAAACAGACCAGCAGGTAGAAATCTCTTTCTTCGAACATCTTCTGTTGCTCAAATCAAAAAGTGTTGAACTAACGAAAGTTATCTAACATACTGGGGGATTTATTCATTAATTTTCAGCTCAATCCGAGTTACAGAGACTCCTCACAAATATTTTTGGTGGAGGACAGAAATCTGTTTCGGGACAGCAACTCCCCAAATCTTACTTCCCTCTCATTAGAGGTCATTCTTGGCACAAAAAGCAAACAAAAATGATAAGTAGGGGTCATTACTGAAGTAATAACTTCCAAGACTCAAGGAAACTCTTGGTTTATCTCCCAACAAGTACTTTTCTTTAACGCCTTTAAGTTAGGCACAAGAAGCAAGAAGAATCAAGTATTTTGAAATGAAGAAGCATTCACATCAAATCTTGCTTTCAAAAGAGGAGCAAAAAGCAACTTCTCTCTCCTCATAGGGAAGTGTTCAATACCTTTATTAAATGGAGAATGATATTTAATGGTGCCTTCTTTCATATCAATGATGGCACCAACAATTCTAAGAAAAGGTCTTCCCAAAGTAATAGGACAAGAAGCATTGTATTCAACATCCAAAACATAGAAATCAACAGGGACATAAGCATTGTTAACCATGATGAGAACATCATTAATACTCCCCATTAGTTTCTTTTTAGCATTATCATTGAGTGGGACATCCAAATAACAATCTTCCAAAGGTGGCCAATCAAGCATTTCATAAATCTTCCTAGGCATAATAGAGACACTAGAACCAAGATCACATGAAGCTTTGAGATCAAAGTCCTTCACTTGTATATTAATAATGGGTTCCCAACTATCTTCTACTTTCCTAGGAATAGAAGCTTTGTATTTTAGCTTCTCTTCCTTAATCTTAACAAGAGCATATGTAATGTGTTTGGTGAAAGCAACATGCATATCACTAGCATCAGGACTTCTAGCAAGCTTTTGTAGGAACATAATCACTTCAGAAATATTGCAACCATTAATATCAAAGTCAAACTTAGCATCACTAGTAGTAGGCTCAATAGGCTTAGGTATAGTAGGAGGAGGAACAGGGATTACTTGTGGTTTAGTGGTGATAGTGCACACCCTATTGTTTCTATCAATTTCAGCTTTCCTTTCCCACTTAGCATGTAGTTGAGCTAACAGCCTAACATTTTCATCAATAGTAACTTGTATGGCATGAGCAGTAGCAAAGGTATTTTCCATAGTTTCAGGTTTGGCAGCCATTTTATTAACCAAGGAAGTTTGAGCTTCAGACAAAGAGGATATATTTTTCTCAACATTTAAAAGCTTTTCCTCTATAGCCTTATTGTAAGATTTTCCATAAGAATTGCCATTATTAGGAGGATAAGGTCTATAATTGTTACCACCAAAATTACTCCTATAAGCATTGTTGTTGAAATTGTTGTTTCTAATGAAGTTCACATCAACTTGCTCTTCTTGAGAAACCAAAGAGGCTAAGGGAACACTATTAGGATCTAGAGAAGCTTTCCCATTAACAAGCATAGCCATAATAACATCAATCTTTTCACTCAAAGAGGAAGTTTCCTCAACAGAATTTACCTTATTACCATGTGGAGCTCTCTCAACATGCCATTCAGAGTAGTTACCCATCATATTATCAAGGAGCCTTGTTGCAGCACCCAAAGTGAGGCCCATGAAGGTACCTCCAGCAGCAGAATCCAACAGATTTCTTGAGGAGAAGTTCAAACCTGCATAAAAAGTCTGGAAAATCATCCAAGAAATGATTCCATCAGTAGGGCAATTCTTAACCAAAGATTTCATTCTTTCCCAAGATTGAGCAACATGTTCACTATCAAGTTGTTTAAATTTCATAATGTCACTTCTCATAGATATAATCTTAGCAGGAGGATAGTACTTTCCAATAAAAGCATCTTTGCACTTAGTCCAAGAATCAATACTATTTTTAGGCAATGATAGCAACCATTCTTTAGCTTTTCCTCTCAAAGAGAAAGGAAAAGCTTGAACTTAATAATATCTCCATCTACATCCTTATACTTTTGCATCTCACAAATTTCAACAAAGCTATTGAGATGGGAAGCAGGATCATCAGAACTAGCACTAGAAAATTGCTCTCTCATCACAAGATTCACCAAAGCAGGCTTAATTTCATAAAAGGTAGCATCAGGAGCAGGTGGAGCAATAGGTGTGCTAAGGAAATCATTGTTGTTGGTGCTAGTAAAGTCACACAACTTGGTGTTCTCAGCACAGTTCATTTTGGAAAAGATGGGCAAGCCAAAAACAACAGCATCAGCTAGAGCAGGAACTAATTTTTTTGGATTTTTTGGAAAGAGGCAAACAAACCAAGCAAAAGAAACAAAGAAAACTAAAAACAAAGTAAAGATAAAGGAAGTGAAGGACTCCCCTAGTGATGACGTCCTTAGACTCCCTAGCAATGGCGCCACTAATGTGAAGCCTATTGGAAACCCCAAGAGCAAGGTGTGAAGCAGCACAACAGCAATTTTTCCCTCAGTAAGAAACCGAGGTTATCGAACCAGTAGGAGGAAGGAAACATGACACAGGTGTTTCAAGCAACACAGAGACCTACAAAACACAAACTCAAGACTTTGCCCCCAACGAATCAGTGAGGTTGTCAAGATCACCAGTTTGTTGTAACAAAGGATTAAACATATGGTGTGGAAGGTAATTGTTTGCAGCAAGTAAACAAGTAACAGTGGAAGATGTATCAATGGTAAAGATTGGACCGGGGTCCATAGTTCACTAGAGGTGCTCTCCTTATATAAACGACATGTCATGAAGGGTAAACAAATTACAGCAGGGCAATTGACAGGAACTGAGCAAGGCATAACAATGCAATACCAGACAAAAACATCCTATGAGATTCGATTGGAAAAATACAACAATATACATAGACCGCCATCCAACTGCATCTATGACTAGAAGTCCACCTTCAGGTTATCATCCGAACCCCCTCCAACATTAAGTTGCAAGCAGCAGACAACAGCTTTATGCAAAGTGTGTAAGGTAAACAATCCACTTGTTCCATGAACAAGAGACCATTGTTTTCTCCCTAGTAGTAAGAAAACATCTACAACCGAAGAGATTCATGTCACTTCCCTTGGAAACTAGAGGCATGAACCCACTATCGAGCATAAATACCCCCTCTTGGAGTCACTAGCAACTACTCGGCCAAGATATCTACTAACAACGGAGAGCATGCAAGATCACAAACAACACAAACATGATAGTATCAAATAGACAAAACCATTAATCAATCGGACATAGTAATCTCAATATCCGTTGGATCTCCACAAACACAACATGCATGATTACAAATAGATTAAATCTTGATCATGAACGAAGCTCACAAGATCTATACATGAAAGCACAAGGAGGAGATACAACCATCTAGCTACTACATGGACCCATAGTCCAAGGTGGAACTACTCACGCTTCATACCGGAGAGAAGGCCTCGGGGATGATTCCCCTTCAGCAGGGTGCCAGGAAGAACTTCAGATCCCCCTATCTAGGGACGACGGTGGCAGCATCTACAGAAGGTTTCGTGGAGTTTTGATTGGGTACTTAGGGTTTCTGCATCGGCGGCTCCTTATAGGCGAAGAGGCGAGGCCGGGAGGCGACCAGGGGGGCCACACCCTGCCCAGGCGCGGGTCCACCCTAGCCCGCACCTGGGGGTGTGGTGGTCATCTGGCACCTCACCGTCTTGTCTTCTAGATTCGTGTTCCCCACGGTAAAATATTTACTTTGGCTTTTGTCCCGTCCAATTCCGAGAATATTTCTTTTTTGCCTTTTTGGAACCAAAAACAGAAGAAAACAGGCAACTGGCACTGTGGCAACTTGTTAATAGGTTAGTTCCAAAAAAGATATAAAAACACCTCAAAGTGTAGTCAAAGCAAAGCAAAGTAGATACTAAACAAGCATGGAGCATCAAAACTTATAGATACGTTTCTGACGTATCAAGCATACCCGAGCTTAACTCCTGCTCGTCCTCAAGTAGGTAAGTGATAAAAAGAATAATTTTTGAGGTGACATGCGCCGTCAAAACCAAGATCAAACCATTTGCAAGCATTGAAAGCTGGGATCAAAGAACTCTAAACATGTGCATGAAATATGGAGTTCTAACAATAAGACATAGTAACTATGCATGCAACATGAAAGGCTACAAACAAAGATCATGAATAGCATGCATTGAAAAACGTTTGTTTGTTTCACATACAGAAAACATGGCATAGTGGCAATCAGCTTGTCCCTCATAGAGTAGCAAATAGATGCATAGGACACCTTCAAAATTCACAAGGGTGACTAGAAACAAGTAGCACAAGAGCAAGTAATATCACAATATGCATCAATCAATAAATTTGGGAACACTGCACACAGAATGACAACTATGCTCTCTTAATGGTGCCTAAAACTAGAAGGTGGAGACTCAAATAATGGTGGAAGAAAAGCCTTTCATAAAGGAAGCAGGGATTTCAAGTTTCAAAACGAGCTTCCAAACATTATGGTACTTGTTAGCTTTCAACCCTCATTGCCCCTATCATAAGCATCTTGAAGTGGTTAAGGTTAAAGTGAACAAATATGGAGTATATGCTTGACAAAGTATAAGTTGGAAATCTCAAGTCCCTTGAATACGAGGGCCACACCTCATGCTACTCAACTTCAGTCACCTGCAAGTTCTTGTCATTGTAAGTACATGCGTATCATAGAGAACCGCCAACGGGGTACCCCTTGCACATGGTACAAGAGCTATCTCATAACCAAAATGACAAGGCAAGCAGACAATGAGCATCTCAGCGATCTTTTTTTTACTATGTGTATAGCTTTTTATTGAGGATGCTTCATAGAATGCTCATTATGGTGATGCTGCAAGTTTCCACCATGATTAGGCATGGCTTAAGCTAGCGGCCCACGCGTTTCTCTAACACAAAATACATACTCTATGGACTTACAAGTTCCCTCTTTATTTCACACCAATGACATCCATAGACAAAAGAGCATGATATCCATTGAGTATAAAGTACAAGTGCAATGTTGCAAACGTTCCCCGTGACATCACGGTTCTGCTAATTCCAACGTATAAGTGCAAGCATATACAACATAGACGACACAATGGTTCAAGTTTATTAGGGGCAAAGAATATAAAGTGTGCCATCAAGTTTGTGAGGGCTTTAATCACTAAGTTTTTTCATAACAAAGAGACTTTTTAATTGGAATATAGCTGAAAACAAGAATATACTTGGAATGGTATAACACACCATGCATAGGGATTTATAGTGGACACTTTGGAATAACTTGGTTTCTTGGGAGTTGGAAGCATGAATATAGCTTACTCATACAAGTGGAGGCTAGCAAAAGACTGGGAGCAACCAACTAAGAGAGCAATAATGGCCATAATCATGCAGAGCAACAAAACATTACTAATCAAAGCATAGAGTGGTACTACAAGTCAGGTACTAAATGATCATAGAGGCTATGGTGACTTTTTCATTGTCATAACATGGTGTGAGCATGTGCCAAGTCAACCCAAGCAAAGCATTAAAGGAGAATACCACAATACTATGCTTTTCCATGCTAAAACAACGCATAATTTCTTCAAGGCACACTAAGCAATCCCAATTGTTTGGAATAAGACATGCTACAACAATAATCACTAAGCATAAGTTCAAAACAACACCTAGCATGCCATGCTAAGGTCTAAGTCACAATCAATGCAAGCTCCTCTTGCACTTATCAAGCAAGAACTTCCTACTCCTTTCTAACACCAAGCAACTTATTTGCAAACAACATAGCGAGAATGGGGGTCCAAACTACTTTATTCAAGCAAACTAAACAAACTAAGCAAACCAAACGAAAACTAAGACGCTCCAAGAACAACACAACAGTGCATGAAACAATAAAAACGAAGTGTCTAGACGGACCTGAGCTTTTTATTGATGAAGAAGGGGATGCCTTTGGGCATCCCCAAGCTTTGATGCTTGTACCTCTTGGATATTTCTTGGGCTGACAGCGGGGTGGAATCCCCAAGCTTGAGCTTTTAAGGCATCCCCAAGCTTTGATGCTTGTACCTCTTGGATATTTCTTGGGCTGACAGCGGGGTGGAATCCCCAAGCTTGAGCTTTTGTCCATTCTTCATCTCATTACATCATTCTCTCTCTACACCTGAAATATTTTCTTCATACAAAACTTGACATAATCTTCATTAGCAACATTAGTGTATTCAAAAGATAATAGACCTTTAGGCAAAGCTTTGTAACAGATTTTTTTTCACTAAAAACACAAGCTACTGTAGCAAATCCTTCAAAAAGCTCAATTCACCTAGAGATAATTCAAAAAGGAATCAATAAGAAGCAAATACAAATAATGGCAGAAATCTGTCAAAACTTTCCAGAAGGTAGAAACCGATTTTTTCGAAACTATTCTGTTGCTCCAATAAAAAAGTGTTGAACTAAAAAAAAGTTATCTAACATACTGGGGAATTTATTCGTAAATTTTCAGCTCAATCTGAGTTACAGAGACTCCTCACTAATATTTATGGTGTAGAACATAAATCTGTTTTAGGACAGCAACTCCCCAAATCTTGCTTCCCTCTTATTAGAGGTCATTCTTGGCACAAAAAGCAAACAAAAAGGATAAGGAGAGGTCATTACTGAAGTAATAACTTCCAAGGCTCAAGGAAACTCTTGGGTTATCTCCCAACAAGAACTTTTCTTTAACGCCTTTAAGTTAGGCACAAGAAGCAAGAAGAATCAAGTATTTTCAAATGAGGAATTGAGATCAATACTTGCAAAATCTTCAACTATGAGAGGTATATCATACAAATGAGTCTTGGAGGATCCCTTCTCATTTCTCTTTGGTTTACTACTTTCATCAAATGGATTTTCAGGAACAATCCAATCAAAATTCATTCTAAAGGCCTCATGCATCCCAACAAGCTTAAAAGGTATGGGTATCTTAAATTCATCTTTAGGCTTGGTTTTATTTGAAGTTCCCACAACATCTACACATGAGCCTAGCATATTAAAATGCTCAAAGACCTTTTTGGCTTCCTTAGCAACATCATGGAACTCTTTGAGTAAGGTTTCAAGCATAAACTCTCTCTTTTCTGCATTCTTTTCTTCTTTTAGTTTTAGGAACAAAATTTGCAACATGGGGTTAAGGCTAACAAACCTAGCCTCCAACATATGAACTAAAGGAGCTGCAACAATTTCATAATTAGGAGCAAGTTCCGCTATAGATCTATCCTCAATATCCTCATGCTTGCTAACATGATTAAAGAATTGTTCAATATTGTCTTTCCCAATTATGGAGCCACTACCTATAGAGAGGTCCTTCAGGATGAATTTGGGGAGCAACATGGTGAGCTAGAACAAGGTGGAAACTAGAGAAGGAAATAATTGTTTTGTGTTTTTTATAAAGAAAGCAAACCAAACTAGACTATTTTTTTGTGTGTTTTTGAAAAGAGACAAACAAAACCAAGCAAAAGAAACTAAGCAAACTAAAAATAAAGTAAAGAGAAAGGAGGTGGAGGACTCCCCTTGTGAAGACGTCCTTAGCCTCCCCGGCAACAACGCTAGAAAATGCTTGATGGCTAACGTGAAGCCTGTTGGGAACCCCAAGAGGAAGGTGTGAAGCAGCACAGCAGCAAGTTTTCCTTCAGTAAGAAACCGAGGTTATCGAACCAGTAGGAGGAAGGAAACGTGACACAGGTGTTGCAAGAAACATGGAGACCTGCACAACACAAACTCAAGACTTTGCCCCAACGAATCAGTGAGGTTGTCAAGCTCACCAATTTGCTGTAACAAAGGATTAAACGTATGGTGTGGAAGGTAATGGTTTGCAGCAAGTAAACAAGTAATAGTGGAAGATGTATCAATAGTAAAGATTGGACCAGGGTCCATAGTTCACTAGAGGTGCTCTCCTTAGATAAACAACATGTCATGAATGATAAACAAATTACAGCAGGGCAATTGACAAGAACTGAGCAAGGCATAACAATGCAATACCAGACAAAAAGATCCTATGAGATTTGATTGGGAAATACAACAATATACATAGACCGCCATCCAACTGCATCTATGACTAGAAGTCCACCTTCAGGTTATCATCCGAACCCCCTCCAGTATTATGTTGCAAGCAACAGACAACTGCTTGAAGCAAAGTATGTAAGGTAAACAATCCACTTGTTCCATGAACAAGAGACCGTTGTTTTCTCCCTAGTATCAACAACACATCTACAACCAAAGAGATTTCTGTCACTTCCCTTGGAAACTAGAGGCATGAACCCACCATCGAGCATAAATACCTCCTCTTGGAGTCACTAGCAACTACTCGGGCAAGATAGCTACTAACAACAGAGAGCATGCAAGATCACAAACAACACATACATGATAGTATCAAATAGACAAAACCATTAATCAATCTGACATAGTAATCTCAATATCCATCGGATCTCCGCAAACACAACATGCATGATTACAAATAGATTAGATCTTGATCATGAACGGATCTCACACATCTATACATGAAAGCACAAGGAGGATATACAACCATCTATCTACTACATGGACCCATAGTCCAAGGTGGAACTACTCACGCTTCATACCAGAGAGAAAGCCTTCGGGATGATTTCCCCTCCGGTAGGGTGCCAGGAAGAACTTGAGAGCCCCCCGATCTAGGGACGATGGTGGAAGTGGCTATAGAAGGTTTCGTGGAGTTTTGATCGGGTACTTAGGGTTTCTTCATCGGGGGCTTCTTATAGGCGAAGAGGTGAGGCCGGGAGGCGACCAGGGGGCCACACCCTGCCCAGGCGTGAGTCCACCCTAGCCCACGCCTGGGGGGTGGTGGCCCTCTGGCACCTCTCCGTCTCGTCTTCTGTATTCGTGTCCCCCACAGTAAAATATTGACTTTGGCTTTTGTCCCGTCCAATTCCGAGAATATTGATTTTCTGCCTTTATGGAACCAAAAACAGAAGAAAACAAGCAACTAGCACTCTGGCAACTTGTTAATAGGTTAGTTCCAGAAAAGATATAAAAACACCTCAAAGTGTAGACAAAGCAAAGCAAAGTAGATACTAAACAAGCATGGAGCATTAAAAATTATAGATACGTTTGCAATGTATCATTATAGTCCTTAAGTAAGAAAGAATTACTCCATTTGAATAATGACATCACTAGTATTTGAGACTTATCTATCTTGGTTCTTAACTTGGTTAGTTTGGTCTTGAGATGCATTACATTTTGATTGAAACAGACGAAAGTAAACTATAAAACATATAACGAAGTCTTTATTATAATGTTTATAGTCATGTAGACTAAAGTTTAACTTTAAGGCATAGGTGGACTCAAGATGTACTGCTTATGATAATCATACTTTGTTCACTTCATCAGGTTTCTTTAAAGTTAACTAGGAATAATATTACTTTTATTTGGTATAGTGGTTTCTCAAGATTATAATGGAATATAATCATTTATGTTTTTATAAATGAGTGGTTATAGCTTGTAAACAAGGAAATAATATTAATTAACTAATTATGGATTCACTATAGTGTCTTGGTATGTTTATAAAGTTGTGGTTGAAGTAAGGGAAAAGGTTTTATTTAGTCACATATTATCCTTGAGGATTGTACATTTGATAAGGATCTTTTTAGAAAATAAACTACACTTATGGTTGCATGAGAATTCAATAAAATTGCATTTAAAATGTGTTGAACCATTTTGACTTCATATTATCAATATTTAAGACTAATATTATTTATTAGACTCAATTGGATAATTTTAGAAATATTAACAAATTTTATTTACCCTTATATGAATTACCAACTAAGGAAATAGGTTTAAATTCAAGTTATTAAAGTGTTTAAATTTTTATTTACCTCAAAAGTGGAATATTATATTTTAACATGTAGGTATTGTTTTTGTGATTATTTTGGTATATTACATTTAATTTTGTGTTTTATAAATAATAAGATATGCTTTTTTATAAGATTTATTACTTTATAAATACTTAATAAATAATAAATATTTAATTAGGTGAAATAATAATGCATGATTATAGTTTTAAATTATGGTTCTTATTTTCTAAGATTTGTGGTATATTATTTATATTTTTATCATTTACCATTATTAAAATATGAATTATCAAAGTATTATTACTTAAATAATCATTATTAAATAATATTTATTTAAATAGTCAACATAATAATGTTTAATAATAAAGTTAAATTATAGATTTTATTTTTCTAAACATTTTCATATATTACACATATTTTTTTGAACTATAAAATAAAATTTATTGATTTAACAAGATTTAATCATTTTATTTAATATTTGGAATATTGATATTTGAATTTATATTGTTTTTATCAATTTACTAAACATGAAATACTTTTTGTACCAAGCCAAACCTAGACTAGGTCACTGACTGGTGGGCCAATGGCCACATCACATGCTCAGGTTAGTGAATGCATTTGTTACCAGCCCTGCTTCTACTCATAGTCATTGATAGATGGGCCCGGTACCACGTCACATGCCACCTGGGCAAGGACTGAGTCAATCCTTGGACCTAGTCAAGGATGACGTCACTTCGTCGGGGTTTGATGTCACCTCGTCGGAACACGGTGGCGACGCCAAAATATGGCACTAGGGTTCATCCTAAGTTGTGTGTTCGATGCTACTTGATGCGGCGAGTAGAATAGGGTGCTATACAGACGCTCAGGACCATGGTGGCAACTCCGGCGAGCTCAACTACGGCGGTGCTCGTCGGCCTCACGACGAACTCGAGCTACAAGCGATGATAGGAAGCATAGTTAGGGTTGTTCGATGCGGAAACTCACCCCTGACATGATGAAGTGGTTGGCGATGTAAATGGTGACCGGAGGCGAGTAAATGGTCGCCGATTCTGACGGGCAGCTGCGGAGGAATTTGATGAAATTCGCTTGTCTCTGAACTCCACTTGATCCCATACTGCTCTCAAATGATCAATATGTGATGGCGCTTCTCCTCGACCCCTCCACGCACGTCGAGGTAGACTACAATGACGACTAGCCGAAGCTCGTCGGTGGCGCGTTGGTGCTATTGGGTAAGACAGAGGGAGGTAGAGCTAGATTTAGAGGGTTAGGAAGGATAAGAACACAGGTGCAGCTCTTCGTGATCTATTTCTATGTCCATGCGGCGTCATCGGCGATGTCACGACATTGACGATGGCCTAGATGTGTCAGTGGTGTTGAAGCTCGTTGTGGGCACAAATCGTTGCACAACGCCTACTAGCGATTCCTAGCAGCTAGGGCAAAGTTCAGAGTGGGTCAATCGCGTCCGCGGTAGTCCAGAATGACGGCGGTGAGGTGGACTCGCCGTCGGCGTGTCGGCCATGCGAAGGAGGACGAAGACGACGGTGCTCCTCCCGCGTGGGTCTCGGTTGCTAGTGAGACAACGAAGGCGTACCCCGGGCTAGGCGTCTGTTGGGTCATTGCTGGGCTGCGACTAGGTGCACCTGGCAGTAAATAAGAGAGGAGAATAGCTACGCTGGCCTGTTGCTCGGGCCAGATCCCCTTTTTTCTGTTTCTCTTCTTTTTATATTTTCTGTTTTATTTTTAGATTTTAATTTTCCACAATTGGTTAAAGATTTCTTTATAGAAATTACTTGCTAAGTGTTTGCAACTGTAATGAGGTGTACTTAGAATTATGGAGTGATCCTTTATTATGCAATGTTATAATTTCTTTATTTTCTTTCAATAGATCTTTTTATCTTTAATATATTTTGAGGGACCTTGGTTATAAATTTGATTTACCTATTAAACCCTACCTTATTAAAGGATATATTATTACTCATACATAAAACTTGCTCCTTATTAACCTATAGTTTTTAGGGAACTTTTATATGGTGATCCTTCATTATTATATGATACATAAAGTTCTAGGGAATTAATATGGTTAATATTATTCCCACGAATCTAGGAAATAGAAATGTATATATTTTATTATAACTAATATAGGAGTTAGGGTTTGAATTGTAAATGCTTACCCTAGGGTTTAGGGTACTTAATATACTTATATTCTTTTGTTGATGTGAGTAAAGATTAATGGCTAAACATATTGTCTTTATGTTTGTGATCTTTAATGATATCACTCTTTAAAATAGAAAGTTATTCTCTGGAATGCATTATGAGAGAGAATTGATAATTATAGTTTCCAGGCACATATGATTTTAATGTTTGTAGTGACAAAGATATACTTGAGTGATTTGCTATAGAAAAAAACTCCTAGAAACCACTATGGAAATAAGATGATTGATCCAATAGATGAAATGGATAATAAGTTTGATTACAAATTTAAGGTTGAATGTTTAACCAAGAATTCCTATCCTCCATAATTCATAATTCTTGACTTCTACTTAAAGAATTCCTTTCCTAGATATACTACTCCTTCATATCCATCATCATGTGTTAACATGATGAGCTTTACATTACAAGAATATTCTTATCAATAATTTCTCCTCCTAAATCCATTTGTAACTACAATGAGCTTGACACTTAAGCTCCATATGAGCTCCTTATAGAGATAATTCTCATCTCTAGAATATTTCTTATGAATCTAATTCCCCTTGGATGATTACTCTCTTACTTCCCAAATTACTCTGTAATCTCACTTATAAATCTTATAAGCTTGTCACTGAATCTTTTCATAAACTTCTCATATCTATTCTTGGTTATATCATCTACTTCACTAATGATCACCTCTAATCCATTAAGTAGTTACTTCTAACTCCTTTCATATACTTCCTTTATCCTCATCACCAATATTACTCCAGTATATTATTTCCCAACTTCTCCATATACCATTATGATTTGTCATGACTAAATTAGGGTAACATATATATACTAGGGTTTAATCATGTTATATCCACCAATGTCACTTATACCTAATATAATCATTCACTCTTAGTGACTTGAGCATGATCATTATAATCCTTTGATCATTTATGGCTTAGGTTTCCAGTTGGCTAATCAAGGCCTTCATCAATACAACAATACAGTTGTATTATAGTTATCTTCCTAGTATCTCTATTTGAGTAGAAGATATTATTCATTGACTATGCCTACTTGATCCAATAGGATTACTCCTGGTAACTATCTTCAGAATTCATCCTTTTAATCCACTTTGTTACCATAAATATCTTTATTTCAAATAACTCTTCTATCCATTCAGGAGTGAGTTAACTCCATCAATTATCCTATTGATTTGATTCTCTTCAACCACTCCCATCCTATAGATGATATCTAAAACTATCATTACCACTTACCTCTTCTTACTTCTTTATCTAAAGGACTTTAAGTGAATGCTATGATAAGAACAAGAGTTGCTAGGTCAAGAATTGATACGTTAAGAATTGGTGAATCAGTAGTTGATTACGTAACATTGATGAACAACAGATATTAGAATATGGTTCAGTAGAGATGATAAGGATGGATATGGAAAGAAAGATATATGGTGAATGGTCTTGACTTGGTTTCCTCCTACTCAATACAACTAATGGGTTAAGATTAAGTATTACCATGATACTCATGGTAGAAACATATGAGGATAAGATATGTCAAGATTTAGTTATTATATGCTTGTTACTTGAGTTTTATTCTTAACTTGGTATTCATGAGGGGTAGTGATGAATACTATGATATTATCACTTAAGGATCAGATATCAAGCATTAAGTAATATGTTGTGATTTAGTTTTATTACATTTGATCTACCCTTAGATCAAATCATGCTCACCCAAATAAGGTTTTAGCAAAGATCATATTGAAACTTATCGCAATAAACTTCTTCAATTTCCTTTTGTTCATTACCTTTAGATTTGAGTACTACTACTTTGAAGTAATTTCGTTCTTTTATTTGGACATACTTTTGAAAGTACTTTTATATTGATGACTTCTTCTAACCTTATGAGAATAAGGCTTAATGTTGTCATAGGTTAGTACTTCTTTTCCAATCTTTACTTGGGTATTCAGATAACAATACTTCCATTTCTTGTTTACTCTCCCCCTTAGGGTTTACTAATGGCCTCTGAACTGCCTACATGGTAATCATTGGCTTTGCAACTAGGATGTTGGTCTCTATCTTGCTCATTATTTACCTCTATAAGGTTTCATGAAAGAACTTTAGGTACACCCACACAATTGTGGATCTCCAAAATGACTCTTCCAACATTATTTGTCTTACATACTATTTAGACATTCTGTCTTTGGTAGACCTATTTTTGCGAGGCATCTCGAAAGACGGTCGCTTTAATTTTTTATACTCATTTATGTCTTACTTAACTTAGGCCAAGTTTTATGCTCTTTATGCAATAATAAGATAATTTGGTTAACTAAGTCAACCAAATATCAGCCATGGACAAATACCAGCTGCAGACCATTCTAGGGTGTATGTATTACCCTATGGTTTTCCGATGTACCCCTGGCATTCTCTCAGAATTGTTAGAACTTGAATACACTTTGGTTCCAAAGCTTCTTCTTTGTACTTATTCATGATACTTCCATTAACTTGGTACTACTACTTCATTAACTTCCTTAGCAACTTCCCCTACTTTCATTGAACCTTAAGTTCATCACTTCTTGTTGCTCCATACAATTTCTACACTTGTATTTCTTCTTATTATTGTGTAGTAATTATCTAAACTTGATCCTTTCTTCAAATTGTGTTAATACTCCTTATATTTTGCTTCACTCTTCATGTAAATCTTCATCTTGGTCTTAGGAACTCGTCACTCACTTACACGAATTCCCATTTCCTATCTAGGTCTATAACATCAAGTAATAACTGGATGTTGCAACATGCATTTGCACACCAAGTCAAACTTCATGTACAGATATAGTCAATCAAGAAGATCCAAGAAAAATCAAGAAATCCAAATGTGGTACATATAACACACAATATTCTAAGCTCGGAATATAGTAGTTGAGTATAGTATCTCTAGAATTCAGGCTTAGTTGTGTAGTATATGACACCTCATCATATAGGTTTACATTATGATACTTAACACATAGGGTCAAACTATTCTTTGCCTCATAATTTACCCAAATTTCTCAATTGCAACAAGATAAATTTAAGCAAAGTGGTCTCAATTTGGTTTTGACTAACCTTTAGTCTCACTTTTGGAATGGCTAATATAACCAACCTGTCATTATTTAGTAATCTAACCTCAGAAAATCTCTCCAAAGGACTAACCAGATTCTTAAATGAGAGATTATTAAAAAATTATGACACCTATGACTTCTATCATAGTTTTACCATGTTATTTTCTTACTTCAACTACAAGACAATTCACTAATTACATGTCATATTTACACCTATATCATGGATTCGGAGCAAATCTCACCATGACCTTGTTATGTTTTACCTATACATCATGATTTAAGCGCTAATCTAACCATGATGACTTTTTTCTCATTACACTATCATTGATTCTTAACATAATTTCACTTCATCACGTAGAATTCTCAAGTGAATCCCACATGATAACTACTCATTACATCAATATTTATCCTAATCATATTCATCATGTTGTCTTTGGTTATCAACTAACAATAATATTTTACTACTCTTCTTGAATCCTATGGTTAGGCTACACCATTTAAACTACTCCAATTGATATCCTAAACTTAGTCGTAATCTACATTACTATTTTAGCTTACTTAAGACATCTTAATTGTTGGATATATGCCCAAGAGGCAATAATAAAGTGGTTATTATCATATCTTCGTACTTATGATAAATTTTTACATACCATGCTATAAATGTATTAACCGGAAACATTAATACTTGTGTGGTTTGTAAACATAAAAGAGTCCCTAGTAAAGCATCTTGTTAAACTAGCTTGTTGGTTAATATATAATCATGGTTTCCTGATCATGAATATTGAGATGTTATTAACAATAAGGTCATATCATTAGAAGAATTATGTGATGGACATACTCCTATAGTTAAGCGTAGCATAAGATCAAGTCATTCAAATAGTTCACTTGCTATAAGCTTTTTGATACATAGTAACCTAATTCCTTCGACCATGAGATCATGCTAATCACCATCACCGGAAGGATGCTTTGATGACATCAAACACCACACTATAACTGGGTGGCTATAAAGGTGGCATTGAGTGTTTGGAAAGTATGTCTTGAGGCACATGGATCAAGAGTGGGATTTGTCCATCCATATGATGGATAGATATATTCTGGGCCCTCTCGGTGGAATGTCAACCAATTAGCTTGCAAGCATGTGACTTGCTCACAAGGGATCACATATCACGGGAACAAGAAAAGAATAATTATCGGTAACAAGGTTGAACTAGGTATGTAGAGATACCGACTATCAGACCTCGGATAAGTAAAATATCGCGAGACAAAGGGAAATTGGTTTCGTATGTAAATGGTTCATTCGATCGAAAAGTAATGATCGCAAAGTAATCATAGAAATATGTGGGAGACATATGAATTTCCAGATTCCTCTTTAGGTTATTGATCGGAGAAGAGTCTCGATCATGTCTGCATAATTCACGAACCGTAGGGAGACACACTTAAGGATTCGATGTTGTTTAGTAGATATGGAATGTGAGTAAAGATACAGAATGTTGTTCGGAGTCTCGGATGGGATCCGATATATCATGAGGAGATCTGGAATGGTCTGGAGAATAAGATTCATATAAGGAAAGTCCAATTTCGGAGTTTGGGAATGATTCCGGTGTTTTCACCGGAATGTTCTAGAAGGGTCTAGAAGTTTCACCGATCCAGAAGGGGAAGGGTACATGGATGTGTCATCACAAAGTGTAATGGTTTCATCATGTCCTAGGTCACTTGGCTGGACACTTGGAAGAGAGAAATCAAACTCTAATTTGAAAGTCAAAAAGGCAGTTTGAAAAAGTCAAATCCCAACATGGTTTCCGAGTTAGGGAGGGTTTCTGAGTTAGGGAGGGTTTCCACCTGGGTTGGGAACACCCTTGGACGCCCCCACCTATATAAGGAGAGGTGGGGCACACCCCAAGGGATCCCCCTTACCCTAGGCGCCCAAGACCCAATCCCTAGGCCGCCGCTGCCCCCCCCCCCAAGCCGCCGGCGCCCTAGATCCCCTCTAAATTGCCGCTGCCGTCTAGCCTAAACTGTAGCCACCGGCTGCCCTCTTCCCTCGGCATCTAAAACCTAGATCTCCGAGGCCCTCTTCTACTCCACCATACTCGCTCCGGCTTAGGCGAAGCCCTGCGGGATCTCCCCTCTACTTCCGACACCACGCCGTCATGCTGCCGGAATCGCGAGGAGAGAGCTACAACCTTCGCTGCCTGCTAAAACAAGGAAGAGGAAGGTCTTCATCAAGTACCGTACGTGTGATCGACTGCGGGAGCGCTGCCAGAATGCTGCGCTGGAAGGATCGACTACGCGATCTTGAGATCGACAAGTGAATGACTACATCACCCACGAGAATCTGCTCTCGTTAACCGCTTTGGATCTTCGAGGTTTAGTACTCTATCGACTCATTGCTATAATCTATTATATAGATCTTGGCTTGTGTGTGTTCATGCGAAAGAATTTTTTATTTTCCATGCTACGAACCCCTACATTAATGGGGTGCTACCATCTTGGGACTAACACTATTCCAAGAAAATATGGATAACGACTTTTAAGAAAGTTGACCAAAGCATCCAACTTAAGTGTGACAAGGTTATCCTCAAGTGGATACTCATCACAAGTCATAAGAATATTTTGTTTAGATAAGATGGCTTACTATAGTCACTATCCAACCTACAGATCTTCCTAAAAGGGTTTTTTAATCCTAAGGTCAAAGCATATGCTCTAATACCAGCTGCGGTGACCCAGCATACCACTGCATGATGTAGTACACTATAGTCGTTGACATAACACCAATGAAACACCGTTCACTAGTATTACTTCCCTCAGAGTGGTACAATAGAAACACAGCAGGTCCAAGATATGACTATAGGTTTCGACTCGACTCTTTACAAAAGATCCAGAGAACACTCTAGGTTAAAGAGAGAGAAAGAAACTTCTTACAAAGAAGAATCAGAAATAATCAACTCATGAACATCATGCTAATAATATTAGCATCTAACTATTTGGATTGCATTGCTACTATTGTAATACTCTACAGAAATAGGTTCTATGGCTAGAGATTATATTCCATCTACTCAACAACTTCGTCTTCTCTTTAGTTGATGTGTATGTTGACTTCCTTGCCTTCATTGAAGAGCTTGAGCTATTGATGACGATTCTCTTGAGCATAAATTGATGTAGACGTCAGCTTAGTGGCTTCAGAATCGAGCAAGGGTTAAGAAGATACGTTGAGTATGAGCGTACTCAGCAAGTTCACTAGAAAAGGAGTGTTTGATGCACTACATCTACAGCCATAGACCGTAGGTCATAGGTAATGCAAGTTTTCGTAAACATTTCTTCAAAGGTTGCTTTTATTCTGAAAAGCTATGTCCGTCAGCCTTCACGGGTTTACCAGAACTTTCATGGAGTTCCTTTCCCGCCGTGTTTGTAGCTCCTTGCCAGAACAGGGAGTAACAAGTTACAGTTCTTACACTCTGCAGAGGTGCATCACTTTACCCATGAGATATGTTAGCTTTGTTGCACATCCGGACCACGAACCCATTCACACTTCCTTGGTGTGAGGCCCAGACTAAGATCCAAGCCAATCACTGCCTTCTTCGCGACCCCACATGTCTCCTTGGTGTACGCCATCCCACCTATTGAATTACGGCAATTGGCAGTACAAATCGTACAGATGCCGGAACTATCGTGGGACGTTGAGGGTTCCCACCCATATGCTGCATATCTCCTACGAATTAACAATTAATTCATGCTACAGAGATAACAGCCACGACCCGCACATCTGGCTCCATGTGAGAGGGAAAAGATACAGCTAACTTCTCCGTCCCATTCCAAATCTCATGGTTAACGCGTGCTATATGACGCAAGAATCACTAGCGACATTGGTTGTTAAGTCCTAGATAATATGTTCATTTACCACCGAAACTTTCATAGCAGGTTATTACCTCATGGTAAATAACCTATAATCACATTATTATTAAAATAGTATTCTCTGACCTTTTTCAAATGCAGGTGATGACAATACTGGATTTGCAAAATACTTTATAGAAAATAATCAAAGGACATGAGCAAGTGTGAACTTTCCTTTTGTGATTGCAAGATTATGCACTCACGGTCTTCGAGACAATATAAGATCCAATATCTAAAATCAGCATCATTGGTCCGGTAAGGACTAATGTTTAAAGAAGCAAGATGCTATTGTGCATAGTAATGTAATGCAATTTGATAAACTCGAATCCCGGGGATAACATTGTTCTAGGGTTTGAATGCTAGGAATGGTTTCTTTAGAATGTGTTGTCCTTTTAGATAAGTTTCACACTTGTGATTCTTATTAAGGGTTGTGAGTGTGTGTGAAACAACATGTAAACATAATAAGTAGCATACCATAATAAAACATGGAAGTGTGGAAGGGTATCTTAAGATTGAGTATACAAGGTTGGCTTATCATTTAGAGCCTTCATAAGAAGTATTTAAACTTTAAGTTAACATTATTAAGTGTTCTTACCAGTTATAGTCCTTAAGTAAGAAAGAATTACTCCATTTGAATAATGACATCACTAGTATTTGAGACTTATCTATCTTGGTTCTTAACTTGGTTAGTCTGGTCTTGAGACGCATTAGATTTTGATTGAAATAGAGAAAAGTAAACTATAAAACATATAACAAAGTCTTTATTATAATGTTTATAGTCATGTAGACTAAAGTTTAACTTTAAGGCATAGGTGGACTTAAGATGTACTGCTTATGATAATTGTACTTTGTTCACTTCATAAGGTTTCTTTAAAGTTAACTAGGAATAGTATTACTTTTATTTGGTATAGTGGTTTCTCAAGATTATAATGGAATAGAATCATTTATGTTTTTTTATAAATGAGTGGTTATATCTTGTAAATAAGGAAATAATATTAATTAAATACTTATGAATTCACTATAGTGTCTTGGTATGTTTATAAACTTGTGGTTGAAGTAAGGGAAAAGGTTTTATTTAGTCACATATTATCCTTGAGTATTTTACATTTGATAAGGATGTTTTTAGAAAATAAGCTACACTTATGGTTGCGTGATAATTCAATAAATTGCGCTTAAAATGTGTTGAACCATTTTGACTTCATATTATCAATATTTAAGACTAATATTATTTATTAGACTCAATGTCTAATTTTAGAAATATTAACAAATTTTATTTGCCCTTATATGAATTATCAACTAAGGAAATAGGTTTAAATTCAAGTTATTAAAGTGTTTAAATTTTTATTTACCTCAAAAGTGAAATATTATATTTTTAACATGTAGGTATTATTTTTGTGATTATTTGGTATATTACAATTATTTTTGATATTTATAAATAATACGATATGATTTTTTATAAGATTTATTAATTTATAAATACTTAATAAATAATAAATATTTAATTAGGTGACATAATAATGCATGATTATAGTTTTAAATTATGGTTCTTATTTTTCTAAGATTTGTGGTATATTATTTATATTTTTATCCTTTACCATCATTAAAATATGAATTATCAAAGTATTATTACTTATAAAATCCTTATTAAATAATATTTATTTAAATAGTCAACATAATAATGTTTAATAATAAAGTTAAATTATAGATTTTATTTTTCTAAACATTTTCATATATTACATATATTTTTCTGAATTATAAATAAAAGTTATTGATTTAACAAGATTTAATCTTTTTATTTAATTTCTGGAATATTGATATTTGAATTTATATTGTTTTATCAATTTACTAAATAGGAAATACTTTTTGTACCGAGCCAAACCTAGACTAGATAACTGACTGGTGGGCCAATGGCCACATCACATGCTTAGGTTAGTGAATGCATTTGTTACCAGCCCTGCTTCTACTCATAGTCATTGACAGATGGGCCCGGTACCATGTCACATGCAACCTGGGAAAGGACTGAGTCAAACCTTGGACCCAGTCAAGGATGACATCACTTCGTCGGGGTTTGACGTCACCTCGCTGGAACACGGCGGCGATGCCAAAATATGATACTAGAGTTCATCCTGAGTTGCTATATAGACGCGCAGGACCTTGGTGGCAACTCCAGCGAGCTCAACTACGGCGGTGCTCGTTGGCCTCACGACGAAGTCGAGCTACAAGCGATGGTAGGAAATGCGGTTAAGGTTTTTAGATGCGGAAACTCACCCCTGACATGATGAAGTGGTCGGCGATGTAAATGGTGACCGGAGGCGATTAAATGGTCGCCGATTCTGACTGGCAGCTGCGGAGGAACTTGATGAAATCCGCTCGTCTCCGAACTCTACTTGATCCCATACTGCTCTCAGATGATCAATACGCGATGGCCCTTCTCCTCGACCCCTCCACGCACGTCGAGGTAGACTACAACGACGACTAGCCGAAGCTCGTTGGCGGCGGTGTTGGTGCTATTAGGGAAGACACAGGGAGGTAGAGCTAGATTTAGTGGGTTAGGAAGGATAAGAACGCGGGTGCGGCTCTCCGTGATCTATTTCTAGGTCCATGCGGCGTCACCAGCGACGTCATGATGGCGGAGATGGCTGAGATGTGTCGGTGGTGTGGAAGCTCATTGTGGGCACAAATCATAGCACAACGCCTACTGGCGAATTCCTAGCAGCTAGGGCGAAGTTCAGAGGAGGGTCAATCGCGTCCGCGGTAGTCCAGAATGACGGCGGTGAGGTGGACTCGCCGTCAGCGTGTCGGCCATGCGAAGGAGGACGAAGACGACAGAGCTCCTCCTGCGTGGGTCTCGCTTTCCAGTGAGATAGTGAAGGGGTACCCCGGGCTGGGCTGCTATTGGGTCGTTGCTGGGCTGCGACTAGGTGCACCTGGCAGTAAATAAGAGAGGAGAACAGCTAGGCTGGCCTGTTGCTTGGTCCCCTTTTTTCTATATCTCTTCTTTTTTATTTTCTGTTTTATTTTTAGATTTGAATTTTGCACAATTGGTTAAAGATTTCTTTACAGAAATTACTTGCTAAGTGTTTGCAGCAGTAATGAGGTGTATTTAGAATTATGGAGTGATCCTTTATTATACAATGTTATAATTTCTTTATTTTATTTTAATAGATCTTTTTCTCTTTAATATATTAAGAGGGACCTTGGTTATAAATTTGATTTACCTATTAAAACCTACCTTATTAAAAGATATATTATTACTCATCCATAAAACTTGCTCCTTATTAACCTATAGTTTTTAGGGAACTTTTATATGGTGATCCTTCATTACTATATGATACATAAAGTTCTAGGGAATTAATATGGTTAATATTATTCCCATGAATCTAGGAAATAGCAATGTATATATTTTATTATAACTAACATAGGAGTTAGGGTTTGAATTGTAAATTCTTACCCTAGGGTTTAGGGTACTTAATATACTTATATTCTTTTGTTGATGTGAGTAAAGATTAATGGCTAAACATATTGTCTTTATGTTTGTGATCTTTAATGATATCACTCTTTAAAACAAAAAGTTATTCTCTGGAATGCATTATGAGAGAGAATTGATAATTATAGTTTCCAGGCACATATGATTTTAATGTTTGCAGTGACAAAGATATACTTGAGTGATTTTCTAAAGGAAAATACTCCTAGAAACCACTATGGAAATAAGATGATTGATCCAATAGATGAAATAGATAATAAGTTTGATTACAGATTTAAGGTTGGATGTTTTACCAAGAATTCCTATCCTCCATAATTCATAATTCTTGACTTCTACTTAAAGAATTCCTTTCCTAGATATACTACTCCTTCATATCTATCACCATGTGTTAACATGATGAGATTTACATTACAAGAATATTCTTATCAATAATTTCTCCTCCTAAATCCATTTTTAACTACAATGAGCTTGACACTTAAGCTCCACATGAAATCCTTATAGAGATAATTCTCATCTCTAGAATATTTCTTATGAATCTAATTCCCCTTGGATGATTACTCTATTACTTCCCAAATTACTTTGTAATCTCACTTATAAACCTTATAAGCTTGTCACTGAATCTTTTCATAAACTTCTCATATCTATTCTTGGTTATATCATCTACTTCACTAATGATCACTTCTAATCCATTAAGTAGTTACTTCTAACTCCTTTCATATACTTCCTTTATCCTCATCACCAATATTACTCCAGTATCTTATTTCCCAACTTCTCCTTATACCATTATGACTTGTTATGACTAATTTAGTGTAACATATATATACTAGGGTTTAATCATGTTATATCCACCAATGTCACTTATACCTGATATAATCATTTACTCTTAGTGACTTGAGCATGATCATTATAATCCTTTGATCATTTATGGCTTAGGTTTTCAGTTGGCTAATCAAGGCCTTCATTAATACAACAATACAGTTGTATTATAGTTATCTTCCTAGTATCTCTATTTGAGTAGAAGATATTATTCATTGACTGTGCCTACTTGATCCAATAGGATTACTCCTGGTAACTATCTTCAGAATTCATCCTTGCAATCCACTTTGTTACCACAAATATCTTTATTTCAAATAACTCTTCTATCCATTCAGGAGTGTGTTAACTCCATCAATTATCATATTGATTTGATTCTCTTCAAACACTCCCATCCTATAGATGATATCTAAAACTATCATTACCACTTACCTCTTCTTACTTCTTTATCTAAAGGACTTTAAGTGAATGCTATGATAAGAACAAGAGTTGCTAGGTCAAGAATTGATAGGTTAAGAATTGGTGAATCAATAGTTGATTACACAACATTGATGAACAACAGATATTAGAATATGATTCAGTAGAGATGATAAGGATGGATATGGAAAGAAAGATATATGGTTAATGGTCTTGACTTGGTTTCCTGCTACTCAATACAACTAATGGGTTAAGATTAAGTATTACCATGATACTCATGGTAGAAACATATGATGATAAGATATGTCAAGATTTAGCTATTATATTCTTGTTACTTGAGTTTTATTCTTAACATGGTATTCATGAGGGGTAGTGATGAATACTATGATATGATCACTTAAGGATCAGATATCAAGCATTAGGGAACATGTTGTGATTTAGTTTTATTACATTTGATCTATCCTTAGATCAAATCATGCTCACCCAAAATAACGTTTTAGGAAAGATCATATTGAAACTTATCGCAATCAACTTGATGATCTACTAAAATTCCATCAAGTTAAGAGAAGCTTCAATCACTTTGTCAAATTTTAATCAAAAGCGCGAAAATTATTCGGATTTTCTATGCATGAATGCAATGCACATATCTGTGTTCGGCTTATTTCTAATCTCTAATGCTGGAATGTTATATTGACAACCTCACTGTTCGTTGGGGCAAAGTCTTGAGTTTGTGTTATGCAGGTTTCCAAGTTGCTAGAAACACCTTTGAGTCATTTTCTTCCTCCTACTGGTTCGATAACCTTGGTCTCTTTCTGAAGGAAGACTTGTTGTTGTGCTCAGCATACCTTCCTCTTGGGGTTTCCCAGCGAAGCTCTAGAGTGATCTAAGCTGCATCGGCCATTCATGATGTCCACCAGCGCGGGGAGGGGGGGCAAGGAAGAGTGCGGTCAACGTAGCCGAGCAGGTAGTGACTCCCAAGGAGCGGAAGGACCTGCGCACGCCAGAAGATGTAGTTATCCGGCGATAGCTTGATGGTGATGAGGTTTCCGAAGTGAAATGGCGGAGGCAGCGAGTGCGTCAAGAAGACTGCCGGGGGCACGTACGCCATAGGGATAGAGACGGGCGGCGCGACCGTTGGTGCCGAGGGAGAACCTGCGTGCGCGCGGGGTGAGACCCTGCAGGAGGCGCGGACGCCGTGAGGGCAGGGTGCATCGGCGCGAGATCCGACATAGAGGGCCCGGCGGTCCAGGCCGCAGAGGAGGCCGCTGGCGCGAAGGCGAGCGGAGAGACGATGGCGTCCGTGGAGGCAGGCGAGGAGGCGCTGGACGTGTGGACCGTCAGCGAGTTCCCGACGACGAAGGGGCCGGGGGATGGTTGGAGAAGGAGCAGACGCTCCTCGTCCCGATCGGGGGCCGCCGGATGGCGGCGGCGTCGATGGGGCGGGAGAGGAGGGCGGCGAGGGAGGCGGGCAAGTAGCCCGCGTTGGTGGAGCCGGAGGCGGCGGCGGCAACGATCGGCAATGGCGGCGGGGGCGGCGGTGCGGCTAGGGTTTGGTGGAGATGGCGGAAGCGTAGGTTGTAACCAAGTCTAATACCATGTCAGACAATAGAATTGAGGGAACCGGCTCTGTCCTCAATAGACTGTGTATAGCTTATATAATAGGTGTATTACAAGTGGTACAATACACGTACGAAAATATAGAAGCTATACACAGTCTAACAACCAGCTTCGCTTCACTTCCCACGTCTCCATCATATCCAACTGACCCACCAATGCTATTGTATTATCCCATGATCAATGGAATAGAAAAGTTATAGCCCTTCAGTATCAGTGGAACACAAAAGTTCACGAGACCTTCCAATCCTACTAGATAAGAGACCTATCTACGAAAATTTCTAAATGATTCACCAGTTCTTTAATGGACCAAAGATGGGCCATGCTTCACCAGTTCTTTTATGCTTCACGAGTATTAAGCAATTACAATCCAGTTTAGTGTTTAGCTTACAATATAGCAAAGATACATATGTATATATTCGGGCTCTTTTACGATACTATCAACTAAATATAGGTCGTTAATTTTTGTAGATCTAATGGTTTGTATTAATTTATAGTAGTGCCTAAAACATGACTAGTATGGAAGATACTAGTGAGTAAAACCGCAGACTCAGGATCAAAATGGGAAACGTTACAATAACAAACAAACAAACGCGTTAAAGATGGAAGGAGTTACCACCTGTTTCAACTGCATGTATCGCCTCCAGTCAGCTACTTCATGGCGCGGTGCTGGTCTAAACTTGAAGCTGCCGGAGTTGTCTCCCTTGAAAGCTAGAATAAATTAACAAAATATGATTTGGCAGTCGTTTGGTTGAGAAGAGCCACCAGACTAGTTTCTAGGCCATAGGCCATCCCTTTTTGTTGTCGTGCTGCGTGGCCGGCCGGCGGCGTACATGAACTCCGATCGAGGGGAGGTGATTAAGTTGTAGGAATAATCAGTAGGGAGCTTAAAAAGTTAGGATGTATCTCTTCACTATCTACTATATAATTTTGCTTAAGATGGTTTTCGTCGTCCCGTTTTTTCGTTCGTCGTGCCTTTTTATTCTTTAACCCCTCAAATAGTAAAACATCAGTCTGCAGTCCTTACTCTTATCCTCCTGCGCGCATCCACAGCTCCCGCCTCCGGTGGTGGCGGAGGTCCTAACCGGAACTAGATCCGTGCAGTCGTGGTTGACCAGCTCGTTGGGTCCGATGTGTGTGTTAATTTTGATAGTAAAACAATGAGATCGTGGTTGAGCTCGTGGTTGTTTTCCTCACTGAAAGATTGCGGAAGTATTGATTGGATTATAATATTTAAACTACTAAATATAATATAACCGTAATATACTCTAACACTCACCACCAGCGTCACCATTCTGTACCCCGATGGCATGCATCGGCTTCCTCATCCTTGATGCTGTCTTGTAGGTGCTCGAAGATATGCTTCGATGGCGGCCGCGATCACAGAGAAGTCGACCGCGCCATCCTGGTTGATGTCCAGCCGCCTGCAGAATCTATGGAGCCCATCCCCTTCAAGCTCAATTGATTCTTGGTCCGGCAATCTCTGAATTGGTGCTTCATAATTTTCTTTAGTGTTCTATTAGTTCTATTAAACAGTTTCTTCTCTATTCATCCCGTTCTTGTGTGTTTTTTATACCAGATATACTCACTTAAATCAAAAGTTTCTTGCTACAAAGATTACCGTATTAAATAGAAAATCATGTCTATAATCAGTAAATTGCATCTTTATTTCAAAATAAGGCATGCGGTTCAAATTCTCGAATTACAAAATAATAAGTGGATATAGAATTCATCACTGACAATGATTTTTATGTGGAACTAAAAGGCCGCGTTGGCTCCTAGCCTTCGACGTCGACAATAATTCTGGCCTTACCTGCTCGGTCGTGTGCTCCCATCTTGCGCAGTGCTGAGTTCCTGGAGGCAAAGCGGAAGCGAACAAGGAGCCGTAGAACAGTAGTGTATGATGGCAGGTAATCTCTCGAATACCAGATGAAATACGAGTTAGTTGGGTCTGATGTGTGTGTGTTAATTTTGATAGTAAAATAATGCAGTGGCTCAGAAATGAAACAAAGGTTAACTACTTTCATTGGGATTATGGGGACTATGGGAGCTTGATCTTAAGATTAATGTAGGTCGGCATGAAGAAGGGATCTGGCGGGGCGTTCATGCTGCCCGTCATGTAGGTCACGACGAAGCGACTGGATCTGGCGAGGAGGTCGCCAGAGGACTCCGATCCGGAGTCGGAGTCAAAGATCTCGAGGACGGATGATCCCTCGAAATCCCCGGCATTGGAGACTCGTGTGATGGATCCCTCAGGGTGACATGGCGGTGATGGATCCAGTGACCGACGCAAGGGTCGTTGAGTCGACGTCATCGTAGAGGGCCAATTTGTCCGTGGCCGCGTCGGTTCCGGCCACGTTGCTGGTGGCCGAGTCATACTCGGAGGCGATGCAGGAGATGGTGCGGATCTGGCCTTTCGAGAGCAGATCACGATGTGGCAGCCACCCACTGATGATCGCCGTCTCCTTTGGGGCGACGGTGTCTGTGAAGCCGACGAACAGGTTGATGGTGTCGATCGGCATTATGGCGTTGTGCGTGACTGGGCGCGACGCCGGGACGTAGCTACTGGGAAAGATCTAGAGGATCTCGCTGCACGCGATCATGCGGCCGGTGGCGATCGACCTTGGCGAATAGTGTTTCGCCTCAGAACTCAGGCCGGGTCAGCCATGCCCCATGGTGGGCGCCACTATCGTGGGAATGTCCAGGACAGAAGCTACTAGGGGTAGCGAGTAGTAGGATTTGGGGAAAGAGCGATCATCCATTTGCGAAACGATATGAGCGCAGAGACACAGGGGTTTACCCAGGTTCGGACCCTCGTAGTGTAAATACCTACTCCTGCTAGATTGTATTATTGCTTGAGTAAAATGGTGGCGAGCTCAGCGACTAGGTGGCGAGCTCGGCGACTAGGAGGCGAGTCGATGGGGTATATAATTGAACGTGAGTAGAGAGAGTACCCTAGGGAGGTTTATATAGGGGTACCTTACTAGGGTTTACAGATATACAACCGAGTCAGTTAAGGACTCGGAGGATATGACCTAATTCGACTGGGCCTATCTACGCTTCTAAGCCTCCAACTTCCAGTCGCCAGGCTTCATCTTTAGCTGCATTCCAATTGCCGTCCTGCAGGCCCACTCGCCAGGGGCTTGGTCCAGTAGGAAACGTCCTTCTAGGTATACCCCATTCGGCATATCCCATCAAATAATGAGTTTTTTTAATAATTTACACGAATAATACACGAATTGAGGCATTTACAATTGTAGCGCTACCTCGGTAATTGAAATTCCGATCGGGTCCCATCGGCATTTGAAGTGTCGATAGGCCTGTCAGAGCACCCCCTGCTGTGGCAGAGAGATGGTCGGCATTTTAGTGTCGATAGCCCTACTCGGCTGTTGAACAGCCGACCACCTTAGATGCCCCCGACGACCGCATGGATCATGCGAGGTATTTAGCAAGCCTAATAAAAGTGATCTGTTTTCGGTTCCGCCAATGTTTCGCGCCCTTTACCTCCTGCCACCCCTTCCCGCCGTTTTCCTTCCTATTCTTCCCAATGCCTCTATAAATCCGAACAATGAGATGTTATCTCTTTACCAAGTTCATCTGTCCCTCCTCTTTATCTTGGCATATCCCTCTCCTCTCCATCATGAGTGTGCCCTATTTGGACCAAGAGTATAGGCGTAGCAGGCTGTCCACTATGTCGGACGTGTTTCCCTGGCCACAGATGTCCGTAGACCTTTTCCATTTAGCCAAGAATGTTACGATATACAATAAACCAGCCACATGGGATGACCTCCTTGCTAGTGATTATGTTCTCGCTAAGCTTGGTAGGGCAGTTCATTGGAGAGGGTGGAAACTTACGACCCCAAATTAGGTACGAGAGGAGCTTATCAAGATCAATGCAAGGTGGAACGTGCTAGAATTTAAGAGTAAAGCTGACTGGCTGCAGAAGGCTGAGGAACCTTTTTGGTGGATAGAAGAGAGCGAAGATGAGGATGATATCTTCATGCCGCAGTCCGTTGGAACCAACGGAAGAGCTGAGTGGGACAAGAGTCAGGAAAATAAGAAGGCGCGGGCCAAGAAGAACAATGACACGCTTCCTCGACACGCCTGAGAAAGGACTAAGCCTGCTGACGAGGTACAAGAGGAGCGGAAGAAAGAGAACGTCCGTATTGAGCCATCTCAGTCTGTAGCTCCCACGTCATGTCGGCCTGGAATTTTATCATAGTTTAGTATGCACTATATAGGCACCCATGTTCATTATTCTCTAAAAGAGTACTTACTATTGACTGTCTAGACTTCAATGTCGACTAGTTAGGGTATATCTCATTGTCATGTGCGTGTGGGATGGGACATAGCCATGTCATCGACATTTACCTCTGTAAATATGTGTGAAATAACTCCATATCAAATGGGACAGCGTTCCACACTTATGTCGTTGTATTCTGCCACTCGTAGATGTAACTCGAAACCCGTAGGAGTCATTGAATTGAGGATCTGCTATTACCTTTCCGAGAGTACTTGGCATTACAATTTGTTAGACCATCATTAAAGAACATAGATGAAGTAAGACACATTCCCGGTGTACATGTATTAACTTACATGTGCACGACATATGGAAGGAGAACATCTGGACATGGGGATCTACCATCTGGCAAATAGAACAATTATCATTACCGTGAGATATGACAAATAGAACAAATATGAAGAACCAAACGAACCTGATACTGCTCCAACCATGCAAATTTTGGGCCATCATTTTCACTAGCAAAGGTCGTAGCTCCATCACGGATGCCAAAGAACCGTTGGGCCATGTCTTGGGCCCAATTCGCTGGAGGATCCACTGGGCCTACGGGCACGCTAGCCAACGAAAGTCTCAGCAAGAATGAGACATCCTGAAGGGTAGGAGCCATCTCTCCCTAGCGAAAGTGGAAAGTGTGACTCTCGGGCCTCCATTGATCCACCAAGCAGGTGAGCAACGAAGAGTCGTAGTGTAGGAGAGAAGTTGGAAGCCATGATGTCGCCCTTCTATCTCCTCCATACGAGTGGCCTTAACCAAACACACGAATGGTAAAAACCCAACCCACGTCAACCTTCATAGGGAGATACCACAATAGTTTATTTACGGTATCCCAGAAATATCACAACAACAAGAGAAATAAATTTCACATACCTCAAAGCCAATCAGGATGTATCAACCAGTTTGACATGGGAGTGCGAGTCACTAGGTGCTTCTAGGTCCCTGGGTTAGCATCCAATAACGTCGACCAGTGCTTTCTATCTATGTTAGCATTCAGCAAAGATTCTGCCATCTACACATAACAAATTATAAAACATATTAAAAATTATAAAACATACTTTGATATAGTATGCAAATTTTTTAGAACATAGTTCCACACATTTAAAACATATTTCCATACATATTACAAATTTAGAACGTAGTTCTACACATATTACAAATTTAAAACATAGTTCCACACATATTACAAATTTAGAACATAGTTCCACACATACTACAAATTTAAAAGATAGTTCCACACATATTACAAATTTAGAATATAGTTCCACATATATTATAAATTTAAAACACAGTTTCACACATCTAGTTTCTTCCTCTACCTCTTCTTCCTCTGTCTCTTCTTCCTCGGCTGCCACGTCCACGAGGAGCCGCTCCTCCAGTCCCGAAGATGTGGCAATTAGTGTATCTATGACCAAATTGATTACATAGAAAACATTGCCTAGTAGGGCCTCCGGCTTCAGATTCATCCATATTATTATGGATGCGGACACATTGTCGCATTCCTCTGCCTGTCCGCATTAGTTCTGAATCTAAGATGTAAACCCTTTCACCTGGATTTACTTTGTTGAAATTGCCCCATTCCCTATATCCCATCATCTTGCATGTCCATATATTGGTCGCCGGCTCCTTAAGGAAATAAGGAGACACAAACGAGATCGCATCCATACCCAACTACCCGCATGCAGCAAGTACATGCAAGCAAGGCAAATTCAATAGCTTGGGTTTATTGCACGTGCACTCATATGTTGGCCAGGCTTCATTGCCTATCCTCACCTCCTGTGTCTTTACCTCTTCTCTAGTTCTGATCCGGTTGGAAGAGAGGTGCACCTCGAACCTTCTTTCCTGATTACCGATGGGCGATGGCGACGACATGCATGGACCGAGCCTTCTCCATCTTGTCATCCATGTAATGCATGATCTTTGAACAGTATCTCGTGTTTGGGTTGTTCATGATATGCATCTGACCCATCTAGAGTTTGTCTCTCAAGTACTCCAAAGTTCCGATGAAAATACATTCCACAATGGCTGTTAATGGCAGAGCCCTGCTTCCTCTCAATATGAAGTTGTAAGTTTCAGTAAGATTTATAGTCATGACGCCAAACCTAGCACCATGAGTGTCATGCAGCAGAGACCACCTCTCCATAGGTTCGTGCTTTGTCCATTACTGAATTTTTTAATCCTTCTCCTAGGCCTCCTCCTAGTACCAGGTTGGTCAAATCCTGGCAAGTCACAAAGGGTAATGGGTTCTTCCTCCGGTGGTGCTGCTCATATTGCTTTCTGTGTAGCTAACGTCACTACATGAGCCGCGACCGCTGCTGCTCTAGCTGCTCTCCTCTGCGTAACATGTTTTTAGTGAAGTCATCTAGATAGCCACGACACTTGATGTACTTCCACTCTTGGTTTTGCTTCCAAAGCTTCTTGAATAGGTTCATAAGGGCCTTGTTCCTGAATTGTGAGAAAAAGTTGGCCCCTAGATGTCGCATGCACCAACGACCCCTGCATGTCCTTCCATGGAGTTACTTCATCAGGAGCAGGCTGTGTGAGCTTGTTTATAGCGCTTAGTAATTTAGTATACCCGAATGCCTGTCATGAAGGACGCACACATTTAGGGTATCTTTCACAATTGCTATCTTTAGCTGCCTAAAAAACATACCCAAATCTCGGTGTTCTCACTCTCCATGAAACCAAATGCAAGTGCAACAATTTGATTGTTCCCGTCTTAACCTATGGCAGCCAATATCTGACCCATGTACTTGCTAGTGAGAAATGTACCATCCACACAGATGACTGGTTGACAGTGAGTGAAAGCTTCTATGCATATAGCAAATGAGAAGAACACTCGATGCAGCACCCTCAAATTAGGTTCCTGTGGCAATGTAAAGTGTTGGATGTCCATGTAGGTGCCTGGATTCCTAGCCTGCAATGTCTGGAGCATCCTAAAAACATAGTCGTATCCATCTCGAAACGAACCAAATCTTGCCTCCAGTGCCCTCTACTTAGTCCTCCAAGCCTTTCCGTAAGAAATATTGTAGTGGAATATGACAACAATTTTGTTGATGATAGCTTTCACCCCCATGGCTTTGCTCTCCACTATCTCCATATATAACAGTCTGGCCAGGAGGGTTGAGGTGAGGTTACGATGGTCCTAAAGGACATTGGGAAGTTGACATGTGTGCAGCACAACGTCAGTGACCTTCCAGATGGTGTCATACTGAGGGCGATGGGCATGCACCCTTGCCAGACATCCGGCTACCTTGAAAACCAATGTCAAATGTTGTTGGGATGACACCTTCGTTCTGAAGACCCGTTGCATGGACAATGCCCACTCAATGATTGCCTCTTGCAGATGTCTCTTGCTAGGATATAATGCACCCAGGGAAATGTTGTTCGCGTGATAGTGCCACGTGGAATTATGCCCATCGTTCACATTTATTGTTGTTGTGTGTTCATTATTCCATGATGCCAGAATAGGTTGGACAATCTCTTCTTGATCAAACTCGGCGGAATCATGAGAGTTATCACTCTTGCCTTCTGAATCTTCGGCTTCCATCTGATCTTGCAACCAACCTTCGTGTATCCCATCCTCATCAGCTTCACCACTGAAAATATCTTCCCCTATAGTTTGACCACCGTCGGCTGATTCATAACCATCACCCCCGGTGTATGCATAGCTACTTTGACCAGATTCATAACCACCATCGTCATCTTGGCCTTGACTCCTCTGGCCTTGATAGTAGTCAGCACCACCAACGCTTTGGGCTTGACTGCTCTCGCCATGATCATAACCACCAACACCATGTTGGGTCTGACTACTCTGGCCATGATCATAGGCAACCTCTTTTGCCATAGGTAGCACTAATACACTAGGGTTAACTACTCTTTTCTGACAAGGTTGCACATATTTGACCCATTTATGTTGTGCTTCTATCAGCCTTAAATAAAAATTATGGGTAATCCTTGACTTAGTCCATAAAACATGCACACCGACAGTATGGGTCGGAGGGAGCCCTAAACAAGAAGATAACCAATCCTTCAACTCAGTAACGGACAATGTTTCAGGATCCTTAAGCACCTCATCCATAAAATGAAACTCGCTCAAATCAGCTCCATGCTAGTTTGTTCTGACGACACTGTCACCATAGTAAAACCTAAACACTACATTATTTGACATAACTTTCGACCTAAAAAATACCGAAATTGTCAAATACACGTACAATGGCACATAATACTCTACAAATATACTTCTAATCCTCTAGCCAAAAAATGTTACAACTAACAGACAGCGCGTAAGGCTACCTATAAACATATACAAATGACTGCATTTAGCAAGAAATTAGGGTTTACCCTTGAAGCGTGTGAAGTACGATCGTGCAGCAGTCTTCAGTAACCGGATTGGCACCTCCACCATGCAGCTGCCTCAAGTTGCAGCCCCAGCCTCCACCATAGTCATTGCTCCTCAAGAACACCACCAAATCCCTCCATAAAAATGACTCAAATCACTACACCTGTTTATCCCATTAGTAGATCGGGACTTTTCCTAGCTTCCTAATATGTTTCAGTACCGAGTTTGGATGGAAATCTGAGCTGAAAATCGGTGCAGCAGCTTGGGGAAACGAGAGAAAGAAGAAGAAGAAAGAGGGAAGGAGGAAGAAGAAAGGAGAGAAGAGGACGATGGGCCGGCACAGGGCAGATAAGAACGCCCTCTTCGGCATTTCAAAAGCCGACAACAACGGTCGGCATTTCAAAAGACGACATTGCCCCGCCCCTCCCCTGTGGGTCGACAACCCAGCCAGGCAGACCTAGTTGTCACACCGGTCGGTTGTTCAAAAGGCGTCAGCACCGGTCGGCTTGTCAAGTGCCGATGTGTCTTGGTTGGCATTTCAGTTGCTGAGGCCGCGCTAGAATTGTAAATCCCTCAATTCGTGTATTATTTATGAAAATGATTACAAACGTATTATATAAAAAAATAGCCTTCTTCGCATGTCATAAATTGATGCCGTCGGACAAATCTTCGACCACCACCGGCCACAAGTTTTCAAGTGACTCCTCCTGCCAGTGCCGGACCTATCTGATTTGTCTAGTCTATTTTAGCTACACCTAGTGCCTTTATGAAATTAGACTCATTCACACTTCGTCATGACGAATCTACACCTTCGACAGGATGCCATGATCAGTTGTGGACCTGACTCAAACACACTTATATATATACTTTCTCTTTTTCAAAATATAAAATGTTTGTCTTGTGAAGTAAATGTATTTAGATTATTATTAGTATGTAGGTTCACTTAGGTTTAGAGTGAAACTAGATACTAAAAGAAGTCTAGATATATTTTCTTTATAAACTTAAAACATCTTATAGCATCTCTATTCGGCTTCCTAGGACACCGATCCCACGGTGATTTTTTGGTCCGGATACCGAAAATCGGCCCAGTAGCGTTCCCAGGACCCCGGTTTCGTCCGGATTTGGACCAACTTTGCTTGGGACTTCCCAGGCCAATCCCGGGTTGCTGTGAATGCCCTGGAAATGCCGGACGAAGCGAATTCGGTGAAAAAAACAAACGGCGAGTGGACCCGCCCAGTCAGCGACGGGAACCGAGTCATCGTCGTCCTTCCGCCTCGAAACCCTGCTGAGGACCGTCGAACATTAATTACTCATCGCTTCGGTCACGCGTCGCCGTAATGCCGCTCCACCGCCGCCTCCTCGGCTCCCGCCATGGACCGGCGGGCAATAATTTCCCGCCGTTTCCCCTATTCCCGCCCTCGCCGCTACACCCCTCCCGCCCTCGCCACCCGCCTCGACCTATAAAAGCTGTACTCCTTGCCGGATCTCTTCACAATCTCTCACAGCTCCCCAGCTCTCCCAACTCCGGCGAACACCAAACTCCGACGAACTCCCCACACTTCCCAATGGCCGAGCGCTTTTCCTGACGACCCTGCGGCAGCGAACAGCTTCGGCCGCCGCACTCTGTAGCCGCGGGAGGCCCGGATGATCCACGACGCGGGGAGGCCGGACGTTCGTCTCCCCCCGGCTGGAAGCTCAGCGCCGGCGGGATCCCAATTCCGCCAGTGCCGGCTGACGAGGAGATCGTCGACGAGATCCAGGCCGCCATCGCGGCCATGGAGGACCCGGACCTTGCTGAGGATCCGAGCAACCTCCATTTCTGGGAGCAGTTCTTCGCTGACCGGCGGCTCCAGGAGCTCGCCCGCCATGAGGGGCCGCCGGGGTCGCCGCGAAGAGAAACAACGCGGCGTCGGGCCGCCGCTCGTGGAGCGCTCTCGGACAAACGCTCGCCGCCGTGCTAGAGCACATCCACGCCGGCAACAACCCACACCTCGGCTTTCCCCACAACCCAACACCGGCGTCAAGGGCGAGGCGCCATCCTTCGGCCAACTGGCTGCCGAGGAGGATGGCCAGCCTCTCCTCCTCCTCCGCAGCCTTGGCCTCCCACTCCTCCGGGTCCGCGTCAGCGATGTCGCCGCCACTCCGGCCGATCAAGCGCGAGCCGGAGATGCCGTTCCGCTCGCCGGAGCCAGCCGAATGGGCAGTCCCCGTCGACAAGGACGCCTTCGTCTTGAAGATGGCGATGGAGCAGTCCCTCCGCGACGCCACGCCCTCGCCACCGGAGCCTGCATCGCCTGACATTCACGCCTGGTCCAGGGCGGACTGGGAGGAGACCGAGCAACACCATGTCCAGCGCCAGCAGGAGCAGGCCGAGCGCCAGGCCTGGTCTGGCTGCGTGCTCCCCTACCAGGGCGCTCCGCTCGTTGTCCTCGACGACGACGAAGAGGCCGGCCCCTCCTACCATCCCTGGAGGAGCGGCGACGATGACGGCCAAGGCAGCTCCCGCCCGCCACAGCCGCCGAGCGACGACGACGGCAAAGCCGACCCCGAACTTCGACATGTAGAAGCGGCGTCGGCATCGGCATCGGCATCCGCATCCGCATCGGCGGTGGCCTTTAATTTTTATGTTTTTTAAGTTATTGTTAGCCTAAATCTAGTTTAAATTCTGGTGTTCGCCCGAATTCTATGTAATATATATGTATTCGCCCTTAGTTAATGAAAACTGTCTCGCCCAAAGTTTGCCGAAATTTGTTGAATTTTGGCCAAACGGAACTCGGTCTAGGAACACGAGTGGGAAACTCGGCGTTCCCATGCCAAAGACGAGTTTCCTCCGGTCCAAAATAGGTCGGATTTTGGTCTGGAATTATGTTCACTAGAGATAGAAATGAATGCTTCATGAAGATATGGTTGTGTTGCCACGTACGTAGCAACAAATAAACGTATGCATGAGACGTACGATGATGACTTGACGGCAGCGTCAAGGTTCCGATTAGTAGTGGTCAATCAAGTAAGTAAATATCCAGCTGCGTGTGCATCGATCGAGAATTAAAAGGCAATCGCGTAAATTAATTGGGAACGGCAGGAAATCAGATTGGTGAGGGCCAGCGGCAATCAAGGGATTAGCTAACGATTCTTCCAGCTAGCGGATCAGAGTCCTGATCGGTAAAGAGAGAAGAGCCATAGGCACCGAATGGCAAGTAAAATCAGAATTCAATTAACGCGGTTCTTCCAGCTCCGCCTGGCGGCTATAAATAGACAATATTACTACTCTACGATCTAATCCCTCAGAACAGTCTAGCCTTACGTAGAGAAGAGAAGAAGAAGCACGCAGAGCGAGCGAGCGACGCTGGTAATACTGGAAGTCGATATGGGCCGCAGGGAGAGGAAGATCGCCAAGGACCTCGTCAAGAAGATCCCTGGTACGTATACTATATACAGTTCCGATCGATCTGACTCACTCCATCCACCGATGCCTATCATCCATCTGCATGTTTTAGTTTTACACGATGATACTACCGATCTATATATGTCTTTCCAGGTGTGGTGGATGTGGACGTGCACGAGACGGGGCACGTGGCCATCATCGGCACGGCGGACACGGCGACTCTGAAGGAGAAGCTCGAGGCGACGCTGAGGAGGCCCGTCGTCGTCCTGGCCGACCACAGGGCCACGCCTGCTCCTCCCCACACCTACGGATATGGCGCGATGCCGCCACGGGGGGCCGCCTATCGCCGCACTCCCTTCGGCGGCATCCCCTCCCAAGATGAACCTGCACGACCGGTGGTATTCGGCGTCAACATGGACGTGCGCTGCCAGAAGGCGGCCAAGGAGGATCTCATGAAGATCCCGGGTAAGTAACTACTCGTACGCTTGATCGACTAATTGAATTGGAGATGCATGCATGTATTATTGCTTACACATACGCCGCTATACATTGTTGTCTTTCTAGGTGTGGTGGAGGTCTGCGCCTCGCTAGTGACGGGTCACGTCGGGATCATCGGCATGGTCGACGCCGTCACGCTAAAGGCCCGTCTCGAGAGCAGGCTGAGCAGGCCTGCAGTTCTCATCGCCGATTTCGGGGCTGCGCCTGCTCCTCCACTTGGACTGGGTGGTCGATATGGCATGGTGCCACCTCCGAGCTCTGCTTTCCCGGCACCTTACAACCCGTATGTCGGCTACCACCAGCCTCGTTACGGCGCCACACCATCGCCAGAGGACGGCTACTACTACACTTCCTTCGGTCGCAGACCCTTCGGCCCCCCTTACATGCCGAACGATGCGCCGGAGGACTGCTTCGAAGATGAGCACCACAACGGTTGTTGTTTTTGCTCCATTGAGTGATTGACGTTTCATGTCTCCCTCTCTCTCTCATAGAGAGATATACAATATATGATACTGAATAATTTAGTGGAATAAATCCAGGTTATACGTAGTACGCTCTCTGCTCTATATATTGTACCTGTGTCAGTTCGTTTTGAGTTTTATTACGTATATGATTTTCTTTTCGTGTGAACATGAATCTGGTCTTCTACAATAATCTTAAGCTAAGGTGATTAACTTTGACTAGATGACAGCCGAAAACTAATCATTAGTTCTACTCATGGTTGTTATACATATGATTCACTAACTTTTTGAAACTGCCAGACACCAACACATACACTTTGAGCATGACGGGTTCACCTGTTAGCTGAGAACCATCGTGTTCACAATCTAAAATTAATTTGTCTTGGTACTTGCGAAGCCGATCTGAAACTGAACCGCGTTGAGTAAATTGTATTACCTGTCACTAAAATAAAATACATTCATTTTAGTGACAAGTAATATGGATCGGAGGAAGTATTTAACTTGCACATAGAACTATAGTTGAAGGAATAGTTGTTTTGATTAGAGATTCTAATTTTATTTTTGGAACATAAGGAATGTGATGGTTTTCTAAAAATATGTTTTTATGTCATCTATTGTTTTATTGATTATTAATTAAAGTCCCTTGTTTCTAGGAATCGATGTGTGGGTGCTATTTCTATTTGAGAATAATCTTTTGTATCCCAGCCGCCTCGTACGTGACACCACCATCCTTTAGTAAAAGAAGGTGTATACTCCCTCTTGTCCAGTTTATTAGACGCAAACGTAATTTAAGAACAACTTTGACTAATAATTATGGTCAACAAATTTTACATAATTATGTCACAAAAATTATACCATTAGATTCATCTTTAAAAGTAGTTTTCAATGATATATTTTTTGGGACATATATTGCATATTTTATTGGTCAAAACTGATGGTCAAAGGTTTTCTTAAAATACGTACATGCCTAATTAACTGGAGCGGAGGAAGTACTATTTTTTAAGCCAAGCAATATAAAGTTTGAGCAATCTTATAGAAAAAAAACCATGGATTGTATCAATATAACATGAAAAATGAGTGCATGATGTACCATTGATAGTTTTTTCAAATAGCCTGGTCAAAATTTATTATAGGACGTAGGTAGTATGTTTGTACTGTAAATATGGACTTAGCTAATGACATGTTGCGCCACAGGTACAGTATTCAACCTTAAGTTTGTTAATGCCAATGACAATTGATGAGATTGATTGATCTTAGGAAGTGTGAGGTATTACCACTTAGACTCTAAGCACAATGCACAACCCAGAGTTAATTGGCCTCCGGCAGGTGCACTCTCCCCCTCTCCCTCTCCTCTCCCTCTCTCTGTAGTTGCGCCTCCTCCTTCCAGTTTCTGGCCGAGCCGAGGCCCTCTCCGGCGGCGCTGCCGCCGGAGAGCGGCGGAGGCGAGGCCTCCCCCCCAGTAGTCTAGGTTTGTGGCTTCTCGCCGTAGGTGTCGTAGGTCTAGGTTTAGGGATTTCTGTGTTTGCCTTTATGGCGTTTGGCGAGATGCCGACTGGTCTGTCCCCGATGGCGCTGCTGCACGGCGCCGGCCGGCCGTCCTTGCAATACTTTGGTGAGCTTCTGAGGTTGAAGTGCGCGGAAGTTGCTGCTGTGGATGGAGGCCCTCTGAATAAGTGCATCGGCTTCCTCTGGATCTGGGAGCCTAGCGTGGTCCGACTCCCCCTGGCCGGCCTTGGTGGCGAGGGGTGGGAGGAGGACGAGGCGGTGGCTGCAGGTTGCAAGAGGCGGCGTGGGAGTTTGGCGTTGGGTCGTTCTGACCAGATCTGGCGTCGGCTGGTGAAGAAGAGCTCCACTCTGGTGCTCCTATGGTTGGAGACAGAGGCGGTGGTGAACTTTGACTCCAGTGGCTCCTCTGATAAGGTCAGTTGGCTTGGTGGGTTCGTTCTTGCGGTGCAACCTTGTCGATCTTCTCTGGACGGCCGTGGTGGCGAGGGGAGAAGTGCTGGTGTGGGCGTGCTGCGAGCTGGAGCTTCGTCAAGCCGTGGAGTTGGTGCTGTGTTCTCTGGATGTGCCACGGTGATTCCAAGAGGAACACCGATCTTTGATGCCGCTGGAAGGCATCCTGCAACGCCCGTGAGGCGTCTCTTCAACCTCCATTCAAGGAGGCCCTTCATCGATGGATCGGCGATGGCGTTTCTCATCCTCCTCCTCCCAAGTGGTGTCGTCCCCGGCGAGGAAGTCGATGGTTGTCGGTGGATTCCGTCCCAGTTTTCCGTCGACGAGGCAGATGGACCGGATCGCGTTTGCTCAGAAGTTCTTGAGGTCCTCTGTGTGTTATTCCAGTACCATGCTATAATTCCTTTTTCTCTTTGGGGTCCTTGTTGTAATTGTACCGCCGCTCTGAATCAATGCAGCACTCTCTAGGCCCTTCTGGGCCTTTCCGTTCAAAAAAAAGAGTTAATTGGCCTTGTTACTCAGAAACTCTGTCCAGTTGAATCACATTGGTACCAGGAGCGGCAATTTAGCACTGTGTGTGTATCGAAAATGTCGGAAGCGAGACAATATTGTAGCCATAAGTTTTATTTATAAGTTTAGCCAAAGATGATATGTCGTGTCACTGACGGAGTTGGCGGAATCGGACAGAATTCCAACTATAAGTTTTATCTTGTTTTGTTGTCTATGTATGCCACTATATAAGATCTAGATTCTTTGACATTAGAGCAACTAACCACGAGAAATTTAAAATTACTTACTAATAGGGATATACTAGAGCATTCAGATAGGGATCTACGAGAGCATTTAGGGATCTACCAGAGCATTCAGATAGGGATCTACCAGAGCATTCAGGTAGCTCGAGGATCCAAGGCATTTGTCGGCGGACGGTGTTGATTTGTCGAGATACTTGATTCGTAGCAGTCAGATAATCTATAGATACATTTCTATATTGGTTGATTATGTTTATTTCTTCAACTAATTAATTTGTATTACATGAAAATAATAGTTATGCATTCGGCGTAATACTTAAGTATAACATGGTAATTAAGATGTCCTGAATCTAGCACGAGTAAGATGCCCAAGCCTCAGTTACTAAATGAAAGCCGTAGTATCCTTATAAATTATTTCATTAATAAAAAATTGATCTGTTTTAGAACTGTTTTCAAAATATTTCCTAGCCGGGCATGCTTTATGGAGCTACATTTTTGCACTTATTTCATAAGCTGACTATGCAATCGAAAATAAGATACCAGAGCTACCTCCAGAGGAGTATGCCGTGCTTTATTTTAGAATTTTTGAGGGAACACAGGATCATAACAGCCACATAAATGATTAGCTATTCTTTGATTTGGTATCCAGCATCTATTTGTTCATTTGGATTAGAGCATCTCCACTCGTCTACCCAGGACGCCGATCCGGACGCCGAATTTTCGGTCCGGACGCCGAAAATCGGCCTAGTCGCGTACCCAGGAACCTGTTTTCGTCCGGATTTGGGCGAACTTTGGTCCGGCCTTCCCAGGTCGTACCCAGGATCCCGGGAACGCCCTGGGAACGCCAGACGCAGCGAAAACGGGCGTGGGTCAGCTCTGTCGGCAACAGAAGGATGAACTCCCGCCACTTTGCCGAGCTCCCGCCCTTTTATTTCTCCCCTCCCGCCTTTCTTCCCCATTCCTCCCCACTCCCGCCACTCCATCGAGCTCCCGCCAACCATGCCGCCCAAGAGTTTCGTCCAACCCAGATCGATCCTCGGCGAGGGTCCGATGGAAAAGAAGGCGAGGAAGCCGAGAACGCCGGCGAAGAAGCCGGAGGGCATGTCCTCCGCCGAGTGGGCGGCCAAAGAGCACGCCAAGAAGATCGCGTCGGACGATCGGAAGGGCAGAAAGGAGGGGGCGAAGCTCCAGCAGGAACAAGAGGCGGCGACAGAAGAGCAGGCGATCATGAGGGCAAAACAGGCGGCAGCGACGCGGTCGGCGTTGATGGCGGCACCGTATCCACCCCACTGGGGAAGCCAGGAAAGTGTCGGCTCGCCATCCGAATTCTCGCCAATCTCTCCTGCCGGCTTCTAGGAGAGCCAGGCGATTACTCGACAGAGATACTCCTTGTCCCCCAAGTTCGACGGTGGATTCAACCCCAAAGTGGTCTTCCCCTGCCCGGCGTCGCGCCCTCCTTCGTCCTTCAACGTGGACATCAACATCCCCTACTCCACCTCTCCGGCGTACGCAGGCCCCGCGCTGCGCCGCGGCCCACTGCCTTTCGGCGGAAGCTCAGCGCAATCAGCCTACGGCGAGGCCGACACGCGCAACATGTTTGGCGGAATGTCGGTCGCCCTGCCGGCCAGCATGTCGGCCGAGATATACATGGAGGACATGATCGCCCAGGGCTCGGCCTCCAACCCCTCCTTCTTCACCAAAGATCAGTTCCGGGCCGACGCCGAACACAACATCGAGTCTCAGGATTTCGCCGACCTCGACGCCGAGGAGACGTAGGCCGAGCCGACGCAGGCGGAGGACGCCGAGGTTGAAGCCGTGCTACTAGCGAAAGGCAAGAAGGGGAAGAAGAAGCCGGGCACTTCGGCGTTGTAGGCGCGCATCAAGTGGACCGTGGCCGAGGACACTTGTCTCGCAGAAGCATGGAAAACGGTGAGCATGGATTCGATCAGTGGTGCCAACCAGAATTTCGACAACAATTGGAGGCGCGTGAAGCTAGCATTCGACGAAGAGGCACATGGAGCGAGGGGAGAAGGCTATTACCAACCATTGGGCGATCATCGAGACTGCATGCAGCAAGTGGCACAGCTGCGTCGAAGAGGTGGAACACACACAAGCCAGCGGGGAAAACATGGACAACAAGGTATTCGCGAACACTAGCTTCGTCGTGCACTCACTTCCATTTTGACATACTTGACACACTTCCATTTTGCAGCTTCGTCGTGCACTCGCTTTGTTTCGACAGGACATGAAGACGGAGTTCAAGTTCCACCATGTGTTCCAGGAGATCGAGAGCTGCGAAAAATGGCGGGACACTTGCCTGAGCCTCTCCAAGACCAAGGACGGCGTATACAACCCGGAGGCCACTCCCATTGCTGCCGGCGAAGGAAGGCCAGAGATCGGCCAGAAGAAGGCGAAGATGCTCAAAGCCGCCGGACCTCCCGCCGAGCGTCTCCAGGCTTCGATCGAGAAATGCATCGCCGACACGAGGGTGCACGCCGAGAAGAGGGCCGAGAAGACCGATGAGCGGTGGAAGCAGCTGATCGAGACCCAAGGGGAAAAGATGGCCCTCCTCAAGGACAACTACGCTGCCAAGAAGAGGAACACGGATCTGAAGTTCCTGATGGACGGCGAGGACACGTCAAAGATGAGTTTGCCGGTCAAGGCCTGGTACATGGCGCAACGCCAGACCATCCTCCAGGGCGAGATCACGCCTTCCCCTGCGCCGAACGCCCCTGCGCCGAACGACGCCACCACTATGCCGAGCTCTGCTTCCACCTCCTCCAACCAGTCGGCGTCCGCCAGCGAGACGACCGACCCCGCCGCATCGACCACGCCACAGGAGCCCATCCCCATCGACAACTGATAGATGGCTGAGTCATTTTCCCTGTTTCTGTAATAATCTGTCGCCAAACTTATGGGCGTTAATTCTGTGAACACCTTTTGGCCGAGCTCTCGCCGGCGGGAACGATAAAAATTAAAATATGAGATCAATATCTCATATGTGCCATAAATAATTATTACCATAACCTTTTTTACAAGAACACATTTGCTGTCGGAAGGTATACTATAAATACACCAAAAACACCAACAATTTAGTGGTCGCGCAGAGTAAAACAGTGTGAATTCAAATAGTTCCAAGATCCCACCTTTCAATTTGGGCACCCTTTGCAACCATGGACATCAAAACAAAAATCATTAACATCATCTTGCTCCTGCAACCTACAGGCCTATGTGCAAAATTGTTAGCGACATCAAGAACAGCAAAAGGACTGATGCAAGAATTGCAAAGTACCCCACATGCCTAATTAGCTAAGGATAACATGCCTGACATCCCGCGGAATGTCAGAATGTCATAAGATATGGAACAAAACAATGAATTCAGCTAGTATGTGAAACAACAGTCCATAATGTACATAAATAAGAAGGAAGAAAACCTCGTGCGTGAATCTTCTGTATTTCAAAAGGCTGATAAAATCAAATCCTTGAAAATATAGAGTCTGGTACTTTTAAATTACAGTCTACTTAAACGGGAAAAAAACTCTTATAGAGTTCAAGAGTGGTTCAGTATTGGCTTCGATTTCAATTCTAAAGCGGGGATCACCTTATCTTTTGTGAAAACTAAAGAGAAGGAAAATATTGCAAGTTTTAACACTCTACAATGTACAAACCATCTGCTACGGACAACCATCAAGATAAAATGCCCACCTCTTACATGAAAGTCTAAAGTTATCGCCACCAACAGTAACAGGACATGTTGGTTCGGTTCACTTAGTTATACATCGCATGGACGCTTCTGATCATGTGTCCGCATGACTTGGCTTAAGATTTGCATAACTTTTTTTTCGAAATGGAGATCTACCCCTGCCTCTGCATCCTTAGGATGCCCGCTGCATCCTGTGTTCAGCTGCATTGGCGTGGTGGGCTTGTTTTCACCACTGTGAAACTTGTATGGCCCATCGAGCATTGACTCAATGGTATACTTAGCCGTGGGGGCCTGTTATCTGGCTTCTTCATGCGCCTGTCTCCTGCAGACGGATCCTCGTGGATTGTTGCCACTTGCTTGGTGCCGTACCAGTTATCCGGCTAGTCGTCCTTCCTTTCGCCATGATGGTTGTCATGGCCATGCCGTCTGGAGTGATGATGCCCATCCGGCTGGCGCCATTCTGTCGGCTCGTCCGTGATGATTTGTCCTTGGTCGTCCACCACGATGGGCTTCTTCATTGCCGCGTCAGCGGTGGCTTACTTGTCCACGATAGCCATGACATGGGTCATGGTCTAGGGGTCCGCCCGACTGAGCTTTTGCTTCGGCATGGTTTCGTCTCGGCGGCCGTTGATGAAGAAGTTAATTGCCTGATGCTCACGCACCCCGTCATAGGAGTTGTGCATGCTCATCCATCGGGTGAGGTAGGAACGGTCGGACTCGTCCTTGCCTTGGACACATAGGGCAAGCTCGCGAGGACGGCCTAGCCGTTTGTAGGTGCCAGTGAAGTTGCGAATGAATGCCTCCTCAAAGTCCAGCCTGCCGTTGATGTTATTGTCGGGGAAGCTATTGAGACATGTTCTCGCCGAGTCGAGGAGCATGAGCGGGACGTAATGTACAGCCATGCGGCGATTGCCGTTTGCGATGCCTACCATGTTGACATAGTCCACTAGCCAGTCCTCCGGTTTGACGGTGCCGTTGTACTTTGGCGTGTCTCTAAGGAGCGAAAATCCCTTTGGAAACGGTTCATTCCGGATGCGCGGACTTTCTTCCTCCATCACACACGACTGTATTATGAGGTCGATGAGCGTGCGTGCGTCCATAGCCGGCTCCCTGGGGCCGAGCCGTCCCGAGAGGCGAGACACGGGAGGAGCCTGACTCCCACCGGCTTCGTCATTGGGGGCACGGTTTCACCTTCCTTGCCCGGCTCCATCCACCGGGGCGCGACTCTTGCTGGTGAATGTGGTTTCATGGTGATGCTGGCAACGACTGCCTGATCCGCCATGCGGGCGGCTGTTTTTCTTCATGTCGTTTGGTGAAGAGGCTTGTTGGTTCCTGCTCCCTCATGGAGCCACCGGATCTGCCACTCGGCAGGGAACTATGTCCCTGTTGTTGCCTCCTTGGCTTGGTGCCCCTTCGGCCTGTTGCTTGTTGGTCGTGGTGACGAGGAGTTGGACATGCTCCTGCTGGAGGCGAAGTTCTTGGTGGGAGTGTTGTAAACCGGCTAAACCACGGGAGTGTGTGGGTCAGCAGCGCGGTCTAGCTCTGAGGCGAGGTCACGGCCTCGATGTTGGATATTCCGGTTGAATACGTGGGCGGTGTTGTACTAGCGCATGGTGGCGTTTAGCTGGCACTGGGCGGTGGTGACCTTGTTGGCCTCCTCTAGGAGCTTCTGGCGGGTAGCGTCCAGCGTAGCCACAGCCGTTGCCGGATCTGCCCCAGGGACGATGGGAGCACGGAGGTGCTGGATGGAGGCAGCGAGTGGATCTTGGTCCTTTTCGTGCATGGCATCGTTACTTCATGTCCGACGCTCTAGAGGCGGGCGACGGTTCTTGTTAGATCCTGCCATCATGACATTGACGTTGTTGCTGGTCGCAGCGGCATGGGAAGGGGTGAATCCGAGCGACGCGTCGGAGACGGTGACGACTCTGCGAGGGAAAGCCTGAGCGACGGCGGCGACATAGATGTGGTGGTCCCCGAAGTGGAGGACGGAGCCGTCGACAGGAAACATCTCCCCGGCGAAGAACGATGCATTGTCGATGACGCAGTCGAAGGAGCCGAGTGAGAACGATTCCTAAGGACATGCGCTCACCGGTGACGAGCGAAAGTCCCGTGCGAAAGATGATCCCAGCCGAAGCGTTGTGCCCCATGGTGGACGCCAACTGTCGTGATGTGGAACACTGCAGTACCATCGGTGATGGCTTAAGAGGGACACTCAAGGATGCAAATTGGTGGCTCACGCAACGGGTTGGATACAGGAACTGCAAATACAACGATGTACCCAGGTTCGGGGCCCTCTCAGCGAGGTAACACCCCTACTCCTGCAAGATTTACTATATCAGGGGCGTATTCCCAATACAAGTGCTCCTGGAGTTGTTTCCTTAGCAACTATCGAGAGCTAGAGGAAGAAGATGAATAGAGAGAACTCAACTGAATCTACCTAGAACCCTAGCTCTGCCCTTCCTTATATACTGGCTGGGAGAAGTAGGTTACGATGTGGGCACGAGGGTTTTCAATTTGGGCTATGGGTTTACAAAATGGGCCGACTGCAGGGTCCAACCGGTGGACCAGGACCCAGTCAGTCTCTCAGTACAAGGGGGACAATGCTACAGTGTCTCGTGCCACCCTTTAGACGTCATCCATTGCTTTAACAGTCAGCCGATGGTGCTACGCTCAGCTTCCCGCTTTATCCTGGACGGTGCAGTTGTCCGATAGCGCAGGCAGGGTGGCGCGCCAGCCTGTCTGGTGATGGGAGGAGCCAGAGGCGTGCCCCGCAAGGAGTGTCACCCCCTCCGTATCTCACCACCGAATCCGAGGTAGTCTAGGTGGAAGCGACCACCCAGTCGATTCTTCTGGCCACCCAGCTAGATGGGCCATCCGAGAAAGCTTGACCTCCAGCCGGTTGGAACAGTCCACCCCGCTAGGGATTCTCTGTCTTGTGGCCATCCGGCCAGTTGCTTCTGGAGCCGCCCAGGACGTCCTGGAGCCAGCCATCTTAGGACTGGCTTCCTCTATCCGGAGTTCATCCCCCCGACAAGTCTCGAGTATGGTATTCTTACCCTGATCCCTAAAGTACAGGTGCTGACAATATTAAATTGTTCTAGCCCGTTAAGCTCATTAACATGATTTTCATGTTCGTAGCCAAGGCTTTCACTACCAGGCTTTATCCTATTGCTCATATCATGATGGGCCACACTCTAACAGGAGCGCGTTAACGGGAGACACATACTCGAAGTGATTCTCTCACTCTAGGAATAGTCCATGAGGTGAAATTCAGAAAATAAAAGGGGATCCTACTGAAACTCGACGTCACGGAAGCGGTAGGTCGGCGGACGACGTTGTGCCGAGCCAAAAAGAAGTGCTTCTGTTGCACTTAACCCTGATGCAGTTATCGCTGGCGTCACCACGAGCGCGTGGAATAGGCGTGTGCTTCAGCGTCTATAAGCATCAGGGTCCAACTTCCGTGTTGTAGTGCATGTTGATGTAGACCTTGACGATAAAATTTCACCAAGAAGGAACAGTTGGAGGCTTCCCTCGCAGCGACCTATGTCGATGCCGTGTTGCACGTGAGAAAATCCATGAAGTCGTGTTCGACACTGGTCTGTGTGTGGTTCATGTTGCTTTTCTGTGGCTACGGTCAATGATGATCTTAGCCTAGTGTAGACGTTTATCTTGACGTAGGTTTGTCCCATTGTTGTTCCGGATTCACGAAGTGTAATCCGGCTTGATGCAATGCAGATCAGTCGATGTAGTTGTATGGCTCGATGTCCTGGACCTTCCGGATCTTGTCTTCAGTTTGTCGGGTAGTCACACATGAGATTGATCGTGTCGGGTGAGAGACATGCCCTTTGTGGTCGACGGCGAGCTTATAATCGCGAGTGGAGTCAATCATGACAGGGCCGGTCCTGAGGGGGTGACTAGAGGGGCGGCCGCCCCGGGCCCTAGAAATAAGGGGGGGGGGGGCCAATTCTCAACTAGCTAAGTGTATTCAACGACCGAGGATTATAAGAGCTAACCTGACGCCGCGATTAGAGCAAGGTTCGGGAGACAAGAGCACGTTCAGTTTTTTTTCAATAGAATGAAACGTTCAGTTGTTTTTCCGTTGGACTGTAACTTGGATCGTATTTCCTTTTGTTAGGTCGGGTATTTTCTTCTTCCGTTATCTTGGGTCTTTTTTCTTGAAGTAGCAATGAAGAAAATAATATAAGTACGGTAAGGCTTGTATGCTTATGTAGGTCTATATGATTCTTTAGAAAAATAGGTCAATGGGACTGTGTTTAAAAGAAAATGCAAAAATATACAGGTCACATGGGTGATCAATTTGACGGTCCTAAAAAGATCAATATGAGAATCCCTTTGGAGACATCCGATAAAATTGGAACAACGTAGGAAAAGATCAATATGAGAAGTACGGAATATGATGATAACTTTTTCAAGCACGAGAAGTGAGAGTTGAATAAAAATTTCGGCCTTGTGCAACTGATGGATCATGGATGTCATCTGTGACGCCGTTTGACAATTCTTGTACAAGAGGAGCTAAAGACAATCCATCATCTGCCCATACAAGCCGAGAGCCGAGAAGCTGAGTCACTAAGAGTAGACTGCACAACGCCAACGACCACCACGACTACACAAGGCAAGATCAATGTGATAATCTATAAGATTGATATTGACATGGTTCACCAACTATGTTATTCTCGAGAATATTGATCCAGTGAGATTGTTCTCGCTCGAATACCGTTGTCAACTGCTTTGCAACTAGGAATGTTTGAAGACTTTTTAGGGCAATATGTATACATTATTATCAATGCCGCTCTCATTTGCACTCTAAATGTTATTTGGTAACATTTGAGACATACGCAAATTATTATGTTGATTCTTAGGAGCCTAAGATTTTAGTTTCGTCCCGGGCCCCTGAGACGTCCGCCAGTTCAATTTGCCGAAGCAGCCAACGAGGTGCTCCACCAGCTTCGCTTCACTTCCCATGTCCCCGTAATATCCAACTAACCCTAGCGCTGAGATCTATTTGCCCACCAATGACATTGTATTATCCCATGATCAATGGAACACAAAAGTTACATCCCTTTAGGATCAGCGGAGCACAAAAGTTCACGAGACCTTCCAATCCTACTAGAGAAGAGACCTAAGCTACGAAAATTTCTAAATGCTTCACCAGCTCTTTTATGGACCAAAGATGGGCCATGCAACTATTAAGCAATTACGGTCCAGTTTAGTGTTTAGCTTACAATATAGCAAAGATACATATGTATATATTCAGCTGAAACTGTTCCGTTCAATTGAGTATATAGTTGAGCTTTAAAGTTTTGATACTTGAGGTAGATGGCAAATGCCTCTTTCAGCATCATTTATGTACAATGACAGTTTTGATACTTGAGGTAGATGGCAAATGCCTCTTTCAGCATCATTTATGTACAATGACAATAAGAGGAGACCCAATAATATGCATGGAGCTGATGTGCAAAGTGAAATGTGCAGATCAGAAAATAGATATAGCCACCGCTCGATAAGAAATCAACACCGACGACGACGGCCAGTGGCGTTCACCTATCGGGGTTGTTCGTGATCGTGTGTTCTCGTCACAGTGGCTACTCGGGCGGACTAGATGCCTAGCATGGCCTCTCCGCAGCTCAGCCTGCCCGATTGTCTCCATCGTGATCCAGCTTCGGTGAACATTTATGTGGTTAACTCTAGTTAACAAATACAGTTATGCCATAAAAGGGTTACACGTTTACTTATACACCAAGATTAAAATTTTACCTCCTTGTTAGTATTAATATAAGAATGAGAGGCACAAAACATGACCTGGCCACCAAGGTGATTAGGGTTTTACGCCACCATCACCAGAAATCCATCCGTTGTCGAGTTCTCTTATGCTTCCCGGTGAGATAGTTCTTCCTTCTCTCCCGGTCTCGATCTCCTGTTCCAACGGTTCTCGACTCGCTAGTTTGAAGCCCACATCGCACCTTGAGTTTTGGGGTTAGATCTCGCCGAATCGTCATGGCAGTGCAATCATCACCAAGTTCGACCAACCTAGCAGGAGGATGGGCGAGTAAAAAGGCGGAGGCATATGAGAATATGATTAGTGAGACATATGTTCAGGCCAATTAGAGATCTGTATACATATGATGGGCCACAAATAAGAGTCATGTGGCAGTTCAACAAAAGACAATTTTTAGACCCTTTGTTTCATATTAGGCTTATTTACTTTTCGGATGTTCAAATCACTACAGGACGGTCGTGCTACGCCGAGGGCAAAAAACCGAGGTAGGCCAAAATGACCTCGGCGTATGGTACGCCGACGGCTGCCCTCGGCGAAGGTCTCCCTCGGCGGAGCACACACAAGCCGTCGGTGTATCGAAATGTACGATGCGCCGACGGCTTTGCCCTCGACGTAGCGGCCGTCAGCAAAGCCTGTCGGCCGGTTGCAGAAATATATTTTTTCGAATTTTTTTATTTTTTTATCTCAATATTTTTATCTTTGAATTGTTTGACTCGGTAATCTCTTACTTTGAATTTTTAACACTAATTACACTTAATATTTGATTGAATTGCAGTATTGGTCAAACTTTCCGGCCGATCACTCATCCTAATACTACTCCAGCTCCAGCACGCTTAACTTTCTCGTTCCTTCAGAATTTGTCTCCGCAAAATAATTTATACATTGTTGTCAATACTATAATATCAATCCTATTAACTCTTATATCATCATGTCACATGTTTGTATTTTGTGAAATTACAAAAAATTATTTTAGTAAACATTAATGAATAAGTAAAAATATTATTGAATTCAAATAAAAATATAATAAATTTAATTTTTTTATTTTTCTATTTAATATGGAATAATTAATATCTTTAAATCTGTAGATCGGAATTCGACAAATAATGCGTCTAAATTGATTAGAAAAATGAGAGGAATCCAAATATGATATCCATATCAACTAATCACAAACCCCCCGTTTTTGGTGGTTGCTTCACAAAACCATTCGGTTTTTGTGCTCGGAAAAACAAAAATGGCTTTTTGGTGCGACGAAAAGGAAAACTTTCTCCTGCAACATTGTTCGCCATCCCATGATTCGCATGTATGCACAATATGGGCAAATTATCACAAACTATGCCTTGATTCTAGGCATAATATTGATCATTTGATCCGAAAGCCAAGAAACCTCGAATGAGATAGGTCATTTTGTGAAGGTTTTTTCAGACATAATCAATATGCCAAGTTTGATATTTTTATTTGTAACTATGTCACATAATATGACACCACGTGAAGGTTTCGCATTGTTTCGATCGTTTTTGAATTTTTTATGCCCGTTTTAAACTATCATTAAACTTTGTCGAACGGCGGGCATGAAAATTCTTAGCTCGGGGCTGAGCCTCGCTAAACTTGCATTGGATCTCTGATAAAATAGCATATTGTGAACCTAAAAATGAATTTTGTAAAAAAACATGAGCATCGGATCATGTACCTGTAGTTCATATCTGACCCACTTCCTACCGATTCGGCAGAAATTTATCTTTTTTACCAAAGGTGGACGGAAAGGTTTAGGATCCCTTGTTGGGACATTGTCCATACAATGTGGTCTAGTATTTTTGTAAAATGTTGTGGTAGCATTTTGAATTAGCCATTTGGTGGTTGCTTCACAAAACCGTCCGTTTTTTGGCTCGGAAAATGAAAAATGGCTTTTTGGTGCGACAAAAAGGAAAACTTCCTTCTGCAATATTGTTCGCCATCCCATGATGCACATGTATGCATAATATGGGCACATTATCACAAACTATGCCTTGATTCTAGCCATAACATTGGTCATTTGACCCGAAAGCCAGGAAACCTCGAATGAGATAGGTCATTTTGTGAACGTTTTTCAGACATAATCAATATGCCAAGTTTGATATTTTTCCTTATAACTATGTCACATAATATGACACCACGCGAAGGTTTCGCATTGTTTCGATCGTTTTTGAAATTTTTTATGCCCGTTTTAAACTATCGTTAAACTTTGTCGAACGGCGGGCATGAAGACTCGTAGCTCGGGGTTGAGCCTCGCTAAACTTGCATTGTATCTCTGATAAAATATCATATTGTGAACCTAAAAATGAATTTTGTAAAAAACATGATCATCGAATCATGTACCTGTAGTTCATATCTGACCCACTTCCTACCGATTCGGCAGGGATTTATCTTTTTCACCAGAGATGGACGGAAAGGTTTAGGATCCCCCTGTTGGGACATTGTCCACACAAGGTGGTCTAGTATTTTGTAAAATGTGGTGGTAGCATTTTGAATTAGCCATTTGGTGGTTGCTTCACAAAACCGTCCGTTTTTTGTGCTCGGGAAATGAAAAATGGCATTTTAGTGCGACGAAAAGGAAAAATTCCTCCTGTAGCATTATTCGCCATCCCATGATGCACATGTATGTACAATATGGGCACATTATCACAAACTATGCCTTGATTCTAGCCATAACATTGGTCATTTGACCCGAAAGCCAAGAAATCTCGAATGAGATAGGTCATTTTATGAAGGTTTTTTCAGACATAATCAATATGTCAAGTTTGATATTTTTCCTTGTAACTATGTCACATAATATGACACCACGCGAAGGTTTCGCATTGTTTCGATCGTTTTTGAATTTTTTATGCCCATTTTAAACTATCGTTAAACTTTGTCGAACGACGGGCATGAGCTCGGGGCTGAGCCTCGCTAAACTTGCATTGGATTTCTGATAAAATAGCATATTGTGAACCTAAAAATGATTTTTGTAAAAAAACATGAGCAACAGATCATGTACCTGTAGTTCATATCTGACCCACTTTCTACCGATTCGGCAGGAATTTATCTTTTTCACCAGGGGTGGATGGAAAAGTTTCGGATCCCCCTGTTGGGATATTGTCCATACAAGGTGGTCTAGTATTTTTGTAAAATTTGGTGGTAGCATTTTGAATTATCCATTTGGTGGTTGCTTTACAAAACCGTCCGTTTTTTGTGCTCGGAAAATGAAAAATAGCTTTTTGGTGCGACGAAAAGGAAAATTTCCTCCTTTAACATTGTTCGCCATCACATGATGCACATGTATACACAATATAGGCATATTATCACAAACTATGCCTTAATTCTAGCCATAACATTGGTCATTTGACCCGAAAGCCAAGAAACCTCGAATGAGGTAGGTCATTTTATAAAGGATTTTTTCAGACATAATCAATATACCAAGTTTGATATTTTTTCTTGTAACTATGTCACATAATATGACACCACGCGAAGGTTTCGCATTGTTTCGATCGCTTTTAAAATTTATATGCCCGTTTTAAACTATATATAATATTTTATGTTTCACTTAATTTTATTTTATAAATATGTAATATTTGAGTATAGATAGATAGATCTTATTTTCTGCAAATTTATTTTTCAGAATTAGAATGATTTAGTTATGATTTTTTAAAGTTTAATGAGATAAAAAGAAAAATAGCTACGTCGAGGGCAGCCGTCAGCGTAGGCTATGCCAAGGGCAACCATCGGCGTAGCATGAGATACGTCGAGGGCAATTATACGCCGACGGCCGCGAAGGGGAGCTGACCTAGATGATGGCTTCTCGACGTTTGGCCGTCGACGTAGCTCCCAGCCCTCGGTGTAGCTTCCTATTCCTGTAGAGAATTCAATTTGTAAATTCCCATGAACTATAGACTCATTTATTAGCAATTTGTGCATACGTGTATACACGTAGCGAGGAGAGGCGTCGTGTCACACGGATGAGCGGCGATTCGGTATATCTATATAGGCGGTCGTGGATACGTGCATACGGCGGGTACAAGACGATCGAGTTGCAGCCTGCTCCCGGTTATTCTCCGCAAGTGCCGATGGGAATTCCGGTACGCGTACACAACATGGCATACGTCGCCGGAACTGCTCCACAAAAGTTCATGGCATGGTAAGACCCATTAGCAGCACGATGACGTAGTAGTAGCTAGCTTCCCTTGGTCTACAATAGACAAAAGTTCCTGACACCTTCCAAGGCTACAATAGACAAGACCTATGGAGCCTACCATGAGTAGTTCATCTCTCAGCCACGAGAATTTCTAAATGCTTCACTGGTGCTTTTTATGGACCAAATTTGATTGAAATATGGAGTACGGATTTACACGTCAGTCCATGAAATTATCGAGTCCAACTCAGTGTGGAACTTACATCATCATCGAAACAAATCTATATATCACTTCAACTGAAGCTGTACATGCTCCGGTCGATTATTCAGTTCAGCTTTAAAGTTTTGACACTAAGGTAGATGGCAAACTTCCCCTGGTATCAAGTATCATTTATTCAAATATTAATATCTTGTCGTTTTTTATCAAAACAATTTCAAGAACATGCAAAAGCCCGCATATCTTTGCATTGAGATTGGAAGATGGTTTAATTACAAGATTATTACATGACCTAAAAAGGCCTCATCCGGTCCACGAAGAACAAAGTGTACTCCTCCCTAATACCCACCTTAGCATTTGCCTTCCACGTTTCTTTATCAAAATCTGTGGCCCGGATAACTCAACATATATCTATTATATACTAAAAGCAATATATATATATATATATATATATATATATATATATATATATATATATATCAAACAGAAACACCACGTTAAGCCAGATCATTAAATTTATTATTGATAGTTAGATCTAAAATTTACAGCTTGGATTTAACCAAAGACTAAGTAACAATCTATGGTACAAACATACTTTGTGTTCAACCGGACACGTTTATGTTTATGATTTAAATAGACAAGTCATGTAGCGTATGGGCCTCAGAAAAAGGAAAATGCCGGGAAGGATCGATCGGTTATGGAGAGTCAATGCATATTACGATTAGCAAAGATGCCAATTAAATCATCTACTCCCTCCGACCCATATTAGTTGACTTGGATTTATCTAAATTTGGATGAATCTAGACACTATTTAGTATATAGGTTCATTCAAATTTTGACAAATCCAAGCCAAATAATATGGGTCGAAGGGAGTAAGAAGGATAATGCTCGGTAATGCCCGAGCGTTTTGTCCAGTTGTTTTTTGCCGAAGGATTGTCGAGCGTGGGCCGGTCTAGTTTCCATCGCATCTACTCCCTCCGTCATAAAAAGGATGTCTCAAGTTTGTTTAAATTTAGATATATCTATATACTAAATAGTGTCTAGATACATTTAAATTTAGACAAACTTAAAACATCTTTTTTTAGGACCGAGCGAGTACATGTTCGTTCACTGTTCCATACCGTAGGTTGCTGAGACGATACAGGGAAAGATAGAAAAGCGAATGCACAGGTTCATGCAGTTGCCATGTCACCGATCCGCTGGATCCATTTCTTGACCAATCAGAACGCAACAAGATTATATGCTTTCTTTTCAACCAATTAACTTGCATCTCCCAGATTGTGTGCTTTTTCTTCATCAATCAAACTCTATTTTCTCTCCACCAATCAGTACAAGTGCATTGCTAGTGTTTTTTCGTTTCATACATATTTATTTTCTTTCCTTTTCTCCTTTTTTACATTATTTTATTTACTTTTCATTTTTTTAGTTTGTTTTCTTTTTTGTTCCTTTTTCATGTTTTTCGTTCCACTTTGCCCATATTCTTGTTATGCTTTATAGTCTTGATTTGTTTCAACAATGCCAAAATTCGATTCCATGTTTCTCTCATATTTGTGATTTGTTTCATATACGCTAATATTTTTTATTTTTGTAGTTGTGATTTGTCCCACATTCACTAAAATTATTTCGGTTTGTATAATCTATTTTGTTTCATTAATGCTGATAAATTCTTTCCTCAGTGTTGTTGATTTTTCATTTAGTCTACTATTTTGTTCCACTCGTAGCCATGATTAGTTTTAGAACACTAATATTTTTGTTCCACTTATTTTTAAACGGTGTACTTCTTTTTACTAGTCGCAATCCCACCTACAACATCCACTCAAATAAAGCGACATGCACATCGCATGCATGCATGGTAAACACATGATGTTTAAGTTTTTGTTCCTTCATGATTTTGTTTAGTTGTTATCTTATGTTTTTGTCCACTATTTTTTTCCCATTTTGTTCTTGTTTTCCCATTTATTTACATTTTACCACTTAGTTTAGTTCCTTCAAATTTTCTCCCATATCAGTCAAGAAAGTTGTAATTTTCTGTAGTGCAGATATGTTCCTTGGGCGATAATTCTTGTTATATATTTACTAAGTAATTTTATTTAGTATTGCTAAATTTATATTTTTTCATCTAATATTGTGTTCCATTAGTAGCTGTGAATTTTTCTCCTTGTAATCATGGTTTTATGGCACAAACATGCTAAAATTTGTGCCCCGTGATTTATTCCACGGACTAAAATTTTGTTCCGTGGATGCTTAAATTTTGTTCCTGGTGTAGTGGTTATTTGTTTCGTAGACGAAAATTTTGTTCCCTTTTAATACAGATTTGTTGTGTGGACTATAATTCTGCTTCATTTTTAGTCATGATTTGTTTTGCTGGCTAATGTTTTGTTCCTTGTAATCGTGATATGTTCCACATAAGCTAAAATTTTATTATGTCATGATTTGTTTGGTGGACAAAAATTTTGTCCCCTTGTAGTCGAGTTTTTTTGCATACACTAAATTTTGTTTCCTTTGTAGTCACGACGAGTTCCTTGCACGCTTAAAATGTGTTCCCCCTTCTATTCATGATTTGATCCACGAACTAAATGTTTGGGTTGTGATTTTTCCGCGAATGCTAAATAGTTTTTGTTCCCCTTATAGTTTGATGTGTTTCTCGGAGGCTAAAATTGTGTTCCCTTGTAGTCGTGATTTGTTTAACGGAATAAAATTTGTGTTCCCTTATAGTGTTGTTGTGTTTCATGCACTAAATTTTTGGGTCGTGATTTTTCCACAAACGCAAAATTTTGTTCTCATTAGAGCCATGATGAGATTCTTGGACGCTAAATTTTATTCTCTTTTAGTTGTGATTTGTTTGGCAGACTTATTTTTGTCTTGTAGTCGAGATTTTTTTATCTGTGTGCTAGAATTTTGTTCCCATAGCCTTTGTTTGTTCCACAGACAACATATTTGTCACTTTTGTAGTCTTTTTTGCAGACGTTAAATTTGTGTTCTCCTTGTAGTCATGATGTATTCCTCGGACGCTAAAATTGTGTTCCTTTTCTAGTCATGATTTATTCGGCGTACTAAAATTGTGTTCCCCTTGTAGTTGAGATATTTTTCGTGAGGGTAAATTTTTTGTTCCCTTATAGTCTTGATTTGTTTCTTGGCTTAAACGTTTTAGGTTGTCATTTTCCTGCGGACACTAAAATTTTGTTTCTTCTTGTTGTGATTTGTTCAGCAGACTGAAATTTTCACGTTATAGTCGTTGTGAACATCCTAGGAGCTAACTTATCAAACAAAGAAGAATCGACGCAACACAGCCCACTCGAAACGATACTACATGGGCCACTTCCTCAACTGGCCCCACCGGGCGGAAATAGAGAATATATTAATTAACCCATTAATGTCGATCCTGGGCTAGAAGATTTGCCATGTTTGTTGGCTCACGGAAAATTGGACAAGTGGGTCCGGTCAATGTATTTTTCTGTAGTCTTGGTGTTTTTTTGACAGATATAGGCTTGGTTTTGCTCATGGCAAATAGCAAGTATGGGCCCCACTGGTTGGTTTGCCGTAGGTTTAGCATGGCTCACGGCAAATATGGGACAGATTTTGTAGGAGGGCGCTACGACGTCCCCCGGGGATCAAATCCCCCGATCCCCCGGGTCCATAGCCATCTGCTGCGTGGAAATCAAACTCTACCCATACGTTAGGGTCACCGTCTTATCTTTGGCCATTCATTTCCTGTATTTGCTTTGAGATTGGTGCACACATTATGCAAATATACACCCTCACTTATCTCAACTTCTGATATTGTAGTCCCTGTAATTTTGTACAGCATGCCCTTCTTTCTTCCCTTATTTCTCACTTATTTGGGAATATAGGGAGCACCGAACAGAGGGGACCAGATCACGTATCAGTTAATTTTTTTTATTGGAATCACAAATCAATTAATCTTCGATTGTATCACATAGTAGCATTCTGAATCAGGAACAAGAATTTAATTAATGAACATCCGTTCTTTTGTTGAACACAAAAATTATGCAGATTTCTGCACGTAAGTACGATTAGAGAATTAGTTAGCTGATTCAGTACATAAAATTTCTCAACAAATATATGTTCCAATTAATGAAAAGAATCCGGAACAGCAAGAGAAAATGAAATTAGGGAACCACATAAATAAAAAAAAGGCACAGTTCAGATCAAAGAAACACAACGGCAAAGCTAGCTGGGTAGTAGATCGAATGGAGAAAACCCAATACTAATCCATACTGGCCGCCACACCCCGCCACATCCAGATCTGTGGTCCATCGAGATGGGGATGGGCTATGTTGAGAGAGAGCAGGTCGACCAGATCTGGTGGCGGCATGAAGAAGAATGAGAGCAACAAGATCCAGATCGAAAACAACTAGCGTCTGCCCCGCCAGCTACTGCTTATCTTGCCTTTGTTTGTTCCACAGACAACATATTTGTCACTTTTGTAGTCTTTTTTGCAGACGTTAAATTTGTGTTCTCCTTGTAGTCATGATGTATTCCTCGGACGCTAAAATTGTGTTCCTTTTCTAGTCATGATTTATTCGGCGTACTAAAATTGTGTTCCCCTTGTAGTTGAGATATTTTTCGTGAGGGTAAATTTTTTGTTCCCTTATAGTCTTGATTTGTTTCTTGGCTTAAACGTTTTAGGTTGTCATTTTCCTGCGGACACTAAAATTTTGTTTCTTCTTGTTGTGATTTGTTCAGCAGACTGAAATTTTCACGTTATAGTCGTTGTGAACATCCTAGGAGCTAACTTATCAAACAAAGAAGAATCGACGCAACACAGCCCACTCGAAACGATACTACATGGGCCACTTCCTCAACTGGCCCCACCGGGCGGAAATAGAGAATATATTAATTAACCCATTAATGTCGATCCTGGGCTAGAAGATTTGCCATGTTTGTTGGCTCACGGAAAATTGGACAAGTGGGTCCGGTCAATGTATTTTTCTGTAGTCTTGGTGTTTTTTTGACAGATATAGGCTTGGTTTTGCTCATGGCAAATAGCAAGTATGGGCCCCACTGGTTGGTTTGCCGTAGGTTTAGCATGGCTCACGGCAAATATGGGACAGATTTTGTAGGAGGGCGCTACGACGTCCCCCGGGGATCAAATCCCCCGATCCCCCGGGTCCATAGCCATCTGCTGCGTGGAAATCAAACTCTACCCATACGTTAGGGTCACCGTCTTATCTTTGGCCATTCATTTCCTGTATTTGCTTTGAGATTGGTGCACACATTATGCAAATATACACCCTCACTTATCTCAACTTCTGATATTGTAGTCCCTGTAATTTTGTACAGCATGCCCTTCTTTCTTCCCTTATTTCTCACTTATTTGGGAATATAGGGAGCACCGAACAGAGGGGACCAGATCACGTATCAGTTAATTTTTTTTATTGGAATCACAAATCAATTAATCTTCGATTGTATCACATAGTAGCATTCTGAATCAGGAACAAGAATTTAATTAATGAACATCCGTTCTTTTGTTGAACACAAAAATTATGCAGATTTCTGCACGTAAGTACGATTAGAGAATTAGTTAGCTGATTCAGTACATAAAATTTCTCAACAAATATATGTTCCAATTAATGAAAAGAATCCGGAACAGCAAGAGAAAATGAAATTAGGGAACCACATAAATAAAAAAAAGGCACAGTTCAGATCAAAGAAACACAACGGCAAAGCTAGCTGGGTAGTAGATCGAATGGAGAAAACCCAATACTAATCCATACTGGCCGCCACACCCCGCCACATCCAGATCTGTGGTCCATCGAGATGGGGATGGGCTATGTTGAGAGAGAGCAGGTCGACCAGATCTGGTGGCGGCATGAAGAAGAATGAGAGCAACAAGATCCAGATCGAAAACAACTAGCGTCTGCCCCGCCAGCTACTGCTTATCTTGCCTTTGTTTGTTCCACAGACAACATATTTGTCACTTTTGTAGTCTTTTTTGCAGACGTTAAATTTGTGTTCTCCTTGTAGTCATGATGTATTCCTCGGACGCTAAAATTGTGTTCCTTTTCTAGTCATGATTTATTCGGCGTACTAAAATTGTGTTCCCCTTGTAGTTGAGATATTTTTCGTGAGGGTAAATTTTTTGTTCCCTTATAGTCTTGATTTGTTTCTTGGCTTAAACGTTTTAGGTTGTCATTTTCCTGCGGACACTAAAATTTTGTTTCTTCTTGTTGTGATTTGTTCAGCAGACTGAAATTTTCACGTTATAGTCGTTGTGAACATCCTAGGAGCTAACTTATCAAACAAAGAAGAATCGACGCAACACAGCCCACTCGAAACGATACTACATGGGCCACTTCCTCAACTGGCCCCACCGGGCGGAAATAGAGAATATATTAATTAACCCATTAATGTCGATCCTGGGCTAGAAGATTTGCCATGTTTGTTGGCTCACGGAAAATTGGACAAGTGGGTCCGGTCAATGTATTTTTCTGTAGTCTTGGTGTTTTTTTGACAGATATAGGCTTGGTTTTGCTCATAGCAAATAGCAAGTATGGGCCCCACTGGTTGTTTTGCCGTAGGTTTAGCATGGCTCACGGCAAATATGGGACAGATTTTGTAGGAGGGCGCTACGACGTCCCCCGGGGATCAAATCCCCCGATCCCCCGGGTCCATAGCCATCTGCTGCGTGGAAATCAAACTCTACCCATACGTTAGGGTCACCGTCTTATCTTTGGCCATTCATTTCCTGTATTTGCTTTGAGATTGGTGCACACATTATGCAAATATACACCCTCACTTATCTCAACTTCTGATATTGTAGTCCCTGTAATTTTGTACAGCATGCCCTTCTTTCTTCCCTTATTTCTCACTTATTTGGGAATATAGGGAGCACCGAACAGAGGGGACCAGATCACGTATCAGTTAATTTTTTTTATTGGAATCACAAATCAATTAATCTTCGATTGTATCACATAGTAGCATTCTGAATCAGGAACAAGAATTTAATTAATGAACATCCGTTCTTTTGTTGAACACAAAAATTATGCAGATTTCTGCACGTAAGTACGATTAGAGAATTAGTTAGCTGATTCAGTACATAAAATTTCTCAACAAATATATGTTCCAATTAATGAAAAGAATCCGGAACAGCAAGAGAAAATGAAATTAGGGAACCACATAAATAAAAAAAAGGCACAGTTCAGATCAAAGAAACACAACGGCAAAGCTAGCTGGGTAGTAGATCGAATGGAGAAAACCCAATACTAATCCATACTGGCCGCCACACCCCGCCACATCCAGATCTGTGGTCCATCGAGATGGGGATGGGCTATGTTGAGAGAGAGCAGGTCGACCAGATCTGGTGGCGGCATGAAGAAGAATGAGAGCAACAAGATCCAGATCGAAAACAACTAGCGTCTGCCCCGCCAGCTACTGCTTATCTTGCCTTTGTTTGTTCCACAGACAACATATTTGTCACTTTTGTAGTCTTTTTTGCAGACGTTAAATTTGTGTTCTCCTTGTAGTCATGATGTATTCCTCGGACGCTAAAATTGTGTTCCTTTTCTAGTCATGATTTATTCGGCGTACTAAAATTGTGTTCCCCTTGTAGTTGAGATATTTTTCGTGAGGGTAAATTTTTTGTTCCCTTATAGTCTTGATTTGTTTCTTGGCTTAAACGTTTTAGGTTGTCATTTTCCTGCGGACACTAAAATTTTGTTTCTTCTTGTTGTGATTTGTTCAGCAGACTGAAATTTTCACGTTATAGTCGTTGTGAACATCCTAGGAGCTAACTTATCAAACAAAGAAGAATCGACGCAACACAGCCCACTCGAAACGATACTACATGGGCCACTTCCTCAACTGGCCCCACCGGGCGGAAATAGAGAATATATTAATTAACCCATTAATGTCGATCCTGGGCTAGAAGATTTGCCATGTTTGTTGGCTCACGGAAAATTGGACAAGTGGGTCCGGTCAATGTATTTTTCTGTAGTCTTGGTGTTTTTTTGACAGATATAGGCTTGGTTTTGCTCATAGCAAATAGCAAGTATGGGCCCCACTGGTTGTTTTGCCGTAGGTTTAGCATGGCTCACGGCAAATATGGGACAGATTTTGTAGGAGGGCGCTACGACGTTCCCCGGGATCAAATCCCCCGATCCCGCGGGTCCATAGCCATCTGCTGCGTGGAAATCAAACTCTACCCATACGTTAGGGTCACCGTCTTATCTTTGGCCATTCATTTCCTGTATTTGCTTTGAGATTGGTGCACACATTATGCAAATATACACCCTCACTTATCTCAACTTCTGATATTGTAGTCCCTGTAATTTTGTACAGCATGCCCTTCTTTCTTCCCTTATTTCTCACTTATTTGGGAATATAGGGAGCACCGAACAGAGGGGACCAGATCACGTATCAGTTAATTTTTTTTATTGGAATCACAAATCAATCAATCTTCGATTGTATCACATAGTAGCATTCTGAATCAGGAACAAGAATTTAATTAATGAACATCCGTTCTTTTGTTGAACACAAAAATTATGCAGATTTCTGCACGTAAGTACGATTAGAGAATTAGTTAGCTGATTCAGTACATAAAATTTCTCAACAAATATATGTTCCAATTAATGAAAAGAATCCGGAACAGCAAGAGAAAATGAAATTAGGGAACCACATAAATAAAAAAAAGGCACAGTTCAGATCAAAGAAACACAACGGCAAAGCTAGCTGGGTAGTAGATCGAATGGAGAAAACCCAATACTAATCCATACTGGCCGCCACACCCCGCCACATCCAGATCTGTGGTCCATCGAGATGGGTATGGGCTATGTTGAGAGAGAGCAGGTCGACCAGATCTGGTGGCGGCATGAAGAAGAATGAGAGCAACAAGATCCAGATCGAAAACAACTAGCGTCTGCCCCGCCAGCTACTGCTTATCTTGGCGTCGTCGGAAGCCTTGATCCCATCAGTGGCGGCGGCGGATGATCCAGGGTCAGGAGAGGAGAGCCCAGTGGTTGCTGGCATGTAGGTGAGCATGGATTGTGACGTCAGAGCTTGGGTTGGCTGGATCCATGGCAGCAAAGGTTTTCGTTGTCCCGAGGGTCGTCGGCCCCGGCAGGTCGCTCGGCGAGGAATGGAGGCTGGTGGGTGAGGTTAGGGACAGGGGCGAACTGGCGAAGTGTGCGTGTCCAGCTTCATCCCTATAGGGGCAAGAAGTGTACAATGTTAAGGTTGTTGGTGTAAAATTGTAGACATGGATCTTGGAGCAGTCTTAACCGTTGGATAAGACCGGAACACCCACGCCGTTGTGGGATCGCTGCGTTCATCTGCTGCGGCCACCATCAACGGTTTAGGTTCTTTTCTCGTGTCGTTTCCCGACCTCTCGCTCCGCACGTACAGAAACAATACGGAGGAACCCAGACATATTCCAATCTGCACAAGAACACCTGGTGGACCGGCGGAGCTCTGCCGCAAGCCGAAGCTCATAGCACCCATGCCCCTTGCAGCAAGGGCGGCGGCGCCGCTTACCAAACTGCTACAACCACGATGATTGAAGCAAAGTCGGCGACAACTCGTAGCAGGGAGCGGCGGTGGTGACGACTTGCAGCAGCACCGGAGGCCATTGTAGCAGCACCGACGAATATTTGTAGCAGGTTCGATGACCACTCGTACCGGTGCCGACGACCGTCGCCGGAGGCCATCTGTAGCAGTACCGGCGTCCGCGTGTAGCAGCCACGGCGTCCGCGTGTAGCAGGGTTCGCGAGCACGTGTAGCAGGGCCACCGACCGCATGTAGTCGTGCCGGCAAGCACTTGAAGATGGCTGGCGGCCGCGTGTAGTAGGGCTGGCGGCCGTCGTCGGAGGCCATCTGTAGCAGCCACGGCGTCCGCGTGTAGTAAGGTCCGCGAGCACGTGTAGCAGGGCCACCGGCCGCATGTAGCCGTGCCGGCGTCGGCGTGTAGCAACCACGGCGTTCGCGTGTAGCAGGGTCCGCGAGCACGTGAAGCAGGGCCACCGGCCGCATGTAGCCGTGCCGGCGTCCGCGTGTAGCAGCCACGACATCCGCGTGTAGCAGGGTCCGCGAGCACGTGTAGCAGGGCCACCGGCCGCATGTAGCCGTGCCGGCGAGCACTTGAAGCTGGGCCAGCGGCCGCGTGTAGCAGGACCGGCAGGTTGTAGCAGAGCCGCGCGCCGCCAGCAACAGCACCGCCTGTAGTAGGTAGCAGCGTCACTCCGTCGGTAGCAAAGCCGCACGACGGTGGCTTTTTTCCAGCAAGACGGCGGCCCGACGGCAGACAGCTTTGCAGCGGTGGACGGCCCGCGGCACCACCGGACATTCATTGCACTAGCAGCAGTAGCTTGTGTGACGACGTTGGCCGGCGGGGTGGCGTAGTTGCAGGCGGAGCACTGGTATGGATCAGTGGAGAAGAAAGAAAGCTGTCAGATGCGTTTTTGCAATGGAAGGAGAGGAAAGTGATAAGGCAAGGGGACACATCGTGGCTTCGTGGGTGGGACCAGGGGCGTGTTCGGCAACTCACTGGGCTCCAGCTTCCCGGAAATCTACGGCGGATCAACACCGAACACGCTAACTTCCTGGAGCCAGATCCTAGAAGCTGGCATAATTTTCTTCACAAAAGGCGGGGCACCTCTTCCGTGATTCCACGGATCGGCAAACGCTGGAGCAGCAAGTATTTACAGATATATTGCCAACGCAAAGTTAAATGACCGCTTCAGCGTATCTACCAGACCGGTCGACTGACCCCTCACCGCCTTACAGCCTTACCCCTCGGCCCAAAAGAAATCAGTCGCCGCCCCTCACCTCACCGCCCTGACCTCCCTCCCCTCCGGCAGCAGCGCGCCCCCACGACACACTCCTCCGTTCGACGCCTATCTCCGCGGCCTCTGCCAGCAGGATGAGCTCCTCCGCCACCGTCTCCGCCTGCAGGCGTGCTTGGCCTCCGCCCGCGTCAAGAACAAGCAGGATTTGCCACCTCCGGCCGGGTGACCAACATCAGCAGAGGGACGCCTTGCATGCAGACGTGCTCCGCCTCCACCCCCGTCAAGACCAAGCAAGATTTGGCGCCTCCGGCCGCGTGACCAGCAGCAGCAGAGGACGCGTGGGTTCCTTATCCCTGACAAAGCTTCACGTGCAGGAAAAGTCGATAGAGAAAAAAATGCATATGCCGCCCAAACTCGACCTGGCTGGACCAAGCCTGGCCACCCAGCAGGCCACCCTATCTTACCACCCTATCTTACACGGGCCGCAACCCAGCTGACGGGTCGGGAAGCAGGATCGGCTGCCGAATGTTGTCCGATCCAGACTTGAAGCTGGCGAGCGACGGAGAAGCGGAATTTGAGGATTTTCGGAAAGCTGGAGGATTGCCGAACACAGCCTAAATGCCTGTTTTTACTTCACGGGAAAGAAGACGTGTCCAGCAAGCGACCCGAGGATCGTTTTGTTCGATTTCCGAATGATACGTATCATTTTTCAATACTCACAGCAAACTTCTGACATGGGCCCACCAACTTAACGGAGCTAGCAGCCGTCAGCCCATTGTAGTTTGCCGTGAGATGGGCGGCAAACCATTTGCCGTCTACCCGCATGTGTTATATATTTCCTGTAGTGTATGCCATGTGGGCATGTGTTATATTTTTTTTTTCGATTTATCTTTTAAACTTTTTTATGGTAATTTCTTTTTACGAAACTTTGTAGCCATAGTTTTCCAACTGTAGTTTCCTTACGTCTACGGCGGTACTTTTCAAAATCATTTTTAACTACTCAACGATAATAATCCTACATATATGCTAGTATTTTTTACCTCTTTCTTAACTACTTAATAGTAATTTTAAACTTTCTAAACTTAATTTCTTGACTGTAGTTACCTTATGTGTACGATGGTGCTTTGTTTACATCTTTTTTTAACTGTGCGAAGGTAAATTTTCATCACACCTTACTGGCCTTAATTTTCCAATGGGTAATTAGCCTATGCCCATGATTGTGTTTTTTTGCTCTTTTTTAACTACTTACCGGTAGTTTTTTGACACAATTTTCCGACGGTAGTTACCATATGATAGTTCTTCGAGGTGCTTAATTGTCTTCAATTACTCTATGTTCCTTTTTAATTAGGTGAATCGTCTACGTACCTTCGTGGCCATAATTTTTCTACGGTAGTTTACCTATGTTTATGACATATTTCTTAGCTCCTTTATCTAACTACTCGTCAGTATTTTTATAAAAATTTACATCCGTAATTTTCTACCGGTAGTTACCCACTAGTAGAAAACAGGCCATCCGTTCGCGCCCCCTTAGAGCATTAGTCCCGGCTGTGCCACGAATCGGGACTAATGCTGGCACGCGTCCTGATTCGAGCGGGCACGGGACCCGGATGCATGCGTCCCGGTTGGTAAGGGGGCATACGTCTCGGTTTGTAACACAAACCGAGACTAAAGGTTGGGCGTCAGCCACGTGGCGTGGCACACACCTTTAGTCCCGGTTTGTGTTACAAACCGGGACGTATGCTCTCGCCCTCTATAAATGCAACGCCTCAGCCCTCTGCCTTCACTCTGTTTTTTCTTGGTGAAAGGTGTGAGGGGTGTGCTAGTTTTTTTCCCCTATGCATGCATTCAAGGTGTTTGATGAAATGTTTGAGTAAATGATGCCGTTCAATTTCTCATAAAACAAAAATATAGAAGGTGTCCGAGACGCACTTGAGCTTTCTCCTCTTTATTTTCCTCGATCGAGGTTAGCAATCTTATCTTTTCTCTGTCATTGATACAATGCATGTGTCGATGTGAATTGGTCATTTCACTATTTATGATGTCCTGTTTTTTGATAAACTTACTTATATGATGCAGATGAACGGTCGGGAATGGATGTACAGTGAACGGCGCGTAGCAGGGTATATGAAAGGCGTGGATAAATTTATCGATGTGGGTACGGCAAACAAAGAGAATAGTTTTATACGTTGTCCATGTGTTTAATGTCGGAACAACAAGGAGTACTCTTCCTCGAAAATCATTCGCGGCCACCTGATTATGAAAGGTTTTGATGTCCAACTATAATTGTTGGACCAAGCACGGGGAAAGAGGGGTTATGATGGAAGATGGTGAAGAAGAAGATGATGATAACAACTATCATCATATATTTCCTGAATACAGTGACACTGCAATGGAAGACAATGGAGAGGAAGGAGGTGAAGAACGGGCATCAGATGAGTCGGCTGATGAACTTGGTAGGGTCATTTCTGATGCAAAGCGAGACTGTGAAACAGAAAATGAGAAGTTGAAGTTAGAGGGCATGTTAGAAGATCACAAGAAATTGTTGTACCCAAATTGTGAAGATGGCAGCACAAAGCTCGGTACCACACTGGAATTGTTGCGATGGAAGGCAGAGTGTGGTCTAACTGACTCCTCATTTGAAAAGATGCTGAAAATAATGAAGCCGAAGTTTCCAAAACATAACGAACTTTCCGAGAGTACCTACGAAGCAAAGAAGACTCTTTGTCCTCTAGGATTAGATGTGCAAAAGATACATGCATGCATTAATGACTGCATCCTCTACCGCGGTAAGGAGTATGAGAATTTAGATAAATGCCCGGTATGCAATGCATTGCGGTATAAAATCAAACGAGATGACCCTGGTGAAGTTGAGGGAGAGCCCCTCCGGAAGAGGGTTCCTGCTAAGGTTATGTGGTATGCTCCTATAATACCAAGGTTGAAATGCATGTTCAGAAATAAAGAGCATGCCAGGTTGTTGCGATGGCACAAAGAAGACCATAAGAAAGACGGAAAGTTGAGACACCCTGCTGATGGGTCACAATGGAGAAAAATCGAGAGAGACTTCCCAGACTTTGCAGGTGACGCAAGGAACTTATGGTTTGGTCTAAGTACGGATGGCATGAATCCTTTTAGGGAGCAGAGCTGCAGTCACAGCACCTGGCCCGTGACTCTATGTATCTACAACCTGCCTCCTTGGTTGTGCATGAAGCGTAAGTTCATTATGATGCCAGTGCTCATCAAGGCCCGAAGCAACCGGGCAACGACATTGATGTGTACCTCAGGCCATTAGTTGAAGAACTCTTACAGTTATGGGGCAAACCAGGTGTACGTGCGTGGGATGAGAACAAACAGGAGCCATTTGATCTACGAGGGTTGTTATTCGTAACCATCAATGATTGGCCTGCTCTTAGTAACCTTTCAGGACAGACAAACAAGAGATATAAGGCATGCACACACTGTTTAGATAAGACTGAAGGTACATATTTGCATAAATGCAAGAAGGTTGTGTACCTGGTGAATCGACGATTTCTTCCGACCAATCATCCCGTAAGAAAGAAAGGCAAGCATTTCAAAGGTGAGGCAGATCACCGGAAGAAGCCTGAACTCCCTGCTGGTGATGACGTATTTGGTATGGTCAAGGACACAGAAGTAATCTTTGGAAAGGGTCCCGGCGGTCAATCAGTTCCGAACGACGTTGCTACAGGACACGCACCCATGTGGAAGAAGAAATCTATATTTTGGGAGCTGCCATATTGGAAAGTCCTGCGTGTCCGCTCTTAAATCGACGTGATGCACGTGACGAAGAATCTTTGCGTGAACCTGCTAGGATTCCTAGGCGTGTATGGGAAGACAAAAGATACACCAGAAGCACGGGAGGACCAACAAATTATGAAAGACCCAAAGAACATGCATACACAGAACAAGACGGATAAAGGGCGTCACTTAAGTCGTGACAGCTATGCTCTTACCAAAGCAGAGAAGGAAATCTTTTTTGAAGTCCTTTACAGTATCAAGGTGCCGTCGGGCTTCTCATCTAATATAAAGGGGATAATAAATATGGCAGAGAAAAAGTTCCAAAACTTGAAGTCTCATGACTATCACGTGATTATGACGCAGTTGCTTCCGATTGCATTGAGGGGCTTCTACCGAAAAATGTTCGAGTACCCATTGTGAAGCTTTGTGCATTCCTCAATGCAATATCTCAGAAGGTAATCAATCCAGATATTCTGCCAAGGTTACAGAAGGATGTGGTACAATGTCTTGTTAGTTTTGAATTGGTGTTCCCACCATCCTTCTTCAATATTATGACGCATCTCCTGGTTCACCTAGTGGAAGAGATTGCCATTCTCGGTCCGGTATTTCTGCACAATATGTTCCCCTTTGAGAGGTTCATGGGAGTCTTAAAGAAATATGTTCATAACCGTGCTAGACCAGAAGGAAGCATCTCCAAGGGATATGGAACAGAGGAGGTCGTTGAGTTTTGTGTTGACTTTATTCCTGACCTTAAGCCGATTGGTGTTTCTGACTCGCGGCATGAGGGAAGACTAAGTGGAAAAGGCACGCTGGGAAAGAAAGCAATGATATGTAGGGACGGGGATTCTTTCACTAAAGCATACTACACAGTTCTACATAATTCCACCTTGGCAGCTCCGTATATCGAGGAACACAAGAATATTCTACGCTCCAAAAACCCGGGGAAGCCTGAATCACTGATTACAGATGAACACATGAAGTCTTTCGGTGGTTGGATGTGGACACATCTCTTGAATGACACCACTGTTGGAGATCAGCTATACTTGTTGGCCGCGTCACCGTCTTCTACTGTATTGAATTTCCAAGGGTACGAAATAAATGGGAATACATTCTACACGATCGCCCAAGATAAAAAGAGCACCAACCAAAATAGTGGTGTCCTCTTTGATGCAATAGACGAGAATGGACAAAAGGACACATATTATGGTTACATAGAGGAGATATGGGAACTAGACTATGGAGTCTCTTTTAAGGTCCCTTTGTTTCGCTGCAAATGGGTCAACCTGAATGGGGAAGGGGTAAAGATAGACCAGTTGTACGGAATGACAACAGTGGATCTCAACAATCTTGGTTATAGAGATGAACCATTCATCCTAGCCAATGATGTGTCTCAGGTTTTCTATGTGAAGGACATGTCCTCCAGACCTAAAAAAAGAAAAAATATGCGAACGAATACATCATATGATGAGCCAAAGCGTCACATAGTTCTTTCAGGGAAAAGAAACATCGTGGGAATCGAGGACAAGATAGACATGTCAGAAGATTATAATAAGTTTGATGAAATTCCGCCCTTCACAGTGAAAACTGACCCAAGCATTCCGTTAAGTAAAGAAGATGCTCCATGGTTACGTCTGAAGCGATTATAAGGAAGGACATATGCCAAGAAGTTCATGCTCATATTATGTAACTCTAGTTCATGTCTTTCGTGGTTTGTGGCTTCACCGAAGGATATCTTTCACGGTTTGTGGCTTGACCGGGACTATATATAGGGGGGCCTTTAGTCCCGGTTTTGTAGTCTCAGTTTTTAATATTAATAAATGTCTTGAGTGTTAGTCCTGTTTTGTGGCTGGACCGGGACTATGAAGAAGTTGTCCCGTTTCGTACTTACAATTAAGATTTGATCTCCAAACACGCGCGGTCACATATTAGGGAGTGCCTCTATGACCAGTTTCTTGGAGATGCCGAAGGACTGGGATCCGGAGGCATCTCCCTGAAACTGGTCGTAGTGGTGTCCGTGCTCTCGAAAACCATCTTGCAGCTTGTAACTTCTCTAACTAGATCAATACACCTAGAAGCTAACTAATTTCACATATTAGGGAGTGCCTCTATGACCAGTTTCTCGGAGATGCCGAAGAACTGGGCTCCGTCGGCATCTCCCTGAAACTGGCCGTAGTGGTGTCCCTGCTCTCAAAAACCATCTTGCAGCTTGTAACTTCTCTAACTAGATCAATACGCCTGGGAGCTAACTAATTTCACATATTAGGGAGTGCCTCTATGACCAGTTTCTCGGAGATGCCGGAGGGCTCCGTCGGCATCTCCCTAAAACTGGCCGTAGTGGTGTCCCTGCTCTCGAAAACCATCTTGGAGATGCCTCAAACTGGCTGGAGGACTGGACTCACAAGGATGCCTATTTATAGTACAAGCAGCTCGGCATAGTGTTGACAGTTACGAAATAATGTCGACACTCACCCCTATTATTAGTGCTGACTCATGTTTTGTCCCGGTTGGTGTATCCAACCGGGACTAAAGGTTCATATTTAGTCCCGGTTGGTGACACCATCCGGGACAAGGTACACGCCGCACGACATAATGTCGACACTCACCCCTATCATTAGTGCTGCCTGGCCCAGCCTGCCGAAATCCCTCCAACCGGGACTAAAGATGAACCTTTAGTATATTGAAAATCCGAACAATGAAAATCCTTCGTGTGGTGTCATATTATGTTACATAGTTGAAAGGAAAAATACCAGACTTGGTATATTGATCATGTTTCGAAAAAACCTTCACAAAATGACCTATCATGTTCGAGGTTTCATGGCTTTCGGTCCAAATGACCGATGTTATGTGCTGAATCACGGCATAGTTTGTGATGTTGTGCCCATATTATGCATGCGTGTGGACATGGTATGGAGAACAATGTTGCAGGAGGAAATTTTCCTTTTTGTCGCACGGAAAAGCCCTTTTCCATTTTCCGAGCGCAAAAAATGGGTCGTTTTGTGAAGTAACCACCAAAATACCGTTTCAGAATGCTACCGTCCCATTTTCCTAAAATTCTAGACTACCTTACATGTACTATCTCCCAACCGGGACATCTCAAACCTTTTCGTCCATCCCGGGTAAAAAGGACAAATGTCTGCCGAATCGGCAGGAAGTGGGTCCGGTTTGTACTACAGGTACATGATCTATCGCCCGTGATTTTTTGAAAAAATCATTTTTAGACTCGCAATATGTGGTTTCTTCAGAGATCCAATGCAAGTTCTAACGATGCTCGTCCCCTATCTTCATGCACACCGGTTCGACCATAGTTAGAAATTCAAATAATTCAAAACGGGCATAATAAATTGAAAAAAATCCGAACAATGAAAATTCTTCGTGTGGTGTCATATTATGTTACATAGTTGAAAGTAAAAATACCAGACTTGGTATATTGATCATGTTTCGAAAAAACCTTCACAAAATGACCTATCATGTTTGAGGTTTGGCTTTCGGTCCAAATGACCGATGTTATGTGCTGAATCACGGCATAGTTTGTGATGTTGTGCCCATATTATGCATGTGTGTGTACATTGGTATGGAGAACAATCTTTCAGGAGGAAGTTTTCCTTTTTGTCGCACGGAAAAACCCTTTTCCATTTTCTGAGCGCAAAAAACGGGTCGTTTTTTGAAGTAACCACCAAAATGCCGTTTCAGAATGCTATCATCCCATTTTCCTAAAATACTAGACCACCTTACATGGACTATCTCCCAACCGGGACATCTCAAACCTTTTCGTCCATCCCGGGTAAAAAGGACAAATGTCTGCCGAATCGGTAGGAAGTGGGTCCGGTTTGTACTACAGGTACATGATCTATCGCCCGTGATTTTTTGAAAAAATCATTTTTACTCGCAATATGTGGTTTCTTCAGAGATCCAATGCAAGTTCTAACGATGCTCGTCCCCTATCTTCATGCACACCGGTTCGACCATAGTTAGAAATTCAGATAATTCAAAATGGGCATAATAAATTCAAAAAAAATCCGAACAATGAAAATCCTCCGCGTGGTGTCATATTATGTTACATAGTTGAAAGGAAAAATACCAAACTTTGTATATTGATCATGTTTCGAAAAAACCTTCACAAAATGACCTATCATGTTCGAGGTTTCATGGCTTTTGGTCCAAATGACCGATGTTATGTGCTGAATCACGGCATAGTTTGTGATGTTGTGCCCATATTATGCATGCATGTGTACATTGGTAAGGAAAACAATGTTGCATGAGGAAGTTTTCCTTTTTGTTGCACGGAAAAGCCCTTTTCCATTTTCCGAGTGCAAAAAACGGGTTGTTTTGTGAAGTAACCACTAAAATGCTGTTTCAGAATGCTACCGTCCCATTTTCCTAAAATACTAGACCACCTTACATGGACTATCTCCCAACCGGGACATCTCAAACCTTTTCTTCCATCCCGGGTAAAAAGGACAAATGTCTGCCGAATCGGTAGGAAGTGGGTCCGGTTTGTACTATAGGTACATGATCTATCGCCCGTGATTTTTTGAAAAAATCATTTTTAGACTCGCCATATGTGGTTTCTTCAGAGATCCAATGCAAGTTCTAACGATGCTCGTCCCCTATCTTCATGCACGCCGGTTCGACCATAGTTAGAAATTTAGAAAATTCAAAACGGGCATAATAAATTCAAAACAAATCAAAACAATGAAAATCCTTCGCGTGGTGTCATATTATATGACATAGTTAAAAGGAAAAATACCAAACTTGGTATATTGATCATGTCTCGAAAAAACCTTCACAAAATGACCTATCATGTTCGAGGTTTCATGGCTTTCGGTCCAAATGACCGATGTTATGTGCTGAATCACGGCATAGTTTGTGATGTTATGCCCATATTATGCATGCATGTGGACATTGGTATAAAGAACAATGTTACAGGAGGAAGTTTTTCCTTTTTGTCGCATGGAAAAGCCTTTTTCCATTTTCCGAGTGCAAAAAATGGTCGTTTTGTGAAGTAACCACCAAAATGCTGTTTTAAAATGCTACCATCCCATTTTCCTAAAATACTAGACCACCTTACATGGACTATATGCCAACCGGAACATCTCAAACCTTTTCGTCCATCCCGGATAAAAAGGACAAATGTCTGCCTAATCGGTAGGAAGTGGGTCCGGTTTGTACTACAGGTACATGATCTATCGCCCGTGATTTTTTGAAAAAATCATTTTTAGACTCGCAATATGTGGTTTCTTCAGAGATCCAATGCAAGTTCTAACGATGCTCGTCCCCTATCTTCATGCACGCCGGTTCGACTATAGTTAGAAATTCAGAAAATTCAAAACAGGCATAATAAATTCAAAAAAAATCCGAACAATGAAAATCCTTCGCGTGGTGTCATATTATGTGACATAGTTAAAAGTAAAAATACCAGACTTGGTATATTAATAATGTCTCGAAAAAACCTTCACAAAATGACCTATCATGTTCGAGGTTTCATGGCTTTCGGTCCAAATGACCGATGTTATGTGTTGAATCACGGCATAGTTTGTGATGTTGTGCCCATATTATGCATGCATGTGGAAATTGGTATGGAGAACAATGTTGCAGGAGGATGTTTTCCTTTTTGTCGCATGGAAAATCCCTTTTCCATTTTCCGAGCATAAAAAACGGGTCGTTTTGTGAAGTAACCACCAAAATGCTGTTTCAGAATGCTACCGTCCCATTTTCCTAAAATACTAGACCACCTTACATGGACTATCTCCCAACCGAGACATCTCAAACCTTTTCGTCCATCCCGGGTAAAAAGAACAAATGTCTGCCGAATCGGTAGGAAGTGGGTCCGGTTTGTACTACAGGTACATGATCTATCGCCCGTGATTTTTTGAAAAAATCATTTTTAGACTCGCAATATGTGGTTTCTTCAGAGATCCAATGCAAGTTCTAACGATGCTCGTCCCCTATCTTCATGCACGTCGGTTCGACTATAGTTAGAAATTCAGAAAATTCAAAACAGGCATAATAAATTCAAAAAAAATCCGAACAATGAAAATCCTTCGCGTGGTGTCATATTATGTGACATAGTTAAAAGTAAAAATACCAGACTTGGTATATTGATAATGTCTCGAAAAAACCTTCACAAAATGACCTATCATGTTCGAGGTTTCATGGCTTTCGGTCCAAATGACCGATGTTATGTGTTGAATCACGGCATAGTTTGTGATGTTGTGCCCATATTATGCATGCATGTGGAAATTGGTATGGAGAACAATGTTGCAGGAGGATGTTTTCCTTTTTGTCGCATGGAAAATCCCTTTTCCATTTTCCGAGCACAAAAAACGGGTCGTTTTGTGAAGTAACCACCAAAATGCTGTTTCAGAATGCTACCGTCCCATTTTCCTAAAATACTAGACCACCTTACATGGACTATCTCCCAACCGAGACATCTCAAACCTTTTCGTCCATCCCGGGTAAAAAGGACAAATGTCTGCCGAATCGGTAGGAAGTGGGTCCGGTTTGTACTACAGGTACATGATCTATCGCCTGTGATTTTTTGAAAAAATCATTTTTAGACTCGCAATATGTGGTTTCTTCAGAGATCCAATGCAAGTTCTAACGATGCACGTCCCCTATCTTCATGCACGCCGGTTCGACCATAGTTAAAAATTCAGAAAATTCAAAACATGCATAATAAATTTTTAGACTCACAATATGTGGTTTCTTCAGAGATCCAATGCAAGTTCTAAATGAACCATTTTTCTTCCCGCCATTTTTTCCCGGCATTTCTCCCGCCATTTCTTTCTGCCAGTTTTTCCCGCCAGTTCTTCCCTTCAGTTATCGTCCTGCCATTTCTCACTATATATATAGGGTTGGCCTCCATTGTCATTGCACATCTCTATACTCATATCTGCAACCTCATCACTCTTTCCCATGACTTCCACCGTAGAACTAACTCCTAGGGAGGTGGAGGCGCTTTGCGCCTCGAACTACCCCTGCCTGTCGGGCTACTGTGTCCCCGTCGGCTGGATGCTGAGTGCCGGAGGCGTGCCGGTTGCTCCTGTCCCTCTAGATGTGGCGCGTCGGATGGCCATCACAAACCACTACTACTTCTAGCTCACGCCAGAGCAGCGGAGGAATCCCAGATGGCATCCCGACTATTTCCCGACTTGGGAAGCCTTCTTCGTGGATCGGCGTGAGAGGGCGCTCGCCAGGCACGAGGAGGACGACCCACCTCCTCCAAACTTCAACGAGGCCGGCCGTCGGCTGTGGTGGTGCGGCCGGATTCTCCAGAGCGTCATGGCCTACGACACGGCCGTCGACTCTAGCCCCCACCTGCGCTACCCTCAAGTCTAGCCCACTCGTACTCAGCCTTCAAGGTTCAACTACGGCGACCCCGACGACGACAGGGACGACGGCCGCGGCGAGTATGACGACTACAGTGGTGAGTATTACAGGTGTAGGCAGGAGCATGACTGAATCACTCCAACATTGCAAAACAAGTTCGGCCAATTGTGGCTTAATCTGGCCATGTATCTTAATTTTTAGTTCTTGTATGTAACTTTGTGTTAGTTGCGTTATGTACTTTAATTCCAGTTCGATCCTAATAAAATTTTCTTTCCGCCCATTATTTCCCGTCCTTTTTTCCGCCCATTAATATATAAAAAATATAAGTTAATTCAAATCCAAATTAAAAATAGAAAATGGTTTTGAATTATTTATTCAAATCCAAACACTTTTTATGTTTAAAGTTTTTCTAAATTCCAAATTAATATTAAAAAAATATAAGTTAATTCATTTTTAATTGTAAATGGTTCATATTTTAAATGGTTACATTAATTATTTTTTAAAATAGAAAATGGTTTTGAATTATTTATTCAAATCCAAACACTTTTTATGTTTAAAGTTTTTCTAAATTCCAAATTAATATTAAAAAAATATAAGTTAATTCATTTTTAATTATAAATGGTTCATATTTTAAATGGTTACATTAATTATTTTTTAAAACTGAAAATGGTTTTGAATTAATTATTCAAATCCAAACACTTTTTATGTTTAAAGTTTTTCTAAATTCCAAATTAATATTAAAAAAAATAAGTTAATTCATTTTTAATTGTAAATGGTTCATATTTTAAATGGTTACATTAATTATTTTTTAAAACAGAAAATGGTTTTGAATTATTTATTCAAATCCAAACACTTTTTATGTTTAAATTTTTTCTAAATTCCAAATTAATATTCAAAAAATATAAGTTAATTCATTTTTAATTTTAAATGGTTACATTAATTATTTTTTAAAAATAGAAAATGGTTTTGAATTATTTATTCAAATGCAAACACTTTTTATGTTTAAAGTTCTTCTAAATTCCAAATTAATATTCAAAAAATATAAGTTAATTCATTTTTAATTTTAAATGGTTCATAGTTTAAATGGTTACATTAATTATTTTTAAAAACAGAAAATGTTTTTGAATTAGTTATTCAAATTCAAACACTTTTTATGTTTAAAGTTTTTCTAAATTCCAAAGTAATTATCATTTAAAAAACATTACAAATTTAAACCCCAAATAAAAATAAGGCAGGAACAGAAAGAAAATTCCTGAAAAAAATTGAAAACAGGGTCATATGTCCCGGTTGGAGCCACCAACCGGGACTAAAGAGCCCTGCGCGTGGCCCTTGGGCTGATGAAAAAAAAGTGAACTATATGTCCCGGTTGGTGGCTCCAACCAGGACGTATGACCCTTTAGTCCCAGTTGGAGCCACCAACCGGGACAAAAGGTCCTTTGGTTATAACTGTTCGCCCCTTCTCCTTCTCCTTCTTCCCCGTTCCTCTTCACTCACCCGCAACAGATCGCCGCTGCCACGAGTACAAGCGCTCGGATGCCGTCAGGCTGCCCAACCGCCGCCCCGCTATCGGCCTTGTAACACCGCGGTTCTGAAAAGACTGTGGCTTCTATGTGACATGCCAATCCCTGGATCGGTTCATTGGCCCATAATAGAATGAGATGAATAACATAGCAAAATATCCGTCTATCATAAATAACGAAGATCCAGAGTACCATTATTACAATAAAAGCTTAGCTCAAGGCTAGCTCAAATTATTCAGGTAGCAACATAAATAAAGCAAATCCTTCATTCTTCAAATTGCCCACAAGTGAACAAGTGCCGAGTGGAGTACCGTGGCCTATATCGATTACTCAGAATCGGAATATCCTGCAACATGAAACGTAGCAGCCCCGAAGGGTCAATACATGGAATGTATGGCAAGTAGAGCTAGTAAAGGAGACAATAGTGCTAACATCTACATGCATATTTGGCAAGTGGAGCTGTGTCTGGCTTGCATTTGCAAATAACTTTGTCCTACTTTCACAACAGTTTTTGATTTTCTTTGAAAAGATCCCAAATAAGTTAACCCAACAACATTAAAATAATTAAGAAATTAGAATGAGCGAGAAACTTGTCATGTGATTAATATCAAGCAACTCAGTTGTCCATAACCGGGGACACGGCTAATCGATTAGATTATACACCCTGCAGGGGTTAGTACACTTTATCCATGTGACTTGGCCAGCCCAGATCGTACCATCACTCTCATTTTGGGTGATGATAGGGAGAACTCCAAGAAGAGACTGTTCGGGAAGTAGCTCCCCGATCCCGACGCGCACCGGTCCAACCTACCAAAATTCTACATCTCTGGATACGCGGGTTTGAGATACCACAACCTACTAAGTCCAACCAACCGCCCATTTCATTATTGGCACATGGTTGTACACGTAAGCTACAGAATAAAGAAACCAAATATTCTCTCTTGATACCTGGGTGCCTTTCCGCAATGAAACCACCAAAAATTATCAATACCATCACACCCAGGAGATTCGTTGATTAAGTTGTTTTTGTTTTCACAAACCAACACGTTTAGAAACAACTTCCAATGATGTAACCCAGCCCTCGTTCATCAAAGCATGGCTAAGCACATCTACCAACGGTGGTTTATCTACAAGGAAAGCCCTACCACATAATAGGACATAGCATAGCGATAGTATCATCCTACACATGCATCTACAAAATACACGACAATGCATTGAAAATAATAGGACAATATCATGAACAAAGTAGCATCTACTTGCCTTGGTTGTAGCGATCGGAAGAACAATCCACACACGAGCAAGCGTTGCACTCGTCACAATCTACACGATACAATTGCAATCATAAACAAACAATCCACAAGCATATGCAACAAAGATGATGCATGAATGTATGCAAGACAAGTGAATTGGTTCTACAGCTGCACCACATAATCCTATCCAATAAAGCTACTGATTGCATGCATGGAAAATAGTTTTGGCGCAAGGAAAACTATTATGCAAAAGTAATGCTCAAAACTAGAGCTAGAACTCAAATAATTCACTACCGGTAGTATAATGTTTGTAAAATCTTGGGAAAATTCTACCGCATAGGCTTTGCTATTTAGGAACAGTACCAATTGGAATTACTCAAAAAGGAATTATAAAACTCCCTGAGTAATTAAAACACTGCAGAAAGCCACTAGACAGTTTCTGCAGAAGTTTTCACTGTAAGCCTATCTTTTTAATTCACGATGAGATTCCCCTCGTTCTACTGAATCCAGGGACATATCATACGCAATTTTTGGAGTTACGGATCGTTTTCTACGAATTAATTACTCCAAAAAGGCCATTAACTAAATTGATTAAACTGTACTAAACCTTGCTGCAAAAGTGTGAAACTAAGGTACAGCAAGATTCTACACGACTCACTGAATCTGCACATATTTTATTTGCAATTTTTGGCCCAGCGGTTTAATTTCTACGCAATTTACAAGTTTCTACCGAAATCTGTCAACTAAAAAGATTAACGAAAATACCCAGTCAACTGTGTCTGTTGACTAGTCAACGCGGCTGCTGACTGGGCGTCTGACTAGTCAACGCCTGGGGCTGACCGGTCAACGACCGATCTGGACCGCTGATCTGAAATCCAACGGCGGCTGCGGACTCACCGGAGACGAACGGCGACGAGCTCGGGACGGCGGCGGCGATCGGTTCCGGCGACGGTGTTTATCCTGCGCGGAAGGGGAAAGTTGGTCAGCACGGGACGTGGCGCTCAACGCGGGCGCGCGGCGAGCGGGCGACGGCGGCGCGGCAGCGAGCAGCGGCGCGAGGTGGCGGGCGGCGCGACGCGGGCAGCGAGCGCAGGCGCGGCGCGGCTCGGAGGCGGCAGGGCAGGCGCGGCGGTGGCATGCGCGGCGCAGGCGCAGGCGCGGCGGTGGCGTACCTGGGTGGCGACGGGCGCGGAGGCCGAGGGGAGGCGGCGGCGGCGGGGCCCAGGAGGCGGCGGCGGCTCGGTGATCGAGGCGCGGGGGCGGGGCGCGCGGGTTGAGGCGGTGGGAGTGGCGGCGGCGGCTGGGTAGGGTCTGCCCTTTTGTGGGCCCCACGCGGGTCCTAGTCAGATTCGGGGCGCGGTTGGAGGCGAATACGGCGAAGTCGGCGCCGATTTTCTATCTTTTAATAAAACGGCTGTAACTTTTCCGTACGAGCTCCGAATCGGGTGATTCTTGCTCCTACGGTTTTGTAAAAATGAGGGGAGCAACTTAGAGTCAAGGGTTGAGTGAAACCTCTAGGCTACAAGGGTGGACAACGCAAGTCCTACTAAAATCTCCCGCAGGAGCCTCGTAGTAAAATAGAGTAGGGTTTAGAAAATAGTGTTTTGCCGAAACTTTTCAATCGATGGTTTTGCATGGAAAAGTATGATGCAATGATATGAATGATATGCAGAACCAAATCTAAAATTTGGGATGTGACAAGACTAACCCCCTTAAGATGAATCTCGTCCCCGAGATTCGGCGCGGCTAGCAAATAGGTGTGGGTAGTCCTCTCGGATGTCATCCTCACACTCCCAAGTGGCTTCCTCTTCGGTGTGGTGGCTCCACTGCACCTTGCAAAACCTGATCGTCTTGGTACGGGTAGTCCTCTCCGCTGTTTCCAGAATCTTGACCGGTTTCTCCTCATAGGTCAAGTCGTTCTCAAGCTGAACCTCCTCTAGTGGCACAGTGTCTCTCAATGGTGTATCCACCATCTCCGGATGACACTTCTTTAGCTGGGACACGTGAAACACATTGTGAACAGCGGACAGAGCTTCTGGCAACTCCAACTGATAAGCGACTTCTCCTTTGCGTGCTAAGACCCGATACGGTCCAACAAATCGAGGTGCCAGCTACCCTTAATTCCAAATCTCTTGATTCCACGAAGTGGCGACACTCTGAGGTATGCTCTATCACCTATTTCATACACCACTTCCTTGCGCTTGGCGTCAGCGTAGCTCTTCTGCCTTGATTGTGCTACCTTCAGCCTGTCCCTAATCAAGGCGACCTTCTCCTCAGCGTCCTTGATCAAATCAGGTCCAAACAACTGGCGTTCTCCTACTCCATCCCATAGCAATGGTGTTCGGCACCGTTTCCCATACAGTACATCAAACGGTGATGTCTTGATGCTGGTTTGATAGCTGTTGTTATAGGAAAACTCAGCATACGGCAAATTCTCATCCCAACTAGAGCCATGAGCCAAAGCGCAAGCTCTCAACATGTCCTCCAAAATCTGATTCACCCTCTCGGTCTGTCCATCAGTCTGCGGGTGAAACGCCGTGCTAAACTCCAATCTAGTACCAAGTGACTCATGCAGCTGGCGCCAGAAGTGTGAGGTAAATTGGTGCCCCTATCAGATACGATACTCTTGGGAACTCCATGTAGGCACACAATTCTGTCCATGTAAATCTTGGCCAACTTTGCACTCGTGTAAGTCGTCTTCACCGGTATAAAGTGGGCTACCTTGGTCAAATGGTCGACCACTACCCAAATAGAGTCATATCCTGACCTGGTCCTGGGCAATCCTGTGATAAAGTCCATTCCCACTCTATCCCACTTCCAATCCGGCACGGGCAATGGCTGTAGCAGTCCTGCTGGCTTCTGGTGTTCCGCCTTTACACGGCTGCATACATCACATAGGGCAATATGCTCTGCGATGTCTCCCTTCATGTTGTTCCACCAGAATCTGTCCTTTAGGTCCATATACATCTTCGTATTACCCGGATGTATGGAATACGGCGAGTCATGAGCTTCCTGCATAATCAACTTCCTCAACTCCGGATCGTTGGGAACGCACAAACGATGTCCATACCATAAGGTTCCTTGCTCATCCTCGTGGAATTCCCTTGCTCGACCTTCCTTCATCTTTTCCTTTACTTCATCCATCTCTTTGTCTCCCACTTGAGCTTTCCTGATTCTGTCCTGTAGCGTTGGTTGGACTTCCATTGTTGCCAAGTATCCTTCAGATACTACCTCCAGTCTAAGGTCCTTGAATTGCTTGCACAAATCCTCGGGCAATTCCCCAATTGTCAGTCCATTGGCGTAAACCTTCCGGCTCAGAGCATCTGCTACTACATTGGCCTTTCCTGGGTGGTATTGCAGATTCATATCATAATCCTTGATAAGCTCCAACCATCTCATTTGCCTCATGTTCAGTTCCTTCTGCGTGAATATGTACTTCAGGCTCTTGTGGTCGGTGTATACATCATAGTGTTTTCCCATTAAGTAATGCCTCCATACCTTGAGCGCATGAACCACTGACGCTAACTCCAAGTCGTGTGTGGGGTAATTCCACTCATGGTGCTTGAGTTGTCGCGAGGCATATGACACCACTCTCCCATCTTGCATCAGCACACTCCCAAGTCCCTGTCGAGAAGCGTCACAGTACACTTGGAAATCCTTCTGAAGGTCTGGTAAGCACAGAACAGGGGCGGTCACTAGTCGACGCTTCAGTTCCTGAAAGCTAGCTTCACACACATCCGTCCATTCAAACTTTCTCTCCTTCTTCAGAAGTTCAGTCATCGGCTTAGCAATCTTGGAAAAGTTTTCAATGAACCTCCTGTAATATCCAGCAAGTCCCAAAAAGCTTCGAATGTCTCCCGCATTCTTGGGTGCTTCCCACTCAGTTACTGTAGTCACTTTGCTTGGATCAACAGCGACTCCTTCTCCTGACACTACGTGTCCAAGAAACCCAACGGTGTTAAGCCAGAATTCACACTTGCTGAATTTGGCATACAGCTGGTGTTCCCTCAGTTTCTCCATAATCAGTCGCAGATGTTTCTCATGCTCAGCATCATCCTTGGAATATATCAGTATATCATCAATAAACACCACCACGAACTTGTCCAAGTACTCCATAAATACCTTGTTCATCATGGTCATGAAATATGCCGGGGCATTCGTTAGTCCAAAAGACATAACCGTATACTCATATAAACCATACCTAGTGGTGAAGGCGGTTTTTGGTACGTCCTCCTCCCGGATCTTCAATTGGAAGTAGCCTGATCGCAGATCAATCTTGCTGAACACCTTTGCTCCTTCCAGTTGATCAAACAAATCATTTATGTTCGGCAGAGGGTACTTGTTCTTGATGGTTACTTCATTCAGCGAGCGATAGTCCACCACTAATCTCTTGCTGCTGTCTTTCTTCTCCACAAACAGAACAGGTGCACCCCATGACGACGAACTAGGCTGAATGAATCCCTTGTCCAACTGCTCTTTCAGCTGCTTCTTCAATTCCTTCAGCTCATCCACATCCATCTTATATGGTCTCTTTGCTATAGGTCCTGTTCCCGGCATCAGGTCGATAAGAAACTCTACTTCCCTGTCAGGTGGCATCCCTGGCAGCTCTTCTGGAAACACGTCGGGGTAATCCCTAATCACTGGCACAGTATCCATGCTAACCCCCTTAAGAGAATTTAACTTACAACTCCGCGGTCGTGCAGCCGACTTGAATCTAATCCTCTTACCATCCGGGGTTTTGAGTGAAACAGCTCGCTGTGCACAATCTATGTGTCCCTCATGCATAGACATCCAATCCATACCCAGAATAACGTCTAACCCCTGTGATTCCAACACTACCAAATGTGCAATGAAGTTGTGTGTTCCAATCCTCATAGTTAAGTCGCGGCATCCCGCGCTAGCTATCATATCTCCTCCAGGTGAACTCACTCTAATAGACCCTTTCATAGACTCCGTAGGTAGCTTATACTTATTCACAAAAGCCCTTGATATGAATGAATGCGATGCACCAGTATCGAAAAGTATAAGTGCCGGGTGAGTGTTGATTGGAAACTTACCAATCACAAGGTCAGGCTCATCTGGGATCTCCTCCACATTCATGTGGTTCACTGTGGCCTTCTCGTTGTTGGTTGGCTTCAATCCCTTCCTCTCTAGACAGTTGTCAGCATAGTGTCCCTTCTGTTTACACTTGAAGCACGTCACCTCACTCAGATCCTTCTTCACAAAGCTGCGATCACGGTTGCGGTCATGTCCACCGTGTCCTCCAGAGTGGTGAGAGTGTCCTCCCTTGTGGCTGTGGTGGCTGCTCTTATGGTTGTCATGACGATGCCCATCGCCTCCATGGTGGTGGCGGTCATGGCTCCCATGGTCACTTCCTCCATGCTTGGAGTATCCATCATATGAAGTGTGAGACTTGTGATGTGAACCAGAGTGATGATTGTTGCTCTTTCTCTTGCGGCTTTCCACCTGCTTGTGCTTCCCTTCCAAGATCCTGGCCTTGTCCATAAGCTCCTGGAAAGTGGGGCAATAAACCACCAGTAGCTGCACTGAAAGCTCATCACTGAGGCCATCTAGGAATCTCTCCCTCCTTTTTGCATCAGTGTCAACATCCTCAGGTGCATAATGGGACAGGTTGTTGAACTCCTCAATGTACTCGGCCACGGATCGATTGGTTTGGCGCAAGTTGCGGAACTCCTTCCTTTTCAGGCTCAGAACTCCTGAAGACACGTGGTTGGTCCTGAAACCTTCCTCGAACATTGCCCAAGTCACAGTATCCAGCGGGTGGGTGATCTGGAAAGTGTCCCACCAAGAAGCGGCTGGTCCCTCCAGTAGGTGAGCGGCAAACCTCACCTTCTCAGCATCAGTGCATCCAACAGTTACCAGATCCTTGTTGACTGAACGCAACCAGTCGAGAGCAACCATTGGTTTAGTTGCAGTAGAGAACTTAGCTGGCCTTAACCTCAGAAATCTGGTGAGAGCATCTCCCTGAGGCTGGTTGTTTCCATTGTTGTTGTTGTTGTTGTTGTTCTGAGCTGCCATGAACTGAGTCATTACTTGGGTCAGCTGTGCCTGAGCTGCCATGAGCTGCTCCAACTCAGTGGATTGACGGCGGGGAGGCATCTGCGGTTCAGCACAGGTAAGTTTAGAAAGAATCAACTACAACAATTGGATTCTACCCATGCATATGATCAATCAACAACATACATTAGCAGACAATCACAAGCAAGCAACACATCAACAAACAAGTGATCCAGCAACATCCCAGGGGTTATCCTAGCAGTATATACCTACTGAAATAGTTTTACAAGAGTTGGCAATGGTTAACTAAACAGTTGATCAACTAAGCAATAAAACAGCAATCTGCCAGAACAGTCCAGCAGCGTTCACGAATTTTTCCACCTGACTTAAACTCGTCAGAAAAATAAGCTGATTTTTGCACATACAGTACAGAGAGTTTCGCACCAGCCCTATTTTTTTCAGATTTTCCCAGTTACCAGACAAATATGAAAAATCGCACAGTACTGCTGTATCAGCAGAAAACTGCAGCGAAAATAACACAGATAGTAACCAAACTTGCCATAACTCTTTCATAAAATTTTGCACAAATAATTCCTGGGATATTGGAGTACACAAATAAGCAACTAATCACTCTTAAACTAATAGCAACTAAGTTTCACAACGATCGAGAATAATCCTAACGATTTATCTAACGAGGACTAACTGGTGGACTTCTATCTACTTCTTGAAGAGGTTGCGGTAGGTCCTTGCTGTCATGCGTTGGCGCTTCGGTTCGCAGTTCAACCATGGCGGCGGAGTGTACTCCTCTCCTGAATCATTACTTCAGATCTCAAACTCCACCTCTTCTGGATCCTCCTCTTCTTCTTCACTCTCTGCTGCAACTGCAACAGCCTCATCTCCTCCACCATCGTCGTTTCCATCATCATCATCCTCGTCCTCCTCATCATCATCGTTCCCACTATCATCATCATTGTTGCCACCATCTCCATTGTCATCATCAGAGGGTGGGTTCAGCTGCGCTTGGAGAGCGGCAATCTGGGCTGCCATAGCTTCAATAGGTTGATCCCTTTCCTGGACGGTCCCTTGCAGCTGTTGTATGTTCTGGGTGTTCTCCTGCACAGTGCCATGAAGGTGAGCTATGGTTGCATCTCTGGCTATCAGGGCATTCTCCGTAACTCCCACAGCTTCATGCAAGGTGTCAATTTCCTGTCCTTGGGCTGCCATAGTATTGCTGGCAAAATCTGCAATCTCCTTCACCATCATCACTTTCTCAGCTAGAGCTCCATTCTCCCTTTCCAAGTCCTCTATATGCCTTCGACGGGGCGGCATGTTGTTCCTGTCGCCCGGGGTAACCACAATGTGCCCATCTTCATCACGCCTCCCATAGTCACGGTAGGGTGAATCTGCTGGCAGTAGATGTCGGACTTCATGGCACTGGCGAGACAGGGCTTCATGTATGGCCAAGTTGATTCCAAGTCCCCAGTTGCAGTATGTCTTGGTGTAGATCAAATGCACTGGATTTGGCAAGGCGGCATCCCTGAATATGAAGGTAGTGATCTCCCATGCATCCTCTCCATATCCATAGGTGTACAACCTTCTTCCCTTGAACATGGGCAGTGGCAATCCCAAGGACTGCGAGAGCTGTGCTAACTGCCTTGCAAAGGGCCTTGGTGACTCCATGGTTGCATACTCAGTCCTGACTTCTCCCATCTATCAAGTAAAAGAGGAAAGTGTGAGAATAGCATATGGTAAGAATTTACGAGGGTGAAAGGCATAAGATGAAAGACAGAGTTAATATAGGCTTTAATAAATCTAAGGCTTCCTAATCCAATCCTAGGTCATGATCCTACAGTCGACACACGGGCTCTGATACCATCTTGTAACACCGCGGTTCTGAAAAGACCGTGGCTTCTATGTGACATGCCAATCCCTGGATCGGTTCATTGGCCCACAATAGAATGAGATGAATAACATAGCAAAATATCTGTGTATCATAAATAACGAAGATCCAGAGTACCATTATTACAATAAAAGCTTAGCTCAAGGCTAGCTCAAATTATTCAGGTAGCAACATAAATAAAGCAAATCCTCCATTCTTCAAATTGCCCACAAGTGAACAAGTGCCGAGTGGAGTACCGTGGCCTATATCGATTACTCAGAATCGGAATATCCTGCAACATGAAACGTAGCAGCCCCGAAGGGTCAATACATGGAATGTATGGCAAGTAGAGCTAGTAAAGGAGACAATAGTGCTAACATCTACATGCATATTTGGCAAGTGGAGCTGTGTCTGGCTTGCATTTGCAAATAACTTTGTCTTACTTTCACAACAGTTTTTGATTTTGTTTGAAAAGATCCCAAATAAGTTAACCCAACAACATTAAAACAATTAAGAAATTAGAATGAGCGAGAAACTTGTCATGGGATCAATATCAAGCAACTCAGTTGTCCATAACCGGGGACACGGCTAATCGATTAGATTATACACCCTGCAGGGGTTAGTACACTTTATCCATGTGACTTGGCCAGCCCAGCTCGTATCATCACTCTCATTTTGGGTGATGATAGGGAGAAGTCCAAGAAGAGACTGTTCGGGAAGTAGCTCCCCGATCCCGACGCGCACCGGTCCAACCTACCAAAATTCTACATCTCTGGATACGCGGGTTCGAGTTACCACAACCTACAAGTCCAACCAACCGCCCATTTCATTATTGGCACATGGTTGTACACGTAAGCTACAGAATAAAGAAACCAAACATTCTCTCTTGATACCTGGGTGCCTTTCCGCAATGAAACCACCAAAAATTATCAATACCATCACACCCAGGAGATTCGTTGATTAAGTTGTTTTTGTTTTCACAAACCAACACGTTTAGAAACAACTTCCAGTGATGTAACCCAGCCCTCGTTCATCAAAGCATGGCTAAGCACATCTACCAACGGTGGTTCATCTACAAGGAAAACCCTACCACATAATAGGACATAGCATAGCGATAGTATCATCCTACACATGCATCTACAAAATACACAACAATGCATTGAAAATAGTAGGACAATATCATGAACAAAGTAGCATCTACTTGCCTTGGTTGTAGCGGTCGGAAGAACAATCCACACACGAGCAAGCGTTGCACTCGTCACAATCTACACGATACAATTGCAATCATAAACAAACAATCCACAAGCATATGCAACAAAGATGATGCATGAATGTATGCAAGACAAGTGAATTGGTGCTACAGCTGCACCACATAATCCTATCCAATAAAGCTACTGATTGCATGCATGAAAAATAGTTTTGGCGCAAGGAAAACTATTATGCAAAAGTAATGCTCAAAACTAGAGCTAGAATTCAAATAATTCACTACCGGTAGTATACTGTTTGTAAAATCTTGGGAAAATTCTACCGCATAGGATTTGCTATTTAGGAACAGTACCAATTGGAATTACTCAAAAAGGAATTATAAAACTTCCTGAGTAATTAAAACACTGCAGAAAGCCACTAGACAGTTTCTGCAGAAGTTTTCACAGTAAGCCTATCTTTTTAATTCACGATGAGATTCCCCGCGTTCTACTGAATCCAGGGACATATCATACGCAATTTTTGGATTTACGGATCTTTTTCTATGAATTAATTACTCCAAAAAGGCCATTAACTAAATTGATTAAACTGTACTAAACCTTGCTGCAAAAGTGTGAAACTAAGGTACAACAAGATTCTACACGACTCACTGAATCTGCACATATTTTATTTGCAATTTTTGGCCCAGCGGTTCAATTTCTACGCAATTTACAAGTTTCTACCGAAATCTGTCAAATAAAAAGATTAACGAAAATACCCAGTCAACTGTGTCTGTTGACTGGTCAACGCGGCTGCTGACTGGGCGCTGACTGGGCGTCTAACTAGTCAACGCCTGGGGCTGACCGATCAACGACCGATCTGGACCGCTGATCTGAAATCCAACGGCGGCTGCAGACTCATCGGAGACGAATGGCGACGAGCTCGGGACGGCGGCGACGATCGGTTCCGGCGACGGTGTTTATCCTGCGCGGAAGGGGAAAGTTGGTCAGCGCGGGACGTGGCGCTCAACGCGGGCGCGCGGCGAGCGGGCGACGGCGGCGCGGCAGCGAGCCGCGCGGCGCGAGGTGGCGGGCGGCGCGGCGCGCTGCGAGCGGGCGCGAGCGCGGAGCGGCGCGCTGCAGCGGCAGTGAGCGGCGCGGGCAGCGAGCGCGGAGCGGCGGGCGCGGCCAGGCGCGGTCGCGCGCGCGGGGCGGCTCGGAGGCGGCGGGGCAAGCGCGGCGGTGGCGTGCGCGGCGCGGGCGCAGGCGCGGCGGTGGCGTACCTGGGCGGCGACGGGCGCGGAGGCCGAGGGGAGGCGGCGGCGGCTCGGTGATCGAGGCGCGGGGGCGGGACGCGCGGGTTGAGGCGGTGGGAGTGGCGGCGGCGGCTAGGTGGGGTCCGCCCTTTTGTGGGCCCCACGCGGGTCCTAGTCGGATTTGGGGCGCGGTTGGAGGCGAATACGGCGAAGTCGGCGCCGATTTTTTATCTTTTAATAAAACGGCGTAACTTTTCCGTACGAGCTCCGAATCGAGTGATTCTTGCTCGTACGGTTTTGTAAAAATGAGGGGAGCAACCTAGGGTCAAGGGTTGAGTGAAACCTCTAGGCTACAAGGGTGGACAACGCAAGTCCTACTAAAACCTCCCGCAGGAGCCTCGTAGTAAAATAGAGTAGGGTTTAGAAAATAGTGTTTTGCCGAAACTTTTCAATCGATGGTTTTGCATGGAAAAGTATGATGCAATGATATGAATGATATGCAGAACCAAATCTAAAATTTGGGATGTGACAGGCCTCCACACGCTGCCCCGCCGTCGGACTCCACTCGCTGCCCCGCCGTCGCGCCTCCACGCGCTGCTTCTTCCTCAACCCCGACGAGCTCCGCCGCGCTCCTCGCTGGCGCTCTGAGCCTCACCTTTCCTCACCGTCGTCCCCAATCGCTTCAGGGTGAGCCGCTGAACCTCCCTGACCCAGTATTTTCTTCCTGGCGTCGCGCATAGCCGCTGCTCGTCGTTCACCCGAGAGCTCTGCCGTAGATGCTCACCGTTGTGCTTGCTCCGGCAACCATTAGCTAGCGGCGCTAGGTTAGATAGGTTCCTCTCGCTCGCACGGTTTGAACAGACCCTACGACGCTCCCTAGAATCGCCGGAAAATTCGCCGGCGACCACTGCCTGCCGCTCTGGTCGCGTCATCGCGAGTGACATGGCCACCACGTGGCCACGAGGTGGACCCAGCGTGGCCTGGGGCCCGCTCGTCAGCCCCTCTGGCTAGATCCAGCCCCGGTGAGAAACGCCCTGACCCCCCCACTTTGCGTATGGGGCTGCTGATGTGGCTCTGGCCCCACCAGTCAGTCTCTATGGGTAGGTTCAGTCGTGGTAACAAAAGCCCTGGGTTCTTTATGACGTCAGCCTGATGTAATAAATTGTTTTATAATTCCAGAAAATGATTAAATATTGTAAAATCCATATCTTATTATTTATAAGTCAGAAAAATACAAATAATATATCAAAATGTTCAGAAAAATGAGTTCTACCTTTTTAAGCTATAATCATGCATTGATAATCAACTTTAATGACAAGTTTAATTAGAGAACTAAATCAACCCCTCTCATGTGTTTTCGGAGTTTTCCGAGTTAGGGTTTTCAACCCTCGGAACTGTTGGAATTATGCCCTAGAGGCAATAATAAAGATGTTATTATTATAATTCTTGTTCATGATAAAGTTTATATTCCATGCTAGAATTGTATTAAGCGGAAACTTTGATACTTGTGTGGTTTATGAACAACACCGTGTCCCTAGTACGCCTCTATGGACTAGCTCATTGATTAATGATGGTTAAGGTTTCCTAACCATATACATGAGTTGTCGATTAATAATGAGATCATATCATTGGGAGAATGACATGATGGACAAACCCAAATCAAGTAGAGTAATTAGGTCGTGTCATCGTGTTCATCTTTGCGAAGCTTTTTCTTATGTCAAATATTGTATTCCTTAGACCATGAGATAATACAACTCCCTCGTATCGGAAGAAAGCTTTGAGGTCATCAAACGTCATCGTATGAGAGGGTGATCATAAAGGTGTCTCTCAGGTGATCGGAAAGTATCTGTTGGGTTGTATATATCGAGATGGGATTTGTCCCTCCCAAGTCGGAGAGATATACTTCGGGCCCACTCGGTAATCGATATCAACACCGCTTGCAAGCACGTGGTTAAGGAGTTAATCACAAAGTAATATCGGATTACGGAACGAGTAAAGTACTTGCTGTGAACGAGATTGAACTAGGTATGCCGATACCGACGATCGAATCTCGGGCAAGTAAAATATCGCGTGATGAAGGGAATATATATATGGGATTAATTGAATCCTGGCATCATGGTTCATCCGATATGATCATCGATGAATATGTGGGAGTCAATATGGGTTTCCAGACCCCGCTGTTGATTATTGATAGAAGATCATGTCTGCATATTCTCGAACCCGTAGGGTCACACACTTAACGTGTCTCGACGCTAGGATAGAATGGATAATTGGTTTATGAGTTTTTGTTCGGAGTCTCGGATGAGATCCAGGACATCACGAGAGGTTCCGAAATGGTCCGGAGAATAAGATTCATATAAGGGAAAGCTGTTTTTGGATTTCGGAATTGTTTCGGATTGTTCGGTATTGTACCGGAAGGTTCTAGAAGCCTCCGGAGTGGGACCAACGTGGCCCCACTTGTCGGGAGGGGGAATGGGCCTACGAGGGAGTGCCCTGGCCGCATTGGGCCAGGGGCACAAGGCCCCATAGGCCCAGCCGGCCAAGCCCTAGGGGAAACCCTAGGGAGAGCTTCTAGAAGGGGGGGGGGGGAATTGCCCCCCACTCCTCCCATGTGGCCGCCGGCCCTAGGCTTGGAGGAGGGGCAAGGGAGCAGCCGGCCAGCCCTCTATATAAAGAGGGCAGGGGCACACCCTCCCCCCACACCTCCTCAAACCCTAGCCGCCTAGTTGCTGCCCTCCTCTCTCTCTCTCCCGACTGCGCGTAGGCGAAGCCCTGCCGTAGAAACTCTCCACCTTTGCACCACGCCATCGTGTTGTAGATCCAATATATCTCTCCACCCCACTTGCTGGACCGAGGAAGGAGGAGACGTCGAGGTGCCGTACGTGTGCATCTCTCGGAGGCATCGCCACTTGCGGTGTTGGATCGGATCGGATCGCGAGGAGGAGAAGGCTAGTACGACTACATCAACCACGTTCCGTCGAACGTTCCGCTGTGCGATTTCTTCAAGGGTATGAAGATCTCATCTATACCCCCTCGTTGTTTGCATCTCCTAGATTAGATCTTGGCTTTTCCCGTTCGCATCCGTAGAAATTTTGATTTACTATGCTGCGAAACCCTTCAGGAACCCCGTTTAAATTGCCGAGCAAGTTTTAGGGTTTCATTTCAATGCAATTCAACTTGTCATATCATCATCCTTGTTTGAGCATTCCGCCTATCCCTCCTCCCCAACCGCCACAGCGCCTCCGTCTCCGTCCATCGCCACGCGCTCCAGCCGCCCCTTCCCTTTTAGTGTGTATGTATATATAGTGTGTATGTATATATTTTTATTATTGTGTATGTATATATTAGGGTTTCTCTGAATTAGGGTTTATCCATTTTGAATTATCCGTTTTTCCACCTATGCAGAAAATATGGACCCACACGACAGAGACGAAGAAAAGGAAGAGTTGATCCAAGGTGTGATCCGCGGGGAAGAAAATTTAGATGTATCGACGTTTTTGAACAACTCCGGTGAGGGTGATCCTCTTTATGCCGAAATAGACGACTTGTTTGAGGTTGAAGGTGTTGCCTTCCGCGAGAGAGAAGGCGATGCCTTGTGTAATCGAGAAGACGACCGCTCTAGCGAGGTGCATGTAATATAATTAATTCATTAGTTCATCATCTGCTATCTATATTGAAATAGTAACGACGATCTTTCTTCTTTTAGCCCTCCAGATCGAAGAAATCTACTGAAAAGAGCAGCCAAGGACCAACCAAAAAGTTGGGAGACCATGAGAGGTTCAGGATCGAAGATGTCGCTGAAGACGGCAAACCAACGGCTCCCGAAGTTGTTGCAAACAAATTTGTGGCACAATGCGGAGTAATCGTTAGGGACTTAATCCCGATCACCATTCGAAATTGGAATAGGCCTGCTGATGCGGAAGAAGAGGGAACATGTTTATTTGTCCCTAACAACGCCAAAGATTTACTGTGGAAGAGGCTCATGGTTAATTTCAAACTACCGAAGATAGAGCTGGATCCAAATGCGGAGGATCCAGTTGAGGACGCCTTAGAACATGGGAGAGCCATGGAGGCTAAGGTCAGGGAGTGGGCTTTGAAGAAGATGGCCCAGTGTTTCACCAACTAGAAGAAAAGATTGCACCTTGACTATGTCGTGAAAGAGAAGACTCCCGATTTCAAGAATATTCAGTTTGAGAAGATAAAACCATTCTGGGATGAGTTTGTGAAATACAAGACATAGAAAAAGCTAAGAAAATGTCTGCAACGAATAAGCTGAATGCTGCTAACAAGAAGTATCACCATACTATGGGGCAAGGTGGCTACAGGACTGGCATTCCTAAGTGGGGGAAACTTGAGAATGAATTGTGTGCTAAAAAGATCACCCCAGAGACAGACGATTGGGTAGAACGTGCAAGGAATTGGTTTTACGGGCATGGGGGCACGTTGGACTCGGAAGGGAAGTGTATATATAACATACGACATAAAGAAGACTCCTTGCCAATCGAGAAGATGAGAAAAGCAGTAAAGGCTGTTAAAGATGGGGACTTCATTCCCGATAGAGAGAATGATGAGCTCACACTCGTCCTTGGAAATAAGGAACATGATGGAAGAACACGAGGCACAAGTGGCTCCAAACCATGGAGGACTAGGTTTCCCGAAGAGAGGAAGAAATATCCTGATAGAAGCCGTCAGAGGAGAAAGGACAGGGCGGAAGTTAAAGCAGATATTCAGAAAGAGCGAATGCGTATAATTGAAGAAGAATAAAGCAACAACAAGATGAAATTAACGCACTTAAAGAGCAAAGTACTACCGGCCCATCTCAGCAGCACACTGCATTCGATGCTACTGGCCTATCGAATAATCAAAAAAGCAGTGTGGCTTCCACCGAGGTCCCGGGTGATGACAATGGCGATGACGATGGTGCACCGATGATGGATCCTGTTGGCTACCCAGTGGATGATATCACAGAGATGACACACTGCGAGATACATGTCAAAGTTGTGAACATATCAATGAAGGTGACGGTCGGCTATGCCTTACCAATTGGACCCACGCCAACTTACCACTGTCGTCCGGTTCTAGAGGGCTACGCTGTTGTCGGGGTGGATGAAATCATGCCCACCTTTGAAGTTTTGGATCTTCACTACCCTGCAGGTGAAGGGGATGTGACTTTACTGGGAGACGCAACAAACGTCACCATTCTATGGCCAAAGGAATGTATCGTGCTTCGAAATCACACGTCAAGGCCATCTTCGCCGCCGCCTCACCCGTCTCCAACGAGGTCGTCGCCGCCGCGGTAGCCGTCTTCGTCGCCTCACTCGGCTCCGTCGCCTCACCCATCTCCGGCGCAGCCATTGCCGCGGGAGCCATCGCCGGCGCCTCAGGATAAACAGCGTAAGCGTACTGCTACTCTGCGTCGTGGTAAGCGATCGCCGAAACGTAAACAAGAGCCTCTTCCAAAAGTACCAAAGGTTCCTCCCAGGAGAGCTTATGACTGTACTGAAGAGGAGACTGCGGAGATCGTTGATGCGGAAACGACAGCGTTTTTCGCTAAGCTGAGGCGGCCGAAAGAGCCAAAGTTCCCCAACACCAAAGAAGAAAAAGCCAGAGTGTTGAAAATTCTAAAGACTCTTCATCAACCCGAGCCAAAGCTGTCATCAGACTATGAGCGTTCTATTCTCAAGTCACATACGGCACAACACGCCTCGAAGAGCAGTACTGATGCAAGCGAGAAATCTGTTGCCCAGCTCGGAGAACAAGCAAAACAGTCTTGCGCCCCTCTCAAGGTGATTTCCCATACCAATGTGGGGTCGAGCAAATATGGGGCCGAGGAGCAGTATGATCCTGAGGTAGTTGCACAATACGGAGAAGCTGTCGCTGCTCAAGGTATGAGTATAGCCCAATACTTATCCCAGTTAGAGTACTTCCCCGTGAGTGAAGTAGCATACAAATAACAATACGGCAAACCTCTCGTCAAACCTGAGGTGGTAAATAATCTTCCAACAAAAATGCGAAGATTGCATAACTGGTACATGCATGCCACAAAGGCCGGGGCTAACTGGATAGTGCTGAAGGTTACAAAAAAGCATTATGGGAAAGATATAGATGGCATGATATCCATTGAATTTGATGAACTATTTCAATTATTCAATCAAGACGCCTTGGACAAATCGATCATCAGTGCCTATTGTCTGTAAGTACTAATTCTGTAATTAATTTAGTCTCCACCTATCTCACCTTGTTTATTGCATGTATATATCATACTGTAATATGCAGAACGAAGATTCTCGATTGCGGCAGAGGACAAATCTATGACATTGTCTTCACTGACCCATATTGGGTTCATGAAGCTAATCTCAAAACAAGACCCCAGGATACGGAGGATAATATAGTACACGCGTTAAGGTTTCAAGAAACCAGAAGGAAAATACTTTTTCCTTACAACTTCGAGTGAGTGTTATTGTCTTCTATACACTTTCTATTTCGCTTACTCGATGTTAAGTATATAATTGATTAGTTATGCATTCGCAGCTTTCACTATATTCTGTTAATCATTCAACTTGACAAAGGGCGTGTACTAGTCATGGACTCGAAACATAAACCCCTTGAGCAGTGGAAGGACATGCAGATGCTTCTCTAGCGGTAATTCTAATCATTACGACACTATATCGACAACGTTCGTGAATTTTATGATATCAAGTAATTAATAACTTTTTTTTTTTTCGCCGGGTAAGGCTTGGAAACGGTTCACCAACAAGGCTAGGGGTGTTTGGAAAACAGAGCTTACATTTCAAGCACTAGATGTAAGCACCACTAGCTATATCCGCGCATCTCTTTGATTCTAGTTTTGATACAGTTATTATCATGCTTGATTATTATTTTGATTGAACCATGTTCTCGTAAAGTGCTTGACACAGGGACCAGGTAACAATCTATGTGGATACTATGTTTGCGAGTTCATCCAGCAGACGTGCGATGAGAAGGACAGAAATTTAGAGCAACTCCACGTACGTAAACAATTTCTATAGTTTTTAATTACAATCAAATTGTGTTTAGTTTCATTAATATAGGTTGACTCCTTTTTTAAATCAGATCGAACGTCTACGGGATGGTCTTCTGTCAAAGGATTGCGTACGAGCAATTCAAGAGGAATTGGCGGGATTCTTGGATGCAGAAGTCCTAAACTCAAAAGGGAAATACTATTCGGCTGTGTATAGACAATAGGGATTGTAAAAAGAGCAACTTTTGTATGTAGTGTATGAACTCGATCCGTGTAACGAATGTAATATTGTCATGGTGATCTTGTGTAATATAATGGTTCCTTCATTGATGAGTGCAAAACACTAAATAAACAATAAAACAACCTAAATGAATTCTCTGCCGCGGCACAAAAAGTGGCGACAACAAAAGTTGCCAAAATGAATTTTCTGCCGCGGCAGAGAAATGTGCCAAATCTCTACCGCGACAGAAGGTTATTTGTCCCGGTTCGTGTTACGAACCGGGACGGTTGCTCCACCCCCCTCGTCCTCTGACGCCGCCACGTGTACCCCATTGTCCCAATTGGTGGGACAACCGGTACTAAAGGTTGGGGCTTTAGTCCCGATTGTCCCGTCCCGGTTGGGTAACCGAGACTAATGCCCCTTACCAACCGAGACCAATGTGGCGTTTTCTAGTAATTCTCTAAGGGTGCCTAAATTCTTGACAGTAATTTGTCGTCAGTTGTCAACGGTAAATTTTTTATTAGACTAGGAAATGTGTCCGTGCGTTGCAACGGAAGAGAAAAATCCGTGTCACCCAGACACAAAATATGTTTTTCTTGACATAGTCATTGCATGTCACAAAAATCAACCATATTTGGCGCCAGGTCATGCAAAACGTTGGTACTCGAAATCATTTATTCGTTCATTTCCTTCCATCTCCAAATAATCAAAACAAGACCCAACAATCATTAGGAAAAAATTAACACACACACTATCAATCCTCTATCTCTCACTCATTTCCTCTTGTCAATATATGCAAAGAAATAATCAAGTTTCTCCTTTTTTTTAACCCCGAACCAGTAGATGCAGACAACCAAGAACCCTCGCATACACAGGTACCGAAGAAATTCCAAACCTGTGACATTCTTATTGTATCAGAGATCACAGGTATAATATATAAATAAGATTCCAGCTAGACAACATAGCATTATTTGTCTTAATTTTAATCATTCCCATCATCAAAATCAACTAACCGAATAGACATGTGTGCTGTGTAGTAAGTTTTATATAGAACTGTATTTTATTTGGTTACTTGACAGACTGACCAGTGCATAATAGTTATAAAAGAGGTCTAATTTACATACTAACATAGCTTCTTACATCAATATAAGTACTTGTTAGACTGAACGGATAAAAGATAGAAGCCACATGATATATAATTAGCCAGTAGGTATAATTTATCGTTATTCTTACGAGACCAGTAATTTACTTCTTTCACTCCTTGTATCAAGCCAAGTACCTGCCTAAGCAAAGAAAGCTAGCAAATTAGACTTCTTTTACTGGGTACGGCAAACGAACAATTGTAACAGTTAGCCAAATAAAAAGCAACATGTGGAAATTTTTAGAACGATTCCAACTACGGAGAGGAGCAGGGCAGTGTGGTGCAGATTTACATTATGTTAGTACTATTCGTGAGTACAAATCATCATTGTTATCAAATCATAGAAGGTATATGTGCAGTAGATAATCAAATAATGATGTAAGTTGTTCGTCTATTGGCAGGTAGCATTGTGAGTAACACTCAGATGCAGTAACGCTGGAAATGGAACCACGGTCAGTACCTACCCGTGATGTCACCTCCAACGGACTAAAGAAGCATGGTAGGAATAGCGTCAACTATATATAGGTAATATAAATACTGAAGCGTTGCAGCAATGATGGTAATTTGAAATACTGAATCAATTTCTTTTGCTGAAAACTGAATAGATGCTACAGTAAGTTATTAATTACTTATCTTTGCTAGTTTTTATATCTATGCGGCCCCACAAAAGTTTTGGAGTAACCAAACAGTACACACTTGAACCTATAGTAGGTCTTCATTACACCTAAGCATGCAAACAAAGATATGTGCAGAGAAAGATATTAATAATAATGATTCCATGAAGCTGCCGGCTTGTCCCACAACATTTCATGGAAAGATGCTGACAACCGTGACCAGTACCTGACAAAATCACGGTAGGTATTTCTATTGATCAAGGATGAGGCATGGGTTGCTACAAATTCCTATATTTATTTTTGTAAGAATAGATGAAGTTTTTTCTTCCAGTCATTTTACGTTAAAAATTTAGAGGATGGTCGGTCAGAGAATCACAAATGGAAAATAATTCCCTACCTGGAAAGAACAAGCACACTTAGCACTATGTTGGGCATTCCAGTTTGATTCTAGTCATTCTTGGAAAAAGTACTTCTCACCAACAGAAGTAACGAATTTTCTTGTGTCCAGTGTGATTTGCTTATACAAGAAAACTCTACGTATTTATAGCAGATCATAATCTAAATTAATTTAGTAACTACCAGAACGTCTAGGATCAGAAAAGGCAAGTTAGGTATGTGTCAATGACATATCTGCAAGTGAATGAATTGTAATATTTCTATTCCAAACTCAAAATATGTAGCTCCCAAAATGCAAGTCATTAGCATTGAAGTGGGCCTCCATGTATCATGTTTTTGAGATAAATGAAGACGTTGAAGTGGGCGATATCCCTCCGTTGTTTCCCTAAAAAGAAACATATTTCTTTTAGTCAGCTATGATTTGTAGAGAGGTGGTGGATAAGGTGATGAAGGAGGCCGCTGCAATTATGAGATTGCTCTGCCATCCACATGGCCAAATCAAACCTTGCATATCACATGATTTGAGACACAAGCCTCAAAAGGCTATACAAAATCATACATCTTGGCTAATGAAGATAGTACTTTTAGTCTAAGACATCAGTTAAGCGGATAATATCTTAATTCTAAGGCATCAATTAAGCGTAGCAACATTCTCTTGAAATACCACAATCTATGCCACCAAGAGAATCAAGATATTTAAAAGTTTTTGTTTCATCATTTTAATAACTGTCAAGCACCGACGTACATGTGTATGTATTAGAATAAATATGTGCACACCAAATTCTAACAGTTCACACGAAAATCTGACAGTAAATGAACGGGAGAAATAAACATGTAAAAGAGAAAAGGCTATTGACAGGAAAAGCAGACCCATCTTCTGACAAATGTTTAAAAAGTGTTCATTGTTGATCTCACAAGCCAGGTGTTGCACAACAGCATGAGCAGGCTGAACAAGAATTCAGAAGTGTTAATTGTTCAGTGCAAAAAAACATACACTGAGCCATAATACTCCATCCGTCCAAAAATAAGTGACTTGGATTTGTCTAGATCCGCATGTACTACACATGCGGATCTAGACAAACCACATAGCAATCTTAGCCAATATCACTCAACGAAGCTTACCTGGAGTAGATTGACCTCTAAAACCTCAAATTTGTGCTCTTTCACGGAATGCATAAATACACAAATGAAAGACGAATGTTCCTTGCAGAAGGGATCAAGCTTGCCTGTCAAGCTCTCAAGTGGTTTTTCAAAGCACAAATATAACCATGAGTGAAGCAGGTTTCAGAACCAGAGGCAAATAAACAATAGAATTCCATACGGAGGCCAATTAGATCACATACCTCAATTGCGTGACATGATAAAGTATCAGGTGGTACCCCAAGTCCCCTGAACACTATGTCCGGTAGGCAAAGTTTTCTATACATATTGTAATAGTCATTTTGCAACAATAAATGGAAGGCTTGTCACTAAAGTTTAGCTCTAGGCTGATCAATTCATGTCAGATTCATCCAGAATTAAATTATATCCCTATCTCTCAGTTGGTATACAAATACACCATCGAGCAAGTTGATTGCATCGACCAAGTTTGATTGATTGAAGGTTCATTATCATCTATACAATAAAAAATTCATGAACAAAACTGTAGGTTGTATGTCTCGCTGCCGACAGCTAGATCACAGTACCATGTTTCGATTCTTTCCGCTACCAGCCGCTAGTTCACAAGCTAGAAATTTTTACTAACAACTTATAACAATGAACTTAACCTGTCAAACAGAGGATATGACAAATCATAGAGTAATCTGGGAGGCAGAGAGTATACACATGTGGTTGCAAGCTTGCAGCAATTATCCCCAACGGACAACATTTGTTGTTCAGGATCCTATAGTTTTAAAATAACCAATTTTTTGGTCTTGCCCAATTTAGTTGGATCCAGCAGATTGTCTTAGAAAATTAAATCTGATAAAAATGAAACGAAATTTGCTCATGTATGGATGAAGGGGATGTTAAGGTGATCATCGACCAACCTGGGCGTCCACACGCTGCAAGGTGCAGTCTCCACCACCGAACCTCACCGGGAACCCATGCGCCGCTCTGCCGCAGTAGTGCCCACGCGCAAGAGGAATATATGAGAGTACACGGACGAACGATGCGGCGTCTGCTTCGCCATCTGCATGAAAGATTGGCGACAACCACGTGGAGAGTTCGGCCGTGCCGAGAAGCAACGGCGGCTCCGACGTCCCAGAGCCGCGAAGGGACGTCCCAGAGCCGTGAAGGTGGCGGCCACATCTTCGTCGCACTGTGGAAAAGGGGCAACGCTGCATGACGAACGGTGGCGGTGAGTTCAAAGCGTCAGGCGGCTTCGTGCGAGGAGCCATGGTGGGTCAATTTTGTGCCCATCTCAAAATTTGCTACTCCCTCAAAATTTGCGAGGAGCCTTGATTCGGCTTCGTGCGAGGAGCCTTTCATCCTACAAGAAAGGTCACAGCTGATCCTTGCCATAACGGAAAACATCAATGGTGCCATACTTACATTAAGATGGAAAGAGAGGTGCATGAGCTAACCGAAGTTCCCAGACAATAGAATAGGAATAAATAGGATTAACAACAATGTTAGTTTGGGCTAACCTGTAAGCATTTTGATATAGAAACAAATGGCTGAACATATTCCCTTGTACCCACAATAAGTATAAAAATCTGCATAGGAGGTCTGTATGGTATATCTGCTCCAACCAAGGATTCTTCAATAGTGACATCAGCATAGCTATCCTCTCCTCCAACATCAATTGGAGCCAAATCCAGACCTCTTGGTACATCAACAACCACAGTTCCATCATCTCTGAACGTAGCAACCCGATTTAGCATTTTGACCTGTGTGAAATAGGATACAAAGGGGATTAAAAGAGAGAAAACTTTCAGCAGCCAGACACAAATCAGTGCATCTGATACTTGGGCATGTCCCAGGGTATCATGTAAACTTACAAGACTTAACTAACTATGTCCTTACAACCAGATAAACTACTTGCAATTCCACCAGATCCAATTTTCAAAAGAGATGTACTCTACATATAAAAAAATCTCAGTCCCAAACATGTTAATGACAACATATTTTCAAACCCGTTTGGTGGAACAAACCGCAATAACATATTTTCAGATATGGCATGATAGTCTTGGTTGTGCAATTAGTTCCCATGTCACTAAAGTATGTAAAAGGATGGTTAATTTCAAAGAGAGATTCATGCAGGGATCCTTAGAGTGGTTGAGGGAAGAAGATCCAGGACATGTGCAGACCATCCCCCATATGACCCGGCCTACTCCACCAATGGCACGCACCAGCACTCGTGGCAATGCCGACATTAGCACCCAACCTCCCCTGGACAAGGCAAGACAGAATCCCCCGCCATGTATTATTAGATCTCCCAGAAAGTCAGATTTCCCTTCTTGTAGCAGAACCGACGCTGCAGCCGACGAGGTGGTATCCGATATTCTGATCCAGCGTGCTGAGACGGGGGCAGCTTGGTTGCAAGTTCTCCGGGGAGAGACGAAGGTAGCTACACCCGCCATGGGCCCTACGAGAGGAAGCGGGGATCAGGGGTGGGAGAGTTTTTTCACCTGCGAAAGAGGAAGACGTCGACGGCGCCGACGGTAGTGCCGCCGAGGCAGGGCTATCACCGTTGTGCACCTCTGCGGTCCACCTACCTCTTCCACGCCCTTGTATCCGCGGCGATTACTCCTCCGCTTCCTCCTGATGCAGCGCGGGGGAGGGGGAGGGGGAGGGGGAGGGAGGGAGCGCGTCATGAGAAGGGTGGAGAGGGCATATGCGTGGAATTAGGAGGGCAGTTAAAGAACGTAGCGCGTGATACTGCCGAGTTTTTCTCCGCGGCGCGGGATGAGGGAGGTCGGACGAAGAAAGCGACGTAGTGAGTGCAGGCAGAAAACGGAACACTAACTTATTTTTTTAGATAGTAGAGAAGTTTTTGTTCGACGCAACTTTCTAGCCATAGTTTTCTACATAGTTATCTTGTGTTCACTTTTCCATAGTTGTATAATTTTTTAATAGTAAATAGCGGCGCACCTTCGACTCGTCCTAGTGTTTGTAGTCATCACTAAGTGGTCGAATGACCTATTTGTAATTTTTATTATTTTTAGATCTTTTTTATTACTATTGATAATTATTAATAGGCTGGTGAAATTTCGAAAAAAAAAACGCCACAAGCGTGGCGTGTCGCCGCATCAACTTGCCTAATACGTGCAAAAATACGTTAATCTGCTGCTCATGGCGGGTAGAAGACGAGTCGCAGCCGGCTCCCTGCTGCTCTATACAAGTGCTGATAGGAATTCTGGTAGGCTTACAGGACATGGCACACAGATCGCCGGAACTGCTCCAGAAGTTCATGTCATGGCCTTAGTCTAGATACTTGTGTACTTCATAATTCTAACACAAAAGCTCCCGACACCTTCCAAGGTTAAAATAGACAAGACCTAGGGTGCCTACCATTAATAGTTCATTTCTTAGCATCAACGAGAATTTCTAATGCTTCACTAGCTTGTTAGGCTGCTGTTGACCGGTAAGGCTACACGAAGTTTAGTCCCACCTCGTCTATGCGAGGAGGTTACACCTAGCTTATTATTGGGCTGTGAGCCCATGAACGTCCAAAACGTAGGCTGGATGTTGGGCTGGCCAAATGGACACTAACATCTGGTATCAGACCTAGCGATCGTCATGTCTTCCTGGGGGCTTTTCAGAGGGCGTGAGATGTTAGGCTGCTGTTCACCGGTGAGGCTACGCGAAGTTTAGTCCCACCTCGCCTACGGAAGAAGGCCACACCCAACTTATAAGGGAGAGATTTCTTTATCCCTTCAGTCCGGGCTTTTGGGATGGAGTAGGCTGTCTTCTTATTATTAGGCTGTGAGCGCATGAACGTCCAGAACGTAGGCTGGGTGTTGGGCTGCCAAGTGGACTCTAACATGTTGGAATTTTGGCCCAAATAGTCTAGCCTATTTTCCATTTCAATAATTCCTGAAAATCCTAGAGACCCATGTGGCCCATTCATGCAAGGCAAGAGCTGAGACAAATGTTTAGTCTCATATTGCTAGTTGAGTGGAAGTTGGACAAGCTTATAAGGTGAGCTCTCCTACCATTTGGTAAAAGGATGAGAAGGAGAAGGAGAGAGTTCCACACGCGCGCTCCTCCTCCTCCTCGCTCGCCTCTCCACGCCACGCCTCGCCTCGTCTCGTCACGTCACGTCACGACACGACCGCGCCGCGGGTTGCGGGAATCTCGCCGAGCCGCGCTTTATTTTGCCACGCATGAATGGTATACCCGCTGCTTCGAGTCCTGTACGGGAGAAGGGCGATAAGGTTTTTGGGGAGCGCTATCAGCGCGACTACTGGCCCCTCATAGAGGACTTCTTCCCCGACATCAGCACTCTCTTCCTCGACGGTTCCACTTCTGCTACTGCCGTGTACATCTTCTGTCTCAATCTTGTTCTGATCATATCCAAAGTTTTATGCCTTGCAGTTTGTTTGGTATATGCCTTAATATGTTTTCGCTATTTCACATGATTAGTATATTGCCTACTATTCTAATCAGGTTTTATCTAGCGTTTATTATAGATAATTCGCTTGGTAAATTGCTCTGTTTCTCAACAATCCAAAAACCTTATTTCAGGCAATTTGCCCCAAGTGGCTTTGTTGCTTCTATGAAGCCACCTGTGTTTGAAGGTGTGAATTACAAACGATGGCGTGCGAGAGCAGTGCTCTGGTTTCAGACCATGAGCTGCTATAACGCCATCTATGGCGCACCTGAGGGGGAACTTAATCCCGCTCAGGAAGAGGCGTTCCAAAAACTTGATGCCACTTTCAAGGCTGCCTTGATCAGCATCCTTGGCGACAATATTGTCGATTCATATCTGTCATTTAACAATGGCAAAGATATGTGGGATGTGCTCGAGAGAAAATTTGGAGTCTCTGATGTTGGCAGTGAACTGTATGCCATGGAACAATTCTATGACTATAAGATGATTGATGACCGCTCCATTGTGGAGCAGGCTCATGAGATACAGTCACTTGCCAGGGAGCTTGAGCACTTCGCTTGTGTGTTACCGGACAAGTTTGTTGCCGGAGGCATCATTGCCAAACTTCCCCAGTCATGGAGGAATTTTGCTACTTCTCTGAAGCACAAGAGACAAGAGTTCTCCGTGACGGATCTCATTGGGACTCTTGATGTGGAAGAGAAGGCGAGAGCAAAAGACACACGTGCTCGAGGTACCGAGGGAGGTTCTAATGCCAACCTGGTACAGAAAAGGAACTTCCAGCCTCACAAGTTCAAGAACAAAGGCAAGTTTGATGACAAAGGAAAGTTCGATGGAAAGAACAAGGCCTCACAGTCCACCAGCTTTCAAGAAGAAGACTGATAAGAGGAAAGGTGCTTGTCATGTGTGCGGTGATCCTAATCATTGGGCTCATGCTTGTCCCAACCGCTTTGACAAGCACCAGCATGGGAAGAGCAGCAAGACTGCTAATGTTGTCATGGACGACGTTGAGATGAAAGATGTTGGGTATGGTATATTACCTACTGTTCTTTCATTATGTCATTCTCCTGATTGGTGGATTGACACGGGCGCTAATGTACATGTCTGTTCTGATATTTCCATGTTTTCTTCATATCAGGTCAGAGGGACTCAAACCGTGCTGATGGGGAACGACTCGCATGCTTCTGTTCATGGTGTTGGTACGGTCGATCTGAAGTTCACTTCGAGAAAGACTGTGCGCCTAAAGAACGTGCATCATGTTCCCTCAATAAATAAAAATCTTGTTAGCGGATCTCTTCTGTGTCGAGATGGCTACAAGATTGTATTCGAGTGCAATAAATTTGTAATTTCGAAGTATGAAACCTTTATTGGTAAAGGCTATGAATGCGGAGGCTTGTTCCGCTTATCTCTATCAGACATTTGTAATAAAGTTGTTAATCATATTTACACAAATTTTGAATCAAATGTCTGGCACTCTCGTCTTTGTCATATTAATTTTGGTTGTATGACGCGGCTAGCCAAAATGAATTTAATCCCTGATTTCTCAACTGTTAAGGGATCTAAGTGCCAAGTTTGCGTGCAAGCTAAACAACCTCGCAAGTCACATACGACTGCAGAAGTGAGAAATTTAACACCACTAGAGCTCATACATTCTGATCTTTGTGAGATGAATGGTGTGTTGACAAAAGGTGGAAAGAAATATTTCATGACTTTGATCGATGACTCTACGAGATATTGTCATGTGTATCTTCTGAAATCAAAAGATGAGGCTTTGAGTTTCTTCAAAATCTATAAAGCTGAGGCAGAAAATCAACTTGATCGAAATATTAAGAGGCTTAGGTCTGATCGTGGTGGAGAGTATTTTTCCAACGAGTTTGATTCCTTTTGTGCGGAACATGGCATAATTCATGAGAGGACGCCTCCCTACTCACCCCAGTCAAATGGAGTAGCCGAAAGAAAGAACCGTACTCTAACAAATTTAGTTAACGCCATGTTAGACACATCGGGTCTTTCTAAGGAATGGTGGGGGGAGGCACTATTGACCGAGTGTCATGTCCTAAACCGAGTTTCCACAAAGAACAAAGAAATTACTCCATTCAAAGAATGGGAGAAGAAAAGACTAAAACTCTCTTACTTACGTACTTGGGGTTGTTTGGCAAAGGTTAATGTACCAATCCCCAAGAAGCGCAAGCTTGGACCAAAAACCATTGATTGTGTTTTTCTGGGCTATGCTTTTCATAGCATTGGTTATAGATTCTTGATAGTAAAATCTGAAGTACCTGACATTCATGTTGGTACAATCATGGAGTCGACTGATGTGACTTTCTTTGAGGATATCTTTCCAATGAAGGATAAACCTAACTCATCAAATCCGGAGATACCTAGTTCATCTAATCAGGAATTTGCTATATTCTCTGAACCTACCATTCCGATTGAACACTCTGAAAGTCCTAAGGAGGATGATAATGAAATTCCTAAAAGGAGCAAGAGACAAAGGACTGCAAAGTCTTTTGGTGATGATTTCATTGTGTACCTTGTGGATGACACTCCCACTTCCATTTCAGAAGCTTATGCATCTCCTGATGCTGACTACTGGAAGGAAGCTGTTCATAGTGAGATGAATTCCATCTTAGCTAATGAAACATGGGAGATCACTGATCGTCCTTATGGGTGCAAACCTGTAGGATGTAAATGGGTGTTCAAGAAGAAACTAAGGCCTGATGGTACGATTGAGAAGTACAAGGCAAGGCTTGTGGCCAAGGGTTATACCCAAAAGGAAGGTGAAGACTTCTTTGACACTTACTCACCTGTAGCAAGGTTGACCACCATTCGAGTACTACTTTCTCTGGCTGCCTCACACGGTCTTCTCGTTCATCAAATGGACGTTAAGACGGCTTTCCTAAATGGAGAGTTGGATGAGGAAATTTATATGGATCAACCAGATGGTTTTGTAGTAAATGGTCAAGAAAGAAAAGTGTGCAAGCTACTGAAGTCTTTGTATGGTCTTAAACAAGCACCTAAGCAGTGGCACGGAAATTTTGATAAAACCTTAACCGTTGCAGGCTTTGTTGTAAACGAAGCTGACAAGTGCGTATACTATCGCCATGGTGGGGGTGAGGGAGTCATCCTTTGTTTGTATGTTGATGACATACTGATTTTCGGAACCAACCTTAATGCAATTAAGGAGGTCAAAGATTTCTTATCTCGTTCCTTTGAGATGAAGGATCTGGGAGTAGCTGATGTCATCCTGAACATCAAGCTATTGAGAGATGATGATGGTGGGATTACACTGCTTTAGTCCCACTATGTGGAAAAGATCTTGAGTCGTTTCGGGTATAGCGACGTCAATTTTTCTCCTACACCGTATGATCCTAATGTGTTGCTTCGAAAGAATCAAGGAAATGCTAGAGACCAACTAAGATACTCTCAAATCATTGGCTCGCTTATGTATTTAGCTAGTGCCACGAGACCTGACATCGCCTTTGCTGTAGGCAAACTCAGTCGATTTGTCTCAAATCCAGGAGATGATCACTGGCATGCTCTTGAGAGAGTTATGCGATATCTAAAAGGCACTGCGAGCTATGGCATACACTATACCGGGTATCCGAGGGTACTAGAGGGTTATAGTGATTCAAATTGGATATCTGATGCTGACGAGATAAAGGCCACGAGTGGATATGTTTTCACACTTGGTGGTGGCGCTGTTTCTTGGAAGTCTTGCAAGCAGACCATCTTAACGAGGTCAACTATAGAAGCAGAACTCACAGCACTAGACACGACCACTGTTGAAGCAGAGTGGCTTCGTGAACTCTTGATGGACTTACCTGTGGTTGAAAAACCTATACCCGCAATTCCAATGAACTGTGATAATCAAACTGTGATTATTAAGGTGAACAGTTCTAAGGATAATATGAAGTCCTCAAGACATGTGAAGAGGAGACTGAAATCTGTCAGGAAAATGAGAAACTCCGGAGTTATTGCATTGGATTATATCCAAACATCTAAAAACTTGGCAGATCCCTTCACAAAGGGTCTATCACGCAACGTGATAGAAAATGCATCGAAGGAGATGGGTATGAGACCCACAATTTGAGCTTTCCACAGTGGTAAACCACTCTATGTGATCGGAGATCCCGTGAATTAGAATTGGGAAACAAGCTGTTGGTTAGCTGAGAGGAAAGTATCCCTACTTTAATAAACACCACTCCATAAAGATGCAATACTTTCCTATTCTGCACGGCAGGTTGATTTATTATCTTAATGTGTTCTAAATGGCTTATCCTAAGCAAAGATGTTGTCCTGCAGAACATCTTTTGAAGAACACACCTATATGAGTCTAACTATTAAAACGTCGCAGTCTATGAGAGTAGGGTGCTCTCTAATAAACTCATAAAAGGTCATGGAGTATGACGTATAAGCTCCACCCGCGGGGAAGTCCCACGGTAGCCCAGTATCGGTCAAGACTTCGTGTGAAGCTAGATTGCAGCAAACTTAAAGTTCAAGGCATAGTCCACTGTACAAGTCGCAACCTAGTGTAGCATAGAATTCTAGGTGAAAGTTCAACTTAACAGTCTCCACTATAGTACCGTATATAAACAGTGTTTTGGAACCAAAGGCAAATTACATGTGCCTCTAGGATCTGGTGGGGGATTGTTGGAATTTTGGCCCAAATAGTCTAGCCTATTTTCCATTTCAATAATTCCTGAAAATCCTAGAGGCCCATGTGGCCCATTCATGCAAGGCAAGAGCTGGGACAAATGTTTAGTCCCACATTGCTAGTTGAGTGGAAGTTGGACCAGCTTATAAGGTGAGCTCTCCTACCACTTGGTAAAAGGATGAGAAGGAGAAGGAGAGAGTTCCACACGCGCGCTCCTCCTCCTCCTCCTCGCTCGCCTCGCCACGCCTCGTCACGACGCGCGCGCGCCGCGTGTTGCGGGAATCTCGCCGAGCCGAGCTTTATTTTGCCACGCATGAATGGTATATGAACAGATGTACAGAAGCTATGGACTTTTAATACGAGTTAAATGAATACGAATTGAGTGGAGGCTGTCCGGTGGGCTGCCGCTTGTTCGTTTCATCTTCTGCGCAGTCTGTCTACCTTCCCCTCTGCGCCTATAAGAGAGAGAGGTCGCGCCTCCTCTCAGTTACACTGCCACACATCCTTTGCGCCTCCAATTCCAGAGCACTGCGCTGCCTACATCTTCTCCATCCCGTCTTGCGGCGTGCACCGCGAGCCGGGACAGTAGGCCTCCGAGACCCCGCTGCTTCGAGTCCTGTACGGGAGAAGGGCGATAAGGTTTTTGGGGAGCGCTATCAGCGCGACAACTGGCTTCGTCACGGACTCCTCACAGATAGCGACGTTTTTCCCGACATCAGCACTCTCTTCCTCGACGACATGGCCAACGACGGTTCCAACGCCGGCGGTTCCACTTCTGCTACTGCCGTGTACATCTTCTGTCTCAATCTTGTTCTGATCATATCCAAAGTTTTATGCCTTGCAGTTTGTTTGGCTATATGCCTTAATATATTTTCGCTATTTCACATGATTAGTATATTGCCTACTATTCTAATCAGGTTTTATCTAGCGTTTATTATAGATAATTCGCTTGGTAAATTGCTCTGTTTCTCAACATAACATAGCTCTTTATGGATCAAATTTGACCGAAATACACAGTATTTATGTACACGTCAGTTCATGAAATTATTGAGTCCAACTTAGTGTGGAATTTACAACATCACCGAAGCACATCTATATATTTCAACTGAAGCTGTACATGTTACGGTCGATGATTCAGTTCAGCTTTAAAGCTTCGACACTAAGAGCATCTCCACTCTCCTACCCGAAGGCCGATCTGGACGCCGAAATTACATCCGGACACCGAAAATCGGTCTAGTCGCGTACCCAGGGACCTCTTTTCGGCCGGATTTGGGCCAACTTTGGTCTGGACTACCCAGGCCGAACCCAGGATCCCGGGTACGCCCTGGAAACGACAGACGAAGCGAATTCGGCGAGTGGACCAGCCTGTCAGCGACAGAAGCCGACTCGCCGCCATCCTTTCCGCCGTTTTCCTTTTCCCACCCTCGCCGCTACACCCTTCCGCCATTCTTCCGGCCTATAAAAGCCGTACATATCGCCGTCTCTCTTCACAATCCCTCACACCATCACAACTCCAGCGAACTTCAGACGTTCCCACCTTTCTTTCTCCTCAATTTCGGCGAACTATGGCCGCGGGCCGACGAACGCTGTCGTCGTGGGAAGCCCGGCTGCTCAGCGAGGCGCGCTATACGACGCCGTCGGACACTCGTCTCCCCGTAGGCTGGAAACTAAGCACCGGCGGGATCCCTGTTCTGCCGGTGCCGGACGGAGAGGACCTCGTCGGAGAGATCCAGGTGGCTATCGCCGCCATGCAAGACCTAGAACTCACCGGAGAGTTCCAGGCCGCTATCGCCGTCATGCAAGACCCGGATCTCGCCGAAGATCAGGGCAACCTGGTCTTCTGGAGGCAGTTTTTCGCTGACAGGCGCCTCGAGGAACTCGCCCGACATGACGGACCGCCGGATCGCCGCCGCTGGTGGAGCGTTCCAGGGCGGACTCTCGTCGGACTCATGGCGCACATCGAGGCCGGCAACAACCCCCACCTCGGCATGTAGTTGCGGCATCCGGCGTCGACCACGGCGGCGGCCTTTTTTCTAGTTATGAAATCCGACGTACTATGTGCCCCTTGTCTACATTAATGAAATATATTCGCCCATATTTCGCCAAGTTTAACTGAATTTAGCCAAACTTGAAAACTCGGCCTTGTAACGCGAGTGGGAAACTGGGCGTACCCAGGCCGAAAACGCGTTCGCCCAACGAGTGGAGATGCTCTAAAGTAGATGGCAAACTTCTCCTGGTATCAAGTATCATTAATTTCAAAAATTAATATCTACTCCCTCCATTTCAAAATATAAGATGTTTTAGCTTTGTAAAGCAAATGTATCTAGACTACTTTTAGTATATAGGTTCACTCGAGTTTGGAGTGAATCTACACACTAAAATAAGTCTAGATACATTTTTTCACAAACCTAAAACATTTTATATTTTGAAACGGAGGGAGTAGTCGTTTATTTATCAAATTCAAGAACATGCAAAAAGCTGCATATCTTTGGATTGAGATTGGAAGAAGGTTTAATTACAAGATTATTACATGACCTGAAAAGGCCTCGTCCGCTCCAGGAAGAACAATGTTTACTCCTCCGTAATACCCGCCTTAGCATTCGCCTGCCGTGTTTCTTTATTAAAATTTGTGGGCCAGATAACTCAACATTATTTAAAAAAATTGTATAACAGTCCTTGCTCTAGAATTCTCCGTATATATATATGCTGCCTTCTTTATTAATTAAATTAGCCATCTTTGGGTCATCTAATTTTAGACTGATCAGATTATATATATTCTAGCATTTGTTTAATGGAAATACTAAACCTAATAAAAGCAAGTGGATTTTTTTAGGGACCATGTTACATGCGTTTGTATGTGTGGAAGGTGTCATTAATTCCTCTCCGAGGCGCACCAGACATGTTGATATAGGGGGTTTAACCAACAACGCCAAAAATATTTACATAAGAGTTGTTATAATAAGAAAATTTAGAAATTAGCTAACCACACGGGTTCTTATCAATATGAACATAGTCGTGGTGTACAAGGTTAGTTGTGGCGCAGCTGACATGCCTAACTCACTAACAAAGTGAACAAATGTAATGAAATGTATCTGATTAGAACAACCTGTCTTCTTTTCCAAAATTCCACCTATTAATAATCTTCAATAGTAGTACAAAGAGCCTTAAAAGTAATAGAAATTAAAAATAGGTCATTAGATCAACTAGCGTTGACTACAAACACTAGTATGAGCCGAAGGCGCGCCGCCGTCCTCGCAACTCCATCACTGAAGCCGGGCAAAGCTTGTCGTAGTTGATCTTGTTATAGTAGACAGACGGGAAGTCGTCATGTTAAGACCCCATAGGAGCAGCACATCTGTCACATCCCAATTTTTGGAATTGGTACTGCATATCATACATGTCATTGCATCATAGTCATGTTTGCAAAAATTCAGTTTTGAAAGCTTTTGTCAAAAAACATCACTCGCCTATGCCTATTGTCACATACACAAACTAGCTTGGTTTTTACTTTGCATCTGCTGAAAAGTTGTTGCTTGAATAATTGGAAGGCACAGATGCATAGAGGGTTCTAACGCGAACCCGTAGCACTTTGAATCACCTCATTTGGATGTGTGATCAAAAATTATGGCCTGCCAAAGTTTTGAGAAAATTTAGATTCAGGTTTTACAGCCAGTCAGTCATATTTGTAAAAAATTCAGTTAAATATTCATCTCAGAAAATCAAAAAATAAATAAAAAAGCTAACGCCAGCGCGAGCCGCGGCCCAGCACCGGCCCACCCGGGGCCTAGTCGCAGCCACCGATCGGCAGACACTGCACGCCGCGCGCGAGGTAGATAGAGCGCGTCGCCGCTGCCCTCGCGGACGCCACCAGGTGGGCCCCACCTGCCAGCCGAGCGCCGCCGCAGCTCGAACAAAGCACGGACGCCGAGGCGTGTTCCTCACGGAATCGGACGCGCCTCGAGCTCTCGTTCGCATTGCCATATAGCCTGGGAGGCCCTCTACCAGAACCCCTTGAAACCCTAGCCTCTCGCGCCGCCAGTGATCGGCGATTTCTCACCGGAGTTGGAGAACCGCCGCCGTCGCCATTGCTTCGACCCCCACGTCGCCTCGCCGACCTCGCCGGAGTCGCACGCCATCGCCGCGCCTCCAGCCAGCTGCTGCCGCGCTACGAGCACGCGAGGAGCACCGATGTCGCCACCCCGAGGACCGCCGTTGAGCACTGCATGCCATACGCCACCTCGCCGCCGTTGAAGATCGCTAGAGCCGCCGCACCGCCACTCGCTGCCGCCGCCGGTGAGCTCCCCCTTGCAATCTTCCTCAGCCACTAGATCTGCCACGGACGGTCTGGATCGTCCGTTGACCGCTGACTGTGGACTGGTCAACTGCACAGTCAACGTTGACCAGTCAGCGCCCTTTTTTGTTTAGTTAAATAGGATAAAAATTTACAGAAATTGGTTAAAACTTGTAAAATCCATAGCAAATAATCTACAAGTACAAATATTGCAAATGAGGTATCATTGGATTCATAATTTTACGTAGAACATTGCTGTGTAGTTAGTTTAGACTTTTGCAGCAAGGTTTTGTCATAAATAATTAAATAGATTAATGGCATATTTAGAGTAATATAATCATAGTAAATCGCGTACTGCTTAGAAAATTACTCCCTCCATCCTAGAGTGTAAGTCACAATCCTCTAATATCTTGGCCCAAGGCTTAACGTGATTAGGGCTGAAATTGTGACTAATTAGGCCGGACTGTGATGCTTCGTATCTGGTACAGCCAATAAAAACAGCCCCATAATTACCGCATGCTTGGCTGATGTGCGAAACCGCAGCCGTGAGGAGAGTAAGGTGCGGGCTGGATGTGCTACTTAACTTCAATTAATGTAAAATTGTGCCTTATTTGCTTCATATGCGGGACAACCTGAAAATGAGATTGTGACTTACACTCTAGGATGGAGGGAATACAAATGATATTTCTATGGAATCAGTAGAACAAGTAGAATCTATTTGTGAATTAAAAAGATAGCCTTACGTTACTGAAAGTTGCAGAAACAATTAAAAGGCTTTCTAAATTATTTTATTTATTCAAAATGTTTTGTAAGTCCTTTGTGAGTGATTCCAGTTGGCCCTAGTCACATATTAGCTTGCCTATGCGGTGGGCATTTATCCCAGATTTTTCCACACAGCACACAACCTGAGATTATTATTTGCCTTAGAATCCATTATTTGGAGCACTATTTTCTTCTCAATTGTTTTCAATGCATCAAAATTATTTCTTGCATAACATCAGTATTCATCTATATCGCAGAACACCTATATGCTACTGAGTTGCATTTATGCGGTGACCCAGCATACCACTGCATGATGTAGTACACTATAGTCGTTGACATAACACCAATGGAACATCGTTCCATCTGCATTATATCCCTCAGAGTGGTACAACAGAAACATCACGGGTCCAAGATAACGCTTTAGATTACATATAACATATTACAAAAGATCCAGAGAACTTCCTCGAACAGTGAGGAATATTCTACAGGAAGAACCAGAAAGATCCACTCGGAGTTACTTTAGAAGCACTACTACTAATATATATATAAGGCTTGAAAGTACTACTTATAGTATTGTTCTACAGAAGTAGGTTCTAGATTCTAGGAGTTTTATTTATATTCTACGCTTCAGCTTGTCTTCGATAGATTCCGGTAAGGTCTTCGACTTCGTTGATCTGCCTCAGATATCTTCAACTCTTCAAGTAACTTATTTCCTGGGAACGCCATTGGTTTCTCCGAGATCTAGCAAGGGTTAAGAAGATACGTTGAGTACGAGCGTACTCAGCAAATTCACTAAAGAGGAGTGTTTGATGCACTATCTACAGCCACAGACCATAGGTCGTAGGCAATGCAAGTTTTTGAAAACATTTCTTCAAAGGTTGCTTTTATTCTGAAAAGTTACGTCCATCAGCCTTCACGGGTTTACCAGAACTTTCATGGAGTTCCTTTCCCGCAGCGTTCATAGCTCCTTCCCGAAACAGGGAGTAACAAGTTACAATTTTTACACTCTGCAGAGGTGCGTCACTTTACCCATGAGATATCTTAGATTTATTGCACATTCGAGTTATAGGCTCGTTCACACTTCCTTGATATGAGGCCCATACCAAGGTCCAATCCAATCACTGTCCTTCTTCGCGACCCCGCATACACCACAATTGTTGGATGCCCAAACTCAAGGTAGACTTTTCCCTGTATAAAACGGCTATACCTTAGTTGGATACAAACAACAACCATTAACACTAGAAATCTGTCTTTTGTAAGCCCAGATCCACGGTAGACTTCCCCCGTATAAAACGGCTATACCCATGATCTGCAACTTACAAATGCCTAGAACAGTGTCCAATGCATGCGAAAGGGAGCCGATCCAGCTGACTTCTCCGTTCCATTCCAAACCTCATGGTTAACACGCAATATACGACGCAAGAATCACTGACGACATTGGTTGTTAAGTCCTATATAATATGTTCCTTTACCACCGGAACTTTCATAGAAGGTTATTACCTCATGGTAATAACCTATAATCATATTATTATGAAAATAGTGTTTTCTGACCTTTTTGAAATGCAGGTGATGACAACACTAGATTTGCAAAATACTTTACAGAAAATAATCAAAGGACATGAGCAAGTGTGAACTTGCCTTTTGTGATTGCAAGATTATGCACTCAAGGTCTTTGAGACGATATAAGATCCAATATCTGAAATCAGCATCATTGGTCCGGTAAGGACTAATGTTTAAAGAAGCAAGATGCCATTATGCATAAGTAATGCTATGCAATTTTATAATTTCCAAAGTCAAACCCTTAGTATTTTGAATAAGTTGATTTTAGGTACCTTCTTTAAGATTGGGTTTATCTTTAAGTTTATTTCATAAGCAATGACATTAATAAGGAACTTAAGTGTTAACAATCCAAAATATACAAGTACGGGTAGAGTAATGTGATTTGGATTAATTGTTATCTGGTGACTAGGATAAAAGTCCTTGGGTTAAGTTCTTAAGAGCTGAAGGAACTATTATAGACTTGTTTGTGTGAAGTGGCAAAAAGAATAACATTTGAAGAAACTAGTATTTAGTTAAGGTTAATTTGTCTTAAGGGTTATTAAGTTTTACATTAGGGTTTGTGAGGGTTACACATGGTGTTGAGTTATCATATTTCAATTAATGATACAAGTGACTAAAGTTAACTTTAAAACATGAATAAAATTCAAATGAGATGTTTATAATTGTTTAGACCAAAGTTAACTATAAAAATAGAAGTGAATTTTAAGATATAATGAGTTTTAGAATATCATCTAGTTTTAGGGTTTTGACAAATATGATTATGGATGATCCCTTTTAATTTAAGTGAAAGATGAGTTTACAACATGCATCTTATTCATGGGAGCATAATTAGATGATCTTATAAATTTGTTAGGGTATAGAATCATTTTAAGAGTGATTAAGAGATGGAGATTATTCACCATCATATACATGAGTGATATATAATATTTACTTAAAAAGAGTTTAATTTGAATTTAAGACTTAAAAACATTTAAAGGCTAATAGTTATATTTAAGTTTTATTTTGATTATGGATTTAGACTTAGTAATTAAACTTTAAAGGTTTTAGTGTTTTATAAGAAAATGGGATTATTTCTTACTTAATAAATAATTTTAAGAATTAACAAAGTGGTTATTTCATTTGAGTAAAATAAGTAATGAATTTTATTTATCTTAGGTTATTAAAATGTTTTTAAATAATATACATAGTATTTTTCTAGTGAAATATACTTATTAAAGATCTTAAAAATGAATTTTATTTATTTTTAAGTATTACCTTTATTTTTATAAAATTCTTTAAAGAATTACGTGTCTTTAAATATTTGCTTTATATTTTATTTGTAAAACTCTAAGTTAGCATTTTTATAAAATAGTAGAGTTATTTTTATATGCAAAAATGATTTTTATTTATTTTAGGAGCTTTTATTATTTTATGAAATTTTACTCAGGATTTAATGATTTTAAAATTCATGTGCATTATATTTATTTTAAATAAATAAAGTTATATTTTTATTAGATAGATCTTATTGCTATGAACATTTTTATATATTATATGTGTTTTTAGGATTTTTCTATAATTTTCTATATCTAAATAATGTTTATAGGTTATTTTGATAATTCATTTATTTTATTTTCACTTTATTTCTTTATCTTAAACAACTTGGGCTGTTTGGTTGGGCATATGGGCTGGCCTGGCCCATCTAGGTTGGTCCAGTTTGGGATCTGGCCCAACCAACTCACCCCTGGCCCTTCTCTCTTCCTTGTCTCACACACAGACACACCACGCACGCCCCTGACCTTGACTCCCCTCTCTGGTTCGTCTGCCTCACTCGCTCATGCCGCCGCCGCTCTCACCGGCCAACGCCGGCCAGGTCCGACGCTATCAGTTGCTGCCGTGTGCTGGCGTTGGCTGGCTACTGCCCCCTCTTCCTTTCTCCTGGCCAGTTCAATTAAATCGTGGCCTCGCACGCATCTGGCCGAAACCCTAATTCCGTCCTGGTGGTGCTGCTATTTGGCTACGACACTCGCCTCGCTGCAGATGTTGCCGGGACGTCTTGGCGCGGTGCAGGTGCTTCGGTGCCCATCGTGCCGCCGTGCTTCTACACCCGTGGCCTCTGCTTCCTCTTCGGCGAGCTAGGACTCGCCCCAGGTAGGTGTTCCTACTACCCCTCTCTTCTCTGTGACCAGCCTTCGTGCTGATGGTTTTGTTTGATATTGAGTTGATTGCTAAGTGGTTTTACTCAATTTGTTTTACTGGTCAAGGTTGAATTCCTGAAACTCCTGGTTTATTTGTACAGACTAAGTAGATTTTTTATGTTGTTGGGGTATTGATCAGATGCCAGTATAGGTTGTTTTCATGATCAGGTCAGAATTAGTCTAACTAATCTCCTATTAATTCTATGCTGACATAGGAATGTCAATGTAGATGATGGTACTATCTGAATTTTGTTAGATGGTGAAATTTTTATTGTGATAACAGTCCATTGACCATTTGATTTCTGGCAATACTAAAGATAATATATGTTGCTATTCTTTGTGCTAATTGGATAGGTTTTGGTGAATTTCCCATGGACTTCTTATATGATTTTGCATAGCTATAGTGATAACTATAGATGAAATTTGTATGGACAGAATAACTAGGACATGAACATAATGTTTAATAACAGGGTTATGTGTATGTAAGTTCTGGAGTGATTTGACACATAGATTAATTGGTTTCTATGTTCCTAGGATTGGGCATGGATAGTTTCTCAGGTTTTATTTGTAAGTGGTCATGCTAGTTATCTCCTGATTATGAGATGAGCTATTTGTGTGTACTTGTACTAGTTGATTTTGCTTGCTGTGCAATGAACCTGTCTTGGGGAAATACATAAGGTTAATTGGTTTAGCATAGGTGCTTGAATATTGGTGGCTTGTAGTGTTGTTTGAGCTACTGCTGTTATGGAACAAGCCTTATGGGATTTGATATTGAACTTGAGTTATTCATGCTCCTAGTTGGGTGCTATGTATAAGTAGATTGCAGTAATTTGCCTTGAGATGTGAGATTGGTTGTAGTATGAGCTGCCTTGAATCAAAATGTGAAGATGAGCAGTTGAAAGAACATTTCTTAATCCCTAGTGTTTTGTGTGTTAGATAACAATATCAAGGATTATTTAATGTGTGTTGAAGTGTTGCAGCTCTCTTTGAGAAAAAGGGAAAAGGATTCTGCCTTTGGGGCGCGGATAATCCGCCCCTCCCTCTTCCCAAGCTGGCGCAAGCCCCAGAAGGGGGGCGGAGTTTTGGCCAGATTTTCCGGCCCCGCCGAATAATCCGCCCCCCAGGGGGGCCGGATAGTCCGCCCCCTTACTCATCGCCAAGGCGCAAGCCCCAGAGAGGGGGCGGAGTGTTGGCCGGACTTTCCGGCTTGGCCGGATAATCCGCACCTGGAGGGGGCCGGATTATCCGCCCCCAAGATCTTCACCAAGTTTCGCAGGCGCCAGCCCCAGAGAGGGGGCGGAGTTTCCCCTAGAGAATCTACCCTTGGGGCGGAGTTTTCCCAGGGGGCGGATAATCCGCCCCAAGTGGGTGGCGGATAATCCGCCCCCAAAGTTGTGCAACGGCCAGATCTGGGGAGGGGGTATTTAAGCCAGCCTTCCCCCTCCTGCCAGAACTCTTGATTCATTCGAAAAAGACAAGATCAGATCTGAAATCTTAATCCAAGAGAGCTCCACCTAGATCCACCCAAAGGCCCCATCCCTTGGGGAATTGAAGGAGGAGAACTCGATCTTCATCATCAGCAATCAAGCGCTTCATCTCCTCTCCATTCATTTGTAGAACCACCGATCTAGTATTTCTTGCAAATACCTAGATCCTTGTTTTGGTTTATATTGATAAACCTTGTTCTTGTGGAATCTTGTTGTCATCTCGGGAGCACCCAATTCGGTTGTGGGTGTGTGCCCGATAGTGTTGTAAAAGGCACCGGTTCCCGCCTCAAAGGGATCTAATAGTGGATAAGGTGGATCAGGCCTCTCGTGGCGAGATCCATCGGAGAATAGGGTGAGGCCTATTGTGGCGTGGTGGTCTTAGAACCGCCCACCCCTCCAACGCATATGTACTTCCCTTAACAAGGAAGGAACCGCGTAAAACAAATCCCTGTGTCTCCGCGTGCTCCACTACGATTTCCCCGCTCCTCTCATTACGTGCTTAGTAGTTAGGGTTGCATATAGGGAAATTCTCGTAGTTGCATATCTAGAGAATTTACTTTGTGTCAAGCCTAAAATTGAAAAAGTATTAAAAATTGGTTAGCACCTATTCACCCCCCTCTAGGTGCCCATACGATCCATTTCAATTGGTATCAGAGCCCCGTCTCTTATTTCGGGCTTAACCGCCTAAGAGAAGTATGGGTTCCAAGGAAGATGGGAATGATGCTCCGGAGGTAGTCACCATGAACGATCTCAAGACGTTGGAAACAACCTTGTGAGTTCAATGGAGGCTAAGATGGAAGAGATGCGTCAATTGATAATGCGTCTCTCCACATCCGCAGCATCACCTCCATCTAACTCTGAGGATACCACTCCGCAATCCAAGGAAACGGGTAAAACTGTTTCCAAAGATAACGAAGTGGTTGGTGATGATACTAGCAAGAGTTCCTCCTCGAAAAAGGATAGCGGTAAGGATGGATACAATGAGGTCTCTCATGTGTATTCCCCTGATCCACCTATTCCTCACCCACATATACATAATAGGGGTGATCCACCCAAACTTTCTGCATCTACTTTTTCTCAATGGCAATTTTTGATGAAGTCTCATGTGTTCAGTTCCTCCATTGAGTTGTGGAAAATCATAGAAAATGGTCTTCATGTTGGAAACCCCAACAATCTCACAAGAAGAGAAATTGTTGATAGCCAACTCAACGCTACAGCTCTACACATGATATAGCTTGGTGTGGGTGACAAAGATATGCCACACATTCAGCATCTTAGCACAACTAAAGAAGCTTGGGATGCCCTCACCGAGCTCTTCATTGGAAATGAAAGTATGAGAAGGAATAGATATGATGCTTTGAGCAACGAAGCTGAAGGATTCTATATGTTGGATGGAGAAGACCACGAGGACATGTATAGGAGGCTCAAGGCAATAGCCACAACCTTCGGAAACCACGGTGCACCTCATGTTGATGATGCCTGGATCAAGCGCAAGTATGTCAGTGCTCTTATGCCATTTGAGCCCACAGATTTGAAAAGTCTCCAAGGTAGGCATAACTATCACCTCATGTCATCCAATGAGGTAATGCAAGAAATGGCTGCTTTCAAAGTGGCTGCCAAGAATGCCGAAGATGCTCGTGCTCGAGCTATGGGGATGCAAAAGGGGGTCAACATGGCCTTGAAGACTAGTGTGATTGATCATGATGAATATGCGGTAGAAGGTCTGGACTGTCCTGAGGATATAAAAAGGATCCACGGACAATACTTGGCTCTTTATGCAAGAAACTTTTGGAAAGATCCAGCTAAGGCTAAAGCTGAACTAGAACGCAAGAGTGGAGCCTATGGAAGAAAATAAAATGGTCCCAAGATGAAAACATGCTTCAATTGTGGTGACCGGCTGCACTTTGTAGCTGAGTGTCCATATCAAAGTAGGGAAGATAATGGAGGAAGACTTATTTTCAAGGACAAGTCAAAGGCTCCACGCAAGAAACAATTTGTAAAGAAGAATGCTCCTTTCAAGAAACAACCTAAGATTGTTCTAGTGGCTCAAGAAGAATATTCATCGGGAAGTGAAGATGAGGACAAGGACGATAACACTCAAGAGGTGGCTGCTATAGCCACCACATCTACAGCAACATCTCTCTTCGACTTTCCGAATGAAAACATCATCAACAAGAATGCTACTTGTCTCATGGCAATAAGCTCTGAGGTAACGACTTCTAACTCTTCTTTTCCTAAGGCTATGATTGACATGGATGATCCTACTAGTCTTAAGGTTAAAGAAGAGATTATTTCTTTGGATTACTTCTACACTAACTTGCAAGGTGAGCACAAAGTTCGTTTTGAAGCTCTTATGGATCAGCTGGCCCAAAACGAAGCTCTCCTCGAAGAAAAGGGCAGAATTGAAAGGGAGGATGCAATGGAAATTGCATCCTTAAAAAATGCTCTTGAAGAAGAAGAATAAGAGGCTCGGGTATCTCTTAAAGAGAGGCTTGAGTCTATTGAAGAGTCACATGAAGAAATTGTGACTAAACTTGTTAAGGAATGTGACAATGCAGTCACCAAAGCAAAGAAGTTAAAGAAGGAAAAGATTGACTTTGGGGCTGCTCATGATAGACTCTCCGAGGAATTGGAGAAACTTGACAATGCTCACAAGGCGTTGAAAAACGATTTCTCCATTCTCAATGAGTCACATGATTAGCTTCAAAGTCGATTGGCCAAATATGATGCCCCTAGCTCATCCAACTTAACATATAGTCACAAGGAAAATGCTAGTGTGGAAAAAGAAGTGATCAAGGACATCACTCCCAAGGACAAAGGTGTACTTGATGAGGTTCTTGGCAAGCAAAGGTCAAATCATGGTAAAGAGGGACTTGGGTATGTCACCAAGTCCAAGAAAAAGAAAACCAAGAAGAACAAGTCCAAGAATGTGCAATCAAAGACAAGCACCGCTGAGAAGAATGTCACAAAAGACAAGACTAACAATATTGGTTTTGCAGGGTCTCACAACCCAAATTATGAACTTTTTGTGATGATTATGGCGATGTTTATGCTTATTATGTCGGTCCCTTTGATGAATATATTGCTTGGTCTATTTGGGTCCCAAAGACCCTTGTTACTAACATGAAAGGACCCATTGAAAAATGGGTACCTAAAACAAAGAAGTAATTCTCTTGCAGGGCTATGCTTCCGGTGGGTCGAAATGGGTGCTGGATAGTGGATGCACTAGTCATATGACCGGAAGCAAGGAGATCATCACGGAGATGCATCCAAATCATGATAATATCACAATATCCTATGGTGATAAGTCTAAATCTCAGGTATTGGGTCTTGGCAAGGTTGTGGTTGCCCACGATATCTCTCTCGTGGACGTCATGCTTGTTGAGACCCTCGGTTACAACCTTCTTTCTGTTCGTGCCCTTGGCAATATGGGCTTTGCTGTTTTTATCGATGATGATTTGGTGGTACTCTTGTGGAGCAAGTCTCTAAAGGTCGCTTTTGTTGGATACGTCGAAAATGGCCTGTATGTGGTGGACTTCTCGGGGAAAACCACTTCGTGTCCGATGTGTCTATTCGGAAAGGCTGACGTGGGCTGGCTATGGTATCGCCGTTTAGCCCATGTCAACATGAGAACTTTGCAAAGTCTCCAGAAGGGTGGCCACATCCTTGGACTAAAATACAATGTCTCCTTTGCCAAAGATCGCGTTTGCAGGGCTTGTGTTGAAGGAAAAATGCATGACTCTCCCCACAAGAGGAAGATTATTGTGTCATCAAAGAGGATCTTGGAATTACTTCATGTGGATTTATTTGGTCCTCCCTCTCATGCAAGTCTTGGTGGGAAGAAATATTTCTTGGTCATTGTCGATGATTACTCAAGATATACATGGGTTTATTTCTTCAAGCTAAAAAGCGAGACTCAACAAACTGTCATTGACTTTGCCAATGAAGTCCAACGTCAACACAATGTTCCTATCTTGGCAATAAGAAGTTACAATGGCTCCGAATTCAAGAACTACACTTTGAATGAGTTTCTTAGTGAAGAGGGGATTAGATATCAATATTCCGCTGCGTACACCCCTCAACAAAATGGTGTAGCCGAGAGGAAGAACCGGACATTGATGGATATGGCAAGATCAATGTTGGCTCAATTCAAGTCTCCTTATAATTTTTGGGCTGAAGCCATATCCACTGCTTGTCACTCTTCGAACCGGCTCTATCTCCGAAAGATTTTGGACAAGACTCCTTATGAAATACTTACCGGTAACAAGCCCAACATCTCATACTTCAAGGTATTCGCGTGTAAGTGCTTCTTTCTTATTAAAGGTGTCCGTTTGTCAAAATTTGAATCCAAGGCTTTAGAAGGTATTTTTGTTGGTTACGGTGCCGAATCCCACACTTATAGAGTCTACAACAAGCTCACTGGGATTGTTGTAGAATCTTGTAGTGTGGAGTTCGATGAAAATAACGGCTCCTTTGTAGGGCAAGTTGATGTTTGTGATGCAGATGTTGAAATACCCCAAGATGCCATAAGAAGAATGGGCGTGGGATTTTTCCGCCCCATTGAGGAACCCCTTGTGGCGGATCGGGAAGGACAATGCTCCACTCATGTGGAGCCCTCATCTACACAAGATCAACAAGCTCCTACTGTTGGAGAAAATCCTGCACCAACACCGCAACCTGCTGAAGATCATCTGTCCCCTGGACAAGTTGGTAGTCCCAGGCCAGACTATCCACCCCCTCCAAGGGGCGGAAAATCTGCCCTTGGCACTCCAATTCGTTCCAGAGGATCTGGAGGAGAAGTCAACAACTCTGAAGCTCCCAGGCCGGACTATCCGGCCCCCGAGGGCAGATTATCCGGCCCTGGGTCTCCAACTCCTGTCAGGCACTCTCAGGAAGAAGGCTTTTGTGCTTCACCTCCCAGGACGGATAGTCCGGCCCCTCCAAGGGGCGGATTATCCGGCCCTGAAGAACAAACTCAGCAACAATCTTCTGGTGTTAATGCAGATCAAGATCAAGGGCAAGGCAGTGATCAAGACAAGGATACAAATACTGAATCAACTCCTTCTAGAAACAATACGGACATTGAGGCTCGTCGCAAGGCTCGTGCTGATCGGAACCTTGAACTAAGGGGTCACAATCTTGACAAGGTTGTTGGTGATTTATGAAGAAGAGTATCTACTAGAAGAGAACTTGCAAGCTTCTGTGATCATCAAGCTCACATTTCCATGGTTGAACCGAAGAAGGTCTTTGATGCTCTTTAAGACCCCGATTGGGTTGTTACAATGCATGAAGAATTAAATAACTTCGAACGCAACAAAGTTTGGAAACTCGTAGAGAAACCCAAGGACTGCCGCAATGTTATCGGTACCAAGTGGATCTTCAAGAACAAACAAGATGAGAATGGCATTGTTGTGAGGAATAAAGCTCGTCTCGTGGCTCAAGGATTCTCTCAAGTAGAAGGAATTGATTTTGGTGAGACTTATGCTCCTGTGGCTCGTCTTGAGTCCATCCGTATCCTTCTTGCATATGCAGCCCATCATAATTTTAAATTACAAAAAATGGATGTTAAGAGCGCTTTCCTTAATGGTCCTCTACATGAGTTAGTATACGTCAAGCAGCCCCCGGGATTTGAGGACCCCAAATTTCCGAACCATGTCTACAAACTCGATAAGGCGCTCTATGGCCTTAAACAAGCCCCACATGCGTGGTATGAGCACCTTAAAGAACTTTTGCTAGACCGTGGATTCGAAGTTTGGCAAATCGATCCCACTCTTTTTACTAAGAAGGTTAATGGGGAGATTTTTGTATGCCAACTTTATGTAGATGACATTATTTTTGGCTCTACTAACCAAGCTTTTATGAATTTATAAAGCTTATGACTGACAGGTTTGAGATGTCCATGATGGGTGAGCTGAGGTTCTTTCTTGGATTTGAGATCAAACAACTTAGAGAGGGAACATTTATTAATCAAGCTAAGTACATCCAAGATATGCTCAAAAGATTCAAGATGACGGATCTCAATGGAGTTGCTACTCCTTTGCAAACAAAGTGTCATCTTGAGCTCAATCCCAAGGGTAAAGACGTGGATCAAAAGGTATACCGATCCATGATCGGCTCTCTCCTTTACCTTTGCGCATCTAGGCCCGATATCATGTTAAGTGTAGGAGTGTGTGCAAGGTACCAAGCCGCTCCTAAACAAAGCCACTTAGTGGCGGTCAAACGAATCTTCAGATATTTGGTTCATTCCCCGAATTTTGGGTTATGGTATCCCAAGGGTTCAAGTTTCTCTCTATGTGGTTACACCGATTCAGATTGGGCTGGTGACAAAGATGATAGGAAATCAACCTCTGGTGCATGTCAATTCTTGGGCAGGTCTCTAGTGTGTTGGTCTTCAAAGAAACATAATTGTATTTCACTCTCAACCGCCGAAGCTGAATATGTTGCTGCTGCAAGTTCTTGTACCCAATTATTATGGATGAGGCCAACTCTAAAGGAATATGGTGTCAATTGTGACAACGTGCCTCTATTATGTGACAATGAAGTGCTATCAAAATTGCTTACAATCCCGTGCAGCATACAAGAACTAAACATATTGAGATTCGCAACCACTTCATTCAGGATCATGTTGCCCGTGGTGATATTGCCCTATCCTTTGTGAGCACGAAGAACCAACTTGATGATATTTTCACGAAGCCCCTTGATGAAGCAAGATTTTGTTATTTGAGGAATGAGCTAAACACCATAGATTCAAGGAGCTTGGCTTGATTACTCTTGCACACTCACTTTCTCTTATTCATGTATTTGGTTTAGGTGCGGGCATAGAAATAGGGGGAATGTGGTCCTAATTGATTGGGCTAACCCTCCCCCCATAATGCCGAAAGCAAGAAAAATCATTTCCCTTAATATCATTTTGTGATATGTGGGTCATCGATGAGCATTGGTTTTGAACTCAAGATACATCTTCGCGGTGTCATGCCATGCGCTCCAACATGGTGGCCTAGGCCACCGCCCTCTTCCTTCCGAAGAGTTGGTTTCTAATGGGTTTCTTTGGCTTTTCTTGTTTTTTTCTCTTGTTCTTATGGAAAACACACTCAATTTTGGCTTTTGTTTGATTTGATTCTTGCAAATTTGAGTGTGTAGTACCATCTCAGTTTGTTGCTCTCAACCCAAGCCTTTCCTTTCCTTCTTGAACCATCTACTCTAGCACACAAGTCCTAAATACACCTGCAAGGGGTTTTGCAAGGTTGCTACGGCCTAATTCTGTGTTTAACAGAAATTTCAGAGGGGGGGCGGACTATCTGCCCTAAGTGGGGGGCGGATTATCCGCCCCGGGCGAAATCTGCCCTTTAAAGGCTGGGTCGGGGAGGCCAGGCTCAAACAGAGCAGCCAGCCCTCCCCCAACCCTACCTCAGCCCCCAGCCGCCGCCGGAGCATCCGCCCCTCCTGGAGTCGATTGGACCATCGGATTCTCCGGGCTCTCCCCGGATCATCTTCACCTCGCCTCCGGGTATCTTCTCCTTCGCGGTTTTCCTCCAATGAGTGAGGGTAACTCCCTCATCTCTCCCCTTTTATATGGGATGCATTTTTTTGGTGGAAATCTCATTGTAGAAGTTCCTCGGTGTTGTTCCTTACATGATAGAATCGGTAGAATTGCATCCCTCATGCCCGATCTGTTTTGCCATGGTAGATCTGGGCCAATCCAGAAATTTCCTGCGGGGGCGGATTATCCGCCCCTTCTAGGGCCGGATAATCTGGCCTAGAGACTGAACTCTAGTCTGTTTTGGTCCTGCTCCTGCAATACACATCATTGGCTATGGGTTGCTTTACTACTCTTTCTCCTTGTTTTATCCTGGACTTGTGTGTATGCTTATATCCATGCTATCTCTCTAAATGCTTTTCACAGGTGGTTCCAAGCCGACCAAGACCTTCGCCCGTCGTCCCCGTGCCCGTTATCTCAAGCCTACCGCAGACGGGAAGTTCATTGACGAAACCGAGGTCAGCAGAGCAGCAAGAGAGGCTGCACGGATGGCAGAGGCAAGTAAGAAAACTAAGAGGACCGCATCTCGCAAGGGCAAACAGTCTCGGCCCAATTACAAGTCTATGGACAACATTCAGTATGCCACCATCCGCCAGACAGATTACTATGATGAGGCTGACAGTGATGGTCCCCCCGAGGACTCTATGTTTTGGAATGCCCACTTTCGGGCTATTCATGATGATGTGTATGCCACCCTCAGGATTCTCCCCATGCACCCCATCAACTTGACTGAGGTTCAATCCAAGGCAAGGCTCCTTGAGGCATTGGATGTGACCAACAAGATGGGGCTTCACCACCTCATGACCATTCAATGCAACTATGACTCATCTGTGGTGCGGCAGTTTTTCTCCACACTTGTGATCTGCGGTGATGAGCGTCACACTATGAAGTGGATGACCGGGACTACAATGATTCAGTCAGACTTTCGCACCTTTGGGCAGGTTCTTGGGTATGCATTCCATGGTCGTGACACTCCCTCTGGTCACCGCATCATTACTCCACTGAAGCCATCCAAGGACACTGTGCTGGCCCCTTGCCTTTGTTCTGATGGTATTGCTGGTACTTTCGCTGGACTCTCTCCCTTGTATGCCTCCCTTGTTGGCATATTTCGGGACTGCATCGCTCCTAGTGGTGGCAACAATGACAGAATCCGTGGCCACCTGGTTCCTCTCCTTGCGTTTGCTCACGAGTGTGCCACTAACCCTGGATCAGCCACAGGTTACAAACTGGATGTCATGGACTACATATATCATGAAATGACGGATGCTATGATCAACATGCTTTCTATTCCTTATGCTCCTTTCATTATTATGCTCGTCAAGCATATGTTGCCCCATGAGGAGTTTGGCACTGCTCTGGATGGTGTTCACAAACACAAGAAAATCTACAACAAGGCTCAGAAGACCCATCACCCTTCCACAGCCCCGGAATCCTTCATGCGTGATGCACGGGCTAGTGGTCGTCGATCCACGGTGTCCCCAATGGAACGCGAGGTTAAGCAGCTCACTTGGTTCCAGTGGCACATTCTTTGCATGGGCATTGACACTCACAAGGGCCAATATGAGGCGAACCGCAGGGATCATGAGAGGGATCACACACAGCAGCTTATTCTCCACCATGTCTCCGGTGCCACTGGCCACCCACCTCCTCCCACTGCTCCGGACCCTTATGCTCAGTGGAACACTTCAGGGATCAACTATGGCGAGCTCGAGAGTTGCCTCTTTCCTCCACCACCGAGGGAACCCACTCCTCCCGTTGATGACGATGATGATGAGTATGATGAAGAGGAAGGGGACGGGGATGACTACGACGAGGATAAGGAGGCATGATCTTCAGGGGCGTTAGCATCGCTCTTCTTCCTTTTTGGCGTTTCGATGCCAAAGGGGGAGAAGTAGTTCTATTAGGTCTCGTGGATTTGCAAGGGTCGGGCTGTCAAGCATTTTTTCAGTCGTTTTATTTGCTTGCTTGTGCCTTTTTAGCGTGAACTCAATTGCTATGTGTGCGTGATTTTGTAAGACTTTGTTGTGCTCCACTAAGTTTGTTACTATGTGTGGTATTCATGGAATTCTGGATTTATCTATTGTGGATCTCATGGAATTCTGGATTTATCTATGGAGGCATATTTGATGGCATATGGAATCATGGGCCTATCTATTGTTTGTATCAATATTGTCGGTATTGTTGGGATGCTTGGAGGTAAGGATGGCAATTTTACCCATGGGTATGGGTACCCGCGGGTACCGTACCCGCATGGGTAGGGTATGGGCACACTTTTATATCCATGGGTAATACCCATACCCTACCCGTTAAGTCACGGGTACGGGCACGGGTATAGACTTGTACCCATGGGTATGCCCATACCCTGCCCATTTAAACCGACATGTCAAACTTAACCTATGCGGTCGAGAAGCCTTGGGACGAGTATGAGATTGTGACTTCTAAAATTTAATTTGATATTTTCATTTATGCGTCTACTATTAGTAATTAGAGATTATTATCTTTTTTAAATATGCTATTGATGAAAGTAAAAATTTGAACAACTTGTATACTATTGGATATACCCGTCGGGTACCCAATGGGTACTGGTACCCGCCGGGTATGGGTATGGGTAAAGGTTTATACCCACGGGTACGGGTATGGGTAAGTTTTTGTACCCATTGGCTACACGGGTATGGGTATGGTATTGCTCTACCCTGCCCATACCCTGCCCATTGCCATCCTTACTTGGAGGCTATCAAGCTAATTATATTCTTTGGCTATAATCACATCCCGGTGGTATGACCTTGTTTCCCAACCCACCTTTGTTTCAATTATCTTTGCTATGGAAGTTGTGTTCTCTCTAGTGTGTGTATTTGTATTCAAATGCAAATTTTAAATATGCACACATCTAGGGGAGCGCCTTTCACTTTAAGGTGGCGTTAGCCGGTTTCATTGCAAATCCTAGTATTGTCATCTAACACCAAAAATGGGGAGATTGAAAGAACATTTCTTAATCCCTAGTGTTTTATGTGTTAGATAACAATATCAAGGATTATTTAATGTGTGTTGAAGTGTTGCAGCTCTCTTTGAGAAAAAAGGGAAAAGGATTCTGCCTTTGGGGGCGGATAATCCGCCACCACCAGGGGCGGATAATCCGCCCCTCCCTCTTCCCAAGCTGGCGCAAGCCCTAGAAGGGGGGGCGGAGTTTTGGCCGGATTTTCCGGCCCCGCCAGATAATCCGCCCCTTAGGGGGCCGGATAGTCCGCCCCCCTTGCTCATCGCCAAGGCGCAAGCCCCAGAGAGGGGGCGGAGTGTTGGCCGGACTTTTCGGCTTGGCCGGATAATCCGCCCCTGGAGGGGGCCGGATTATCCGCCCCCCAAGATCTTCACCAAGTTTCGCAGGCGCCAGCCCCAGAGAGGGGGCGGAGTTTCCCCCGGAGAATCCGCCCTTGGGGCAGAGTTTTCCCAGGGGGCGGATAATCCGCCCCAAGTGGGGGGCAGATAATCCGCCCCCAAAGTTGTGCAACGGCCAGATCTGGGGAGGGGGTATTTAAGCCAGCCTTCCCCGTCCTTCCAGAACTCTTGATTCATTCAAAAAAGACAAGATCAGATCTGAAAGCTTAATCCAAGAGAGCTCCACCTAGATCCACCCAAAGGCCCCGTCCCTTGGGGAATTGAAGTAAGAGAACTCGATCTTCATCATCAGCAATCAAGCGCTTCATCTCCTCTCCATTCATTTGGAGAACCACCGATCTAGTATTTCTTGCAAATACCGAGATCCTTGTTTTCGTTTATATTGATAAACCTTGTTCTTGTGGCAGCTTGTTGTCATCTCGGGAGCCCCCAATTCGGTTGTGGGTGTGTGCCCCGATAGTGTTGTAGAAGGCACCGGTTCCCACCTCGAAGGGATCCAATAGTGGAGAAGGTGGATCAGGCCTCTCGTGGCGAGATCCATCGGAGAATAGGGTGAGGCCTATTGTGGCGTGGTGGTCTTAGAACCGCCCACCCCTCCAACGCAGATGTACTTCCCTTAACAAGGAAGGAACTGCGGTAAAACAAATCCCTATGTCTCCGCATGCTCCACTACGGTTTCCTTGCTCCTCTCTTTACGTGCCTAGTAGTTAGGGTTGCATATAGGGAAATTCTCGTAGTTTCATATCTAGAGAATTTACTTTGTGTCAAGCCTAAACTTGAAAAAGTATTAAAAATTGGTTAGCACCTATTCACCCCCCCCCCCTCTAGGTGCCCATACGATCCATTTCAGCAGTGTGCAACTAGATCTTTGATTCAGTTACCTTTGTTTTAAAATATAAAATGATTCTTATATATTTTTCTAAAATATCTAAGAAAATGATTTATTATCAAACTTGATGAAGGGCTGATGTTCTAGTTTAAAGACTAGATTGAGGGTTTGGTGGAAGTGAGTTTGGGATTGTGTCTGAGGTGCAATTCCAATTCTTTTGGATTTGTGCCCAACAATCCTTCATGCTTGCTAGTTTATGCAAAGATGATTTGTATGCTTTTATGGCTTTGGTATGAATGGTATAAGTGTGATATAGCCCCTGCCCATGATGCAAAGTCTGAGGCTATAACTTTTTGGGAACATAGCAGATACTAGATCTGCTGCTATCTGTCTGGCTGCACTTGGACAGAATTATCCTTTCTATGGATAAATGATGGAAATATTTGAAGTGAGTTCTTTTCTGTGATGCTAAGGCTGAGACTCCAATTTAACTACAAGAAAAGATATTATTGTTGCCTCAACTTTTGACTCAGTGATGATCTAGACATGCCACTTGCATGCCAGTCTAAGAGAATCTTGCCATCCAATCCTCCTAGATGAAAATCTAGTTGAAGGGTAGATGGACCAAGTGGGTGTGTATTATTTCTCTAGTACTCCCAGATCTGTATGCATGATTTAAGAATATATGCTACATGATCTAATGTGTATTACAACTGATTGTTACCTGTTGTTGGTGAGTGCTCTAGGGCTTGCTGGAGATTTGGGTCTATTACTATTGCTCCTTGATCTGCTACAGCTTGTGCTTGTAACCTTCCCCTCCTAACTCCAGCTCCTCTTGGATGGTGACAAGATTTTGCTTCTTGAACCCTGGATGGCTTTCCAAGCAACCAGGTGTTGGTGATTTTTGATGTGATGATCAGGTTTACTATTGATCTGTTGTACCGCTCCACCTTTAGCTATTGCTTGCCCTTCCTAATATTGCTGATAGTTTCCTGGCCTTTGTCTACTAGTGTTGTAGAAACTGGTTCTTGGTGATGTGGATCTAGATAGATCAATAATGGTTGTGGTTGTTTATGTGTGGCTTGGGAGTTCTAGTGCTAAGAAATGAGCTGGGGTGGAAGGAGTAGCTAGCAGCAGTGACTGCCACGGCTGGTTCCTTCTTATCCTCCCCTGGTGTGCTCCTGTGTTGACAGTAGATACTTGCATGTTGATGTGCAAGCTTCTTGCAAGTGGGACCTGCTGGTGTGGATGAGATCAAGTGAAAACTTGATATTTGTGGAATCTTTATCTGATTACTTTAACTGTCATGGTGAAACTTGCCCCTTCCCAAGCCTATGATGTTGTACTGAGGCCCTCACTAGATAAGAATAGATGCTCAATTTGGTGAAACTTCCCCTTACAGATTAGCTCAATGATTAATTGAATATAGCATTTCTATGTCAAACCTGAGAGCAAAATACTAACCAATTAATCATTCTTTTATTTTATTTTTGTTTTGTTTCCTTTTTATTTTTGTTGTGTTTACAGGAAATGAAGATCAAGAAGAAGAAAAGCAGCTTAGTTAGGTTTTATTTTTTTAATCTTTTTGTAATTTCCTTTTTATTCACATGTGTAAGGATTTTGTATTATTATTGTGTTTGTAAATAATAAACTATTTATTTATTAATTCTTCCTTTGTAAAACCTAATTGTAGAGACAATGTCATATATAAAGAATTCTTTTATTTTTCTCTTGTAAAATAATACTATATACATATATATTTATATTAATAAAGAATCCTTTTTATATTATTTACGTAATCATTTTATTTCAAGTTATTAAATATTTCCAATTCCTATTTGTGAATTTTTGTAAATTCATTTGAATTTCATATTTGAAATTCCAATACATGTTTGAACAAATTTTCCCCGAAACAAAGAATTCTATAAAGGTCATGTCGAAATCTACCGTACTTGCTCCGATGTTTCCTTCAATACAAGAGAGATCCCGATCTCTTTTAGTTTTGCGCGAAAATTCCACGGATTTTCTTATGCATGAATGCAATGCACAAACCTGTGTCCTCTCTATTTCTAGGAGCTAATCCTGGGATGTTACAATTTATAAGCCATGCATGCATTTGTGCATTTATCTATGGTTGTGTTTGGATTGTTTATGTGTTGCAATTGTATCGTGTAGATTGTGACAAGTGCAATGCTTGCTTGTATGAGGATTGTTCCTTCGACCGCTGCAGCCAAGGCAAGTAGATGCTAATTTGATCATGATTATTGTCCTACTATTTTCAATGCATTGTGGTGTATTTTATAGTTGCATGTTATGGATTACTATCGCTATACTATATCCTATTATGTGGTAGGGATCTCTTGTAGATGATCCACCTTTGGTAGATGTGCTTAGCCGTGCTATGATGAACGAGGGCTGAGTTACATCACTGAAAGTTGTTTGTAAAAGTGTTGGTTTGCAAAACTAAAAACAACTTAATCAATGAAACTCCTGGGTGTGATGGGATTGATAAATTTTTGTGGTATCATTATGGAAAGGAACCCATGTATCAAGATAAAATGATTGGCTTCTTTATTTGGTAGCTTACGTGTACAACCATGTGCCAATAATAAAATAGGCGGTTGGTTGGACCTAGTAGGTTGTGTAACTCGAACCCGCGTATCCAGAGATGTAGATATTTGGTAGGTTGGTACGGTGTGTGTCGGGTTTGGGGATCTACTTACCAAACGGTCCCTTCTTAGACTTCTCCCTATCATCACCCAATATGAGAGTGGTGGTACGAGCTGGGTTGGCCAAGTCACATGGGTAAAGTGTACTAACCCCTACAGGGTGTATAATCTAATCGATTAGCCGTGTCCCCGGTTATGGACATCTGAGTTGCTTGATATTGAGTTCATGACATGTTTCTCGATCATTCAAATTTCCTAATTGCTTTAATGTTGATGGGTTAACTTATTTGGGATCTTTTCAAGAAAATCAAAAACTGATTATGAAAGTAGGACAAAGGTATTTGCAAATGCAAGCTAGCCACAACTCCACTTGCCAAATATGCATGTAGATGCTAGTATTATTGTCTCCTTTAATAGCTCTACTTGCCATACATTCCATGTATTGACCCTTCGGGGCTGCTACGTTTCATGTTGCAGGATATTCAGATTCTGAGTGATCGATAAGGTCGCGGTACTCCACTCGGCACTTGTTCACTTGTGGGAAATTTGAAGAATGGAGGAGTTATTTTATTTTTGTTGCTACTTGAATAAGTTGAGCTAGCCTAGAGCTAAGCTTTATTGTAATAAATGTTACTCTAGATCCTTCGTTATTTATGATACACGGATATTTTGCTATGTTATTCATCTTTATTCTATTGTGAGCCAATGAACTGATCCGGGGATTGACATGTCACATAGAAGCTATGATCTTTTCAGAACCGTAGTGTTACAAGATGGTATAAGATCCCGTGTGTCGACTGTAGGATCATGACCTTGGTTTCAAATAGGAAGCCATAGAATTACTAAAGCTTATATTAACTCTGTCTTTCATCTTATGCCTTTCACTCTCGTAAATCTTCATCATTTTCTATTCTCATACTTTCCTATTTTAATTGATAGATGGGAGAAGTCAGGACTAAGTATGCTGGGATCGAGTTGCCAAGGCCCTTCGCAAGACAGTTGGGACAGCTCTCACATTCATTGGGCTTGCCGCTGCCCATGTTTAAGGGAAAGAGGCTATATACCTATAGGTATGGCGAGGACGCCTGGGAGATCACCACTATCATCTTTAGAGACTTCGCCTTGCCAAACCCCGTGCATCTGGTCTACACCAAGCGGTATTGCAACTAGGAGATTGGAATAAACTTGGCCCTGCATGAAGCCTTGTCATGCCAGTGCCATCTTCATCGACACCTGCTGCCAGAAGACTCCCCTTACCGTGACTACAGAAGGCATGATGAGAATGGGAACGTTGTGATCACCCCAGGCAACAGGAACAACATGCCGCCCCATCGGAGGCACATGGAGGATATGGAGGTGGATAATGGCGTCCTAGCTCAGAAGGTGATGCAGGCAAAGGAGATAGCTCATTTTGCCAGCAACGGTCTAGTGGTTTAAGGACAAGAAATTGATACCTTACACGACGCAATGAATGTTCTGGAGCAAGCGCTTATTGGCTAGGATGAGACCATAGAACAACTGAATGAAGCCGTCCAAGAGAAGGATGAGACCATAACACAGCCGAATGGGACCGTCTAGGAGAAGGATCAGGCCATAGAGCACCTGCAAGGGACTGTCCAAGAGAGGAACCAAGTGGTGATGGAAAGGGATCAAACCATTGTTGATATGGCAGCTCAAATCGCCGCTCTCCAAGCACAGTTGAATCCACCACCTGAAGATGACAACAATGGAGATGATGGCAATGATGATAACAGAGGGGAAAATGATGATGATGATGAGGAGGAGGAGGATGAAGATGATGATGATGATGATGAGGATGGAGACAATGATGGTGGAGAAGATGAAGCAGTTGTTGTTGCAGCAGAGGATGAGGAAGAAGAAGAGGATCCCGAAGAGGTAGATTTTGAGGTCTCAAGCGAGGATTCAGGAGAATTGTATACGCCACCGCCATGGATGGTTCATGGACTGAAGCGCCAACGCATGAATGCAAGGACCTACTGCAACCTCTTCATGAAGTAGTTAGATGGCCACCAATTAGTCTTCATTAGGATACATCGTTAGTTTTAAGTCCTCGATCAATGTAAAACTTCATTGCTGTTAGTTTAAAGTGTTTAGGATGTTCTATTGTGTACTCTAAAGTTTCAGGCATATTTGTGTGAATTTATAAATGAGTTATGGCAAAGTTTTGGTTGAAATTCATGGTTTTCCTGCTGCAGATTTCTACTGACCCTGCTGTACTGTACGAGTTGTCATGTTTTTTGAGGTTACTGGGAAAATCTGAAAAATAGGTGACGAGGTTTCAACTCGTCAATGCCCATTGTTATGGACTTGGGTTTTGGAGAAGATGGGGATGCTGGAGATCGTGGCACGGTTAACAGACAAGCAACCAGGGGACACGGGATTTACCCAGGTTCAGGCCCCCGGAGGGAAAACCCTACTCCTGCTTGTCTGCTCTTTTATTGCGGCGGAACCGAAAGTTACAGGGTGCGCAGATTCGATCTGGCGTGGAGGTGTGTATGTCGTAATCGCAGGGTGTAATCGTTGTTGGGTGTCCTCCTCGTTGGACCCTCCTAGCCTTTATATATGGGGAGGCTAGGTCTCGGGTACCGATACGAGTAGGTTACAAGTTGTATTGAAACTCTAGTCTTGTTCTTCAAGGATTCGAAGCCGTCATGGGCCTGGGCCAACCGAAAATCTTCATGGGCTGGCGTATATTGGCCGTGGGCCTTCCTTGGGCTGGACCAGGTATGCTGAAGTTACGTACCCGTAGGGTATAACCATGTCAGTAGCCCCCGAGTGTTTAGTCGAATCGTAGATTCGGCTGAGGACTCTTCAATCCTTCGGGTGTAACTCTGTCTTTCAAGAGAATGTGTAGGGATTGTTGATGCGTGTGCCTGACTCACCCGACGGATCAGGGTCAGTTAATCGTCTTAGGACAAAACAACACGATCTTCTTCAGGTGCGAGTCCCTCGACTCGAACCCGAAACATATGCTGGCGTAATTCGACTCAGGCCGCGGAGGACTTACAGGAGTGGAATTCCAGTGTTTTTAAATGATGTACCCAACGCGTCCGTCGGGATTTTTCATCGTACCTACTGGTACGGATTCATACTAGCAGAGCGCAGTCAGGTGCGTTGCCAGGCCATCAGATGATATCTGTAGGTCTTATCTTTGCGTCGCAGACGCAGCATCCGAATGTTTATCACCGCGGAGGTGTTTCGGGTGGCCAAGGAGGATGTTACTCACTTAGCATTAATTGGGGCAGAGTTCCCGAAAAGTTTTTGCATGCGGACCCGGAAGATCGCAGTCGAAGATTTCATAGGGTGCGCGACCAGCGCTCCCTATGGGAGTAGCCCCCGAGTGTCTGTTCGAGTCGTAGACTCGAGCAGAGACTTTTAGTGCAAGCATTGCTCAGTTGTTTAGTCCGTAGGACTCGAAAATTTTCGGATGCTGAAATCCTTCCTCCCTATGGGAGTAGCCCCCGAGTCCGTAGTGGAGTCGTGGACTCGACGTAGGACTCGAAGCTCTTGTATGTGAACGGCCATCGCTCCAGTTTGGAGTAGCCCCCGAGTGTCTGGCGGAGTCGTAGACTCGGGCAGAGACTCGAGTCTTGTATCATGCAACGGTAGTAGGAAAATCTCGTGGGCGTACCGCTGACCCGGAAGTACATCGGGTGCGCGACCAGCGCTCCTGATAGGAGTAGCCCCCAAGTATTTAGTCGAATCGTAGATTCGAGTGAGTACTTTTAGCTGTGGAGCCGAAGTTTATTGCTAGTATAGCTGTTGATGACGTCAGTGCTGACGATCAATGACCTCAAGCGTCTACTGTGCCAGAGATGACTTGACTGGACAATGCGTGGGTCCCACTTTCTGACTTTGAATTGACCGGTCACGCGCGGCGTGGAGATGATTACGGCGTTTCCTCGATTTCCGCGCGTAGTGGACGTCGTGGGAACGACGGTTCGTTTTGGTGCTGACACGTGTACGGCCAGATCTGCCGTTGGCGTTAGGTCTTCTTGATGGACGGTCAGCGTGCGTCGTCTTTGCTGTTATAATCCATGGTGAAAATCGTGGTTTGTTTTCACCGCACCAGTTCTTGCGTTTTACTGCCTCCTTGTGCTCGAGCGATTCTTGCTGCGTGCTGAGAGTTCCTTTCGCATTTCCTTTGTCTTCGTCGTTGGCAACGACACCACCGCCGTAGCGCCATGGGGAAGCCAAAGAAGTCTTCGCCTGCAGTGGGAACCAGCGCCGCCGGAGGCAAGAAGGGCGCCGCCGCTGCTCGTGTCACCGATGGTGGCTGGCGGCGATCAGAGACGCGGGAGAGCGATCTCCGCAAGCTGCGCGAGCGGAGCCTGATTCCGCAGGACACGACGGCCGTGAGACTCCCCGGTAGTGAGGTAATCCCCCGTCCTCCATCTGGGTATCGGGTTATGTTTGTCGCCTTCGTTTTGTGTGGGTTTGCGTATCCAGTCCATGACTTCCTTCGTGGACTGCTCTTTTTCTATGGGGTTCAACTCCATCATCTGTCTCCCAACTCCCTTCTCCACATTGCGTGTTTTATCACGCTTTGCGAGTGTTGGCTTGGCATTGAGCCGCACTTTGGCCTCTTCCGGAAGCTGTATTCCGTGAGGAGGCAGTCTGGTTCGGATGGTGTGTATCCCATTGGGGGTTTCATCATCTCTCTTAGTCCCGATGTCCAATTCTTTTCCTTTTCCATGTCCGAATCTGTCCAGTACTGGCGGAGGAAATGGTTTTACATCCGTGACTCCGTGCTGCCTGGGCAAGATTTTGGTCTCGTTCCTTTTGACCCCTCCCAGTTAATTGTGAAGAAGAGGTCCTGGAAAAATCAGATCTTAGACGGTGAGGTGGCGGAGATAGAGGCCTTGTACCGTCGGGTGGAGGAGCTCCAATTGATTCCTGAGAAGGAGGTGAACGGTGTCGACATTATCCGGGTGTTTCTTGAGCGTCGGGTGCAGCCGCTCCAGGCTAGAGCGCACCCAATGTTCCTGTACTCTGGGCGCCATGATCCGACGAGGGTTTCGAGTGAGAAGGTCTCCGAGGTGGACCTTGACAAGGATCTTCGCGTGCTGTTGAAGTTCAAGGCCGACAAAAAAATCCCGGGGAAGTCGCTGACTCCTCCCTTTTCGTCGACGTTGGCCGTGCCAAAGGTGTAGATTTGCGCACGTAGTGCTTCCCTTATGTTTTTGTCAGTTGTGTACTTGTGTCCTTTGTTTGCTAACAAAGTTTCTTCTCATCTTGTAGAGCTTCAAAGTGCCAGGCATGGCGCCACCATTGCCCGAAAGGTATCCGAATGCCCCGGATAATGAAGTGGTGGATTCCGTGTCCGAGCTTCCTTCGGCGCGATCTCCGGCGGAGGATGCCGATGAATCGAGTGAAGACCATTCGAGTAAGCGATCACGGAGCTCGAGCGAGTCTTCGGATGCCTCGACTCCTCCGACTCCCAGGAATCCTCGGGGTCTTGAGCGTCATGATGATGTTCAGGGGGGGTTCATCTTCTCCTATTCCTGCCGTTCCTGTGCGAGCTGTTGCTCCGCACCCGCCAGCAAAGCGGAAGAAGGAAGAGAAGAAGGAGGAGAAGAAGGAGGAGAAGAGGGCCCGGAGGGCTTCTCCTATCTTTGACCTGAGCGTGTTGGGCTCGTAAGTGTGCTTGTTGCCACTGTTGTCTTTTGCTCACTTGTTATTTTTGCGCCTGTGTTGATTGGTTCGTATGTCGCTCCTGGCTAGAGCGCACCCAATGTTCCTGTACTCTGGGCGCCATGATCCGACGAGGGTTTCGAGTGAGAAGGTCTCCGAGGTGGACCTTGACAAGGATCTTCGCGTGCTGTTGAAGTTCAAGGCCGACAAAAAAATCCCGGGGAAGTCGCTGACTCCTCCCTTTTCGTCGACGTTGGCCGTGCCAAAGGTGTAGATTTGCGCACGTAGTGCTTCCCTTATGTTTTTGTCAGTTGTGTACTTGTGTCCTTTGTTTGCTAACAAAGTTTCTTCTCATCTTGTAGAGCTTCAAAGTGCCAGGCATGGCGCCACCATTGCCCGAAAGGTATCCGAATGCCCCGGATAATGAAGTGGTGGATTCCGTGTCCGAGCTTCCTTCGGCGCGATCTCCGGCGGAGGATGCCGATGAATCGAGTGAAGACCATTCGAGTAAGCGATCACGGAGCTCGAGCGAGTCTTCGGATGCCTCGACTCCTCCGACTCCCAGGAATCCTCGGGGTCTTGAGCGTCATGATGATGTTCAGGGGGGGTTCGTCTTCTCCTATTCCTGCCGTTCCTGTGCGAGCTGTTGCTCCGCACCCGCCAGCAAAGCGGAAGAAGGAAGAGAAGAAGGAGGAGAAGAAGGAGGAGAAGAGGGCCCGGAGGGCTTCTCCTATCTTTGACCTGAGCGTGTTGGGCTCGTAAGTGTGCTTGTTGCCACTGTTGTCTTTTGCTCACTTGTTATTTTTGCGCCTGTGTTGATTGGTTCGTATGTCGCTCCTGGCTAGAGCGCACCCAATGTTCCTGTACTCTGGGCGCCATGATCCGACGAGGGTTTCGAGTGAGAAGGTCTCCGAGGTGGACCTTGACAAGGATCTTCGCGTGCTGTTGAAGTTCAAGGCCGACAAAAAAATCCCGGGGAAGTCGCTGACTCCTCCCTTTTCGTCGACGTTGGCCGTGCCAAAGGTGTAGATTTGCGCACGTAGTGCTTCCCTTATGTTTTTGTCAGTTGTGTACTTGTGTCCTTTGTTTGCTAACAAAGTTTCTTCTCATCTTGTAGAGCTTCAAAGTGCCAGGCATGGCGCCACCATTGCCCGAAAGGTATCCGAATGCCCCGGATAATGAAGTGGTGGATTCCGTGTCCGAGCTTCCTTCGGCGCGATCTCCGGCGGAGGATGCCGATGAATCGAGTGAAGACCATTCGAGTAAGCGATCACGGAGCTCGAGCGAGTCTTCGGATGCCTCGACTCCTCCGACTCCCAGGAATCCTCGGGGTCTTGAGCGTCATGATGATGTTCAGGGGGGGTTCGTCTTCTCCTATTCCTGCCGTTCCTGTGCGAGCTGTTGCTCCGCACCCGCCAGCAAAGCGGAAGAAGGAAGAGAAGAAGGAGGAGAAGAAGGAGGAGAAGAGGGCCCGGAGGGCTTCTCCTATCTTTGACCTGAGCGTGTTGGGCTCGTAAGTGTGCTTGTTGCCACTGTTGTCTTTTGCTCACTTGTTATTTTTGCGCCTGTGTTGATTGGTTCGTATGTCGCTCCTGGCTAGAGCGCACCCAATGTTCCTGTACTCTGGGCGCCATGATCCGACGAGGGTTTCGAGTGAGAAGGTCTCCGAGGTGGACCTTGACAAGGATCTTCGCGTGCTGTTGAAGTTCAAGGCCGACAAAAAAATCCCGGGGAAGTCGCTGACTCCTCCCTTTTCGTCGATGTTGGCCGTGCCAAAGGTGTAGATTTGCGCACGTAGTGCTTCCCTTATGTTTTTGTCAGTTGTGTACTTGTGTCCTTTGTTTGCTAACAAAGTTTCTTCTCATCTTGTAGAGCTTCAAAGTGCCAGGCATGGCGCCACCATTGCCCGAAAGGTATCCGAATGCCCCGGATAATGAAGTGGTGGATTCCGTGTCCGAGCTTCCTTCGGCGCGATCTCCGGCGGAGGATGCCGATGAATCGAGTGAAGACCATTCGAGTAAGCGATCACGGAGCTCGAGCGAGTCTTCGGATGCCTCGACTCCTCCGACTCCCAGGAATCCTCGGGGTCTTGAGCGTCATGATGATGTTCAGGGGGGGTTCGTCTTCTCCTATTCCTGCCGTTCCTGTGCGAGCTGTTGCTCCGCACCCGCCAGCAAAGCGGAAGAAGGAAGAGAAGAAGGAGGAGAAGAAGGAGGAGAAGAGGGCCCGGAGGGCTTCTCCTATCTTTGACCTGAGCGTGTTGGGCTCGTAAGTGTGCTTGTTGCCACTGTTGTCTTTTGCTCACTTGTTATTTTTGCGCCTGTGTTGATTGGTTCGTATGTAGGCAATCCTCCGACGGCTCTAGTGATGGAGCGCGCGAGATGATGGGGGAGTCGAACATTGCGTCGCCGCCTCTGCAGACGGTGGCGACGTCGGGTGCTGCTGCACCAGTTCCTCTTGTGCAGGAGAGGTGGTGGTTGCGCCTCAGAATTTCGCAGGCGGGCCTGCGGGTTCGCCTTCGGAGCACGTAAGTTTTTCTGCTTCATGTCACGGGGGGAGCCCCCGGGCGTCTTCGTGTGCTGATGTTGTGTTTGCTTCTTTGTTTTGGGCAGAGCCCCCAAGTCATGCTCTTACTGCTATTGCTTTTTCCTGCAGCCTTGTGTCCGAGAGGCCAAGCGGCTGGTGGAGGAGCACCTGACGCTGGAGGTGAAACTGCAGCAGCTGCAAGGTATTCGTCTGCCTTGTAGTACTTTTTTTGTTTATCCTTGTCCTGTTTGTTGACACTGGCTTGTTGTGAATGCAGAGGAGCATAATGACTCTCTTCGTGAGGTTGATGCTCTGAAGAAGAGCCTTGGCCAATTGGAGCAGAAGGCCGAAGCTGCCGCTGAGGCGAAAGAGCGCCTTGAGCTGGAGCTGTCAAAGGCAGCCGAAGCGAAAGAGCGTCTGCAGCAGGAAGCTGCAGGTCGTGAGGTAGGAGTAGCGGAGAAGCTCATGGCTGCTGCCAAGGCTATTTCGGGTGAGTGCTAGCTTTTGTACTTGCTTCTTTTTCTTCGGGTCCTCTTCTATGTTGCTATTCTTCATGTTTTCTTCTGTTTTGTCTCAGATGCCGCAGGCATCGAGTTTGACCGTGGTGCTCTGGAGCACGGGAGTGCTCTGGATGATGCCACTGTGGCGGTCGAAGACCGCTGCAGCACCGTCGTCAACTCCCTTGCCAAGGCAAAGGAGGTCCTTGGTCGCTTCTACCAGGAGCTCTTCCCGAAGGGCGCAGCCCTTGAAGATGTGGGTGCTCTGGCAGAGGCTCTGTCAGCCGAAGCGCCTGCAGCGTACAAGCGCAAGCAGAAGGGCATCGGCGCGTCCGTCGGGCTGGCGATGGCCATGGCGGCTGGGGCGGAGCTGGACTTGCCCCAGATCACTTCTCGGATGCCGACGGCTGCGGATGGATCAGAGGTAGCCTTCGCTGCTTACTCCGCTCGCTGCAGACGATATGGGCCCAAGCTCATTGACTTGTTGTCTGAGTACGCGCTGCGGCAGCAGGGCGAGGCCAAAGCTAGGCAGTCTGGCTCTGAGGCGACTCGGTGTCCTACGCCTTAGGCATAGGAGATGTAGGGTAGTATGTAGTTTACTTTTGCTGTAAATATCTTTTGTAGCACCATTCTTGAGCCACGCAGTGGCCTTATTTAATGAATTCCTCCGAGTTGGGCTTTATCTTTGGCTGAGTGTCTGTGTGCCTTCTTTTTCTTCTGCTTTAGGTTCCTTCGGGTGTTGACCTAGTTGGTACTTCATCTGAAAGGCCCTTGCGAGCATCGTTGGATGATTCCTTGCAGCTCGCTTTTCTGCGGGATCGCGTGCGCAGCTTGGAGAGGGATTTGCTTGGGCTACGCGGTCGTGCTGACGTTTGGAAGTCCAAAGCAGACCGTAGTGCAGCCAGAGAGGAATACTTGATGGCGGAGCTGGGTCGGCTGTCCGAGCAGCTGCAGTGTAAGTTGATCCTTCTTTCGGGCCGTAGCTTAGTTCTTCGGGTGAGCCTGCTGGCCTTACTCTTGTTCTGTGCTGTTGTCGCAGGTGCGAATCTCGCTCCGAAGGAAGAAAAGGAGCGCATTGCTGTTCGAGTCAATTGTTTGACTCAACAGGACATGGAAGCCGGTGGCTTCTTTTGGGTGGATCGCGATCGTGCCATGGTTCTGGCGACGGTGCAGGATCGCGTCTTCCAGGTTTCGCGGGTGCTCCGCCAGGTGCAGACATCGCTGTCCTCGGTGTTGCACGTCATGTTTCCGTTGGATGGCGCGCCGACGACCCTTGCAGGTCTTCTGGCAAAGTTTCGGAGTGCCAGCAATGTCAAGGAGCTGGTGCGGCAGCAGCTTGTCGCAGGGGTGAAGGCTGCCTTGTCTCTTGTGAGGGTGCATCGCCCTGATGTAGATTTGGCTGCTGTGGCGACTGGGCCACCTCCTCGGCCAGATGGTGGCGAGTGGAATATGCGTCCGTATTACACGGCTATAAGGCAGTATGCCGAACAGATTGTAGATTTGTTTGAGCAGCGTGCTCAGGCTATTCTGCAGAATAGGTAGAACCTGAAAATAAACAGATAGATGTAAAATTTGTATATTGCGGCTGGGCGTGTATGTGCCCTTTGTTGTAAAGGTTTGCTTGTTAGCGAGCACGCAGTGCTTTGATTTAGTACGTGCCCTTTTCGTTAGCCTGACGTGGTCAGCTACTCAGGTATACATGTGTTGTCCTCAGTCGATGAAATCATGAGGTGGGGGGAGCCCCCGAGCGCGTTTTGTCCTCAGTCGATGAAATCGTGAGGTGGGGGGAGCCCCCGAGCGCGTTTTGTCCTCAGTCGATGAAATCGTGAGGTGGGGGGAGCCCCCGAGTGCGTTAGTAGCATGTAACAAAGTTGTAGAGAAATAGTCAACCGAAGGTTGGGAGCGAGACACTTAGCTTTATTTGTAGCGTAATGGAGGAGGTACATGGTTCGGCTGAGTAGCCTTGGCCGTAAGCCTTATTGAAAGTAAAAGGGGTACATTGCCCATTGCTATGGGTAGAATCGTCGCAGGTGCGAGATGTTCCATGGGTTGGAGTATGCGACTCCAGACTCCACGTGCTTGAGGCGATAGGCGCCACCTGGGATGACTTCGGTGATGACATAGGGTCCTTCCCATGGCGAATCGAGTTTGTTCGGTCGCTTTTGCTTGAGTCGCAAGACGAGGTCTCCTTCGACGAAGGACCTGGGGCGCAGCCGGCGGCTGTGATAGTTGCGGAGACTTTGCTGGTACACCGCGGATCTAGCTGCTGCTATATCCCGTGCTTCGTCGAGTGTGTCGACGGCGTCTTCGAGTGCAGCCGTGGATTCGGCCTCGCTGTAAGCGACGACTCGTGGAGCCTGGTGACGTACTTCGGCTGGTAGCACAGCCTCAGCTCCGTGTACCATGAAGAACAGTGTGTAGCCGGTGGAGCTGTTTGGCGTAGTTCGTAAGCTCCACAGGACAGACGGTAGCTCTTTCGTCCAGTTGCCAGCTTTGTGCTCGAGTGAGCTCATGAGGCGTTTCTTGATGCCAGCGCCGATTAGGCCGTTGGCCTTTTCCACTTGCCCGTTTGTTTGTGGGTGCGCCACTGAGGCGTACGTGATATTGATCCCCGAGGCCTTCGCAGAAGTCCTAGAATTCTTCGGAGATGAAGTTTGATCCGTTATCGGTGATGATGCTGTGCGGTACGCCGAACCTGTAGACTATGGATTCGAAGAACTTGACGGCGGTTTTGCCCTTCTGGTTGGTGACTGGCATGGCCTCGATCCACTTGGTGAATTTGTCGACTGCGACCAAGAGGAAGACGTGTCCTCCCTTCGAGGATTTTGGCAGTTTGCCGATCATGTCAAGGCCCCATTGAGCAAAAGGCCAAGCTATGGGTATGGGTCGGAGTTCGGACCCAGGTGCGTGCGGTTTGTCGGCGAACCGTTGGCACCCGTTGCATCTTCGGACGATGTCCTTTGCGTCGCTCATGGTCGTTGGCCAATAGAATCCTGCTCGTAGAGCTTTGGCGACAAGGGAGCGGCTGCCTGCGTGGTGGCCGCAGATGCCCTCGTGGATATCTTGGAGTATGGTCTTGCCATCGCTGATGGTGACGCACCGTTGTAGGACGCCTGTAATGCTGCGTTTGTACAGTTCGCCGTTGATGATGGTGAAGGCTTTTGACCGACGAGATATGCGCCGGGCATCTGTCAGGTTGTCTGGTAAGTTTCCGTTTAGCAGGAACTGGAGGTATGGATGTGTCCAGGTTTCTTCGACTGCCATGACCTGCATCAGGTTGACCATGGCGACTTCGGTATCCAACTTTTCGGGTCCTTCTTGACCTTCGGGTAGCGTAGCCCCCGAGTGTTCTGCTTCTTCGGGTGATCCCTTGGGGAATTTCCGCTTGATGGATGGCACGCAGATCTGTTCGAGGAACACACCTGGTGGTACTTTTGCACAAGTGGAGCCGATGTTAGCGAGTCTATCGGCCTCCTCGTTGCTCTCTCTTCCGACATGCCGAAGTTCGTAGCCGTCGAATTCTCCTTCGAGTGCGTTGTATAGTGCGCGGTACGCGATCATGTTTTCGGCGTGTGCGTCGCACTCATTCATCGTCTGCTGGACGACAAGGTTGGAGTCACCATAGATGACCAGGCGCGTTGCGCCGCATATTTTTGCCATCCGCATGCCATGGATGAGGGCCTCGTATTCGGCCTCGTTGTTGGAGGCTCTGAATTTCATCCGAAGGACGTACTTCATCTTGTCACCTTGCGGGGAGGTCAGTATGACTCCTGCCCCTGCTCCGGCTTCGCGTTTGGAGCCGTCAAAATGCATTGTCCAGGATTGCGACATGTCTGGGGTGTCAGGCAGCTGCAGCTCCATCCAGTGCACCAGGAAGTCCGGAAGGACTTGAGATTTGATTGCGTGTCGCTTCTCGTAGATGGTGTCCAGTGGTGATAGTTCGATGCCCCACAGGGCCACGCGTCCTGTGGCCTCTGGATTGTTCAGGATGCTGTTTAGGGGTGCCTCGTTGACGACCATCACCTGATGCTCCTGGAAGTAGTGGCTCAGTCGTCGAGCCGTCATGAACACGCCGTAGGCCAGCTTCTGGTAGTGCGGGTACCGTTGTTTTGTTGGAGTGAGAACCTCGCTGAGGTAGTAAATTGGGCGTTGTACCCCATGGGTCTTGCCTTCTTCGGGTCGTTCGACCACGAGTACTGTGCTGACCACCTGGTGTGTGGCTGCTATGTACAGCAACAGGGGCTCGCGCTCTTTTGGCGTGACCAAAACGGGCGAGGTGGAGAGAAGCCGCTTGAGGTTTTCAAATGCGTCGTTGGCTTCTGGTGTCCACTCGAACTTGTCTGCTTTGCGCAGCAGTTGGTAAAATGGTAGGGCCTTCTCGCCCATGCGGCTGATGAACCTGCTTAGTGCCGCTACTCGCCCTGCGAGCTGCTGAACGCCCTTGAGGTTTTTCGGCTTCTCCATTGTCATGATAGCTTTGATTTTCTTCGGGTTCGCTTCGATCCCTCGTTGAGAGATGAAGTATCCGAGCAGCTGACCTGAGGGGACGCCGAAGGCGCACTTTTCTGGATTGAGCTTGATCCTGTAGCGATCAAGGTTGTCGAACGTCTCGCGGAGATCGTCGATAAGTGTTCTTGCCTCCTTGGTTTTGATGACTATGTCGTCGACATAGACTTGGACGTTGCGACCGATCTGGTCCTTGAGGTAGGCCTGCATGCATCGCTGGTACGTGGCACTCGCGTTCTTTAGCCCGAAGGGCATTCTGTTGTAGCGGTATACTCCGAACGGTGTGATGAACGCCGTTTTCTCTTGATCTTTGACCTTGAGTCGAATCTGGTTATAGCCTGAGTAGGCGTCGAGGAAGGAGAGTTTCTCACAACCTGCAGTCGAATCGATGATCTGGTCGATCCGAGGGAGAGGGAAGTGGTCCTTAGGGCAGTGTTTGTTCAGTGACGTGAAGTCTACGCACATCCGCAGGATGTCCGTGTCCTTCTTCGGGACCATCACTGTGTTTGCCAGCCACTCGCTTTCCTTGATTTCCCGGATGAAGTCTGCTGCGAGTAATCTGTTGATCTCTTTGCCGATAGCTTCGGCTCGTGGCTCCGACAGTCTTCGGATGGACTGTTTGACTGGCTTGGTGTCTGGGAAGACATTGAGTGCGTGCTCGGCGAATTCCCTGGGAACTCCTGGCATGTCCGCAGGACACTAGGCGAAGATTTCCCAGTGCTCACGGAGGAATTCGACGAGCGCGCTTTCCTATGCGGTGTTGAGGTCGTTGGCGATTAGCGCCGTCTTGGAGGCATCCGTTAGATGGACCTGTACTTTTTTGGTGGTGATGGTGGAGTCGAAAGACATATCAGGTGCGTTCTGCTTGGTGACTGGGGGTAGCCCATTGTCTGCCGCTTCGCGGAGCCTTACAAGCTCGTCTTGCATGCCGAAGGACTGGGAGATTTTGTTGAAATCCCTGTCGCATTGGTCCGATCGGGTGAAGCTCCCGTGGACTGTGATGACGCCCCTTGGTCCTGGCATCTTGAGTAGTAGGTATGCGTAGTGTGGGACGGCCAGGAACCTTGCGAATGCTACGCGTCCCAGGATGGCGTGGTATTGCGACGACCAGTCCACCACTTCGAATTCTAGGCGCTCCTACCGAAAGTTGTCCGGTGTCCCGAAGATGACGTCGAGCCCTATTTTGCCCAGGGGGAAGATGCCCTTCCCTGGGAAAATGCCGTGGAACGTTGTGTCTGATTGTTCCAGGCTGCATTGCGGGATCCGCATAGCTGCTAGAGTGCTTGCGAATATTAGGTTGATGCCGCTGCCGCCGTCCATGAGGACGCGACTCATCTCGAAGCCTCCGATCTGCGCCTCCAGCACCAGGGCAGCATGACCTGGGCGAGGGATCTGGCAAGGGTGATCCGCGCGGGTGAATGTGATGCAGGACTCCGATCCGCTGAGGTACTCAGGGATTGCAGGCGGAGTTGTCACGGCCATGTTGATTTGTCGGGTGATTTTCTTCTGCACCTTGTTTGTGGGACGTCCCTTCTGTATCATATTGAGTGCTCCTTTTGGTGGGGGGTAAGCGACCCCGGCGTTGTTTTGCGCTGGTGCGACTGGTTGATGTGGGCCTCCAATAGGCGGCGGTGGAGGAGCTCCGTGTGCTATTTCGCCTGGCGCAAGTGCGTTTCCAAACGCAAGAATTGGAGCTTGTTGCCTCATCTGTACCATGCTTTCGCTGAGTTTCTGGAACTCGCGGCAGTCCTTGAGCATGTGGCTACCTTTCTTTTTGCCATCTTGTTTGTCGATGTAGAAGTGGATGGTGCATGGACCCGAAAGTTTGTCGAGTGCTGAAGGTCCGTTGTCGCGGTCGCGGCGTTGCCACGACTGCGTTGGTCGTCCGTTGTCGCGGAAGTTTCTGCTGCGATATCCTCCGCTGCTGCGGCTGTTGTCGTTACGGTGGTCGGCGTAGCCGGCTGCGACCATGTCGGGTCCGTCGCGGTCCTCGTAGATGCGCGGTCTCCTCTTGCTGCGGCGTTCGCGTCTTCGGCCGTAGTCGTCTTCTTCATCTGATTGCGCCCGCTGGATGCAATCTTCGCCATCTGCCCAACTGTTGGCGATTTCCATGAGCTGGTCGAGTGTCTTGGGCTTTACGCGTCCAAGTTTCTCCTTGAAGTCTGGGCATTTGACGCCGTCCCTGAAGGCGTCGATGGCCCGCTCTTCGGAGATGTGTGCTGCGGAGTTCTTGGTCGTAGACCAGCGTAGTATGTACGAGCGAATAGATTCACCCGTTCTCTGAGTGCAGGCTCATAGCTCTTCGATTGAGGCGGGCCTTTTGCTGGTGCCTTTGAAGTTTCGGATGAAGCTATAAGCGAGCTCCTCCCAGCTTCGGATGGATCCTGATGATAGGCTGCTGAGCCAGACCCGCGCCGCGCCTGTCAGCTGCAGCTGAAGGCATTGCATGGCGGTTTCTTTGTTGCCTCCGTGAAGCTTGACGGATGACAGATGGTCGCTGAGCCAGGACTTTGGATCTTGCGTGCCGTTGAACTTCGGAGTATCCGAAGGAAGCTTAAAGTTGCGTGGCATCTGTGTTCGCCGGACGGATCTGCTGAAGCATCGAGCCCCGCAGAGTTCTCCTTCGTCTTCATCCATCTCAGATTCGGATGAGCATGCGCGTTTGGCGCGTGCTTTGTCGATCTTGCGCTGTGTAAGCTTGTCTCTGGCTTCGTAGTCGTGTTTGTGGCGGTGCGAGCTCTTCTTCCTTCGAGGAAGGTCGTGTTCTTCTTCATCTTCGGATGAGGGAGTGGGGCTCCGGTCGCGCCTGGCCGGAGCTTTCTTCTTCGGCTCCGTAGGAGCATCTTCGTGGAGCGCAGCTCCGATTAGTCCTCGTCCGGTGAGTGCGGACCTATGCATGGCCCTTTTCGGGTCCCCCTCCGGAGGTGGGTGAGCCGCAAGATACGCAGTGGCTGCCATGATCGCGGCTTGTGGCGTCTTCGGGGTGATGTTGCCGTCGGCGTCCATATCCATGAACGATGTGTGGAGGGTTCGGGTCACGTCACGCCGCTCCTTCGGGTCCATGTTTTCCACCCGAGAGTGGTGCTTGTTGTGGCATCCCGCAAAAACCACTACTAGAAAATCGCGTTGTTTTTGTACATTGCATCATCATGACCTCAGCATTCATCTGTCGCCTAAAAGTATTTTTGCTAAAAGCCTAGTTTGCCTTGTACAAATACCCCTCTTTATTTCAAATGCAAAACCCTGATCGTATCGGATATTTTATTTACCTATAAACTAATTGCAAAGTAGTCTTGTTTTAAAATAAACAAAACAAAACAAACAAATATTTTACAAAATAATAAACCCAAACCCTACCCCAAATCTTTTCTACCTAGTCCTAACCTACCCAGCCACTCCCAGCCCTCCACCTCACCTCCCCAGTCCACCTCACCCCCTGGACCCCCAATCCCCACCCACCTTGCCACCTCATCAATCCTAACCCCAACCCCCTTCCCTCTCTCTCTCCTGCCCACCCACACACACCCGCGCGCTGCAGCCACACACACCACTCACACGCCGACCCACCCGCGGGTCCCACCCCGCAGGCCCCGCCGCGAGATCCCCTCTCTCCCCTTTCCCCCGAGACCCAACCTCGCCCGCGCCGCCCCTGGACCTCACCGGCCACCCCCCCTTGCCTCGCCTCCCCGTCCTCGTCGAGCCGCCGCCACCCGCTCCCCCCCCGCCGGCCCGAGCCTCTCCCGGCCGCCCTCCTCCCTAGCTCGCCAGCAACAGCCGCCGCTCCCACCCACTGCCTCACCGCGCCGCCGACCGCGCTCGCCTCGGCCCCGCTTCTATCCTCGACCGCCACCGCCCACGATGCCGTTCCTTTCTCCCCCAACCTCGAGGCCCCATCCCGCCGCCGTCGGAGCCCACCCTCGATGCGCCGCCTCCTCTTCCTCTGCTCGCCTCCGGTGCCCGACCCTCCTCTCGGGCCTCCTCTCTCCGCCGCCAGGAACCCCCTCTGTGCCCGCGTCTCCCTCCTCTCTGGCCGGCCTCCGCCGCTCGGACCCGACGCCGCCCCGGCGCCTTGGCCCGTCCTCCGGCCGAGCCGCGCCTCCCTCTGCCGCCCAGGCCGTCGGCCGTCGCCGTCAGTCCGCCTCCCCCTAGTCGCTGGCCTCTGCCTGCCCTGTGAGCCGCGACCCCGCCGCGTCTCTGTCTCGTTGGGGACAAACCCCGTCGTCGCCGATGCCATGCCATCTGCCTCCACCCGTGCAGGTTTCCTGTGTAGTACCAAGTTGGTGCTGAGTTGTTGGGTGTGGAGGCAACGAGACCGCAAGATCTTCCGTGGATCGACGATGAGTTGAACCGAATAGGGCGCCACTCGAAGACCATCGGGAATTGAAGACAAACCCGAGGAAATTCTAGGAAGATCGACAAGGACTCTGATGCCCAACACCGACAAGATCTTCGACATGCGTCGCCATACTCGAAGCCCACATCGCGGACCCGGCGACCACACATGCGACAAGACCTTCGTCCCGGATGCGAAGTCGAGAACCCGAACGATAAGATCGCCGATGCGAATACGCCAAGTTCGTCTACCCCGGACACCGTGCGACAAGATCTACTTCACGGATCCGAAGACCCCGGTACCCGATCCACTCAAGTTCGCCATCGCCGGCAAGATCGACCGCTTGGTACCCAAGTTCTCCATCTTGTAGTCGAACCTCGTCCCGTCGAACCCTGAACCCTGAGACCGAACCCCCAGAACCAAGATCTTCCGAACCCAGATGTGTGGCCTTTCTCCCGAGCCCTATTTTATAAATTGATACCATATGAATTGTTGCATATTCAATTGTTCATGCATGCACACATGTTGTGGGTTTGGGGGCATTATGCCGATTCACCTCATAATTAAATATGGGGCCCATATGCGGGCAAATCTAGTCTTATATTGGTCCCATTTAAATTTGTGTAGCGAACCGGTGTTATATTTTGCCATGTTAAGACAACATTTAAATTGCGGGTATCTAGAACAACTATAACCTTATACTAATTGTCGGGACCCCCGGTTCCGCTTAACATGGCCTAACTGCATCGCATGCCTGCCATGTCATACATCATACATGCATCATGCCCGATCTTCTGCCGTAGTATTAAATATTGCATCCGGTGTTTCTTCTAGTGTTTTGCTTCTTCACGGACTAGGCCGATGAGTTGATGCGAGTGTCGACCCGGTCTTCGGATGAACCTTCGGCAATGTTTTCAGGCGAGCATCTCCCCCTTTCTGCCTATCTTACTTTTATAGTCTTTATTCCCTCCTATTGATCTATTGTTATCCGTGTTGCGATGCTCTAGTTTTCGTACCCGTGATATCCCTTGCAACCTTATATTGCCTTCGACACATCCTATTACCTGTTGTTTGGTAGATAGTTGGACTTGCGCGTCGTAGTCGCCTGCTCGAGTGCTGTTGCGTGTCGTCGAGTACCACAGTTGTTGGAGTATGGCCGTGTGTTTAATGTTAGAGATGGTTATTACTTTAATTACTATTTAATAACTAAAAATGGAAGTAGGTAAATGCAGAGGCACCGGTGGGTGATAGATAATATTTGGTTTCCGACCGCCCACTGGTGTCCCGTAGGACCCCGAGTTCTTGACACCTGTTCCGAGATCGAGCGCGCTAACCACAGGTTGGGAGATATGGGCCCCCCATCGATTAGTACCTGATTTCAAAGTATTGTACTGGGGGCCACAAACTAGTTTGAGGTTTTATTTACTATCCTGTACTTATGCCATGCTTTATTGCTTTATTTAAATTGTGCGATGGATAGCACCTGTACTGTTTAGGATCGGGACACGTTTTTGCGGTGTCGACAAGCCCAGTTTTGGGTTCCCAGTCGTTCGCAGCCGTCTACCTAAACCCTAAGTCCGTCTCGGAGCCCGGCCGACTTCGTTGCGGGTAGACTTAGTGGGGTGGCCCCCCGTGCTTGCTTTGGGTCTGGAAACGTCGTGACTTAGGCCCCGCCGACATACCGATGGGTGTATGTTAACTGATCTGGCAAAAAGGGTCGAAGTGCTTGTGGATACTTTGGTGCACCCCTGCAGGGTTAAATCTTTTCGAGAAGCCGTGTCCGCGGTTATGGACGACTTGGAGCACAGTGCTTGATCATAGACAACCATAACTAAAGTTTACTGTTATAAATTGACTTGTATCCGTTATGACTAGTAATCAGCTTCGCTACAACGAATGGCTAAATAAAAGTACCAACAACTGCTGTGTTTTGGGACATCTCATGCTAATTGTATCTGACTAGTAAGTGTTGCAACTACAACGGAATGGTTAACTAAAACGGCCCACTGCTTATTTTATCAGGACGATCATCTACACCTGTCTAGTAATTGCTGCAACAATAACTGAATAAATAAAACTGCCAACTGTGTGAGTTCCTCGGTTGACTTCCTCGTTTGGTCTCGAGGGGGAATACCAGGATGGGATTGTTTGGTGTTAGTACCAGGTTGGTTCCGAATAGGCCTTTCTTATCCCTCTCTGATAGCCGCTATTTGTATCGAGTCTCTATAGGTTGTTTAGTGCATGCTGTGCTGCCGCTTCAGTCCACCATACCTATGTAGGCGAGGACCGCCGAATTCTAGCCTCGCCGTGTACTGGCCTCAGTACTGACCGCTCTCTCTTTTTTCCTTTGCCCTTTGTCGGCACCCCTTTTGGTTAAGCAGGTTTTGAGGTCGCCGTCGTTAGCAGGGTTACCCTTCCGGCTTGGCCTGGGCAGGGTTATGGACGCCATTGGTTATTCTTCAGGGCTCTTAGCCCCATTTGCATCTTGTCCGTAGTCGGACGCCCTATTGTTTTCAAGGTGATTTGGATCTTTGTTCTGTATATCTGTATTCTTGACTCTTTGAGTCGCTGTTGTATATATATCTGTTCTATGGGTCCCATCGAGGACTGTTGTGTAATGTTATTACTTCGTTTTCCACCCGCACGAAAGTGCCTGGTGGGCACCTTTGAATCGTTTCTATGCGGGTTTGGCGAGTTTCGCTGAAACTTGCATAGGGCCGATTCTGAGGGTGTTACACTTGTTTCCCTGATTTCCGTTTGTGCTGGAGCCGGGTCCCATGGCGGAGAGCGCAGCTCGTCGCGCACTGGACTCAGAGGCTGCTTTCTTGCGTTTATCGAGCGTCTCCTGCATCTTGACTTGCTTCTTGTTCTCCTCGATGAGGAGGTAGTGGTATGCCATCAGCAGGTCACGTGGGGAGTCCAGAGCTAGGACTATTTCGCCTGCGACGGCGCGGCGTGCTTCGGCCCATCCTTCTTTGCTAAGTTGGATGAGGTGGCCCCTGTTTTCCCCGTTTTCGCCGTTTCCGCCCTGCGGGTTGGGGTTGGGCGGCGGGTTAGGCGTGTCTTCGTCGGTTTGGATGATTGTGGCGCACAGATAGCGCCTGCAGATTGGTTGGCTGCTGCCGCAGCTTTCGGATTCGGAACCGTAGGTCCCTTCATCCGAAGGTGGATCGCACAGATCGGAGTTGCAGCAGCTGCTGCTGTAGAACTCATCTGTTGATGGTGACGTGCGTAGCACGGGGTGTGGAGCCCACGAAGCGGGCCTGATCGGCGGCACGGGCATCCGCTCGGGGAGGCGGAGGGTGCCAGCTTGTCCCACCTGGAAGCAGAAGCTCCCGAACAGAATTTCGAGTCCGTCGCCTACGGGCTCGGAATCCTTCATGGTGGCCGGCGAGTGGGCGGTGAAATCGAAAGCGCCGAAGAGGAGGTGATTCTCCGTCGCCGAGGAGTTGTAGATCGATCGGGTCGGAACCGTCACGACCGCACAATCAGCAGCCCCAATTCCCACAGACGGCGCCAATTGACGAGGTTTCAACTCGTCAATGCCCATTGTTATGGACTTGGGTTTTGGAGAAGATGGGGATGCTGGAGATCGTGGCACGGTTAACAGACAAGCAACCAGGGGACACGGGATTTACCCAGGTTCAGGCCCCCGGAGGGAAAACCCTACTCCTGCTTGTCTGCTCTTTTATTGCGGCGGAACCGAAAGTTACAGGGTGCGCAGATTCGATCTGGCGTGGAGGTGTGTATGTCGTAATCGCAGGGTGTAATCGTTGTTGGGTGTCCTCCTTGTTGGACCCTCCTAGCCTTTATATATGGGGAGGCTAGGTCTCGGGTACCGATACGAGTAGGTTACAAGTTGTATTGAAACTCTAGTCTTGTTCTTCAAGGATCCGAAGGCGTCATGGGCCTGGGCCAACCGAAAATCTTCATGGGCTGGCGTATATTGGCCGTGGGCCTTCCTTGGGCTGGACCAGGTATGCTGAAGTTACGTACCCGTAGGGTATAACCATGTCAATAGGGTTTGGTTCGAAACTCTTTGTACTATACACAAAAAAATCAGCTAAATTTTCTGACGAGTTTAAGTCAGGCAGAAAAATCCATGAACAGTGCTGGACTGTTCTGACAGATTTCTGTTTTATGCTTTTGTTGGCCTGTTTATGTTTGTAACTGTTGCCAACGCCTCTAAAACTATTTCAGTAGTTGTATACTTCTATGATAACCCCTGGAACATTTCTTGATTGCTTGATTACTTTTTTGCTGATGTGATGCTTGCTCGTGATTGTCTGGGATTGTTTTGTTGTTGTTTGATCATAATGCATGGGTAGAATCTTGTTTTCGTAATTAATTATTTCTAAGCTTACCTGTGTTGAACCGCGGATGCCTCCCCGCTGTCAACCCACTGAGATGGAGCAGCTGATGGCAGCTCAGGCACAGCTAGCCCAGGTGATGACCTAGTTCATGGCTGCCTAGAACAACAATAACAACAACAACAACAGGAACAACCAGCCCCAGGGTGATGCACTTGCAAGGTTGCTGAGGCTAAGGCCAACAAAGTTCTCTACTGCACCTAAACCAATGGTTGCTCTCGACTGGTTGCATTCGGTGAACAAGGATCTTGTAACTGTTGGATGCACAGATGCTGAAAAGGTGAGGTTTGCTGCTCAACTACTAGAGGGACCAGCTGCTTCGTGGTGGGATACTTTCCAGATCACCCACCCGCTAGACACAGTTACCTGGGCCATGTTTGAGGAAGGTTTCAAGACCAACCATGTCTCTTCAGGAGTTCTGAGTCTAAAGAGGAAAGAGTTCCGCAACTTGCGCTAGACCAACTGCACTGTGGCTGAATACATAGAGGAGTTCAACAACCTGTCGCGTTATGCCCCTAAGGATGTTGACACTAATGCCAAGAGGAGAGAGAGGTTTCTGGATGGCCTCAGTGATGAGCTCTCGCTGCAACTGTCTGTGGTTTATTGCCCCACTTTCCAGGATCTTATGGACAAGGCCAAATTTGTTGAGGGAAAGCACAAATAGGTGGAGAACCGCAAGAGAAAGCACAACAACCACCACTCTGGCTCTCACAAGTCTCACACTTCTTATGGTGGATACTCCAAACATGGAGGGAGTGACTATGGGCGCCATGGAATCCATGACCGCCACATCCATGGAAGCAATGGAAATCGCCATGAGAGCCACAAGAGCAGCCACCACAGCCACAAGGGAGGACACACTCACCATTCTGGAGGACACAATGGACATGACCGCAACCGTGATCACAACTTTGTGAAGAAGGACCTGAGTGAGGTGACATGCTTCAAGTGCAACCAGAAAGGGAATTATGCAGACAACTTCCCAGAGAAGAAGGGACTGCAGCCAGGCACCAACCAGAAGGCCACAGTGAACCACATGAATGTGGAGGAGATCCCAAATGAGCTTGAGCTTGTGGTTGGTAAGTTTCCAATCAACACCCACCCTGCACTTATTATTTTCGATACTGGAGCATCGCATTCATTCATATCAAGGGAATTTGTGGATAAGTATAAGTTACCTATGGAGCCTCTAAAAGGGTCTATTAGAGTAAGCTCACCTGGAGGGGAAATGATAGCTAGCGCGGGATGCCGTGACTTAACTGTGAGGATCGGAGCACAAAATTTTATTGCACATCTGGTAATATTGGAGTCACAAGGTTTAGATGTAATACTAGGCATTGATTGGATGTCTATGCACGAGGGACACATAGATTGTGCACAACGAGCGGTTTTGCTTAAAACCCCGGATGGTAAGAGAATTAGGTTCAAGTCATCGGTACGACTGGGAAGGTGTAAGTTGAATTCTCTTAAGCGGGTTAGCATAGATACAGTGTCTATAATAAGGGAGTACCCCGACGTGTTTTCGGAGGAGCTACCAGGGATGCCACCTGACAGGGATGTGGAGTTTCTCATCGACCTGATGCCTGGAACAGGACCTATAGCAAAGAGGCCATACAAGATGGATGTGGATGAGCTGAAGGAATTAAAGAAACAAATCAGAGAGCATTTGGACAAAGGATTTATTCAGCCCATTTCGTCATCATGGGGTGCACCTGTACTGTTTGTGGAGAAGAAGGATAACAACAAGAGGTTAGTGGTGGACTATCGCTTGCTGAATGAAGTGACCATCAAGAACAAATACCCCTGCCGAACATAAATGATTTGTTTGATCAATTGAAAGGAGCAAAGGTGTTTAGCAAAATTGATCCGAAATCGGGCTATTTCCAATTGAAGATCCGGGAGGAGGACATTCCCAAGACTGCTTTTACCACTAGGTATGGTGTACATGAGTATACGGTTATGTCTTTTGGACTAAGAAATGCTCCGGCATATTTCATGACCATGATGAACAAGATGTTTATGGAGTACTTGGACAAGTTCGTGGTGGTGGTCATCGATGGCATACTAATATATTCCAAGGATGATTCTAAACATGAGAGACATCTGCGACTGATTATGGAGAAGCTGAGGGAACATAAGTTGTATCCCAAATTCAACAAGTGCGAATTTTGGTTGAATACTATTGGATTTATTGGACACGTGGTGTCAGGAGAAGGAGTTGTTGTTGACCCAAGCAAAGTGACAGTAGTTACTGAATGGGAAGCGCCCAAGAATGTGGGCGATATTCAGAGCTTTTTAGGACTTGCTGGATACTACATGAGGTTCATAGAGAATTTTTCCAAGATCGTGAAGCCAATGACAGAACTACTGAAGAAGGAGAAGAAGTTTGAGTGGACAGAGGTGTGTGAAGCTAGCTTTCAGGAATTGAAGCGTCGCCTAGTGACCGCACCTGTTATGTGTTTACCTGATCTTCAGAAAGATTTCCAAGTGTACTATGATGCATCTCGACAGGGACTTGGAAGTGTGCTGATGCAAGATGGGAGAGTGGTGTCATATGCCTTGCGGCAACTTAAACACCATGAGAGGAACTACCCCACGCGTGATTTGGAGTTAGCGTCTGTTGTACATGCACTCAAGGTCTGGAGGCACTACCTGATGGGAAAACACTGCGATGTGTACACTGACCACAAGATCTTGAAGTACATATTCACACAGAAGGAACTAAACATGAGGCAAAGGAGATGGTTGGAACTTATCAATGACTATGATTTGAATCTGCAATATCACCCAGGAAAAGCCAATGTGGTAGCGAATGCTCTAAGTCGGAAGGTCTACGCAAATGGATTGACTATTGGGGAATTACCTGAGGATTTGTGTAAGCAATTCAAGGAGCTTAGACTAGAAGTAGTGTCTGAGGGATATTTGGCAGCAATGGAAGTCCAACCAACGCTACATGACATGATCAGGAAAGCTCAAGTAGAAGACAAGGAGATAGAGGTGATAAAGGAAAAGATGAAGGAGAATCGAGCAAAATAATTCCACGAGGATGAGCAAGGAACATTGTGGTATGGAGATCGTTTGTTCGTGCCCAACGATCCGGAGATAAGGAAGCTAATTCTACAGGAGGCTCATGACTCGCCATATTCCATACATCCGGGTAATACAAAGATGTATATGGATTTGAAGGACAATTTTTGGTGGAACAACATGAAGGGAGATATCGCCGAGCATATCGCCTTGTGTGATGTATGCAGCAGAGTGAAGGTGGAACACCAGAAGCCAGCAGGATTGCTACAACCATTGCCTGTGCCGGACTGGAAGTGGGATATAGTGGGAATGGATTTTATCACAGGATTTACTAGGACCAGTTCTGGATACGACTCTATTTGGGTAGTGGTCGACCACTTGACCAAGGTAGCCCACTTTATACTTGTGAAGACCACCTACACGAATGCGAGGTTAGCCAAAATTTATATGGACGGGATTGTGTGCCTACACGGAGTTCCCAAGAGCATAATATGGGATAGAGGCACCCAATTTACATCACACTTTTGGCGCCATCTGCACGAATTATTGGGAACTAGGTTGGAGTTTAGCACAACATTCCACCCTCTGACAGATGGACAGAGAGAGAGGGTGAATCATATTTTTGAGGATATGTTGAGAGCTTGCGCTTTGGCTCATGGCTGTAGTTGGGATGATAATTTGCCATATGCCGAGTTTTCCTACAAGAACAGCTACCAAACCAGCATCAAGACATCACCGTTTGATGTGATATATGGGAAAAGGTGTCGGACGCCATTGCTATGGGACATAGTAGGAGAGCATCAGCTATTTGGGCCTGATTTAATCAAGGATGCCGAGGATAAGGTCACTTTGATTAGGGACAAGATGAAGGTAGCACAATCAAGACAGAAGAGCTACGCTGACGCCAAGCGCAAGGAAGTGGTGTATGAGATCGGTGATAGAGCGTACCTCAGAGTATCAACATTGCGTGGGATTAAGAGATTTGGAATCAAGGGTAAGCTGACACCTCGGTTTATAGGACCATACCGGGTCTTATCACGCAAGGGAGAAGTTGCATATCAGCTGGAGATGCCAGAGGCTCTGTCCTCTGTTCATGACGTGTTCCATGTGTCCCAGTTGAAGAAGTGCCATCCGGAGATGGTGGATACACCGTTGAGAGACACTGTGCCACTAGAGGAAGTTCAGCTGGAGAATGACTTGACTTATGAGGAGAAGCTGGTCAATATATTGGATACAGCGGAGAGGTTTACCCGTAGAAAGACGATGAGATATTGCACGGTACAATGGAGCCATCACACCAAAGAGGAAGCCACTTGGGAGCGTGAGGACGACCTCCGAGAGGACCACCCACACCTATTTGCTAGCCACGTCGAATCTCGGGGACGAGATTCATCTTAAGGGGGTTAGTCCTGTCACATCCCAATTTTTGGAATTGGTACTGCATATCATACATGTCATTGCATCATAGTCATGTTTGCAAAAATTCAGTTTTGAAAGCTTTTGTCAAAAAGCATCACTTGCATATGCCTATTGTCACATATACAAACTAGCTTGGTTTTTACTTTGCATCTGCTGAAAATTGGTGTTTGGATAATTGGAAGGCACATATGCATAGAGGGTTCCAACACGAACTCGTATCACTTTAAATCACCTCATTTGGATGTGTGGATCAAAAGTTATGGCCTGCTAAAGTTTTGAGAAAATTCAAATTCAGGTTTGACAGTCAAACAGTCATATCTGTAAAAATTTCAGTTAACTGCTCATCTCAAAAAATTAAAAAAAAAAGAAAAAGCTAACGCTAGAGCGCGCGCCAGCCGCGGCCTAGCGACGGCCTACCCGTGGCCCAGCCGCAGCCAGTAGCCGCAGCCACCGAGCGACAGACACTGCGCGCCGCGCGCTCGGCAGACAGAGTGCGCTGCCGCTGCCCCCGCGGACGCCTCTAGGTGGGCTCCACCTGCCAGCCGAGCGCCGCCGCAGCCCGAGCAGAGCACGGATGCCGAGGCGTGTTCCTCGCGGAATTGGACGCGCCTCGAGCTCCCGTTCGCATTTCCATATAGCCTGGGAGGCCCTCTACCAGAACCCCTTGAAACCCTGGCCTCTCGCGCCGCCAGTGATCGGCGATTTCTCGTCGGAGTTGGAGAACCACCACCGCCGCCATTGCTTCGACCCCCACGTCGCCTCGCTGACCTCGCCGGAGTCGCACGTCGTCGCCGCGCCTCCAGCCTGCTGCTGCCGCGCTTCGAGCACGCGAGGAGCGCCAACGTCGCCACCCCGAGGACCGCCGCTGAGCCCCGCATGCTGTACGTCACCTCGCTGCCTCCGGAGATCGCCGGAGCCACCGCACCGCCACTCGCCGCCGCCGCCGGTGAGCTCCCCCTCGCAATCTTCTACAGCCACTGGATCTGCCATGGACGGTCTGGATCGTTTGTTGACCGCTTACCATGGACTGGTCAAGTGCACAGTCAGCGTTGACCAGTCAACGCCCTTTTTTGTTTAGTTAAATAGGATAAAATTTGCAGAAATTGGTTAAAACTTGTAAAATCCATAGCAAATAATCTACAGGTGCAAAAATTGAAAATGAGGTATCACTAGATTCATAATTTCACGTAGAACATTGATGTGTAGCTAGTTTAGACTTTTGTGGCAAGGTTTTGTCGTGAATAATTAAATAGATTAATGACATATTTAGAGTAATAAAATCATAGTAAATCGAGTACAGCTCAGAAAATTACAAATGATATGTCTATGGAATCAGTAGAACAAGTAGAATCTATTTTTGAATTAAAAAGGTAGTCTTACAGTATTGGAAGTTGCAGAAACGATTAAAAGGCTTCATGGAGTATTTTATTTATTCAAAAAAAATTGTAAGTCCTTTTTGAGTGATTCCAGTTGGCCCTGGTCACAAATTAGCTTGCCTATGCAGTGAGAATTTATCCTAGATTTTTCCACATAGCACATAACCTGGGCTTATTATTTTCCTTAGAATCCACTATTTGGAGCACTATTTTCTTATCAATTGTTTTCAATGCATCAAATTTATTTCTTGCATAACATCAGTAGTCATCTATATCAGAGAACACCTATATGCTACTGAGACATGCATTTACAAATCATGCATGCATTTGTGCATTTATATATGGTTGTGTTTGGATTGTTTATGTGTTGTAATTGTATCGTGTAGATTGTGACGAGTGCAACACTTGCTCATGTAAGGATTGTTCCTTCGACCGCTGCAGCCAAGGCAAGTAGATGCTAATTTGATCATGATTATTGTCCTACTATTTTTAATGCATTGTGGTGTATTTTGTAGTTGCATGTTAGGGATTACTATGGCTATGCTATATCCTATTATGTGGTAGGGATCTATTGTAGATGAGCCACCGTTGGTAGATGTGCTTAGCCGTGCTATGATAAACGAGGGCTGGGTTACATCACTAAAAGTTGTTTCTAAAAGTGTTGGTTTGCAAAACTAAAAACAATTTAATCAATGAAACTCCTGGGTGTGATGGGATTGATAAATTTTGGTGGTATCATTGCGGAAAAGAACCCAGATATCAAGAGAAAATGATTGGCTTCTTTATTTGGTAGCTTAAGTGTACAACCATGTGTCAATAATGAAATGAGCGGTTGGTTGGACCTAGTAGGTTGTGGTAACTCGAACCCACGTAGCCAGAGATGTAAAATTTTGATAGGTTGGTACGGTGCGTGTCAGGTTTGGGGAGCTAGTTTCCGAACGGTCCCTTCTTGGACTTCTCCCTGTCATCACCCAATATGAGAGTGGTGGTACGAGCTGGGTTGGCCAAGTCATATGGGTAAAGTGTACTAATCCCTGCAGGGTGTATAATCTAATCGATTAGCCGTGTCCCCGGTTATGGACATCTGAGTTGCTTGATATTAAGTTCATGACATGTTTATCGCTCATTCAAATTTCCTAATTGCTTTAATGTTGATGGGTTAACTTATTTGGGATCTTTTCAAAGAAAATCGAAAACTGATTATGAAAGTAGGACAAAGGTATTTGCAAATGCAAGCTAGCCATAGCTCCACTAGCCAAATATGCATGTAGATGCTAGTACTATTATCTTCTTTAATAGCTCTACTTGCCATACATTGCATGTATTAACCCTTTGGGTCTGCTACGTTTTATGTTGCAGGATATTTAGATTCTGAGTGATTGATTAGGTCGTGGTACTCCACTCGGCACTTGTTCACTTGTGGGCAATTTAAAGAATGGAAGAGTTATTTATTTATGTTGCTACTTAAATAAATTGAGCTAGCCTAGAGCTAAGCTTTATTGTAATAAATGTTACTCTGGATCCTCCGTTATTTATGATACATGAATATTTTGCTATGTTATTGATCTTTATTCTATTATGAGACAATGAACTGATCCGGGGATTGGCATGTCATATAGAAGCTATGGTCTTTTCAGAACAGTAGTGTTACAGCACTAGAGCAGCAACCATCGCTCAAGATGACAACTGTAGATCCAAAAAAACTGGCCTCAAACCACACCGACGAATACGGAAAACGATAGGATCCCAAGAGATCCGTCGGACACACAACTCCACGCGTCCTCCGTCAGCGCTAGACGCACCACCGAAGCAAGGATAGGGCGGGAGGACCTTATTCTCACTTCAGGACGCAATCGTCGCCTCGACATTCCGAAGAAAACACCGAGAAAAGGCTAAACAAAAACGAAAATCCTTCCACCGGCGAGAGGTCGTGGTCCACCACACCTCCAAGACCACCGGAGGCGGAGCGGACCGGTGGCTTCGCCGGTGAGGAACAAAACCCTAGATGGGTTTATCTGGTAGTCATCGTCTAGCGTCCGCACAGGTACGTACCGGTTCGATAGATAAAGTAACTTCTCATAATTTAATTCTAGAACAACTTGTCTTAACGTGGTAGATTGGTATGTTCTGAGTTGCTGGCTATGTTTAATCGGTGTAAGCATGGTGAAAATTGAAAAATGGCTTTTCTGAAAACTTCAGCACTAAATGGACCGGGTTTGAAGCGATTTCACAAATAGCCCATCCTCATAAGGCCCGGGACCAGGGGGCTTGCTAGCTAGTAGGACACCCATTCATGACCCTCTCCAGGCGACCGACCCGCTGCCGCCGACTCCTCTCCCTCTCTTGGGCTACTGACCGGTGGCTCACGGCGGGTAGAAGACGAGTTGCAGCAGACTCTATGAGTGTTCGTACGAATTCAGGCACACGTCGCCGGAACTGCTCGAAAAGTTCATGGCATGGCCTTCGTCTACATGCTGATGCCCTTCCTCAGACTAACACAAAACCTCCCGAAACCTTCCAAGGCTACAATAGAAAAGACCTAGGGAGCCTGCCATGAATAGTTCATCTCTCAACGAAGAGAATGTCTAGATGCTTCAATAGCTCTTTTTATAGACTAAATTTGGTTGAAATACACAGTACCGATGTACACGTCGATCCATGAAATTATTGAGTCCAACTCAGTGTGGAATTTACCACATCATCGAAACACATCTATATATCATTTCAACTGAAGTTGAACATGCTCTGGTCGATTATTCAGTTTAGCTTTAAAGTTTTGACACTAAGGTAGAGATGGAAAACTTCTCCTGGTATCAAGTATCATTATTAATTCTTACCCGCAAAAAAAAGTATCATTATTAATTCCAAAAATTAATATCTGGTCGTTTATTTATCGAAAAAAATCAGGAACATGCAAGAGGCTGCATATCTTTGGATTGAGATTTCAAGAAGGTTTAATTATAAGATTGTTACATGACCTAAAAAGGCCTCATCCGATGCAGGAAGAACAATGTTTACTCCTCCCTAATACCCTCCTTAGAATTCGCCTGCCGCGTTTCTTCATAAAATTAGTGGCCCGGATATAACTCAACATTTATTAAAAAAAATACTGTGTAACAGTCGTAGCTCTTGGATTCTTCATATGTATGCTGCCTTCTTCGTAATTAAGCTAACCATCTTTGGGTAATCTAATTTTAGACTGATCAGATTATATATACTCCAGCATTGTTTTATGCAAATAATAAACCTAATAAAAGGAAGTAGATTTTATTGGGGTCATGTTTAATCGGTAAAGTAAACAAATGTAATGAAATGCATCCGATTACAATAGCCTATCTCTCAACGTGGTACATTGGTATGCGCTCAGTTGTTGGATAGGTTTGACAATGTAAGCCTGGTAAAAAATTGAAAACAATGGCCTTTTTTGGAAAACTTCAGCACTAAAATGACCGGGTTTGAAACGATTTCACAAAATAGCCCATTCTCATGACCACGGGGTGGGGGCGCCTTGCTAGCTAGCACGACGCGCACTCATGTCCCTCTCCAGTTGCCTCCGACTCGTCTCCCTCTCTGAGGCCACTAACCAACCGCTATGTCATTATCTACCTCACACGACAATGTACCTCATGTCCTTCCACATTTGTGCCATCTACTGGTCGATCGCCTTGTGGTCGCTAGCGTCATGGAGCTCGGCAGCTCAAGCTCCCATCCTCGGTGAAGGCTCCAGCCAGCCTCTCTTGTCGACCTCCAACATTTTTTCTCTCTATGCCCCCACTCGATTGAATGAATTACCCCCCCTCCCCCCCCCATTTGTGTCGTATGTATGCTCGATGGCCCGTGGTCACTGGCATCATGGAGCTCGGCAGCTCTAGCTCCTATCCACGATGAAGACTCCAGGCGGCCTCTCCCATCGACCACCTACAATTTTTTTGTCAATGCTCACCACGAACCACCGTATAGCTACGCATATCTTCCCACGGATCAGCCATGCGTTTCTAGAAACAACTCCCCACTTCCTATTCGTGCGGATAGATAAGACAAGATCTATAACTTCCTCGGACCCCTTCATTTTTTATTTTGCAGAGTCTGATCCCCTTCCTTGATATCGCCCCTTAATCTCAATACCTGCCCGATCCCCTCCACCCGTTACGCCACACGGCCGCCGCCGTGACCCGCCTCCACAATCTTGCGCGCATCTCCACCTAGGTATCTTCTATTGATCTCTCTATTGCGGTAGCCTTCTGCAGGTTCAGCCGGTCGTGCTTCGTTCTCCGCACTGGCATTATGGCTTCAAAGGTAGGGAGTCGTCAATTATGTGCAGCAGCGAGCCGGCGACCCAAATGCTATTGCATAACTGACCATCGACGGGCACCACTGTGTGAAGAGATGTCGCTGGAGATCCGGTAATCCTATTTGGCTCTCAAGATAATTCAGTTTGTCTCTCACCCTGCCCCGTGTCTGCAGAGATCCATTCAAGTATTCCAGGTTATGTGCTTGGTGGATCTGTGCAGTGCCTCCTGTCGTTCCTGTCCTGCCTCGCCCCCAGATCCCTTGCCACGAGCGCCAGCACCCAACCATCGCCCCTATCTGGCTTCCGCGTTAAACAGGTGACCAGATCCTACATGATCCCTTTATTTTACTAATTTCACTACTACATCAGTACATGGTCCGTTCCCCAAAATTTACAGCATGGTAGGTTATGTAGCTTCGTTTGTGCTCATGTGATATGCAAGATCTGTTCGGAGTTGGTTTCATTAATTAGACAGCTGTGTGGTTCATTTGTGCTCCTGCGATATGCAAGAGTATGTGTTTGAGGGAGTAGCTCGTTTTGTTCAAATGATCCATAAATATTAGTTATATTGTGCTTAATTATGAGGTGCCTAGCACTAAGTCTTTTTGATTATCAAGCCACGGGTGTGTTCTTTCCCATATATGTAATAGAAGAATTTTCCATAAGTCTGTAGCTATACTCATAATATTAGATCAGAATATTCATCTTGGCTTTGATGTTTGTCTATGAATGCCAATTAATGCTATGCAACTTTAGGGGCTGGTCAGGGAGTAACTATGGATGCGGAAATAGAGGAAACTGTGTGGACATCTTATCATATCTTCAATAAACTCCTCGTCGGCTAAGATCTAAAATTCTTCAACTTCCTAGATTCATTATTATATATGTGTGTTAGTTAGGTAATCTTTACATGGAGCTATACAGACTTGTTCTGAAATTTCTGTTGTTTCTGTGCCTATGTAGTTTCAGACAAGAGGTAAATCTCCAGTATTTGTTTGCGGCAACTATGACAACTATAAAGGCATGATTATACATAAGAAGCATCGAAAAAGTAATCACAGTATGTGTTCTGTCTGATGAAGTTTTTGGTCTTGAGGTTGTTAATTTTCTCAATCACGTGACTAGCATACATTATGAAGTGTGCAGCCATATCTAGATTTAGTTTCATGTTCATTGATTTGTTTAGCTTCAGCTACTTTTGAATGGTGAAAATTTTACATTTTCTGTAGATTTACTATCAATTTTACTTCCAGAAGGATTCACATTACTGAGTCAGCATAACATAGAAAAGTTTAACCAATTACTACGCTGTATCTTTTATTCTAGCATCTATATTCTAATAAGTATTTTACTTGTGAAGTAAAAAATCTATATCAGGTGTAGCCAGAACAAAGTGCTTAGGCAGTTGCTAAGCTAATCTTTTATTCTATCTACTGTATTAAATTAATATTTAGTCAAAAGATCAAATGCATTAAACTACTTGGTGTAAATTACTTACACCACCGAGTAAGCTCTCCTTAACTAGTGTGGCAACCTTTGAAGACTACATGGATATAGAAAGAGGAGAACACGCAAAAATCTGCTACAATAAAACATAATTTATATATGACTGAAAGAGTTCTTGATTCTTGTTAGTGCTTTGACCTCGTAGTTCATAGAAGATAAGCATCATATTCCTTGTGTGTTATGAGAAGTAGCCATGCAGATGATTAATTATTTCATGGCCTTCAACCTTTGTACGTTGCAGCTATTTTCATTTGCACTATTTTATTCACTTGTTTTTTTTGTCTCACTAATGGTAAGTTACTTATCTCAGTTTGGTGTTGTTCTTGTAGATTGCCAAAATAAATGGTTGCTGCATGGATGAGATGCCGAGATCAAATTTCAAGATTGGTGCTACAACCAGATAGTTATAGACTACATTGTAGATTGTCCCTTTTAGATATACAGAAGTTGTATTCATTGGATCCATCTCATTATAAATCTACAAAGTTGATTTAATGTATGAGGTCTTTGTTTACTATATTGCATCTCATGTGCACTCCTATCATTGAACAAATAATTGTTGTTGGCAACATATAAACTACCACTAATTGTTCGAGTTGTCTAGCAACTCTTCTAAGCTTTTAAAAATGATTTTTTGTGTCTGTTTCAAAATCCATTCATGCATGGAAACCACCAACGCATATGAACTCTTGTTAGGCTCTAACAATATACGTTGCGGTCTTACAACGCTTCTTCATGTCGATTATCAACGCATGTATATGCATTGTTGTAAACCCTTGCAACACCACCAACGGCAACACATTACAAATCCATTCATGTAGTCATTACCAACGGTTATATGGACATTCGGCGACGCATCGATACATTGGTGAAGGGGGGTTCATGCTGTAGCACTCGATTGAAGGTATTACCCCTACCCACCCCACCCCAATTTGTGTCACCGGCTGCTCGATCGCTCGTGGTCACTGACGTCATGGAGCTCAACAGCTCGAGCTCCCATCCATGGTGAAGGCTCCAGCTGGCCTCCCCCATTGACCTCCAACAATTTTTTCTTCGATGCCCCCAATCGATTGAAGGTATTACCCCCCCCCCCCCCCACCCACACACACACCCATTTGTCTCGTTTGCTGCTCAATCGCCCGTGGTCGCTAGCGTCATGGAGCTCGGCAGCTCGAGCTCCCATCCGCGGTCAAGGCTCCAGGCGGCCTCTCTCATTGACCTACAACAAATTTTCCATCAATGCCCCCACTCAATTGAAGGTATTAACCCCCCCCCCCCACACACACACACACACACCCCACACACACTTCCTATTTAGATTGGTACTTGCATGTTAGTATTTTAGCTATGAACAAAATTGGTATTGCCGGTTAACATATTTATCCTAACCTATTTAGATTGGCAATTTTAGATTTGGCACTTCATGTTTCTAGTCTTAAGATTGGATTATTGGTAAGCGTGCAAGTGCACCGCACGTCATATAATCTATAATAATAATAATATTCTATTAATTTTATTTCTCTTGCGATTTTTTTAAGAACCGCTTAAGTATGTCATGCCCAACAATGTGAGGCGTGTTTAGAACTTACTAGAATTTTATTTCCCTTCCATCTTTCTTGCCTATACAATTTGATTTAGGCATTGTTAATTTACTTGGATGGCAAGGATCTTCTCCCTTGTTATACATGATCTCTGTAATATGAAATGTATCCTCTTTTTCAGTCCACCTATTACAATGAAAAACACAATTGATGATGTTATGGTTGCTCTCAGAAGGTAGATATGGGATCTTCTATTGTGTTAAAAAGATTTATGTTTGCAACTGCTATGCTAGTGTATAGTATAATATGATTCATTTCTGTTGTACTACATTGTAGAAGTTTGTCTATAGTTTGGAGGTCAGCCAATGTTTTGCTGCAGTCGGGGTGGGTGTGGCGTCGATGCTTCAATAATAAATGATAAATCTACTTAATATTAGTTTAAGGCTTTATTTAAAAAGCATTCATCCAAAATTCATTTGTGCCATGTGTTATAACATTGTGACATATAAAGATGAATGCTACAGTAAATGTAAGGTTAATGTTAGTACCAACAATATTTCAAATATTTCATGCGTCGGGGAACACATTGAGTGCGTGCTCGGCAAATTCCCTGGGAACTCCTGGCATGTCCACAGGACACCAGGCGAAGATTTTCCAGCACTCATGGAGGAATTCGATAAGCGCGCTTTCCTATGTGGGGCTGAGGTCGTTGGTGATCAGCGCCGTCTTGGAGGCATCCGTTGGGTGGACCTGCACCTTTTTCGTGTTGACTGTGAAGTCGAAAGACATGTCAGGTGAGTTTTGCCTGGCGACTGGGGATGTCCCGTTGTTTATCACCTCTTGGAGCCTCGTGAGCTCCTCTTGCATGCCAAACGACTGGGAGATTCTTTTGAAATCTCTATCACAGTGGTTCGATCAGGTGAAGCTTCCCTGGACTATGATGACGCCCTTGGGCCCAGGCATCTTGAGCAGAAGGTATGCGTAGTGCGGTACTACTAGGAATCTTACGAACGCCACGCGCCCGAGGATGGCGTGGTACTGTGATGGCCAATCCACCACTTCGAACTCGAGACGCTCGCATCGAAAATTTTCGGGCTTGCCGAAGATGATGTCGAGCCATATCTTTCCCAGGGGATATATGCCATTCCTGGGACTATGCCGTGAAACGTTGTATCGGATTCTTCCAGGATGCACAGCGGGATCCGCATTGCTGTGAGGGTGCTGGCGAACATCAGGTTGATGCCGCTGCCGCCATCCATGAAGACGCGGCTCATCTCTAATCCTCTGAGCTGCACCTCGAGCACCAGGGTAGCATGACCTGGGCGAGGGATCTGGCGGGGGTGATCCAAACGATCGAACGTGATGCAGGACTCCGAGCCACCGAGGTACTCAGGGATGGCGGGCGGAGCGGTTACAGCGAGGCTGACCTGTCGAGTGATCTTATTTTGCACCATATTGCTAGGGCGTCCCTTCTGGATCATCAGGGACAATTTTGGCGGGGGGTATCCGCCTGCACCGTTGTTTGGTGCAGGTGCGATTGCTGGATTCGACGGTCCCACGGGTGGTGGTGGAGGAGCTCCGTGGGCGATGTCACCTGGTTCAGGTGCGGGTCCGAACCCAGGGTTCATGATCTGGCATCGCATTTGGGTGAGGCCCTCGCTGAGTTTCTGGAACTCGCGGCAGTCCTTGAGCATGTGGCTGGCCTTCCTTTTTCCATCCTGCTTATCGATGTAGAAGTGGATGGTGCAAGGACCCGACAACTTGTCGTATGCCGAGGGTTTGTCGTCACGGCCGCGACGCTGTCATGTTTGTGTTGGGCGTCCGCCGTCGCGGAAGTTGCCTCCGCGGTATCCTCCGCTGTTGTGGTTGCCATCGTTGTGTCGATCGGCGTAGCCGGCCGCAACCATGTCGACTCCATCACGGTCGTCATAGATGCGCGATCTTTGCTTGCTGTGGCGTTCGCGCCTGCGTCCATATCTTCCTCATCATCTAAATGCATTCGGTGGAGGGAATCCTCGCCATCTGCCCACCTGTTGGCGATGTCCATGAGGTGGTCGAGTGTCTTGGGCTTGATGCTCCCAAGTTCTTCCTTGAAGTCCGGGTGTTTGACACCGTCCTTGAAGGCGTCGATCGTCCTTTCCTCAGAGATGTGTGTCGCGGAGTTCTTGATGTTGGACCAGCGCAAGATGTACGAGCGAATGGATTCGCCCATACATTGAGTGCAGACCCGCAGTTCCTCGATCGAGGCTGGCCTCTTGCTGGTTCCCTTGAAGATTTGGATGAAACTGTATGCCAGTTCCTCCCAGCTTTGGATGGAGCCTAAGGACAGGTTGCTGAGCCAGATCCGGGTTGCGCCTGTCAGCTGCAGCTGAAGGCATTTGCATGGCGGTGTTCTTGTTACCACCATGCAGCTTGACGGACGAGAGGTGGTCACTAAGCCAGGCCTTCGGATCCTGCGTGCCGTCGAACTTCGGAGTGTCCGAAGGAAGCTTGAAATTTTTCGGCATCCGCGTGCGCCGAACAGATCTACTAAAGCTTCAGGCTCCGCACATCTCTCCATCGTCATCCTCTTCCGATTCGGTTGAGCACGCGCGTTTGGCGCGTGCCTTGTCGATCTTGCGCTGGGCGAGGTCGTTTCGAGAATCATAGTCGCTGCTGCAACGTCTTGGGATCTTGCGTCGTCGAGGTAGATCGTGCTCGTCCTCGTCAGATGAGGGTGTGGGGCTATGGTTAAATCTGACCGTAGCCTTTTTCTTCGTCTCCGCGGGAGCTTCATCGTGGAGCGCAGCTCCGACGAGTCCGAGTCCGGCTAGCACGGACTTGTGCATGTCACTCTTCGAGGGCCCCACCGGAGGTGGATGGGACGCGAGGTATGTGGTCGCTGCCATGATCGCAGCCTGCAGCGTCTTCGGTATGACGTTGCCGTTGACGTTCATCTTCATGAAGGATGTGTGGAGGGTTTTAGTGACCTCACGTCGTGCGGCGGGGTCCATGTGCTCTGTGCGAGAGCGATGTTTGTTGGCATGATTTCCATGCGAGCTGGAGCCACTAGCGGCGGAGAGCGCAGCTCACCGTGCGCTAGACTCCGAAGCAGCTTGCTTGCGTTTGTCGAGATCCTCCTACAGTTTCACCTGCCTGTTGTGCTCGCCGATGAGGAGGAGGTGGTATGCCATCAGCAAATCCCGTGAAGAATTCACAGATAGGATCTTATTGCCCGCCACAGCTTCGCGTGACTGGCGCCAGCCGTCCTCGTCCTTCGTTGGGCTGGAGGGGCGATTGCCCTCCGTTTCCTCTTTTCCCAGCCCGCGGGTTGGGCGGTGGAATGGGTGGTGGGTTGGGATCACTCAAACTTGGTGGCACTTCCGATTCACCATGGATAACCACGGCACATTGGTAGCACCTGCGAATTGGATCGCTGCTGCCGCAGCTTTCGGATCCGGAACCATAGGTTCCTTTGTCTGATAGAGGGCCGCACAGATCTGAGTTGCAGCTGCTACTATCATAGGACTCATCTGTCAGCGTCGACGTGCGTAGCACACCGATGGGTGGGACACACGAAGCGGGCCTGATGGATGGCGGCGGAACCCGCTCTGGGAGGCGGAGAGTGCCGGTCTGCCCCACTGATGCGTGGTTGACGTGGGAGCTTTGTCTTCTTCAGTCCCCGGCAAAGGCGCCAGAAAGACTTGGCGGTGCTCGACGTAGCCTTTGTTGGTAACCCCAAGTGCAGGGTGTGAAGTGCACAACAACAAGTTTTCCCTCAGTTGAGACCAAGGTTATCGAACCAAAAGGAGGAAGGAAACGTCACACAGGTGTTGCAAAAAACGTGGAGACCTGCACAACACAAACTCAAGACTTTGTCCCAACGAATCAGTGAGGTTGTCAAGCTCACCGGTTTGCTGTAACAAAGGATTAAACGTATGGTGTGGAAGGTAATGGTGGTTTGCAGCAAGTAAACAAGTAACAGTGGAAGATGTATCAATGGTAATGATTGGATTGGGGTCCATAGATCACTAGAGGTGCTCTCCTTAGATATACAACATGGCATGAAGGGTAAACAAATTACAGCAGGGCAATTGACAGGAACTGAGCAAGACATAACAATGCAATTACTAGTCAGAACGATCCTATGAGATTCGATTGGGCAATACAACAAGATACATAGACCGCCATCCAACTGCATGTATGACTAGAAGTCCACCTTCAGGTTATCATCTGAACCCCCTCCAGTATTAAGTTGCAAGCAACAGACAACTGCTTTAAGAAAAGTGTGTAAGGTAAACAGTCCACATGTTCCATGAAAAAGAGACCGTTGTTTTCTCCCTAGTAGAAACAACACAACTACAACCGAAGAGATTTCTGTCACTTCCCTTAGAAACTAGAGGCATGAACCCACTATCGAGCATAAATACCCCCTCTTGGAGTCACTAGCAACTACTTGGCCAAGATAGCTACTAGCAACGGAGAGCATGCAAGATCACAAACAACATAGACATGATAGAATCATAAAAACAAAACCATTAACCAAACCCAACATAATGATCTCAATATCCATCGGATCCCCGTAAACACAACATGCATGATTACAAATAGATTAGATCTTTATCATGAACGGAGCTCACAATATCTATACATGAAAGCACACGGATGAGATACAACCATCTAGATACTACATGGACCCATAGTCCAAGGTGGAACTACTCACGCATCATACCAGAGAGAATGCCTCCGGGATGATCTCCCCTCCGGCAGGGTGCCGGGAAGAACTTCAGATCCCCCGATCTAGGGACGACGGTGGCGGCTGCTACAGAAGGTTTCGTGGAATATTGATCGGGTACTTAGGATTTCTGCATTGGGGTCTTCTTATAGGTGAAGGGGGAGGCCGAGGCGATGGCCAGGGGCCCCACACCCTGCCTAGGCGCGGGGCAGGGCCCACTCGCGCCTAGGGGGTGTGGATGCCCTAGCACGCCTCTCCGCTTGCCCACGGAAAGTTATTGACTTTGACGTTTGTCCCGTCCAATTCCGAGAATATTTCCTTACTAGCTTTTCTGGAACCAAAAACAGCAGAAAATAGGCATCTGGCACTGTGGCAACTTGTTAATAGGTTAGTACCAAAAAACATGTAAAAAGCACCTCAAAGTGTAGACAAAGCAAAGTAGATACTAAATAAGCATGGAGCATCAAAAATTATAGATACGTTTCCGACGTATCAAGCATCCCCAAGCTTAACTCCTGCTCGTCCTCGAGTAGGTAAGTGATAAAAAGAATAATTTTTGAGGTGACATGCACCCTCACAATAAAGATCTAACCAATGGCAATTGGGATCAAAGAAATCTAAACATGTGCATGAAAGATGGAGTTCTAACAATAGGACATAGTAACTATGCGCAACATGAAAGGATACAAACGAAGATCATGAATAACATGCATTGAAAAACGTTTGTTTGTTTCACATACAGAAAACATGGCATAGTGGTAACCAGCTTGTCCCTCATAGAGTAGCAAATAGATGCATAGGACACCTTCAAAGTTCACAAGGGTGACTAGAAACAAATAGCACAAGAACAAGTAATATCACAATATGCATCAATCAATAAGCTTTGGGACACTACACACATAATGACAACTATGCTCTCTTAATGGTGCCTAAAGGTAGAAGGTGGAGACTCAAATAATGATGAAAGAAAGGCGTTTTATAAAGGAAGCATAGATTTCAAGTTTCAAAAAGAGCTTACAAAAATTATGGTACTTGTTAGCTTTCATCCCTCATTGCCCCTATCATAAGCATCTTGAAATGATTAAGGTTAAAGTGAACAAACTATGGAGTATATGCTTGACGAAGTATAAGTTGGCAATCTCAAGTCCCTTGAATACGAGGGCCACACCTCATGCTACTCAACTTTAGTCACCTGTAAGTTCTTATCATTGTAAGTATTTGCATATCATAGAGAACCGCCAACGGGGTACCCCTTGCACATGGTATAGGAGCTTTCCCATAACCAAAATGACAAGGCAAGCAAACAATGAGCATCTCAGCAATCTTTTTATTTACCATATGCATAGCTTTTTTATTGAGGATGCTTCATAGATAGCTCACTATGGTGATGCTGCAAGTTTCCACCATGATTAGGCATGGCTTATGCTAGCGGCCCAGGGGTTTCTCTAACACAAAATACATACTCCATGGACTTACAAGTTCCCTCTTTATTTCACACTTATGACATCCATAGACAAAAGAACATGATATCAACTGAGTACAAAGTACAAGTGCAATGTTGAAAACGTTCCCCGTGACAGCACGGTTCTGCTAATTCCAACGTATAAGTGCAAGGATATACACCATAGATGACACAATGGTTCAAGTTTATTAGAGGCAAAGAATATAAAATGTGCCATCAAGTTTGTGAGGGCTTTAATCACTAAGTTTTCACATCGCAAAATAGTTTTTAATTAGAAGATAGATGAAAACAAGAATATACTTGGAATGGTATAACACACCATGCATAGGAGTTTATACTGGACACTTTGGAATAACTTGGTTTCTTGGGAGTTGGAAGCATGAGTAGATCTTACTCATACAAGTGGAGGCTAGCAAAAGACTGGGAGCAACCAACTAAGGGAGCAATAATGACCATAATTATGCAGAGCAACAAAGCATTACCAATCAAAGCATAGAGTGGTACTACAAGTCAAGTACTAAATGATCATAGAGGTTATGGTGACGTGTTCTTAGTCATAACATGGTGTGAGCATGTGCCAAGTCAACCCAAGCAAAGCATCAAAGGAGAATACCATAATACTATGCTTTTGCATGCTAAAACAACACATAATTTCTTCAAGACATACTAAGCAATACCAATTGTTTGGAACAAGACATGCTACAGAAATAATCACTAAGCATAAGATCAAAATAACACCTAGCATGTCATGCTAAAGTCTAAGTCACAGTCAATGCAAGCTCCTCTTGCACTTTCAAGCAAGAACTTACTACTCCTTTCCAACACCAAGCAACTTATTTGCAAAACAACACAGCAAGAACGAGGGTCCAAACTACTTTATTCAAGCAAACTAAACAACCTAAGCAAATCGAACAAAAACTAAGACGCTCCAAGAACAACACAACTGTTCCTGAAAAAATAAAAACGAAGTGTCTAAACAGACCTGAGCTTTTTATTGATGAAGAAGGGGGTGCCTTGGGCATCCCCAAGCTTTGCCGCTTGTACCTCTTGGATATTTCTTGGGGTGAAACCATGGTGGCATCCCCGAGCTTAATATTTTGTCCATTCTTCATCTCATTGCATCATTCTCTCTACACCTAAATTTTTCCTTCATATAAAACTTCACACAATCTTCATTAGCAATATTAGTTTATTCAAAAGATATTAGACCTCTGGCAAAGCTTTGGAACAACAAATTTTTTCACTAAAAACACAAGCTACTGTAGTAACTCCTTCAAAAATCTCAATTCACCTAAATAGAACTCAAAAAGGAATCAATAAGAAGCTAATGCAAATAATGGCAGAAATCTGTCAAAACAGACCAGTAGGTAGAAATCGATTTTTTATAAAATCTTATGTTGATCAAATCAAAAAATGTTGAACTAACAAAAGTTATCTAACATACTGGGAGATTTATTCGTAAATTTTGACCTCAATCCGAGTTACATAGACTCCTCACTAATTTTTATAGTGCAGGACATAAATCTGTTTCGGGACAGCAACTCCCCAAATCTTACTTCCCTCTCATTAGAGGTCATTCTTGGCACAAAAAGCAAACAAAAAGGATAAGGAGAGGTCATTACTGAGGTAATAACTTCCAAAACTCAAGGAAACTCTTGGATTATCTCTCAACAAGTACTTTTCTTTAACGCCTTTAAGTTAGGCACAAGAAGCAAGAAGAATCAAGTATTTTCAAATGAGGAATTAAGATCAATACTTGCAAAGTCTTCAACTATGAGAGGTATCTCATCCAAATGATTCTTGGAGGATCCCTTCTCATTTATCTTTGGTTTACTACTTTTATCAAAAGGATGTTCAGGAACAATCCAATCAAAATTCTTTTCAAAGGCCTCATGCATCCCAACAAGCTTAAAGGGTATGGGTATCTTAAATTCATCTCTAGGCTTGGTTTTATCTGAAGTACCCAGAACATCTACACATGAGCCTAGCATACTAAAATGCTCAAAGACCTTTTTGGCTTCCCTAGCAACATCATGGAACTCTTTGAGTAAAGTTTCAAGAATAAATTCTCTCTCTTAACATTCTTTTCTTCTTTTAGTTTTAGGAACAAATTTTACATCATGGGGTTAAGGCTAACAAACCTAGCCTCCAACATATGAACTAAAGAAGCTGCAACAATCTCATAATTAGGAGCAAGCTCTTCTATAGATTTATCCTCAATATCCTCATGCTTGGTAACATGATTAAAGAATTCTTCAATATTATCTTTCCCAATTATGGAGCCACTACCTATCGCAATATCTTTCAGGGCGAACTTGGGGAGCAACATGGTGAGCTAGAACAAGGTGGCAAATAGAGTAGGAACTACTTTTTTGTGTTTTTGAATAAAAAAAGCAAACCAAACTAGACTATTTTTTTGGGTTTTTTGAAAAGAGGCAAATAAAACCAAGCAAAAGAAACAAAGAAAACTAAAAACAATGTAAAGAGAAAGGAAGTGGAGGACTCCCCTAGTCAAGACGTCCTTAGCCTCCCCGGCAACGGCGCCAGAAAGACTTGATGCGTGGTTGACATGGGAGCTTCATCTTCTTCAGTCCCCGGCAACGGCGCCAGAAAGACTTGACGGTGCTCGACGTAGCACTTTGTTGGTAACCCCAAGCGCAGTTTGTGAAGAGCATAGCAGCAAGTTTTTCCTCAGTTGAGACCGAGGTTATCGAACCAGAAGGAGGAAGGAAACGTCACACAGGTGTTGCAAACAACGTGAAGACCTGCACAACACAAACTCGAGACTTTGTCCCAACGAATCAGTGAGGTTGTCAAGCTCACCGGTTTGCTGTAACAAAGGATTAAACGTATGGTGTAGAAAGTAATGGTGGTTTGCAGCAAGTAAACAAGTAACAATAGAATATGTATCAATGGTAAATATTGGACCGGGGTCCATAGTTCACTAGATCTACTCTCCTTAGATAAACAACATGGCATGAAGGGTAAACAAATTACAGCTGGGCAATTGACAGGAACTGAGCAAGACATAACAATGCAATTACTAGTCAGAAAGATCCTATGAGATTCGATTGGGCAATACAACAAGATACATAGACCGCCATCCAACTGCATGTATGACTAGAAGTCCACCTTCAGGTTATCATCCAAACCCCCTCCAGTATTAAGTTGCAAGCAACAGACAACTGCTTTAAGCAAAGTGTGTAAGGTAAACAGTCCACATGTTCCATGAACAAGAGACCGTTGTTTTCTCCCTAGTAGCAACAACACATCTACAACCGAAGAGATTTATGTCACTTCCCTTGGAAACTAGAGGCATGAACCCACTATCAAGCATAAATACCCCCTCTTGGAGTCACTAGCAACTACTTGGCCAAGATAGCTACTAACAACGGAGAGCATGCAAGATCACAAACAACACAAACACGATAGAATCATAAAAACAAAACCATTAATCAAACCAACATAATAATCTCAATATCCATCGGATCTCGGCAAACATAACATGCATGATTACAAATAAATTAGATCTTGATCATGAACGGAGCTCACAATATCTATACATGAAAGCACAAGGAGGAGATACAACCATCTAGCTACTACATGGACCCATAGTACAAGGTGGAACTACTCACGCATCATACCGGAGAGAAGGCCTCCGGGATGATCTCCCCTCCGGCAGGGTGCCGGGAAGAACTTCAGATCCCCCAATCTAGGGACGACGGCGGCAGCGGCTACAGAAGGTTTCGTGGAATATTGATCGGGTACTTAGGGTTTCTACATTGGGGGCTTCTTATAAGCGAAGGGGGAGGCCGAGGCGATGGCCAGAGGCCCTACACCCTGCCTAGGCGCGGGGAGCCTAGCGGGGTGTGGCTGCCCTGGCATGCATCTCTGTCTCCCCTCTGGACTTCTTGTTCCCCACGGAAAGATATTGACTTTGACGTTTGTCCCGTCCAATTCTGAGAATATTTCCTTAATAGCTTTTCTGGAACCAAAAACAGCAGAAAACATGCAACTGGCACTGTGGCAACTTGTTAATAGGTTAGTACCAGAAAACATGTAAAAAGCACCTCAAAGTGTAGACAAAGCAAAGCAAAGTAGATACTAAACAAGCATGGAGCATCAAAAATTATAGATACGTTTCCGACGTATCACCCACCTAGAAGCAAAAGCTCCCTAACAGAATCTCGAGCCCGTCGCCTACGGGCTCGAAATCCTTCATGATGGCTGGCGAGTGGGTGGTGAAGTCGAAAGCGCCGAAGAGGAGGTGGATTTACGTCACCGAGGAGTTGTAGATCGCTTCAAATGGGACCGTCACGATCGCACAATCAGCGCCCCCGATTCCCATAGACGGCACCAATTGACGAGGTTTAATCTTGTCAATGCCCATTGTTATGAGCTTGGATTTTGGAGAAGATGGAGATGCTGGAGATCGCGGAACGGTTAGCAAACAAGCAATGCGGGGACATGAAGTTTACCCAGGTTCCGGCCCCCGGAGGGAAAACCCTACTCCTACTTGTTTGCTCTTGATTATGGCGGAACCGATGCAATCTGGCGTGGAGGTGTGTATGCGGTGAGTTGAGAGGTGTCCTCCTCGCCGTGCCCTCCTAGCCTTTATATAGAGATAGGCAGGTCTCGGGCATCAGGTCGAGTCGGTTACAGATTAGGGTTAACCCCTTTAAAATTCTATCTACTCTAGTCTTATTCTCCAAAGGATCCAAAGGTGTCATGAGATTGGGCCACCTGAAAGTCTTCACAGGCTGTGCATGTTCTCGTGGGCCTTCCTTGGACTGGACCAGGTATACTAACATCGTGTACCCGTAGGATATAACCATGTCATATGGTACTTCTATTTTGTTGCCAAGGAACCTTTATACTACTACTTTTAGTCGTTCCAGATTAGATCAGGAGAGGTAGCTAATTGCAGCATGTTTACAAGAGTTCTCTAGTCCTATGTGTTTGGCTATTTGCTTGAGTTAGTGAGTCGGTTTTTATCCCAGTTTGGTCAGCCAAATCCTAGCCTAGCCCACATGAATACATGATATATTTTGGAAATGAACATATGTTAATATCAGAACATACCAGTTACACCTATCCTCTATAACAACGCATTGCCGTGCCGACCATACAGATACACACAACCAAAAAAGAAAAAAAGAACTAAAAAAAAGGTCCCGCTACAGTGACCCTTTCATTGAAACAACAATACTACCACCACCAAGACAGCACCAGAAGTCCAGCTTCTCCAAAAGCGACGCCTTCAAGAATGTAACAGTGCACCAACACCATCATCGTCCGATCATAGATCTTAGGTTTTCACCATAAAAAAAGTCTACGTACTCAAAACAATACCTTCAACAAGGCCATGTCCAAACACAACCAATTAATGTCAGATCCTGGGTTTTTACCCTAAAAGGTAGAACTGTGAACCTCTCCTATGCAGTTGCCCCCACTTGCATGCCACTGCTCCAAGTCACGATTCACGAAACCAATTCCTCATTACCACCCAGACTCGAACCACCATAGTCCGTCCTCAGATCTCGGTCTTTCAGTACTACGAAAATGGCTATAGGTAATCCACACATCTGTGACGCACGTGCTAGTGGTGCCCCATGGATAAAATAGGCGTATCGCACTTCCCACAGGTGCCCTATGGCTAACTGTCATAAGTGTGACACACATGGGGTGGTGCGCCAAGGCTATGTGTGGGCCAGGGTATAGGTGGCCGCAAACCACCTATCCGTAGCGCACCTGTGCGCGGTGCGCTACGGGTATGAAACTTAGTAGTAGCACACCCTGACCTAGTGTGCTACGGGTATGTGGGTTGCGGCCTGCTGTGCAGCTAGGTCAACTTACCGTAGGGCAGCCTGCCCTAGTGCGCCACGGCTAAGTAGCCTGCACCAACTCCACCCCCGGGTGGATCGCCTTTTAGACTTGCAAAAAAAAGAAAATGATAAACACTTCAAAAAAATAAAATCCTTTCACATGTAGGTAGGTAATGTGGTCTACTTTGTATAAAAATTAACAAACAAGAATTTTGAATTTTTCTGCAAAAAAGGTCATGCCACGGTAAAACAGGCATAATTTTTGCATGATGTCGAAAAAAAGTTTAATATACCAAAATAACGAGAACGAGATTTGACATCCGCTCGCAACGAACGTTTAGCGATTTTTAGATTTTCAAATTTTGAAAAGGATAAAAATTTATGATCAAAAGATCATTTTTTCCTGTAGAAAAAAAGTGAGGTCACTTACTCGTAGCGCACCACCATGTAGTGCGCTATGAGTAAGTTAGGCGTGATTTAAAATTCGAATCACCACCCCGCCCACCTACCCCTCTACTTTTCCCTCCCCCTTCTCCTTTTCCTTCTCCTCCCTTCTCCCTTTCCTTCTCATCCCTTCTCCTTCACCTTTTCCTTTTCCTTTTCCTTCTCCTTCCCCTTCTCCTTCTCCTTTTTCTTCTCCTCTTTCCCTTTCTCCTCTCTCCGGCCTCCTCCTCTCCTTGCAGTGACGACGACGACGGCCTTCTCCTCCTTCTTGCAGTGATGACGGGCGATGGCGGCCTCCTCCTCTCCTACCTCCCTTCCTCCCTCTCTTCCTTTTTTCCTTCCTTTCTTCTTACCTCCCTTTCTCCAACCACACCTCCTCCTACTGCCTCGATACCAGCAAGGACTAGCGCAGCCACGGCCTCCCGCATCTCCATGTGTTGGTAGGTCGTGTCCACGGCCACCATGCTCCGGCGAGGCGACACGACGGCGGCGATGCGCGAACCCGATTGCTTTTGCAATTCAAAACGAGGGTGTTTTTTGTATTTTTTTTGAAAAACACAGCCATGGCGCAACTGTACCCCTACCATAGCGCACCATACAATGCGCTACAGGTAAGTTTTACACATAGCGCGCACCTCGTGGCGCACCCCTAGTGCGCCACAGATGGCCAAAATAGGTGCTCCAGTAACATGCTTTTTTCTAGTAGTGTCCATGACATTCTCTGTCAGCACCATGGAACGAGAACATGCCCCATGATATTAACAGCCAACAGAGCTTCGAAGCGCTCCCTTCGAATTCAAACGACCAGAGTAAAACATGGATGCGCGCGAATGAATCCCTCCAATCCGGCAATCTCCAGGCATTATTCGCCCATGGGAGTTCGCCGGCAGAGCCTTCCAGAACTCACCATTCCTACCAGGGCAAGCATCAAGCACTTCATCTTCGCGGGAGAGGAACCCTAGGACCGCCTCCATTATTAAAGCACACCAGCAGGCCCCATGCCACCGATCAGAACAGCGAAGGAGAAGGCAAGACAACGCCAGAGACAAGTACTAGATCAGATCAAGGTCCAGATCGAAGCCATCTCTCAGCACACCCCACGACCACACTTTGCCGCTCCGGCTCGCGCCGTTGATCCAAGACTTGCATGGAGGGTGATTGGGCGGATCAGGCAGGATCCCACTATAATTCACACACTTACTCGTGTCTCGGTAGGGAGTAGAGGAGGGATCTTACATCGTTGTTATACCTGTAACCAGTAACAAACACGTATACTAGTTTTCAACACACCCAACGACATACTTCTACGCACTACAGCTATGATGACTGTAAGGGCATCTCCACCCGGGAGACCCAAACGATCCGACCGCGTCCTAATCGGTCCACGCGGACAGCTGAGCCAAATAAGGCGTCCCAATGGATCGACCATCCGGACAGATTCAGGCCGGACCGACCCATCCAGGCAATCAAATTTGGGTCATGGATGGGTCTGTCCAGACAGACGCGGATACTGGCCTGTCCAGTTGTTGCAGCAGACTGACCCAGTTGGCAGTCATACTATGGGCCTTCTTCTCTCTTCTCTCTCCTCTCTTCTTTCTTTTGGACTTCCCCGTCTCTCTCTTAGGCTAGCCAAATAAAATAGAACAATTGGGTCATGCTGCTGGGCGCTACTGGCCAGACTGACTGGAACACGACCGAAAAGCGTCCATGGCTTGAACAGAATAAAAATGGACCATTTAGGTCTCCCGAGTCGAGATGCCCTAAAAGATCAAATGCCACGGTTTTTTTCCCCGGCTTCACCCACAAGGCATGTACCAATCACGATTTTCTTTTGATTTTCAGCTGTAAGCCCTGGGGATCACTTGATAACCTATATAACGGTCTTTTTTTGTTCATCGGCTGTTCAATTTATGGTAGTGTGAAACAGGGTCAGCTTGGGAGGGAAGTACTTCCTCTTTTTGGGATTATATAGGTCTTATGCGTATACCTAGGTTGTTAATTTGACTAATAAAATATAACATATATAGCATAAAAATTATATCATTTAAAAATATAGCATTTAAAGTTTTTAATGGTATAATTTTTATGTTATTTTATTGATCAAATTAGCAACCTAATTAACCTCACCTATAATCTCAAACGGAGGGAGCATGAATCAACATATCGGCCATGGATGTCTGGTAGTATACACCCACCCATTTTATTCTCTACAAGCAGCTGCCAGGGTGTGACGTTTTTTTCTGCACATAAGACAACCGAGCAAACACATCACAGCACGGCTACAGTATTGTACAAAATTTACACTTCAATAAGTTTCCAAAGTAAACTCAAATAAAGCTCGGTACAACAAATAGAGACTATAAAGACGTGTTTGGTAGCCCGTGCTAGCACAGAATAGCCATCTTCACTCATACAAGCTGACCCTAGCTAGGCTGAGCTCAGATTTTCATACGTGTTTGGTGGCTCGTTTTAGTTGAGACATGTTAAGTGTGTCTGTTGTTTGGTGGGTTGTACGAGGAAAGAAATGCAGAGGAGGTCCAATACTTGCACAGAAACCCTGAGTGCAAAAATAAAACACAATCGGGTCCCTATGTACAAAATAAAAAGCAATCGGGTTCCCGTCAACAAAAATAAAAACGCAATCAGGTCCTATGGCTGGTTGTGGCGGCGCTCGCCGTGGTTGGCTGTCGTGGTGTTGGTCGTGGCTAGCCGTCGAGACGCTTGTCGTGTGGGCGCTGGCCGGGGCGATGCTCGCCCTGCTCATCGAGCTGCTCACAGAGGTGCCGGAGGCAGTGCTCGTCCTGCAGATCAGGGCGTGTCCGGCCTGCTGTGATGCCGTTGAGGAGGAGGTGGCGCTGGCCGTGGAGGCTCGGGACGGAGGAGACTGGAGGCACTTGGCAGTGGAGCTTGCTACCATGGTTGGCGGCCATGGCGGCTTGAGGTCGATGGACCTTGGTGTCGTGGCCGACAGAGCCTGGTTCTGTGGCACTTCAAGAATAGCTTGGTGTCGTGGGGGAAGTCGCCGGAGCTAGGTGCCCCCATCTGTCTCAAGCTTGGTTCTATGGCTGGAGGTCGTGGCGGCGTGAGGAGGCGCTTGGTGCGGAGCTTGGAGGCGGCGTGAGGCCATGGCGGCGTTAGGAGGTGGACGCCTGGGCTGTTTGACGAGAGATGAGGTTGCGGGGGCGAATGGAACTGCTCGAGGCTTGCGGGCCGTGACCCCTGGCGGGCTGCGTCGCACAACGGGGGATTTTTCGGGATGGACTCAGCTAGGCTGAGTTCAGAAGCTCGTTTTGAGCTTCTCTACCGGGCAGGGCTGAGACCCTTTTTTCATATGCGGTGGGCAGTGTGCCTAGGAGAGAAATAGGAGAGAAACACGGGCTACCAAACACGTAAATTATTAAAAATCTCGGTTGAGACGGGAGATTCTGGGTAGATCTTGTCTACCAAACACACCCTAAATAAAGGCTGCAGGCATCGCTTGGGGCAGAGGCCGGAGCTTCGCTCTCCCATTTCGAAGAAAAAAAACAACAAATAGAGACTTTAACAAAGTAACGCTTGCAAAGTGTTAATACCACAGTACGAGTGTTTCTTTATTTTTTTCTGATCTCACTCTACGAAATCCGCTGGTCTTATACAGTACTTACTTGGGAATAATTAATAGAAGCATGCAAATGCCGAGCTTTCACATTGGTTCATCACATCCTGGAGTTCGGGCTGAACATTTCGCTAGGCAAAGCATCAACTGAGAAACTAGAACGACACGAGGCAAACATATGGTCTGAACATTAGTGCACTGCAGAGACCAGTAGCAACAAAATACATACTTGTGAAAACTGCAGAGTCATCAATCATTGTGCTGCACTTGTCGCGACGATGTCTGCGTTGTCCATTTGGTGTACTCTATTTGGATCATCTTTAGCCTCACGACCACGTCGCTCATGTTTATCCTCTCATTAGGCGAGTCCTTGGTGCAGAGCAAACCAATTTCTAACACCCGCACAAGAAAGCTATCGTCCAGGTCACACGTTGAAGAGGATCCGTGCAGTAGCCGAGTATCTACGGCATGCAGAAGCTGTGCAGGGAATAACTGGTGAACCCATCGCCGAAGGGTCAACTCTCCGACGAACATAGCATCAGTAGGCTTCCTTCCTGTAATAACTTCAAGGAGCATTATTCCGTAGCTGAAAACATCGCTCTTTCGTGATGCTTGTCCATATGATCCATACTCTACACAAGACAAATATGAACAAATGTTAGAACATGATTGATCAGTCCAAAAGAGAACTAGCAAAATGAAGCAAGGTAAGTAGTTTTAATTAGGTACCTGGTGACATGTACCCGATCGAACCGTGCATGTTCGAGGCAATCGTTGAGCTATGATCACTTTGTAGTAACCTTGCAATGCCAAAGTCTGCCACATGTGCAATCATGTCCTCGTCAAATAAGACATTGCTTGGCTTCAAGTCGCAGTGCAAAACAACCTCATGGTATCCGTGATGCAAATACTCTATTGCCATTGACACGTCGATCATAATGTCCAGCCTCTCGCGGAACCCAATTTGTCGTTCTCCGGCTCGCGGGTGGTGCAATAGCATGTCTAAGCTACCATTTGGCATATACTGTAACACCAGTGCTTTGAAGTCCATGTTAGAACATGTGGTGATTATCCTTATCAGGTTACGGTGTCGCGCCATGCGTAGTACACCACATTCAGCGTTGAAGCTTCTGATAGTATGCTTGGACTGCATGTTAAGAACCTTTACCGCAACGACCAAACCGCAGCTGAGTTGGCCCTTGAATACTTTCCCAAAGCCTCCAGATCCCAGCATGTCATCTTCATTAAAATTATTAGTGGCTCGAACAAGCTCGAGATGAGAGATTAACTGATGGCCTACTGCTGGGTCTGCTAGATCATCAACAGAAGCGCTGACCTCACCTTTCTTTAATTTCCTCACGATCACTAGGTATAAGCAAAGAGCAATAACAGCAATAGCTATGACGATACCAGCCAATATGAAATAGATCAAGTGATATGTATCACCAGGAGCTAAATTAGCTCCGGAGGAATATGCGTCTCGGTGTGGCAAAATTGGGAAACCATACAACCCAGAGTTGTTCTCGTACTGGCTCGCTGGAAAAGTGGCAAGACTTCCAAGGTCCGGTATTGGTCCACTGAGCCCATTGTATGACAGGTCAAGCTCCGACAATGCCAATGTGGACAATGATCCAGGGATCGGGCCTTCCAACTGGTTGTGTGACAGGTCAAGCACAGCCAATTGCTTGGCGCCTCCAAGCTCGACAGGGATGGCACCGGAGAGCAAATTGTGCCCAAGATTCATGATCATGAGGTAGTACATGTTTCCAAGATCCTGGGGGATCTTAGAATCGAGCTGGTTGAAGGATAGGTCCAGGAATATCATGGAGCCATTTGTTGCACTGAAAGTGAAAGACCCTATGTACATTGGGGTGAAGTTGCACAGCTTCTTGCTGGCCATCCGGTCCAGATCATTGTACCGGATCGCCGGCGATCTCGAACAGGCTCCCCTTGCCTCGACACTCGTCGCCCCGCCCCTCGTCGTTGTGCAAATAGGCGTACGGCCGGCTGGTGCGGAGGCCCATGGCCATCTTACCGGACTGCCTGGCCAGCTCGGGCGGTATCGGTCCAGTCAGCTGATTGTCGTTGAGGTCAAGCCAAACCAATCCCTTGCAGTCTCCCAGCTCCGGCGGTATTGGCCCCGTGAAGGAATTGTTGCTCAGCTTCAAGATTGTGAGGTTGTCTAGCCGCCCGAGCCATGCCGGCACCAATCCAGAGAGCTAGTTGCTTCCGAGGGATAACCATATCAGATCCTCGCAGTTCACCAGCTCCGGCGGGATGCCGCCGGTGAGCCCGTTGTAATCAAGGATGAGGTTCTGGAGCCTGCGAGCACCGGCCAGTGATGCCGGGATCTCTCCCTCCAGTTCGTTCTCCCACAGCATGAGGTCCCGGAGAAGGGATGTCGGGATGGAGCCGTTGATGTAGTTCAGGCTGAGGTCGACAGACTGGAGGCTGGCGCAGTTCGAGATGGCCGGCGGGATGCCTCCGGTGAGGTAGTTGTTTTTCAGGTAGATTGCCTCGAGCTTGGAGGCTCCCGTGCTCAGGCAGAGCGACGCCGGAATAGCGCCGGTAAGCGTGTTGGAGCTCAAGTCCAACGTCATGAGTTCGGCAAGCGTGCCCATGGAGTCCGGCAGGGAGCCATCGAAGTGGTTGAATGATAGAGAGAACGTCGCCAGTCGCGGGAGCCCAGCAGCGAGCGCGTCGCCGGCTGGGAGCCCGCCGGAGAAGTTGTTGAGGGAGAGGTTGAGGTAGGAGAGCGACCCGAGCACCAGGATGTCCGGCGGGAAAGCGCCCGTCAATTGGTTGTCGGAGAGGTCGAGCCAAACAAGAGCGCTGCAGCTGGAGAGGACACGGGGCGCAACCTCGCCGGAGATGTTGTTGCCGGACAGGTCAAGTGACTCCATTCTGGAGCAGTTGGAGAACGCCGGAAGTGACCCGGGCATGATGTTCTCGGCGAGGCTCAGCCAGCGGACATTCCCCGCGCCGGAGCGCTATAACATCCCACCGAGGTCGCGGACGATCCTGTTGTACGACATGTCAAGGACATCCAAACCGGCGAAGCCCATGGCGCCTACCTCTCCCTTCCTGCCGCCACCGACGAGAGCGTTGCGGGAAAGATTTAGCTCCCTGAGCCCGCCGCAAGCGCCGGCGAGCGCGGCGGCGTCGGCCACGGACCCGCGCAGCAGCGCGTTCCTGGACAGGTCGAGCTCGGCTAGCGTGTGGCCGCACCTCCATCCTCCGCCGGAGACATCCGCGAGCGAGCCGCTGATGTTAGCGCGTCGCAGGCTGACCATCTCGACGTCACCCAGCTGCAGAAGCGTGCCAGCGACGACGCGGAAGTCGACGTTGAGCCTGACACCGGCTAGGGACAGCGACGAGAGCCTGTTCCCGACGCAACCCGCGCCGGGGAACTGGCACACGCCGTGGCCGCGGGTCCATCTCCCGAGCTCCCCCGTGTTCCGCACGGCCGCCTTGAACTGCTCCAGCAGCTGCTCGTCGGTCTCGTGCGCCGCCGCATGAGCAAGCAGCAGCAGCAGCAGCGCCACGCACAGAGCAGCGGTCATTGTAAATGGAATATTGTATGGCAGGTCAATCCCCGGCTCCGCCAGCACAATTATCAACCATATGATGACCACCTCGAGCTAGCGTTGCTATTGTGGAATTAACTCTGCTCATTCCACGATGGAGAACCTTGCTTCTTTTCAACTACAGCCGGTTCATCACGTCGCGCGTACGTCCAGTCGCTGTCGTGCGTACGTCGATCCATCCCCTGTCGCGCGTACGTCCAATTCACCAACGCATCTTTTTCTCTATCACGTCTGTACACCCAATGGTAGCAAACAGCTAGCTAATTAAGTGCTTTACGCGCTTTCTCTCCACCCCGCGTCCCCAAAGGACGGCCGATAAAATTGACGACACAGTGACTCTAGAGCTCGACTCCGACGTGTGACTGGCTGGGCTAGATTCATCTATGGATGGAAGCGTCGTCTCTTCGTGCACGCTGCAATACGGATCTAGAGAGGGGAAATCCATGCTGCCACCGCACCGGAGATAGAATGGATGGGTAAATCGACGAGACCAAGAACAAACTACGGCAGGTGTTGGAAGAAATTGAGGAACAGACCTGAACAGCAGTTGGGTGAAGCTCGGCGGGTGGCCATTCCTCGTCACCGCAGCAGATTCCTCGGATCTGGGAGTGGTGGGGTGGTCGGCGGAGACGACGACGCAGTTGGGGAGGGGTACGCAGGTACAGGGTGGATCTGTAGTGGAGGGACCGTCCTGGCCCACGTTCGTATTATACGTATGTTCGTACTGTAACCCCAAGTAGTGCCTCGTATCTGCAATAAATTGCTGGTCAAACTTGGAAGGAGGTGGGCCGGAGTCCGAATCGCGAGCAGCGCATCTGCAATAACTACTCAGGAGGCCGATCCGGACCCAGAATTTTGGTCCGGACGCCAAAATCGGCCTAGTCGCGTACCCAATGACTTGTTTTCGGCCGGATTTCGCCCATTTTTGGTTCGGACTACCTAGGCCGAACCCAGGTTTCCGGGTACACCCTGGGGGCGCCGGACTCAGTGATAGCGGCGAAAAAAACAAAGCGGCGCGTGGACCCGCCGTGTCAGTGGCGGAAGCCGAGTCGTCGTCATCCTAGGAACCATGCGGCTATCGCCGGGCAATAACTGCCCGTCGCGTCGGCCACGCGTCGCCGAATTACGGCGCCACCGTCGCCGCCTCGGCTCCCGTGACGGACCGGCGGTCACTAAGTTCCCGCCGTTTCCACTTTTTCCGCCCTCGCCGCTACACCCCTCCCGCCCTCGCCGCCAGCCTCGGCCTTTATAAGCCATACCCCTCGCCGGAGATCTTCACACTCTCTCACATCTCCCCCGGCCCACAAGCCCAACTCCGGCGAGCTCTCCCTTTCCCCCTTCTCTCACCATGGGCGAACGCTACCCCGGCGACGGCGCTGTGGCAAACGGCTTCGGCCGACGCACCCTCCAAACTTGGGAGGCACGCATGCTGTACGAGGCGGAGTACATGGCGCCGCCGGACACGCGGATGCCTCCGGGCTGGACGCTAAGCGCCGGCGGCATCCCAATCCCGCCGGGGCCGACGCCGGAGGAGCTGTCGTACGATGTACAGGAGTACATCCCGGCATGGACAACCCCGCTGAAGCGGTGAGCACCGACGACCTCGTCTACTGGGCGCACTTCTTCGAGGAGCGGCGCCAACAGGAGCTCGCTCGCCACGAGGGGCCGTCAAACGAGTCCCCGCCGGCGCGCAAAAACTCGACGGGGCGCCGGCGTTGGTGGAGCGTACCAGGGCGTACGCTCGCCGCCGTGCTGGACCACATCAACCGCGGGAACACTCCGCGGCTCGGCTTCCCGCGCAACCCGACGCCGGCGACTAGGACGGGTCGGCGTGCTCCGGCGAACTAGGCGCCGAGGAGGATGGCGAGCATGAGCTCGTCCTCCTCCGCTTCGGCGTCTCACTCTTCCGGCAGCGCGCCGCTTTGCACGCCGACAACCGTGAAGTGCGAAGCTATCTCGCCGGCACGCTCACCGTCGCGCACACGCACGCGCGGTATCGTCATCACCGAGCCGTCTGCGCCCACACCGCCAAGAGGCCACCTGCGCCTACGCCGCCCCAAGACAGAAGGCTCGGCGCCGGCCGAGGACGCCGCCTTGAAGATGGTGCTGGAGCAGTCGCTCCGCGAAGCGCCGCCGCTTACGCCGACGATGCCGCTGGTCGAGCCCTCCTCGCGGGACATCCTCGAATGGTCCATGAGGGACTGGGAGAAGACGGAGCATCAGCGTATCCTCGGCCTGCAGCAGCAGGCCGAGGAGCAGGCCGCACGGCGTCGGGCGTTGTCTGGGCGTGCGCTCGCCTACCAAGGCGCCCCGCTCTACGTCCTGGACGACGACGACGACGAGGACGCAGGCCCGTCCTACCAGCCATGGAGGTACGGCGACCCTGGCTAGGGCAGCTCCCGCCAGAACCAGCCGCAGAGCGACGACGACGACGGCGGCGGCGAGGATGACGGCCGAGCCGACCCCCGCTACACGTCGTTCTACGACAACTTCGGCATGTAGGACGGCGAAGGCACCGGCGGCGGCCTTTTTTAGTTTATTTACGTACTAGTTTCGTTTAAATTTGATGTAATCCGCCTATATTTCGCCTAACTTAATGAAAATCGCCTAAATTTGATAAATTTTAGCCGAACTTGGGGACTCGGCCTAGGTACGCGGGTGGGAGAATGAGCGTATCCAGGCCGAAAACAAGTTCAGTCCGGCCGAAAAACGGACCAAATTTCGCCCTGGGTTGGGCCAACGAGTGGAGATGCTCTAACGATCAAACCACGACAAAATAACACATAGTTCCATTCAATATTTACAAAAAAAATTACATAAGAATCAAACAAACAACTAGCGGCATCGACTAAGTGCCACCTCACCTGGAGGTACCATTGTCAGGGCGGCTCGTTGACGACACCCACACCTTGAAGCCCTACTCCACTTCGAGAGAGCGGCGGATCACCTTTTTCGTCTCGAAATCCTTCCGAGCTTGGTCGAAGCAGGCACGCAGGGTCGCATCGTCAAGGTTGGCATGGGCGGCATGCAAGCACTCGATGTATGCATCGTCAAGTTCTTGCCGTCGGATGTGATGCACATAGAAGATGCGATTAAGGATATCGAACCCAAAGCGCTCACGATGGTTTGGTTAACCGACACTTGGTATGGTGGCGCCGGCCTGCGGGAGCTATCCTGCTGTTGCGCCCAACCGCACGCTGCTTGGATATCGCTAGTATCACCCGTTGGTCGATTTTCGTCCTCTCCATCAGCGGCTCGTCGAAGTTAGAAAAGCTATCGTCGCTATCCTTGCTATCATCTGTGGCGGCTATCACGTGGGTTGCGATCCGGAGCGGAAGAAAGAGGATAGCTAGCCATGGTTGTTTTTGGAGGTGTGGTGGTTCATCGCTCCTCCATGGGCTCACCCCTTTTTATAGCAGAGTAGCCGCTTTGGCAGGAAAGCCTACGCGAAGCGACGGGAACCTACTAGAAACAGTTACAACAGGGGCATATTTGTGCTGGAACAACCCAAAAAGGTAGGAACCGACATGAAACGGTGGCCTGGAACACTTTTTCTCGCTGTCCGTCAGCGAGCCATCATGAACGAGCGGTTTGTGTGGCTGGAAAGGGGACTCGACGATAGCTTTCTAGCGTGGCACGCGTTGCTGGTAGCCCTAGCCCAGCCCCTGGTTGTCGGGTAAGGCAAGAGGGTTCGGGTCTGGATGGCAATGGGTACTCGAAACCCACAAATCCGACTGGTACTTGCACAAAATGGGAAGGGTTTGGTAAGAAAAACCCCACGGGGCTGCTTAACGGTAAGAATTAGACCCGACGGGTCTAATGCGGCGGGTCTGGGGGTGGCAAACCCGTATCCGTGGACCCACATAACCGCCAAACCCCACTAATTCTAACCCTAAGTCCCTCACCCACATTGTATCCCCACATCCACACATGACATGTCCCTGGGCCATGCGGCCACAAATCCGACTAGTACCTGCACTAAATAGGAAGGGTTTGGTAAGAAAAAACCCACGGAGATGCTTAACGGTAAAAATTAGACCCAACGGGTCTAATGGGGCGGATCTGGGGGTGGCAAACCCGTATCCGCGGACCCACATAATCGCCAAACCCCACTAATTCTAACCCTAAGTCCCTCCCCACGTTGTATCCCCACATACACACATGACATGTACCTGGGCCATGCGGCCACGCGCTCTCCCCATAGCCACTAATGACTGCAAGTGCATGGATCGATTATAGCAAGTTTCAAAATAAGAGTATCAAACCCATAGAGAGCTATTTGGTGAAGGTCTTTATACCCCTCGTCACTGTCTGCCAAAGGATACTTGTAAGCTGCCTTTGATTTCGAGTAAAAGGTGTTTGAAAGGTATTTGATTGAATGCAGAAAAGTAAATAAAACAAGTAAAAGAAAGCACATAACAAAAGCGTTGGAAATCAATAAGGATAAAGCATTCTCGGGATGTAGGATACACCACTAGCATGTTGTAATTAATCATAATTAGGATAACTTATTTCTTATGTCATGACATGTGTGAAGAGAGTTTTATAATAAGATATTCACTACAAGACTTGTGGGCAGTCGCTTTCTTGATCTAGGTAATAAGGTCATCTCTAAATAACCATTGTAATGCCTCTAAGAAGCAACTTATATAGACCACCACAATTAAGGTTTTCCCATGGATATCATAATACTTAGTGAATCTCTCTTTATTCCTCCTTTGACTGTGCAGGTTATAAGACAATACTTGTAGTCACAAAAGTAACACTGGACATACTCACAAACATGTCCTAAAGATATCACCCTATCTTTAGTCCCGAATACAAATGATATGTGGCCAACTACACATACCATCTAAAGATAGAGATCAAACACAATAAATCATGGACACCAGTAATAAATCATCTTTATTTCATTTGATAATAGTGCTAGGGTTTCTCTATCTCCCCAAGAACAAAGGGAACTACTCACACATGGAAGCAATCAACAACATCATCATAATCAAATAGATGGATAAAAGTACGAGGATGAATCTAGTATAAACCACAATTCAATTTGGAATTACAAAAAAGATCGAATGTATGGAAGATGGGAGTAGCAATGGTGATGGAGATGAAGTGGTTGATGATAAAAGGAATGATGCGATGTCCTCCAATTATCCATGAAGTAGCAAGGATTTTCCCTTCTCGAAGTTCCTACCCCAGATCTCTCTCTGGCGTGTTATTTCGAGGCTAGAGGTTTCTGTGAATGTTGGATATCAGATCCATCTTCGCGAGGTCAGAGTATTTAATGAGGAGGGAACGCTGCCACATGGTACAGGCGAACGGTACGGGGAATCCCCGCCCATACCAGTGGTCGTTAAGCTCCCTAGAGCCTTCCTCTGCGTTTGCCAATCTCCTAGGTGCGAGGAAAAATCAATTAAATGACATATATCACTTAGAAATATCATATTACTGCATAATATGATAGTCCCAATTGATATGTTTACAAGAGACTTAGTAATACGAGATCCTGTTGAAACAAGGACAAAAGGTGCGCGCGAGCACAGTAAAATACCAAAAATCCTACTCTACTTGTGCAAAAACAAAAGGTAAATATGCTTCAATTTTGGACTCATCAACTTCCCCAAGCTAGACTCTTGCCCGTCCCCGAGCAAGATGGTGGCTTATGGACAAGGTCATTGATACGTCGGAAACGTATCTATAATTTTTGATGTTCTATGCTTGTTTAGTATCAGCTTTGCTTTGCTTTGTCTACAATTTGAGGTGTTTTTATATGTTTTCTGGTACTAACCTATTAACAAGATGTCATAGTGTCAGTTGCCTGTTTTCTTCTGTTTTTGGTTCCAGAAAGGCAGAAAATCAATATTCTTGGAATTGGACGGGAAAAAAAGCCAAAGTCAATATTTTACCGTGGGCAACACGAAGCCAGAATATGAGACGGAGGAGGCTCACCAGGGGGCCACACCCCCTGGCCGCACGGGTGGGCCCACCCCACGCCTGGGGGGTGCAGCCGCCCTGGTGCCCCCTTCCTTGCCTCTTCGCCTATAAGAAACCCCCGATGCCGAAACCCTAAGACCCGATCAAAATTCCATGAATCCGTCTGTAGCCGCCGCCACCATCGTCCCTAGATCGGGGGGATCTGAAGCTCTTCACGGCACCCTGCCAGAGGGGAGATCATCCCGGAGGCCTTCTTCTTCATTATGCCAGCCTCCGGTATGAAGCGTGAGTAGTTCCACCTTGGACTACGGGTCCATGTAGTAGCTAGATGGTTATATCTCCTCCTTGTGCTTTCATGTATAGATCTTGTGAGCTCCATTCATTATCAAGATCTAATCTATTTGTAATCATGCATGTTGTGTTTGTGGGGATCTGATGGATATTCAGATTACTATGTCAGATTGATTAGTGGTTTTGTCTTATTGATTCTATCATGTCTGTGTTGTTTGTGATCTTGCATGCTCTCTGTTGTTAGTAGCTATCTTGGCCAAGTAGTTGCTAGTGACTCCAAGATGGGGTATGCTCGATAGTGGGTTCATGCCTCTATTTTCCAAGGGAAGTGACAGAAATCTCTTTGGTGGTAGATGTGCTGTTGCCACTAGGGAGAAAACAACGGTCTCTTGTTCATGGAACAAGTGGATTGTTTACCTTACACACTTTGCTTAAAGCAGTTGTCTGTTGCTTGCAACTTAATACTGGAGGGGATTCGGATGATAACTAAAGGTGGACTTCTAGTCATATATGTAGTTGGATGGCGGTCTATGTATATTGTTGCATTGCCCAATCGAATCTCATAGGATCTTTTTGTCTAGTATTGCATTGTTATGCCTTGCTCAGTCCTGTCAATTGCCCTGCTGTAATTTGTTTACCCTGCATGCCATGTTTGTTTATCTAAGGAGAGCACCTCTAGTGAACTATGGACCCCGGTCCAATCTTTACCATTGATACATCCTCCACTGTTACTTGTTTACTTGTTGCAAACCATCATCACCTTCCACACCATATGTTTAATCCTTTGTTATAGCAAACTGGTGAGCTTGACAACCTCACTATTCGTTGGGGCAAAGTCTTGAGTTTGTGTTGTGCAGGTTTCAACGTTTCTTGCAACACCTTTGAGACGTTTCATTCCTCCTACTAGTTCGATAAACTCGGTTTCTTACTGAGGGAAAACTTGCTGCTGTGCTGCATCATACCTTGCTCTTGGGGTTTTCTGACGAAGCGCTCCACGTTGACGCAGCACCATCAGTCATCATGTTTATGAGGCACGAGTCATTACAATAAATGAGGCAAAAATTGAGACAAAATTACAATATCGGATATATAATTGCATCGTGAGTTATATCACACCCTCACACATCACATGATTTAGAAGCTTTTAGACCTTTTGTATCAATACGTTATAAGAAGCTTTAAGGGTTAAATATATTATAGAATCATCAAGTTCAAGTAGTTGAGCACTTAGTTCGAGTTATGAATAATTCATGATCATTCCTTGAGTTACTTTTTTCAATCTTGTACTTTTTCTTTGCCTTGAAATTCTTTGGTAGCTGAGTTCTTTTCTTTTTCATTCAACAAAATCACGTCAACATGTTTAATACTCTTTATGGATCTTATAGACTCAAAATTATGACTATAACATGATATCAAGATTTCCTTCTCTTAATTAATCAATACTTTGTTGTTGTGAAAGACCCTAAAATCATAACAGTGATACAAGTATCATAACACTCATCCTAATTCATACACATCCATATCCAAATGTGATAGCCTCCAGTCTGTAGAGCTCAGCCTGAACTACATCCACGGCTCCTTCCCCAAATCACTCGGTGACCAGCGCCTTCTCCGGGACCTCATCTTGTAGGACAATGAACTGGAGGGGACATCCCGGCGTCACTTGCCGGTGCTCGCAGGCTCTAGAACCTCATCCTTGATTACAACGGGCTCACCGGTGGCATCCCGTCGGAGCTGGTGAACTGTTAGGATCTAAACTGGTTATCCCTTGGTAGCAAAGAGCTCTCTGGACTAGTGCCGGCATGGCTCGAGCAACTAGGAAACCTCACAATCTTGAAACTGAGTAACAATTCGTTCACGGGGACAATACTGCCGGAGCTAGGAGAGTACAAGCGATTGGTTTGGATGGACCTCGTGGCAAGGGGAGCCTTCTCGAGATTGCCGGTGTCTAGTACAACGATCTGGACCGTGTAAAAATCAGTTCATGCGGCGATACCCAATTTGGGACGCTCGGTGTGATTATATAGTATAGGACATACACGGGTACAATTGCCTTTCCGTATATGGCTAGGACTTTTAACATACAAGACCAACTACAACCCTAATACGGGTTAGACTAGCACAATGTTTAACACTGACCCTCAATCATAACTTATCTAAGTTAAAATTGCGTCTAAAAGCCTCTAACTGTCTTGTAGAGAGTGACTTAGTAAAACCATCGGCTAATTGATCTCCAGAAGAAATAAACCGTATGTCCAAAAGTTTTTGAGCTACCTTCTCACGAGTAAAGTGATAGTCCACTTCGATATGCTTTGTCTTTGCATGAAACACAGGATTATAAGACAAGTATGTAGCTCCAATATTATCACACCATAAGCATGCAACTCTAGGCTGTGGCACACCAAGCTCCTTTAACAGAGTTTGCAAGAAAATAACTTCAACGGTGGCATTTGCTAACGCTTTATACTCAGCCTCTGTGCTGGAACAAGAAACCGTTGCCTGTTTCCTTGTACTCCATGAGATCAAGTTGGAACCAAAGAATACAGCAAAACCACATATAGATCTCCTGTCATCAGGACATCCTTCCCAATCAGCATCAGAGAACGCACTGACAAGAACATAATCAGACTTGCTCAGCCGTAAGCCTACTGAGACAGTCCCCTACAAATATCTCAAGATCCTCTTGACTGCCATCTAGTGAACTGTGGTAGGTGCATGTAAGTATTGATAGACCTTATTCACCAAAAAATAAATATCAGGTCTCGTCAATGTAATATACTGAAGAGCACCTACAATGCTTCTATAATGAGTAGAATCATCAGTACTCAACACCTCTCCATCCTTTAGGGACAGTTTCTCTGAGATTGATAATGGAGTATCAACTGTTTTGCAACTTTTCATGTTAACCCGAGCGATTCGGTTCTTTAGCATATTTCTCTTGAGAGAGAATAATACCATCACTCACCCTCTTAACTTCTATGCCCAAGAAGAAGTGCAACTCTCCTAGATCCTTCAGTGCAAAAGCCATACCAAGATCATGAAGGAGAGCATCAACAGCTAAATCTGAGGAGCTGACTACAAAAATATCATCAACATAAACTAACATAAAGATAGTTAATCCCCCTTTGTAGTAGAACAACAACAAAGTATCAGCTTTGGCTGCAGAAAAACCAATCTCTAGAAGTTTAGAACTAAGAAGAGCATACCACGCACGAGGATCTTGCTCTGATACCATGTAAAAAACGGTTTATGCGGCGATACCCAACTTGATCGCTCGGTGCGATTATATAGTATAGAACATACACAGTTACAATTTCCTTTCCGTATACGGCTAGGACTTTAACATACAAAACCAACTACAACCCCAACACGGGTTAGACTACATAGATTTCACTTTCAGAGAAAATGGCTCCATGATATTCTTGGACCTAATATTCAGCCAGCTCAATTCTGAGATCTCCATGGAGCTTGGAAACATGTACTACATCATGATCATGAATCTTGGGCACAATTTTCTCTCTGGTGTCATCCCTGGCGAGGTTGGAGGCACCAAGAATTTGGCTATGTTTGATCTGTCACACAACCAGTTGGAAGGCCCGATCCCTAGATCATTATCCACATTGGCATTGTCGGAGCTTGACCTATCATACAATAGGCTCAGTGGACCAACACCGACCCTTTAAACTCTTGCCACTTTTCCAGCGAGCCAGTATGAGAACAACTCTGGGATGTGTGGTTTCCCTCTGCCTCAGTGCCTACCAATTTTGCCACTCCGAGATGCATATCCCTCTAGTGCTACTTTAGCTCATGGTGATACATATCACTTGCTTATTTATCATAGGCATTGCTGGTATTGTTCTTTGCTTATACCTAGTGATCATCAAGAAATATAAGAAAGGTGAGGTCAGCACTTCTGTTGATGATCTGGCACACCTAGCAGTAGGCCATCAGTTAATCTCTTATCACGAGCTTGTTCGGGCCACTAATAATTTTAATGAAGATTACATGCTGGGATCTGGAGGCTTTGGGAAAGTATTCAAGGGCCAACTCAGCTGCGGTTTGGTGGTTGTTGTGAAGGTTCTTGACATGCAGTCAAAGCATACTATCAGAAGCTTCAACGCTGAATGAATGCAGTGTACTACACATGGCGCGACACCGTAACCTGATAAGGATAATCACCACATGTTCTAACATGGACTTCAAAGAACTGGTGTTACAGTACATGCCAAATGGTAACTTGGACATGCTATTGCACCAACCGCAAGCCGGAGAATGACAAATTGGGTTCGGCGAGAGGTTGGACATTATGATTGGCGTGCCAATGGCAATAGAGTATTTGCATCATGGATGATAGATCTATTAGGATCGCTAGGTGTCGATCTAGTGAGTGCACGGGAGAGATTCATGCCGTCGGCCTTTGGAGTTGAAGATGAGCTCGCCATTGAGCTCGACGGAGTGGTGGCGGCAGCGAGGTGGGTGCTTCCCGCCGCTACAGCGCAAGCCGATCGATGGCTAGGGTTTTGGGGGTTTTCGGTGGGGAGAGTGGGCACGACGAACCTTTGCGTGCGTGCCCCCAGCCCCAACCTCTTTATATGCGCTGTGCAACATGGGCCCACCAACGATAGCGATGTTGGGAGCCCCCGATCAGGGCGCGATACTAATCTGTTCGGGCCGTTGGGCCGAATCATGGGGATATCAAACTAACATTCTCCCTCTTGATCTCATCTTTCATTCAACTTATACTTTGGCACCCATTTCATCATAGATCAACATATAGAGCATGTCTCGTCATAATGGTCAGTTACGCACCATAGCTTCAACAACCACTATACACCTCTCTATTTTGAAACAGATTCTTGTTCTAGGCCCTTAATATCCAGGTACCATAGGCTTTCCCTTAAACCCATGCCGGCTAAGTGTTCTCTGAACACACTGGGTGGTAAGCCTTTTGTGAGCGGATCCACGAGCATTTATTTTGTACTTATATGCTCTAAACTTATGGTATGATCCTGGATTCTTTCTTTCACAACATAAAACTTAATGTTAATATGTTTGGCAGCAACACTTGACTTATTGTTGTGAGCATAGAATACTGCTGGCTCATTGTCACAGTATATTCTAAGTGGTCTTTGAATGTTTTCCACCACTCTCAACCCGGGTATAAACTTATTTAACCAGTTTGCCTGCCCCGTGGCCTCATAACATGCTACATACTCAGCTACCATCGTGGACGATGTCATGATGGTTTGCTTGGAGCTTTTCCACGATATAGCTCCACCTGCGAGAGTAAATATATATCCTGACGTGGAATTTCTTTCATCTACATCTCCCACATAGTCTACAGCTGAATACCCTTCTATCTCGAGGGAATCAGTTCTTCTGTATGTTAACATGAGGCCTTTTGTGCCTTTTGCATAACGCAATTCCTTCTTTTTTTTCCAGTGATCTATCCCTGGATTACTTTGAAATCTGCCAAGTACCCCGGTAACAAAAGCTAAGTCAGGGCGTGTACATACTTGAGCATACATCAAGCTTCCGACAACAGAAGCATATGGATCCGCTTTCATTTGATCGATCTCATATTGGTTTCTGGGACACTAAAAATTCCCAAATCTATCGCCCTTGACTATAGGAGCAGGCGTAGGATTACATGCATGCATATTATACTTCTTCAGAGTCTTCTCTAAGTATGCCTTCTACGATAGCCCTAAAACCCCCTTTTCTCTATCTCGGAGAATTTCAATTCCCAGAACGAATGAAGCTTCTCCAAGATCTTTCATATCAAAGTTCGAGGACAAGAACTTCTTTGTCTCCAATAGTAAACTAACATCACTACTAGAGAGTAGAATCATCCACATACAGGATAAGGAAAATGAATTTCCCATTCTTGAATTTTGCATATACGCAATTGTCCTCCTCATTCTCATCGAACCCAAACTTTCTTATTGTTTCATGGAACTTTAAGTACCATTTCCTGGAGGCTTGTTTTAATCCATAAATGGATTTCTTCAGACGACATCCCATACGTTCTTTTCCTTCCATGATAAAACCCTTGGGTTGTGCCATGTAAATTTTTTCTTCCAAGTCTCCATTTAGGAATGCCGTCTTTACATCCATCTGATGCAATTCTAAATTATAGTGTGCCACTAAAGCCATTATGATTCTAAAAGAATCCTTACTTGAGACTGGAGAAAATGTCTCATTATAATCTATTCCTTATATTTGGGTGAAGCCTTTAGCAACAAGCCGTCCTTTATATCTTTCAATATTCCCTCTAGAGTCACATTTTGTTTTGTAGACCCATTTACAGCCTACTGTTTTGGCTCCTTTAGGAATTTCTTCTAAATCCTAGACTTTGTTACTACTCATGGATCTCATTTCATCTTCCATGGCTTCAAGCCACTTTGATGAGTGAGCACTTTTAATGGCTTCTTCAAATATGGTGGGATCACCCTCCATTTGAACTTCTTCACTGACATAGATTTCAAAATCATTAGGAATAGCTGGCTTTCTAGTTCTTTGAGACCTTCTAAGGGTCTCGGCTTCTGGCACATTCTCTGTGTGGGGCTGCAGCTATCCCTAATGTGTGGCAACAGGGTATTCATTTTCATTCATTGTTGCCATAGGATAACTAACAACGGGTGTCACATCGACATTGTCATGTGTCGGTGCAGCAGCAGGTATCGAGAAAAATGGTTCTTGAATCATCGGAGTGGGTGCATGCACCCGCTTCTCCTCAAGGTTGATTTCTCGGGATACCGTGCTCCCCCTGATCATCTGATCCTCCAAAAACACAGAGTGTGTTGTTTCTACAAACTTAGTAATTATGTCTGGACAATAGAAACGATAACCTTTCGACTTGTCTGGATAGCCAATGAAATGGCAACTTATTGTCTTAGGATCTAACTTCCCAAGGTTTGGGTTGAAGAGTTTTGCCTCAGCTGGACAACCCCATACTCGCAAATAATTGAGTGAAGGTTCGCGACTAGTCCATAACTCATATGGTGTTTTAGACACCGACTTACTGGGAAGTCGATTAAGTATGTGAATGGCGGTTTTTAACGCCTCCATCCACAAACCAACCGGTAAGGTGGAGTAACTTAACATGCTTCTCACCATATCCATCAAGGTATGGTTACGTCTTTTAGCTACTCCATTCTGCTGAGGCTCGCCCGGTGTTGAATACTGGGCAACTATGCCATGTTCCTGTAGAAACCTTGCAAAGGGTCCAAGAACTTGGCCATATGGTGTATGCCGACCGTAGTATTCGCCTCCACAGTCGGATCTTACTACTTTAATCTTTAAACTATGCTGATTTTCATCTTCAGCCTTAAATATCTTGAATTTATCCAATGCTTCTGAACGCTATTTAATTGGATAAATATAGCCATAACGCGAATAATCATCCGTGAATGTTATAAAAGAGTCATAGCCATCCACATATGTCACAAGAAACAAACCATATATATCCGTATGAATTATTTCTAAAACTCCTGTCCTTTTTTTGGCACCCTTCTTAATATTCTTTACAAGCTTTCCTTTAATGCAATCGATGCATTGCTCTAAATTTGAAAATTCTATAGATGGTAGAATTGATTCTTTTACTAAGCGTTCTATTCTCCCCCTCAAAATAGGGCCTAAACGATAATGCCATAATTTCGAAGAGACATCATCAATTATTTTCCTCTTACTCTTTCCATTCAGGGATGAGGAGGCATTCTCATTCTCAGCGCTTAATGCATTCACATTCTCACAAAGTGATAACAAATAAAGCCTGTCTTGTCTGAAGGCAAGACCAACAGTCTCATTATTAAATTTGATCTTACATTGTCCATCAATAAAATGGCAAGCATAAAAACAATCATCTAAGCGCGATACACTTATTAAGTTTTGATGCAAAGAGGGTACATAAAGCACATCTACTAGTAAAATTACAAAGCGATTTGATAACTCTAATGGGAGATCTCCAATGGCTTCGACTTCAGCTTGGACGCTGTTTGCAACTTTAATACTTCTTTCTCCTCTTTGCAGGGTCCTTCTCATATGGAATCTATGTAATGAATTTGCAACATGAACAGTCGCACCTGAGTCAATCCACCAAGTAGATTTTGCATAACTTAAAAATAAGGATTCATCAACAAAAGTAATTAAATCCTCACCTTGTACATATACTTCAGAAAAGCCACACAGTCACTCATGTAGTGGCCTTATGCTTGCACCACTTGCAGGTGTCCTTGTCCACCTCCATGCGGCCTAGAAGAAGAGGGATGCCCCTGAGGTTTCCCTTGTGGCTTGGAACCCTGAAAGTTCCTCTTCTTGGTTGGGCTTAAGTAGTTCACAGAATCACCAGATTTCCCCTTAAGCCTCTCTTATTGTTGTACGCACATGACCATCATCTTATCAATGCCCCACTTTTCTGGCTGTGCGTTGTAGTTCACAGCAAAATATTCAAATTGACTTAGCAGTGAGGCAAAAATCAGATGAATGATGAACTCGTCTAGAAGCTCCATGCCCATGGTCTTAAGCTTGGAAGACATGTTGCTCATTCACAATATATGGTCCCTTACTCCACCACTAGTGTATCTTGTAGTAACAAGTTTCTTAATGAGAGAGCTTGCATATGACTTTGAAGACACAGTAAACTGACTCTCTATCTTTTTTAGGTACTCACTAGCAGTGCTACACTCTGGGATTGCTCCCCTTATAGCTTCCATAATGTAGCTCTTAATCACCATCAAGCACTTTCTATTGGACGAGTCCCACTTTGCACGATCAAGGTCGTACTTCATTCTTATTGGTGCATGATCATGGACCCTTTTGTTGAAGTCCACTTCACTTTCTTTTTCACTCCTCATGGGGTTGACGAGTTCTATGGGACAAGTCTTAATGAGTGCCAAGTCGAGGTCAAGCTGAGGCAGTCCCATCTCAATCTTCTCTCGCCATGAGCCGTAGTTCCCTCCATTGAGGGGCTCAATAGCCGAGATGAAACTCATAGGATTGCCTGAAAGCAAAATATCAATAAAATGAGTTAATTCAACGTTGGTTAAATTAAAACATGAAATTTCTCAATATTAATTCTACATCACCGTTGGACAGAAATAGAACTAATAGTGATGAAACCGACTACTCATAGTGAAAATTTTACTAACAATGATTGGTCATCAAATAAAATCATCACTCTTTAGAAAAATTGATTCTCACTTTACTGCATTTAAGCAATTACTTTTTACTATTTGCAGCGGAAAAACATGAATTAAAAAATTCATCAACTTTAGATTTTACAGACACTTTACTTTTAGTTTATTATTTTTTTACACAAAATTTCGTTGGACAATTTTTCGATAGAAAAAACTATGTCAAAAACAATCAAAACAGATAATAAATCTGCCCGGAAAAAGCTTCTGTAAAGAAGAAAAAACCAAAACTGGGCGGCCCTTAGTGTCCCAGTCGTGGCCCAGCCGCACTCTCCTCTCTGCCGCATGTGGGCGACGGCCAAAACGGCCTAGCGGCCAGCCAGCGGCCCGCGTGCTCTCTCTGCACGCCGCAAGTTTGGCGTCCCGCAGCCCGCAGCGGCCCACAGCCCAGCTGCGTCCGGTGCCGCCTGCTCCGCCTGATCTCAGCCGTCTGATGCCCCTGACCTATATCGGACGGTCCAACACGCGTCGCGCTGGAACAAAACGGCCGCGCCGCGAGCCCCCTGTAACCCCAACTCATTTCGCCCCCTCCCACTGCCCCGCTCGGTGTCGCTCTCTGGTGGTGGCTCCGCTCTCTGCGAGCAAGGTGAGCGGCCGCACCGCCCGGCACGACACCGGCGGCGAGCCCCTCCCTCTCTCCAGATGCGACCCGCCTCTCCTTCCTTTCTCTCTACCTATCCCTGGCGGCTGTGCAGCTTGATTCGAGGCGAGGCGGAGCCTCCCTGCGAGTGGGGTGAGGTGGCTGCGCCGCCCGGCGTGACGCCGGTGGCGAGCCCCTCCCTCCTCTTACAGAGAGCCCTGTCCCCTCTACTTCCTCTTTCTTCATGCCCCCGTCCACTCCCCACCACCCCTCGCAGACGCAGCGAGTGGAGAGCAGGAGAGCAAGCATCGGCACCCCTGGCTCCTTGCCGACGAGCGCCTCCACCCGCGGGTGGGAGCGCCACCGTCATGTGGCCAGCGGTGGTGCCCTGTGTCGGTGGTGGCTGATTTACTTTTCTGTTTGGGGATTTCTTTCTTTGTTTTCGTTTCTGGAGCAAAAAAATCGGGGTTTTCTGTGGGATTTGGGGATGGAAAAAACGGGATCTTTCGTTTCTCTGTTCTTTCCCCCGAAGGGTAGGTTCTTCCCGAAAGTTTTGGTTGGATCTTGGGTTTAGGGTTTCGATCTAATGGGGGGTTCTTCTTCCCGATGCCTCGGCTTGCCGATGCGCATCGGGATCGAGAGGAACGGCGCGGCCTCACGGTGGCGCTTCTAGAAACCCTACCCCCACTTGCTTTTCTTTTCGGAATTGCTACTATCTCAACTAGATCAACAAGACTAGCTTGCTCTGATATCATTGATAGATCTTGACGAGGTTTAATCTCATCAATGCCCATTGTTATGGACTTGGGTTTTGGAGAAGATGGGGATGCTGGAGATCGTGGAACGGTTAGCAAACAAGCAACACGGGGACACAAGGTTTACCCAGGTTCAGGCCCCCGGAGGGAAAACCCTACTCCTGCTTGTCTGCTCTTGATTACGGCGGAACCGAAGGTTACAGGGTTGCGCAGATGCAATCTAGCGTGGAGGTGTGTATGCGAAAGTATGAGAGAGAGATCTAGGTCGTGCCCTCCTAGCCTTTATATAGACTCAGGCAGGTCCCGGGCATAGACCTAGTCGGTTACAAGTTCTAGGGTTTTACCCCTTTGAATTTCCTATATGCACTAGTCTTGCTCTCCAAGGATCCGAAGGCGTCATGGGCCTTGGCCACCCGAAAATCTTCATGGGCCGGCGTACATCTGCCGTGGGCCTTCCTTGGGCTGGACCAGGTATGCTAAGATCACGTACCCGTAGGGTATAACCATGTCAATAGCCCCCGAGTGATTAGTCGAATCGTAGATTCGGCTGAGGACTCTTCAATCCTTCGGGTGCAACTATGTATTAACAGTATGTGTGTAGGGATTGTTGATGCGTGTGCCTGACTCACCCGACGGATCAGGGTCAGTTAACTGTCTTAGGAAGAAATAACACGATCTTCCTCAGGTTCGAGTCCCTCAACTCGAACCCGAAACATAACTGGCGTAATTCGACTCAGGCCGCGGAGGACTTATAGGAGTGGAATTCCAGTGATTTTAACTGATGTACCCAACGCGTCCGTCGGGATTTTTCATCGCGCCTGCTGGGACGGGTTTATACTAGCAGAGCACAGTCGTGTGCGTTGCCAGGCCATCAGATGATATCTGTAGGTCTTATCTTTGTGTCGCAGACACAGCATCCGAATGCTTATCACCGCGGAGGTGTTTCGGGTGGCCAAGGAGATCGTTGCTCACTCAGCGTTCTGTTGGGGGCAGAGTTGCCGAAAAGTTTTTGCATTGTGATCCGAAAGATCGCAGTCGAAGAATTCATAGGGTGCGCGACCAGCGCTCCCTATGGGAGTATCCCCCGAGTGTCTGTTCGAGTCGTACACTCGAGCGGAGACTTTAGTTCAAACATTGTTTAGTTGTTAAGTCCGTAGGACACAAAAATTTTCGAATGCTTAAATCCATCCTCCCTATGGGAGTAGCCCCCGAGTCCGTAGTGGAGTCGTAGACTCGACGTAGGACTCGAAGAAATAGTTCGTTTTTATTCATCTTTCGGGTGCGCGGCCAGCGCTCCTAATAGGAGTAGCCCCCCGAGTATTTAGTCGAAACGTAGATTCGAGTGAGTACTCTTAGCTTTGAGGCCGAAGAAATTGTAGTTGTTGCTAGTATAGCTTTTGATGACATCAGTGCTGACGATCAATGACCTCAAGCGTCTGCTGCGCCAGAGATGACTTGACTGGACGAACATGGGTCCCACTTGCTGACCATGAATTGACCGGTCACGCGTGGCGTGGAGATAATTACAGCGTCTCCTCGATTTCCGCGCATAGTGGACGGCGTGGTAACGACGGTTCGTTGTGATGCTGACACGTGTATGGCCAGATCTGCCGTTGGCGTTAGGTCTTCTTGATGAACGGTTGCCGTGCGTCGTCTTCGCCGTTATAATCATTGGGGAAAGCTGCAGTTTGTTTTTCACCGCATCGATTCTTGTTTTCACTGCCTCCTTGTGCTCTAGAAGTTCTTGATGCGCGCTGGAATATCCTTCCACATTTCCGTCTTCCCTTCTGCGCTCTCACCGCCGGCGCCGTCGTAGCGCGATGGGGAAACCGAAGAAGTCATCATCTGTAGTTGGTACCAGCGCCGCCGGAGGAAAGAAAGGCGCCACCGCTACCCGTGTCACCGACGGTGGTTGGCGGCGATGAGAGACGCGGGAGAGTGACCTCCGCAAGCTTCGCGAGCGGGGCTTGATCCCGCAAGATAGGGAGGCCGTCAGACTCCCCGGCAACGAGGTAATCCCCCGTCCCCCCGCTGGGTATCGGGTTATGTTTCTCGCCTTCATTATTCGTGGGTTTTCCTTCCCAGTCCATGACTTCCTTCGTGGGCTGCTCTTTCTCTATGGCATTCAGCTGCATCATCTTTCACCTAATTCTCTTCTTCACATTGCTTGTTTCATCACTTTCTGCGAGTGCTGGCTCGGCATCGAGCCGCACTTTGGCCTCTTCCGGAAACTTTATTCCGTGAAGAGGCAATCTGGTTCGGATGGTGTTTATCCCATTGGGGGTTGCATCATCTCCCTCAAGCCCAATTTGCTTTTCTTTTCCTTTTCCATGCACGAATCTGTCCAGTACTGGCGGAGGCGATGGTTTTATATTCGCGACTCCGTAGTGCCTGGGCAAGATTTTGGTCTTGTTCCTTTCGACCCCTCCCAAAAGATTGAGCCGAAAAGGTCTTGGAAAAACAAGATCTTGGATGGCGAGGTGGCAGAGATAGAGGCGCTATATCGTCGGGTGGAGGATCTCCAGTTGATTCCGGAGAAGGAAGTGAATGGTGTGGATATCATCCGCACCTTCCTCGAGCGTCGGGTGCAGCCACTCCAGGCTAGGGTGCACCCAATGTTCCTTTATGTTGGCCGGCGTGATCCGACGAGGGTTTCGGCTGAGAAAATCTCCGAGGGAGATCTTGACAGGGCCCTTCGCTTGCTGCTGAAGTTCAAGGCCGGAGAGAAAATCCCGGGGAAGTCGCTGACTCCTCCGTTTTCTTCTTCGCTTCCTGTTCCACAGGTGTAGATCCGTGCGCGTAGCGCTATTTTTCGACTCCATTGTTTTGTATTTATTTGCTGACAAATTGTTCTTCTCTTGTGCAGAGCTTCAAAGTACCGGGTATGTCGCCTCCACTACCCGAAGTATACCCGGATGCTCCGGACAATGATTTGGTGGATTCCATGTCCGAGCTGCCGTCGGCGCGATCTCCGGCGGAAGATGCCAACGAGTCGAGCGAGGACCACACACGCAAGCGATCACGGAGCTCCAGCGAGTCTTCGGATGCCTCGACTCCTCCGACTCCTAGGAACCCTCTGTGCCTTGAGCGTCACAGTGACGGGCATGGAGGCTCTTCTTCTCCTATTCCTGCCATTCCTGTGCGGGCTGTAGCGCCGCACCCGCCAGCGAAGCGGAAGAAGGAAGAAAAGAAGGAAGAGAAGAAAGAAGAGAAGAAGGGGGAGAAGAGAGCCCGAAGGACTCCTCCTGTCTTCGACCTAAGCTCACTGGACTCGTAAGTTTCTTTTATACTGCTGTCTTTTTCCTGTTGACTTTTGTGCTTGTGCTGATTATTTCGTGTGCAGGCATTCCTCCCACGACTCCTCCAGCGATGGTGCTCGGGAGATGATGGGAGAGTCGAAGGTTGCGTCTCCTCCTCCTCAGATGGTGGCTACCTCTGAGGGTGCTGCGCCGGTCCCTTCTCCGCAGGAAGCTCAGGTGGTTGCGCCTCAGAAGGCTGCGAGCGGGCCTTCGGAGTCGCCATCGGAGCATGTAAGTATTCTATTTCCTGCTACGAGGGGAGCCCCCGAGCGTCTGAAATTTTTTTCTTGTCTTGTTCTTTCTTCGAGTCGTCGAGGGGAGCCCCCGAGCGTTTTCGTGTTCGAATTTTGCTTTTGTTCCTTCATGTTGGGCGCAGCCCCCAAGTCCTTTTCCTTACTGGTAGTTCTTCTTCCTGCAGCCTTTTGTACAGGATGCCAAGCGACTGGTGCAGGAGCGCCTGGTGCTGGAGGTCAACCTCCGACAGCTTCAAGGTACCTGGATGCTTTGGTGCTTCTTTCTTTTTGCATTATTGTCTTGCTTTCTGACGCTTGTATGTTTTGAATGCAGAGGAGCATAACACTTCCCTCCGTGAGATTGATGCTCTCAAGAAGAGCCTTGGTCAAGCGGAGAAGAAGGCCGAGGACGCCGCTGGTGCGAAGGAGCGCCTTGAGCTGGAGCTGGCCAAGGCAGCCGAAGCTAAGGAGCGTCTGCAGCAGGAGGCTACGGACCGCGAGGAGCAGCTTGCCATGGCTGCGACTGCGCGTGAAAGAGAAGTGGCGGGCAAGCTCATGGCTGCTGCCAAGGCTGTTTCAGGTGAGTACCTTATTTTTGCTCCTTTCTTTTTGTTTTCTTGTCTTCTTCTGTGTTACTTTCTTCATTCCTTCTCTTTTTGTCTCAGATGCCGCAGACATCGAGTTTGACCGCGGCGCTCTGGAGCACGGGAGTGCTCTAGATGATGCTACTACAGCGGTCGAAGATCGCTGCAGCACCATCGTCAACTCCCTTGCCAAGGCGAAGGAGGTCCTTGGCCGCTTCTAGAAGGAGCTTGTCCCCAAGGGCGTGGCCCTTGATGATGTTGATGCCCTGGCGGAGGCTTTGTCGGCCGAAGCGCTTGCGGCGTACAAGCGCAAGCAGAAGGGCATCGGCGCGTCCGTCGGGCTGGCGATGGCCTTGGCGGCTGGAGTGGAGCTGGACCTTCCCCAGATCACCTCCCGGATGCCGACAACCGCGGATGGATCCGAGGTAGCCTTTGCTACCTATTCTGCTCGCTGCAAGCGATATGGGCCAAAGCTCATTGATCTGCTGTCCGAGTATGCGCTGCGGCAACAGGGGAGGCCAAGGCGAGGCAATCCGGTTCCGAGGCTACTCAGGGTGCCGCGTCTTAGGCGTTGTAGCTGTAGGATAGTTTGTAATCTTCTTTTGCTTGTAATTATGTTGAGGAACAAAAATCATTGTGCCACGTAGTGGCCTTTATATGCTTAATGTATTTTGTTGAGTTGTGCTCTTCTCCGTCTGAATGTTTATGTCCTTTTCTTTTCTACTGCTCTAGGTTCCTTCGGGTGCTGATCCCATTGACACCTCGCCTGCAACGCGTCAGCGGCCATCTTTGGATGATTCATCACAACTTGCTTTTCTTCGAGACCGTGTTCGTAGTCTTGAGGAGTTGCTTGGGGTGCGTGGCCACGCCGATGTTTGGAAGTCCAAGGCAGAGCGTGGTGTAGCCAGAGAGGAATACTTGATGGCGGAACTGCTTCGGCTGTCTGAGAAGCTTCAATGTAAGTTGTCTTTGTTTCGAGCTGCAGATCAGTTTTCGGATGCCCCTGCTGGCCTTGTGTCTTATTTTGTGCGAGTGTCGCAGGTGCTAACCTTGCTCCGAGGGAGTAGAAGGAGCGTGTCGCTGTTCGGGTTAATTGCTTGACTCAACAAGACATGGAAGCTGGCGGTTTCTTCTGGATGGATCGTGACCGTGCCGTGGCTCTGGCAATGGTGCAGGATCGCGTTCACCAAGTATCGCGGGTGCTTCGCCAAGTGCAGACGTCGCTCTCGTCAGTTCTACATGTGATGTTTCCTCTGGATGCTGTGCCAACATCCCTGTCCGGCCTTCTGTCTAGATTTAGGAGCGTGACTCGCGTTCAGGAACTAGTGAGGCAGCAGCTTGTTGCAGGGGTGAAGGCAGCGTTGTCCCTTGTTAGGCTGCATCGACCTGATGTAGATCTGTCTGTTGTAGCAGCTGGGCCACCTCTTCGGCCGGACGGTGGCGAGTGGGATATGCATCCGCATTATGCGGCTGTAAGGCAGTATGCCGAACAGGTCGTAGATTTGTTTGAGCAGCGTGCTCAAGTTATTCTTCAGAATAGGTAGTACCTGTAAAAGAGATAGATGTAAAATTTGTATATTTCGACTGGGCGTGTTGTGCCCTTTGTTATAAAGGTTTGTTTATTGTGAGCATGCAGTGCTTTGTTTGAGTACGTGTCCTTTTTGTTTGCCTGACGTTGCCAGCTACTCAGGTGTACATGTGTGATCCTCTGCCGATGAAATCGTGAGGTGGGGGGAGCCCCCGAGTGCGCTTGTAGCAGAAAGTAAAGTTGCAAATAGCGAAACGAAATTGTGGGGCGAGACACTTAGATTTATTTATATCGTAATGGAGGAAGTACATTGTTCGGCTGGATAGCCTTGGCTGAAAAGCCTTATTGAAAGTAAAGGGGTAGGTAGCTAGGGGTAGAATCGTCACAAGTGCGCGATGTTCCATGGGTTGGAGTATGCGACTCCTGTTGGAGATATGCCCAAGAGGCAATAATAAATGTAGTTATTATTATATCTTTGTGTTTATGATAAATATTTATATTCATGCTATAATAGTATTAAACGAGGAAACATTAATACTTGTGTGATTTGTAAACTTAAATTGAAGTCCCTAGTAAAGCCTCTTTATAATACTAGCTTGTTGGTTGATAAATGATTGTGGTTTCCCTATCATGAACATTAAGATGTTATTAACAACAAGATCATATCATTAGGAGAATGATATGGTGGACATACTCCTATAGATAAGCGTAGCATAAAGATCAAGTCATTTTAATAGTTCAATTGCTATATGCTTTCTGATACATAGTAACCTAATTCCTTCGACCATGAGATCATGCATATCACCTTTACCGGATGGATGCTTTGATGACATCAAACACCACACCGTAACTGGGTGGCTATAAAGGTGGCATTGAGTGTTCAGAAAGTATTGGTTGAGACACATGGATCAAGAGTAGGATTTGTCCATCCATATGACGGATAGATATACTCTGGGCCCTCTCGGTGAAATGTCATCCAATTAGCTTGCAAGCATGTGACTGGCTCACAAGGGATCACATATCACGGGAACGAGAAAAGAGTACTTATCGGTAACGAGGTTGAACTAGGTATGCAGAGATACCGACGATCATAACCTCGGATAAGTAAACTATCGTGAGACAAAGGGAAATTGGTATCGTATGTAAGTGGTTCATTCGATCGCAAAGTAATCGTAGAAATATGCGGGAGCCATATGAATTTCCAGATTCCTCTATTGGTTATTGTTCGGAGAAGTGTCTCGATCATGTCCGCATAATTCACGAACCGTAGGGAGACACACTTAAGGATTTGACGTTGTTTGAGTAGTTATGGAATGATGAGAAAGAGTCCGAATGTTGTTCGGAGTCTCGAATGGGATTCAGGATATCACGAGGATATCTGGAATGGTCCGGAGAATAAGATTCATATAAGGAAAGTCCTGTTTCAGAGTTAGGGAATGGTTCCGGTGTTTTCATCGGGAATGTTCTAGAAGGTTCCGGAATGTCCGGCACTCCGGAGGGAAAGGGTACATGAATGTGTTATATCAAGTTGATATGATTGCATCATGTACTAAGTGTCATCGCTGAACAAAATAGAGGATTTAATCAAATCCTTGTTTGAAAAGTCAAACGCCCATTTGAAAGTCAAACGGCTAATTTTGGAAAGTGGAGAGGGAGGTGGAAACCGAGTTGGGGAGGAGTTCCTCCCCTCCACCGCCGGCCCACCTCCAAGCCGAGTTGGGGAGGGACTCCCCTCCCCTTGGCCGGCCCCTCCACCTATATAAGGAGGGGCAGGGCTCCCCTCCTAGACACATAACTCCTCCGCCTCTAAACCCTAGCCGCCGGTGCCGCCACCTCCACTGCAGCCGCCGCCACCCTAGGCCAAACCGCCGCCACCGCCTAGCTAACCCTAGCCGCCGGCTTGCCCCCTCCTCGGCGTGTCTAAACCCTAGATCGTCGAGGGCTCTCTCATAGTCCACCATACTCGCTCCGGCTTAAGGCGAAGCCCTGCGAGATCTCCCCTCTACTTCCGGTACCACGCCGTTGTGCTGCCGGAATCGCGAGGAGAGTGCTACAACCTCCGCTGCCTGCTGGAACAAGGGAGAGGAAGGTCTTCGTCGAGTACCGAACGTGTGACCGACTGCAGGAGCACTGCCGGAACACAGCGCCGGAAGGATCGTCTACGCGATCTTGAGATCGGGAAGAGTACGACTACATCACCCACGAGAATCCGCTCTCGTTAAATGCTTTGGAATCTTCGAGGGTGAGTTATTCCATCGACTCATTGCTGCAATCTAGTAGATAGTTCTTGGCTTGTTTGTTTGTATGCGATAGAAATTTTTTGTTTTCCATGCTACGAAACCCTACAGTGGTATCAGAGCCGTGTCTATATGTAGATCTGTTGCACGAGTAGAACACAATGGTCATTGTGGGGGTTGATGCTTTTATTGTCGATTGCTTCTTGTGTACTTTGCATCTTGCGGGATGTTGGGATGAAGCGGCCCGGGCTAACCTTACATGACATCGTTCATGAGACTTGCTCCACGCTTGACATGCAACTTGTATTGCATAAGTGGATTTGCGGGTGCCTGTTTCTCCTAGCATAGTTAAGATCCAATTTACAACGGGTGATTAACAATACTAGTATCAATGTTGTGGTTCATGTTCGTAAGTTAGAACGACACTTATTGAAAGCCCCAAACCACGTAAAACATGCAGAGAAAGTAGAGGCGTCTAACTTTCTTTTGCAGGGGTGTGCAGTGATGTGATATGGCCATGATTGTGATTATATTTGATGTATGCAATGTTCCTTATTGTAAGTTGGCAACCGGCAGGAGCCATATGGTTGTCTTTTATTTATGTTAAGACCCGCGTGTCTATTCAAAGTGGTTGTAATAGTTGAAACCGGTGGACGACAACCATGGAGAAGCGTCATTGACCTTGATGCAATGCCGGTGATGATGGAGATCATGTTCGTGCTTGAAGATGGAGATCGGAAGCACAAAGAAGAAAGGCCATATCATATCACATATTATGAATTGCATGTGATGTTAATCCTTTATGCATCTTGTATTGCTTAGTAGACGACGGTAGCATTATAAGATGATCCCTCATGCACATGAATTTCAAGTCATAAAGTGTTCACCCTTAGTTAGCACCGTTGCTAAAGCTTGTTGTTTCGAAGCACCACGTGATGATCGGGTGTGTTAGATTCCGCAAGTGTATACAACGTGAGCAAGCCAGATTTGCTCATGCGGAAACTAAGGTTTGATCTTGACGAGCCTAGCATGTACAGACATGGTCTCGGAACACGGACCACCGAAATGTAAAGCATGAATCATATAGTAGATATGATGAACATGTCGATTGTTCGCCATTGAAACTATATCAACTCTCGTGATGATCGGTGTTGATGTGGTGGATTTGGTTCGTGTGATCACTAAAACAATGTGAGGGATATTGTTTTGAGTGGGAGTTCACCTAGATTAATTTTAACTATTAATTTGAACTCAATTTGTCATAAACTTAGTCTAAACTATTGCAAATATGTTGTAGATCAATGGCAGCCCCTACCATCAATTTTAATGCGTTCCTAGAGAAAGAAAAGTTGAAAAACAATGGAAGCAACTTTGCGGATTGGTTCCGCAATTTGAGGATTGTCCTCACAGCTGGTAATTTGACCTATGTGCTGGATGCACCGCTGGGTGACCCACCTGCAGCTGATGCTGCCGATGAAGTAAAGAATGTTTACCTCACTCGGAAGACTCAGTACTCCACAGTTCAGTGTGCTATCTTGTATGGTTTAGAATCGGAGCTTCAGAAAAGGTTTGAGAATTCAGACCGATATGATATTGTCGAGGATCTCAAATTGATCTTTGAGATTCATGCGGCAATTGAAAGCTATGAGGCTTCTGAAAAGTTCTTTAACTGCAAGATGGAAGAGGGCAGCTCCGTCAGTGAGCATGTGCTTAAGATGTCTGGGCACGCAAACAAACTTCAAAGCTTGGGTATAGTGATTCCTAATGCTTTGGGGATTTACCGCGTCCTCCAATCACTACCACCAAGTTACAAGAACTTTGTGATGAACTACAACATGCAAAACATGAACAAGACGTTGCCAGAACTCTTTGCCATGTTGAAATCTGCAGAAGTGGAGATCAAGAAAGAGCACCAAGTGTTGTTGGTCAATAAGACCACCAAATTCAAGAAAGGCAAGTCTAAGCAGAAGGGACACTTCAAGAAGGGTGGTAAGAAAGTTACCACGCCAACGAAGAAGACCAAGGCTGGACCTAAGCCTGATACTGAGTGCTTTTACTACAAGGGAGAAGGTCACTGGAAGCGGAATTGCCCAAAGTACTTGGCGGATTTGAAGAACGGCAACATCAAGAAGAAAGGTATATCTGATATACATGTTATTGATGTGTATCTCACTAGTACTCGTAGTAGTGCCTGGGTATTTGATACTGGTTCGGTTGCTCATATTTGTAACTCGAAACAGGTGCTGCAGAATAAACGGAAGCTAGCGAAAAACAAGGTGACGATGCGCGTGGGAAACGGATCAAAGGTTGATGTGATCGCGGTCGGCACGCTACCCCTTCATCTACCATCGGGATTAGTTTTATACTTAAATAGTTGTTATTTGGTGCCTGCGTTAAGCATGAACATTATATCGGGATCTTGTTTATTGCGAGACGGTTACTTGTTTAAGTCCGAGAATAATGGTTGTTCGATTTATATGAGTAATATGTTTTATGCACATGCACCTTTGATAGATGGTCTATTCTTATTGAATCTCGATAGTGGAAATACACATATTAATAACATTGAGGCTAAACGTTTGAAATCGAGCGATAACTCGACCTATATGTGGCACTGTCGTCTTGGTCACATTGGAGTGAAGCGTATGAAGAAACTCCATTCTGATGGACTTCTTGAATCACTTGATTTCGAATCACTTGAAAGATGCGAAGCATGTCTGATGGGTAAAATGACTAAGACTCCATTCTCTTGTATGATGGAGCGAGCTACGGACTTGTTGGAAATCATACATACCGATGTGTGTGGTCCAATGAGTATAGCATCGCGCGGTGGTTATCGTTATGTTCTTACCTTCACGGATGATTTGAGTAGATATGGGTATATCTATTTCATGAAACATAAGTCCGAAACATTCGAGAAGTTTAAGGAATTTCAAAGTGAGGTAGAGAATCAACGTAACAAGAAGATTAAATTTCTATGTTCTGATCGTGGAGGTGAATATCTAAGTTACGAGTTTGGCGAGCATTTGAAGAAATGCGGAATACTTTCACAATTGACACCGCCGGGAACACCACAGCGTAATGGTGTGTCCGAACGTCGTAATCGAACTCTCTTAGATATGGTTCGTTCTATGATGTCACTTACAGATTTACCGCTATCATTTTGGGGTTATGCATTAGAAACAGCCGCATTCACTTTAAATAGGGCACCATCTAAATCCGTTGAAACGACCCCATATGAATTATGGTTTGGGAAGAAACCTAGATTGTCGTTCCTTAAAGTTTGGGGGTGCGAAGCCTATGTAAAGAAGTTACAGCCGGACAAGCTTGAACCCAAAGCGGAAAAATGCGTCTTCATAGGATACCCGAAGGAAACTATTGGGTATACCTTCTATCATAGATCCGAAGGAAAAATCTTCGTTGCCAAGAATGGATCCTTTCTAGAGAAGGAATTTCTCTCGAAAGAAGTGACTGGAAGGAAAGTAGAACTCGACGAGGTTGTCGAACCTTCTCTCGAAATTGCAAGTAGCGCAGCACCGGAAGAAGTTCCTGTGGTGCCTGCACCAATTAGAGAGGAAGCTAATGATGATGATCATGAAACTTCGGTTATAGTTGCTACAGAGCCTCGCATTTCAACGAGAACTCGTACCACTCCAGATTGGTATGATCCCGTTATGAGTGTCATGTTGGTGGACAACACCGATGACCCTAAGACATATGAGGAAGCGATGATGAGCCCAGATTCCAATAAATGGCAAGAAGCCATGAAATCCGAGATTGGATCCATGTACGAAAACCAAGTATGGACTTTGGTGGACTTACCGGATGGCCGAAAGGCTGTCGAGAACAAATGGATTTTCAACAAGAGAACAGATGCTGATGGTAATGTTACTATCTATAAAGCTCGACTTGTCGCAAAGGGGTTTCGACAAATTCAAGGAGTTGACTACGATGAGACTTTCTCACCAGTAGCGAAGCTAAAGTCTGTGAGGATTATGTTAGCAATCGCTGCATATTATGATTATGAGATATGGCAGATGGATGTAAAAACATCATTCCTCAATGGAGACATTGATGAAGAGTTGTATATGATGCAACCCAAAGGTTTTGTCGATCCTAAAGATGCTAAACAAGGTACGCAAACTTCAACGGTCCATTTATGGATTGAAGCAAGCATCCCGAAGTTGGAATCAACGTTTTGATAAGGTGATCAAAAGTTTTGGTTTTATACAAACTTATGGAGAAGCTTGTATTTACAAGAAAGTGAGTGGGAGCTCTGTAGCATTCTTAATACTATATGTAGATGACATATTATTGATTGGGTATGATGTAGACCTTCTTAATAGTGTCAAGGAATATTTGAATAATAGTTTTTCAATGAAAGATCTTGGCGAAGCAGCTTACATATTAGGCATAAAGATTTATAGAGATAGATCAAGACGCCAAATATCATTGTCACAAAGTACATATTTGGACAAAGTTCTAAAGAAGTTTGGAATGGAAGATAGCAAGAAAGGGTTCTTGCCCATGTTGCCCAATACGACCTTGAGTAAAACTCAAAGTCCGACATCGGCAGAAGATAGAGAAAGGATGAGTAAGACTCCCTATGCCTCAGCCATAGGATCTCTAATGTATGCCATGCTATGTACTAGACCCGACATTGCATATGCTGTTAGTTTAACTAGCAGATATCAAAGTGATCCAGGAGTGGATCATTGGACAGCAGTCAAAAACATCCTTAAGTACTTGAGAAGAACTAAGGATATGGTTCTTTCTTATGGAGGTGATGAACAGCTCGTTGTTAATGGTTACACCGATGCTAGTTGGAACACCGATCCGGATGATTCTAAATCACAATCTGGATACGTATTTATTTTGAATGGTGCAGCAGTTAGCTGGAGGAGTGCAAAGCAAAGCGTTGTGGTGAGATCTTCAACTGAATCGGAATACATGGCTGCTTCGGAGGCTTCACAAGAAGCGATATGGATGAAAGAGTTCATTACAGAGCTGGGTGTGGTTCCTAGTGCGCTCGACCCAATGTCTATCTACTGTGATAACATGGGTGCCATAGCCAATGCGCAAGAACCAAGGTCACACAAGAAGCTGAAGCACATCAAGCTACGTTTTCACGCTATTCGAGAACATGTCCAAGATGGGGACATAAAAAGATTTTCAAAGTACACACAGATCTGAATGTGGCAGATCCGTTGACTAAACCTCTCCCGAGGGCAAAACATGACCAGCACCAAACTGCCATGGGTGTTCAGTATATTACCATGTAATCTAGATTAGATGACTCTAGTGCAAGTGGGAGACTGTTGGAGATATACCCAAGAGGCAATAATAAATGTAGTTATTATTATATCTTTGTGTTTATGATAAATGTTTACATTCATGCTATAATAGTATTAAACGAGGAAACATTAATACTTGTGTGATTTGTAAACTTAAATTGAAGTCCCTAGTAAAGCCTCTTTATAATACTAGCTTGTTGGTTGATAAATGATTGTGGTTTCCCTATCATGAACATTAAGATGTTATGAACAACAAGATCATATCATTAGGAGAATGATATGGTGGACATACTCCTATAGATAAGCGTAGCATAAAGATCAAGTCATTTTTAATAGTTCAATTGCTATATGCTTTCTGATACATAGTAACCTAATTCCTTCGACCATGAGATCATGCATATCACCTTTACCGGATGGATGCTTTGATGACATCAAACACCACACCGTAACTGGGTGGCTATAAAGGTGGCATTGAGTGTTCGGAAAGTATTGGTTGAGACACATGGATCAAGAGTGGGATTTGTCCATCCATATGACGGATAGATATACTCTGGGCCCTCTCGGTGAAATGTCATCCAATTAGCTTGCAAGCATGTGACTGGCTCACAAGGGATCACATATCACGGGAACGAGAAAAGAGTACTTATCGGTAACGAGGTTGAACTAGGTATGCAGAGATACCGACGATCATAACCTCGGATAAGTAAACTATCGTGAGACAAAGGGAAATTGGTATCGTATGTAAGTGGTTCATTCGATCGCAAAGTAATCGTAGAAATATGTGGGAGCCATATGAATTTCTAGATTCCTCTATTGGTTATTGTTCGGAGAAGTGTCTCGATCATGTCCGCATAATTCACGAACCGTAGGGAGACACACTTAAGGATTCGACGTTGTTTGAGTAGTTATGGAATGATGAGAAAGAGTCCGAATGTTGTTCAGAGTCTCGAATGGGATTCAGGATATCACGAGGAGATCCGTAATGGTCCGGAGAATAAGATTCATATAAGGAAAGTCCTGTTTCGGAGTTGGGGAATGGTTCCGGTGTTTTCATCGGGAATGTTCTAGAAGGTTCCGGAATGTCCGGCACTCCGGAGGGGAAGGGTATATGAATGTGTTATATCAAGTTGATATGATTGCATCATGTACTAAGTGTCATCGCTGAACAAAATAGAGGATTTAATCAAATCCTTGTTTGAAAAGTCAAACGCCAATTTGAAAGTCAAACGGCTAATTTTGGAAAGTGGAGAGGGAGGTGGAAACCGAGTTGGGGAGGAGTTCCTCCCCTCCACCGCCGGCTCACCTCCAAGCCGAGTTGGGGACGGACTCCCCTCCCCTTGGCCGGCCCCTCCACCTATATAAGGAGGGGCAGGGCTCCCCTCCTAGACACATAACTCCTCCGCCTCTAAACCCTAGCCGCCGGCGCCGCCACCTCCACTGCCGCCGCCGCCACCCTAGGGCAAACCGCCGCCGCCGCCTAGCTAACCCTAGCTGCCGGCTTGCCCCCTCCTCGGCGTGTCTAAACCCTAGATCGTCGAGGGCTCTCTCATAGTCCACCATACTCGCTCCGGCTTAAGGCGGAGCCCTACGAGATCTCCCCTCTACTTCCGGTACCACGCCGTTGTGCTGCCGGAATCGCGAGGAGAGTGCTACAACCTCCGCTGCCTGCTGGAACAAGGGAGAGGAAGGTCTTCGTCGAGTACCGAACGTGTGACCGACTGCGGGAGCACTGCCAGAACGCAGCGCCGGAAGGATCGTCTACGCGATCTTGAGATCGGGAAGAGTACGACTACATCACCCACGAGAATCCGCTCTCGTTAAATGCTTTGGAATCTTCGAGGGTGAGTTATTCCATCGACTCATTGCTGCAATCTAGTAGATAGATCTTGGCTTGTTTGTTTGTATGCGATAGAATTTTTTTGTTTTCCATGCTACGAAACCCTACAACTCCAGATTCCACGTGCTTTAGGCGATAGGCGCCACCTGGGATGACTTCGGTGATAATGTAGGGTCCTTCCCATGGCGACTCGAATATCTTCGGTCGCTCTTGCTTGAGTTGCAAGACGAGGTCTCCTTCGACGAAGGATCTTGGGCGTAGCCGGCGGCTGTGGTAGTTGCGGAGACTCTGCTGGTACACCGCTGATTGAGCTGCTGCTACGTCTCTTGCTTCGTCGAGTGTGTCGACGACGTCTTCGAGTGCAACCATGAAGAACGGTGTGTAGCCGGTGGAGCTGTTTGGTGTTGTACGCAAACTCCATAGGACGGATGGCAGCTCTTTCGTCCAGGCTCCGTCTTTTCGTTCGAGTGGGCTCATGAGGCGCTTCTTGATGCCAGCGCCGATTAGGCCGTTGGCCTTTTCGACCTGCCCGTTCGTTTGCGGGTGAGCCACTAAGGCGTATGTGATGTTGATCCCGAGGCCTTCGTAGAAGTCTTAGAATTCTTTGGAGATGAAGTTTGATCCATTGTCGGTGATGATGCTGTGCGGTACGCCGAACCTGTAGACAATGGACTCAAAGAACTTGACGGTGGTCTTGCCCTTTTGGTTAGTGACCGGCATGGCTTCGACCCACTTGGTGAATTTGTCGACTGCGACTAGGAGGTAAACGTGCCCCCCTTTCGAGGACTTTGGCAGTTTGCCGATCATGTCGAGGCCCCATTGAGCAAAGGGCCAGGCTATAGGTATGGGTCTGAGCTCTGACCCGGGTGCGTGCGGTTTATCGGCGAACCGTTGGCACCCGTTGCATCTTCGGACGATGTCCTTTTCATCGCTCATGGCCGTTGGCCAGTAGAATCCTGCTCGTAGAGCTTTGGCGACAAGGGAGTGGCTGCCTGTGTGATGGCCGTAGATGCCCTCGTGGATGTCTTGGAGGATGGCTTTCCCGTCACCGATGGTGACGCACCTTTGTAGTACACCCGTAATACTGCGCTTGTACAGCTCGCCATTGATGATGGTGAAGGCTTTTGACCGACGAGATATGCATCGGGCATCTGTCGGGCTGTCAGGCAGTTCTCCGTTTATCAAGAACTGGAGGTACGGTCGCGTCCAAGTTTCTTCGACTGCCATGACCTGCATCAGGTTGACCATAGCGACCTTTGTGTCCAGTTTCTCGAGTCCTTCGTGTCCTTCGGGCAGCGTAGCCCCCGAGTGTTCTACTTCTTCGGGTGATCCCTTGGGGAATTTCCGCTTGATGGATGGCACGCAGATCTGTTCGAGGAACACACCCGGTGGCACCTTTGCGCAGGTGGAGCCGATGTTGGCGAGTCTGTCGGCTTCCTCGTTGCTTTCTCTTCCAACGTGCCGAAGCTCGCAGCCGTCGAATTCTCCTTCGAGTGCATTATAGAGAGCGCGGTACGCGATCATGTTCTCGGCGTGTGCGTCGCACTCGTTCATCGTCTGCTAGACGATGAGGTTGGAGTCACCGTAGATGACCAGGCGCGTTGCGCCGTAGATCTTTGCCATCCTCATGCCGTGGATGAGGGCTTCGTATTCGGCCTCGTTGTTGGAGGCTCGTAATTTCATCCGGAGGACGTACTTCATCTGGTCGCCCTGCGGGGAGGTCAGTATGACCCCGGCTCCTGCTCCAGCTTCACGCTTGGAGCCATCGAAGTGCATTGTCCATGACTGCGACATGTCTGGGATGTCTGGCAGCTGCAGCTCCATCCAATGTACGAGGAAGTCCGGGAGGACTTGAGATTTGATTGCGAGTCGCTTCTCGTAGATGATGTCCAGAGGTGACAGCTCAATGCCCTACAGGGCCACGCGTCCTGTGGCCTCTGGGTTATTCAGGATGCTGTTCAGGGGTGCCTCGTTGACGACCATCACCTGGTGCTCCTGGAAGTAATGGCTCAGCCGTCGAGCCGTCATGAACAAGCCGTAGGCGAGTTTCTTGTAGTGAGGGTATCTCTGCTTTGTTGGTGTTAGTACCTCGCTGAGGTAGTAGATTGGGCGTTGGACCACTAGCACGGTGCTGACCACCTGGTGTGTGGCTGCTATGTACAGCAGCAGAGGCTCGCGCTCCTTTGGCGTGACCAGGACGGGCGAGGTGGAGAGAAGCCGTTTGAGGCTTTCGAACGCATCGTCGGCTTCAGGCGTCCACTCGAATTTATCTGTCTTGCGTAGCACCTGGTAGAATGGCAGGGCCTTCTCGCCCATGCGGCTGATGAATCTGCTCAGCGCCGCTATTCGTGCTGCGAGCTGCTGGACACCCTTGAGGTTTTTCAGCTTCTCCATCGCCATGATGGCTCTGATTTTCTTCGGGTTCGCCTCGATCCCTCGTTGAGAGATGAAGTACCCAAGCAGCTGACCCGATGGGACGCCGAAGGCGTACTTTTCAGGGTTGAGTTTGATCCTGTAGCGATCGAGATTGTCGAACGTCTCGCGGAGATTGTCGATGAGTGTCCTTGCCTCCCTGGTTTTGATGACTATGTCGTCGACATAGACTTGAACGTTGCGACCGATCTGGTCCTTGAGGCATGCCTGCATGCATCGCTGGTACGTGGAACCTGCGTTCTTTAGCCCGAAGGGCATTGTGTTGTAGCAGAACACTCCGTACGGTGTGATAAATGCCGTTTTCTCCTGATCTTCGACCTTGAGTCGAATCTGGTTGTAGCCTGAGTAGGCATCGAGGAAGGAGAGTTTCTCGCAACCTACAGTCGAATCGATGATCTGATCGATCCGAGGAAGAGGGAAGTGGTCCTTTGGGCAGTGCTTGTTTAGCGACGTGAAATCCACGCACATCCGCAGGATGTCCGTGTCCTTCCTTGGGACCATCACTGTATTTGCAAGCCACTCGCTTTCTTTGATTTCCCTGATGAAGTCTGCAGCGAGTAGTCTATTGATTTCTTTGCCGATAACTTCGGCCCGTGGCTCGGACAGTCTCCGGATGGACTGCTTGACGGGCTTGGTGTCTGTAAAGACGTTGAGTGCGTGCTCGACGAATTCCCTGGGAACTCCTGGCATGTCCGCAGGACACCAGACGAAGATTTTCCAGCGCTCACGGAGGAATTCGATGAGCGCGCCTTCCTATGCGGGGCTGAGGTCGTTGGCGATCAGCGCCGTCTTGGAGGCATCCGTTGGATGGACTTGCACCTTCTTTGTGTTGACGGTGGAGTCGAAAGATATGTCAGGTGCGTTTTGTCGTGCGACTAGGGGTGCCCCATTGTCCGTCACCTCGCGGAGCCTTAGGAGCTCCTCCTGCATGCTGAATGACTGGGAGATTCTGTTGAAATCTCTATCGCATTGGTCCGATCGGGTGAAGCTCTCGTGGATTGTGATGACGCCCTTTGGTCCTGGCATCTTGAGTAGCAGGTATGCATAGTGTGGGACAGCCAAGAACCTTGCGAATGCTACACGCCCGAGAATGGCGTGGTACTGTGATGGCCAGTCCACCACTTCGAATTCGAGCCGCTCCAGCCGGAAGTTGTCCGGCTTGCCGAAGATGACGTCGAGCCATATTTTGCCCAGGGGGAATATGCCCTTCCCTGGAACGATGCCGTGGAACGTTGTGTCTGACTGTTCCAGGCTGCACTGCGGGATCCGCATTGCTGCTAGAGTGCTTGCGAACATCAGGTTGATGCCGCTGCCGCCGTCCATGAAGACGCGACTCATCTCGAAACCTCCGATCTGCGCCTCCAGCACCAGGGCAGCATGACCTGGGCGAGGGATCTGGCAAGGGTGATCCGAACGACTGAACGTGATGCAGGACTCCGATCCGCTGAGGTACTTAGGGATGGCGGGTGGAGTTTCCACGGCCAGGTTGATTTGTCGGGTGATTTTCTTCTGCACCCTATTCGTGGGGCGCCCCTTCTGGATCATCAGTGCTCCTTTCGGCTGGGGATACCCGTTCCCAGCGTTGTTCTGTGCTGGTGCGACTGGTTGGTTCGGGCCTCCAACAGGTGGCGGTGGAGGAGCTCCATGTGCTATTTCACCTGACGCGGGTGCATTTCCGAACGCAGGGATTGGGGCTTGCTGCCTCATCTGCACCATGCTTTCGCTGAGTTTCTGGAACTCGCGGTAGTCCTTGAGCATGTGGCTCGCCTTCTTTTTGCCATCCTGCTTGTCGATGTAGAAGTGGATGGTGCATGGACCCGAAAGATTTTCGTATGCTGAGGGTCCGTTATCGCGGTCGCGGCGTTGCCACGACTACGCTGGGCGTCCCCCATCGCGGAAGTTTCCTCCGCTGTTGCGGTTGGCGTCGTTGCGGCGATCGGCGTAACCAGCCGCGACCATGTCAGGTCCGTCGCGATCGTCGTAGACGCGCGATCTTCTCTTGCTACGGCGCTCTCGCTGTCGACCATAGTCGTCTTCTTCTTCCGATTGTGCTCGGTGAATGGAGTCTTCGCCGTCAGCCCACCTGTTGGCGATGTCCATGAGGTGGTCGAGTGTTTTGGGCTTGACGCGCCCAAGTTCCTCCTTGAAGTCTTGGCGCTTGACGCCGTCCCTGAAGGCGTCGATGGCCCTCTCTTCGGAGATGTGGGCTGTGGAGTTCTTTGTGTTGGACCAGCGTAGTATGTACGGGCGGATGGATTCGCCCGTTCGTTGAGTGCAGGATCACAACTCTTCGATTGAGGCGGGCCTCTTGCTGGTGCCCTTGAAATTTCGGATGAAGCTGTAAGCTAGCTCATCCCAGCTTCGTATGGACCCTGAGGATAGGCTGCTGAGCCAGATTCGGGCTGTGCCTGTCAGCTGCAGTTGAAGGCATTGCATGGCAGTCTCTTTGTTTCCACCGTGCAGTTTGACGGATGATAAGTGGTCGCTGAGCCAAGCCTTTGGGTCTTGAGTGCCATCGAACTTCGGAGTATCCGAAGGAAGCTTGAAATTGCACGACATCTTCGTTCGCCGAACGGATCTGCTGAAATATCGGGCTCCGCAGAGTTCTCCTTCGTCTTCGTCCATCTCAGACTCAGACGAGCATGCACGCTTAGCTCGTGCTTTGTCGATTTTTGCGTTGCGTGAGCGCGTCTCTGGCGTCGTAGTCGCGGTTGCGCTGGCGCGAACTCTTCTTCCTTCGAGGAAGGTCATGTTCTTCTTCTTCGGATGAAGGGGTGGGGCTGCGGTCGAACCTGACTGGCGCTTTCTTCTTCGGCTCCGTGGGAGCTTCCTGGTGGAGCGCAGCTCCGACGAGTCCAAGTCCGGTGAGTGCGGACTTGTGCATGGCCCTCTTCGGGTCTCCCTCTGGAGGTGGGTGAGCTGCAAGGTACGCAGTGGCTGCCATGATCGTAGTCTGCGGCGTTTTCGGGATGACGTTGCCGTCGGTATCCATCTCCATGAAGGATGTGTGGAGGGTTCGGGTCACCTCCCGGCGCTCCTTGGGGTCCATGTTCTCCACCCGAGAGCGGTGCTTGTTGCCTTGGTTGGCGTTCGAGCTGGAGCCGATGCCCATGGCAGAGAGCGCAGCTCGTCACGCGCTGGACTCTGAGGCTGCTTGCTTGCGTTTGTCGAGCACCTCCTGCATCTTGACCTGCTTCTTATGCTCCTCGATCAGGAGCAGGTGGTAGGCCATCAGCAGATCCCGGGAGGAGTCTGCAGGTAGGACTATGTTGCCTGCCACGGTGTTGCGGGCTTGGGCCCATCCTTCTTTGCTAAGGAGGATGACATGGCCGTTGTTTTCCCCTTCGGGTGGGGGGGGGACTGGCTTCTTCTATTCCCGCCGTTTCGTTCTGGCGGGTTAGGTGGCGGGTTGGGCGGCGGGTTGGGTGTTTGCTGATCCACGTTGCTCTGGATGACTACGGCCAATTGGTAGCGCTCGTAGATTGGTCCGCTGCTGCCGTAGCTTTCAGATCCGGAACCGTAGGTCCCTGCATCCGATGGCGGATCGCACAGTTCGTAGTTGCAGCTGCTGCTGTCGTAGGAATCATCTGTTGATGATGTTGTGAGTAGCACGGGGTGTGGGGTCCATGAAGCGGGCCTGATTGATGGTAGGGTCACCCGCTCAGGGAGGCGGAGGGTGCCAGTTTGCCCCACCTAGAAGCAGAAGCTCCCGAACAGGACTTCGAGTCCATCGCCTACGGGCTCGAAGTCCTTCATGGTGGCCGGTGAGTGGGAGGTGAAGTCGAAAGCGCCGAAGAGGAGATGACTCTCCGTCGCTGCAGAGTTGTAGATCGATCGGGTTGGGACCGTCACGACCGCACAATCAGCGTCCCCAGCTCCCACAGACGGCGCCAATTGATGAGGTTTAATCTCATCAATGCCCATTATTATGGACTTGGGTTTTGGAGAAGATGGGGATGCTGGAGATCGTGGAACATTTAGCAAACAAGCAACACGCGGACACAAGGTTTACCCAGGTTCAGGCCCCCGGAGGGAAAACCCTACTCCTGCTTGTCTGCTCTTGATTACGGCGGAACCGAAGGTTACAGGGGTGCGCAGATGCAATCTGGCGTGGAGGTGTGTATGCGAAAGTATGGGAGAGAGATCTAGGTCGTGCCCTCCTAGTCCCGGGCATAGACCTAGTCGGTTACAAGTTCTAGGGTTTTACCCCTTTGAATTTCCTATCTGCACTAGTCTTGCTCTCCAAGGATCCGAAGGCGTCATGGGCCATGGCCACCCAAAAATCTTCATGGGCCGGCGTACATCTGCCGTGGGCCTTCCTTGGGCTGGACCAGGTATGTTAAGATCGCGTACCCGTAGGGTATAACCATGTCAGATCTATTAGGATCGCTAGGTGTCGATCTAGTTAGTGCGCGGGAGAGATTCATACCGTCAGCCTTTGGAGTTAACGATGAGCTCGCCATCGAGCTCGACGGAGTGGAGGCAGCGGAGAGGTGGGTGCTTCCCGCCGCTACAACGCAAGCCGATCAGTGGCTAGGGTTTTTGGGGTTTTCGGTGGGGAGAGTGGGCACGATGTACCTTTGCGTGCGTGCCCTCGGCCCCCACCTCTTTATATGCGCTGCGCGACAGGGGCCCACCAACGATAGCGATGTTGGGCGCCCCTGATCAGGGCGCGAGACCAATCCGTTCGGGCCGTTGGGCCGAACCGTGGGGAGATCAAGCTAACAATGGATACCATGAGGTTGTTTTGCACTACGACTTGAAGCCAAGCAATGTCTTATTTGATGAGGACATGATTGCGCATGTGGCAGACTTTGGCATTGCAAGGTTACTATACAAATTGACGATAGCTCAACCATCGCCTCAAACATGCCCGGTTCGATCGGGTATATGTCACCAGGTACCTAATTAGAACTACATATACCTTGTGTCGTGGTATTGCACGGCAGATGCTACTGGGGGTAGCTTACATAGAGGGAGCAAGGCGACGTAGGAGAATCCGGGAGAGAGATTAGCACACGATGTACCCAGGTTCACGTCCCCTTGGTGGAGGATCGCTACGTCCTGCTGTCAATCCAGTATATGATCATAGATTGGTTTACAAGGGAGTCACCGGAGGCGGTGGGAGAGACTAGATCTAATATGACAGAGGAGAATATGCCCCATGGGGGTGCCCATGGTGGCTTTATATATGCAGCCAGTTAGGGTTTACAAGTGCTAGTGGGCTTTGTATTCAAGTCGACGTCTTGGGCCTTCAGTCGGCGCCACTCGTCTGGGTCTAGCATGCACCAGTCGCTGTATTGGGCGAGTCGACCCGCTCCGGGCTAGGTTTCAGTCGGCTCGATCCACCTGGCGACTCCGCTTCGTGGGTATACCCCGATTAGTATTCCCCCATTAGTAGTCCCCGAGCGCGTTGTCGATTCGACACGGGCTTGAGGCAGGACACGGAGAGTCTTGACGATGGGTCGTGGCGAATCGGCGACGAGATCTTGAATAGAGAAATGAACCGTGAAGCTGGAGGCAGTCGGCGTGAGCCAGTTGGTGATGGCCAGTTGGTGAAAGACGCAGGGTGTCAGTGAAGCCGCTAGTTGCGGCGAGTTCCCGAACATGGAGCCTGCCGAGTCCCCGAGCGTGGCGAGTGACGAGGTCGAGCGACCGGCGAGTGCCAAGTCTCCGAGCGCGCCGAGTGGCGAAGTTGGGCGACCGGAGAGTGGCGCTTTCTGTAGCGCGCCGAGTCCCCAAGTGCGTTGAGTACGCGAGGGCGAGTCCGCGGTGGCGAGTCCCTGAGCGTGTTGAGTACGCGGGTGGAGAGTCCGCGGTGGCGAATCGACAAGGGCGAGCCGCGGTCGTGGAACCACGAGCACACGCAACATGACTAGGAGTAGTCCCCGAGGCTCGAGTTGGCTTGTAGAGGCGACTTGAGGCTCTTTAGAAATGCATATTCTGAAGATAGTAGTGGTTGCTGCCGGGCATGACGAGTGGCGAGGTCGAGCGACCGGTGAGTGCGGAGCCCCCGAGCGCGGCGAATGGCGAGGTCGAGCGACCGGCGAGCGCCGAGCCCCCGAGCGCGGCGAGTGGCGAGGTCGAGCGACCGGCGAGCGCCGATTCCCCGAGCGACGAGGTCGAGCGACCGGCGAGCGCCGAGCGCGGGGAGCGGCGAGGTCAAGCAACCGGCGAGCGACGAGTACCTGAGCGCGGCGAGCGGCGAGGCCGAGGGACCGGTGAGTGCCGAGTCCCCGAGCTCGGCGAGCGGCGAGGCCGAGCGACCGGTGAGCGCCGAGTCCCCGAGCGCGGCGAGCGGCAAGGCCGAGCGACCAATGAGCGCCGAGTCCCCGAGCGCGACGAGTAGCGAGAAAGACACTGTTTTGCTAAGAAGGAGGAAAAAGTATGACTGCAAAAAGGTGTATTTATAAAATATATTGAACATTTGTAAGCCGTGCAAATATTAGATGTTGAAGAAAATGCACTTTTGTTATGTGGATCGATAGGTAGTATGTAAGGTTTATACGTGTTTTTTCATGAGTAGGCAGACCTCCAGCATCAAACGCTTGCCTAACAGGAACGCGATGCCAGACTATTGAACCTAGAGACAAGGTCGGCCTTTTGGTACCTAGCCTCACTATTTCGACGGGCGCGAATAAACAACAGATAAAACTGAAACCGATCCTAAGTATGATTTTGGTCCCTAAAAAGGGTCATATGCGACAGCATGGTCGGATTTAAAGAATGAATGGAGGTGCATATATGTTTTGAGCTCATAGCATGTATGAGTGTAATGAAACTTAGCTGTTAGCATGGCAAGTCTGCGACGGCGAGTCCGCGACAGGCGAGTCCCCGAGCCTAGCGAGTCCGCGTATAAGTATGTCCGTGTTTAGGGAAGTTCCGGAGCACGGCGAATTCTCCACAGGTGAACCCGCGACCGATTGGTGCGGCGCCTCGGTGAACTGTACATTGCGGCTTGGATTTCCTCGTATTTGCAGAGACAAGACGATTGATTAATAGAGATATGACAAAATATAATAATTAAAATAAGCGTGAGCTAAGAAAATGATTAGCCATAGCGAGTCGTTGCTGGCGATAGATCAGTTGTTCATCGAGCGTCGCAACAGCACGTCCGACTAAGCCTTCGCAGGTCGGAGCCATGGCGGCGGAGTAAGTTAGGGTGCTTTAGCGACGTGTGCTCGCGTGCGCCGCTTAAGGCCAAGCCTCAATTCCCGGTCGCCTCATGTGGTTGTGCAATGAACCGATTTGTCACTCAAGCGCCCCAAACAATGGGTTGATCATGCATAAGTTTCATATAGGCGTTAGTGTCGATGATTAATTAAACAGCCCAATAAAAATAAGTGAAAACAGACGTGTAGCAGAGTCTTACGCACTCGTCATCAATCTCATGTTACAGGACTAGATTAAATAATGGAGAAAATCATGCACACACTTAAGATCGATCAGGTACTACACAATTAGATTAAATAAAGAGGGGAAGCACGCACTTTACCGACCGATCTGGTGCTATGCGACTGAATCAAATATTGGTGTTAGCTTCCGTACTAAGCTTCTCGCTGTGCCCGCAGCCCATGGCCGTATCGCGTTTAACCGACTGTGATCTGGCCATGGTCGATGGTGAGGGATCCCGTCCGGATTATCACTCTCCATGCACCACTAGCCCCACGGTGGGCGCCAACTGTCGTGGTATTGCATGCCAAATGCTACTGGGGTAGCTTATGTAGAGAAAGCAAGGATGTACCCAGGTTCACGTCCCCTCGGTAGAGGATCGCTATGTCCTGCTGTCAATCCAGTATGATCATAGATTGGTTTATAAGGGAGCGCCGGAGTCGGCGAGAGAGACTAGATCTAATATGACGGGAGAGAATATGCCCCGTGGGGGCGCCCCTGGTGGCTTTATATATGCAGCCAGTTAGGGTTTATAATTGCTAGTGATCTTTGTATTGAAGTCGACGTCTTGGGCCTTTAGTTGGCGCCACTCGTCTGAGTCTAGCTTGCACCAGTCGCCGTATTAGACGAGTCGACCCGCTCCGGCCTAGGTTTCAGTCAGCTCGATCCAGCTGGCGACTCCGCTTCGTGGGTATATCTCGATTGTTATTCCCCCATTACCTTGCTTAATATTGCCAGTTCTCTTTTGGACAGATCAATCATGTTCTAACATTTGTTCATATTTTTCTTATGTAGAATATGGATCATATGGACAAGCATCGCCAAAGAGTGATGTTTTCAGCTATGGGATAATGCTTCTTGAAGTTATTACAGGAAGGAAGCCTACAGATGCTATGTTTGTCGAAGACTTGACCCTTCGGCGATGGGTTCACCGGTTATTTCCTGCACAGCTTGGCCATGCCTACTGGAAGGATTCTCTTCATGGTGTGACCTGCACGATAGCTCTGTTGGGCGGGTGTTTGAAATTGGTTTGCTTTGCACCAACGACTCGCCCAATGAGAGGATAGACATGAGCGACGTGGTCGTGAGGTTAAAGAATATCCAAATGGAATACACCAAATGGACATATACAGAGACATCGTCAAATCAAGTCCAGCACAATGATTCATGACTATTTAGCTTCGACCTATGTATTTTGTTTTCATGTATTTCGGCTTCTTTTCTTTCACCCGTGGTTTTTAGAACAACTTTTGGCTATGTGTATCTCAGTTATGCAGAGGCCTAGTATAATACTTAATTTTTTAAGTACTTCCTTCGACTCATATTAGTTGACTTTAAATGTCTAGATTTAGATGTATCTAGACATGTTTTCGTGCTACATACATCTGAATTTAGACAAATCCAAGTCAACTAATATGGGTTAAAGGGAATAATAAAATATCCATTATTAAAAAAATTGTTGGCATAAAATATTTTTGTTACATGTCTGTCCACTGCACTAATATTCAGACCATATGTTTGCGTGGGTGACAACCTTGCCGTTTTAATTTCTACCTGGCTGATTTGCCCTAGCGAAATGTTCAGCCCGAACTCGCGGAATGCGATGCACAAATGTTGTGAGCATAAAGGCTAGAAGAATTTTTCTTTAAAAAAAAAACTAGTGAATTATGTAGAGTGGGGTCAGAGAAGATCTACGAAGGACATGTCCAACATTACTCAGCGAAAGCAAACCACGAGGCGGAACCCCCCTCCCCCCCTCCCCTGTGCGTCCCCCACCTCCCTCCCCTCCTTGAGAGTCGACTCGCCTGACCCGGGCCAATCCGAGGCTTCTCTCCACGGTGATGCCGGCTGGAGAAAGCTAAGGAGCGGCGCCGGATTCAGTAGTTTAGGATTTAGGCTTAGATCTAGTGGATGTTGTCCCCCAGTGGCGATTTGGAGTAGGTCGCCGAATCTCATCGGCCGGATCTGGCGCGCCCATAGCTCTCTCTCCCTCGAGGCACTGCTCCGGTGGCAAGAGTGGCAAGATCGGAGCTAGAAGCTTGGCGTCTCCAGGAATAAGGCCGTCTTCCCCCTTCCCTGGAGGTCTTCCGCTCTGACGCTTCTCCACGGCGCCAGACGGTCGCCGGTGACGTCACCCGTCAAGATTCCAAGGTGGAATCTGGACGTTGACGACGAAGCTAGTGAAGCCTTCTTCAATAAGTGGATCGAGGTCGCTCCTGCTCGACAACACTGCCATCTTCTACGCCCACCTCACCGAGTCCGTGGTAGGTTCTCTGGTTTTGATGGTGGGCCGCTTCTCACTAGGTGGTGTTGGTGTGCTTCCTCTGCTCTGGTGTGGGTCTCCCATCTGTCTCTCCTCTTCTCCTTGTGCTCCATGGTGGAGATAAGGGAAGTTGTTCACGGAGAAGATGCTCACCTAGAGCGGATTTGGGGTCCAAGAACCTTTTTTCCTGGGAGCTTACTCTCTGCGTCTGTTTGGAAGACGTTGAAATCATTGGCCAAGAAGGCTCTATCCAAGTCAGTATGCTCTGACAACGCTTCAACCTCCATAGCGAGGCCCTCTTCGAGCTCTGATGCTGAGTGCTTCGCCGGGTCGGTGGCAAGTGGTATCGTCCCCGTCGCTGTCCATGGCTGCAGCATCCTGGGCTCTCTGCTCCACAGTAGGGAAGATGAAGGGCTAAAGTGTAACTTCCAATCTTTTAGCAAGGTCCTTTCTACAAATGTAAGGATCTATGTGTTATTTTCTCATTTAATGGGATCCTTTGTAATAATCTTGTACCCCCTCTGCAATATCAATAAAAGGTTCTAGCCCCTTCTAGGTCGCTCCGTGTTTTAAAAAAAAAACTTAGGGCAAGCCTCATACCGAGTTGTATTACTTTTTTTTTCCTTTAGAAAGCCTTAGTGAGCTGTACATGTCATATAGTTCTGCAGTTGTGGAGTGATGTGTTAGCACGGTTAGTCTTTTTTTAATAAATGGGAGCCATTTTCGTCAACTGAAAGTGACCTTTGGAAAGATGGAGGAGACATTGGGCGATCTCGATGATGATCGTGGTGGTGATCTGCCCGAGGGGCTCTCGCTGGTGTCCAAACCGGAGGGGTCCTCGCCGGCGGCTAAGCTTGGCCGGTTCTGGGTGTTAGCTTCATCTGACGACGAGTCTGAAGATGGGGAAGCGGGAGATCGATCACCGGACGAGGAGTTGTCCATCATGTATCTTCGTCGCCCGCGCACCTTCACCGGATTTGGACAGAGACATTCGAGAATCATCTACTGGTCTGGCTAGCAGGGCCACTCGACGTCTGGATCGTCAGAGAAGGCAGAGGGTGGCGGCGGCAGAGTTTCTCTCCTCAGCAACGCAGGTATGCTCTGATACCTTAGTTGAATCCTGTCCTTCTCGGATCGACCGTAAGACATGTTCTTCATCTCTATCAAAGCCTGTTCTTGATGCGTCTGTCTTCCCTCTGGAGCCTAGAGGAAGAGGATGCTGAAAGCGGCTGGACATTGGTCCGCCGACGGCGGAGATTGCCGGAGATGAGCAAGACAGTGATGGCCAGATGCGTTGATACGAAATTAACGCTACTTTCAAAACTTTGGAATATGGGCCCTGTTTCACGTCAAAATTTACTTTCATGAACAAAGAGTGGGCCGCAACGGGCTTGTGACCATTGGGTCACAGGTCAGGTCAGGGCTTGTTTCCAGATGATGCGAACCTTGTCGCTGGTCGTGCCCATAGACATTTGCTAGGGTTAACCTAGACAAAACAAGTCCCTCATAATGACGGTCCGCGGAGGCTAGTTGAATCCGAGATGAACCCGGACGGTGGCTGCCAAACTGAGCCAGGACGTCACCGGCCATAAAATGAGAGCCGACATCAAGTAGACAATTGTCCAGGCGCAAAAACCCGAAGGATCACTCCCTATATCGGGAAGATCGGTAGGCCTCCATCCCGTTGCCCGCCTGCCGACCACATCCGGCGCGGCGGAGGAGGAGGCAATCCTATGACAAACCACGCACACGCTCATCCTGCTGGTTGTCGTCCCGAGCAAGATGCCTATACGATTCCGCAACAAGGCCGACCTCGAGCACCGCTCCACCTCCCCAGGCACCTCCATGCGACCGACGGCTTCATAGATGTCGGGTCTAGACGGGATCCTAGACCTATTGCCGCCGCCTCCACCTCATGCGCGTAAGCCCAAAGGAAGCCGCCTCCACCACACGACTAGGGAACCCCAATCACCGTGACCGAACGGTATCCATCCCGTGTGGATGCCACGCCCGAGGGAACACTGCCGCCGCCATAAGACCAGGGTTGCCTCCCTAGATCCCGCAAGCAGATGGACACCGACGCCGTCTATAAGACCCTGACGCATGGCTTAATAGGATTGATAGGAAAACCCATACCAACAAGTTGCAGCTTCTTTTCTGGAAGCTCATTAAAAAAGAACCTCTAGGTTAAACGTGCTTGGGCTAGAGCAATTTGAGGATGAGTGACCGACCGGGAAGTGGGTACCGGGTGCGCACGAGTGAGGACAAAGTGCGTAGAAAAGACTAGTGTTGTTTTGTGGGGTTAGTCTAGAGATCCTATTGAGATGCCAAGAGTTAAAGCCACAGGTCCGGAGAGGCCAAGTTGTTATAAGTGGTATCAGAGCCAACCCTCACGGTTATATGGGCGTGTGTGGATCAGTGGCGGACATGTGAAGCATGTCGCGTGTGGCCTGGAGTGGACACGATATGGAACATGTGCCGGCACTAGACGCACAGACGTGTACCAAGAGGGGACGTTCCTTGCTTGTGGTTGATCGACGAGGGCGTCGATCTTCTAAGGGTGGGTGTATGTGAGACCCTGACGCGTGGCTTAATAGGATTGATAGGAAAACCCATACCAACAAGTTGCATCTTTTTTCGGAAGCTCATCCAAAAAGAACCTTCAGGTTAAGCGTGCTTGGCCTGAAACAATTTGAGGATGGGTGACCTATTGGGAAGTGGGCCTGGAGCAATTTGAGGATGGGTGACCTATCGGGAAGTGGGTACCGGGTGCGTATGAGTGAGGACAAAGTATGTAGAAAAGACTAGTGTTAGTCTGTGGGGTTAGTCTAGAGATCCTATTGACCTGCCAGGAGTGACAGCCGCTGGTCTGAAGAGGCCATGGTGTTACACTGTCCCCAACCGCCACCGGTGATCTGCCGCTAGGACGCAACCCCCAGCACCTTCGGCACTGGGAGGGGCGCTATTAGAGTTGTAATATTATACGTATATGACGTGGTGTAGTACACCAGTCGTATATGTACCGAACCTTGTTTCACGCCACATAAGGGGATTTTCCTCACCAATATAACATGCAACCGATCGGCCCCCTAGGGCTTACGATCGTTCTCTCCTCTTTTACTTTAACAGGCTCCATCGTGGGCCTCGTAGACGGTAGCGGTGGTAGGGGAGGCCAACAGGCCTTGGTTTTTTTGATGTCTAGGGTTTCACCCCGGTGTCGCCCAGGGGGACGGCGCATGAGCGCTTTTTCCCCCAAACTGAACCGCCACTACTAGGAAAATGGCTATAGGTAATCCAAACATCTGTGGCGCACATGCTACTAGTGTCCCACGGGTAAAATAGGCATGGCGCACTACACACAGGTGCCCTACGGCTAACTGTAGAAAGTGTGGAGCACATGGGGATGGTGCGCCATGGATACGTGTGGGCCAGGGCACTGCCGGCCGTAGACCACCTAGCCATAGCGCACATAGGCAAAGTGCGCTATGGCTGTGGCTGGTAGCCGTGGCGCACATAGCCACCATGGGCTATGGGTAAAATCTGTGTAGTCTGCTGCCTAACTGGGTAAACACATGGGTGGCGCACTGCTGGCATGTGCGCCACGGCTGTGCTTTATGCCTGTGGCGCAGCACCACCATGTGCACCACGGATGTGCGTGCTATCTACTTTTTGGCAGCTACTTTTTGTACATGTGACTATCCACTACCACCTCGCACTTAACTTTTCCCTCCTTCTTCCTCCTTGGATCTGGTCGCCATCCTCCTCCTTCCCACCTCAATTTCTCCACTATTTCACCATTTGTAGCATGTAGAACTTACCTTGGATTATACATACATAATAGAGAAAAGCTCTCCTTCCGGCCACCATCCTCTCGGTCTTGCATCTCTCCTTACATCTTCTCGATCGGTCTCTCATCTTGGTAAGTTTTGCATGTAAGAGGATGTGTTCATGTGTATGGATGATATGCTCATATGTATGGAGAGGATCGATGCTCATATGTATGGATATGATGTATTCATGTGTATGGATGATATATGCTCATATGTATGGAGAGGATCAATGCTCATGCTTATGGAGAGGATTATGCTCATGTGTGTTTGGAGCATGCATATTATATCTCTCTCATGTGTTTGTGTGTGAATGAGATGCCATAAATGTTGATTCATTTCCATTTTGGCAAGACTTTGGCATTTTGCAAAGATCCTAATTTAGGATAGGTCATGCCGAAATTTTCTATCAATCATTGCATGCATGCATTGATTATGTGGTTCTAATAAACTTCTAATTCTACCATGTACACCGTCCAAGCAACCATGGTCCGCATATTGACCGAAGGCATTGTGGCTAGATTTTTGAAATGCGCGACGGCCGACATGATACGGAATAACATGACGGAGATAAGATGTCCGTGCAGAAGTTGCAAACTCAACTGGTTGATTGACTCACATTCCGGGCATCTGCAGGCACACATGCTCTGCCATGGTTTCATGTATGGATACACTCGGTGGATAAGTGATGACGAAGACGATGAGGACGTAAATGGGGCGGTGGGAAATGAGGAAGGATGGCAACATGATGATGATCACGGCGAGGATGGGCGAGATGAAGAAGAGTCTCCTGGAGATGGTGAAGGTGTAGAAGCAGAACATGATGATGATGATCAAGATGCCGGAGCAGACGATGGAACAACATCAGGCTGGATGCGGGACCCTTATGTTTAAGAACTCCTTATCAAGCATCCGAGTAATGTCAGGGCTGCCGCTAGAGAGAAAGACAATCTTGCATAACTTGAGAAAGACGCGGTTACTCCATTGTATGAAGGATGCAAGCCCGATGATACCCGGTTGAATGTAACGCTCAAGGCTATGGATATGAAGGCAAAAAACAAATGGACCGATGCGAGCTTCGATGATATGATGGCATTCTGGCACGATCGTCTCCCGAAGGGGAACACATGTCCAACTAGTATCGAGGACACCAAAAAATCGTGTGTCCTCTGAATCTACCGCACGTTAGATACCACGTATGCATTAAGGATTGCATCATTTATCGGGGCGAGGACGCGGAGAAATCCACATGCCCGGTGTGCGGCGTGAGTCGATACAAGAAAGGGAAGAAAGCGCCTCAAAAAGTGGTATGGTACTTTCCTATCACTCCTCGTCTACAGCGCTATTTCACAGACCCTAAGGAAGCAAAGCTCATGCATTGGCATGCGGAAAGAAACAAGCTAGGATATGACAATGACCCTGAAAAGGACGAGCTGCTGACGCACCCTGCAGATGCTAGTCAGTGGAAAGCATTGGACCTCGAATTCCTAGAATTCGGTGGAGATTCGAGGAACATCAGGCTAGGTGCGAGCATCGATGGACTCAATCTGTTTGGTAGCCAAAGCAGCACGCACAACACTTGGCCCATGTTTGTATGGATGTACAACCTCTCTCCTTGGTTGTGCATGAAAAAGAAGTACATACAAATGAGTATGCTAATTCAAGAACCGAAACAACCTGGTACCGATATCAATGTGTATCTCGAGCTGTTGAAAGAGGAGCTAGCCACGTTATGGAAACCCGGAGCCAATACGTACGACGCTGTCGCACAAGATTATTTCACTATGAGAGCCGCGTTGGTCACTACAGTGCAAGACTATCCAGGTTGCGGATATTTCTCGGGACAGGTTATCCAAGGATTCTCCGCATGCGTTAGGTGCATGGATAACACAACCTATCTTCAACTAGAGAAAGATCTAGGGTCTTTGAAAACCGTGTTCATGGGGCACTAGAGGTGGATCGGCAAGAATGATCCATGGAGAAAACATGGAGATCTGTTCGATGGGAAATCAGATTCCCGAGGAATCCAAGAGCGGAGCAGTAGAGAAGAAGTGGATGAATTGCTAAAAAATTGGGAAGATTATCCTAATCCTGGAAAGAAGTGAAAGAAGCAGCAAGACAAGACGCTGCTGAAGGTATGGAAAACAAGGTTTGTTTTTTGGGAGTTGCCATACTGGAAGTTTCTCTGCACGCCTCGTAGCCTTGACATCATGCATATCAAAAAGAATGTGTGCGAGAGTCTGGTCGCCACCCTAATCAACATGCCAGATAGGACGAAAGTTGGTCCGAAAGCAAGGCACGACTTGATATTCATGGGCATCCGTAAGGATCTTCACGGAGGACGCACTACTCCTGATGATCAGGAAGATGACGATGATCATGAGTCGGAGGCGACACAAGGTCGTCAGAAGGGTAAAAAGGTCAAGAAGAACGAATATTACTGCCCGCCTTTGTGCTTCACTCTAAGCTAGGATGATATCAAACAGTTTGTCAAGTGCCTTCTAGGAGTCAAATTTCCTTATGGCTACGCGGGCAAGATAAGTAGATACCTAGACGAGGCGAAGCAGAGGTTCAGTGATATGAAGTCTCACGACTGCGCCGTGCTAATGATGCGGATACTTTCGGTTGCACTAAGAGGGATAATGGACGAGCAAGTCCGTGAAACGTTGTTTGGGCTCTGCAAGTTTTTCGACGTCATCTCTTGAAAGTCAATTGGCGTGAATCATCTCGGGAGGCTACATGAGGAGATCGTGGTGATACTATGCGAGCTCGAGATCTACTTACCTCCCGCATTCTTCAACATTATGGTGCATCTGCTAGTCCATATCGTGGAGGCTATCATCCAACTCGGGCCGATGTTCCTCCGCAGTATGATGGCGTTCAAAAGGATGAACGAACACATCAAAGGATATGTTCACAACAGGTCATGTCCAGATGGAAGCATAGCCAAGGGCTTTCTGGCTGAAGAGTGCATCTCTTTCTGCACGAATTATCTAGACATCGAGAACCCTATCGGTCTTTCCATCAATAGGCACCTTGGGAAGCTCGACGGATCAGGTCACCGAGAGGGTCACCGCGTACTCAATGCAAACTTCGATGGTCAATGCGCAAACTTTGATAGAGCAAAACTGGCCCGCTACAACATTTAGAACTGGTCGATCCTTGGGTACAGAAGCACAAAAGGTTAATCAAGAAGAAGTATAGTGACCGGGGCAATACAGAGGACGCATGGAGAAATAATCAAAGAGCACAACTCAGATTTCATGCATTGGTTTTGGCAGACGCTCCTAGATAATCCCCCGCAATCGCATTCTGTGGAGGAAAACATCATATTCACCTTGTCGTAGGCACCCATGCAAAACCTGGCGAGGTATGATATCAACGGCTACACATTCTACACGGAGGAAAAGGACAACAAGTGTGACTATCAGAACTCAGGCGTAACGTCTGAATTCTACACCGATGATAACATGAAGAAAAGATTCGATGAAAGGATCGAGGAGATCTAGGAGCTCGACTACTATGGAGAAAAGGTGCCGATCTTCTGTGTTAGATGGGCCAAGAGCGTCGAAAGATAAGACCGGTATTTCACAACCATGGTTATACCCGAAGCAGCCAAATCCAAGGTCGCCGGTGCGAACGTCGCCACGAAAAATGAACCGTGGGTACTGGCTAGCAAAGTGGACCATGTTTTTATTACCAACCCGACAAAGCCTAGCCGTGTTGTCGTGAGAGGAAAAAGAAACAACATCGGAATGGATGCGGTCACCAACGACCAAGACTTCGACTAGTACGGCGATCCAAAGATTGAAGATGAAAAAGACTACGATAAAGCAACATACATCACAAGAAGAAAAAGGACAATCCTGTCCAAAAAAGGTAGCCCGTTCGAGAGAAGATATTTTAAAGTGCTGGGGCTAAATTATTCAACCGTGTCAAAGAAGGAAAAAAAGATTGTAAAACTCTAGCTCAAAAAAGATTGTAAAATACATGCTCAAAAAAGATTGTATTGATGCATATGGATGGCATATTATTAATGGACACATTATTATTTAACATTTATAATATGTATGTACCACTTTTATGATATATATGTACAACTTTTATCATATAAAGCATATACCAGATATTTTATATAGTTTACATAATTTGTGGGCATTTTTTTAAAATTTTAAAGTACTTTTAAAATTAAAACAAAAAAAGGTGGGCACCAGGGTTTGAACCTGGATGCTCACAAGTTTAGAATCGAGCAAAGGGCGGAACTAGTTGGATATGTTAGTACTAGTGTCAACTAGTGGGGTGGCGGCCCTCTTATTTGATTTGTCGTACTAGTTAGTCGTAGCTTAGTGCACTATCTAAGGGTGTGCTACGACCATGTTTACTGACAAGTCAACTGCTACCATGTGCATCGCTCTCCCTTGCTCACTCAAAGATCGAGCCCACACATCTCACTCCCAACGCGCTGCCGCTTGATCCGCCCCCTCTGCCGCTCGCCTTGATCCGCCGCCTGCCGCTGCACTTGCGCATGCCGGCTGCACGCGCGTCTGAGGAGATGGATTCACTTCATGTGCCGCATCGATCCACCGGGCGTCCGAGGAGCTCGGAGGAGGCACGCACATGTCTGAGGAGGAGGAGGAGGAGGCCGCGGAGGAGCTCCGCCCGCGCTCTTCCCCGTCGTCGTCTTTGAGGTGAGCATACCCTCTCCCATCTCTCTGACTTCTTGTATCCAATCGACTACCACTGCCCTAGGAATACAGAGGAAATAGAGACATTGTGGCACAGATGAATCGATGATCAGCTCGACACCACTGCTGTCGTGGTGGTGTCACGGCAGATACCATGGATAGGCTTAAGTTAGGGGCCGAATGGACGCTTGTGGTAACCGGGGAGGGAGTACACGGTCGAGCCACGCACAAAGAACAAGATGAACTCTCCACCCTTAGGATTTTTATTGATCCTCGTGGTTTACAAGTTCTCCTAGAGCTGTTTGAGCATAACCTCAGGGCACTAGTTTCTTACTTGGTCCAACCTCCTCAAACCATAGCTATGCCCCTCCTTATATAGGCGAAGGCCAGCTAGGTTACACCCCTTTGGGTCCTAGGGTTACCGTTTGGATCTTGGTATTCACTGTACGGGCCGGGTCATGGGCTAGCCCTGAGCTCCTCGACCCAGTCCACAAAGCTAGACAGCTAACGGTCTTCTCGTACGTAGCCTCCAATTCTTTTGGCGTCATACAATGACTTTGTACGTCAGCCTTTGCTTTAGGCATCACCCGGCTCCTTTTGTGTCACCCGATGTCGCCCTTCTCTTTTGGCCATGCTTTACCATGGTCCCTCCTGAACCTCACTCAGAAAGCTGCCACACGTCCTCTCTGACTCGGCCTTCCCTAGTGAGACTCGGATTGTTGCTTCCTGCAAGGTAAACAAACTTGTCTTATACGGGCCGACATAATTCTTATGTCGGCCGTACATGAACTTCTTACCCGGCCGTTGTTACCCGGTCAGATTTATTCTTTACTCGGCATAAGCCAAGCTAGGCAATATTTTATCCCTTATGACCCTACCGGGGGTTATTCCCCCGACATTAGTCCCCGAATTTGGTGAGTCCTAGCAGTTCTTGCTATTAGGCATCTCCAGGTTCCTTTAATGTGCTTGGAACTTCTCTTTATATCAGCATTTACTGTTTAGGGCGCACTGTTTGGCGTAATCTTGATCTTTGCCGAGTCTATTTTGCCCTTTTTGAGTCTCATCTTTGACTTTCTGGCTCATTTTCGCCTCATGCTGAGTCATTTTGGACGATGCCGAGTCATTTTTGGTTTGCCTTAGTCACTGACAGCTCGTAATCATGATGACTTGCCTCAAATTTTGTCCCAAATCCTGACCGCACAGTGACAGCAACGCAGTAGCTCCCCGTCACTGTGGCAGTCCCATCGCTCTGTGCCTCATGTCCTCCGCAGCGTGACGTGGCTGTGGATTTTCCATGTATCGCCTACACGTGGCATTCACTGACACACTCACTCGGCCGTATACACGTCCACACGCTGGCTGTACGGCGTAGGAGGATCCCACGCTTGGGTTTTTTACTCCCCTTAAGTAGGGGCGAGGGGAACTTAACTTCCTTCGCCCGTTCAGTTTCCCCCTTGCCATCTTCTTCTTCATTGCGCCCCCCAAATCCTAATGTTAGATCCCTCCTTTATAAAGGAAAAGGATCCCTGTGATTGCAATGCTAGTCCCTGGATCAATGCTAGCATCCACAGTTTAAGATGAAGTACACAGATACAAAGGTCATTTATTACATCCATTCCAGAGATAAAACATAGTCTCTTACAACTCAGGGCCATAGGCCTAATACAAGAGTTTTGGAATAAGTAAATAACACAAGTCTTCATCTTCATGTGCCACAGGCAAGCATGTTGAGTGTAGACTCATGACACCTAATCATCATCAGAATAACCTGCAACATCACAAGTTACAGCCACAGTGGGTCAATACTTTGGAATAGTATTGGCAAGTGATACCTTAGTAAATTTTAAGTGGACTAAATTACTATATGCAATTTGGCTAAGTGTAGCTTGGCTTGCTTTGCTTCAAAATAGGTTTTTCCTATTAGTTGAAATCACTAAGTTTTTCTTTGTCAAAAACTTTTCCCAAGAAACCATCAATAGACATTGAGGTCCTTCACCCTTGTTCACCCACAAGTTTTACTTAGAAGTTGGAGTGTTGAGATTCTTGATAGCTTCCATGTCTTGATGCTCAAGTTGTCCATTGCCATGGACTTGGCTAAGTACTTAGATTTTCCATCTGCAGAGGATGTGCACTTTCCCCACCAGACTTGGTTTTCCAAGACAGGACCTTTCAGAAGCCTTCCCTTAGCCAAATGGACGCGTTCCAACCTATCAATCCCACTACCACCAACTGTCCAAGTGACTAAGTTCTAGCAACCTATATGATCAAGGCAGAGCCCATATTGCCAAGTGGTTGCACTATAAGCTTCTCAACACTTGGCCTCCAAAATCCCTTTGTGCCTGGGTGGCATACCACAAGTGAGATACACAAGGTAAACCATATCCAATGGGCCTTGTGTAACCACTCAACCAAAAACCACCATTCAAGTCCCATTCCACCCAGGAGTTATATTAACTTAGTTGTTTTATTAAGAAAAACATAAGTCCAAAGACTTAGAAATATTTTCATCATAGCATGTATATATACTTTACCAACCCTTGGTTGCTACTAGCTAGGCTAAGCATGGCATAGTAACTTAACTTAGGAAATTTCCTAGCATTTCTAGCAATTCTACAACTACTTAGGATTTCCAACATAGCATTTGGCAAAAAGTAACATGCAAGACTTAGCAAAATATTTCTAATGCTTATACAAAATATAGGGATGAAAATAACCATGAAGTACCACTTGCCTTGGTAATGGGGAGAGTAGCACTCTTCACAATCACAGTCACTAGCAAAATCTACACAAAAATTTGTAGCACACAATTACACACAATTCATATACAAACAAAAATATGAATGCATGCATGCAAGAAAATGCTAAGTGATGATTTTTGAAAAACTCCACCAAGCAAGTGCATGATACAGAAACATAACCAAGTCATAAACTTGCTAACTAAACTTATTTAGCACTAAAACAATTTACTAAACAAATTCTATACTCAAAAAGGTCCTAAATAAGTTTCTGCATAAAAAGTCATTTTAACAGAAACCTTTTGTTAAACACATTGCAGATTCAGAAAGGGCTTGACTCACTGATTCCAATGGTATAAAGTTTGCAAAAATCTAACGTAGGAATCAAAAGTTATAGCCATTTGAAATTTGGTTCTAAATCTGATTTGAATTCTGTTTTTAAATCTAACCCTAGCCACGCGTCATGTTTCTATTGGCGCGTACCGGTTCGGCCGGATCGAGCTCTACGGGCCGTAGGATCTAAGTAAGATCTGGCGGCTCAGATGCGCGCTTACCTCTTCGCTCACGTTCTAATCTCAGCCGCAGGATCTGCATCTAACGCTCCTAATCGTTCTGACCAAACACGAGCGGCGCTAGCGGCGGCGACTGGCGGCGGCGCGTCTGACAGCGGCGGCGCTAGCGTTCTAGGTCGCGCGAGAGTGGGGGAAGTGGCTTACCAGAACCGCGGTGGCGTGCTGAAGATCAAGGTGGCGTTGGCTCGGGAAGGGGCGCACTGGCACGGTCTCAGGGGCTCGTCGGAGTTGCGGGCGGCGTCTGTTGCTTGCAGTCGTGGTTGTTGCCGAGGCTTGGCGTCGCCCTAGCACGAAACAGAGGCATCGGGAGTTGCGCAAGACGCAGGCGAACAAACTCGCGTGAAGGAGGGGGCAAGGGGCGCTCGGATTTTACCTTAATTGGTCGCCGGAGTCTATCGGCGACGCAGGTGGTTTCGGTCGTGAACAGAAACGACGACCTGGGTCACGAGCAGGCAAAAGAAAGGTGTTAGCATATGCGCAAGATCCAGCTGGGCATCATCGTTTGAACCAGAGAGAGGGGGCGGTCGAGACTCACCGGAATCGGTCGCCGGAGTCGTCGGTACTGCGGGGCTTCGAGAGCAAATGCGCGCAGCCTGGTGGCGGAGTGAGCGAGGAGAGTGGGGGGAAATGCTCGCGGTGCAGAGGGGATTAAATAGGCCCAGGCGCGACAGGAAACGCCTGCGGCATTAAGGCCAATTACACCGCGCCATTACCGGCCTTGACAGCAGCGGCGACGTGGTCGCGGGCGCGGTTTGGGGAAGACGAGAGCGACATGGAGAGGGCCCGCTCGTCAGCGAAATAGGCAGAGAGGGAGTGGGGTCCAGGCGTCAGTGACTGCGTGGGTGTGCTCGTGCGTGTGAGAGGGAAAGGAGTGGCCCTGGTGGGCTAGCTGGGCCTGTTCCGATGCTGGGCCAGATTGGTGGCGCCTGGCCTTTTTCTTTTGTTTACTCCTTTTCTTTTTCTATTTCGATTTTCTGAATAGGTTTTCAAATGAATTCAAGTTCCATTTGAATTCAAATCTTCTTGAGGTTTTGCAGTGGTGTAATGGTCTCAAAAATAGGTCAAAACCCAAGTGATTACTTAGCAAAGGCTTGGTCAAACATGGGGGACAAAATAATCAGGGACTTGCATCTGATTTGCAAATATTTGAAAAAGGGTTTTTGAAATTATTCCCAATTTGTAAAACTTGGTCAAAACCACACTCAATCCTTTCAATAAGGAAGACAATCAAGTTAGGTTTAAAAACATTCAAACTCTCAAATGGGAATGGCCATTTGATTTAAATCTGCTCACATGAAATCATAGCACTAAGTGCTTCTGTTTTTCTAAAATGGGTTTGAAATTGATCTCAATTCTATATGCATGCATGAATGATATGCAAAATTTGAAATCATGATTTTAGGGATGTTACAAATCTAACCCCCTTAAGGTGAATCTCGCCCTCGAGATTCGGATTGGCTAGCAAATAGGTGAGGGTGGTCCTTCCGAAGATCATCTTCTCTTTCCCATGTTGCTTCCTCTTCGGAATGATGATTCCATTGCACTTTGCAAAACTTGATGGTCTTTGTCCTTGTGACTCTTTCTGCAGTCTCAAGAATCTTGATAGGCTTTTCTTCATAAGTGAGATCACTTTCTAGTTGAACCTCTTCCAAAGGTATGGTATCTCTCAAAGAAGTTTCTTCCATTTCTGGGTGACATTTCTTAAGCTGACTCACATGAAACACATTATGGACAGCTGACAGAGATTCTGGCAACTCGACTTCATATGCAACTTCTCCCTTGCGACTTAGAATCTTGAATGGCCCAACATATCTTGGTGCCAACTTTCCTTTGACTCCAAATCTTTTCACTCCACGAAGCGGTGATACTCTAAGATAGGCTCTATCTCCAACTTCATAGGTGACCTCTCTATGCTTAGGATCTGCGTAGCTTTTCTGTCGGGACTGTGCTATCTTCAATCTGTCCTTAACTAATTTGACTTTCTCTTTGGATTCTTTGATAAGATCCGGTCCAAATAAACTTCTTTCTCCCACACCATTCCATTGCAATGGGGTGGTACACTTTCTTCCGTAGAGAAACTCAAATGGTGCCATCCCCATACTGGCTTGATAGCTGTTATTCTAAGAGAACTCTGCGTAAGGCAGACTTTCATCCCAACTTGCTCCATAGTCTAGGGCACATGCCCTCAACATGTCCTCAAGAATTTGATTAGTCCTTTCTGTTTGTCCATCGGTTTGAGGATGAAAAGCGGTGCTGAATTCCAACCTTGTTCCCAATGATTCATGAAGCTGTCTCCAAAAATGAGAGGTGAATTGGGTTCCTCTATCAGACACAATACTTTTAGGCACACCGTGAAGGCATACAATTCTACTCATGTAGATTTTTGCTAACTTGGCACTTGTATAAGTTGTTTTCACTGGTATAAAATGAGCCACTTTAGGTAGGCGATCCACTACTACCCATATGGAATCATACTCTGACCTAGTCCTTGGTAATCCGGTAATGAAATCCATACCAATCTTGTCCCACTTCCAATCAGGAATAGGTAGTGGTTGAAGCAGACCTGCTGGTTTCTGATGCTCCGCTTTTACTCTACTACACACATGACACAAAGCAATATGTTCGGCGATGTCCCTTTTGAGATTGTTCCACCAAAATCTTTCTTTCATGTCCATGTACATTTTAGTGTTTCCCGGGTGAATAGAATACGGAGAGTTGTGGGCTTCTTGCAGAATCAATTTCCTCAACTCCGGATATTATGGAACACAAATACGTTTCCCATGCCATAAGGTACCTTGTTCGTCTTCATGGAAACTTTTGGCTTTTCCTTGGCTAATTCTTTCCTTAATCTCTTCGATTTCTTTGTCAGTTTTCTGGGCTTCTTTGATCTTATCCAACAGAGTGGGTTGAACATCCAAAGACATGAGATGTCCTTCAGGTACAATCTCCAATCTGAGTTTTCTGAATTCGGCACACAAATCATCTGGCAATTCTCCTTTGGTAAGGCCATTCACAAAAGCCTTACGACTTAGAGCATCTGCTACAACATTTGCTTTACCGGGGTGGTATTGCAAACTTAAGTCATAATCCTTGATAATCTCTAACCATCTTCTTTGTCTCATATTGATTTCCTTCTGGGTGAAGATATACTTCAAACTTTTGTGATCCGTGAATACTTCACAACATTTTCCCAAAAGGTAGTGTCTCCATGTTTTGAGTGCATGGACAACAGAGGCTAACTCTAAATCATGCGTAGGGTAGTTTACTTCATGAGTTTTGAGTTGTCTCAAGGCGTAAGCCACAACTTTACCGCCTTGCATAAGTACGGCACCTAATCCCTGATGAGAAGCATCACAATATACTTGGAAATCTTTTTCCAAATCTGGCAGACACAAAACTGGTGCTGACACAAGTCTCTTCTTTAATTCCTGAAAGCTGAGTTCACAACCTTCAGACCAAGCAAACTTCTTGTCTTTCTTTAACAATTCAGTCATTGGCTTAGCAACCTTTGAGAAATTTTCAATGGACCTTCTATAGTAACCTGCCAGGCCAAGGAAACTACGAACCTCTTTCACGTTTTTAGGAGGTTCCCATTCACTCACAGCTGAAACTTTAGCAGGATCAACTGCTACACCATCCTTTGTCATAACATGACCAAGAAAGCCAACCTCTTCCAACCAGAACTGACACTTGCTGAATTTGGCATAAAGTTTATGCTCCCTCAGTTTCTCAAGTATCAAACGTAAGTGTCTTTCATGTTCTTCTTTGCTCTTGGAGTAGATTAAGATGTCATCGATGAAAAGGACAATAAACTTGTCAAGGAATTCCATGAACACTTTGTTCATCATATTCATGAAGTAGGCTGGAGCATTGGTCAAGCCAAAAGGCATTACAGTATACTCATACAATCCATACCTTGTAGTGAATGCTGTTTTAGGTATGTCTTGTTCTCTTATCTTGAGTTGAAAATAGCCTGACCGGAGATCAATCTTCGAGAACACACATGCTCCTTCTAGCTGATCAAACAAGTCGTTGATTCTTGGCAAAGGGTATTTGTTCTTGATGGTTACCTCGTTGAGTGAACGGTAGTCAATGCATAACCTTTGACTTCTATCCTTCTTCTCTACAAATAAAACTGGGGCTCCCCAAGATGAAGAACTTCGCTGGATGAATCCTTTCTGCAACTGTTCTCCAAGTTGTTTCTTGAGCTCCTTCAGTTCATCAACTGACATTTTATATGGTCTCTTTGCTCTTGGTCCAGAACCCGGTACCAAATCTATTATAAACTCCACATCTCTATCTGGTGGCATTCCCGGTAACTCTTCCGGAAACACATCCGGATACTCACATACAATTGGCGCACTGTCCATGCTAACCCCCTTAAGAGAATTTAGCTTACTTCCTTTAGATTCAAAGTTGGACTTGAATTTAATCCGCTTTCCTTCCGGGGTTGTGAGTGTAACAGTACGATTGGCACAATCTAGTACTCCTTCATACTTAGCCATCCAATCCATTCCCAAAATTACATCCAATCCTTGGGAATTTAGGATTATCAGGCTCACTAGAAACTTATGCTTTCCAAACTCTATGACTAAGTCATGACATCCTGAATTCACTATCATTTCTCCACCAGGAGAACTTACTCTTATAGGACACCCAATAGTTTCTACCGGTAGTTCATTTCTTTCAACAAATGCTATTGATATGAATGAATGAGATGCACCAGTATCAAAGAGTACAAATGCTGGAATAGAATTGAGTCTGAACTTACCAGCAACAGCATCAGGCTCCTCATAGACCTCCTCCACATTGATGTGGTTAACCTGTCCTTTTTGAAAAGGATTGGGCTTGCTGGGTCCTTCAACTTTCTTTTCAGGGCACTCATTTGCATAATGCCCCAGCTTCTTGCATTTGAAGCATTCAACCTGACTGATGTCCCTCTTGGCAGATTGACTTCCACCTCCACTTCCATTTCCACTGTGGTGGCTCTTATGTCCACTCTTGTGGTTCTTGTACTTATCATTGTCATGACTGCGATGATGCTTATTGTCATGACGGTTGTGGTTGTGGTGCTTGTTGAATTTCCCATGCTTGTGGGATCCTGAGCTTCCACTGTCATCAAGGTGAGATCGTTTGTGAGACGATCCCGAGCTATGCTTGTCAGAGTGCTTTCTCTTTCTACTCTCCACCTGCTTCATTTTGCTCTCCAAAATAGCAGCCTTGTCACACAGAGACTGATAAGTTGGAACATACGCCACTGACAACTGCAGATTTAGCTCATCATTCAAGCCTTCTAGAAATTTTTCCTTCCTCTTGGCATCAGTGTCAACTTCATCCGGTGCATAACGCGCCAAATTGTTGAACTCCTCAATGTATTCAGCCACGCTACGGTGGCGCCGCCTCAGATTATGGAACTCTTTCTTTTTCAGGCTCATTATTCCTGACAAGATGTGAGCAGTGCGAAAACCATCTTCAAAAATGGCCCAAGTCACTTCATCAACAGGGGTAGTGATCTGAAAATTGTCCCACCAGGTGGCGGCTGGCCCTTCTAGCAGATGTGCTGCAAATCTGACTTTTCAGCATCCGTGCAGCCCACGGTCACTAAGTCCTTGTTTACAGAACGTAGCCAATCATTTGCCACCATGGGATCAGTTGTCCCCGAAAACTTAGCTGGTCTCAACCTCAAGAATCTGGTAAGCATGTCAAATCCCGGAGGGTTGTTGTTGTTGTTGTTGTTATTGTTGTTGTTATTGGGGTTGTTGTTATTGTTGTTCTGATTCTGGATGAATGTTGTCATCATTTGCATAAGCTGTGTTTGAGCAGTCATCATTTGCTGCATTTCAGGGGTGATGTTGTTGGGGTTGGGGTTTGCACGACGGGGAGGCATCTGTGGTTTGTTCACATAGAGATAAGAATGAGATACCCATAGATGTTTTTCATGCACATTACATCACATAAGAAATCACAAGCATGCAACAAAGTAAAAGATCACCAACAAGATAATAAGTTCACAAGGTAGAACACACAAGTAGCAAGCCATCCACATGTCGGATGGTCCAATAATAAGTTCTCAACAAAACAAGTATGATAACAAAAGATAAACGAGTAGTCAAGTCTACTCATCAGCATCAATCTCCTCCTCGACAAATGTAAGACCTGCATTCTCCATCGCGGTCTTGTTCTCCTCAATAGTAGTGGTCAAGGACTCAATCTTGGCCTTGAGAGCCCTCTTCTGGGAACGAAGCCTCTCAATCACCGTCTGCTGCTGCTCTAGCTTGAAGTCCTTGGACTGCAGTTCCTCGGTCATATCCCGGATCTTCTTGTTCCTATCCTGGACATGCTTCTCCTGACTCTTGAACTTCCTGTCCTGGGTCTCGAACTTCGTCTCCATTTCCTTGACTATCTCATCCTGCTGCGCGAAGAGCTTGTCCTTCTCGCAAAGCTGCACATGGAGCTCGTCGTTACTGAGCATGACATTGGTCCTGTCAGTATCCACGTGCCTAATGAGAGACTCTAAGTCCTGGAAGTACAGGCATATCGGCTCTGCTGCGTCCCTCGAGTCGTCCTCGAAGTCGATAGACTCTCCGTCATCATCACGCCTTCCGAAGACGTGGAAGTGAGTGCCTCTAACCTGTCGGGAGTGTCGTCCTAGCAGACGTCCTATCAGGTCCTGCATAACTACCTCCATGCCTCTCTCCCTGTCATCGTGCATAAGCTTGAAGACGATGGCCTCCGTAGTAGGCTCTGTCTGGCGTCCTGGCTGGTTCATCTTGAAGCCCCAGAGGTCTTTCCTCTCGAACTTGGTGAGTGGGTGCACCATGATGGTGGGAATAGGGAGATTGAGCAAGGTAGTAAGCTCAACAATATGAGGACCAAAGCAAGTAGCCCTGAACTCCTCAACAGTGCTGATGGTAATAGGCATCTATTTATAAGATAGAAAAGTTAGATCAACACAATTTAAGATAAACAAAAGACAAAACACCACATACATAGCCATGGGAAACAAAACACACAAGTCATGCATACATGAAGTCATTACATCGATCAAGGTTCACTCTTATTCTAAGACAACATTTTGAAAAAAAATAGGGTGATAGGTGGTGGTCCAACTAACGAAGTATGTTTACAATCCTATCTCACTGGATCTGTTGGCTAACACAATGTTCCTAGAAGCAACTAGCCTATCTTGATCACATGACTCCATCACTAAGTCTATTATGTCTCCTCTTAAGGTTTGGTTGGTATCTTCCAACTCTTGAGTATGTTCCTTATCTTTCTTCAAGTCTTTTTGGAGATTGAGCATTCTGCACTTGACTCTTGCACTTAGTTCTTTGATGGTCCTCCAAGCTGCTTCCCTTGCTGACTCAAAGAATGTGGTGTGCACCACAGTGTTGGTGTACATGCAGAATCCTTTTTCCTTGTGGTTGTCTTCCTTGTTTTTGTACAAGTGAAGTTGCACCCACCAGTACTCAACTCCTTCATCCATCACTGGAAAGCCTTTGTACACAGCTGCACCATGTATCTCCATTGCCACCATGAGGTCCTTGAGAATATTTGGAAACTCTGTCTCACACTCTAAGGTCATGGTCATGAGTGGTCCTTTCCTTACGGCTTCATTGATGGAATTCATCTACAAATAGAGACGAGAAAGAAGATTAGAAAAGTTTACGAGAAGAATAGACAAGTGTAGAAGTAGTTGAAATTTTTTCCTTAGTGGTTTCCAATCCTAGGGTCATAATCCTACAGACAACACAGTGCTCTGATACCATCTGTTAGATCCCTCCTTTATAAAGGAAAAGGATCCCTGTGATTGCAATGCTAGTCCCTGGATCAATGCTAGCATCCACAGTTTAAGATGAAGTACACAGATACAAAGGTCATTTATTACATCCATTCCAGAGATAAAACATAGTCTCTTACAACTCAGGGCCATAGGCCTAATACAAGAGTTTTGGAATAAGTAAATAACACAAGTCTTCATCTTCATGTGCCACAGGCAAGCATGTTGAGTGTAGACTCATGACACCTAATCATCATCAGAATAACCTGCAACATCACAAGTTACAGCCACAGTGGGTCAATACTTTGGAATAGTATTGGCAAGTGATACTTTAGTAAATTTTAAGTGGACTAAATTACTATATGCAATTTGGCTAAGTGTAGCTTGGCTTGCTTTGCTTCAAAATAGGTTTTTCCTATTAGTTGAAATCACTAAGTTTTTCTTTGTCAAAAACTTTTCCCAAGAAACCATCAATAGACATTGAGGTCCTTCACCCTTGTTCACCCACAAGTTTTACTTAGAAGTTGGAGTGTTGAGATTCTTGATAGCTTCCATGTCTTGATGCTCAAGTTGTCCATTGCCATGGACTTGGCTAAGTACTTAGATTTTCCATCTGCAGAGGTTGTGCACTTTCCCCACCAGACTTGGTTTTCCAAGACAGGACCTTTCAGAAGCCTTCCCTTAGCCAAATGGACGCGTTCCAACCTATCAATCCCACTACCACCAACTGTCCAAGTGACTAAGTTCTAGCAACCTATATGATCAAGGCAGAGCCCATATTGCCAAGTGGTTGCACTATAAGCTTCTCAACACTTGGCCTCCAAAATCCCTTTGTGCCTGGGTGGCATACCACAAGTGAGATACACAAGGTAAACCATATCCAATGGGCCTTGTGTAACCACTCAACCAAAAACCACCATTCAAGTCCCATTCCACCCAGGAGTTATATTAACTTAGTTGTTTTATTAAGAAAAACATAAGTCCAAAGACTTAGAAATATTTTCATCATAGCATGTATATATACTTTACCAACCCTTGGTTGCTACTAGCTAGGCTAAGCATGGCATAGTAACTTAACTTAGGAAATTTCCTAGCATTTCTAGCAATTCTACAACTACTTAGGATTTCCAACATAGCATTTGGCAAAAAGTAACATGCAAGACTTAGCAAAATATTTCTAATGCTTATACAAAATATAGGGATGAAAATAACCATGAAGTACCACTTGCCTTGGTAATGGGGAGAGTAGCACTCTTCACAATCACAGTCACTAGCAAAATCTACACAAAAATTTGTAGCACACAATTACACACAATTCATATACAAACAAAAATATGAATGCATGCATGCAAGAAAATGCTAAGTGATGATTTTTGAAAAACTCCACCAAGCAAGTGCATGATACAGAAACATAACCAAGTCATAAACTTGCTAACTAAACTTATTTAGCACTAAAACAATTTACTAAACAAATTCTATACTCAAAAAGGTCCTAAATAAGTTTCTGCATAAAAAGTCATTTTAACAGAAACCTTTTGTTAAACACATTGCAGATTCAGAAAGGGCTTGACTCACTGATTCCAATGGTATAAGTTTGCAAAAATCTAACGTAGGAATCAAAAGTTATAGCCATTTGAAATTTGGTTCTAAATCTGATTTGAATTCTGTTTTTAAATCTAACCCTAGCCACGCGTCATGTTTCTATTGGCGCGTACCGGTTCGGCCGGATCGAGCTCTGCGGGCCGTAGGATCTAAGTAAGATCTGGCGGCTCAGATGCGCGCTTACCTCTTCGCTCACGTTCTAATCTCAGCCGCAGGATCTGCATCTAACGCTCCTAATCGTTCTGACCAAACACGAGCGGCGCTAGCGGCGGCGACTGGCGGTGGCGTGTCTGACAGCGGCGGCGCTGGCGTTCTAGGTCGCGCGAGAGTGGGGGAAGTGGCTTACCAGAACCGCGGTGGCGTGCTGAAGATCAAGGTGGCGTTGGCTCGGGAAGGGGCGCACTGGCACGGTCTTAGGGGCTCGTCGGAGTTGCGGGCGGCGTCTGTCGCTTGCAGTCGTGGTTGTTGCCGAGGCTTGGCGTCGCCCTAGCACGAAACAGAGGCATCAGGAGTTGAGCAAGACGCAGGCGAACAAACTCGCGTGAAGGAGGGGGCAAGGGGCGCTCGGGTTTTACATTAATTGGTCGCCGAAGTCTATCGGCGACGCAGGTGGTTTCGGTCGTGAACGGAAACGACGACCTGGGTCACGAGCAGGCAAAAGAAAGGTGTTAGCATATGCGCAAGATCCAGCTGGGCATCATCGTTTGAACCAGAGAGAGGGGGGCGGTCGAGACTCACCGGAATCGGTCGCCGGAGTCGTCGGTACTGCGGGGCTTCGAGAGCAAATGCGCGCAGCCTGGTGGCGGAGTGAGCGAGGAGAGTGCAGGGAAATGCTCGCGGTGCAGAGGGGATTAAATAGGCCCAGGCACGACAGGAAACGCCTCGGCATTAATGCCAATTACGCCGCGCCATTACCGGCCTTGACAGCAGCGGCGACGTGGTCGCGGGCGCGGTTTGGGGAAGACGAGAGCGATGTGGAGAGGGCCCGCTCGTCAGCGAAATAGGCAGAGAGGGAGTGGGGTCCAGGCATCAGTGACTGCGTGGGTGTGCTCGTGCGTGTGAGAGGGAAAGGAGTGGCCCTGGTGGGCTAGCTGGGCCTGTTCCGATGCTGGGCCAGATTGGTGGCGCCTGGCCTTTTTCTTTTATTTACTCCTTTTCTTTTTCTATTTCGATTTTCTGAATAGGTTTTCAAATGAATTCAAGTTCCATTTGAATTCAAATCTTCTTGAGGTTTTGCAGTGGTGTAATGGTCTCAAAAATAGGTCAAAACCCAAGTGATTACTTAGCAAAGGCTTGGTCAAACTTGGGGGACAAAATAATCAGGGACTTGCATCTGATTTGCAAATATTTGAAAAAGGGTTTTTGAAATTATTCCCAATTTGTAAAACTTGGTCAAAACCACACTCAATCCTTTCAATAAGGAAGACAATCAAGTTAGGTTTAAAAACATTCAAACTCTCAAATGGGAATGGCCATTTGATTTAAATCTGCTCACATGAAATCATAGCACTAAGTGCTTCTGTTTTTCTAAAATGGGTTTGAAATTGATCTCAATTCTATATGCATGCATGAATGATATGCAAACTTTGAAATCATGATTTTAGGGATGTTACACCTAACTGCCTCCTTGCGGTTCTTTTTCTCTGTTGCTTCTCTCCTGCGATTCCCTTCTTTCCCCTTCAATTCTGCAACGGGTCCTCACACCTCCAAGCCTCTTCCAACAGTGGAAGAGCCAGAACCAATCGACATCATGGACGCTCGCGACACCGGTGAGGAGGCAGAGGAGCATGAGGTCGCCGCCGGCGAGCGTGGCGGATGGGAGGGATCAGAGGTCTCTGCGGAGGAACTTGAGTGGCTGCGCTCCACCAGGCGCATCCCGCTCGAGGTTGAATGTCGCCTCCCCTCTGGTGAGATTGTTCCCAAACCCGAGGCTAATGAGAGGGTAGTTTTTCTCTCACACTTTGAGCGGGGTTTTGCTTTGCCTGTTAGCAACTTCTTTGTTTCTTTCCTCTCCGCCTTCCATCTACAAACTCACCATCTTCCTTCCAATGCAATTGGTTTGCTGTCTTGCTTCATTTCTGCCTGCGATGTCTATCTCTGCATTTGGCCCACTGTTCTTCTCTGGGCCAAGTATTTTAACTTTAGGATCCATGTTGTGCCCGATCCCGGCGTTCTCCGCGCCGAGAAAAGGCCCACTAGGTGCGCTGCCGCTAGTATCACGCCTAGGAAAGAGTCGATCTTTCCTCGGGTCATTGGCATAGATTCTTGCAAGAAATGGCATAGGACTTTCTTCTATGTCAAAAATAGCGGGTCTAACGACTACATCTGGCTTCCCCCCTTCAAGGACGAAGTTCCCAGCAAGGAGTTTTGGAAGCTTGACCCGCGCGACAAGAATTCCGCGGTGAATGAGGCTCACGGGATGCTTGAGAGGCTGCTCTGGCCGGTTGAGAACTTCCACTTAACTGAGGAGGATCTCATGTGTGCTTTTATCGCACGCCGAGTCAGCCCTATCCAAGCCAGAAGCCACAAGATAAGCGTCATGAGCAGCCCGCAGGATCCTACCCGGCACTTCACGTTGGAGATCACCAACGACTCTGTGGCCCGCCGAGTCAGCTCGATCTTCAAGCTAACCTTGGCAGTAAACTAGGCCTAGAGTTTCCCCCTTTCAGCCGGGATATGCATGTCCCCTGGGTAAGCGTCCGAGTCATCTTCAAGCTGACATAGCTCTTCTTTTGTTCACTTTCTGTTCCGTTTGTTTATTGATTTTATTTTGTTTGTCTTCCGCAGAATCTCGTTCACCAGGTTGATGGCACTATTGTTCCTCCTAGAGGCTATTATGAGGATCACTCCGACTCTGATGAAGTTGAGTTTGACCTGGAGAGCTTCATGCCAATCCCGCATGCTGCTGCTGCCTCTACTCCGGGTAAGACCTCTACTCGAAACCCCTTACGAGATTGGTCTGACGATGATGATGATGACTGTGAAGTTCTAGAGGTACTTGTCTTTGACCTTAACTTTCTGACTTATCCAAATGAGCTCGTTATTTACTTATGCAGCTGGCCAGGTACATGATGTTCCCCCTCTCGCTGTGGGCGGAGTCAGCAAGATCCCTGCCGCCAAGTCGAGTAAGCAACGCGGGGCCTCCTCCAGCACTCAGCCTTCAAAGAAGTGCCGAGTTCATCCTACTGCTCCTCCTGCTGCCACGTTATACCAAACTCGCAAGGCCGCTGGGCGCCGGGTCACTCGTCGCATCCCGCGCGACCCGACCGTCTCCGGGGAAGTTTTTATGCTCGTTACCCTCCATTTTTCTTTCTTGTTCTGTGATTGTTTTCTTATAGGCCCCTGTTCTTATTTTCAGCGCGGCGGCATTGTCTGCTAGCCAAGCTGCACTTAGCATGGCCTCTTCGCCACTAAACCCTGCTTCTCCTCCTCGTGCCGACACCGCAGTGCAGAGTCCCGTCCCGGTCATTGCCCCCACTACTGAGACTCACTCGTCTCAGAGTGAGGCTAACCCGACGGTGCACCCGTCGGAGGATACCCGACCTAGCTCTCTAGTTGTTTTGCCAGATCAGACCCTTGATCCCGGCGCCAGCAATATCAGCGCCGAGAAATCCCCTATGATTAGCTCTCTAGTTTCAAATGTACCTGCTAATCTAGTTGTTGCCCGTGAGAATGTTGTTGAGCCTTCTTATTCGGCTCCTGCCTCTTCCCCAACTAGTTCTAGACCTTCTCATGCTGCCTCTCTGGACAAATATCAGACTCGGCCTGCTACCCAAGGCCAGGCTCATTCCACATCCAGCAAGCCCTCATCGACCAAGCAGCTGACTCTGATCCATGCCCCAGGAACTGCTCCACAGATTCGGCCCACAACATCAACAACAGCACCCGCTCCGGCGGGTAAGTTGGGAAAATCTGCAGCTGCCAGATCTGGCAGCGCTTCCAGAGCTGGTGGCTTGCATACCAGCGCTGCTGCTACTCGCGCCGGGGTAGGAACTACCCTGAAGAGAGGGAAAGTCCTGACTCGGACGCTCAGCGGACATAGCCTTGGTTCCGCGGAGCGCTATGACGTTGCCGGGAACGCGGCTGGCGAGCAAGAGGTGAGCTCTGGTGCTGGTAAGAAGATGAAGCTAGGCCCCAAGGCTGTCTCGGATATGACGCAACAGGCCATCGCCCTGATGGCCAAAGCAGATGAAGTGAACGAGGTATGTAGCTTCCTTACTCTTTTGCGCACTGAGTATCTTTTTATTATACATGATCCCTAGTCCCCGAGGTTACTGCTGAGTGAGAAACTTACTCGGCTGTAAGCTCATAGTTAGAACCCAACTTTTATTTGGCTGTAAGCTTGATCGTACACCTTCTGACTATATTTTTTTGTGTATCTTATGCATAGTGAGCGCACCAAGGTGCATCAGGCTCTCCTCTTGGAGTATATAAAGCTTGAGCTCTCTCACCAATATCTAAAAGCTGAGGCTCATGGCCAAGGTACTTTTCCTTACTCATCTTCCTCTTCTTAGGCAGACCCTTCTTGTTTCATTTCCTTGAATTTTTCACGTTGTTTTTCCACAGCTTCTGCCCAATCTACCATCGATGCTTTGCACTTGCAGATCAGCGATGCTGAGAGTAAGCTCTTAGAAATTTTGTCACCGCCCTTCATTTATGCTTATTCCCTTTTCATTTTTATCTCGACGGATCCGAGATAGCTTGCTGTTACTGATGAGTCGCATGCTCCGAATAAGCAGAGAAGCACCGGATCAAGCTCCAAAAGGAGCGAGATGAGGTGACTCGGCTAAAGAAACAGATGGCGGATATGGATCAGAAGCACCAGTCCAAGGTGAAGGGCCTACGGGAGGAGCTTGCCGAGAAGGATGGTCAGCATGCTGCCAGTGCCGAGAAGACCAACCAGCTGCTCAAAGAATCCGAGTTAGCAGTTCAGTCGGCGCACCAGGATCTGGACGCTCTTCAGTCCAAGGCTAAGATTTGGCAAAGCAAGCTTGGCGCCATCAACTCTTTTCTCGGTAGTGAGTACTTACCCTTTTCACTGTACTCCTGTCCTTACCCTCTACCTATTTTTCATTGTTTTGTTAAAGTTCTTTCTTGTTTGCAGAGAACTTCCTCGAGGCTAAGATGTTCACGATAAGGGCCATGAAGAAGGTTCGAACCGAGTCTGGAGCTCCTACTGATGGAGAGATCACCATTGATGAACACCTGGCAGCACTGTCAGAGCGTGCAACCACCCTGAAATCATGTGGTGTTGACTTGCTTAAGTCGGCAATCCATGCGTTCAGGATGCTCTGGCTGGATGAGGATGTGCCTGCACTTATCAAACCCTTGGCCGCCAAGATTCTTCTTACTAAGGACATGTTGGATCAATGGCGTGAGTCGGCCGGTTGAGATGCAGCGGACAAGGCCCTTGCCTTTGTGCTCTCATGGTATGAGGACATCAACCTTAATGTTCTCGAGCGCATGAGGGCTGAAGGTAAGTGGAACCACGATCCTGAGCTCATCAAGAAGCGCTAGGAGCAATCTTATGCCATGGTCGAGTATGCTCTGGTGCATGCTTGGTCGATGGGCCTAGCTGCCTCGACCTTGGTGAGCCTCTTGCCGAGACTATCGACGATGAAGGTGCTGACAGCGAGGCCACCGAGTCAGACGGTCCTGCAGACTCGGCCACCGATGCACCTGACTCGGCAGACGCTCTAGATGATGATCCCAGCTCCAGCCCCAAGAACACTCCTCCGAGTCCAGTTGCTTCTTAAGCTGGTTATGAAAAACACTTAACATTGATGAGATCCCCGGTATGCCGGGTGCATATGTAACATACAATACACTTATTTTGGGAGTGTGCCTTTTGATAAGGCTTAAACTTTTAATTTGCTCTGAATGCCAATGATCCAGGGGCAAGTCCTCGAGTTTCATTTTGTCGTTCCCCCTTTTCCTTGAATTTGGCTCTTTTCTACCTTTTTTGGCGTTCGACATTAGAGTCTCAAAGTTCTAAGGATTGAGTTGGCGGACATGAAACTAGACCACTTGACCACTTGACCTAGGATCATTTGACATACAAACCAATATATCCTGCAGTGGGTTAGTTAAATACATACATAGGGTCAACTCGTGTTTTCCCCTTTACTTATCCGGTGTTCATGTTTACTCGTTGTTGATCTTTTCCTCTTGATTGCCATGAAGCCGTGTTTTCGGACAACAACATAGTTAAAGATTTGATTCTATCCGAGTAAACATTACTTGTTCGGAGATAAGTCTTAAGTGTCAACGTCAGCCGACAATTTTTTTTCAAGAATAAACATAAGGGGCAATCCCCGAGTCAGTTTTTCGAATCATACCATTTTATTATCAGCACATAGCCGGCATGAGTATCCGACATATGAGAGTTTGAGAGATACATACACTGCTTCTCCTAAGTGTAGAAAGCACGGAGCAATGCCACATTCCACGGCCTTTTGGTCTCATCACCTGACCAGTCCGCCTTGTCCTTTTGTGCTTCTCGGGCATCTATTAGATAATATGAATCATTGTGCAATGCTTTGCTCACAATGAATGGTCGTTCCCATGGGGGTGATAGTTTATGCATCCTAGATGTGCGTTGCACCAGTCTGAGCACCATATCCCCTTCTCGGAAAACACGAGGTTGAACTTTCCGGCTATGATAGCGTCAGAGACTTTGTTGGTATATGGCGGATCTGGACAATGCCAATTCCCTTGCTTCTTCGAGTAAGTGAACTCCATCTTCTCGGGCCTCTTTTACCTCGGCTTCCGAGTATTGTCTTACTCTTGGCGAGTCATACTCTATGTCGGCAGGCAAAACTGCTTCTGCCCCATACACAAGGAAGAACGGCGTATAGCCTGTTTATCGATTCGGAGTTGTCCTTAAATTCCACAGAACTGAGGGTAGTTCCTCTATCCAGCAACAAGGTGATCGCTGGAGTGATTCCATTAGGCAGGGTTTTATCTCGGATAGAACCAAGCCATTAGCTCATTTAACTTGTCCATTTGATTCTGGATGAGCGACTAACGCTACAACAAGTATTATTTGGGTTTTCTCACAGAAGCGAGCGAAAGGTCCTTCAGCAAAGTTTGTGCCATTATATGTGATCACACTATGCGGGTAACCGTATCTCAAAATTATATCTTTTAGGAATGTGACAGCTATTTTTTATCCAATTTTTTGATGGGCTTCACTTCTATCCACTTGGTGAACTTGTCAACCATTATGAGTATGTGAGTCATGCCACCCCTCGCTGGTTTGAATGGTCCTACCATTTCCAGGCACCATACTGCGAATGGCCAAGTGATTGGTATAGTTTTTAACTCGGATGCTGGTAAGTGTGACTTTGACGCATAACGCTGGCAACCGTTGCATTTTCTCACTAGTTCCTATGCCTCTGCCAGTGCACTTGGCCAGTAGAATCCATGTTGGAATGCTTTGGCTACCAATGCTCTTGACGATGCATGTTTCCCACATTCTCCTTGGTGAATGTCCAACAATATTTCTTGGCCTTTCTTTGGACTTATGCAACGCTGCAATACACTCATCACACTCATTTTGTACAACTCCTTGTTGATTATTGTGTATGCTTTTGCTCTTCTCTCTATTTGCCTTGTCAGTATCTCGACATCTAGCAAAGTTCCATCTTTCAAGTAGTTGAATATTGGTTGCGCCCAGGCTGGTATCAGCGGTGCCGGATCCATTTCTTCATCAATTTCTATTGGCTCAGCTGGCATATGTTCTGCCGACATAACCTGAGGAGTCCCCGAGTGTGATTCAGTGACCCTTGAGGTGAGTGGAACAATTCCCGAGTTACTCAAACCTGCCTCTGAGTTAATGTCCATTAGCACAACGTCTGACTCCTAGTTTGTCGGGATGAGCCTAATTGACTCGGACTCTGGTGATGGCTTGATCGATGGTTTTCTGAGATGCTCCAGTTCTACTCCTGGTGGAATTGCTTGCCGAGAAGAGCCTAACTTGGATTGTATGTCAGCTGCCTCACTCTCTGCTCTGGGTATGTGATGAAATTCACACCCGTCAAAGTATCCTGAAATCTGTTGCACATGAAAACGATATAGTGCCAAATTCACATCCAATGCATCCCAATGCCTAGAGACTTGCTGGATAACTAAATCCGAGTCACCAAAACAGATGATCCTTTTGATGCCAATTTCTTTGGCCACTTTTATGCCATGGACAAGTGCTTCATACTCGGCTACATTATTGGATGTAGCGAAGTGGATCTGCAGCACATACCTAAGAAAATACTTCTTTGGTGATGTGAGTACTATCTCGGCACCCAGACCCATGTTTGTCTTGGATCCATCAAAGTGCATCCTCCAATAATTCGGGTCTGGCAGTGGTGGCTCATATTGCATTTCCATCCAGTCCATGAAGAAATCAGCTATGGCTTGAGATTTAATTGCATCTCGCCTATCATATTGTGGAGTGTATGGTGCTAGATCTTGGCCCATTTTGCCACTCGGCCACTGGCATCTTTTCTTCCCAATATATACGAGATAGGTGCCTCGCATATTACCCGGATTGGGTATTCTTAGAAATAATGCTTTAACGTTTTTGCTGCCATATACACCCCATATGTCATTTTTTGGTAATGGGGGTAATTTTGCTTTGATATAGAGAGCATTTCGCTCAAGTAATAAACTGACCTTTGGACTGATTTGTCCTCTTCCTCGCGCTATACCACTATCACCGCACTTACAAATCTGTAGGTTGCGGCGACATAGAGCAGCATTGGCTCTTTGGATAATGGTGACGCTAATATTGGTGTTGTTGCCAACATCTTTTTGAGTTCATGGAAAGCGCTATCAGCTTGTTGTGTCCATGTGAATTTGTCTGATTTTTTCATCAGTTGATATAATGGTAAGGCTTTTTCGCCTAGCCGACTGATAAATCTACTCAATGAGGCCAGGCATCCTGTGAACTTCTGGACATCGTTGAGGGTTTTTGGCAATTCCATTCTTTCAGTGGCCCTGATGTTTGTGGGGTTAGCCTCAATTCCTCGGGTGGATACGAGAAATCCGAGTAATTTTCTAGCCGGGACACCAAATGTGCATTTTTCCGGGTTAAGTTTCATACATAATCTTCTTAAGTTTGTGAATGTTTGACGCAAGTCCTCAATTAGAGTATGATTTTGTTTGGTTTTTATCACCACCTCATCGACGTATACTTGAACATTTTTGTCCAATTGATCTTGCAAGCATTTTTCATGCACCTTTGACATGTTGCACCTACATTTCTCAATCCAAACGACATAGTATGATAGCAATAAGCCCCATACGGGGTGATAAAAGCTGTCTTTATTTGATCATTTGGATTCAGTGGTATCTGGTGGAAACCAGAATACGCATCCACAAATGACAACAACTTGTAGGGGTTCGTAGCATGGAAAACAAAAATTTTCTACCGCATACAAACAAACAAGTCAAGATCTATCTACTAGATTGTAGCAACGAGTCGATAGAATAACTCACCCTCGAAGATTCCAAAGTGTTTAACGAGAGCGGATTCTCGTGGGTGATGTAGTCGTACTCTTCCCGATCTCAAGATCGCGTAGACGATCCTTCCGGCGCTGCGTTCCGGCAGCGCTTCCGCAATCGGTCACACGTTCGGTACTCGACGAAGACCTTCCTCTCCCTTGTTCCAGCAGGCAGCGGAGGTTGTAGCACTCTCCTCGCGATTCCGGCAGCATGATGGCGTGGTACCGAAAGTAGAGGGGAGATCTCGCAGGGCTTCGCCTTAAGCCGGAGCGAGTATGGTGGACTATGAGAGATCCTCGGTGATCTAGGGTTTAGACGCACCAAGGAGAGGGAGCAAGGCTGGCGGCTAAGGAAAGTGGGGAGCCCCAACTCGGGGACTTGGCAAACCCTAGGAGGCGGCAGCGACAATGGTGGAGGCCGGCGGCTAGGGTTTAGGTTTAGAGGGGCAAGGTGTGTCTTGGAGGGGCAGCCTTGCCCCTCCTTATATAGGTGGGAGGCGCCGGCCAAGGGGAGGGGAGTCCCTCCCCAACTCGGCTTCCAAGGCCGGCAGGTGGGGGGAGAGGAACTCCTCCCCAAGTAGGTTTCCTACTCTCCCTCCACCAAGCAAAATAGCCGTTTGACTTTTCAAATTGGCGTTTGACTTTTCAAACTAGGATTTGATTTATCCCTTTATTTCGCTCAGCGATGACACCTAGTACATGATGTAACCATTCCAACTTGTTATGACACATTCATGTACCCTTCCCCTCCGGAGTGCCGGACATTCCGGAACCTTCTAGAACATTCCCGATGAAAACACCGGAACCATTCTCCAACCCCGAAACAGGACTTTCCTTATATGAATCTTATTCTCCGGACCATTCCGGATCTCCTCGTGATATCCCGGATCCCATCCGAGACTCCGAACAACATTCGGTCTCTTACTCATCATTCCATAACTACTCAACAACGTCGAATCCTTAAGTGTGTCTCCCTACGGTTCGTGAATTATGCGGACATGATCGAGACACTTCTCCGAACAATAACCAATAGAGGAATCTAGAAATTCATATGGTTCCCACATATTTCTACGATTACTTTGCGATCGAATGAACCACTTACATACGATACCAATTTCCCTTTGTCTCACGATAGTTTACTTATCTGAGGTTTTGATCGTCGGTATCTCTGCATACCTAGTTCAACCTCGTTACTGATAAGTACTCTTTTCTCGTTCCCGTGATATGTGATCCCTGTGAGCCAGTCACATGCTTGCAAGCCAATTGGATGACATTCCACCGAGAGGGCCCGGAGTATATCTATCCGTCATATGGATGGACAAATCCCACTCTTGATCCATGTGTCTCAACCAATACTTTCTGAACACTCAATGCCACCTTTATAGCCACCCAGTTACGGTGTGGTGTTTGATGTCATCAAAGCATTCTTCCGGTGATGGTGATAATCATGATCTCATGGTCGAAGTAATTAGGTTACTATGTATCAGAAAGCATATAGCAATTGAACTATTAAAATGACTTGATCTTTATGCTACGCTTATCTATAGGAGTATGTCCATCATAACATTCTCCTAACGATATGATCTTGTTGTTAATAACATCTCAATGTTCATGATAGGGAAACCACAATCATTTATTAACCAACAAGCTAGTATTATAAAGAGGCTTTACTAGGGACTCTAATTTAGTTTACAAATCACACAAGCATTAATGTTTCCTTGTTAATACTATTATAGCATGAATGTAAACATTTATCATAAACACAAAGATATAATAATAACTACATTTATTATTGCCTCTAGGGCATATCTCCAACAATCTCCCACTTGCACTAGAGTCAACTATTCTAGATTACATGGTAATATACCAAACACCCATGGCAGTTTGGTGTTGGTCATGTTTTGCCCTCGGGAGAGGTTTAGTCAACGGATCCGCCACATTCAGATCTGTGTGTACTTTGCAAATCTTTATGTCACCATCTTGGACATGTTCTCGAATAGCGTGAAAACGTAGCTTGATATGCTTCAGCTTCTTGTGTGACCTTGGTTCTTGCACATTGGCTATGGCGCCCATGTTATCACAGTAGATAGACATTGGGTCCAGCGCACTTGGAACCACACCGAGCTATGTAATGAACTCTTTCATCCATATCGCTTCTTGTGAAGCCTCCGAAGCAGCCATGTATTCCGATTCAGTTGAAGATCTTGCCACAACGCTTTGCTTTATACTCCTCCAGCTAACTTCTGCACCATTCAAAGTAAATACGTATCCAGATTGTGATTTAGAATCATCCGGATCGGTGTTCCAACTAGCATCGGTGTAACCATTAACAACGAGCTGTTCATCACCTCCATAAGAAAGAACCATATCCTTAGTTCTTCTCAAGTACTTAAGGATGTTTTTGACCGCTGTCCAATGATCCACTCCTGGATCACTTTAATATCTGCTAGTCAAACTAACAGCATATGCAATGTCGGGTCTAGTACATAGCATGGCATACATTAGAGATCCTATGGCTGAGGCATAGGGAGTTTTACTCATCCTTTCTCTATCTTCTGCCGTTGTCGGACTTTGAGTTTTACTCAACGTCGTATTGGGCAACATGGGCAAGAACCCTTTCTTGCTATCTTCCATTCCAAACCTCTTTAGAACTTTGTCCAAATATGTACTTTGTGACAATGAAATTAGACGTCTTAATCTATCTCTATAAATCTTTATGCCTAATATGTAAGCTGCTTCGCCAAGATCTTTCATTGAAAAACTATTATTCAAATATTCCTTGACACTATTAAGAAGGTCTACATCATTCCCAATCAACAATATGTCATCTACATATAGTATTAAGAATGCTACAGAGCTCCCACTCACTTTCTTGTAAATACAAGCTTCTCCACAAGTTTGTATAAAACCAAAACTTTTGATCACCTTATCAAAACGTTGATTCCAACTTCGGGATGCTTGCTTGAATCCATAAATGGACCGTTGAAGTTTGCATACCTTGTTAGCATCTTTAGGATCGACAAAACCTTTGGGTTGCATCATATACAACTCTTCATCAATGTCTCCAGTGAGGAACGCTGTTTTGACATCCATCTGCCATATCTCATAATTGTAATATGCAGCGATTGCTAACATAATCCTCACAGACTTTAGCTTCGCTACTGGTGAGAAAGTCTCATCGTAGTCAACTCCTTGAATTTGTCGAAACCCTTTTGCGACAAGTCGAGCTTTATAGACAGTAACATTACCATCAGCATCTGTTTTCTTCTTGAAAATCCATTTGTTCTCGACAGCCTTCTGGCCATCCAGTAAGTCCACCAAAGTCCATACTTGGTTTTCGTACATGGATCTAATCTCCGATTTGATGGCTTCTTGCCATTTATTGGAATCTGGGCTCATCATCGCTTCCTCATATGTCGCAGGGTCATCGGTGTTATCCACCAACATGAAACTCATAACGGGATCATACCAATCAGGAGTAGTACGAGTTCTCGTTGACCTGCGAGGTTCTGTAGCAACTTCAATCGAAGTTTCATGATCATCATCATTAGCTTCCTCTCTTATTGGTGCAGGCACCACAGGAACTTCTTCCGGTGCTGCGCTACTCGCAATTTCGAGAGAAGGTTCGACAACCTCGTCGAGTTCTACTTTCCTTCCAGTCACTTCTTTCGAGAGAAATTCCTTCTCTAGAATGGATCCATTCTTTCCAACAAAGATTTTGCCTTCGGATCTGTGATAGAAGGTATACCCAATAGTTTCCTTTGGGTATCCTATGAAGACGCATTTTTCCGCTTTGGGTTCAAGCTTGTCCGGCTGTAACTTCTTTACATAGGCTTCGCAACCCCAAACTTTAAGGAACGAAAATTTAGGTTTCTTCCCAAACCACAATTCATACGGTGTCGTTTCAACGGATTTAGATGGTGCCCTATTTAAAGTGAATGCGGCTGTTTCTAATGCATAACCCCAAAATGATAGCGGTAAATCTGTAAGTGACATCATAGAACGAACCATATCTAAGAGAGTTTGATTACGACGTTCGGACACACCATTACGCTGTGGTGTTCCCAGCGGTGTCAATTGTGAAAGTATTCCGCATTTCTTCAAATGCTCGCCAAACTCGTAACTTAGATATTCACCTCCACGATCAGAACGCAGAAATTTAATCTTCTTGTTACGTTGATTCTGAACCTCACTTTGAAATTCCTTTAACTTCTCAAAAGTTTCGGACTTATGTTTCATGAAATAGATATACCCATATCTACTCAAGTCATCCGTGAAGGTAAGAACATAACGATAACCACCGCGCGATGCTACACTCATTGGACCACACACATCGGTATGTATGATTTCCAATAAGTCCGTAGCTCGCTCCATCATACCAGAAAATGGAGTCTTAGTCATTTTACCCATCAGTCATGCTTCGCATCTTTCAAGTGATTCGAAATCAAGTGATTCAAGAAGTCCATCGGAATGGAGTTTATTCATACGCTTCACTCCAATGTGACCAAGGCGACAGTGCCACATATAGGTCGAGTTATCGCTCACTTTCAAACGTTTAGATTCAATGTTATTAATATGTGTATTTCCACTATCGAGATTCAATAAGAATAGACCTTCTATCAAAGGTGCATGTGCATAAAACATATTACTCATATAAATCGAACAACCATTATTCTCGGACTTGAACAAGTAACCGTCTCACAATAAACAAGATCCCGATATAATGTTCATGCTTAACGCAGGCACCAAATAACAATTATTTAAGTATAAAACTAATCTCGATGGTAGATGAAGAGGTAGCGTGCCGACCGCGATCACATCAACCTTTGATCCGTTTCCAACGCGCATCGTCACCTCATTCTTCGCTAGCTTCCGTTTATTCTGCAGCACCTGTTTCGAGTTACAAATATGAGCAACCGAACCAGTATCAAATACCCAGGCACTACTACGAGTACTAGTGAGATACACATCAATAACATGTATATCGGATATACCTTTCTTATTGATGTTGCCGTTCTTCAAATTCGCCAAGTACTTTGGGCAATTCCGCTTCCAGTGACCTTCTCCCTTGCAGTAAAAGCACTCTGTATCAGGCTTGGGTCCAGCCTTGGTCTTCTTCGTCGGTGCGGTAACTTTATTACCACCCTTCTTGAAGTGTCCCTTTTGCTTAGACTTGCCTTTCTTGAATTTGGTGGTCTTATTGACCATCAACACTTGGTTCTCTTTCTTGATCTCCACTTCTGCAGATTTTAACGTGGAGAAGAGTTCTGGCAACTGCTTGTTCATGCTTTGCATATTGTAGTTCATCACAAAGTTCTTGTAACTTGGTGGTAGTGATTGGAGGACACGTTAAATCCCCAAAGCATTAGGAATCACTATACCCAAGCTTTGGAGTTTGTTTGCGTGCCCAGACATCTTAAGCACATGCTCACTGACGGAGCTGCCCTCTTCCATCTTGCAGTTAAAGAACTTTTCAGAAGCCTCGTAGCTCTCAACTGCCGCGTGAGTCTCAAAGATCAATTTGAGTTCACGGACAATATCATGTGGGTCTGAATTCTCAAACCTTTTATGAAGCTCCGATTCTAAACCATGCAAGATAGCACACTGAACTGTGGAGTACTGAGTCTTCCGAGCGAGGTAAACATTCTTTACTTCATCGGTAGAAGTAGCTGCAGGTGGGTCACCCAGCGGTGCATCCAGCACATAGGTCAAATTACCAGCATTGAGGACAATCCTCAAATTGCGGAACTAATCCGCGAAGTTGCTTCCATTGTTTTTCAACTTTTCTTTCTCTAGGAACGCATTAAAATTGATGGTAGGGGCCGCCATTGATCTACAACATATTTGCAATAGTTTAGACTAAGTTTATGACAAATTGAGTTCTTATTAATAGTTAAATTAATCTAGGTGAACTCCCACTCAAAACAATATCCCTCACATTTTTTTAGTGATCACACGAACCAAATCCACCATATCAAAACCGATCATCACGAGAGTTGATGTAGCTTCAATGGCGAACAATCGACATGTTCATCATATCTACTATATGATTCATTCTTTACCTTTCGGTGATCCGTGTTCAGAGACCATGTCTGTACATGCTAGGCTCGTCAAGATCAAACCTTAGCTTCCGCATGAGAAAATCTGGCTTGCCCACATTGTATACACTTGCGGAATCTAACACACCCGATCATCACGTGGTGCTTCAAAACAACAAGCTTTAGCAACGGTGCTTACTAAGGATGAACACTTTAAAACTTGAAATTTATGTGCATGAGGGATCATCTTATAATGCTACCGTCGTTAACTAAGCAATACAAGATGCATAAAGGATTAACATCACATGCAATTCATAATATGTGATATGATATGGCCTTTCTTCTTTGTGCTTCCGATCTCCATCTTCAAGCACGAACATGATCTCCATCATCACCGGCATTGCATCAAGGTCCATGACGCTACTCCATGGTTGTCGTCCACCAGCTTCAACTATTACAACTACTTTGAATAGACACGCGGGTCTTAACAGAAATTAAAGACAACCATACGGCTCCTGCCGGTTGCCAACTTACAGTAAGGAACATTGCATACATCAAATATAATCACAATCATGGCCATATCACATCACAACACACCCCTGCAAAACAAATTTAGACGCCTCTAATTTCTTTGCATATTTTACGTGGTTTGGGGCTTTCAATAAGTGTCGATCTAACTTACGAACAAGAACCACAATGTTGATGTTTGAACTATCAAGTGCCCGTTGTAAATTGGATCTATACTATAATGGGAGAGACAGACACCCGCAAAGCCACTTATGCAATACAAGTTGAATGTTGAGCGTGGAGCAAGTCTCATGAACGCTGTCATGTAAGGTTAGCCCGGGCCGCTTCATCCCAACATCCCGCAAGATGCAAAGTACACAAGAAGCAATCGACAATAAAAGCATCAACCCCCACAATGACCATTGTGTTCTACTCGTGCAACACATCTACATATAGACACGGCTCTGATACCACTGTAGGGTTTCGTAGCATGGAAAACAAAAAATTTCTACCGCATACAAACAAACAAGCCAAGATCTATCTACTAGATTGTAGCAACGAGTTGATAGAATAACTCACCCTCGAAGATTCCAAAGTGTTTAACAAGAGCGGATTCTCGTGGGTGATGTAGTCGTACTCTTCACGATCTCAAGATCGCGTAGACGATCCTTCCGGCGCTGCGTTCCGGCAGCGCTTCCGCAGTCGGTCACACGTTCGGTACTCGACGAAGACCTTCCTCTCCCTTGTTCCAGCAGGCAACGGAGGTTGTAGCACTCTCCTCGCGATTTCGGCAGCATGACAGCGTGGTACCGGAAGTAGAGGGGAGATCTCGCAGGGCTTCGCCTTAAGCCGGAGCGAGTATGGTGGACTATGAGAGAGCCTCGGTGATCTAGGGTTTAGACGCACCAAGGAGAGGGGGCAAGGCCGGCGGCTAGGGAAAGTGGGGAGCCCCAACTCGGCGACTTGGCAAACCCTAGGAGGCGGCAGCGACAATGGTGGAGGCCGGCGGCTAGGGTTTAGGTTTAGAGGGGCAAGGTGTGTCTTGGAGGGGCAGCCCTGCCCCTCCTTATATAGGTGGGAGGCGCCGGCCAAGGGGAGGGGAGTCCCTCCCCAACTCGGCTTCCAAGGCCGGCGGGTGGGGGGAGAGGAACTCCTCCCCAAGTAGGTTTCCTACTCTCCCTCCACCAAGCAAAATAGCCGTTTGACTTTTCAAATTGGCGTTTGACTTTTCAAACTAGGATTTCATTTATCCCTTTATTTCGCTCAGCGATGACACCTAGTACATGATGCAACCATTTCCAACTTGTTATGACACATTCATGTACCCTTCCCCTCCGGAGTGCCGGACATTCCGGAACCTTCTAGAACATTCCCGATGAAAACACCGGAACCATTCTCCAACCCCGAAACAGGACTTTCCTTATATGAATCTTATTCTCCAGACCATTCCGGATCTCCTCGTGATATCCCGGATCCCATACGAGACTCTGAACAACATTCGGTCTCTTACTCATCATTCCATAACTACTCAACAACGTCGAATCCTTAAGTGTGTCTCCCTACGGTTCATTAATTATGCGGACATGATCGAGACACTTCTCCGAACAATAACCAATAGAGGAATCTGGAAATTCATATGGTTCCCACATATTTCTACGATTACTTTGCGATCGAATGAACCACTTACATACGATACCAATTTCCCTTTGTCTCATGATAGTTTACTTATCCGAGGTTTTGATCGTCGGTATCTCTTCATACCTAGTTCAACCTCGTTACTGATAAGTACTCTTTTCTCGTTCCCGTGATATGTGATCCCTTGTGAGCCAGTCACATGCTTGCAAGCAAATTGGATGACATTCCACCGAGAGGGCCCAGAGTATATCTATCCGTCATATGGATGGACAAATCCTACTCTTGATCCATGTGTCTCAACCAATACTTTCTGAACACTCAATGCCACCTTTATAGCCACCCAGTTACGGTGTGGTGTTTGATGTCATCAAAGCATTCTTCCGGTGATGGTGATAAGCATGATCTCATGGTCGAAGGAATTAGGTTACTATGTATCAGAAAGCATATAGCAATTGAACTATTAAAATGACTTGATCTTTATGCTACGCTTATCTATAGGAGTATGTCCGTCATATCATTCTCCTAACGATATGATCTTGTTGTTAATAACATATCAATGTTCATGATAGGGAAACCACAATCATTTATTAACCAACAAGCTAGTATTATAAAGAGGCTTTACTAGGGACTCTAATTTAGTTTACAAATCACACAAGTATTAATGTTTCCTTGTTAATACTATTATAGCATGAATGTAAACATTTATCATAAACACAAAGATATAATAATAATTACATTTATTATTGCCTCTAGGGCATATCTCCAACACAACTCACACCCAACAATAGAGTCAATAACTTGATCGATCCGTGGCAGGGGAAATGGATCTTTTGGACACACCTTATTGAGGTTCGTGTAGTCAATACACATGCGCCACACCACTGCCATGTTTGGGTCATCTTTTTTCTTCTCGACCAAGACTGGATTTGACAACCAATCTAGGTGCAGTACTTCCATGATAAACCCGACAGCCAAGAGCCTGGCTATCTCGTTGGCTATCACTTTCCTCCTATCTTCGGCAAAGCGGCGGAGGGGTTGCTTCACCGGCTTGGCATTTGGCCTTACATAAAGAGAGTGCTCAGCCAGCTACCTCAGAACTCCTTGCAAGTCCTATGTGGACCATGCAAAGATATCCCGATTCTTACGGAGGAAGCTGGTGAGATCGCTTTCCTATTTGTCAGTCAGCCCAGCACCAATGGTAACTGTGCGCTCTGGGAAAACCTCATCAACCTGTACCTTTTTGTTTCCTTGGTAGCTTGGAAAGATACACTACCATGCGGGTTAGTGAGTGCCGGCATAGACATTTGTGCTGCCTTGGCCAATGCTGCCACTTCCATTATCTGATGCTTTTCCTGTTCTATGACCAGTGACTCGGCCAGCGAAGATCCGGCTGAGGCGCAAGCAATTGATCTATTGTTATCTCCTTCGACTGTGATAACTCCACATGGACCTGGCAGTTTCATCTTTAAGTAAGCAATGTGAGGAGTAGCCATAAACTTTTCCATAGCCGGCTTGCCGAGTAAGGCATGGTATGAGATGACCAGGTCAATCTCCTCGAACTCTATGGCTTCAGTGCGACAATTTTCTCTGTTGCCGAATAAGACGTCAAACCAGATCTTGCCAATTGGCTCACAGGACAATCCTGGCACAATACCATGGAAAGTTGTCTTAATCGGCTCTAGCATGTTCATAGTGATGCCTAACTTAAGCATGGTATCCTTGTACATGATGTTGATGCTACTGCCATTGTCAATCAGTACCTTAGAGAACTTCACATTGATATCAGGGCCCATGAAAGTTGGATCCAAGACAAGAGCATAACCTCCTGGTGTTGGCATGATCTTGGGGTGATCCTTTATGCTCCAAGTTATCTCTTGTTCAGACCAATGCATATACTTTGGAATTGCCGGCATTATGACATTAACTTCTTGTCATTTGGCTCTGTGACAAATACGACATAGCTCTGGTGATGCTCTCTGTACTCATTTATGGTTCCATGGCCCACACGAGCGTCGTCACCTCTTGGGTTATGCATCTGATGCACAACCTCTCTTCTTTCTTGGTTATGATATCTTGCTGCCTGTTCTCATATCTATGCTCAACTCCAACAACTTGAGCATTCCCTCCTGTGAGTGGTGGAGGGGGAGGTGGTGGTAACTGTTTAGTCGACGAATCCACTCTGTCTCCCTTCTGAAACCAAGTGCATTGTCTTGTTATGTGATTTGCTGGCTTACTCGGAGTTGGTGTGTGGAATTTACACGGATGGTACAACATCATTTCATAAGTATACTTCTTCCTGTCCTGATATGGATTTCTTTGTTCATATGGCTTTTTGCCATCATTCTTTGGTATCCATTGATGTTGCCCATTTGTCCTTTGACGCTGGCTACTTCCAGCATCTGGATGATCTTGACTCACAACTGCAACTTGAGTCGAACCATATCTGTAATATGGTCTCTCAACCCTTCTCTTGCTTCTATACTCGGCCCTTTCCTGGCGCCTTTGCAATCCGGCAGCATCATAGATCTGAGTCTCAGTCATCCCATCTGCCGACATAAGCAGAGGCTGAGTCGAATCTCCTAATGCATATGAGTTAGCGATTCTTATTGGTTCTGCCAAGCTTGCAGGCATATCTCTCTGTAACCTTTTCCACAGTACACTTCCATGTCTGCATCCTTATGAAAACCATGCAATGGCCTGAGATTCAATTACCCCTTCACAAGAGTTGCGACCTTGTGAGGAATTCCCTGTCTGTTTCATTCGGCCTTTGATTGCACATAGCAAGCTGTTGTGGGCGATTTGGCCTCTTGTATGTGCTTGTGAAATTGCTCACGAAAGCTTCCTGAAAATTAATCCAGTTGTTGATGCTTCCGGGTGGCAAATTATTCAGCCACACTCTTGCTGGTCGTTCTAGCATCTGCGATACATACCTCACTTCCCATCTCAAATTTCCGCGCGCGATCTTTACTGCAGTTCCATAATCTATGAGCTAGTCTTCTGGCTTTGTGCTTCCATCGTAGGTCTTTGTTCCTCTGGCTAGCTGGAAGTTTGGCACTGGCGTCTCCTTCATGATCCTCTGGCCAAAACATGGTGGACCCTGTGGACCTTGCGATTCAATCAGTTCTGCCATCTTTATCCTATCGAGCTTTAGCCTTGCATCATCCGGCTGAAGATTTCTCCCTCCGAGTCTGGCTCCCATTTCTTGGTACACATGATCCGGAAATTCATACCTGTCATTTACCATCGCCGAGTAACCATCATTGTATCTGTTTGCGTTCGGGTCTGCAGGTTGCTGCACTACTTTTCCCGTGCTTTGCTGTCTCTTTTCGGGTTGAGCTGGTGCAGGATACAGAGCTGGGTTTCCTCCTCCCGCCGAGTAAGTTCCACTCCTAGGTTGAGGTGCAAAGTTTTGCCCCCCATTGTCATTTCTTTGTCCTGCTTGCCTTTCTTGGCTAGCATTTTCCTGGTTCTCATTTCCCTAAACAACATTTCGTGTTGTTCCTTGTGCACGGGCTGGGTTCCCTTGAGCTATTGTCGGGTAATAGGTAATAATTTGCTTGTTTCTTCCTGAATCCACACTCTTTTCTTTTCTCTGTCTTGGCGCCACTCCAGGTGAGGATGCTGTATGACCTGCTGATCTTGCCGGGATTGGAGTTGCCGAGTGAACCAGCTATGACCTCCCAGCTATACCCGGATTCACCCTGTAGTAAGCTTCATTCAGCATCCCTTCTGCTCTTACCAATTCATTGACTCGTTCATGTTGTTTCCTCTTTGCTTCACCCATCAAATGGGGGAGCTCAGCCATTGTTGCCTCTGCAGCTCTCAGATTTGCTGCAGCAGTGTTGTATGTCGGCCGCATGGCTGTTTCGTTGCTATTTTCTAGTGTTATCTTTGATGTTGCGTCCGCCAATTCTTTATTGAGATTCCTTCCTCTCAAGCTTGTTGCATCAAGATGTGTCTTTGCGCCCTTGACTCAATTTGCCGAGTTGACCTCTCGAATTGTGATATCCACATCTTGCTGTAACTGTGCTAATTCCTTTGCCTTCTCCAAGACTTTTATCCTAGCCTCCTCTAACTCGGCCTGCATGCGTGCCGGATCAACTACTGGCGCTACTGGCTCTGCTAATTTCTCTATTGCTTCTTGCAATTCTTTGGCTCTCTTACTCCTAGCTACGTTCTCTGGCGTTTCCTCTGGATTTCCTCCCTCAGTGTCGTGGTATTGCCGACGAGTACGCCATGGAGGGGTCCTCATGGTGCGTGTTTAGAGACGTGGGGTGAGGCGGACGGTTGACAGGTACGAGGTAACATAGCTTACCCAGGTTCAGATCCCACGATGGTGGCGGAATCCTACTCCTGCTATAAATCACTATAATGGCAATACGCCGAGTTACAGAGATAGGTTTGCTGTGCGAGGTTGTATGAATCGATGCCCTAAAGGCTCCCATAGGCCCGACTTATATAGTCGCCAGGTCCTAGGGTTACAGGGAAAAGTCCTAGCCGGACAGGTTACAGAGTCCTACACCGTCTATTACTAGTCTTGTCTATCTTGCACTCTAAGGCTCCGGGTACGCTGGTGACTCCACCGTAGCCTTCCTTTATCCGGCATGGGCCTCCCTTCTAGATCCATCTAACTGGGCCGCCCAGCAGGCCATAGGCCATGCTACCAACTGTGGGCCACCCGGGTTATCCGGATAGGTGACATGCTATGAGGATACCCATATAGCATATCCCCAACAGTAGCCCCTGGAGAACTCCGAGATCTTGCGCTGTCTTGCCTCTTCAGATGAATGCTCCGTCTAGTTGGATGTCAGCAAATTGTCAAGCAATATCTTGTAGTCCTCCCAAAGAACCCTGCAAGGCTTTCTCCGTCTTTAACTTGTAAGCCAGAAAAATGCTGAATCTTCCATCGTACTCTTCTGTAGCCGGATTGGATCCGTCCATGTCGGAATCTTCGAGGTGACGGCTCATCTGCCCATGTCAGCTAGGATGACGTAGGCTTAGGTCAGCGACGCCTCGTAACTCATGCATGCAGAGAATGCAATCATGTCCAATTTTCCCGCGCGAGCGATACGAACCGTTGGCGGTGACGGTTGGAGACGTGGCGAAATTTCCGCGCACGTTCGCGAACACGTCGTCTACGCGGAAACCGTCCGATCAAGCTGCACGAATCTTGACGCATGGAGATGATAAATAGTAACCGCGGTGGAATTTTCACCTTTTACCTCATTCTCCTCGCATCATCTTCTTCTTCCAGCGCGTGCCCCCTCGAGCTCTCCGCGCCCAACTCGCGAAAAAACCCTAGCCTCTAATCTGCACCAGTCACACCCAGCCTCACTCCATGGCTAGCAGCGGCACTTCTCCCTCCATGGAGGTGTCGAACGAAGCCGCGGCAAAGCCGGCGAGCTCCATCGTCGTGCCTCCAGAGGGCCTAGTCATCCCTGCATTGGCGGTTATCGAGTCCACCAGCGGCGACCTTAATCTGGCGGTGCTGGAGCCATTGGAGGAGGAGCCAGATTCGCACAAAGGTGACTGGCGCGGCTCAGATATCACAGACCGTGATATCCAAGAGATGATCGCCGAAGGCTACCTTCCTGCGATGGAGGGGCTCGCCTGGCGGGCGGCACTGGCCGGCGAGGTTACACCTTCTCCCCAAGACGGAGAAAAGGTGTACGTCAAAGCCCAACTGGTACGCGGCGTCTCCCTTCCCATCTCCAACTTCTTCCTTTCCATCTTGAATCACTATAGAGTTCAGCCCCAGAACCTGTTGGGGGGGGGGGGGGTGACCCCGGATAGGGTCAAGACAGGGGAAAGACGAAAGGAATCTCCCTTGTCGTGAGATGAATTATTGATTGTGTCGGCCGAATCATGTGAGAGTCGGCCGAGATAAGCAGGGCCATGACGAATGTAGAATGAGTAATGCCTTATCCAGCCGACATATGAGTTAAGTCGTTCGAATGACTCTGACTAATACAAATACAGGTGAAGGCCAAGCCGAGTTATGCGAGACAAGGCTGAATAACACGAAGCTTGCAGGAGAAGGAGGTGCCTATAGTCAAACCCTAGTCTCTGGCTAGGAGGAATCTAGACAGAGCCAAGCGAAAAGGACAAGGAGCAAAGCAACAGAAGGGCAGACGAACGTCACGGAGGTGACAGAGAGGGAGCCCGAGGCGCGCATGTGAAGGTTTCTGGAACATTGCCGCCGATAGAAGGGGGACACGGAAAGGAGGCCGCCGAGTTACCATATTGGTACAAGCATATTCCAAGAATATGCTTGCCACGTCAGCCCGAGAAGGAACCAAGGCACCCCTTTATAAGGGGAGACACGGGCTCCTGAGAGGGGATCGACTAATTCTACGCCGTAAGGCTCATGTATTAGGGTTCTTCCTCTCTATGAGACAGCTCTAGGAGCACTTGTATTCACTGAGAAGAGGAATAGAGATTCATTTGTAGAACTGCTGAGTGTAGAAATCACTACATCTTCCCTCCCTGGATCCCTCTAGCATCCATTGGCCCCGTACTTTAGCCTACCCATGGCATCTGTCGTGCCACCACCACGACAGTTGGCACCCACCGTGGGGCCAGCATCGGTGCTAGCTGGAGTCAAGATCCGGACGGGAAACTTCATCCACACCAGCGAGCGGGTTGTCTCTGGCTTAGTCCAGAGATTTGATCTCTGGGACTATGTCAGTAACAACGCGGGTAGCTTCAGGAGGAAAGTGCCTCCGCGCAACGGCGTCTTCATCAACCTGGGAACGCACAAGGTCTACATCGGCATCGACACATCCTGCGTCTATCCTCACCGAGTCATTGAAGCAGGAGAACCTCCCCTCAGTGCTGCTAACGGTCCGCGTGGAGCACGCCCCGTCGGTAGCGTCGAGGTGATGGTGACAACCGCAACACAGGCGGCAGGAGCAGACGCTAGACCAAGCAAGGACCCGACGGCAGGAGGACAGGTGACCACGAAGCAAGCAGCTCCACATCCCACCAAGTTAGATCCGCCAGCAGCCAAGTCAGCCAAGGTGCAGAAGACGACCCCAAAGGCGGCAAGGGTAAGATGGCCGCCTCTGGAAAGACCAGAGAATATTCTCCAGGCAACTATAGATAATCTAACCATGCCTGTGGCACCGATACTTGATCCGGCTAACGCCCAGGCAGAGTTAGAAGAAACTAGACAAAAAGTACTGGTAGAGGCAAAAAAGGTGTCGGCCTTGCGGGAGTCCTTGAACAGGACCCTGCCAGAATATGCTAAGGCAAACAAACTGGATGTGGCCCCCGAGTGGGTAGATGAATTGAGATTGAGAGAAAAGAACCTCATGAATGATATCAATAAAGAGCATGAAGCTTGTGAAGGTGATTCAGTTGATCTAGGCTTGCCGAGGTATAGTACCCCGGCAAAGAACCTAAAGGCGGCAAATGCCGCTGCTTTGGAGCTAGAAGGATTAAGCGGCGAAGCCCGGCAAAAACAGCAAGAAAGAGTGAATGAGCTGGTGCGCATTGCGAACTAGCAGAATGAGGAAATGCTTAGGGCTGACCCGGCAAGACCGGGAACCTCGCAAATTGTTCTGTATGATCCGGCGGTAGACGGAAAGGTCAATGATAACAGAGGCAACGGCAGCCGAGGTAACAGTGGAAATAGAAACCCCGGCCGTACGAACAAAGGGCACGGAGACCTCGGAAGGGGAAATCATGAGAACAACAACCCGGCGGAGGGAAGGAGAAACCCTCCACTAGATCCTCTGCCGAGGTATGAGCCTCGGCAAGAGCAAGAAGTGAGACCAGCTCACCATAATCAGGCAAATGAGAGGTACAATGATGGTTACTCGGATATGGATCATGCAGGACATGGGGGGAATAACCATTATGGAATACAAGAGAGGATCATTTACAGAAACTTGCCAACAAATGATGCAAGACTAAAACTGGACAGGTTATATCGGTCCGAGTTATTGTGGAACAGGGTCCGCCTGGTCCGGCGTGCTTCGGACCTTGGATCATGGGCGAACCACTATGGTGGTATTGCCGACGAGTACTCCATGGAGGGGTCCTCACAGTGCGTGTTTAGAGACGCGGGGTAAGGCGGACGGTTGACGGGTACGAGGTAACACAGCTTACCCAGGTTCAGATCCCACAACACTGGCAGAATCCTACTCCTGCTATAAATCACTATAAGGGCAATAAGCCGAGTTACAGAGATAGGTTCACTGTGCGAGGTTGTATTTATCGATACTAGGTTGTGCCCTAAAGGCTCCCATAGGCCCGACTTATATAGTCGTCAGGTCCTAGGGTTACAGGGAAAAGTCCTAGCCGGACAGATTACAGAGTCCTACACCGTCTATTACTAGTCTTGTGTATCTTGCACTCCAAGGCTCCGGGTATGTTGGTGACTCCACCGTAGCCTTCCTTTATCCGGCATGGGACTCCCTTCTGGATCCGTCTAACTGGGCCGCCCAGCAGGCCATAGGCCATGCTACCAACTATGGGCCACCCGGGTTATCCGGATAAGTGACATGCTATGAGGATACCCATATAGCATATCCCCAACAGTAGCCCCCGGAGAACTCCCAGATCTTGCGACGTCTTGCCTCTTCAGATGAATGCTCCGTCTAGTTGGATGTCGGCAAATCGTCAAGCAATATCCTGTAGTCCTCCCAAAGAACCCTGCAAAGCTTTCTCCGTCTTCAACTTTGAAGCCAGAGAAATGCTGAATCTTCCATTGTACTCTTCTGTAGTTAGATTGAATCCGTCCACGTTGGAATCTTCGATGTGACAGCTCATCTACCCATGTCAGCTAGGACGACGTAGGCTTAGGTCAGCGATGCCTCGTAACTCACACATGCAGAGAACGCAATCATATCCAATTTTCCCGCGTGAGAGATACGAACCGTTGGCGGCGACGGTTGGAGACGTGGAGAAATTTCCGCGCACGTTTGTGAACACGTCGTCTACACGGCAACCGTCCGATCAAGCTGCACGAATCTTGACGCCGAGGATGATAAATAGTAACAGTGGGAAAATTTCCACTTTTTACCTCATTCTCCTCGCATCATCTTCTTCCTCCAGCCGCGTGTCTCCTCGAGCTCTCCGCGAGAACTCTCGAAAAAACCCTAGCTCCAATCTGCACCAGTCGCACCCAATCTTCACTCCATGGCTAGCAGCAGCACTTCTCCATCAATGGCGGCGTCGAGCGAAGCCGCGGCGAAGCCGGCGAGCTCCATCGTCGTGCCCCCAGAAGGTTTCGTCATCCCTGCGTTGGCGGTGATCGAGTCCACTGGCGGCGACCCAAATTTGGCGGCGCTAGAGCCACTAGAGGATGAACGAGACTCGCACAAGGGCGACTGGCGTGGCTCGGATATCATAGACCGTGATATCCAAGAGATGGTCACCGAAGGCTACCTCCCCGCGACGGAGGGACTTGCCTGGCGGGCGGCGCCGACCGGCGAGGTGACACCTTCTCCCCAAGCCGGAGAAAAGGTGTACCTCCAAGGTCAACTGATACGCGGCGTCTCCCTGCCCATCTCCAACTTCTTCCTCTCCGTCTTAAACCACTATAGGGTCTAGCCTCAGAACCTTTCCCCCAATAGCATCTTAGTGCTTAGAAACTACGCGGCACTTTGCGAGAGATACCTAGGGATACAGCCTAGGTTAGAACTTTTTGTGTACTTCTTCACCGTCAAACATGAAGCCGGACATAGCAAGGAAGAGCTTAGGAATTGTGGCACGATAAGCTTCAAGATTTGACCTGGCCGGCGGTTCCCCGACATCGTCGTCCATGAGTCCTGCAAGAATTGGCAATGGACGTACTTTTACGGCCCAGACATCCCTCTGGCTGGCCGACAAGTTACGTACCCGGACTTCGTTGACGGAGCCGCCACTGAAACCTCGTCATGGAGATCCCAAGCCTCCCTTCCCTCCGACCTTGACGCTTCTCGGGCCATAAGGTGGATCGAGTGGTTTGTAGAGACGGGTTTGACCGGCTTGGACCTAGCCATGTGCTGGTTCATCAGGCGAATCCAACCTCTGCAGCACCACGCGAAGCTCATGCACGAGTATACCAGCGACAGAAGGGATAGTCTCCGCATATCCGTGGACAACTTCTCGAGCGACTCCGTCAAGCTCCGCCTTAAGGACATCGTCAAGGTGAAGGATAAGAAGCGTGGCTTCAACATCGCCTACAACATGTTCGTAGACGGCAAGTGCCCAAAGGTAGGTATTTATTTTCCATGTATGACATATACTCCAGTTCTTCCGTCTTGCAAATATCATCTTATCTAACACGGTGATTTCTTACTTAACAGCTGAGCGACATAGATGAGATGATCATGGATCCTCAAATCTATGATCCAAAGATGAAGGAAGTCACGGTCGTGTCCGACGACGAAGCTCCGTTGGTGCGGAAGCGAAAGAGCTCCACCTCTGACGCTGCCGATGGAGGCAAGAAGAAGAAGACGGAGGGTGGAGCCTCCAAAAAGACTACCGCCGCCCTGGAGGCGGAAAAGAGAAGAACTACCGGGATCCCCTTTGCTAAAGCACCCCCACTAGTGTAAGCTTGTCATTATCTGACATTATCTATTTATCTGTCTTGTTCCTGTACTTATGCATTTTGCATGTTTCAGGAAGAAAGCCACGACCAACCTCAAGAAGACATCCAAAATATCGGGGGCTTCTCGAAATATCAAGGACATGCTGCGTCGTGACGCCTCCCCCGCCATCGCCCCTGCCACTGCTGCCGTCAAGCCCTCGTCTGCCCCGACAAGCTCACAAGCTAAGGAGGCATCAGGCCCTTCCATCATGGAAGTGGATTCTGGCGCCTCTACTGAACTCGCTGTTGTCGGCGAGTAGGCAACGCAGGAGAGCACCGTGCAAAAAATGGCTGAATATCCGGCTAAGGATGCCATCGGTGGCGGCAAGGCGGTGGTGGAAGCTGGTACTTCTACCGTTGGCGGCGCCCCCGCACCCCAGAAAACCATAGTCTATCCAAAGATAGTCTATCCGGTACTTACACGGGGTAGCATTGCTTTGGTTCCTGGTGCGACACCGACATCTCCGACGTGCGGTCTAGAGGAGCTCCGTCGGCAAGCAGAAATCCTGCAAGGAAATAGCGAATCCTTTGCCAAGCTGCTGGCCAAGAGTGCTATGAACCTCAAGATCATCGCACTTGTAAGTTTTCTTTGCCTTTTGCATTTCATATCAGTATCCCACTGTAGCCCCCGAGGATGTAGACGGAAAGCCATAGGTTTTGCATCTATATGCTCTAAGAGTGACTAAGCTAGAAAACCTATCACTGTAGCCCCCAAGGATTTAGATGGAATGAACTATTCCGACTATATGCTTTAAGAGTAGCATATGTAGTGTTTTATAAATTTAAATACTGTAGCCCCCAAGCTTCTAGTTGAAACTGAATTAGTTCCGACTAGATGCTTAAAGAAAAGCTAAGCAAACATCCGAGTTAAAAAGTTTATACTATAGCCCCCAAGCTTCTAATAAAGAACTGAATTAGTTCCGACTAGATGCTTAAAGAAAAGCTAAGCATATTTCTAAGTAAAAAACTTTCGCTGTAGTGTAACATCCCAAAAATACTAAACTTGGATCATCAAACTCTAATCTTAAAAATTAGGGTTAACAAAAACTTTTCTAAATAAAATTATGAAAGAATGCATGTGTGTATGCATTCCAATTTGGATTATTTTGAATTGCCTTGTTTATGTGTTTCTTTGCTTGTAAAAGGATTCTTAGGTGAAATAAACATCATCTAAACAATGCCCACACTTTTCCCAAAGACAAATAAATCAAAACAAACAAAATAAAGGAATGGTCACTTTTGCCAAATTAACTCCCATGCCTACTTTGGCTGTCTCTAACTTTCAAAACTTAACAGAAACTTGTTTGGATATTTGCACCCATTGATAGTACTCATAACAAAGTATCAAGGCCCACCTTGGGATCATCCAAAAACATTGAAATGCATAGTTTAAAGGACAGTTCAAAATTGAATCTATATCATATGGGAAGACCCCACTTTTTCAAAAACCACTCAAACAAGCTCAACTTTCAAAACCCAAGCATCTACAGACTCACCAGCACCAACCTAGCACACCCACCAAAAATCTTTTCAAAATTCAAAACTTGAATTCATGCGGCCATTTCATCAAACACCTTGCAGATGCAAATCAAATAAAATCCAAACACTATTTGGAGCAGTGATTTGAGCCTAACTTGTTCCCTCTCTGGTTGCAACTAGGCTTTAGTAGATCATCTAGCTCATTTGTAAACGTCTAGCACCACTGTAAGCTTGGCAATATCATCAATGGTGAACATCCGAAGCCACCCAGGCCACCCAGTGTAGACAGCAAGCTAGGAGAGGAACTAGACGTGCCAACCTTGTCTGGGAGATCACCCATGCCTCACCGCCCCCTCTTGACCAGCCCTGCCTCGAAGACATCGACCAGAGCATCCGGAAACGCCGCGCCCGTGCCTCTGTCAACCATGCCGAGCGTGCGCCAGAGCGCCACCCTCGACACACACCCACAGACCGCATGCTGCCCTCGCCGCGTGCATACGCAATCACCACCATCCCAGGAGACCGCCAGACATCCCCGTTCGCCGCCCCATGCCTCACAGCCACCGCTTGCCGTCGAAGACGCCGCCTCTATCGTGCAGAGCATCGCATGTTCCAGACCGTTTGCCACCGCCCCTACACGCGCATTAAAGCCGTAGAGCATCGCCAGGAGACCACCGATCGATCGCCATCGCCGTCCATGCCTCTAGCAGCCCGTAGCTATGTCGCCACCGTCGCCTGCCCATCCCGTTCAGTCTCGTCGTCGAGACTATAAATAGAGGCCTCCCCCGCTCAAACTCTTCACACCATCTCACTCCCCTCTCCTCACTGATCGTTTCACCCCGTTCCCGGAGCAAGGCGAGCAGCGTATCGCCGGAATTTGGCCGGAGCAGGCCGCCTCTGGAGAAGAAGGGCGCCATCGATTTCGTCCATCCCAGGAGAAGCTGCCGGTACCAGGAGGTTCGCCGTCGTCGACTTCATTGTTCGCCCGCCTCGCCGACCCTCGCCTGAGCCCCAGTGATCCCCCGACGACCCCCACCTACCGCGTTAGGTTTCTGTCTCGCCGGTGCCGCCTGACGTGGACGATGAGTAGAAGTCGTTTGATTAGACTTAGATTGTGTGGCCGATATTGCCCCGTACCGCTTCGTGTTTAAAGAGCCACTGACTGGTGGAACCCCCCTGTCAGCTGAGCCCTGTGCTGTGGAGTGACACTGGGCCGGCCCGTTAACAGTTCCCGCGCAGCCCACTCGTTTGAATTTGGATTTTTCCATTTTCATTCAAACACAGTTCTGTACCTAGTTTCAAAAATCAACCCAGCTCGATTCAGTGAACCAAATTGAATGAAACCAATTTTGTTAGAAAGATATTGAAATGGTTAATCTAAGCCCGTTGGATTCAAATCATTTGAATCTATAGATCAACCTTGGTAAAAATAACAAGGCAGAACCTTTTCTGCATTCAAACATTTTTCAAATTTAAACCATAATAGCTTTTGAGTTGATTCTAACTCTCAAAAATCACATTTGATCATACCTTTCAGAATATATAAAAACATTTGGGTTTACTTACAGAAATAATGTTCAAGTAATAAAGGAATGCCACATAGGCATTTCTAGTCACTTTATTTAAGTAAAATAAAAGGTTAAACCTTATTAAATTGTCACACCACTTTAAATCACATTCCCATGGACTAAAATATGTGGTGATGACATGTGTCAACATGATCCCATGTTTGGTTTGGAGAATATTAAATATTAAGTAGATTTTCAATGAGTAGAAATTACTTTTCTAAAAAATAAAAGAAATTAAACCAAGCTTTAATCTTGTAATGTTAGTGATGATGCTAGATCATCTATAGGACCCTTTTGTGTGATGATTGAAAGTAGTTAAGTATTGTTTGGTGATTGTGTACCTCGTATTTATTGATAGACGCTAGTACCGACCAAGGATACGAGGAGGAAGGAGGATACTACGAAGAAGAAGCCGAGGAAAACTTCAACCATTGCTCTGCACAAGGCAAGCTATTAACCTTGCAAGCTAACACTTGCAATTTAGCAAGCTTATAATGATACTGTGCAAGTTAACACTTGTAAGATACTATACCTATGCAAGCAAATACTTGCTTGTTACCATGCCAATTATATGCCTTAAGCATATATGATCATAACCACTTGATAAACCAATCCTAGTTTTACTTACAAGATTTATACTTTTTTTCTTTATCAAAGCTATTACTTAATAGTTTACTTGAGTAAATTGTAGATACTAGAAATATAATTGAAGGTTGCATAAAGAGCATAAAACTTGGCCTAAGCTAGATAATCTTTATGTCACCCCAAGGCATGAGATTGTATTTAGTTGAAACTCCACTTGTTTACCCCCCCCTCATTAGTACTCAACCCCACTTATAGATGCTAGTGCTAAGCATAAAACTTGATCAACATTAGATGGGAATACTTGGTGAAAATGGTTATGAAAACCTTGGAATGATGGATCATTCTATTGAGATGTTTTGACATGTGTTTCCGAACACTAGAGGATTTTGATGATGAAAATGTTGAGGCATGAGCCTTAGCCCTTTATAAAATTGATGGTTGTCTGGATGCGATACCATTCCAATTTTACCTTACAACCATAATACCCGAGAATTGGGTAGGACTTGACTGGAAACTTATATACTTTAGTATTGGTTCCCTCACGGCCAAGGTTTGAGCTGAGGCTACCTCGTGAAGATTGTCCACCTGTGCAGTACCCAAGATGACAGTTGGTAATGGTTGGGAGTCCAAACTCACAAGAGAGGTGCTTACACTAGGGCGTGTAATTGAAAGGTTAAGTTTGATTATCCACATACTGAGTATGGTAAATTCAGGATTTGTTCCTGATGAATGTATCGAATATTGTGGTAAAAGTGTACAATCTCTGCAGAGTGTCAAACTATTCGAATAGCCGCGTCCGTGGTTATGGACAGTTGGAGTGGCCATACTGTTTCCTCCGTCCGATGTTTTCAAAATGACTTGTGAAATGGATTGAGATTTTGACTTGACCACAATAGAGTTGTGGCATGAGATACAAGTTCCCCCTTAAGTGTTATAAAACTTCAACTGGCATTCGTTGCTTCTAAACTTAGTAGATGTAAATCTGGCTTTTGCAAAACAACCCTAGAGCTTAGTGTCCTACTACCAAAAACCCCCTTTAATTGTTAGTAGTAGTTTGTGAGTACTTAAAGAGTACTCATGGCTTTGTCCCTGGCTATTCCCATGGCCAGACTATGAAGAGGAGTACCTGGAGGATGGACCCCAGGAAGGTTACGACAACTAGGATCATCTCCCATCGTCAGCATTGCCTGTGACCCCGAAGATGGAGCTTCGCCTATGCTACCGTTATTATTACGTATTTCCGCTACTTGAGTTGTATTAAGAACTGGATCATGAGATCCCTATTTGTGTAAGACCTTATGTATGGTTTGTAATGGATGATGTACTATGGTATCCAAATCTGTTATGTCTTAGCAAAATGGTAATCCTGGGATTGCGATGTATGGCATAACAGGCATCTGGGATTAAAAATCCGGGTGTTGACAAGTTGGTATCAGAGCCAGGTTGACCATAGGAGACCCTAGTTAGACTGGACGTTTGGAATCAAAAACTTAGTTTCAAAACCAAAGAAAGCAAATATTTATAAAAACTTATTCCCATTATTATCACCTTGATTCTTTCATGAAAATTCATGTTCCTAAAAAACTCTTGCAAAATACATAAAATTTGACACACTTGATCACTCTACTAACTTACTCATGGACGTGAAGTACAGCAAGTTTTACTAGTTGGGAAATGGAGGAGACCTTATCTTTGAGAGGGATTTGGACCAGCTTTCGGAACTTTTGGAGCGTCCGCACCCCGAGTTCTTCGGAGCTCAGCTCAATGATCAAGGAGGAGAAGATCTGAAGTGGCTAATTTTTGCAAGTCTCCGAGGAAAGATTGAACCTCCCACTGCTGAGGGAATTCAGTTTACCTTAAGAGAGAAGAACTGGCTCGATGGACTTGCCAGGGCCATGCAGGAAGCTCTTGCCCGTCTGTGTGGGCAGAGTATCAACCAGATCAAGGGTACCCGCTTTGAGTTTTTCCCAAGGCGTGATGCTAATGGACAGCCACTGGAAGCCCCATACCACCACGAGCTGAAGACTCAGTTGGACCACCTTAGCTTCATGATGTATGATCTTCAGCAGGAGTTGGATAATTGCCGTGACTACTCCAACCACAAGTTCTCCATTATCAAGACGAAGGATCAGACCATCGCCATGCTAGCGAAGGATCGCAAGTCTCGCTGCCGTCAGCTCGACAAGAAGGAGCGCATCATTGCCCGTCTTCGCCACCGTATCTCGTCTTTGGAGGAGACCATCCACGAGAGAGACATGCAGTTGGAAGAAAGGGAGAATGCCGGAGAGGATCTTCATGGAGACCCCTACTCCTATCTCAGCGATGATGATGATTTTCTGGAGGATCAGGCTATGGACTTCTTCACCGATGACGAGGATTTCGCCTTCATCAATGACGATGAGGATGATGAGGATGACGACTACACCGACTCCAAGGAGTAGTAGCACTTGAGCACTAGCGTAGTGAGTAGTATTCGGTCCCACTATATCGTAGTTTCCAGAATGGTTCTTAAAACCATCTGTTTTCCTTTGTTGTGGTGTGTGTTTGTATCGGGTGCTATGAATGAATGAATGAAAAGCAAGTTGCTAGAAAATCTGAGTAAAACTTTAAAAACTTTTCAAAGTCCCAAAACCTTAGAAATTTCCCTCTTTTCTCATGATCTATCTCAACCTTCAGATGCCACGCGGAGGAAGTGGTTCATCCCCGGATCCGATGTTGCAGATCCTGCAAATGTTGGTTTCACCGCGAAGCTAAAAGAACCGAACGTCAAGCCAACCTAGCCACCCTTCAACAGATAACTCAGCTAGCCCACAACAATCAAGGCCACGGAAATTAGGACAACCATGGATCTAAGCTCAAGAATTTCCAGAACACCAAACCGCCTGTTTTCATTAAGTCGGAAGAACCCCTAGACGCCGATGATTGGCGGCAGACCATGGAAAACAACCTAGAAGTCGCCGGAGTGGAAGATAACGAGAAAGTTTTGTTCGCCACCCACTATCTAGCCAGAGATGCCAGAGCATGGTGGAACAGTGTTTGTGCAATGACCGGAGGACAGATGATGACCTGGGAGGAATTCAAGGTCAAGTTCAGCAGAACCCATGTGCCACCGGGTTTGATCAAGAGAATGAGAGATGAGTTCAGAGAACTGAAGCAAGGACGGATGACCGTAGTGGAATACCGTGACAAATTCTTGTCATTAGCTAGGTATGCCCCAGATGAGATCGACACCAAAGCCAAGAAGAAAGAAAGATTCCTGAATGGTCTGCACGATGAGATGCAGACTGTGTTAGTCAATATCCCCTTTGCTGATATTGAAGCCCTGGTCGACTCTACCATCCAGATGGAAGGAAAGATCAACCAAGCCAACGAGAACCACAAGCGTCGCATGATGCATCAGCCAGGAACCCATCAGACCCCAAAGTATCGCTCTAACCCATCTCCAAGATTTTCCCAGAGAACCAACAGACCCGCAATGAACCGTTCGACCTATCCCAACCGTGGAAACCCTAGGCCCGGAGGAAATCAAAACAACCCCAGCAACTCTAGCAATTTAAACCGTGCTCCACCCAAGTTCAACAACAATGCTACCACCAACACCAACACTGCCCCGAGGACTGGAAGCAATGTTGTGCCTGTTGTAGCAAAGGACAAGTTGCATGTAACTTGTTATGGCTGTGGAAATAAAGGACACTACTCCAACGAGTGCCCCAACAAGAAGAATGCTGCAGCCCCCTATGCAAATGCCCCAGCTCAGCAGTAGCGTCGTGTTCATCCCGGGTGAAGGTTTGTCCCAGGGAATTCGCTCAACCGCAACGGCCGTCTTTTTCTCATGCATGCTAAAGAAACTCAGGAAGCGCCAAACGTCGTGTTGGGTATGTTTTCTATTAATTCAGTACTTGCAAGAGTGTTGTTTGATTCTGGTGCATCGCATTCATTTGTCACCGAAGAATTTGCCTGCACTAGTAAGATTCAACCAACCAAACTGAAGCATGTTATGATCGTCCAAATTCCCGGTTCAACCACCAAGGCTAGGCAAATTTGCAAAGTCGTCCCTATCCGAATCCATGGCATAGATTTTTATGCTAACCTGATAGTACTCAGAACTAAAGGTTTGGAAGTAGTACTAGGAATGGATTGGATGTCCAAACATAAATGATTGATTTACTGTGCCAAGAAAGCCATCACCATGACCAGTACAGCCGGAATATCAGTCGAGCATATATCTGAAACCTTACCTCGTCAATTCAAATGCAATAAGAGTATAACCCAACCTACCATTGACCAAGTCCGGATAGTCTGTGAATACCTTGATGTATTTCCAGAAGTTTTGCCCGGTATACCCCCAGATCGGGATATCTAGTTTATCATCGAACTAATCCCCCGAACAGGACCCATAGCCAGAGACCATATAGTATGAACCCGTCGGAACTAGAAGAACTGAAGAAGCAACTGGATGCCATGTTGGAAATTGTATTGATTCAACCAAGTGCGTCACCATGGTGATCACCTGTCTTATTTGTGGACAATAAGGATGGAGGTAACCGTTTGTGTACGGATTATCGGAAGTTGAATGATGTCACCATCAACAACAAGTACCCGTTGCCCAAGATAGAAGATTTGTTTGATCAGTTGACTGGTGCCAAAGTGTTTTCTAAGATTGATCTTAGGACTGGCTATCATCAACTCAAAATTCGGGCAGAGGATATTCCGAAGACTGCCTTTACCACCAGATATGGATTATACGAGTATACTGTCATGTCCTTTGGATTAACCAATGCCCCCGCTTATTTCATGAATCTCATGAATAAGATTTTTATGGACTTCCTGGATAAGTTTGTCGTTGTTTTCATCGATGACATTCTGATTTATTCCAAATCGGAAGAAGAACATGAGCTACACCTAAGGACCATTCTTGGAACCCTTAGAGAGCATCAGATGTATGCCAAGTTTAGCAAATGTGAATTCTGGTTACAGGAGGTAGGATTCCTCGGTCACATTGTATCAGCTAGAGGAATTGTCGTTGATCCTTCAAAGGTGAAAGATGTCGAAGATTGGCAAGCCCCAACCACTCAAACCCAAGTTCGTGCATTTCTCGGATTGGCGGGATACTATCGCAAGTTCGTAGAAGGATTCTCGAGTATCGCCAGACCCATGACCCAATTGCTAAACAAGGACAAGAAGTTTGAATGGACAGACAAATGTGAAGCGAGTTTTCAACAACTCAAGAGGAGATTGATTTCAGCCCCAATCCTAATCATGCCGGATATCACGAAGCCCTTCGACGTGTATTGTGACGCATCCAAGATCGGTCTCGGATGTGTGCTAATGCAAGAAGGCAAAGTTATATCTTATCTATCTCGACAACTGAAACAACATGAGAAAAATTACCTAACCCATGACCTCGAACTCGCAGCCGTAGTTCTAGCCCTGAAGAAATGGAGGAATTACCTCATGGGAAACTGTTGTGAGATTTATTCAGATCACAAGTGCCTGAAGTATATATTCACTCAGAAGGAGCTGAATATGAGACAGAGAAGATGGATTGAGCTAATCAAGGATTATGATCTGGACATTCACTATCATCCCGGTAAAGCCAATGTAGTAGCAGATGCCCTTAGCAGATTGCCGTGCCGCTTGAACTCCATGATTTTGAAGGAGCAACCAAGTTTGCACAAAGAGATGGAAGATTTTCGAATGGAATTAGTGAGTAAAGGATTTTTGGCTAGAATAGAACTTCAACCCACTTTGATCAGCCAGATCAAGGAGGCACAGAAAGGAAATGCTAGTATCGACGGAATCAAGCGTCGTATCGGTACACGCAAAGTACCCGGATTTACCGAAGACGAAGAAGGAGTTTTGTGGTACAAAGGACGCCTTTGTGTACCAGCAGATTCTGAGTTGAAAGAAGTTATTCTCAAGGAAGCTCATGATACTCTTTATTCTATCCACCCCAGAGGAAGTAAGATGTATCAAGATTTGAAAGAGCAATTTTGGTGGCATAAGATGAAGAGAGAAATCGGAAGCTATATCGCCAAGTGTGATATATGTCAGCGAGTCAAGGACGGACATCAAAGACCCGCTGGATTGTTACAACCCTTGCAGTTCCGGAATGGAAATGGGATTCCATTGGAATGGACTTTATCACCGGATTGCCTACTTCTAGTAGGGGAAATGACTCTATCTGGGTCATAGTGGATAGATTGTCCAAAGTCGCCCATTTCTTACCCGTCAAGACCACATATCAGAGTTCGAAGCTAGCAGAGTTATACATCGCTAGAATCGTCAGTTTGCATGGAGTCCCCAAGAACATCGTATCGGATCGAGGAACTCAGTTTACCATGAGATTTTGGAAGAAAGTTCAAGAAGGTTTAGGAACCCGCCTAGATTTCAGCACCGCGTATCACCCTCAGACCGATGGACAAACGGAGCGAGTAAATCAAATACTCGAAGATATGCTGAGAGCATGTGTGTTAGAATATGGATCTAAGTGGGAAGACTGTTTGCCGTTTGCAGAATTTTCGTACAACAACAGTTATCAAGCTAGTTTGCAAATGGCCCCATTTGAATTTATGTATGGAAGGAAGTGCCGCACCCCTTTGAATTGGTCGAAAGTAGGAGAGAGTCAGATTTTCGGACCCGATATCCTACGAGAAGCAGAAGAGAAGGTTCACAAGATCCGTGAGCACCTCAAGACAGCCCAGTCCAGATAGAAGAGTTACGCCAACAAGGGACGTCGAGACCTTGCCTTCAACATAGGAGATTTTGTATACTTGAAAGTGTCGCCATTGAAGGGAATGCAGCGTTTCCAACCGAATGGAAAGTTAGCCCCTAGATATATCGGACCCTTCAAGATTCTGAACCGTCGAGGAGAAGTGTCGTATCAATTGGAACTTCCCAAAGAGATGTCAGTCGTGCACAATGTGTTCCATATTTCATTACTTCGCAAGTGCCTCGAGGTTCCGGAGAAGACGGAAGTGTTCAAGAATATCGATCACCGGACCATAGAGATCAACGATGACCTGACCTATCCTGAAGTACCCATCCGTATTTTGGAAGAAGCTTTCCGAACCACCAGGACCCGAAGCATCAAGTTTCTAAAAATTCAGTGGAGCAACCACACAAAAGAGGAAGCTACCTGGGAGCGCGAAGATCACATCAGGACGGAGTTTCCCGATCTCTTCAAATCCTAGGTAATGTTTTCGTCCTTTTTCAAATCTCGGGACGAGATTTTGTTTAAGGGGGGAAGGTTTGTAACATCCCAAAAATACTAAACTTGGATCATCAAACTCTAATCTTCAAAATTAGGGTTAGCAAAAACTTTCTAAATAAAAATATGAAAGCATGCATGTGTGTATGCATTCCAATTTGGATGATTTTGAATTGCCTTGTTTATGTGTTTCTTTGCTTGTAAAAGGATTCTTAGGTGAAATAAACATCATCTAAACAATCCCCACACTTTTCCCAAAGACAAATAAATCAAAACAAACAAAATAAAGGAATAGTCACTTTCTCCAAATTAACTCCCATGCCTACTTTGGCTGTCTCTAACTTTCAAAACTTAACAGAAACTTGTTTGGATCTTTGCACGCCTTGATAGTACTCATAACAAAGTATCAAGGCCCACCTTGGGATCAGCCAAAAACATTTCAATGCATAGTTTAAAGGACAGTTCAAAATTGAATCTATATCATATGGGAAGATCCCACTTTTTCAAAAACCACCCAAACAAGCTCAACTTTCAAAACCCAAGCATCTACAGACTCACCAGCACCAACCTAGCACACCCACCAAAAATCTTTTCAAAATTCAAAACTTGAATTCATGCGGCCATTTCATCAAACACCTTGCAGATGCAAATCAAATAAAATCCAAACACTATTTGGAGCAGTGATTTGAGCCTAACTTGTTCCCTCTCTGGTTGCAACTAGGATTTAGTAGATCATCTAGCTCATTTGTAAAGGTCTAGCACCACTGTAAGCTTGGCAATATCATCAATGGTGAACAACCGAAGCTACCCATGTCACCCCAGTGTAGACAGCAAGCTAGGAGAGGAACTATCCATGCCAACCTTGTCTGGGAGATCACCCATGCCTCACCGCCCCCTCTCAACCAGCCCTGCCTCGAAGACATCAAACAGAGCACCCGGGAACACCGCGCCCATGCCTCTGTCAACCATGCCGAGCGTGCGCCAGAGCGCCACCCTCGACACACGCCCACAGACCGCTTGCCGCCCTCTCCGCCCTCGCCGCGTGCATACGCAATCACCACCGTCCCAGGAGACAGCCAGACATCCCCGTTCGCCGCCCCATGCCTCATAGCCACCGCTCGCCGTCGAAGACGCCGCCTCTGCCGCGCAGATCAACGCATGTTCCAGACCGTTTGCCACCGCCCCTACACGCGCATTAAAGCCATAGAGCATCACCAGGAGACCACCGATTGATCGCCACCGCCGGCCATGCCTCTAGCAGCCCGTAGCCATGTCGCCACCGTCGCCTGCCCATCCCGTTTGGTCTCGTCATCGAGACTATAAATAGAGGCCTCCCCCGCTCAAACTCTTCACACCATGTCACTCCCCTCTCCTCACTGATCATTCCACCCTGTTCCCGGAGCAAGGTGAGCATCGCATCGCCGGAATTTGGCCGGAGCAGGCCGCCTCTGGAGAAGAAGGGCTCCATCAATTTCGTCCACCCCAGGAGAAGCTGCCGGTACCAGGAGGTTCACCGTCGTCGACTTCGTCGTTCGCCCGCCTCGCCGACCCTCGCCTGAGCCCCGGTGAGCCCCCGACGAGCTCCACCTGCCGCGTTAGGTTTCTGTCTCGCCGGCGCCGCCCGACATGGACGATGAGTAGCAGCCGTTCGATTAGACTTAGATCGTGTGGCCGATATTGCCCCGTACCGCTTCGCGTTTAAAGAGCCACTGACTGGTGGAACCCCCTGTCAGCTGAGCCCCGCGCCGCAGAGTGACACTAGGCCGGCCCGTTAACAGTTCCCGCGCAGCCCACTCGTTTGAATTTGGATTTTTCCATTTTCATTCAAACACAGTTCTGTACCTAGTTTAAAAAATCAGCCCAACTCGATTCAGTGAACCAAATTGAATGAAACCAATTTTGTTAGAAAGATATTGAAATGATTAATCCAAGCTCATTGGATTCAAATCATTTGAATCTATAGATCAACCTTGGTAAAAATAACAAGGCAGAACCTTTTTTGCATCAAACATTTTTCAAATTTAAACCATAATAGCTTTTGAGTTGATTCCAACTCTCAAAAATCACATTTGATCATACCTTTTAGAATATATAAAAACATTTGGGTTTACTTATAGAAATAATGTTCAAGTAATAAAGGAATGCCACATAGGCATTTCTAGTCACTTTATTTAAGTAAAATAAAAGGTTAAACCTTATTAAATTGTGACACCACTTTAAATCACACTCCCATGGACTAAAATATGTGGTGATGACATGTGTCAACATGATCCCATGTTTGGTTTGGAGAATATTAAATCTTAAGTAGTTTTTCAGTGAGTAGAAATTACTTTTCTAAAAAATAAAAGAAATTAAACCAAGCTTTAATCTTGTAATGTTAGTGATTATGCTAGATCATCTATAGGACCCTTTTGTGTGATGATTGAAAGTAGTTAAGTATTGTTTGGTGATTGTGTACCTCGTATTTATTCATAGACGCTAGTACCGACCAAGGATACAAGGAGGAAGGAGGATACTACGAAGAAGAAGTTGAGGAAAACTTCAACCATTGCTCTGCACAAGGCAAGCTATTAACCTTGCAAGCGAACACTTGCAATTTAGCAAGCTTATACTGATACTGTGCAAGTTAACACTTGTAAGATACTTTACCTATGCAAGCAAATACTTGCTTGTTACCATGCCAATTATATGCCTTAAGCATATATGATCATAACCACTTGATAAACCAATCCTAGTTTTACTTACAAGCTTTATACTTTTTTTTCTTTATCAAAGCTATTACTTAATAGTTTACTTGAGTAAATTGTAGATACTAGAAAGATAATTGAAGGTTGCATAAAGAGCATAAAACTTGGCCTAAGCTAGATAATCTTTATGTCACCCCAAGGCATGAGATTGTATTTAGTTGAAACTCCACTTGTTTACCCCCCCCCCCCCCTCATTAGTACTCACCCCCACTTATAGATGCTAGTGCTAAGCATAAAACTTGATCAACATTAGATGGGAATACTTTGGTGAAAATGGTTATGAAAACCTTGGAATGATGGATCATTCTATTGAGATGTTTTGACATGTGTTTCTGAACACTAGAGGATTTTGATGATGAAAATGTTGAGGCATGAGCCTTAGCCCTTTATAAAACTGATGGTTGTCTGGATGCGATACCATTCCAATTTTACCTTACAACCATAATACCCGAGAATTGGGTAGGGCTTGACTGGAAACTTATATACTTTAGTATTGGTTCCCTCACGGCCAAGGTTTGAGCTGAGGCTAACTTGTGAAGATTGTCCACCTGTGCAGTACCCAAGACGAAAGTTGGTCATGGTTGGGAGGCCAAACTCACATGAGAGGTGCTTATACTAGGGCGTGTAATTAAAAGGTTAAGATTGATTATCCGCATACTGAGTATGGTGAATTCAGGATTTGTTCCTGACGGATGTATCGAATATTGTGGTGAAAGTGTACAATCTCTGCAGAGTGTCAAACTATTCAAATATCCGCGTCCGCGGTTATGGATAGTTAGAGTGGCCATACTGTTTCCCCTGTCAGATGTTTTCAAAATGACTTGTGAAATGGATTGAGGTTTTGACTTGACCACAACAGAGTTGTGGCATGAGATACAAGTTCCCCCCTTAAGTGTTATAAAACTTCAACTAGCATCCGTTGCTTCTAAACTTAGTAGATGTAAATCTGGCTTTTGCAAAACAACCCTAGAGCTTAGTGTCCTACTACCAAAAACCCCCTTTAATTGTTAGTAGTAGTTTGCGAGTACTTAAAGAGTGCTGATGGCTTTGTCCCTGGCTATTCCCATGTCTAGACTATGAAGAGGAGTAGCTAGAGGATGGACCCCAGGAAGGTTACGACAACTAGGATCATCTCCCATCGTCAGCATTGCCTGTGACCCCGAAGATGGAGCTTCGCCTACGCTACCGTTATTATTACGTATTTCCTCTGCTTGAGTTGTATTAAGAACTGGATCATGAGATCCCTATTTTTGTAAGACCTTATGTATGGTTTGTAATGGATGATGTACTGTGGTATCCAAATCTTTTATGTCTCACAAAAATGGTAATCCTGGGATTGCGATGTATGGCATAACAGGCATCTGGGATTAAAAATCCGGGTGTTGACCTGTAGCCCCCGAGCGTCTAGGTGGAAAATTTCCGACTAGATGCTCCAAGCAGACTAAACAACGTTTTAACTTTGTTCTTTTTTCCACAGAACGAGAATGCTCGGAGGGGTATGGCCAATGACAAGTACTAGAAGATGCGTGCAGATCTAGAAGCTGAAAAGGGTAAAACTGCCTTCTTGAAGGAACAGATCACCAAGAGCAAGTGTCTGTTTTCTAATGCGTATTCCGACTTGGTTTTGTGCCCACATCCTCCGAGTACTCACTGTGTACTTTTCTTTCTCCGACATGCAGAAACCATTGCCAAGGCCAAGAATATTGTCGAGCAATCCAAGGACATTCAAGAGCTAGATAGCGAGAACAAAATTCTTAAGCAAGAGAGGAAGGACATGCTGAAAATGCATGAGGAGTCGATGAAAGCCTTGCAGGATTCCGCCACCGAGGAAATCAACCGCTTGAAGGAGGAGATCGCGATCTTAAAAGATTAGAAGCAAGCTGCCAATGAGCAGAATCACCGCCATGGCGAGGCATACAAGCTCCTTCAATAAGAGAAACAATCCTTGGCGGACACCCTCTAGCAAGCTGAGGCCAGCATCTTCAGTATGTTTCCTTCGCCTTAGATTTCTGTAGTCTGGATACTTTGAATTGTTGAACTCATGCTCTCCTTGTCGGAATTTTCAGCTCCAATGGGTTTAACCCGATCACCTCCTCCGGCCAAGGAATGCATGGTTCTTGCGGGCAACTTTATCAACACCGCCATCACCCAAGCCAAAGAGATTGCCAAGCCCCTCCAGATAAACATCAAGGCATCAGACTCCATGGCGAAGTACTCAGAGATTCTGCGCCGAGCCCCTGAGCGTATCACAATCTAGAAAGCTTCGTGTGCACGGGCTGGCACGAGGATGGCACTGTCAATGGTCAAGACACACTAAGAAGGTGCCGACATCGACACGGTGACATCTGGTATCCCCGACGTCGACGATGATGGCAAAGAAATTGATCATGAAGCTATCTTGTCGTCACTCGCGGGCTATGACACCAGAGTTGCCGAGTTGGTGGATATCGACGTCTTCGTGCCCATGAACATCATCGACAGCGGCAACCAAGATTCCTCCGAGTCCCACCATAGTGCCGACTTCGAGGGTGATTCTCCGGCTGGTGACGATGCTGCCTCCAAGTCACCTGCACCAAAGGAGTGAAAACAACTTTGTAATTTTTGTTTCACCTTTGGTGTATATGCAGAAAAAACTTGTTGATGTAACTTAAGGCGGAAAACAATGGTTGTTTATTTCCTGCTTCTTAATAACTAGTTTCCAGCATGTATATATTTTTTAAGCAAGTGTTGGCTTATCCATTACTTTGGTTCTTATGCTTGACTTTTCATGAGTCGGAAGACTCGTTGTCGGAACCATGCGCTTAGGTGATGATGCCCAATGGCACCATCAATAACCTGAGCACAAAATCGCCGATAATAAGTGTCGAAAGTCACTACTCCAGAATCCACATAAAAACGACAAAGAACGTGTAGACCAGAAAACTTAAGCTAACGCCCGTAGGCGGAATTTTCACAAGTGCAAACACAAAGATTATGCATAAAGGTTTTACATGATCTAAAAATGAAAACTAAAGGAGGTAAAAGACTCAGAAATATGAGTGAACCAGAGAGCTTTATTTCATTGATCATATAAGAGGTACACAATTAGATAAAAAATGCTAAGTGTAAAAAGGATGTAGCTGTCCTATGTTCCATGGCCGATCAAGCTCCGGGTAGTCATCATCCGGGTCACGTCTCTTACGCTTATGATCCTTGTTGGGTCTATCCTTTAGTTCATGATTGTCAACAAGGTAGTAAGACCCATTGAGTAGCTCCTTGCTTATGATGAACGGTCCTTCCCATGGCGGGGATAGTTTGTGCGACTTCTTCTGCTTAAGTCGGAGCACCAAATCCCCCTCTTTAAACGAGCGATGCCGAACGCGGCGACTATTGTAGCTGCGTAGCTTCTGCTGGTAGATGGCGGATCTTTGGGATGCCAAAACGCGCTCCTCCTCGAGAAGGTCCACATCTAGGCGTCTGGATTCTTCAGCGTCATCTTCGTCGTAGGCGGCAACTCTCGGTGCATCATGAAGGATGTCGGAAGGCAAGATGGCTTCTGCTCCATATACCATGAAGTCAGGGGTGTAGCCGGTGGATCTGTTGGGTGTAGTTCGTAAACTCCATAGCACAGATGGCCATTCCTCCTCGCAGGCTCCAGCTGCTCTATGTAGTGGTGCCTCAAGACGTGGCTTGATTCCCTGCAGAATTAATCTATTGGCTCGCTCAACATGACCGTTGGATTGTGGGTGTGCCACAGATGCAAGGTCAAGTCGGATGCCTTTCTCCTAGTAATAAGCCTCCACTTCTCCGAGTGACAAGTTGCTGCCGTTGTCGGTGATAATGCTGTGTGGGAGACCAAATCTCACCACTAGATCCCGGACAAACCTGAGGGCAGTTGCCCCATCAAGCTTTCTAATGGGTTTAGCTTATATCCATTTAGTGAATTTATCAACTGCTACAAGCAGATGTGTAAACCCACAAGGTGCCATCTATAACGGTCCCACCTTGTCTAGCCCCCAGACTGCAAATGACCAAGTTATTGGTATTGTTCGCAGTTCTTCAGCAGGAACATGTGGTATTCGGGCATAATACTGGCATCCCATGCATGTCTCAACCAGCTTGTCGTCGTCCGCCTTCGCGGTCAGCCAGTAGAATCCTTGCCGGAAGGCTTTCGCGACCAACGATCGAGGCGCAGCGTGATGCCCGCAATCTCTGAGATGGATTTCACGTAGGATTTCCATACCTTCTAGCTAGGAAACACACTTCAGGTATACACCAGTAGTGATCCTTCTGTAGAGTTGCCCATTGATTATGGTATAACCCTTTGCTCGTCATACTATTTGCCGTCTTTCGACTTCGTCGTCGGGCAAAGTTCCATGTTCGAGATATTCCATGAACGGTTTTGTCCAAGACGGAGGGACCTTAGTCACCATGTTGACAAAAGAGTCAGCTCTATCCGGGTTATCGATGTAGGCTCCCTTCACAGATGGTGTGCGCAGGTGCTCTAGGAAACCTCCTGGCGGAATTTTCTTGCGCCCTAATCCAAGCTTAGACAGCAAATCAGCCGCCTTGTTTTGTTCCCTAGGTACATACTTGACTTTGTAACCCAAGGAGCTCTTGGCTATCTCGTCCACTTCATCTCGATATGCCGCCATCATAGGGTTCCGCGCATTCCAGGTGCCAGCCACCTGCTGGGCAACCAAGTCAGAATCTCCACAGCAAACTATGCGCTTGATGCCAATATCATTGGCTACACACAGTCCGTGAATAAGTGCTTCATACTCCGCCATGTTGTTTGTAGCCTCGAAGTGGATCTGCAGAATGTAGTGTAGCTTGTCTCCTGTTGGTGACATGGTTATACCCCGCGGGTGCATGATCTCAGCATACCTAGTCCAGCCCAAGGAAGCCCCATGGCAAATGTACGTCGGCCCATGAAGACTTTCGGGTGGCCCGGGCCCATGATGCCTTCGGATCCTTGGAGAGCAAGACTAGAGTAGATATGAAATTCAAAGGGGTAAAACCCTAGAACCTGTAACCGACTAGGTCTATGCCCGGGACCTGCCTAAGTCTATATAAAGGCTAGGAGGGTACGACCTAGATCTGTCAACTCATACTTTCGCATACACACCTCCACGCCAGATTGCATCTGCGCACCTCTGTAACCCTCGCTTCCGCCGTAATCAAGAGCAGACAAGCAGGAGTAGGGTTTTCCCTCCGGGGGCCTGAACCTGGGTAAACCTCGTGTCCCCGTGTTGCTTGTTTGCTAACCGTTCCACGATCTCCAGCATCCCCATCTTCTCCAAAACCCAAGTCCATAACAATGGGCATTGATGAGATTAAACCTCGTCAATTGGCGCCGTCTGTGGGAACTGGGGGCGCTGATTGTGCGATCGTGACGGTCCCAACCCGATCGATCTACAACTCTGCAGCAACAGAGAGCCATCTCCTCTTCGGTGCTTTCGACTTCACCGCCCACTCGCCGGCCACCATGAAGGACTTCGAGCCCGTAGGCGACGGACTCAAAATCTTGTTCGGGAGCTTCTCTTCCAGGTGGGGCAAACTGGCACCCTCCGCCTCCCTGAGCGGGTGCCCCTACCATCAATCAGGCCCGCTTCATGGGCCCCACACCCCGTGCTACGCACAACATCATCAGCAGATGATTCCTATGACAGCAGCAGCTGCAACTCCGATCTGTGCGATCCGCCATCGGATGCAGGGACCTACGGTTCCGGATCTGAAAGCTACGGGAGCAGCGGGCCAATCTACGAGCGCTACCAATGCGCCGCAGTCATCCAAAGCGACGTGGATCAGCAAACACCCAACCCGCCGCCTAACCCGCCAGAACGAAACGGTGGGAACAGAAGAAGCCAATCTCCCCCACCCGAAGGGGAAAACAACGGCGGCCACGTCATTCGCCTTAGCAAAGAAGGATGGACCCAGGTCCGCGAAGCTGTGCCAGGCAACATAGTACTTCCCGCAGACGCCTCGCGAGATATGCTGATGGCCTACCACCTGCTCCTAATCGAGGAGCACAAGAAGTAGGTCAAGATGCAGGAGGTGCTTGACAAACGCAAGCAAGCAGCCTCAGAGTCCAGCGCGCGACGAGCCGCGCTATCCGCCATGGGCATCGGCTCCAGCTCGAATGCCAACCCAGGCAACAAGCACCGCTCTCGGATGGAGAAAATGGATCCCAAGGAGCGCCGCGAGTTGACGCGAAGTCTCCACATATCCTTCATGGAGATGGACGCCGACGGCAACGTCATCCCGAAAACGCCGCAGGCTGCAATCATGGCAGCCACTGCGTACCTCGCGGTCCACCCACCTCCCGAGGGGGACCCGAAGAGGGCCATGCACAAGTCCTCACTTACCGGACTCGGACTCGTCGGAGCCGCGCTCCACCAGGAAGCTCCCAAGGAGCCGAAGAAGAAAGCTCCGGTCAGGTTCGACCGCAGCCCCACCCCTTCATTCGAAGAGGAGGAACATGACCTTCCCCGAAGGAAGAAGAGTTCGCGACACCGCGACCGCGACTACGACGCCAGAGATGCGCTCACGCAGCGCAAAATCTACAAAGCGCGAGCTAAGCACACATGCTCGTCCGAATCCGAGATGGACGAAGACGAAGGAGAACTCTGCGGAGCTCGATGCTTCAGCAGATCCGTCCGGCGGACACGGATGCCGCGAAATTTCAAGCTTCCTTCGAATACTCCGAAGTTCGACGGCACTCAAGACCCAAAAGCTTGGCTCAGCGATCACTTATCATCCGTCAAACTGCACGGTGGAAACAAGGAGACCGCCATGCAGTGCCTTCAGCTGTAGCTGACAGGCATAGCCCGGATATGGCTCAGCAGCCTATCCTCACGGTCCATCCGAAGCTGGGATGAGCTAGCTTACAGCTTCATCCGAAACTTCAAGGGTACCAGCAAAAGGCCCGCCTCAATCGAAGAATTGCAAGCCTGCACTCAGCGAACGAGCGAATCCATCCGCTCGTACATACTACGCTGGTCCAACACAAAGAACTCCGCAGCCCACATCTCTGAAGAGAGGGCCATCGACGCCTTCAGGGACGGCGTCAGGCGCCAATACTTCAAGGAGGAGCTTGGGCGCGTCAAACCCAAAATGCTCGATCACCTCATGGACATCGCCAACAGGTGGGCTGACGGAGAAGACTCCATTCACCGAGCACAATCGAAAGAAGAGGACGACTATGGTCGACAGCGAGAGTGCCATAGCAAGAGAAGATCGCGCGTCTACGACGATCGCGATGGACCCGACATGGTCGTGGCTGGCTACGCTGATCGCCGCAACGATGCCAACCGCAACAGTGGAGGATACCGCGGAGGAAACTTCCGCGATGGAGGACGCCCAGCGCAGTCGTGGCAACGCCGCGACCGCGATAACGGACCCTCAGCATACGAAAAGCTTTCGGTTCCATGCACCATCCACTTCTACATCGACAAGCAGGATGGCAAAAAGAAGGCGAGCCACATGCTCAAAGACTGCCGCGAGTTCTAGAAGCTCAGCGAAAGCATGGTGCAGATGAGGCAGCAGGCTCCAATCCCTGCATTCGGAAACGCACCCGCGCCAGGTGAGATAGCGCGTGGAGCTCCTCCACCGCCACCTATAGGAGGCCCGAACCAACCGGTCGCACCAGCACAGAACAATGCTGGAAACGGGTACCCCCTGCCGAAAGGAGCACTGATGATCCAGAAGGGGCGCCCTACAAATAGGGTGCAGAAGAAAATCACCCGACAGATCAACCTGGCCGTGGCAACTCCACCCACCATCCCTGAGTACCTCAGCGGATCGGAGTCCTGCATCACGTTCACTCGTTCGGATCACCCTTGCCAGATCCCTCGCCCAGGTCATGCTGCCCTGGTGCTGGAGGCGCAGATCGGAGGTTTCGAGATGAGTCGCGTCTTCATGGACGGCGGCAGCGGCATCAACCTGATGTTCGCAAGCACTCTCGTAGCAATGCGGATCCCGCAGTGTAGCCTGGAACAATCAGATACAACGTTCCACGGCATCGTTCCAGGGAAGGGCATATTTCCCCTGGGCAAGATATGGCTCGACGTCATCTTCGGCAAACCGGACAACTTCCGACTGGAACGGCTCGAATTCGAAGTGGTGGACTGGCCATCACAGTACCACGCCATCCTCGGGCGTGTAGCATTTGCAAGGTTCCTGGCTGTCCCACATTATGCATACCTGCTACTCAAGATGCCAGGACCGAAGGGCGTCTTCACAGTCCACGGGAGCTTCACCCGATCGGATCAATGCGACAGAGATTTCAACAGAATCTCCCAATCATTCGGTATGTAGGAGGAGCTCCTTAGGCTCCGCGAGGTGACGGACAACGGGGCACCCCCAGTTGCACGACAAAACGCACCTGACATGTCTTTCGACTCCACGGTCAACACAAAGACTCCACGGTCCACCCGACGGATGCCTCCAAGACGGCGTTGATCGCCAATGACCTCAGCCCCGCATAGGAAGGCGCGCTCGTCGAATTCCTCTGTGAGCGCTGGGAAATCTTCGCCTGGTGTCCTGCGGACATGCCAGGAGTTCCCAGGGAATTCGCCGAGCACGCACTCAACGTCTTTCTAGACACCAAGCCCGTTAAGCAGTCCATCCGAAGACTGTCCGAACCACGAGCCGAAGCTACCGGCAAGGAAATCAATAGACTACTCGCTGCAGACTTCATCAGGGAAATCAAAGAAAGCGAGTGGCTTGCAAACACAGTCATGTTCCCAAAGAAGGACACGGACATCCACGGATGTGCGTGGATTTCACGTCGCTAAACAAGCACTGCCCAAAGGACCACTTCCCCCTTCCTCGGATCGACCAGATCATCGATTCGACCGCAGGTTGCGAGAAACTCTCCTTCCTCGACGCCTACTCAGGCTACAACCAGATTCGACTCAAGGTTGAAGATCAGGAGAAAACGGCGTTTATCACACCGTTCGGAGTATTCTGCTACAACACAATGCCTTTCGGGCTAAAGAACGCAGGTGCCACATACCAGCGATGCATGCAGGCCTGCCTCAAGGACCAGATCGGTCGCAATGTTCAAGTCTATGTTGATGACATAGTCATAAAAACCAGGGAGGCAAGGACACTTATCGACGATCTCCACGAGACGTTCGACAACCTTGATCGCTACAGGATCAAGCTCAACCCCGAAAAGTGCACCTTCGGCGTCCCATCGGGTCAGCTGCTTGGGTACTTCATCTCTCAACGAGGGATCGAGGCGAACCCGAAGAAAATCAGAGCCATCATGGCGATGGAGAAGCCGAAAAACATCAAGGGTGTCCAGCAGCTCGCAGGATGAATAGCAGCATTGAGCAGATTCATCAGCCGCATGGGCGAGAAGGTCTTGCCATTCTACCAGCTGCTACGCAAGGCTGATAAATTCGAGTGTACGCCCGAATCCAACAATGCATTCGAAAGCCTCAAGCAGCTCCTCTCCACCTCGCCCGTCTTGGTCATGCCAAAGGAGCGCGAGCCTCTGCTGCTGTACATAGCAGCCACACATCAGGTGGTCAGCACCATACTAGTGGTCGAACGACCCGAAGAAGGCAAGACCCACGGGGTCCAGCGCCCAATCTACTACCTCAGCGAGGTACTGACACCAACAAAGCAGAGGTACCCTCACTACCAGAAGCTCGCCTACGGCATGTTCATGATGGCTCGACGGATGAGCCATTACTTCCAGGAGCACCAGGTGATGGTCGTCAACGAGGCACCCCTGAACAGCATCCTGAATAACCCAGAAGCCATAGGACGGGTGGCCCTATGGGGCATCGAGCTGTCACCCCTGGACATCATCTACGAGAAGCGACTCGCAATCAAATCCCAAGTCCTCCCGGACTTCCTTGTACATTGGATGGAGCTGCAGCTGCCAGACACCCCAGACATGTCGCAGTCATGGACCATGCACTTCGACGGCTCCAAGCGCGAAGCTGGAGGAGGAGCCGGGGTCATACTGACCTCCCCGCAAGGCGACCAGATGAAGTACGTCCTCCGGATGAAATTCCGAGGCTCCAACAATGAGGCCGAATACGAAGCCCTCATCCACGGCATGAGAATGGCAAAGATCTGCGGCGCAATGCACCTGGTCATCTACGGTGACTCCAACCTCGTCGTCCAGCAGACGATGAATGAATGCGACGCACACGCCGAAAACATGATCGCGTACCGCGCACTCTACAACGCACTCGAAGGAGAATGCGACGGCTGTGAGCTTCGTCACATTGGAAGAGAAAGCAATGAGGAGGCCAACAGACTCACCAACATTGGCTCCACCTGCGCAAAGGTTCCACCGGGTGTGTTCCTCGAACAGATCTGCGTGCCATCCATCAAGCGGAAATTCCCCAAGGGATCACCCGAACAAGCAGAACACTCGGGGGCTACGCTGCCCGAAGGACATGAAGGACCCGAGAAACTGGACACAGAGATCGCCATGGTCAACCTAATGCAAGTCATGGCAGTCGAAGAAACTTGGAAGCGGCCATACCTCCAGTTCTTGATAAACGGAGAACTACCTGACAGCCCGACAGATGCTCGGCGCATATCTCGTTGGTCAAAAGCCTTCACCATCATCAATGGTGAGCTGTACAAGCGTAGTATTACGGGTGTACTACAAAGGTGCGTCACCATCGGTGACGGGAAAGCCATCCTCCAAGACATCCACGAGGGCATCTGCGGCCACCACGCAGGCAGCCGCTCCCTTGTCGCCAAAGCTCTACGAGCCGGATTCTACTGACCAACGGCCATGAGCGACGCAAAGGACATCGTCCGAAGATGCAACGGGTGTCAACGGTTCGCCTACAAACCGCACGCATCCGGGTCAGAGCTCAGACCCATACCTATAGCCTGGCCTTTTGCTCAATGGGGCCTCGACATGATCGGCAAACTGCCAAAGTCCTCGAAAGGGGGACACGTCTACCTCCTGGTCGCAGTCGACAAATTCACCAAGTGGGTCGAGGCCATGCCCGTCACCAACCAAAAGGGCAAAACTGCCGTCAAGTTCTTCGAGTCCATTGTCTACAGGTTCGGCGTACCGCACAGCATCATCACCGACAATGGATCGAACTTTATCTCCAAGGAGTTCCAGGACTTCTGCGAAGGCCTCGGGATCAACATCACGTACGCCTCAGTGGCACACCCGCACACAAACGGGCAAGTGGAAAAGGCCAACGGCCTAATCGGCGCCGGTATCAAGAAGCGCCTCATGAGTCCACTCGAACGGAAAGCTGGATCCTGGACGAAAGAGCTACCATCCGTACTGTGGAGCTTACGGACTACGCCAAACAGCTCCACCGGCTACACGCCGTTCTTCATGGTACACGGAGCCGAGGCCGTGCTACCAGCCGAAGTACGCCACCAGCTCCCCCGGGTTGTCGCTTACAGCGAAGCCGAATCCACGGCTGCACTCGAAGATGCCGTCGACACACTCGACGAAGCAAGAGACGTAGCAGCAGCTCGATCGGCGGTGTACCAGCAGAGTCTCCGCAACTACCACAGCTGCTGGCTACGCCCAAGGTCCTTCGTCGAAGGAGACCTCGTCTTGCGACTCAAGCAAGAGCGACCGAAGAAATTCGAGTCGCCATGGGAAGGACCCTACATCATCACCGAAGTCATCCCAGGTGGCGCCTATCGCCTCAAGCACGTGGAGTCTGGAGTCGCATACTCCAACCCATGGAACATCGCACACTTGCGGCGATTCTACCCATAGTTACCTACCCCTTTACTTTCAATAAGGCTTTTCAGCCAAGGCTAGTCAGCCGAATAATGTACTTCCTCCATTACGATATAAATAAAGCTAAGAGCCTTGCCCCAAAATTTCGTTTCGTTATTTGCAACTTTACTTTATGCCACAAACGCACTCGGGGGCTCCCCCCACCTCACGATTTCATCGACTGAGAATAACACATGTACACCCTGAGTAGCTGACAACGTCAGGCAAACAAAAAGGACAAGTACTCAAACAAAGCACTGCGTGCTCACAATAAAGATAAACCTTTATAACACAGGGCACAACACGCCCAGTCGAAATATACAAATTTTACATCTACCTCTTTTACAGGTACTACCTATTCTGAAGAATCACTTGAGCACGCTGCTCAAACAAATCTACTACCTGTTCGGCATACTGCCTTACAGCCGCGTAATGTGGACGCATATCCCACTCGCCACCATCTGGCCGAAGAGGCGGCCCAGCTGCTGCAACAGACAAATCCACATCAGGCCGGTGCAGCCTCACAAGGGAAAAAGCAGCCTTCACGCCCGCGACGAGCTGTTGCCGCACCAACTCCTTGACATTGCTCACACTTCAAAACTTCGATAGAAGACCCGCAAGGCTTGTTGGCACAGCATCCAATGGAAACATGACATGCAACACCGAGGCAAGCGACGTCTGCACCTGACGAAGCACCCACGAAACCTGGTGCACACGATCCTGCACCGTCGCAAGAGCCATGGCGCGGTCATGATCCATCTAGAAGAAGCCGCCAGCCTCCATGTCCTGTTGAGTCAAGCAATTGACCCGAACAGCGACACGCTCCTTCTCTTCCCTCGGAGCAAGGTTAGCACCTGCGACAATAGCACAAAATAAGAGGCAAGGCCAGCAGGCTCATTCGAAGAACTGAGTTACAGCTCGAAACAAAGAACAACTTACATTGAAGCTGCTCAGACAGCCGAAGCAGTTCTGCCATCAAGTACTCCTCTCTGGCTGCACCACGATCCGCCTTGGACTTCCAAACATCCGCATGACCTCGCAACCCGAGCAACTCCCTCTCAAGACTACGAACACGGTCCCGAAGAAAAGCGAGTTGCGAGGAATCATCCAAAGATGGATGCAGCTGCGCTGCAGGCGAGGTGTCAACGGGGTCAGCACCCAAAGAAACCTAGCATAGCAGAAAAGCAAAGGACATAAACATTCAGACAGAGAAGAGCACAACTCAAAAGAGTTCATTAAGCATATAAAGGCCACCACGTGGCACAATGATTGCGTTCCTCACAAATATTTACAACAAAAGAAGACTACAAGCTATCCTACATCTACAACGCCTAAGACGCAGCACCCTGAGTAGCCTCGGAGCCGGATTGCCTCGTCTTGGCCTCCCCCTGTTGCCGCAGCGCATACTCAGACAGCAGATCAATGAGCTTTGGCCCATATCGCTTGCAGCGAGCAGAATAGGCAGCAAAAGCTACCTCGGATCCATCCGTAGTCGTCGGCATCCGGGAGGTGATCTGGGGAAGGTCCAGCTCCGCTCCAGCCACCAAAGCCATCGCCAGCCCGACGGACACGCCGATGCCCTTCTGCTTGCGCTTGTACGCCGCAGGCGCTTCGGCTGACAAGGCCTCCGCCAGGGCGTCAACATCATCAAGGGCCGCACCCTTAGGGACAAGCTCCTTGTAGAAGCGGCCAAGGACTTCCTTCGCCTTAGCAAGGGAGCCAACGACGGTGCTGCAGCGATCTTCGACCGCTGCAGTAGCATCATCTAGAGCACTCCCGTGCTCCAGAGAGCTGCGGTCAAACTCAATGCCTGCAGCATCTGAGGCAGAACAAAAAGAGAAGACTAAGGATAGTAATAAAGAAGAAAGGAAAGAAAACGAAAATGCAGAAGCAAACATAATGCACTCACCCGAAACAGCCTTGGCAGCGGCCATGAGCTTGTCGGCCACCTCTCTTTCACGCGCAGTCGCAGCCATGGTAAGCTGCTCCTCGCAGTCCGTAGCCTCCTGCTGCAGACGCTCCTTTGCTTCGGCTGCCTTGGCCAGCTCCAGCTCAAGGCGCTCCTTCGCATCAGCGGCGCCCTCAGCCTTCTTCTCCGATTGACCAAGGCTCTTCTTGAGAGCGTCGATCTCACGGAGAGAAGTATTATGCTCCTCTGCATCCAAAACAATCAAACATCAGAAAGTAGGACAGAAATAACGGAAAGAAGTACCCAAAGTATACGGGTTCCTTGAAGCTGTCGGAGGTTGGCCTCCAGCACCAGGCGCTCCTACACCAGCCTCTTGGCTTCCTGCACAAAAGGCTGCAGGAAGAAGAACCACCATTCAGAAAAAGGACTCGGGGGCTACGCCCAACAGGAGAAAGCAGAAGAAAACGACTCACACAAAAACACTCGGGGACTCCCCCAGTGATAGATGACTTACATGATCCAACGGTGATGCTGAAGGCCCGCTGGCGAAATTCTGAGGCGCAACCACCTGCACCTCCTGCATAGGAGGGTTCGGAGCAGCGCCCCCCGAAGTTGCCACCGTCTGAGGAGGAGGAGACGCAACCTTCGACTCTCCCATCATCTCTCGAGCACCATCGCTGGAGGAGTCGTGGGAGGAGTGCCTGCACACGAAATATTTAGCACAAGAACAAAAAGTCAAACAACAGAAAGACAGCAGTATAAAGGAAACTTACGAGTCCAGCGAGCTCAGGTCAAAGACAGGAGGAGTCCTTCGGGATCTCTTCTCCACCTTCTTCTCTTCCCTCTTCTCTTCCTTCCTTTCTTCCTTCTTCCGCTTCACTGGCGGGTGCGGCGCTACAGACCGCACAGGAATGGTAGGAATGGGAGAGGAAGAGCCTCCATGCCCGTCACTATGATGCTCAAGGCACAGAGGGTTTCTAGGAGACGGAGGAGTCGAGGCATCCGAAGACTCGCTGGAGCTCCGTGATTGTTTGCGCGTATGGTCCTCGCTCGACTCGTCGGCATCTTCCGCCGGGGATCGCGCTGACGGCAGCTCGGACACGGAATCCACCACGTCATTATCCGGGGCACTCAGATATTTTTCAGGCAATGGCGGTACGATGCCCGACACCTTGAAGCTCTGTAAAACCAAAAGGGACTTTGTTAGCAAACAAAGGAAAATAAATAACGCAGCCGACAAAAAGCGCTACGCGCACAAATCCACACCTGTGGAAGAGCCAACGCCGAAGAAAATGGCGGAGTCAGCGACATCCCCGGGATTTCCTCTCCGGCCTTGAACTTCAGCAGCGAGCGAAGGGTCCTGTCAAATCCCCCTCGGAGATTTTCTCAGCCGAAACCCTCGTCGGATCATGGCGCCCAGAATAAAGAAACATCGGGTGCTCCCTAGCCTGGAGAGGCTGCACCCGACGCTCGAGAAACGTGCGGATGATGTCCACGCCGTTCACTTCCTTCTCCGGAATCAACTGGAGATCCTCCAGCCGACGGTAAAGGGCTTCTATCTCCGCCACCTCGCCATCCAAGATGTTGTTTTTCCAAGACCTTTTCGGCTCAATCTTTTGGGAGGGGTCAAAAGGAACAAGACCAAAATCTTGCCCAGGCACTATAGAGTCGCGGATATAAAACCATCGCCTCCGCCAGTACTGAACAGATTCAGACATGGAAAAACAAAATAAAAGCAGATTGGACTGGGAAGATGATGCAGCTGAATGCCATAGAGAAAGAGCAGCCCACGAAGGAAGTCATGGACTGGGAAGGAAAACCCACGAATAATGAAGGCGATAAACATACCCCGATACCCAACTGGGGGACGGGGGATTACCTTGTTGCCGGGGAGTCTGACGGCCTCCCTATCCTGCGGGATCAAGCCCCGCTCGCGAAGTTTGCGAAGATCACTCTCCCGCGTCTCTGATCGCCGCCAACCACCGTCGGTGACCTGGGTAGCGGTGGAGTTTTTCTTTCCTCCGGCGGCGCTGGTACCAACCGCAGATGATGACTTCTTTGATTTCCCCATCGCGTTACGACGACGCAGGCGGTGAGAGCACAGAAGGGAAGATGGAAATGTGGAAGGAAATTCCAGTGTGTAGCAATAATCGATGGAGCACAAGGAGGCAGTGAAAACAAGAACTGATGCGGTAAAAACAAACTACAACTTTCCCCATTGATTATAATGACGAGGACGATGCACGGCAGCCGTCCATCCAGAAGACCTAACGCCAACGGCAGATCTGGCCATACACGTGTCAGCATCACAACGAACCATCATTACCACGCCGTCCACTGCGCACGGAAATCGAGGAGACACCGTAATTATCTCCACGCCGCGCGTGATCGGTCAATTCAAGGTCAGCAAGTGGGACCCACGTCCGTCCAGTCAAGTCATCTCTGGCGCAGCAGGCGCTTGAGGTCATTGATCGTCAGCAATGATGTCATCAAAAGCTATACTAGCAACAACTACAAGTTCTTCAGCTTCAATGCTAGGAGTACTCACTCGAATCTACGATTCGACTAAATACTCGGGGGCTACTCCTATTAGGAGCGCTGGCCGCGCACCCGAAGGATGAATACGAACTATTTCTTCGAGTCCTACGTCGAGTCTGCGACTCCACTACGGACTCGGGGGATACTCCCATAGGGAGGACGGATTTAAGCATCCGAAATTTTTTGTGTACTACAAACTTAACAACTGAAACAATGTTCGAACTAAAGTCTTCGCTCGATTCTACGACTCGAACAGACACTCGGGGGCTACTCCCATAGGGAGCGCTGGTCGCGCACCCTATGAATTATTCGACTGCGATCTTTCGGATCAGCATGCAAAAACTTTTCGGCCATTCTGCCCCAACGAAACGCTGAGTGAGCAACGATCTCCTTGGCCACCTGAAACACCTCCGCGGTGACAAACATTCGGATGCTGTGTCTGCGACACAAAGATAAGACCTACAGATATCATCTGATGGCCTGGCAACACACACGACTGCGCTCTGCTAAGTATGAACCCGTGGCAACAGGCGCGATGAAAAATCCCGACGGACGCGTTGGGTACATCAATTAAATGCACTGGAATTCAATTCCTGTAAGTCCTCCGTGGCCTAAGTCGAATTACGCCAGCATATGTTCCAGTTTCGAGTTGAGGGACTCGAACCGGAGGAAGATCGTGTTGTTTCTTCCTAAGACAGTTAACTGACCCTGATCCGTCGGGTGAGTCAGGCACACGCATCAACAACCCCTACACATTGAACTATTAAAATACATAGTTGCACCCGAAAGATTGAAGAGTCCTCAGCCGAACCTACGATTCGACTGATAACTCGGGGGCTACTGACATGGTTATACCCCACGGGTGCATGATCTCAGCATACCTAGTCCAGCCCAAGGAAGGCCCACGGCAAATGTACGTCGGCCCATGAAGACTTTCGGGTGGCCTAGGACCATGATGCCTTCGGATCCTTGGAGAACAAGACTAGAGTAGATAGGAAATTCAAAGGGGTAAAACCCTAGAACCTGTAACCGACTAGGTCTATGCTCGGGACCTGCCTAAGTCTATATAAAGTCCAGGAGGGTACGTCCTATATCTCTCGACTCATACTTTCGCATACACACCTCCATGCCAGATTGCATCTGCGCACCTCTGTAACCCTCGGTTCCGCCGTAATCAAGAGCAGACAAGCAGGAGTAGGGTTTTCCCTCCGGGGGCCTGAACCTGGGTAAACCTCGTGTCCCCATGTTGCTTGTTTGCTAACCGTTCCACGATCTCCAGCATCCCCATCTTCTCCAAAACCCAAGTCCATAACAATGGGAATTGATGAGATTAAACCTCGTCAGTTGGTGACTGTAGCAATACACCAGCCCCCGAGCCGTTGAGCAGCTTTGATCCGTCAAAGTGCATCACCCAGTACTCTGGCTCCGGCAACGGAGTAGCATCTGGCATCTCCGTCCAATATGCAACAAAATCCGCCAAGGCTTGTGACTTGATAGCGTCGCGTCTCTTGTAGGTGATCTCGAAGGCGGCGAGTTCAATGCCCCACTTCGCGACCCTTCATATAGCGTCGCTGTTATTGATAATGTCGGACAGTGGAGTCTTGCTCACTACTATGATTGGGTGCTCCTGAAAGTAATGCCTTAGCTTCCGAGAAGCAAGGAATACTCCATGAGCTATCTTTTGGTATTGAGGGTAACACTGATTGGACTCTGTCAAGACCTCGCTCACATAGTAAACTGGTCGTTGAACTCCGTGCTCATAGCCTGGTTCCTTCTGCTCTACCACGACGATGATGCTGATAACCCGGTTGGTTGCCGCCATGTAAATTAATAGGGGCTCTCCAGGCTCGGGTGCTACAAGGATGGGCGCTGAGGAAAGAATCTCCTTGAGCTGCTTCAATGCTGCATCTGCTTCGTCCGTCCACGTGAATTTGTCCGCGTTCTTCAGCAACTTGTACAACGGCAGAGCCTTCTCTCCAAGTCGGCTGACAAACCGACTAACTGCTGCAACACAACCCGTTAGTCATTGAATGTACTTTAGGCATGTCAGACGGTTTATGTTTAAGATGGCCTTGATTTTCTCTGGGTTGACCTCGATTCCACGTTGGGAAACGATGAAACCCAACGATTTGCCGGCTGGAACCCCGAAGACGCACTTCTTAGGGTTAAGCATCATGTTGTATTTCCGGAGATTATCAAAGGTTTCTTTTAAGTCGGAGATTAAGACATTTGACTTTTTAGACATCACCACGATGTCGTCCACATAGGCGTGAACGTTCCGACCAATTTGGTCGTGGAGGCAACGTTGCATTGTCTGCTAGTACGTAGCACCTGCATTTTTCAGCCCAAAGGGCATCGTGACATAGCAAAATGTGCCGTATGGGGTAGTGAACGAAGTAGCCAATTGGTCCGACTTCATCATCTTGATCTGGTGGTATCCTGAGTATGCATCGAGAAAACACAAAAGCTCCGAGCCAGCCGTCGAGTCAATGACTTGGTCAATGCGAGGTAAAGCAAACGGATCTTTGGGACATGCTTTGTTCAAGCCGGTGTAATCAACGCGCATTCTTAATTCATTGGTTCCCTTTTTGGGGACAAGTACAGGTTTAGCCACCCATTGGGTGTGAAGGACTTCTCGGATAAATCTAGCCTTAAGTAACCTAGCTATTTCTTTGCCAATGGCGCGTCTCTTCTCATCTCCAAAGTGTCGTAGAGGTTGTTTCACTGGTTTACATTTTGGATCAATGTTTAAGCTATGCTCGGCGAGTTCCCTAGGCACACCTTTCATGTCGGCAGGTTGCTAGGCAACGATGTCCCTATTCTCACGGAGGAACTCGGCGAGCGCGCTTTCCTATTTGGGATCCAGGTTTGTCCCAATGGCGGTGAACTTGGAGGAATCGCCTACCATAAGTTCCACCGGCTTGGTCTCGATGGCCGGCCTTGAACGCAGGAGGGGAGTCAGAGATCTGGTTCTTCGATGTGGGCATCTCTGAGTCATTGACCTTGCTCTAGATCTCTTTGAATTCTTCACTGTAGAGGACAGCTTCTGCAACGACTGCTTCATTGATCTCGCAGTCCCTTGCCTTGGTAAAGCTTCCGGATATGGTGATGACACCGTTTGGTCCGGGTATCTTGAGTTTGTTGTAGATGAATCATGGCTTGGCCATGAAAGTGTGGAATATGTCGCGGCCGAATATGACGTGGTACATGCTCTTGAAGGGGACCACCTCGAAGGTCATGCGCTCTTGGCGGCAATTGTTAACATCACCAAAGGCAACCTGAAGTGTAATGCACCCAAGGGACCGAGCTTCCCGACCAGGAACTATGCCATGGAAGATGGTGTTGGTCCACCTTAGGTTTGCCTTCGTCAAGTTCATATTCTGTAGTGTATCCCGGTACATAATGTTGATGCTGCTTCCACTATCCACCATACACTTGGTGAACTCCACGCCGTCAATCAAGGGGTTGATGACCATGGCGTACTGGTTCTCCGTAGGAATAAGTTCTGGGTGGTTCGTGCTGTCCCAAGTGATTGGAACTTTCGACCAGCGAAGGTACTGTGGAACTGGGGGGAGAGTGGCCATCAGGATCCTTAGAGAGGTCTTCTATTATCGGACGGTGGGGGTGCCAAGGAAAGTGTGGTAGACTGGAGCCTTCTTTGCGAAGGGGTTCTTGCCCTTATCGTCGCTCTTGGCGGCGTGTTTGGGGTCAACGTCTTCGTCCATGTCACTCGAATCCTTGGACTCCTCTTCCTTCTTCTTCCCCTTGCCCTTGCCTCGCGGTTTGTTTTTCCGACTTTGCTTGTAGCCGGACTCCGGGTCTTCCTTGAGGACATTGACGAACTTGCAGTGTCGATTGGTATGGGTAGCCTTGACGTTGGCATCGAGGTGTACGAGGCACGGCATATCGCGGTACTCCTCGTAGGTTTGGGGAACGCAGAGCGGCGCCGAGGTGGTTTCACTTCCTCGTTGCTGCCCACGACTAGCTCCCCTTCCTCGGCCACGTTGTCTGCCATCACCTCGTTCTGCAAAAGTCATAGCGACCATGTCGGTAGATTGCTTTTCTTCTGGAGCGGTTTTCCGCTTTGTACCGCTGTTCCTCCGAGCTTGAGTTGGAACGGCTGTTGCTGGCAAGGAGCCGCGAGCATCGTCGTCGGCGGCTGCGAAATCACTAGCCAACTGAATCATCTGGTTCAAGTCAAGCTGGTGATTGTCCTGCAAGCGCTTCAGTTTATGTCGGATCAATGTGCCTCTTTCCAATCCGTTGATGAAGGCGGCCATGGCGGTTTGGGCATGCACTCCTGCGCAGGAATTCTTCATGTCCAGCCAGCGAGAGAGGTAGGTACGAGATGTCTCGTCTTTCTCTTGCACGCACCGCTGTAGATCGCCCATAGTGCAGGGACGCTTGTATGTACCCTCAAAGTTTTTGGTGAACGCTTCTTGCATATCCAGCAAGTTGTAGATAGATTTCTCCGGCAAGTCGTCGATCCATTGACGGGCCGTGCCTGCCAACATTAACAGGAGGTACTTGACGACGACGTTGGGTTGCCTCCGGCAATCTCCACCGCGTTGCCGTAGTCCTGCAACCATGTGGCTGGCTTGGCGGTGCCGTCATAGGGTTTGATGGTCTTGTCAATCCGGAAACCTTTGGGGTAAGTTGCAGACCGTATTGCAGGTCCAAAGCAACGTGGTCCCAGGTATGGTCCTTCCCGGACCTCGTGGATATTATCAATCCGCCATCGTGCATCGTATGGCTCCGGGGTCTTCCTCTTTTTGTCAATAGGGGATGGGCTGTGTGAACGACACGAGCCTCCTCCGCCATGGTGACTGCTTGGTGGTGACGGAGGCGGAGGTGGCGGTGGGTTAGCCTTCTTGCTATTACCCTCCTGCGACGCCTCATGCCTGTCCCGGTTGCTTGTGGGACGCGGAGGGTCATGGCGTGACCTGCTCTTGTGTCCTTGGTTGCGCTCTCCATCATGACAGGTCTGCTCCGTGTTGTCGCGGATGACGATGCCGCACTGCTTTGGTGGGGGCATATCCGTACGATGGTGAGCTTTGTAATCTTCGCGATGTGGGGGGGGGGGGGGGACCGGGGCGGTGGCGATGGGCGACGAGGTTGTGCCTTTTCTCCGTGGTCGGAGGATATGGGGATAGCATCCTTCCTGTTGCGCGCATCCCTCCGCCTTCGTTCTGATGAACCCGTCTGGGACCTGACATCAAGAGGAAATTTGTCCCTTGGCGGCTTGTACTGGCTAGATTGGCAGAGCGCTGGGTCAGACTCAAGCCTCTGAGAGGTGGCCTTTTCCTGCTGCTTCACCGCCTTGGCCACTAGGTCGTAGACCTATTCCACTGCCTCAGGCGATCTATCCTGCTCTAGAAGGGTCTTGGCGATGGCGAGGTTAAGGAGTGGGGTGGGCATCACCTGCTTGCCTTCACTGTCAATGTATGGCTTGGCCTGTGCCGGCTTCGAGGGAGCCCATCCTAGGTTACGCCGCACCCCAGGATCATTGATGACGCGAGCTGGAGCTTTCTTAGCCTTCTACTGCTGCAGTAAAGTCTTGTATTCGTCCTCCATTGCTCTAGCTTTCTCTATGGACTTCTGCGTGTTAACCAGATCTCGATCTAGCTTAGCGCCTTGCTCCGTGATGGCCTGCGCTTCCTCCAGCAGCTGCTGGCGCTTCTCGTCAAGCTGGGTCACATTCTGGATATGAGAAACGGTTAGTGGCTCAACAAGGAGATTGTCGTACATCACTCTATCAGCTGGAGTAACTTGGGCTGCTGCAGATGTAGATGCTGGAGGCGGCAAGTTTGCGGTGTTGTTGTTGCTCAGACCAGTGCCGAGTTCCTGCGGCTGCTGCACTGGGTTAGGCGGAGGAGGCATGACTTTTGCGCGATCATCGTCGGCAGCAATAAGTGGCCCCTTCCCCTTTTCCAGTGCTGTAGGCGGAGCTCGTCTGGGCTGATATTCATCCATTGCCGTCCCAATGGTGACAAACACCCCTCGAGACGTGACAGCATTGTTTGCTTGCTCGTCGCGCGAGTACTCCTCCTCCATCTCCTGCATAGCGGAGTCTAGATCTTCTGGACTGAAATCTATCTCCTCTGAATCTGCACTGAAATCAGCATAAAGCGCGTCAATGACAGAGTCGGAGGGTGCCAGGACTTCCTCGATGACGGGCGGTGGAGGTGCAACGGCCTCGACGATGACTGGAGGTGGTGGTGCTGCTGCGACGATGGCGGCGGGAGGCGGTGGCAGTGGTTGCTGAATCGGAGGTTCTCCGTCTCTGAGCGCAAGCTCCATCTGGGCTGCTGCGTCAGCTTCCGTGTAGTTGTTGACGGTGCTCACCATCTCTTCGAGGGTAAGGTGCCATGTTGCCTGCTGCCGTCTTAAAGAATGTAAGAGAAGCGTGCCACGGTCCAGTCCTTCCACGAAGTGATACAAAGCGTTATCATCGGGGTAGTGGGCTAGATTGGCTCGTATACGGAGCCACCTGGCCAGGTAATCGCGGGGGTTTTCTCATTCTCTCTGAATGCAGCGCGCCAGATCGAAGATGGTAACCACGCCGCCGAACTTGGATCTCTTCTGTCCAGACGCACGGGCGAAGCCGGCGGACTCGAAGTGATCTTCCACCTTTATATCCTGCACAGGGGCGGTTTGGGTGGGCCTTGAATTTTTCCAATCTTTGACGACAAACTCCGAGGAGAGATCCGACATCGATCCTTTCGCGAACATATCCTGCCCATAGGCGGTCCGTGCGGGCCTTGATGCTCCTCCGACTCCCAGGGAACTAGTGCCCGAGTCGGTTTCGCCGATGAAGAGGTGGATGTCTCTGATTGGAATGATTGAACACCACGTAGAGTTCGTCTTTGTCGGGATCCAGAACTCGTCAGGAGGGACGATCGGAATGTTGCCAGAGAAGAGAAGACGGCCGATGGCTATGGTTTTGCCGATTCCCGCGAAGATCTTGGTCCTCGCCCGCTGAAGATCCTGAAGCGCCTCTTGCCCCACGGTGGGCGCCAACTGTCTTGGTATTGCCGACGAGTACGCCATGGAGGGGTCCTCACAGTGCGTGTTTAGAGACGTGGGGTGAGGCGGACGGTTGACGGGTACGAGGTAACACAGCTTACCCAGGTTCAGATCCCACAACAGTGGCGGAATCCTACTCCTGCTATAAATCACTATAAGGGCAATACACCAAGTTACAGAGATAGGTTCACTGTGCGTGGTTGTATGAATCGATACTAGGTTGTGCCCTAAAGGCTCCCATAGGCCCGACTTATATAGTCGCCAGGTCCTAGGGTTACAGGGAAAAGTCCTAGCCGGACAGGTTATAGAGTCCTACACCGTCTATTACTAGTCTTGTGTATCTTGCACTCTAAGGCTCCGGGTATGTTGGTGACTCCACCATAGCCTTCCTTTATCCGGCATGGGCCTCCCTTTTGGATCCGTCTAACTGGGCCGCCCAGCAGGCCATAGGCCATGCTACCAACTATGGGCCACCCGGGTTATCCAGATAAGTGACATTCCATGAGGATACTCATATAGCATATCCCCAACAACCACCGGTGTCGAACTTTCAACTGGCAAGGGGAATGAAAAGATACAATGGGAGCACAAAACCACAAGATTGGTTAATTGACTATGCCACTGCGGTGAAGATAGCTAGCGGAAACCTACGATGGGCGGTGAGATACGTCCCATAGATGCTAGAAGGACTAGCTAGAGTATGGCTAAACAATCTACCGGCAGGCAGTATCAACTGTTGGTTAGATTTTGAAGAAATGTTTGTCAGCAACTTCACCAGTACCTATAAAAGACCAAACAGGCCACATCAGCTCACTATGTGCAAGCAGAAGCCGAATGAAACAGATAGAGAATTCTTGACTCGGTGGTGTAACCTCAGAAACTCATGCGAAGGGGTCATAGAGTCTCAAGCGATAGCATAGTTTCCTCAAGGCTACCCATATGGAAGTGTATTATGGCAAAAGCTGCAAAGAGATATGTCGACCACGTTGGCAGAGACCATCAGGATAGCAGATTCGTATGCTTTAGGGGATCCGACGCAACCAGAATTAATGTCGGCAGAGCATCGGGAGCATCAAGATCAATATGCAAGAGATGCAGCCGGATCATCGAGGCACAACAAATTCCGAGGTAGAAGAAGGGAAGAGAGGCCAGATTACAGATATGCTTCCAATCAGGTGGCAACGGTGGTACAAGATCAGCCGAGTCATGGAAACAGTCAGCGACAGAAGAATGGTCCTCAGAAGTGGATGCCGAGGAATGAAGGGAAAAGACAGTGGACGCCAGAACAGAAGAAGTGGCAGGAAAGGCCAAAGTACACATTTGAATCCATGTTGGATCAACCATGTAAGTTCCACATTCCAAACCCGGCCAAGCCGGCTAATCATACAACTTGTCAATGTGCTTGGATGAAAAATGCAATGGGGAACCCGGCGGGCATGCAAGCACCTCCTCATCAAGTGCTTCAGCAGCAGCAGCCACAGCTAACCGGAGCAAATGCGCAGTAGTTAATGTTACCACCACCTCCTCCGAGGTATGATAACTCGGACCGGAGGGATGCAGTGCATCAAGTGATAAATCAAGGTCAAGATTGAAGGGCAAACCCCTGAAACAACGGACGTAATGATTACAGGGAGCATCATCAATCATATTGTGTGTTCACAACAGAACAGCCAGACAGGCAGAGTGTACAACGCTGACATATGGAAGTGAATGCTGTTATGCCAGCAGTACCAAGATACGTGCCTTGGTTTGATCAGGAAATAACCTGGAGCATCAAAGATCACCCGAAGATAATGCCGAATCCAGGGTCGTATGCACTGGTACTGGATCCGACATTTGTCGGACCCTGCATTAACGTCAAATTCTCAAAAGTACTCATTGATAATGGGAGTAGTATCAACATTATGTACAAGGACACAATGCACAACCTTGGAATAACATAGAATATGTTATAATCCACAAGAACCACGTTCCATGGAATAGTGTCGGGTCTCTCGTGTGAACCCATTGGGAAAGTCCGAGTAGATGTGTTATTCGGCACAAGGGAGAATTGCAGAGCGGAGAATTTGGAGTTTGAAGTGGTGGACCTAGGAAGTTGCTATCATGCTTTACTCGGACGGCCAGCGCTAGCTAAATTCATGAGCAGCTGTCACATTACTTATCTGAAAATGAAGTTACCCGGGCCACAGGGGGTGATAACAATAGCCGAAGATTACAGAAATTCAATGGAGTGTGCTTCGGCCGAATTAAACCTGGCCGAGTCATTGGTAATTGCAAGAGAAAAAAGAAGGATTCAGGAGGTAGCGGCTCTGGCTCAGTCGGCACAGCTGAATATGCCGGCACTAGCCAATCCCCATGGAAGTGTTTCTTTGCAGCCGACTAAAGAGATGAAAAGATCCAGATAGATGAGCAGTTCCTAGAGCGCACCATCACGATTGGTGCCGGCCTAGATGCCAAATAGGAAGGCGAGCTTGCCAACTTCCTCCGTGAGAATCGGGATATCTTTGCATGGTCAACTCAAGACCTGCAAGGTGTGCCGAGGGAGTTGGCTGAGCACTCTTTGCATATAAGGCCAGGAGCAAGGCCGGTGAAGCAACCTCTCCGCCGCTTCGCCGAAGACAGGAGAAAAAATAATAGGGGATGAGATAGCTCGACTCCTTGCGGCCGGGTTCATCATGGAAGTGCTTCATCCGGATTGGCTATCAAATCCGTTGTTAGTGGAAAAGAAAAAGGATGACCCAAATGTAGCCGTCGTATGGCGAATGTGTATCGATTACACGAACCTAAACAAGGCGTGTCACATCCTTTTCCTTTACCTAGTATAGACCAAGTCATTGATTCGACCGCTGGTTGTGAGCTGTTGTCATTTGTAGACGCGTATTCTGGTTTCCACCAGATACCGTTAAATCCGGCCGATCAAATAAAGACAGCGTTTATTACCCCGTACGGGGCTTATTGCTATCGCACCATGCCATTCGGCCTGCGTAATGCAGGAGCAACATACCAAAGATGCATGCAAAAGTGTCAACATGACCAGATAGGAAAAAATGTACAAGTATATGTAGATGATGTGGTTATAAAAACCAAAGAGAGCAAAACGCTCCTTGACGATATTCGGCAGACATTCACAAACTTGAGAAGATTCCGGATGAAGCTTAACCCAGAAAAATGTACCTTCGGTGTGCCGGCTAGAAAATTACTCGGTTTCCTCATGTCCAGCCGAGGTATAGAGGAAACTCCAACTAAAATCTGAGCAGTTGAAAGGATGGAATTGCCGAGATGTCTGAACGATGTACAAAAGTTCACGGGATGCCTGGCTTCGCTGTGTAGATTCTTATGTCGACTAGGGGAAAAGTTATTACCTCTATATCAACTGATGAAAAAATCTGATAAATTCATATGGACACCACAGGCTGGTAATGCATTTCATGAGTTAAAAAAGATGTTGGGCACATCACCGATCTTGGCTTCTCCATTATCAAAAGAACCAATGTTACTTTATGTAGCCGCCACTAACAGAGTAGTAAGTGTGGTGGTTGTCATAGAGCGGCATGAAGGTGATAAGTCAATACAAAGGCCGGTATATTACCTAAGCGAGGTATTATCGGCCTCAAAGCAGAACTACCCGCGCTACCAGAAGATGGCTCACGGAGTATACATGTCGGCAAAAAAACTCAAACATTACTTCGAAGAGCATCCGATAAAAGTGATTTGTGAAGCGCCCATAGCCGAGATATTGAGTAACAAAGATGCAAGTGGCCGAATAGCAAAATGGGCAATCGAGTTATCACCTTATGCTCCGCAATTCGATAGGCGAGATGCAATCAAATCTCAGGCAGTGGCCGACTTCTTTGTGGATTGGGCCGAGGTACAATATAAACCACCATTACCAGATCCAAATTATTGGACAATGCATTTTGATGGATCCAAGCTAAGAAATGGCTTGGGGGCAGGGATAGTATTAACTTCGCCAAAAAAAGATCAGCTGAAGTATGTGCTGCAGATACATTTCACCGCGTCAGACAATGTAGCCGAGTATGAAGCACTCGTCCATGGGTTAAAAATGGCAAAAGAGATTGGTATACGTCGGATCCTTTGCTATGGGGACTCAGATCTGGTAGTACAGCAAGTATTAGACAATTGGGATGCACTAGATGCGAATATGGCCCTATATAGATTTCATGTGCAAAAAATCAGTGGTTACTTTGATGGATGCGAGTTTCATCATATACCTCGGGCGGAAAATGACGCAGCAGATACACTGTCAAAACTCGGATCAACTAGGCAGTCAATTCCCTCAGGTATTGCCCTAGAGCACCTGAGAAAACCATCGATTACACCATCACTAGAATCCGAGTCAATTCGTATCTCGGCAGAACTGATAGAAGGAAGTGTGCCAATGGAAATCGACAAAGAATGTGACCCGTGTTTTCTAAAGGTGAACCTGGCCATCGCACGAGCGAACACAGAAAAATCCGAAGCTGTTATGTCGGCGGAAAATATGGAAATCGATAGTGAAATTATACCAGAGAAAATCACGCCAATATGGGCGCAACCCATATTCTCATTCCTTAAGGAGGCAATCTTGCCAAGTAATGAAGTACTGGATAGACAAATAGTAAGAAGAGCAAAAGCTTACACAATCATAAACAATGAGCTGTATAAGAGAAGCGTCACAAACGTACTACAAAGATGTGTTGACTTGGCAGAAGGGCAGGAAATACTCCTGGATATACATCAGGGAGAATGCGGGCATCACGCCTTATCCCGAGCTTTAGTGGCCAAAGCATTTAGGCATGGATTTTATTGGCCGACGGCATTAAAGGAGGCAAAAGAATTAGTGGAAAAATGTAATGGTTGCCAGAGATACGCCAGCAAGATACATCTGCCCTCATCCGAGTTAAAAACAATACCAATCACTTGGCCTTTTTCTGTATGGTGCTTGGATATGGTAGGTCCGTTCAAACCAGCCCGAGGCGGAATGACTCACATTCTAGTCATGGTGGACAAATTCACAAAGTGGATCAAGGTGAAACCAATAAGAAAATGTGATGGACCAACAACGGTAAAATTTCTAAAAGATATTATCTTGAGATATGGATATCCACACAGTGTTATCACAGATAACGACACAAATTTTGCTGAAGGAGCCTTTGCTAGATTCTGCCAAGAAAAACACATAAGACTAGATGTTGCCTCGGTGGCTCACCCAACATCAAACGGGCAAGTAGAAAGATCAAATGGACTGATATTGTCAGGAATGAAACCCCGGATTATCGAACCACTGCAAAGGTCGGTAGGATGCTGGATTGAGGAGCTTCCAGCAATACTGTGGAGCCTCAGGACCACCCCAAACAGGTCGACAGGGTATACCTCGTTCTTTCTAGTATACGGAGTAGAAGATGTGCTTCCAGCCGACATAATGCATGACTCACCAAGAGTAATCCAATACACAACGGTCGAAGTAAACGAAGTATCACGGCAAGACGATGTGGATCTTCTAGAGGAAGCAAGGGAATTGACATTATCAAGATCAGCTGTTTATCAGCAAAACCTCAGACGATACCATAGAAAAAAGTAAATCCTAGAGTTTTTAAAGAAGTAGACTTGGTTCTTCGGCTAGTGCAACGCATAGCTGGCATGCACAAACTCTCACCCCCATGGGAAGGACCATTCATCGTGAGTAAAGCATTGCACAATGATGCATATTACCTGATCGACGCTCAGCCACCAGAGAAGAATAAGGCAAATAAGGTCGTAGACGAATCAAAAAGACCATGGAACATAGCCTTACTTCGCCCGTTCTACACTTAGAAGCCACATGTTGTACGTCGTGATGCGACGCATCAAGTTGAAATATCAAGCATGTATTAAACCTCGGCACCTCGAGCAGCGACTCGGGGACTGCACAACGTTGTTTCTATTTTTTAAGAATATGTACTAAACCTCGGCACCTCGAGCAGTGACTCGGGGACTGCACCGTGTTATTTCCTATTTGGGATTATGTATTAAATTTTGGCACCTCGAGCGGTGACTCGGGGACTGCATCGTGTTATCTCTTATTTTGGATTATGCATTAAACCTCGGTACCTCGAGCAGCGACTCGGGGACTGCCCCATGATTGTTTCTTGTTTTGAACTATGTATTAAACCTCGGCACCTCGAGGAGTGACTCGAGGACTGCCCCGTGGTATTCTCTACATTGAGCTATGAATTATATTTCGGCAACCTAGTTTATAACTTGGGGACTGTTCGTGTTATTCGATGTTATCTAAACAGATGTAAACCTTCAACGACCCAAGGGATAACTCGGAGATGACTTACGCCACCCATTAATTTCTTCCATTCATATAAGAGCTCGATAGCTTCAGTAGAAACTCGGGGACTACCCCAATTTGCTACCCACAACTCATAAGATGCAACATAAGCTTGCCTCGATCGACAAAGGAATAACAAGGAGAAAACAATTAACGATTTCTAGAGGTAACAACCTCAGCAAGTCGAAGTATAATAAGGGATACAAGCCGATCTATGAGGTTAGATCATTGTACTTCAAGTAGAAATCGCGAAAACAACAGCTATACAACCAAGTTTACAAAGGGCAAGCAAGATAAATGTCGGACGAAGGTCAACCACATGGGAGAATACGATCCGGCCTTACGAAATTAAAGTTGGTCAAGGCAAAGATATGAAACAGATAGCTTAACTTAGACGAAATGACAATAGTTACCATCACCAATGCCTCAGCGACGCAAGGCAAAAAGGTTCACACCACACCAAAAGACGGACAATTGTTTCACCAAGATCATACGCCCGACATGCCAGGGACTTAAAGAAAATTGAAGTTTTTCAAGCCTAAACACCAGAAGAGGCCAAACAACCCTTAATGGGCAGTAGCATTGTCACGAGCATCCGGCATGGGTATCTCGAACACTGGGGGAGGGACCTCGGTCTCCTTCAGGAGGGTATCTTCAGGAACTGGGCGCTCCAAGGTAGCTGGCGCCTCAGCCGACGTTACCTCGGCTTCAACAGAAGCCATAGTAACCTCGGGGGCAAGCCCCGGCTGCTAAGAGACATCAGTTTGAGCTCGAGAGTTTTTAGTCCCTTTAGAGGACAATCGCGTGTCGCCATCCTTGCCCGAGCTGTCGTTTGAATCACGGGAATTATCCGAATCACCCTCCGATTCATCCTGATTGGCCGAGTCATCACCTAATGCATCTTCAGCTTCGACATCATCCACCGGATTGGGAAGAAAACTCGGCCCTTCGATCCAATTATGCACGTCAGCATACTCGATAAGCTGGAAGGCACGAGCTTGGCGGTGAGCGACGAACTCTGGATTCTCAACCCAACGAGAGACAGTGCGCAAATTCATCAGAGTATCGAGTGAGATATCCTCGTACCAAGACAAAACGGCTATAAGTGCCATATCAGCACCAGACCTCCCAGCAGATTCCCTCCAGAGATTTAATTGGGTCTGAGATGCCATTAGCCTTGCCACAAGCACTTCAACTTCATCAATATCAGGCGTTCCAGAGGTGTTCGGCCAAAGAACATGGTAGGCCCGGATAGCTGCTTGCACCAGATCTCTTCCCATGATTTTCATTGGTCCAATAGCAGCACTGACGGAAATCAGGAAGTCTTCCATCGAATATTCTTGACTCGGATCAACGGGGACGCCTCGGCGCTCACGAGCAGCAATCACGGCCTTAGTGCTCACAGGTTTTGCTTCTGGAAAATGATCTACACGAAAGGAAATCATATCAGTTAAAAATAAGAGAGAAGAAGATAACTCGGCCACAGGAGGAGACTTACGATGGATGTAACTCAACATTTTCTGGAGATCCAGGGACCAATTGGCCCTACTCTTCTCGAAACGAGTGATTTCCTCGCTCATCGCCCGGTTCTTTAGCTCGGCAGCGTCAAGAATTTCCTATCTTTCTGCAACTGCAGGCTCAGTCGATTCTTTTCTTCAGAGAATTCCTGATCAACTTTTTCCAATTCGGACTTCTGGGAAGGCTTGAGAGACTCAACCTCGGCGCGTAACCGATTTATCTCATCGTCCTTTTCTTTGAGTTGCGCCGAATGAGTGGCAGCTTGCTCTAAAAAATGCAGCATCATATCAGGCATATGTATGCATTCTTTATGTGATGCTGCAAGTGTTTGTAACTCGGCTATACCAAAGCCGGAAGGTGGTAAGAAACCAAATATTTATCTCGGACATGAATTAACAAATTAAAAACCAAAAACGAGGAACCAACCTTCAAGAGCATTAACCTTCTTGGTAAGGCGAGTATTCAGATTGTTGATACTGGCTGCACACCAGCGAAGAATGAATTAGCACGACCAGCCAAAAAAGTTACGAGCTTAAGGAACAGTAGACAGATTTATTAAAATTACCAGTTTTCTTCACTACAGGAACAACCTTCTCATATTTTTCCTGCAGTTCCTTGTGGGCGAAGAGCAACCTTTGAAATTCTGTTGTCCGCCGATCATGGGCAACCTAGATATAATGGAAGGTTAAAAGACTAGATATTCAAAGCTAAAAAAGATCCGAATCAAGCAAAACTTGACTCGGATCTAGGTGGCTGGATATTCAAAGTTAAAGCAGATCCGAATCAAGTAGAACTTGACTCAGATCTAGGTGGCTGGATATTCAAAGTTAAATCAGATCCGAATCAAGTAAAACTTGACCCGGATCTAGGTGGCTGAATATTCAAAGTTAAAGTAGATCCCAATCAAGTAAAACTTGACTCGGATCTAGGTGGCTGGATATTCAAAGTTAAAGAAGATCCAAATCAAGTAAAACTTGACTCGGATCTAGGTGGCTGGATATTCAAAGGAAAAACATATCTGGATCAAGTAGAACTTGACTTGGATCTAGGTGGCTGGATATTCAAAGCTAAAATATATCCGAATCAAGTAAAACTTGGCTCGGATCTAGGTGGCTGGATACTCAAAGTTAAAGCAGATCCGAATCAAGTAAAACTTGACTCGGATCTAGGTGGCTGGATACTCAAAGTTTAGGCAGATCCGAATCAAATAAAACTTGACTCGGATATGCATGGACCACGGCTAATCCGAGTCACGAAGGGGGTTGAGTTAGCAAGAAATGCATTTGAAGCTTGACAAAGCTTCCAAACGAACAACAAGTTATCCGGTTGCAAGCTTCAGGGACTAGTGTGTATATAATACCATGTGAATGAGAGACAAAGTATCAAAGAAAGCACTTACCTCATTCATCTTGTCACTATCAAGGACAATCTTAGCAGCCATGTGCAAGCGACTGCTGATATTGGAAAGCTGAAATGGCTGGCTACTCGGATTGCCTTCAAGTTGATCGGCGGCGTTCCAATTATTGGCATACTCCACCAAAGAACCGAGGCTGTTTCCGCTCTCAGTGCGGGTCAACACTTTACCTCGGGCCCATTGTGTGACCACCGCCGTCGCCAGACTCTTGTGAAGAGTAAGTTGAGTGTCGGTAGTCGGGGTGACACCAGGCTTAGCAGAGGAAGCCCCCTTGCGAAGTGCATCAGCTATGTTGGGCTGAGAAGAGCTAGCCGGCCCTTTCTGAGATGCTGAAGGTTTGGTAACAACAATCTTCCTACCTTTAGTAGAGGCTTCGGCAGGGGCAGCAACTTCAGCACTAGGAATCATGTCCTGGGGGGCAGGAGGAACTAAAATTTCTGCGGGGGCCGAGGTGGTGATATCCTCGGTTGGAGTTGGATTAGCAGCTGGGATTATGGTGATGAAAGGATCATGGGGGGAAACCTCGGTGGTCTTGATAGGGGCAACAGGCTCAACCGGGTGATCCGGTGTGGGGGCTATGTCAACAATAATGATGGGGGCAATAGGCACATCCCGCGAGGCGGCATATGGGTCGGCGCAGGAGGAGAATCAACACGAGAAGGACTGGGACCCCGGATATCTTCTGAAGGAGGAGGAGAGGTCTGCCGAGTAGTATGGCTCGTCATACGCGGACCGCCAGGCTTTGCGGAGAGAGGAGCTCTGCAAAAGACAAGAAAGTCGAGTCAAGAGACAGAAAGAGAAAAACAAGAAATACAAATGAAAGTAAACTCACCCAGTAACCGCAGGCATGGTCTTATGCCTCGGGATATGCTGCGAAGACTTTTTCACTCGATTCTTGGGGGCAACACCGGAGGGATCTGCCGGAGCGGTGCGCTTCTTCGAAGAAGCAGGAGCTTGAGAAGCAAGAGGCTCGGCGTCGTGCACCTGACCAGCTGGATTAGCTGGGAAAGAGGGAGCCGGAAATGCGTAAGAGATAGGCACCACGGCAACTACCTCAAGAATTTGGATGTCGTCCGAGTCACCTTCATCCGCGTAGGCCGAGGTCTTGCCACGGGCACGAACCGGAGAAACATCCGACTTAGGATCAAACTCCTCCGAGTCAGGTTCCCCGTTGTCCGGGGTATTACGATCTATAGTCCACGGAAGAGCCAAAACCTCGGCATTCTCTGTCTTTTGCTCCGTAAACCTCTGCGAGAGAAAAAACAAAGTAGGATTAGCAAAAGAGGAATCACAAAAGAGGACTCGGAAGCAAACACCAATGTGTAAATCTACCTGAGGAGGGGGGTTCCCGCGAGTGAATGGCTTCAGCCCCCATGCCCATTCCTCCGGCATATCGGTCTTGAAGATAGCTTGGACACGCTTATAAATGTGATAATCATCGAGCTCAACTGTAGAAACTTGGTTGGGATCGAGAGGACCACTCATGTAACAAAGCTTGTGAGAGCGAAGCTGAAAGGGGCAGATTTGGCTGCTAATGAATGCGGTCATCAGATCTTCACCACGGAGCCCGGCGCGGATCAATTCCTTGAGCCGAATCTCAAATGCCTCGGCCAGAGCATGGCTCTTCCTAGGATTATAGTTCCAATTCTTCTTGGAAGGGGGCCGATAGAAAAAGCGGGCAGATGAATCTTATCTTCCTTCCCAGTATTTTTGACATAGAAAAATGATCTATGCCATTTCTTACAAGACTCAAGGCCGGCGACACGCGGGAACTCAGAGTTTCTCTGAGGTGTAATGGACGCAGCCCCGCATTGGGTAAGAGATTTCTCGGAAGGATGAAGAGATTTGTCTGGCGCAACATTAGATCGGATTTGGAAGGATTTGGACCAAACATGTACGGAGGGCCAAAGGCCGAAGTACCCCTCCGAAGCCGAGATAAAAGCTAACAAAGAGGTGATAGCATTGGTTGTCGTGGTATTCCCGACGAGTACGCCATGGAGGGGTCCTCACAGTGCTTGTTTAGAGATGTGGGGTAAGGCGGACGGTTGATGGGTACGAGGTAACATAGCTTACCCAGGTTTAGATCCCACGACGGTGGCAGAATCCTACTCCTGCTATAAATCACTATAAGAGCAATACGCTGAGTTACAGAGATAGGTTCGATGTGCGAGATTGTGTGAAGTTAACTATGATCGTGCCCTAAAGGCTCCCATAGGCCCGACTTATATAGTCACCAGGTCCTAGGGTTACAGGGAAAAGTCCTAGCCGGGCAGGTTACAGAGTCCTACACTGTCTATTACTAGTCTTGTGTATCTTGCACTCCAAGGCTCCGGGTACATTGGTGACTCCACCATAGCCTTCCTTTATCCGGCATGGGCCTCCCTTCTGGATGCACCTAACTGGGCCGCCCAGCAGGCCTACCGACTATGGGCCACCCGGGTTAGCCGGATAAGAGACATGCTATAAGGATACCCATATAGCATACCCCCAACAGTAGCCCCCGGAGAACTCCGAGATCTTGCGCCGTCTTGCCTCTTCACGTGGAATGCTCCGTCTAGATGGATGTCGGCAAATCGTCAAGCAACATCTTGTAGTCCTCCCAAAGAACCCTGCAAGGCTTTCTCCATCTTTGATTTGTAAGTCGGAGAAATGCTGAATCTTCCATTGTACTCTTCCGTAGTCGGATTGAATCCGTCCATCCCGGAATCTTTGATGTGACGGTTCATCTACCCGTGTCAGCTAGGACGACGTAGGCCTAGGTCAGCGACGCCTCATAACTCACACATGTAGAGAACACAATCATATCCGATTTTCCCGCGCAAGCGATATGAACCGTTGGCGGCGGCGGTTGGAGACGTGGCAAAATTTCCGCGCACGCTCGTGAACACGTCGTCTACGTGGCAACCGTCCGATTAGGCTGCACGAATCTTGACGCCGAGGATGATAAATAGTAACTGTGGGGAATTTTCCACTTTTTACCTCATTCTCCACGCATCATCGTCTTCCTTCAGCCGCGCGTCTCCTCGAGCTCTCCGCGAGAAACCTTGAGAAAACCCTAGCTCCCCTCTGCTCCGGTCACATCCATCCTTCTCTCCATGGCGAGCAGCAGCACCTCCCCATACATGGCGGTGTCGAGCGAAGCCGCGGCGAAGCCGATGAGCTCCATCGCCGTGCCCCCAGAGGGCTTGGTCATCCCCGCATCGGCGGTGATCGAGTCCACCGGCGGCGACCAAAATCTGGTGGCGCTAGAGCCACTGGAGGAAGAGCCAGACTCGCATAAGGGCGACTGGCGCGACTCGGACATCACCGACCGCGACATCCAGGAGATGGTCGCTGAAGGCTACCTCCTCGTGACGGAGGGGCTCGCCTGGCGGGCGGCGCCGGCCGGTGAGGTGACACCTTCTCCCTAAGCCAGAGAAAAGGTGTACCTCAAAGCGCAGCTGGTACGCGGCGTTTCCCTGCCCATCTCCCACTTCTTCCTCTCCGTCTTAAACCACTACAAGGTCCAGCCCCATAACCTCTCCCCCAATAGTATCTTAGTGCTTAGCAACTTCGCGGCACTTTGCGAGGGTTATCTAGGGATAAGGCCTAGGTTAGACTTGTTCGTGTACTTCTTCACCGTCAAACGTGAAGCCGGACATAGTCGGCCACGAGTCCTGCAAGAATTGGTAGCGAACGTACTTCTACGGCCCCGACATTCCTTTGGCGGGCTGAGAAGTGACGTACCCAGACTTCGCGGATGGAGCCGCCGCTGAAGTTTCCACATGGAGATCCCAAGCCTCCCTCCCCTCCGACCTCGACACTTCCCATGCTATAAGGTGGATCGAATGGTTCGTAGAGACGGGTATGACCGGCTTGGACCTAGCCATGTGCTGGTTCATCAGGCGAATCCAACCTCTGCAGCACCGCGTGAAGTATATGCACGAGTATACCAGTGATTGAAGGGATAGCCTTCGGATCTCCGTGGATAACTTCTCGAGAGACTCCGTCAAGCTCCTCCTAAAGGACATCGTCAAGGTGAAGGATAAGAAGCGTGGCTTCACCATCACCTACGACAAGTGCCCAAAGGTAGGTATTTATTTTCCGTGTATGACATATGCTCCAGTTTTTCCGTCTTGCCAATACCATCTTATCTAACACAGTGATTTCTCACTTAACAGCTTAGCGATCTAGATGAGGGCTACCTGGCTGCCCAAATCTACGATCCAAAGATGAAGGAAGTCACGGTCATGTCCGACGACGATGTCCCGTTGGCGCGAAAGTGGAAGAGCTCCACCTCTGACACTGCCGACGGAGGCAAGAAGAAGAAGGAGGGTGGAGCCTCCAAAAAGACTACTGCCGCCTTGGAGGCGGAAATGAGAAAAGCCACCGGGATTTTTGCCAAAGCACCCCCCCTAGTGTAAGCTTCTCATTCTCCGACATTGTTTATCTGTCTGTCTTGTTCCTGTACTTATGCATTTGCACGTTTCAGAAATAAAGCCACGACCAGCCTCATAAAGACCTCCAAAACTTTGGGGGCTTCTCGAAATATCAAGGATATGCTGCATCCCGACGCCTCCCCCGCCATCGCCCTAGCCACTCCTGCCGTCAAGCCCTCGTCTACCCCGACAAGCTCACAAGCTAAGGAGGCATCTGGCCCTTCCGCCATGGAAGTGGAATCAGGTGCTTCTACCGAGGTTGCAGTCGTCGGCGAGCAGGCGACGCAAGAGAGTACCGCCCAACAAATGGCTGAAGCTCTGGCTAAGGATGCCATCGGTGGCGGCAAGGCGGTGGTGGAAGATGGTACTTCTACCGAAGGCGGTGCCCTTGCTTCCCAGAAACCCTTTAAGTTTCCGAAGATAGTTTACCCGGTGCTCATGCCGAGTAACACAACTCTGGTTCCTGGAGGAGTACCGTCATCTCCGACGTGTGGTCCTGAGGATCTCCTTCGACAAGCGGACATCATGCAAGGAAATAGCATCTCCTTTGGCAAGCTTCTAGCCGAGAGCGCTACAAACCTCAAGGTCATTGCACTTGTAAGTTTTACTTTTCCTTTTGCATTTCATATGAGTATCCCACTGTAGCCCCCGAGGATGTAGACGGAAAACCATAGGTTTTGCATCTATATGCTCTAAGAATGACTAAGTTAGAAAAAACTCTCACTATAGCCCCCAAGAATTTAGACGGAACAAACTATTCCAACTAGATGCTTTAAGAGTAGCACACGCAGTGTTTCTAATTTTCAATACTGTAGCCCCCAAGCCTCTAGTTGTAACTGAATTAGTTCCGACTAGATGCTTAAAGAAAAGCTACGTATTTTCCGAGTTAAAAACTTTATACTGTAGCCCCCAAGCTTCTAACCGAGAACTGAATTACCTCCAATTAGATGCTGAAAGAAAATCTAAGCATATTACTAAGTAAAAAACTCTCGCTGTAGCCCCCGAGCGCCTAGGTGGAAAATTTCTGACTAGATGCTCCAAGCAGACTAAACAACGGTTTACCTTTTTTCTTTTTTCCATAGAACGATAATGCTCGGAGGGGCATGGCCAATGACAAGTACCAGAAGATGCGCGCAGATCTTGAAGCCGAAAAGGGTAAAACTGCCATCTTGAAGGAACAGATCATCAAAAACAAGAGTCTGTTTCTTTTTGCGCATTCCGTCTTGTTTTTGTGCCCACATTCTCCGAGTACTCACTGTGTACTTTGCTTTCTCCGCTTTGCAGAACATGTCACCAAGGCCAAGGACATTGTCGAGCAGTCCAAGCACATCCAGCAGCTGGACAGCGAGAACAAGATCCTTAAGGAGGAGAGGAAGGAAATGCTGAAAATGCATGAAGATTCCATGAAGGCCCTGCAGGACCCCGCCTCCGCAGAAATCAATCTCTTGAAGGAGGAGCCTGCGATCTTAAAAGATCAGAAGCAAGCTACTGATGAGCAAAACCAACGTCACAGCGAGGCGTTTAAGCTCCTCCAACAAGAGAAAGAATCCCTGGCGGACACTCTCTGGCAGGCTAAGGCCAGCATCTTCAGTAAGTTTCCTCCGCCTTGTATTTCTGTAGTCTGGATACTTTGAATATATTAAACTCATGCGCTCCTTGTCGGAATTTGCAGCTCCTATGGGTTTAACCCGCTCGCCTCCTTCGGACAAGGAATGCATGGTTCTTGCCGGCAACTTTATCAACACCGCCATCACCCAAGCCAAAGAGATTGCCAAGCCCCTCCAGACATACATCAAGGCCTCGGACTCCATGATGAAGTACTCGGAGATTCTGCGCTGAGCCCCCGAGTGTGTCACAAGCTGCAAAAGTTCATGTGCATGGGCTGGCGCAAGGATGGCGCTGTCAATGGTGAAGGCACACTACGAAGATGCCGACATCGACACGGTGACCTCTGGTATCCCCGATGTCGACGATGACGGTACAGAGATTGATCATGAAGCCATCTTGTCGTCACTCGCGGGTTATGACACCAGAGTTGCCGAGTTGGTGGACATCGATGTCTTCGTGCCCATGAACACCATCGACAGCATCAACCAAGATTCCTCCGAGTCTCATCATAGTGCCGACGTTGAGGGTGATTCTCCGGCTGGTGACGATGCTGCTTCCAAGTCTCCTGCTGCCAAGGAATAAAAACACTTTGTAATATTTGTTTTACCTTTGGTGTATGCGCGGAAAAAACTTGGTGATGTAACTTAAGGCGGAAAACAATGGTTGTTATGTCCTGCTACTTAAGAACTAATTTCTAGCATGTATATATTTTTAGCAAGTGCTGGCTTATCCATTACTTTGGTTTTTATGCTTGACTTTTCGTGAGTCGGAAGACTCGTGTAAGGTTCCCAACCTTTAATAAGGTAGAGATCCCTGTGTTTACAATGCTAGTCCCTAGATCAATAGCTAGCATCCACAGTTAAGTTGTAATATCAAGAAACAAAGGTCATGATACCACTTTATAACCAGGAATAACATAATTTATTACATCTTACATAGCTCATTTGGCTATTACATTACATTGCAGCAGAATATCTATAAGCATGGGGTCCTTCATCTTCAAAGTGCCATAGGCAGACATGTTGGTTGTAGACTTGTAATCCTAATCATTAAATTTCACTAATATCAAATAAACCTGCAACATAACAAGTTACAGCCACAAGGGTCAATACATTTGAATTGTATTGGCAAGTGATACTATGGTAGTATAGTGGAGTCTATCATCTATATGCATTTTGCTAAGTGGAGTTTAGGCTTGCATTGCTCAAAATAGACTTTCCTTATCATTTGAAAACACTAAGTTTTTGCTTTGACTAAATCACCCAAGGAACCACCAATAGAAATTGGTGAACCTTAAACCCTTGTTCAACCACAAGTTTTTAACTTAGAAATTTGAATGATGAGATTCTTGATAGCTTCCATGTCTTGATGCTCAAATTGTCCTTTGCCAGGGACATGGCTAAGTACTTAGATTTTACACTCTGCAGAGGTGTTGCACTTTCCCCACAAGACTTGGTTTCCCAAGACAAGATCTTTCAAAAGCCTTCCCTTAGACCAGAATGGACATGCTCCAACCTGTCAATCCCCTACCACCAACTGTCCATTTAGCTAAGTTATTGCAACCTATATGATCCAGGCAGAGCCCATAATGCCATGTGGCTGCACTTGAAGCTTCTCAACATTTGACATCTCAAATCTGTTTGTTCCTGGGTGGCCATCCACAAGTGAGATACACAAGGTAAACCATAGAAATGGGCCTTGTGAACCACTCAACACAAACCATTCCTTCCATTTCACCCAGGTGATTCATTCACTTAGTTGTTTTATTAAACAAAACACAAGTCCTCAGACTTAGAAATTTTTCCATAGCATGAATATATATTCCACCCTTGTTTTCTACTAGCTAAGCTAAGCATGATAGTAGTAGGAATCTTAACTTAGGGAATTCTACTAAGGTTTCATCTACTAGGATTTCCCATGGCATAGTTTACACTTAGCAAAATTCCATGCAAGTCTTACTTAGAAATATCACTAATGCATAGTGAAAATAATGGGACAAAGTATGAAGCATCACTTGCCTTTTTGGTAGAGTATAGGTTCACTTCTTGATCTTTGCAATGTTCACACACTTCAAGTCACTACAATTCAATCAAGCAAATAATATTTCAATCTACCATTCAAGCAATTCAACACATAAAATCATAGTAACAAAACAATGCATGCAAGCATGCTAAAGATTGTTTTATTTGTAAAAGTGGTTTCTAATGGTTCATAAACATTTGAAAAGATCTAATGTTCATTTTATAAAGTGGCAAAATCATTTGCAAAAGTTTTTTACTCCATAAACCATTTTTTAAACCATGTCATTATTTTATGTGGTGAAGAAATGCTTTTAATAAGGCAACATTCTATAGGTTTAACAAAATATGTTTTCAAACCATGAAATCTTGTGTTTAGGGTCAGAGAGTATATTTCCAAAACATTTCTCTAAGGTTTCCTTCAAAAACCATTTTTAATAATTAAACCATATTTTTATTTGACTAGAAATGGTTTAAATCAAAGATTCATTCTTTTGTTTCACCAAATACATTTTTGAATCCACAATTTGTTTCCTATAGTCAGTAGGTTCAAAACACACCATTTGCCAAAGATTTTATCCCCAAAATCATTTTAAAACAAATTTTATAACCTAAACAAGCACACACAAGTTTCTGTAAAAACAAACAATTTAACAGAAGCTATTTTCTAAACAAAGTGCATGGTTGGCTAGGGCTTGTTTTTCTGAATCCATTGATATAAAATTTGCAAAATTTAGACGTGTAGATTAAAAGTTATAGATTTTACAAAATCTAGCATCTAATAGATCAAATCTGTTTTAATTCAAACGAGCTGGGACACGTGTCTTGTTATTACTCATCCATACCGTTTCGTCCGGATCAGCTACTCTGGCGCATTGGATCTAAAGTAGATCGTGTGGCCCAGAAACAAACATACTGCTTCATTTAAGTTTCTATCGTGGCCATGCGATTTATATCGGACGGTGCTCGGCACGCTAGCCAGAGATGGGCGGTGCTGGCGGTGGCTACTAGCGGCGGCGACTCTGACTACGGCGGCGTGGTGAATACAGGAAGCAAAGGAGGAAGGGGAAGGGGTATGGCGAAGCTCAAGGTGGTCTTCGGGTAGCAGGGGGCGCTCGGGCGTCGTCGGAATTCTTCGCCGGAGGTGCTCCTCCCGTCGGTACGGTCAGGCGTCGATGGGGGCAAGGTTACAGCGCTTGCTAGGACAAGTGGAAGACATGGTCAGATGCGCAAGGTCCTGGCGATGATGCGTGCGTGAAGGAGAAAGAGGGGGGCGGTCAGGTCTTACCAGCAGTGCTCGTCAGAGCAGTGACAGACGGCGGCGTGGTGCTGTGGTCGTCTTTGTCGAGGCTCTAGGGCGCGCGGGGACGAGCTGGAGCTACGGGGAGGTTCGCCAGGGAGTGGGGAGCAAGTGAGTGTGGTCGAGGGGGCAAGGGGCGGTGAGGGGCTGCCGGAATCGGCCGGGAAAGTCGTCGAAGACAGAGGTGATGCCGCAAGAAATTGGCACAGCATGGGGGCAGAGAGGGGGAGGCGAGTGAGGGGAAATGGGGAGGAGGGGCAGGCGTTTAATCGTGCATGGTCGCGGCGAGGTTTAAGCAGGGCATTGACGCGTATTGATGCGAGTTAAGAACCAGCAGAAACGGCCGGCGAGGTTGGCGCGCGGGTGAAGAAGATGTCTGAGAAGGGTGGGGTCGTCTGGCAGCGAGAGAGAGTGTGTGGGGGTGGGGTCCACGAGTCGGCGACTGAGCGGGTTCTTTCTCTGGTGAAAAACGGTTCGTTCGGGTGAGAGGGGGAGGTGGGCTGGACTGGGCCTTGTTGGGCTAGTTGGGTTGGGTCGACCAGATTCATTTTTTTATCTGTTTTGTTTTTCTTTTTCTATTTCTGATTTTCTGTTTTGATTTTTGAATAAGCAATTCAAACATCCATTTGAATTCAAACCTTTGCCAAAATTTGTGTAGGTTCAAATATTAATTAGTAAAACATTCTGTAATTATTTTTAGAATAATTTATTTATTCTTTTTAAGGTCTTTTAATTATTCAAAATAGGCTCTAGTTTTAAATCAAATAAGATTTAATAATATTATCAAACACCATTTAAATTCTTTAAACTTTCCAAATCCTTTCAGTAGGTTTTTATTCATTTAATAGGGTGTCAAAATAATTCATCTTTAATTATTTAGAAAGTGTTTAATATGATTCATAAATCATTTGAGTTGGGTTTTTGTTTAATTCCAATTGGATTAAATAAAGTTTTATTTCCCTAAATTTTATTTGGAAGATTTATTTTATTTAAGTTGATTAAACAACTTTTATTCCACTTGGGTAAATTCCAAAATACTATTTTCTCCTGAATTAAATGATCAATCTTATTAGAGATTTGTCTTTCTTAAGATAGGGATAGAATGGTTATTGTCATTTTATTTCAATCCTTTTATTTTATTTGGATTTGGATTATATTCATTCCATTTGCTTATGGACTTGGCCAAGATTTGATTTGGTCTTTAAATATTCTTTAATTAATATTTCTTTCTTTATCTTATAAAATTCATATCTTTTTATTTAGAGATCCAAACTTGGTGATTCCAATTTGTAAAATCTTGTTTAATATTTATTTATCCTTTTAAAAAATCTTTAGGATTGTTTGCTCACCATTTTGTATGGATTTTAGATAAGGGCTTTATTAGCTTTGGAAATTACTTTTCCTTATCTTATTAAATTCAAAAGATTTTAACCATGGTTCCAATTTAAGTGAAACCAATTTATATGGTTTTATAATATCTCTATTTGTCTTTCTTGATCATTTGTAAATGTTTGTTGTCAAGATTTTATATGGATCAAAACTATAGGCTTGGAGATAACTTGGAAATGATTTTATTCCATTAGGGTTTAGGGTTTGGATTTATTTTCCCAGTGTTTAAATTTCCAGATACATTCATTTGAGGAATGCATTTCTCTTGATTTGGATTTTGTTGAATTCAAACTTTATTTGAAGTTTGTTCAAGATGGGATTTTAAGTTTCCTTTTTGAAACAAAGTTTCTTTTTACCCTAAAATTCAACAATAATTTATTTTGTTTATTTAACCTTTCACATTACAAGATTTGGAAAATCTTGTGATATGACAGGCTACCACCCTTAAAATAAATCTCGTCCCGAGATTTGGGAGGCTAGGGGTTACAAGTTGGCTCAAAACAACTAGGGTACTACCACCCTTAAAATTTTTCCAACTAGATTACATATTGGCCTTCTTGGAATCCTGTTGAAACCTCTCTGGGCAAACATCTGCATAGTGTCCTTTGTTTCCACACTTGAAACATGTGACAAGGCTGAGATCCTTCATAGACTTTATCTTGTGCTTCATCTTTTTTGGACAATTGCTTGCATAATGTCCTGGTTCTTTGTATTTGAAACACATCACTTGGCTATTATCTTTCTTCTTCTTTTCTGGGCATTCATTGGCATAGTGTCCCATCTCTTTGCAAGTGTAACATTGCACATGGCTTTTGTCCTTCTTTTTCTTGGGTTTCTCCAAAGCTAGGAGTGCTTCTAGTTCATGTTCTTCATATGTTATCTCAAAGGTAGGAATGTCTACTGGTCTCCTTGACCTTCTATTACTCCTTGGATAATACATATGCCTCCTCTTTGGTCCTTTAAATTGAGTCATGTTGCTTGGAGGTACAAGCTGGGATTTTCCTTTGTATTCATCCTTCTTGGTAAACTTGGCTCTCTCATGGTAGTCTGCAATCAGTTGTTGCACTCCACCTTGTTTCCTTTGTTCAACTATGGAATAGATGGGGCATTGGATAGGGACATGATTATTTCCTTCACATAAGTAACAAGTAGATTGAGATGTGGGGCATTGGTCTATTGGATGTTTCTCTTCACAATTGGGGCATTGATCTGCATGCTCCTTGGAAGTATGATCCTTGTCTCCACAAATATTGCAAGATTGGGTTCCTTCTAGGATAACATCTTTGTCATCCTTGTTGTCACAAGATCCTTGGGAAGAGTTGTCTCCCATGTTGATCATTTGGTTTGTCATTCTTTGCAACAATTGGGTTTGGGTTTCCAAAAACTTTTTCATGGTTGGGTCTAACTCACTATAGTTGGCTAAAAATTGAGCTGTCACTTGGTTCAACTGGGTTTGGGTTACTACGAGTTCTCTCATGTTGTCCTCTTGGTTGTTGTTGTCACCATCCTTGATGTTGGAGTTTCTTGGAGTAGTCATCTGTTTGGGTTGGATTGGGATTAGAATAGGCAAAGTATTTCTAAGGGAATAATTCTAATCACACACATCACAATTCACACAAGCAATGTGCAAGCAATCACAAACAAACATTCTACTCAACAACAAGTCTCAAGCATATTTTTAGGCAACCAAAAATATTTTTGTTACACCACATAAGTTGGTGTGTTTGATGTATACTTAATATGGTGGTCCATCTATGTGGTTCACTTGAGATCTTTCCTTCCTTCTTGGTTGGTTCTTCTTGAATGAGATCATGGTTTCCTTAGAGAATTTCTTGCATCTTGGTCTCAAAAACTTCAAAGAGATGATGGTTCCTTCTAAGTTGTGTTTCCTTGGCCTTCAAGTCTTGAGTAAAATTTCTTGTCTCACTTGTAGTCCTTAGTGATATCCAAGGTTGAAGTCCTTGGTGAAAATGTTGAAGATGTTGAAGTCATTAGAGTTGAAGATGTTGAAGTCATTAGAGTTTATATCCAAGGTTGAGGATGTTGAAGTCATTAGAGTTGATATCCAAGGTTGAGGATGTTGAAGTCATTAGAGTTGATAAAGTCCTTTGCACATGGTGAAGTCTTTGGCCATAGGGTAGGTTTTATCCATCAAGTTTGAAATAGAAGAGATGTAGAATCAAAACCAAAATGGTTGAGGAAAGAGTTTACAAGAGTGTTTGTAAATAAGTTTTGGAACAAATACAATTCCTATTTTTCTAAGGGGTTTTTGTCCAATCCTAGGTTTACAAATCCTACAGGCAACACAATGCTCTGATACCATCTGTAAGGTTCCCAACCTTTAATAAGGTAGAGATCCCTGTGTTTACAATGATAGTCCCTGGATCAATAGCTAGCATCCACAGTTAAGATGTAATATCAAGAAACAAAGGTCATGATACCACTTTATAACCAGGAATAACATAATTTATTACATCTTACATAGCTCATTTGGCTATTACATTATATTGCAGTAGAATATCTATAAGCATGGGGTCCTTCATCTTCAAAGTGCCACAGGCAAACATGTTGGTTGTAGTCTTGTAATCCTAATCATTAAACTTCACTAATATCAAACAAACCTGCAACATAACAAGTTACATCCACAAGGGTCAATACATTTGAATTGTATTGGCAAGTGATACTATGGTAGTATAGTGGAGTCTATCATCTATATGCATTTAGCTAAGTGGAGTTTAGTCTTGCATTGCTCAAAATAGACTTTCATTATCATTTGAGAACACTAAATTTTTGCTTTGACTAAATCACCCAAGGAACCACCAACAGAAATTGGTGAACCTTAAACCCTTGTTCAACCACAAGTTTTTAACTTAGAAATTTGAATGATGAGATTCTTGATAGCTTCCATGTCTTGATGCTCAAATTGTCCTTTGCCAGGGACATGGCTAAGTACTTAGATTTTACACTCTACAGAGGTGGTGCACTTTCCCCACAAGACTTGGTTTCCCAAGACAAAATCTTTCAAAAGCCTTCCCTTAGACCAGAATGGACGCGCTCCAACCTATCAATCCCCTACCACCAACTGTCCATTTGGCTAAGTTATTGCATCCTATATGATCCAGGCAGAGCCCATAATGCCAAGTGGCTGCACTTGAAGCTTCTCAACATTTGACATCTCAAATCTCTTTGTTCCTGGGTGGCCATCCACAAGTGAGATACACAAGGTAAACCATAGAAATGGGCCTTGTGAACCACTCAACACAAACCATTCCTTCCATTCCACCCAGGTGATTCATTCACTTAGTTGTTTTATTAAACAAAACACAAGTCCTCAGACTTAGAAATTTTTCCATAGCATGAATATATATTCCACCCTTGTTTTCTACTAGCTAAGCTAAGCATGATAGTAGTAGGAATCTTAACTTAGGGAATTCTACTAAGGTTTCATCTACTAGGATTTCCCATGGCATAGTTTACACTTAGCAAAATTCCATGCAAGTCTTACTTAGAAATATCACTAATGCATAGTGAAAATAATGGGACAAAGTACACTTGCCTTTTTGGTAGAGTATAGGTTCACTTCTTGATCTTTGCAATGTTCACACACTTCAAGTCACTACAATTCAATCAAGCAAATAATATTTCAATCTACCATTCAAGCAATTCAACACATAAAATCATAGTAACAAAACAATGCATGCAAGCATGCTAAAGATTGTTTTATTTGTAAAAGTGGTTTCTAATGGTTCATAAACATTTGAAAACATCTAATGGTCATTTTATAAAGTGGCAAAATCATTTGCAAAAGTTTTGTACTCCATAAACCATTTTTTAAACCATGTCATTATTTTATGTGGTGAAGAAATGCTTTTAATAAGGCAACATTCTATAGGTTTAACAAAATATGTTTTCAAACCATGAAATCTTGTGTTTAGGGTCAGAGAGTATATTTCCAAAACATTTCTCTAAGGTTTCCTTCAAAAACCATTTTTAATAATTAAACCATATTTTTATTTGACTAGAAATGGTTTAAATCAAAGATTCATTCTTTTGTTTCACCAAATACATTTTTGAATCCACAATTTGTTTCCTATAGTCAGTAGGTTCAAAACAAACCATTTGCCAAAGATTTTATCCCCAAAATCATTTTAGAACAAATTTTATAACCTAAACAAGCACACACAAGTTTCTGTAAAAACAAACAATTTAACAGAAGCTATTTTCTAAACAAAGTGCATGGTTGGCTAGGGCTTGTTTTTCTGAATCCATTGATATAAAATTTGCAAAATTTGGACGTGTAGAATAAAAGTTATAGATTTACAAAATCTAGCATCTAATAGATCAAATCTGTTTTAATTCAAACGAGATGGGACACGTGTCTTGTTATTACTCGTCCATACCGTTTCGTCCGGATCAGCTACTCTGGCGCGTTGGATCTAAAGTAGATCGTGTGGCCCAGAAACAAACATACCGCTTCAGTTAAGTTTCTATCGTGGCCATGCGATTTAGATCGGACGACGCTCGTCACGCTAGCCAGAGATGGGCGGCGCTGGCGGTGGCTACTGGCGGCGGCGACTCTGACTACGGCGGCACGGTGAATACAGGAAGCAAAGGAGGTAGGGGAAGGGCTTACAGTGATCGCAGGGGTATCACGAAGCTCAAGGTGGTCTTCGGGTAGCAGGGGGCGCTCGGGCGTCGTCGGAATTCATCGCCGGAGGTGCTCCTGGCGTCGGGTACGGTCAGACGTTGACGGGGGCGAGGTTTTAGCGCGTGCTAGGACAAGTGGAAGACATGGTCAGATGCGCAAGGTCCTGGCGATGATGCGTGTGTGAAGGAGAAAGAGGGGGGCGGTCAGGTCTTACCAGCAGTGCTCGTCGGAGCAGTGACAGACGGCGCCGTGGTGCTGTGGTCGTCGTTGTCGAGTATCTAGGGCGCGCGGGGACGAGCTGGAGCTACGGGGAGGTTCGCCAGGGAGTGGGGAGCAAGTAAGTGTGGTCGAGGGGGCAAGGGGCGGTGAGGGGCTGCCGGAATCGGCCGGGGAAGTCGTCGGAGACAGAGGTGATGCCGCAAGAAATTGGCGCAGCCTGGGGGCAGAGAGGGGGAGGCGAGTGAGGGGAAATGGGGAGGAGGGGCAGGCGTTTAATCGTGCATGGTCACGGCGAGGTTTAAGCAGGGCATTGACGCGTATTGATGCAAGTTAAGAACCAGCAGAAACGGCTGGCGAGGTTGGCGCGCGGGTGAAGAAGATGACTGAGAAGGGTGGGGTCGTCTGGCAGCGAGAGAGAGAGTGTGGGGGTGGGGTCCACGAGTCGACGACTGAGCGGGTTCTTTCTCTGGTGAAAACCGGTTCATTCGGGTGAGAGGGGGAGGTGGGCTGGACTGGGCCTTGTTGGGCTAGTTGGGTTGGGTCGACCAGATTCATTTTTTTTGATCTGTTTTGTTTTTCTTTTTCTATTTCTGATTTTCTGTTTTGATTTTTGAATAAGCAATTCAAACATCCATTTGAATTCAAACCTTTGCCAAAATTTGTGTAGGTTCAAATATTGATTAGTAAAACATTCTGTAATTATTTTTAGAATAATTTATTTATTATTTTTAAGGTATTTTAATTATTCAAAATAGGCTCTAGTTTTAAATCAAATAAGATTTAGTAATATTATCAAACACCACTTAAATTCTTTAAACTTTCCAAATCCTTTCAGTAGGTTTTTATTCATTTAATAGGGTGTCAAAATAATTCATCTTGAATTATTTAGAAAGTGTTTAATATGATTCATAAATCATTTGAGTTGGGTTTTTGTTTAATTCCAATTGGATTAAATAAAGTTTTAATTCCCTAAATTTTATTTGGAAGATTTATTTTATTTAAGTTGATTAAACAACTTTTATTCCACTTGGGTAAATTCCAAAATAGTATTTTCTCCTGAATTAAATGATCAATCTTATTAGAGATTTGTCTTTCTTAAGATAGGGATAGAATGGTTATTGCCATTTTATTTCAATCCTTTTATTTTATTTGGATTATATTCATTCCATTTCTTATGGACTTGGCCAAGATTTGATTTGGTCTTTAAATATTCTTTAATTAATATTTCTTTCTTTATCTTATAAAATTCATATCTTTTTATTTAGAGATCCAAACTTGGTGATTCCAAGTTGTAAAATCTTGTTTAATATTTATTTATCCTTTTAAAAAATCTTTAGGATTGTTTGCTCACCATTTTGTATGGATTTTAGATAAGGGCTTTATTAGCTTTGGAAATTACTTTTCCTTATCTTATTAAATTCAAAAGATTTTAACCATGGTTCCAATTTAAGTGAAACCAATTTATATGGTTTTATAATATCTCTATTTGTCTTTCTTGATCGTTTGTAAATGTTTGTTGTCAAGATTTTATATGGATCAAAACTATAGGCTTGGAGATAACTTGGAAATGATTTTATTCCATTAGGGTTTAGGTTTGGATTTATTTTCCCAGTGTTTAAATTTCTAGATACATTCATTTGAGGAATGCATTTCTCTTGATTTGGATTTTGTTGAATTCAAACTTTATTTGAAGTTTGTTCAAGATGGGATTTTAAGTTTCCTTTTTGAAACAAAGTTTCTTTTTACCCTAAAATTCAACAATAATTTATTTTGTTTATTTAACCTTTCACATTACAAGATTTGGAAAATCTTGGGATGTGACAGGCTACCACCCTTAAAATAAATCTCGTCCCGAGATTTGGGAGGCTAGGGGTTACAAGTTGGCTCAAAACAACTAGGGTACTACCACCCTTAAAATTTTTCCAACTAGATTACATATTGGCCTTCTTGGAATCCTGTTGAAACCTCTCTGGGCAAACATCTGCATAGTGTCCTTTGTTTCCACACTTGAAACATGTGACAAGGCTGAGATCCTTCATAGACTTTATCTTGTGCTTCATCTTTTCTGGACAATTGCTTGCATAATGTCCTGGTTCTTTGTATTTGAACCATGTGTTTAGGTGATGATGCCCAATGGCACAGTCAATAACCCGAGCACAAAATCGCCGACAATAAGTGCCAAAAGTCACTACTCCATAATCCACATAAAAACAACAAAGAACGTGTAGACCAGGAAACTTAAGCTAACGCCCGTAGGCGGAATTTTCACAAGTGCAAAAGCAATACTTGTGCATAAAGGTTTTACATGATCCAAAAATGAACACTAAAGGAGGTAAAAGACTCAGAAATATGAGTGAACCAAAGAGTTTTATTTCATTGATCATATAAGAGGTACACAATTAGATAAAAATGCTAAATGTAAAAAGGACGTAGCTGTGCTATGTTCCATGGCCGATCAAGCTCCGGGTAGTCATCATCCGAGTCATGTCGCTTACGCTTATGATCCTCTTTGGGTCTATCCTTTAGTTCACGATTGTCAACAAGTTAGTAAGACCCATTGAGCAGCGCCTTGCTTATGATGAACGGTCCTTCCCATGGCGGGGATAATTTGTGTGACTTCTTTTATAGATTTGCCCATTGATGATGGTATAACCCTTTGCTCGTCGTACTATTTGACGTCCTTCGACTTCTAAGTCGGGCAAAGTTCCGTGTTCGAGGTATTCCATGAACGGTTTTGTCCAAGCCGGAGGGATATTGGTCACCATGTTGACGAAAGAGTCAGCTCTATCCGGGTTGTCGATGTCGGCTCCCTTCACGGATGGTGTGCGCAGGTACTCTAGGAAGACTCCTGGCAGAATTCGCTTGCGCCCTAATCCAAGCTTACACAGCAGATTAGCCACCTCGTTTTGTTCCCTAGGTACATACTTGACTTCGTATTCCAAGAAGCTCTTGGCTATCTCATCTACTTCTTCTCGATATACCGCCATCATAGGGTTCCGTGCATTCCAGGTGCCAGCCACCTGCTGGGCAACCAAGTCGGAATCTCCATAGCAAACTATGCGCTTGATGCCAATATCCTTGGCTACACGTAGTCCGTGAATGAGTGCTTCATACTCCGCCATGTTGTTTGTAGCCTCGACGTGGATCTGCAGAACGTAGTGCAGCTTGTCCCCTGTTGGTGACTGTAGCAATACACCAGCCCCCGAGCCGTTGAGCATCTTTGATTCGTCAAAGTGCATCACCCAGTACTCCAGTTCTGGCAACGGAGTAGAGTCTGGCATCTCCGTCCAATCTGGAACAAAATCCTCCAAGGTTGTGACTTGATAGCGTCGCGTCTCTTGTAGGTGATCTCGAAGGCGGCAAGTTCAATGCCCCACTTCGCGAACGTTCCTGTAGCGTCGCTGTTAGTGATAATGTCGGACAGTGGAGTCTTGCTCACCACTGTGATTGGGTGCTCCTGAAAGTAATGCCTCAGCTTCCGAGAAGCAAGGAATACTCCATAAGCTATCTTTTGATAGTGCGGGTAACGCTGCTTGGACTCCGTCAAGACCTCGCTCACGTAGTAAACTGGTCGTTAAATTCCATGCTCACAGCCTGGTTCCTTTCGCTCTACCATGACGATGATGCTAATAACCCGGTTGGTTGCCGCCATGTAAATTAACAGGGGCTCTCCAGGATCGGGTGCTGCAAGGATGGGCGCTGAGGAAAGAGTCTCCTTGAGCTGCTTCAATGTTGCGTCTGCTTCGTCCGTCCACGTGAATTTGTCCGCCTTCTTCAGCAACTTGTACAACAGCAGAGCCTTCTCTCCAAGCCGGCTAATGAACCGACTAACTGCTGCAACACAACCTGTTAGTCGTTGAATGTCCTTTAGGCATATCGGATGGTTTATGTTTAAGATGGCCTTGATTTTCTCCGGGTTGACCTCGATTCCACGTTGGGAAACGATGAAGCCCAACAATTTGCCAGCTGGAACCCCGAAGACGCACTTCTTAGGGTTGAGCATCATGTTGTATTTCCGGAGATTATCAAAGGTTTCTTTTAAGTCGGAGATTAAGTCGTTTGACTTTCTAGACATCACCGCGATATCGTCCACATAGGCGTGAACGTTCCGACCAATTTGGTCGTGAAGGCAATGTTGCATTGTCTGCTGGTAGGTAGCACCTGCGTTTTTAGCCCAAAGGGCATCATGACATAGCAAAACGTGTCGTATGGGGTAGTGAACGAATTGGCCAATTGGTCCGACTTCCTCATCTTGATCTGGTGGTATCCTGAGTAAGCATCGAGAAAACACAAAAGTTCCGAGCCAGCCATCGAGTCAATGACTTGGTCAATGCGAGGCAAAGCAAACGGATCTTTGGTACATGCTTTGTTCAAGCCGGTGTAATCAACGCACATTCTTAATTCATTGGTTCCCTTTTTGGGGACAAGTACAGGATTGGCCACCCGTTGGGTGTGAAGGACTTCTCGGATAAATCTAGCCTTAAGTAACCTAGCTATCTCTTTGCCAATGGCGCGTCTCTTCTCATCTCCAAAGCATCGCAGAGGTTGTTTCACTAGTTAGCATTTTGGATCAATGTTTAAGTTGTGCTCGGCAAGTTCCCTAGGTACACCTTTCCTGTCGGCAGGTTGCCAGGCAAAGATGTCCCTATTCTCACGGAGGAACTCGACGAGCGTGCTTTCCTATTTGGGGTCCAGGTTCGTCCCAATGGGGACGGTCTTGGAGGCATCGCGTACCACAAGTTCCACCGGCTTGGTCTCGTTGGCGGCCTTGAACGCAGGAGCGGAGTCGGATATCTGCTTCTTCGACGCGGGTATCTCTGAGTCATCGACCTTGCTCTGGATCTCTTTGAATTCTTCGCTGTAGAGGACAGCTTCTGCAACGGCTGCTTCATTCATCTTGCAGTCCCTTGTCTTGGTAAAGCTTCCGGATACGGTGATAACACCGTTTGGTCCGGGTATCTTGAGTTTGTTGTAGACGAAGCATGGCTTGGCCATGAACGTGTGGAATATGTCGCGGCCGAATATGACGTGGTACACACTCTTCAAGGGGACCACCTCGAAGGTCATGCGCTCTTTACGGTAATTATTAACATCGCCAAAGGCAACCTGAAGTGTAATGCACCCAAGGGACCGAGCCTCCCGACCAGGAACTACGCCATGGAAGATGGTGTTGGTCCGCCTTAGGTTTGCCTCCGTCAAGTTCATCTTCTGTAGTGTATCCAGGTACATGATGTTGATGCTGCTTCCACTATCCAGCATGCACTTGGTGAACTCCACGCCGTCAATCAAGGGGTTGATGACCATGGCGTACTGGTTCTCCGCGGGTACAAGGTCTGGGTGGTCCGTCCTGTCCCAAGTTATTGGAACTTTCGACCAGCTCAAGTACTGAGGACTGGGGGGAGAGTGGCCATCAGGATCCTCAGAGAGGTCTTCTGTTGTCGGACGGTGGGGGTGCCAAGGAAAGTGTGGTAGACTGGAGCCTTCTTTGCGAAGGGTTTCTTGCCCTTTTCGTCTCTCTTGGCGGCGTGATTGGGGTCAACGTCTTCGTCCATGTCACTTGAATCCTTGGACTCCTCCTCCTTCTTCTTCCCTTTGCCCTTGCCTCGCGGTCTGTTATTCCGACTTTGCTTGTAGCCGGACTCCGGGTCTTCCTTGAGGTCGTTGACGAACTTGCAGTGTCGATTGGTATGGGTGGCCTTGCCGTTGGCATTGAGGTGTACGAGGCACGGCATATCGCGGTACTCCTCGTAGGTTTGGGGAACGCGGAGCGGCGCCGAGCTGGTTTCACTTCCTCGTTGCTGCCCACGACCAGCTCCCCTTCCTCGGCCACGTTGTCCGCCTTTGCCTCGTTCTGCAAAAGTCATAGCGACCATGTCGGTAGATTGCTTTTCTTCTGGAGCGGTTTTCCGCTTTGTACTGCTGTTCCTTCAATCTTGAGTTGGAACGGCCGTTGCCGTCATGGACCCGTGAGCGTCGTCATCGGCAGCTGCGAACTCACTAGCCAACTGAATCATCTGGTTCAAGTCAAGCTGGTAATTGTCCTGCAAGTGCTTCAGCTTATGTCGGAGCAGCGTGCCCCTTTCCAACCCATCGATGAAGGCGGCCATGGTGGTCTGAGCATGCACTCCTGCGCAGGAATTCTTCATATCCAGCCAGCAGGAGAGGTAGGCGCGAGATGTCTCGTCTTTTTCTTGCACGCACCGCTGTAGATCGCCCATAGTGCAGGGACGCTTGTATGTACCCTCAAAGTTTTTGGTGAATGCTTCTTGCATATCCAGCAAGTTGTAGATAGATTTCTCCGGCAAGTCGTCGATCCATTGACGGGCCGTGCCTGCCAACATTAACAGGAGGTACTTGACGACGACGTTGGGTTGCCTCCGGCAATCTCCACCGCGTTGCCGTAGTCCTGCAACCATGTGGCTGGCTTGGCGGTGCCGTCATAGGGTTTGATGGTCTTGTCAATCCGGAAACCTTTGGGGTAAGTTGCAGACCGTATTGCAGGTCCAAAGCAACGTGGTCCCAGGTATGGTCCTTCCCGGACCTCGTGGATATTATCAATCCGCCATCGTGCATCGTATGGCTTCGGGGTCTTCCTCTTTTTGTCAATAGGGGATGGGCTGTGTGAACGACACGAGCCTCCTCCGCCATGGTGACTGCTTGGTGGTGACGGAGGCGGAGGTGGCGGTGGGTTAGCCTTCTTGCTATTACCCTCCTGCGACGCCTCATGCCTGTCCCGGTTGCTTGTGGGACGCGGAGGGTCATGGCGTGACCTGCTCTTGTGTCCTTGGTTGCGCTCTCCATCATGACAGGTCTGCTCCGTGTTGTCGCGGATGACGATGCCGCACTGCTTTGGTGGGGGCATATCCGTACGATGGTGATCCTTGTAATCTTCGCGATGTCGGGGGGATCGGGGCGGTGGCGATGGGCGACGACGTCGGGCCTTTTCTCCGTGATCGGAGGATATGGGGATGGCATCCTTCCTGTTGCGCGCATCCCTCCGTCTTCGTTCTGATGAACCCGTCTGGGACCTGACATCAAGAGGATATCTGTCCCTTGGCGGCTTGTACTGGCTAGATTGGCAGAGCGCTGGGTCAGACTCAATCCTCTGAGAGGTGGCCTTTTCCTGCTGCTTCACCGCCATGGCCACTAGGTCATAGACCTGTTCCACTGCCTCAGGCAATCTATCCTGCTCTAGAAGGGTATTGGCGATGGTGAGGTTAAGGAGTGGGGTGGGCATCACCTGCTTGCCTTCACTGTCAATGTATGGCTTGGCCTGTGCCGGCTTCGAGGGATCCCATCCTAGGTTGCGTCGTACACCAGGATCGTTGATGACGTGAGCTGGAGCTTTCTTACCCTTCTGCTGCTGCAGCAAGGTCTTGTATTTGGCCTCCATTGCTCTAGCTTTCTCTATGGACTTCTGCGCGTTGACCAGATATCGATCTAGTTCAGCGCCTTGCTCCGCGATGGCCTGTACTTCCTCCAGCAGTTGCTAGCGCTTCTCGTCAAGCTAGGTCACGTTCCGGATATGAGCAACAATTAGTTGCTCGACGAGGAGATTGTCGTACATCACTTTATCAGCTGGAGTAACTTGGGCTGCTGCAGACATAGATGCTGGAGGCGGCATGTTTGTGGTGTTATTGTTGCTCGGGCCGGTGCCGAGTTCTTGCGGCTGCTGCACTGGGTTAGGCTGAGGAGGCATGACCTTTGCGCGATCATCGTCAGCGGCAATAAGTGGCCCCTTCCCCTTTTCCAGCGTCGTAGGCGGAGCTCGTCCGGGTTGATCTTCATTCATCGCCGTCCCAATGGTGACGAACACCCCCTCGAGACGTGACGGTGTTGTTGGCTTGCTCGTCGCGCGAGTACTCCTCCTCCATCTCCTGCATAGCGGAGTCTAGCTCTTCTGGACTGAAGTCTATCTCCTCTAAATCTGCACTGGAATCAGCATAAAGCGCGTCAATGACAGAGTCGGAGGGTGCCAGGACTTCCTCGATGACGGGAGGTGGAGGTGCAACGGGCTCGACGATGACTGGAGGTGGTGGTTCTGCTGCGACGATGGCGGCCGGAGGCGGTGGCTGGATCGGAGGGGCTCCGTCAATGTGCGCAAGTGCTGTCTGAGCTGCCGCTTCGGCCGCCGCGTAGTTGTTGACGGTGCTCACCATCTCTTCGAGGGTGAGGCGACCTGTTGCCTGATGCCGTCTTAGAGAATGTTGGAGAAGTGTGCCACGGTCCAGTCCTTCCACGAAGTGTTATAAAGCGTTATCATCGGGGTAGTGGGACAGATCGGCTCGTATACGGAGCCACCTGGCCAGGTAATCGCGGGGGGTTTTGCCTTCTCTCTGAACGCATCGGGGCAGATCGAAGATGGTAACCACGCCGACGAACTTGGATCTCTGATGTCCAGACGCACGGACGAAGCCGGCGGACTTGCAGTGATCTTCCACCTTTATATTCTTCACAGGGGCGGTTTGGGTGGGCCTTGAATTTTTCCGATCTTTGTCGGCAAGCTCCAAGGAGAGATCCGACATTGATCCTTCCGCGAACGTATCCTGCCCGTAGGCGGTCCGTGCGGGCCTTGATACTCCTCCGACTCCCATGGAACTAGTGCCCGAGTCGGTTTCGCCAATGAAGAGGTGGATGTCTCCGATAGGAACGATCGAACACCGTGTAGGGTTCGCCTTCGCCGGGATCCAGAACTCGTTAGGGGGGACGATCGGAATGTTGCCGGAGAAGTGAACGCGCCCGATGGCTACGGTTTCGCCGATTCCCATGAAGATCTTGTTCCTCGCCCGCTGAAGATCCTGAAGTGCCTCTTGCCCCACGGTGGGCCCCAACTGTCATGGTATTGCCGACGAGTACGCCATGGAGGGGTCCTCACAGTGCGTGTTTAGAGACGTGGGGTAAGGCAGACGGTTGACGGGTACGAGGTAACACAGCTTACCCAGGTTCAGATCCCACGACGGTGGCGGAATCCTACTCCTGCTATAAATCACTATAAGGGCAATACGCCGAGTTACAGAGATAGGCTCGCTGTGCAAGATTGTGTGAAGTTATCTAAGATCGTGCCCTAAATTCTCCCATAGTCCGGACTTATATAATCGCCAGGTCCTAGGGTTACAGGGAAAAGTCCTAGCCGGACAGGTTACAGAGTCCTACACTGTCTATTACTAGTCTTGTGTATCTTGCACTCCAAGGCTTCGGGTACATTGGTGACTCCACCGTATCCTTCCTTTATCCGGCATGGGCCTCCCTTCTGGATCCACCTAACTGGGCCGCCCAGCAGGCCATAGGCCATGCTACCGACTATGGGCCACCCGGGTTAGCCGGATAAGAGATATGCTATAAGGATACCCATATAGCATACCCCCAACATTGGCCGGCAGGTGATGTGGCTGGAGGCCGAAGTAATTGAGGAAATCCTTGGCGAAGTCGCTAAGAGGGAGGCCGAATCTCCGAGCAAAATGAGACATAAAAACCATGTACTCACCCTCATTGAATACGGGCGAGGATTCTTTGCCGGGTAAGCGACAAGTTACCTCGGCAGGAACTCGGCGCATCCTAATTAACCATTCTACCTCTCGACGGGAAACAGAAGAATCTTTCCAGGAACCGCGCTCTGGGCCAGACACAAAGTCATCCTCCCCGACGATGGCGCCACTAGCGAAACTGGACATAGGCTCGTCGGAGGAGTCGACGGAGGAGAAAATAGCGGCGGAGACGGGCTTGGAGGAACAGGTCCCCGTCGTGGTGCTAACAAGCACGGCGGCGGAATAGAAGAACCGCCACGGGGAATCTAGGAAACAGAGAGATTCCTAGCACGGCGACCTAGCGGCGGTACCGTTGCAAAACTCACCGGTGAGAGCGCCAGAACGAGGGCACGACGGTGAGGTCGCAGGAGCTGGAGAATGGTGGCGTGACCATCGGAGAGGACGACGAAGGCGAAAGCACAGGAACACGCAGAAGAGCGGTGGCGCGAGGAAGGAGATGAGGGAGAGTGGAAGGGGAAAAGCAAACTTCCCAAACCCCTCTCCCCTCTTATAACCGCGCCACAGTAACCATAGTGGGATCATGGCTATGCCACAATATCCAGGTAATCGCGTGTATCGCGAAACCGTGCACAGCTAGTGGAGCCACACCACAGGCCACACGGCACAGGAGAGGATCGGGCCAACTGACCGATGCGGTACTCGAGGCGTCATTATGCCAACGCGACGGGCGTAGTAATCACTGTAGCTTGTTAGTGGACACTGTAGCAGAACAAAAAACTAGAAGAGCAATGATGAGTAGTACACGTAGGAAGAGGCGTACCCAGGAAGCTGCACGGATACCTCGAACAGAGTGAAATATCTCGGAAAGAAAGAGAGAAGAATGTCAGGAAACTGATGTGGCTCGGCCGAGGTTACCGGCAGGATCACACCAGCTTTGGGGACTAATGTTGGGGGGGTGACCCCGGATAGGGTCAAGACAGGGGAAAGACGAAAGGAATACCCCTTGTCGTCAGCCGAATTACTGATTGTGTCGGCCGAATCATGTGAGAGTCGGCCGAGATAAGTAGGGCCATGACGAATGTAGACTGAGTAACGCCTTATCCGGCCGACATATGAGTTAAGTCGGCCGAATGACTCTGACTAATACAAATATAGGTCAAGGCCAGGCCGAGTTATGCGAGACAAGGCCGAATAACACGAAGCTTGCAGGAGAAGGAGGTGCCTATAGCCAAACCCTAGTCTCTAGCTAGGAGGAATCTAGAAAGATCCAAGCGAAAAGGACAAGGAGCAGAGCAGTAGAAGGGCAGACGAACATCACGGAGGTGACAGTGAGGGAGCCCGAGGCGCGCCTGTGAAGGTTTCTGGAACATTGCCACCGATAGAAGGGGGACACGGAAAGGAGGCTGCCGAGTTACCATATTGGGACAAGCATATTCCAAGAATATGCTTGCCACATCAGCCCTAGAAGGAACCAAGGCACCCCTTTATAAGGGGAGACGTGGGCTCCTGAGAAGGGATTGATTAATTCTACACCGTAAGGCTCGTGTATTAGGGTTCTTCATCTCTATGAGAAAGCTCTAGGAGCACTTGTATTCACTGAGAAGAGGAATAGAGATTCATTTGTAGAAATTCTAAGTGTAGAAATCACTGAATCTTCCCTCCCCGGATACCTCTAGCATCCATTGGCCCCATACTTTAGCCTACCCATGGCATCTTTTTTTTCCCGTGCCACCACCACGACAGAACCTTTCCCCCAATAATATCTTAGTGCTTAGCAACTACGCAGCGCTCTGTGAGGGATACTTAGGGATAAGGCCTAGGTTAGACCTCTTTGTGTACTTCTTCACCGTCAAACGTAAAGCCGGACATAGCAAGGAAGAACTTAGGAACTGTGGCACCATAAGCTTCAAGATTCGACCTGGCTGGCGGTTCGCCAACATCGTCGGCCACGAGTCCTGCAAAAATTGGCAACAGACGTACTTTTACGGCCCAGACATCCCTCTGGTTGGCCGACAAGTTACGTACCCGGACTTCGTTGACGGAGCCGCCGCTGAAGCCTCGTCATGGAGATCACAGGCCTCCCTTCCCTCCGACCTCGACGCTTGTCCCGCTATAAGGCGATCGAATGGTTCGTAGAGACAGGTTTGACCGTCTTGGACCTCGTCATGTGCTGGTTCATCAGGCGAATCCAACCTCTGCAGCACCGCTTGAAGCTCATGCACGAGTATACCAGCGACAGAAGGGATAGTCTCCGCATCTCCGTGGACAACTTCTCGAGCGACTCCGTCAAGCTTCGCCTTAAGGACATCGTCAAGGTGAAGGATAAGAAGCGCAGCTTCACCATCACCTACGACATGTTCGTAGACGGCAAGTGACCAAAGGTAGGTATTGTATTTTCCGTGTATGACATATACTCCAGTTCTTCCATCTTCCAAATGTCATCTTATCTAACATGGTGATTTCTTACTTAACAGCTTAGCAATCTAAAGGAGGGCAACCTGGCTGCCCAAATCTATGATCCAAAGATGAAGGAAGTCACGGTCGTGTCCAACGACGAAGCTCCGTTGGCGCGAAAGCGGAATAGCTCCACCTCTGACGCTACCGACGGAGGCAAGAAGAAGAAGAGGGAGGGTGGAGCCTCTAAAAAGACTACGGCCGCCCTGGAGGCAGAAAAGAGAAGAGTTACCGGGATCCCCTTTGCCAAAGCACCCCCACTTGTGTAAGCTTCTCATTCTCCGACATTGTCTATTTATCTGTCTTGCTCCTGTACTTATGCATTTTGCACGTTTCAGGAAGAAAGCCACGACCAGCCTCAAGAATACCTCCAAAACATTGGGGGCTTCTCGAAATATTAAGGACATGCTGCATCGTGATGCCTCCCCCGCCATCACCCCTGCCACTCCTGCCGTCAAGCCCCCGTCTACCCCGACAAGCTCACAAGCTAAGGAGGCATCTGGCCCTTCCGCCATGGAAGTGGACTCAGGTGCTTCTACCGAGGTTGTAGTCGTCGGCGAGCAGGCGACGCAAGAGAGTACCGCCCAACAAATGGCTGAAGCTCCGGCTAAGGATGCCATCGGTGGCGGCAAGGCAGTGGTGAGAGCTGGTACTTCTGCCGAAGGCAGTGCCCTTACTCCCTGGAAACCTTTTGAGTTCCCAAAGATAGTCTACCCGGCACTTACGCCGAGTAGCACGACTCTAGTTCCTGGAGAAGCACCGACATCTCCGACATGCGGTCCTGAGGAGCTCCTCCGACAAGCAGAAATATTGCGAGGAAACAGCACCTCCTTTGGCAAGCTGCTGGCCGAGAGCGCTACAAACCTCAAGATCATTGCACTTGTAAGTTTTATTTGCCTTTTGCATTTCATATGAGTATCCCACTGTAGCCCCCGAGGATGTAGACGGAAAATCATAACTTTTTGCGTCTAGATGCTCTAAGAGTGACTAAGCTAGAAAACTTATCACTGTAGCCCCCCAGCATTTAGATGGAATGAATTATTCCGACTAGATGCTTTAAGAGTAGCATACACAATGTTTGTAAATTTCAGTACTGTAGCCCCCAAGCTTCTAGTTGCAACTGAATTAGTTCCGACTAGATTCTTAAAGAAAGCTAATCATATATCTGAGTTAAAAACTTTATACTATAGCCCCCAAGCTTCTATTTGTAACTGAATTAGTTCCTACTATATGCTTAAAGAAAGCTAAGCATATTGTCAAGTCAAAAACTCTCGTTGTAGCCCCCGAGCATCTAGGTGGAAAATTTCCGGCTAGGTGCTCCAAGAAGACCAAACAACGCTTTAACTTTGTCCTTTCTTCCATAGAACGAGAATGCTCAGAGGGGCATGGCAAATGACAAGTACCAGAAGATGCGCGCAGATCTTGAAGCCGAAAAGGGTAAAACTGCCAACTTGAAGGAACAGATCATCGAAAACAAGAGTCTGTTTTATTTTTGCGCATTCCATCTTGGTTTTGTGCCTATATTTTCCGAGTACTTACTGTGTATTTTGTTTTCTCCGACTTTGCAGAACATGTTGCCAAGGCCAAGGACATTGTCGAGCAATCCAAGCACATTCAGCAGCTGGATAGCGATAACGAGATCCTTAAGGAGGAGAGGAAAGACATGCTGAAGATGCATGAGGAGTCAATGAAGGCCCTACAGGACTCCGACACCAAGGAAATCAATCGCTTGAAGGAGGAGATTGCGATCTTCAAAGATCAGTAGCAAGATGCCGATGAGCAGAATCAATGCCATAGCGAGGCGTACCAACTCCTCCAACAAGAGAAGTAATCCTTGGCGGACACCCTCTCGCAAGCTGAGGCCAGCATCTTCAGTAAGTTTTCCGTCTTGGATTTCTGTAGTGTGGATACTTTGAATTGTTGAACTCATGCGTTCCTTGTCAGAATTTGCAGCTCCTATGGTTTTAACCCGATCGCCTCCTCCAGCCAAGGAATGCATGGTTCTTGCCGGCAACTTCATCAACACCGCCATCATGCAAGCCAAGGAGATCGCCAAGCCCCTCTAGATAAACATCAAGGCATCGGACTCCGTGGCGAAGTACTCGGAGATTCTACGCCGAGCCCCCGAGCGTATCACAAGTTGGAAAGCTTCGTGTGCACGAGCTGGCGCAAGGATGGCGCTATCAATGGTCAAGGCACACTATGAAGATGCCGACATCAACACGGTGACCTTTGGCATCCCCGACGTCGACGATGATGGCAAAGAGATTAATCATGAAGCCATCTTGTCGTCACTCGCGGGCTATGACACCAGAGTTGCCGAGTTGGTGGACATCGACGTCTTACTGCCCATGAACATCATCGACAGCGGCAACCAAGATTCCTCTGAGTCCCACCACAGCGCCGACTTTGAGGGTGGCTCTCTGGCTGGTGATGATACTGCCTCCAGGTCACCTGCACCAAAGGAGTGAAGAACAACTTTGTAATATTTGTTTCACCTTTGGTGTATATGAGGAAAGAAACTTTGTTTATGTATCTTAAGGCAGAAAACAATGGTTGTTACTTCCTGCTGCTCAAGAACTAGTTTCCAGCATGTATATATTTTGTAAGCAAGTGATGGCTTATCCATTATTTTGGTTCTTATGCTTGATTTTTCGTGAGTCGGAAGACTCGTTGTCGGAACCATGCGCTTAGGTGATCATGCCCAATGGCACCATCAATAACCTGAGCACAAAATCGCCGACAATAAGTGCCAAAAGTCACTACTCCAGAATCCACATAAAAACGACAAAGAACGTGTAGACCAGAAAACTTAAGCTAACGCCCGTAGGCGGGATTTTCACAACTGCAATCGCAAAGCTTGTGCATAAAGGTTTTACATGATCCAAAAATGAACACTAAAGTAGGTAAAAGACTCAGAAATATGAGTGAACCAAAGAGCTTTATTTCATTGATCATATAAGAGGTACACAATTAGATAAAAAATGCTAAGTGTAAAAAGGACATAGCTGTGCTATGTTCCATGGCTGATCAAGCTCCGGGTAGTCATCATCCGGGTCACGTCGCTTACGCTTATGATCCTCGTTGGGTCTCTCCTTCAGTTCACGATTGTCAACGAGGTAGTAAGACCCATTGAGTAGCGCCTTGCTTATGATGAACGGTCCTTCCCATGGCGGGCATAGTTTGTGCGACTTTTTCTGCTTAAGTCGGAGCACCAAGTCCCCCTCTTTAAACGAGCGATGCCGAACGCGGCGACTATGGTAGCTGTGTAGCTTCTGCTGGTAGATGGCGGATCTTTGGCATGCCAAAACGCGCTCCTCCTCGAGAAGGTCCACATCTAGGCGTCTGGATTCTTCAGCATCATCCTCGTCGTAGGCGGCAACTCTTGGTGCATCATGGAGGATGTCGGAAGGCAAGATGGCTTCTGCTCCATATACCATGAAGTAAGGGGTGTAGCCGGTGGATCTGTTGGGTGTAGTTCGTAAACTCCATAGCACAGATGACAATTCTTCCGCCCAGGCTCCAGCTGCTCTAGGTAGCGACGCCTCAAGACATGGCTTGATTCCCTGCAGAATTAATCCATTGGCTCGCTCAACCTGACCATTGGATTGTGGGTGTGCCACAGATGCAAGGTCAAGTCGGATGCCTTTCTCCCAACAATAAGCCTCCATTTTTCCGAGTGAGAAATTGTTGCCGTTGTTGGTGATAATGCTATGTGGGAGACCAAATCTCACCAGTAGATCCCTGACAAACCTGAGGGCAGTTTCCCCATCAAGCTTTCTAATGGGTTTAGCTTCTATCCATTTAGTGAATTTATCAACTGCTACAAGCAGATGCGTAAACCCACAAGGTGCCGTCTGTAACGGTCCCACCATGTCTAGCCCCCAGACTGCAAATGGCCAAGTTATTGGTATTGTTCGCAATTCTTCAGCAGGAACATGTGGTTGTCGGGCATAATACTGGCATCCCATGCATGTCTCAACCAGCTTGTCGGCGTCCGTCTTCGCGGTCAACCAGTAGAATCCTTGCTGGAAGGCTTTCGCAACCAACGATTGAGGAGCGGCATGATGCCCGCAATCTCTGAGATGGATTTCGCGTAGGATTTCCATACCTTCTAGCTGGGAAACACACTTTAGGTATACACCAGTAGTTCTACTTTTGTAGAGTTGCTCATTGATAATGGTATAACCCTTTGCTCTTCGTACTATTTGCCATCTTTCGACTTCGTCGTCGGGCAAAGTTCCGTGTTCGATATATTCCATGAATGGTTTTTTCCAAGTCGGAGGGACCTTAGTCACCATGTTGACGAAAGAGTCAGCTCTATCCAGGTTGTCGATGTCGGCTCCCTTCACAGATGGTGTGTGTAGATGCTCTAGGAAAACTCCTGGCAGAATTTGCTTGCGCCCTGATCCAAGCTTAGACAGTAGATCAGTCGCCTCGTTTTGCTCCCTAGGTACATACTTGACTTCGTAGCCCAAGAAGCTCTTGGCTATCTCGTCCACTTCGTCTCGATATGCCGCCATCATAGGGTTCCGCGCATTCCAGGTGTCAGCCACCTGCTGGGCAACCAAGTCAGAATCTCCACAGCAAACTATGCGCTTGATGCCAATATCCTTGGCTACACGTAGTCCGTGAATGTGTGCTTCATACTCCGCCATGTTGTTTGTAGCCTCGAAGTGGATCTGCAGAACGTTGTGTAGCTTCTCTCCTATTGGTGACTGTAGCAATACACCAGCCCCCGAGCCATTAAGCAGCTTTGATCCGTCAAAGTGCATCACCCAGTACTCTGGCTCCGGCAACGGAGTAGCATCTGGCATCTCCGTCTAATCTGCAACAAAATCCGCCAAGGCTTGTGATTTGATAGCGTCGCATCTCTTGTAGGTGATCGCGAAGGCGGCAAGCTCAATGCCCCACTCGCGACCCTTCCCGTAGCGTCGCTGTTATTGATAATGTCGGACAATGGAGTCTTTCTCACCACTGTGATTGGGTGCTCCTGAAAGTAATGCCTCAGCTTCCGAGAAGCAAGGAATACTCCATAAGCTATCTTCTGGTAGTGCGGGTAATGCTGCTTGGACTCTGTCAAGACCTCGCTCACATAGTAAACTGTTCATTGAACTCCGTGCGCATAGCCTGGTTCCTTCCGCTCTACCACGAGGACGATGTTGATAACCCGGTTGGTTGCCGCCATGTAGATTAATAGGGGCTCTCCAGGCTCGGGTGCTGCAAGGATGGGCGCTGAGGAAAGAATCTCCTTGAGCTGCTTCAATGCTGCATCTGCTTCGTCTGTCCACGTGAATTTGTCCGCCTTCTTCAGCAACTTGTACAACGGTAGGGCCTTCTCTCCAAGTCGGGTGACGAACCGACTAACTGCTGCAACACAACCTGTTAGTCGTTGAATGTCCTTTAGGCATGTCAGACGGTTTATGTTTAAGATGGCCTTGATTTTCTCCGGGTTGACCTCGATTCCTCTTTGGGAAACAATGAAACCCAACAATTTGCTGGCTGGAACCCCGAAGACGCACTTCTTAGGGTTAAGCATCATGTTGTATTTCCGAAGATTATCAAAGGTTTCTTTTAAGTCATAGATTAAGTCATTTGACTTTTTATACATCACCGTGATATCGTCCACATCACTGTGATATCGTCCACATTGTCCAATTGGTCTGACTTCCTCATCTTGATCTGGTGGTATCCTGAGTATGCCTCGAGAAAACACAAAAGCTCCGAGCCAGCCGTCGAGTCAATGACTTGGTCAATGCGAGGGAAAGCAAACGGATCTTTGGGACATGCTTTGTTCAAGCCGATGTAATCTACGCACATTCTTAATTCATTGGTTCCCTTTTTGGGGACAATATAGGATTGGCCACCTATCGGGTGTGAAGGACTTCTCGGATAAATCTAGCTTTAAGTAACCTAGCTATCTCTTTGCCAATGGCGCATCTCTTCTCATCTCTGAAGCGTCGTAGAGGTTGTTTCACTGGTTTTCATTCTGGATCAATGTTTAAGCTGTGCTCGGCAAGTTCCCTAGGTACACCTTTTAGGTCGGCAGGTTGCCAGGCAAAGATGTCCCTATTCTCACAGAGGAACTCGACGAGCATGCTTTCCTATTTGGGATCCAGGTTCGTCCCAATGGCGGTGACCTTGGAGGCATCGCCTACCACAAGTTCCACCGGCTTGGTCTCGATGGCGGCCTTGAACGCAGGAGCGGAGTCGGAGATCTGCTTCTTCGACGCGGGCATCTCTGAGTCACCGACCTTGCTCTAGATCTCTTTGAATTCTAAGTTGTAGAGGACAGCTTCTGCAATGGCTGCTTCATTGATCTCGCAGTCCCTTGCTTTGGTAAAGCTTCCGGATACGGTGATGACACCGTTTGGTCCGGGTATCTTGAGTTTGTTGTAGACGAAGCATGGCTTGGCCATGAACGTGTGGAATATGTCACGACCGTATATGACGTGGTACACGCTTTTTAAGGGGACCACCTCGAAGGTCAAGCGCTCTTGGCGGTAATTGTTAACATCGCCAAAGGAAACCTGAAGTGTAATGCACCCAAGGGACCGAGCCTCCCGACCAGGAACTACGCCGTGGAAGATGGTGTTGGTCCGCCTTAGGTTTGCCTCCGTCAAGTTCATCTTCTGCAGTGTATCCAGGTACATGATGTTGATGCTGCTTCCACTATCCACCATACACTTGGTGAACTCCACGTCGTCAATCAAGGGGTTGATGACCATGGCATACTGGTTCTCCGTAGGTATAAGGTCTGGGTGGTCCGTCCTATCCCAAGTTATTGGAACCTCCGACCAGCGCAGGTACTGGGGAACTGGGGGGAGAGTGGCCATCAGGATCCTCAGAGCGGTCTTCTGTTGTCAGATGGTGGGGGTACCAAGGAAAGTGTGGTAGACTGGAGCCTTCTTGGCAAAGGGGTTCTTGCCCTTGTCGTCGCTCTTCGCGGCGTGCTTGGGATCAACGTCTTCGTCCATATCACTTGAATCCTTGGACTCCTCCTCCTTCTTCTTCCCCTTGCCCTTGCCTCGCGGTTTGTTCTTCCGACCTTGCTTGTAGCCGGACTCCGGGTCTTCCTTGAGGTCGTTGACGAACTTGCAGTGTCGATTGGTATGGGTGGCTTTGCCGTTGACGTCGAAGTGTACGAGGCACGGCATATCGCGGTACTCCTCATAGGTTTGGGGAACACGGAGTGGCGCCGAGGTTGTTTCACTTCCTCGTTGCTGCCCATGGCCATCTCCCCTTCCTCGGCCACGTTGTCCGCCATCACCTCGTCCTGCAAAAGTCTTAGCGACCATGTCGTTAGATTGTTTTTCTTCTGGAGCGGTTTTCCGCTTTGCACTGCTGTTCCTCCGAGCTTGAGTTGGAACGGCCGTTGCTGGCAAGGAGCCGCGAGGGTCGTCGGAGGCAGCTGCGAACTCACTAACCAGCTGAATCATCTGATTTAAGTCAAGCTGGTGATTGTCCTGCAAGCGCTTCAGCTTATGTCGGAGCAACGTCCCCCTTTCCAACCCGTCGATGAAGGCAGCCATGGCGGTCTGGGCGTGCACTCTTGCGCATGAATTCTTCATGTCCAGCCAACGGGAGAGGTAGGAGCGAGATGTCTCGTCTTTCTCTTGCACGCACTGCTGTAGATCGCCCACAGTGCAGGGACGCTTGTATGTACCCTCAAAGTTCTTGGTGAATGCTTCTTGCATGTCCAACCAGTTGTCGCTAGATTTCTCCGGCAAGTCGTCGATCCATTGACAGGCCGTGCCCGCCAACATTAATGGGAGGTACTTGACGGTGATGTTGGGGTTGCCTCCGGCAATCTCCACCGCGTTGTCGTAGTCCTGCAACCATGTGGCTGGCTTGGCGGTGCCGTCATAGGGCTTGATGGTATTGTTAATTCGGAAACATTTGGGGTAAGTTGCGGACCGTATTGCAGGTCCAAAGCAACGTGGTCCCAGGTATGGTCCTTCTCGGGCCTCGTGGATCTTTTCGATCCGCGAACATGCATCGTATGGCTCCGGGTTCTTCTTTTTGTCAACAGGGGATGGGCTGCGTGAACGACTAGGGCCTCCTCCGCCATGGTGACTGCTTGGTGGTGATGGAGGCGGAGGTGGCGGTGGGTTAGCCTTCTTGTTGTTACCCTCCTGCGACGCCTCACGCCTGCCACGGTTGCTTGTCGGACGCGGAGGGTCGTGGCGTGAACTGCTCTTGTGTCCTTGGATGCGCTCTTTGTCATGACGGGTCTGCTCCATGTTGTCGCGGATGATGATGCCGTACTGCTTTGGTGGGGACATATCCGTACGATGGTGAGTCTTGTAATCTTCGCGATGTCGGGGAGACCGGGGCGGTGGCGATGGGCGACGAGGTCAGGCCTTTTCTCCATGGCCGGAGGATATGGGGATAGCATCCTTACTGTTGCGTGCATCCCTCCGTCTTCGTTCTGATGAACCTGTCTAGGACCCGACATCAAGAGGAGATCGGTCCCTTGGTGGCTTGTACTGGCTAGATTGGCAGAGCGCTGGGTCAGACTCAAGGCTCTGAGAGGTGGCCTTTTCCTGCTGCTTCACCGCCTTGGCCACTAGGTCTTAGACCTGTTCCACTGCCTCGGGCGATCTATCCTGCTCCAGAAGGGTCTTGGCGACGGCGAGGTTAAGGAGTGGGGTGGGCATCACCTGCTTGCCTTCACTGTCAATGTATGGCTTGGCTTGTGCCGGCTTCGAGGGAGCCCATCCTAGGTTGCGCCATACACCAGGATCGTTGATGACGTGAGCCGGAGCTTTCTTAGCCTTCTGCTGCTGCAATAAAGTCTTGTACTCGGCCTCCATTGCTCTAGATTTCTCTATAGACTTCTGTGCGTTGACCAGATCTCGATCTAGCTTAGCTCCTTGCTCCGCGATGGCCTGCGCTTCCTCCAGCAGCTGCTGGCGCTTCTCGTCAAGCTGGGTCACATTCCGAATATGAGCAACGGTTAGTGTCTCGACGAGGAGATTGCCGTACATCACTCTATCAGCTGGAGTAACTTGGGCTGCTGCAGACGTAGATGCTGGAGGCGGCAAGTTTGCGGTGTTATTGTTGCTCGGGTCGGTGCCGAGTTCCTGCGGCTGCTGCACTGGGTTAGACGGAGGAGGCATGACTTTTGCACGACCATCGTCAGCAGAAATAAGTGGCCCCTTCCCCTTTTCCAGCGCTGTAGGAGGAGCTCGTCCGGGTTGATCTTCATCCATCGCCGTCCCAATGGTGATGAACAACCCTCGAGACGTGATGGCATTGTTGGCTTGCTCGTCACGCGAGTGCTCCTCCTCCATCTCCTGCATAGCGAAGTCTAGCTCTTCTAGACTAAAATCTATCTCCTCTTAATCTGCATTGAAATCTGCATAAAGAACGTCAATAATAGAGTCGTAGGGTGCCAGGACTTCCTCGATGATGACTGGAGGCGGTGGTGCTGCTGCGACGATGGCGGCAGGAGGCGGTGGTGGCAGTTTCTGAATCGGAGGTTCTCCGTCCCTGAGCGCAAGCGCCATCTGGGCTACTGCATCAGCTTCCGCGTAGATGTTGATGGTGCTCACCATCTCTTCGAGGGTAAGGCGTCATGTTGCCTGCTGCCGTCTTAAAGAATGTCAGAGAAGCGTGCCACGGTCCAGTCCTTCCAAGAAGTGATACAAAGCGTTATCATCGGGGTAGTGGGATAGATCGGCTCATATACAGAGCCACCTGGCCAGGTAATCGTGGGGGTTTTTGCCTTCTCTCTAAACGCAGCACGCCAGATCGAAGATGGTAACAACACCGACGAACTTGGATCTCTGCTGTCCAGACGCATGGGCAAAGCCGGCGGATTTGCAATGATCTTCAACATTTATATCCTGCACAGGGGCGGTTTGGGTGGGCCTTGAATTTTTCCGATCTTTCCCGGCAAACTCCGAAGAGAGATCTGACATCGATCCTTCCGCGAACGTATCCTGCCAATAGGCGGTCCGTGTGGGCCTTGAGTTTTTCCGATCTTTGTCGGCAAACTCCGAAGAGAGATCCGACATCGATCCTTCCGCGAACGTATCCTGCCCGTAGGCGGTCCGTGCGGGCCTTGATGCTCCTCTGACTCCCAGGGAACTAGTGCCCGAGTCGGTTTCGCCGATGAAGAGGTGGATGTCTCCGATAGGAACGATCGAACACCGCGTAAGGTTCGTCTTCGCCGGGATCCAGAACTCGTCAGGAGGGACGATCGGAACGTTGCCGGAGAAGAGAACACGACAGATGGCTACAGTTTTGCCGATTCCCGCGAAGATCTTGGTCCTCGCCCGCTGAAGAGCCTGAAGCGCCTCTTGCCCCACGGTGGGCGCCAACTGTCGTGGTATTGACGACGAGTACGCCATGGAGGGGTCCTCATAGTGCGTGTTTAGAGACGTTGGGTAAGGCGGACGGTTGACGGGTACAAGGTAATACAGCTTACCCAGGTTCAGATCCCATGACGGTGGCGGAATCCTACTCCTGCTACAAATCACTATAAGGGCAATACGCCGAGTTACAGAGTTAGGTTCGCTGTGCGAGGTTGTATGAATCGATGCCCTAAAGGCTCCCATAGGCCCGACTTATATAATCGCCAGGTCCTAGGGTTACAGGGAAAAGTCCTAGCCGGACAGGTTACAGAGTCCTACACCGTCTATTACTAGTCTTGTGTATCTTGCACTCCAAGGCTCCGGGTACGCTGGTGACTCCACCGTAGCCTTCCTTTATCCGGCATGGGCCTCCCTTCTGGATCCATCTAACTGGGCCACCCAGCAGGCCATAGGCCATGCTACCAACTGTGGGCCACCCGAGTTATCCGGATAGGTGACATGCTATGAGGATACCCATATAGCATATCCCCAACACTCAGCTTCCTCATTCACCACAGGAACCACTGGAGTGCTAGTGGATTAGGAGCTATCATCATTACCTCAACAAAGAAGAGTTGGTGAAGTTTTCCTGAGGCAGGAACCGCAGGTGGATCTGGCGCCAGGATGACGCGCTACGGGTACGCGTGCTCCACGCGCCCTGCGATGTAGACCTGGTGCTCGCCGAACTTGATGAAGCAACCGCCCCTAGGGAACGGCTTGGTCCCAAGCAGCCTGCGTTGTCGCTGACGAAGTTGAGTGCCCCGAACCTCTAGATGAGGCCGGAATATACGCGCTCGCCGGTCTTGGCGATGATGTTGCCCGTCTGGATGAAAACTCCAGCAAGCGCCTGCTTATGCCCCACGGTGGGCGCCAACTGTCATGGTGGTGTCACGGCAAATACCATGGGTAGGCTTAAGTTGGGGGGCGAATGGACGCTTGTGGTAACTGGGGAGGGAGTGCACGGTCGAGCCGCGCACAAAGAACAAGATGAACTCTCCACCCTTAGGATTTTTATTGGCCCTCGTGGTTTACAAGTGCTCCTAGAGCTGTTTGAGCATAACCTCAGGGCACTAGTTTCCTACTTGGTCCAACCTCCTCAAACCCTAGCTATGCCCCTCCTTATACAGGCGAAGGCCAGATAGGTTACACCCCTTTGGGTCCTAGGGTTACTGTTTGGATCTTGGTCCTTACTGTACGGGTCGGGTCATGGGCTAGCCTTGAGCCCCGCGACCCAGTCCACAAAGCTAGACAGCTAACGGTCTTCTCGTACGTAGCCTCCTTCTTTTGGCGTCATACAGTGACTTTGTACGTCAGCCCTTGCTTTAGGCGTCACCCGGCTCCTTTTGTGTCACCCGACATCGCCCTTCTCTTTTGACCGTGCTTTACCATGGTCCCTCCTGAACCTCACTCGGAAAGCTGCCACACCTCCTCTTTGACTCGGCCTTCCCTCGTGAGACTCGGCTCGTTGCTTCCTGCAAGGTAAACAAACTTATCATATACGGGACGACATAATTCTTATGTCGGCTGTATATGACCTTCTTACCCGGTCGTTGTTATCCAACCAGATTTATTCTTCACTTAGCATAAGCCAAGCTAGGAAATGTTTTATCCCTTATGACCCTACCGGGGGTTATTCTCCCGACAACTGCCCTAGGAATACAGCAGTAGTAGGACACCACTGCCCTCTACTCTCTAGTCCTTGTAGAACATCTGCAGATGTTACTTTCATCATACAATGGGCACAACTAGTTGGTCATTCTTATGAAATCTTTATAAATTGGATGGATTTTTTTCTGCATTTGGATATTAATTATAGTGGGCACAACTAGTGTCCATTACATGTGTGTTATGTTACATCTGGATATTAATTATTGTGAGCTTGAGAGGCATTGGGATTATGGAGGTGTGTTTGGTTGTGATCGTGCACCATTCAGCCGGGACACGCCTGCACTCTTGTGATTGTATGCTGGCACAACAAGGACCACTTTCCTTGAACAGCTGAGTTATACCACTACTTGTAGAAGAGATGTTAGATTCATTGTAGAACATGCTGCTAAATTCATTGTAGTTGATTAGCTTGTAGGTTAGCTTGTAGGTTTTATTTGTTCTGCTTGTAAGTTTTATTTGTTCATACATTGACACTAGTAGGTTATCTTGTAGTTAGTAGTAGCTTGTAGTTAGGAGTAGGTTAGTTAGAAATAGGTAGTTAGCAGTAGGTTAGCTTGCAGTTGTTGTAGTAGGTTAGCAGTAGTAGTTGATGTAGTAGGTTAGTCTATCTAGAATGAAACAGAAAATGAATAGAATTTTACTTCTCGTTCTTGAATAGAATGAAACAAAAAATGAATTTTATTTGCTATCATTTGCTTGCTGTCAAGTTGAATATCTGTTTAAAATGGAACTTTGCTGTCATTTGCTTGCTATCAGTTCCTAGCTGTCAATTGCTTGCTGTCATTTGTTTGGTTGCTATCATTTGTGCTTCTAAGTTATATGTTGTAAGATTGCAACAAATGACAACAAGCATTAACGTATACTTTCTTATGTCGTGTATGCAGGTATGCAGCAAGCACTTTTGTTATTTTTGTAGCACATGAAATTGTGTTTGTGCTTGTATGAAGCACGTTCTTATGTTGTGTATGTAGGTGCTTGTATGAAATGAGTCCCGATTTTTTCTGAAATGTTGATTAAATTCCATTTCGGCAGAAATCGTTCACTCCTATTTTAACAAAATTAGCATAGGTCATGCCAGATTTTTCCTGGCACTTTACTAACCATTATTAGCGGAAACATGTGTGACAACAAAGAGGCTGGATCTTCTAAGCACATCAACATTGAAGGATAAGTCACCGCTCAAAAGAAACAATTGTCATTCTGGGAGGAGGCCCAGCAGCTAGAACAAGATGAAGAATAGCATCCTTCCGAGAGCGATGATGATGAGATGGAACACACGGAGGAAGAAGAAACCTAAGGAACGACGGATGATGAAACCACTGATGGCAGCGAGGGAACAACAAGTGGTAGCAATCCACCTAAGAAGAAGAAGGAACAGTGCCCAAACACGGTCGGCACCGTCAGAGAGGAAATTACCAAAGTAAGCCCAACAGGGGTTCCTTTGGCGCCGGACCATGTCGTCAAAGGGTACGGTGGGAAAATGGCGGCTATCACCCATCTCGATAAACACCATGAATCTATGACATAAATATAATGGCCATTTGCGCACACTCCTCTTCGAGAAGCTGTACACAAGATACAAGTTCCCCACTCAGTATCAGAACACAAATTACCATGGGAATGAAGTAAATAAATCTGCCCTCATGAAGATGAGCACCGCCCTGGCCAGCTGGAGAACCCGGATAAAGAATAAGATCTTTAAAGAAGGGAAAAGTATTGAGGAGATCCAGAAGATTGACCCGTAGATCACCGAAGATCAATACCGGGATCAAGGACAGGTGCAAATCCAAAGCAACCGCGGACAAGAGTAGGTGCGGAAAGGAGTTGAAGGTGATGAATATAGGTCACCACCATCTCGAATATGGTGGTTACAGAGCTACGGAGCCCAAATGGGATAAGGAGGACGACAACTATATAGCTAAGGGGCAACCTGCGGTGACCCAGCATTCCACTGCATGATGTAGTACACTATAGTCATTGACATAACACCAATGAAACACCGTTCACTAGTATTACATCCCTCAGAGTGGTACAACAGAAACACAACAGGTCCAAGACATGACTATAGGTTACAACTCAACTCTTTACACAAGATCCAGAGAACACTCTAGGTTAAAGAGAGAGAAAGAAACTTCTTACAAAGAAGAATCAGAAATAAACAACTCGAAAACTATCATATTAGTAAGACTAGTATTTTAGCTAATGGTCTAGCATTGCTGCTATTGCAATATGCTACAGAAATAGGTTCTATGGATAGATATTATATTCCTATCTAATCAGTAACTTCGTCTTCACTTGAGTTGATGTATATGTTGACTTTCTTGAGTTCATTGAAGAGCTTTAGCCTTTTGATGATGATTCCTGGAGCATATCTTGATGTATACATCGTCTATACTGGCTTTAGAACCTAGCAAGGGCTAAGAAGATACGTTGAGTATGAGCGTAATCAGCAAGTTCACTAGAAAAGGAGTGTTTGATGCACTATATCTACAGCCATAGACCATAGGTCGTAGGCAATGAAGGTTTTCGTAAACATTTCTTCAAAGGTTGCTTTTATTCTGAAAAGCTATGTCCGTCAGCCTTCACGGGTTTACTAGAACTTTCATGGAGTTCCTTTCCCGCAGCGTTTGTAGCTCCTTCCCGGAACAGGGAGTAGCAAGTTACAGTTCTTACACTCTATAGATGTGCGTGTAGGGTTTCGTAGCATGGAAAACAAAAAAATTCTATCGCATACAAACAAACAAGCCAAGATCTATCTACTAGATTGTAGCAACGAGTCGATGGAATAACTCACCCTCGAAGATTCCAAAGTGTTTAACGAGAGCGGATTCTCGTGGGTGATGTAGTCGTACTCTTCCCGATCTCAAGATCGCGTAGACGATCCTTCCGGCGCTGCGTTCTGGCAGCGCTCCCGCAGTCGGTCACACGTTCGGTACTCGACGAAGACCTTCCTCTCCCTTGTTCCAGCAGGCAGTGGAGGTTGTAGCACTCTCCTCGTGATTCCGGCAGCACAACGGCGTGGTACCGGAAGTAGAGGGGAGATCTCGCAGAGCTTCGCCTTAAGCCGGAGCGAGTATGGTGGACTATGAGAGAGCTCCTCGGCAATCTAGGGTTTAGACACACCGAGGAGGAGGCTTGGCCGGCGGCTAGGGTTAGCTAGGCGGCGGCGGCTTGCCCTAGGGCGGCGGCGGCTGCAGGAGGGCCGGCGGCTTAGGGCTAGGGTTTGCGGGTGGAGTTGTTGGGTGCTAGGAGGGGCAGCCCTGCCCCTCCTTATATAGGTGAAGGGGGCGCGGCAGGGGAGGGGAGTCCCTCCCCAACTCGATTTCCCAAGGGGGCCGGCGGTGGAGGGGAGGAACTCCTCCCCAACTCGGTTTCCACCTTCCCCTCCACTTCCCAAAATAGCCGTTTGACTTTTCAAATTGGCGTTTGACTTTTCAAACTAGGATTTGATTAAACCCTTTATTTTGTTCAGCGATGACACCTAGTACATGATGCAATCATTCCAACTTGGTATGACACATTCATGTACCCTTCCCCTCCGGAGTGCCGGACATTTCGGAACCTTCTAGAACATTCCCGATGAAAACACCGGAACCATTCTCCAACTCTGAAATAGGACTTTCCTTATATGAATCTTATTCTCCGGACCATTCCGTATCTCCTCGTGATATATGGGATCCCATCTGAGACTCCGAACAACATTCGGTCTCTTTCTCATCATTCCATAACTACTCAAACAACGTCGAATCCTTAAGTGTGTCTCCCTACGGTTCGTGAATTATGCGGACATGATCGAGACACTTCTCCGAACAATAACCAATAGAGGAATCTGGAAATTCATATGGCTCCCACATATTTCTATGATTACTTTGCGATCGAATGAACCACTTACATACAATACCAATTTCCCTTTGTCTCACGATAGTTTACTTATCCGAGGTTATGATCATCGGTATCTCTGCATACCTAGTTCAACCTCGTTACTGATAAGTACTCTTTTCTCGTTCCCGTGATATGTGATCCCTTATGAGCCAGTCACATGCTTGCAGGATAATTGGATGACATTTCACCGAGAGGGCCCAGAGTATATCTATCCGTCATATGGATGGAAAAATCCCACTCTTGATCCATGTGTCTCAACCAATACTTTCCGAACACTCAATGCCACCTTTATAGCCACCCAGTTACGGTGTGGTGTTTGATGTCATCAAAGCATCCTTCCGGTGAAGGTGATATGCATGATCTCATGGTCGAAGGAATTAGGTTACTATGTATCAGAAAGCATATAGCAATTGAACTATTAAAATGACTTGATCTTTATGCTATGCTTATCTATAGGAGTATGTCCACCATATCATTCTCCTAACGATATGATCTTGTTGTTAATAACATCTCAATGTTCATGATAGGGAAACCACAATCATTTATTAACCAACAAGCTAGTATTATATAGATGCTTTACTAGGGACTTCATTTTAAGTTTACAAATCACACAAGTATTAATGTTTCCTTGTTAATACTATTATAGCATGAATGTAAACATTTATCATAAACACAAAGATATAATAATAACTACATTTATTATTGCCTCTAGGGCATATCTCCAATAGTCTCCCACTTGCACTAGAGTCATCTAATCTAGATTACATGGTAATATAACGAACACCCATGGCAGTTTGGTGCTGGTCATGTTTTGCCCTCGGGAGAGGTTTAGTCAACGGATCCGCCACATTCAGATCTGTGTGTACTTTGCAAATCTTTATGTCCCCATCTTGGACATGTTCTCGAATAGCGTCAAAAGGTAGCTTGATGTGCTTCAGCTTCTTGTGTGACCTTGGTTCTTGTGCATTGGCTATGGCGCCCATGTTATCACATTAGATAGACATTGGGTCCAACGCACTAGGAACCACACCCAGCTCTGTAATGAACTCTTTCATCCATATCGCTTCTTGTGAAGCCTCCGAAGCAGCCATGTATTCCGATTCAGTTGAAGATCTCGCCACAATGCTTTGCTTTGCACTCCTCCAGCTAACTGTTGCACCATTCAAAGTAAATACGTATCCAGATTGTGATTTAGAATCATCCGGATCGGTGTTCCAACTAGCATCGGTGTAACCATTAAAAACGAGTTGTTCATCACCTCCATAAGAAAGAACCATATCCTTAGTTATTCTCAAGTACTTAAGGATGTTTTTGACCGCTGTCCAATGATCCACTCCTAGATCACTTTGATATCTGCTAGTTAAACTAACAGCATATGCAATGTCGGGTCTAGTACATAGCATGGCATACATTAGAGATCCTATGGCTGAGGCATAGGGAGTCTTACTCATCCTTTCTCTATCTTCTGCCGTTGTCGAACTTTGAGTTTTACTCAACGTCGTATTGGGCAACATGGGCAAGAACCCTTTCTTGCTATCTTCAATTCCAAACCTCTTTAGAACTTTGTCCAAATATGTACTTTGTGATAATGATATTAGGCGTCTCGATCTATCTCTATAAATCTTTATGCCTAATATGTAAGCTGCTTCGCCAAGATCCTTCATTGAAAAACTATTATTCAAATATTCTTTGACACTATTAAGAATTTCTACATCATTCCCAATCAACAATATGTCATCTACATATAGTATTAAGAATGCTACAGAGCTCCCACTCACTTTCTTGTAAATACAAGCTTCTCCATAAGTTTGTATAAAAGCAAAACTTTTGATTACCTTATCAAAACGTTGATTCCAACTTCGGGATGCTTGCTTCAATCCATAGATGGATCGTTGAAGTTTGCATACCTTGTTAGCATCTTTAGGATCGACAAAACCTTTGGGTTGCATCATATACAACTCTTCATCAATGTCTCCATTGAGGAATGCTGTTTTGACATCCATCTGCCATATCTCATAATCATAATATGCAGCGATTGCTAACATAATCCTCACAGACTTTAGCTTCGCTACTGGTGAGAAAGTCTCATCGTAGTCAACTCCTTGAATTTGTCGAAATCCTTTTGCGACAAGTCGAGCTTTATAGACAGTAACATTACCATTAGCATCTGTTTTCTTCTTGAAAATCCATTTGTTCTCGACAGCCTTCCGGCCATCCGGTAAGTCCACCAAAGTCCATACTTGGTTTTCGTACATGGATCCAATCTCGGATTTCATGGCTTCTTGCCATTTATTGGAATCTGGGCTCATCATCACTTCCTCATATGTCGCAGGGTCATCGGTGTTGTCCACCAACATGACACTCATAAAGGGATCATACCAATCTGGAGTGGTACGAGTTCTCGTTGACCTGCGAGGCTCTGTAGCAACTACAACCGAAGTTTCATGATCATCATCATTAGCTTCCTCTCTTATTGGTGCAGGCACCACAGGAACTTCTTCCGGTGCTGCGCTACTCGCAATTTCGAGATAAGGTTCGACAACCTCGTCGAGTTCTACTTTCCTTCCAGTCACTTCTTTCGAGAGAAATTCCTTCTCTAGAAAGGATCCATTCTTGGCAACGAAGATTTTGCCCTCGGATCTATGATAGAAGGTATACCCAATAGTTTCCTTCGGGTATCCTATGAAGACGCATTTTTCCGCTCTAGGTTCAAGCTTGTCCGGCTGTAACTTCTTTACATAGGCTTCGCAACCCCAAACTTTAAGGAACGACAATTTAGGTTTCTTCCCAAACCATAATTCATACGGTATCGTTTCAACGGATTTAGATGGTGCCCTATTTAAAGTGAATGCGGCTGTTTCTAATGCATAACCCCAAAATGATAGCGGTAAATCTGTAAGTGACATCATAGAACGAACCATATCTAAGAGAGTTCGATTACGACGTTCGGACACACCATTACGCTGTGGTGTTCCCGGCGGTGTCAATTGTGAAAGTATTCCGCATTTCTTCAAATGCTCGCCAAACTCGTAACTTAGATATTCACCTCCACGATCAGAACGTAGAATTTTAATCTTCTTGTTACGTTGATTCTCTACCTCACTTTGAAACTTGTCGAAAGTTTCGGACTTATGTTTCATGAAATATATATACCCATATCTACTCAAGTCATCCGTGAAGGTAAGAACATAACGATAACCACCGCGCGATGCTACACTCATTGGACCACACACATCGGTATGTATGATTTCCAATAAGTCCGTAGCTCGCTCCATCATACCAGAAAATGGAGTCTTAGTCATTTTACCCATCAGACATGCTTCGCATCTTTCAAGTGATTCGAAATCAAGTGATTCAAGAAGTCCATCGGAATGGAGTTTCTTCATACGCTTCACTCCAATGTGACCAAGACGACAGTGCCACATATAGGTCGAGTTATCGCTCGATTTCAAACGTTTAGCCTCAATGTTATTAATATGTGTATTTCCACTATCGAGATTCAATAAGAATAGACCATCTATCAAAGGTGCATGTGCATAAAACATATTACTCATATAAATCTAACAACCATTATTCTCGGACTTAAACAAGTAACCGTCTCGCAATAAACAAGATCCCGATATAATGTCATGCTTAACGCAGGCACCAAATAACAATTATTTAAGTATAAAACTAATCCCGATGGTAGATGAAGAGGTAGCGTGCCGACTGCGATCACATCAACCTTTGATCCGTTTCCCACGTGCATCGTCACCTCGTTCTTCGCTAGCTTCCGTTTATTCTGCAGCACCTGTTTCGAGTTACAAATATGAGCAACCGAACCAGTATCAAATACCCAGGCACTACTACGAGTACTAGTGAGATACACATCAATAACATGTATATCGTATATACCTTTCTTCTTGATGTTGTCGTTCTTCAAATCCGCCAAGTACTTTGGGCAATTCCGCTTCCAGTGACCTTCTCCCTTGCAGTAAAAGCACTCAGTATCAGACTTAGGTCCAGCCTTGGTCTTCTTCGTCGGCGCGGTAACTTTCTTACCACCCTTCTTGAAGTGTCCCTTTTGCTTAGACTTGCCTTTCTTGAATTTGGTGGTCTTATTGACCAACAACACTTGGTGCTCTTTCTTGATCTCCACTTCTGCAGATTTCAACATGGCAAAGAGTTCAGGCAACTGCTTGTTCATGTTTTGCATATTGTAGTTCATCACAAAGTTCTTGTAACTTGGTGGTAGTGATTGGAGGACACGATAAATCCCCAAAGCATTAGGAATCACTATACCCAAGCTTTGAAGTTTGTTTGCATGCCCAGACATCTTAAGCACATGCTCACTGACGGAGCTGCCCTCTTCCATCTTGCAGTTAAAGAACTTTTCAGAAGCCTCATAACTCTCAATCGCCGCGTGAGTCTCAAAAATCAATTTGAGATCACGGACAATATCATGTGGGTCTGAATTCTCAAACCTTTTCTGAAGCTCCGATTCTAAACCATACAAGATAGCACAATGAAATGTGGAGTACTGAGTCTTCCGAGCGAGGTAAACATTCTTTACTTCATCGGTAGCAGTAGCTGCAGGCGGGTCACCCAGCGGTGCATCCAGCACATAGGTCAAATTACCAGCTGTGAGGACAATCCTCAAATTGCGGAACCAATCCGCGAAGTTGCTTCCATTGTTTTTCAACTTTTCTTTCTCTAGGAACACATTAAAATTGATGGTAGGGGCCGCCATTGATCTACAACATATTTTCAATAGTTTAGACTAAGTTTATGACAAATTGAGTTCTAATTAATAGTTAAATTAATCAAGGTGAACTCCCACTCAAAACAATATCCCTCACATTGTTTTAGTGATCACACGAACCAAATCCACCACATCAACACCGATCATCACGAGAGTTGATATAGTTTCAATGGCGAACAATCGACATGTTCATCATATCTACTATATGATTCATGCTTTACCTTTCGGTGATCCGTGTTCCGAGACCATGTCTGTACATGCTAGGCTCGTCAAGATCAAACCTTAGCTTCCGCATGAGCAAATCTGGCTTGCTCACGTTGTATACACTTGTGGAATCTAACACACCCGATCATCACGTGGTGCTTCGAAACAACAAGCTTTAGCAACGGTGCTTACTAAGGATGAACACTTTAGAACTTGAAATTCATGTGCATGAGGGATCATCTTATAATGCTACCGTCGTTAACTAAGCAATACAAGATGCATAAAGGATTAACATCACATGCAATTCATAATATGTGATATGATATGGCCTTTCTTCTTTGTGCTTCCGATCTCCATCTTCAAGCACGAACATGATCTCCATCATCACCGGCATTGCATCAAGGTCAATGACGCTTCTCCATGGTTGTCGTCCACCGGCTTCAACTATTACAACTACTTTGAATAGACACGCGGGTCTTAACAAAAATTAAAGACAACCATATGGCTCCTTCCGGTTGCCAACTTACAATAAGGAACATTGCATACATCAAATATAATCACAATCATGGCCATATCACATCACAGCACACCCCTGCAAAACAAAGTTAGACGCCTCTACTTTCTCTGCATGTTTTACGTGGTTTGGGGCTTTCAATAAGTGTCGTTCTAACTTACGAACAAGAACCACAACATTGATACTAGTATTGACAATCACCCGTTGTAAATTGGATCTTAACTATGCTAGGAGAAACAGACACCCGCAAAGCCACTTATGAAATACAAGTTGCTTGTCAAGCGTGGAGCAAGTCTCATGAACGATGTCATGTAAGGTTAGCCCGGGCCACTTCATCCCAACATCCCGCAAGATGTAAAGTACACAAGAAGCAATCGACAATAAAAGCATCAATGCCCACAATGATCATTGTGCTCTGATACCACTGTAGGGTTTCGTAGCATGGAAAACAAAAAATTTCTATCGCATACAAACAAACAAGCCAAGATCTATCTACTAGATTGTAGCAATGATTCGATGGAATAACTCACCCTCGAAGATTCTAAAGTGTTTAACGAGAGCGGATTCTCGTGGGTGATGTAGTCGTACTCTTCCCGATCTCAAGATCGCGTAGACGATCCTTCCGGCGCTGCGTTCCGGCAGCGCTCCCACAGTCGGTCACACGTTCGGTACTCGGCGAAGACCTTCCTCTCCCTTGTTCCAGCAGGCAGCGGAGGTTGTAGCACTCTCCTCGTGATTCCGGCAGCACAACGGCGTGGTACCGGAAGTAGAGGGGAGATCTCGCAGGGCTTCGCCTTAAGCCGGAGCGAGTATGGTGGACTATGAGAGAGCTCCTCGGCGATCTAGGGTTTAGACACACCGAGGAGGAGGCTTGGCTGGCGGCTAGGGTTAGCTAGGCGGCAGCGGCGGCTTTCCCTAGGGCGGCAGCGGCTGCAGGAGGGCCGGCGGCTTAGGGCTAGGGTTTGCGGGTGGAGTTGTTGGGTGCTAGGAGGGGCAGCCCTGCCCCTCCTTATATAGGTGAAGGGGGTGCTCCAGGGGAGGAGAGTCCCTCCCCAACTCGGTTTCCCAAGGGGGCGGCGGTGGAGGGGAGGAACTCCTCCCCAACTCGGTTTCCACCTTCCCCTCCACTTCCCAAAATAGCCGTTTGACTTTTCAAATTGGCGTTTGACTTTTCAAACTAGGATTTGATTAAACCCTTTATTTTGTTCAGCGATGACACCTAGTACATGATGCAATCATTCCAACTTGGTACGACACATTCATGTACCCTTCCCCTCCGGAGTGCCGGACATTCCGGAACCTTCTAGACCATTCCCGATGAAAACACCGGAACCATTCTCCAACTCCGAAATAGGACTTTCCTTATATGAATCTTATTCTCCAGACCATTCCGGATCTCCTCGTGATATCCCGGATCCCATCCGAGACTCCTAACAACATTCGGTCTCTTTCTCATCATTCCATAACTACTCAAACAACGTCGAATCCTTAAGTGTGTCTCCCTACGGTTCGTGAATTATGCGGACATGATCGAGACACTTCTCCGAACAATAACCAATAGAGGAATCTGGAAATTCATATGGCTCCCACATATTTATACGATTACTTTGCGATCGAATGAACCACTTGCATACGATACCAATTTCCCTTTGTCTCACGATAGTTTACTTATCCGAGGTTATGATCGTCGGTATCTCTGTATACCTAGTTCAACCTCGTTACTGATAAGTACTCTTTTCTCGTTACCGTGATATGTGATCCCTTGTGAGCCAGTCACATGCTTGCAAGCTAATTGGATGACATTTCACCGAGAGGGCCCAGAGTATATCTATCCGTCATATGGATGGACAAATCCCACTCTTGATCCATGTGTCTCAACCAATACTTTCCGAACACTCAATGCCACCTTTATAGCCACCCAGTTACGGTGTGGTGTTTGATGTCATCAAAGCATCCTTCCGGTGAAGGTGATATGCATGATCTCATGGTCTAAGGAATTAGGTTACTATGTATCAGAAAGCATATAGCAATTGAACTATTAAAATGACTTGATCTTTATGCTACACTTATCTATAGGAGTATGTCCACCATATCATTCTCCTAATGATATGATATTGTTGTTAATAACATCTCAATGTTCATGATAGGGAAACCACAATCATTTATTAACCAACAAGCTAGTATTATATAGAGGCTTTACTAGGGACTTCATTTTAAGTTTACAAATCACACAAGTATTAATGCTTCCTTGTTAATACTATTATAGCATGAATGTAAACATTTATCATAAACACAAAGATATAATAATAACTACATTTATTATTGCCTCTAGGGCATATCTCCAACAGTGCGTTACTTTATCCATGAGAGATCTTAGCTTTGTTGCACATCCGAGTGGCCAACCCGTTCATACTTCCTTGGTATGAGGCCCAGACTAAGATCCAAGCCAATCGCTGCCCTCTTCGCAACCTCATATTTCTGCATGATCCTTCGGGGCCGGCTCACCTCCGTTAAGCCCCCTATCGGGAAGGCTAAAACCATGGTGAGTTCCCGAAGACTCTATGACCTGGTGCTGCCCTCGCAAGTACCATATTAAATGGTCCATCAACTAAGCACCATCCATAGATAATCTAGACACCAAAAGTGTGGGGCATAAGGGTGCCCACCCATATTTTGGATCCGCACAAGGAATCACAGCTTCACGTTAAGGTCGTCTTGCCTCCATACGAGAGGAAAAGGAACATCTGACTTCTCCGTCCCATTCCAAATCTCATGGTTAACGCGTAATATACGGCGCAAGAATCACTGGCGACATTGGTTGTTAAGTCCTAAATAATATGTTCCTTTACCACCGGAACTTTCATAGTAGGTTATTACCTCGTGGTAAATAACCTATAATCATATTATTATGAAAATAGTGTTTTCTGACCTTTTCAAATGCAGTTGATGACAACACTAGATTTGCAAAATACTTTACAGAAAATAATCAAAGGACTTTTCTTATTGCAAGATTATGCACTCCCGGTCTTGAAGACAACATAAGATCCAACATCTGAAATCAGCTTCATTGGTCCAGTAAGAACTAATGTTTAAAGAAGCAAGATGCTTTTATGCATAAGTAATGTAATGCAAGTTGATAAACACGAATCCCGAGGATAACGTTGATTTAGGGTTTGGAAACTAGAAATGGTTCCTGTTAGAATGTGTTGCCCTTTTAGATAAGTTTCACATTTGTGCTTCTTATTAAGGTTTGTGAGTGTGTGTGAAACAACATGTAATTATAATATCATAAAAACAGTAAGATACAAAATTGTGGAATGCTATTCAAAGACTACTTATATAAGAATTGACTTATCTTCAAATCTTGCTTTACAAGTATAGGCATTTATAAGGAACTTAAGTGTTATCAATCTTATGTATATAAATAATGCATAATGTAATGTGCTTATTATTAATTGTCATTTGTTGTTTGAAGTGGCAAAAAGAATAACATTTGAAGAAAAGATTTCTTTTCTAAGGTCTAAGCAATCTTTGTGGGTAATCTAGTGTGATTGATGTTGTTTGTGCTTGCTTGAATGGTTTGGACTTGATATGTTTTATGACTTAACTATAACAGACCAAAGTTAACTATAAAGCATGTAATGTAGTCTTTAACATTATATCTAAAGTTTTATAGACTAAAGTTAACTTTAAAGGCATAGATGGATTTAAGGTTTAATGCTTATGTTATTATACTTTGTTCACTATAATCTTTAAATTTAGTCCATGATAAAGTTGGAAGTGAAACAATTGTAAAAGATTTTATTTGGTTAAAAATATCATTCTTGAAGATTTTATAATTGTTAAAGGTTCTTTTAGAGTATAAACTACACATATGGTTGAATGATCATTCAATAAGATTGTATTTAAAATGTGTTAGACCAATTTGACTTTATACTATAAATATTTAAGACTAGTATTACTTATTAGATCTAAATTGGCAATTTTAGGAATATTAACAAATTTTATTTACCTTTATATGAATTATCTATTAAGGAAATAAGTTTATATTTAAGTTATTAAATTGTTTAACTTTTTATTTAACTCAAAAGTGAAATATAATATTTTTAACATGTAGGTATTATTTTTGTGATCATTTTGGTATATTACATTTATTTTTGTGATTTATAAATAATAATATATGATTTTTATAAGATTTATTACTTTATAAACACTTAATAAACAACAAATATTTAATTAAGTGAAATAATAATGCATGATTATAGTTTTGAATTATAGTTCTTATTTTTCTAAGATTTTTGGTATTTTATTTATATTTTTAACATTTACTAATATTAAAATATGAATTTTTAAAGTATTAATACTGATAAAATCCTTATTAAATAATAATAATTTAAATTGTTAACATAATAATGTTTGATAATAGTTTAATGTTATAGATTTTATTTTTCTGAAAATTTTCATATATTACACATACTATTCTGAATTATAACACAATAGATATTAAATTTATAAGGTTTATTTATTTTCTGAAATTATTAAATGAAATATCTAAAGGATTTACTACGTCACTGCTGACGTCATCTTCTCTCTTAATGCTTTTACACCGTACCCTAACCTATCCCCCAATCACTGACTGGTGGGGTCGTCGCCACGAAATACGCCGCTTCAGCAAAGCAGGACCCGTAGGGTTTGACTGGTTGACTTGATGCAAGCATGATGTCATCATGACATCATCTCGCCGGTGATGTTCTGGTGGCTAGCAGCGGCGGCGATCTAGCGAGGTTTTGCACACGCGGTTATTGAAGTTCGAAAGAACACATGCCAGAGAACCTACTAGCAGCGGCGCCGCTCTTATTTGGTCACCGGAGGATGGCCAGCGGCGAACGTTTGCGGCGGTACAGTCGGAATCCTCGTGGGTCGATGGCTATGGAACGCGAGAAATGAATCAGACAGGACCACGAGGTTCAGAGGCTCACCAGGAGCACGATGAAGGGCTTAGCAAAGATGGAGGTGGTCGGGAGCGATCTAATCGTCGATGATGGTCTCCGTCGGAGTCGGAGAAGATTGTCTTGATTCGATCGACCCAGTGCATCTCGACTCGATTCCTTCCTCCATGATGATGAGGGCGACGGCACAGAGCTCACAGCATCCTTGGATGGCTCTGAGGTGGTCTCTGGATGACGGCGTGCATCGGTGGTTAAGGCTAGGGTTTCCAGAGCCTCAGTGCGTGTGCAACATAGCGCGAGATAGTGAGGGATTTGGAGATTGAGAGATAGAGGAGGATAAGGGCGTCGACGTGGGGTTCATATCCTCCCAATGTGACCTCGGCGGTGGCGGGAATCGCTGCGGCGACGGCGAACGGCATCGGCGCCGCCCACGCATCTGCTTGCCTGCGTGAGGATGACGAAGGGGTGACATGGGTCGAACCGGTATGGGTTGGTGCTGGGCCGCGCATGGGCCAACTTGGGCTGCAGTGTGGAGCATGCGAGCGACAGAAATTGAAGAGGAAAGATGGGCCGTGGGCTAGATCTGACTGATGCCGCTTCTCCCTTTATTTTTTTATTTTCTGTTTTGTATTTTACTTTCAGATTTTTATATTACTCAATTGTTTGAATATTTCCCATAGAAATTTATCAATTAGATAATTGCAGCAATATTAAAATGTACTTAGTATCATTTTGTGAAATTTTATTGTATAATGTTATTATTTCTTATTTTATTTATATATATACTCTTCCTTTTAATATTTCATGGGAACCTTTGTGATGAATTTTATTTACATAACATACTATAAATCTACTATAGGTCATACCCTTATTTATTCATGAAACTAAATTATCATTATACAAATATATTCTAAGGAAAGTTTCTAATGGTGATTCTACATTACTACTTGATACATAATTTCCTATGTATTACTATGATTAACATTAATTGCATAATTCTAAGGAATAACAAGGTATATGTTTTGTTATAACTTGCATAGAAGTTAGGGTCTTAGGTTTTAGGAGATTTAATATACCTATATCCTTGGGATAGGCATGGATCAAGATTTATGGTTAAGACATATGGTCTTCATGCTTATGTTTATGAATGGTATCACCATCCAAGATGAACTAATGGGGTTGTTCTTTTATGCTAATTTATGAGGAAGAGTTAATGATTGTGGTTTATAAATACATGTGATTTTATGGTTTGGAAGTGATAAGGATATGCATAAGTGATTTGATATAGGAAAATATCCCTATTAGCCATTGTGGAAATAAGATGGCTGATCAAACAAATGAGATAGATATTAGGTTTGGTTATATAATTAAGGTTGCATGTTTACCAAGAATTCCTAGCTTCCATAATTCACAATCCTTGACTTCTAATTAAGGAATTCTTTTCCTAGATATACTACTTCTTCATATCCATCATCATGTGTTAACATGATGAGAATTGCTTCACAAGAATATTCTTATCCACCCTTTTATTCTTCTAAATCCACTTGTAAATCCAATGTTGCTCTAGCATCATCTTAATCATACTATCTTGTCTCTACTTAATCCTGCTATCTAATACTCCAACCTCACATTATATTAACGTGACTTGTCATGGCTAACTTAGAATAACATATCTATACTAGGTTTCAGTTATGTTCTATCTACCAATGTCACTTATACATGATATAAGCATTCAATCTTGGTGACTAAAGCATGATCATTAGAATCCTTTGATCATTTATGGTTTAGGTTTCTAGTTGACTAATCAAGGCCTTCATCAATACAACACTAAAGTTGTATTGTAATTATCTTCTCAGTGTATCTATCTGACTAAGAGAGATTATTCATTTACTATTCCTAATTTATTCAATAGGATTACTCCTGGTAACTTATCTTCATAATTCATCCTTGTAATCTTCTTTGTTACCATTTTGATTTGATTTCCTCCAATCACTCCCATCCTATAGATGATATCTATAACTAGCATTACCACTTAACTCTTCTTACTTCGTATCTAAAGGTATGAAGTGAATGCTATGATAAGGACAAGAGTTGATAGGTCAAGAATTGATAGGTTAAGAATTGGTGAATCAATAGTTGATTACTCAACATTGATAAAAAACAGATATTGAGATATGATTCCATAAGGATTGACATGGAAAGAAAGATATATGGTGAATGATCATGACTTGGTTCCTTTGCTACTTAATCTCACTACAGAGTTAAAGTCACGTATTACCATGATACTCATGGTATAAGTAGATGAGATTAAGATACAAGAATTAGTTGTTACATTCTTATTACGTAAGTTATATTTATAATTTGGTATTCATGGTTTGTGTAATGAATACTAGGATATGATTACTTAAGGATCAAATATAAACCGTTAAGTAATATATGTGGGTTAACTTTTATTACATTTGATCCACCCTTAGATCAAATCTCCCTTACCCAAAATAAGGTTTTAGCAAAGGTCATATTGAAACTTATCGCAGTCAACTTGATGATCTACTTCAATTCCATCAGGTTAAGATAAGCTTCAATCACTTTGACAAGTTTTTATTTAAATCGCGAAAATTATTCGGATTTTCTATGCATGAATGCAATGCACACATCTGGGTTCAGCTTATTTCTAAGCTCTAATGCTGGGATATTACAGACTCTCCCCCTTAAAATAAACTTCATCCTCGAAGTTCGTATACTCTCACGTTTTGGAGTAAGTAATTGTCTTGCAATGATTACAATATGTCTCAACTCCATGGTAATCTCAATGGGAATAATTTTAATATCCCATATCCAAATATTTTCCTTGAATCCTCGTCATGCTCAACAATCTCTTACTTGGTGTCTCCAATACTCCAAATTATTTTTACTTTACTCTCTTAGGAATATGTCCTTATTATGTACTTCTTAAATTGGGGTCTCTTCTTTAGTTTATTTTTCTTATTAGGTATCCTAATCCAATTCCTTAACTTGATCATCAATCTTCCTTACTATACTATGTAATGTCTAGGAAGTCTCACTAAAACAGGTTTTAAATCTTGTCAATAGTGGAGGCCAAAAGACTATATTTGGTTTGTCATTGTATGAGTTGTATTGGTGATCCTTCCAAGATTGGATTTGAACTCATTTAGTCCATACCCATTGGAATTTCTTGTTCCTCTATACTTGTCCAATTGGATGTGCTTTGTTCCCTCTTAAGTATCATTTAAGAGTTGGTTTTATTAGAATAAGTCTATTGGAATTAGTCTATTCTGCCACCTTCAAGTTTTTACTTTATCAGGCTTTTAGACAATATTTTTTTATTATCTTAAGTACTTTTATAATAATGACTTTCTTTTAACCTTATGAAAATAAGGCTTACTATTGTTGTAGGTTAGTCTTTTTTCTCCAACCTTTATTCGGAAAGTCAGATAGTAATACTTCAATTTCTATTGTTTACTCTCCCCCTTAGGGTTTACTAATGGTCTTCAGACTGTCTACATAGTATTTATTGGCTTTATAATTAGAATATTGGTCTCTATCTAGCTTATACTCTACCTAGTTAGGGTCTTATGAAAGATTTTACGGTGTATCCACACAATTGTGGATCTCCGAAGTGAATCTTTCAGCATTATTTGTCTAACTTACTATTTGGACACTTTCGCTTTGATAGGTCTAACTTCGAGAAGAATTTTAGAAATCTGTCGCTTAATATTTTATACTCCTTTAGTTCTTACTTAGCTTAAGCCAAGTTTTATGCTCTTTATGCAACCATTAAGATGATCTAGTTAACTATGTCAACCAACACCGGCTGCGGACAAGATACCAACTGTGGATCATAATACCGACTATGGATCAAATACCAGCTGCGGATCATCCTAGGTTGTAGGTATTACCCTACGGTTTCCAACATCCTTATGGCATTCTCTCTGAATTGTCAGAGCTTGAATACCATTTTAGTTCCAAAACTTCTTCTTTGCACTTACTCATGATACTTCCATGAACATGGTACAACTACTTCCTTAACTTCTTAACCACATTACCTATTTGATTGGATCTAAAGTTCATTGCCTCTTGTTGCTCCATACATCTTCTACACTAATCTTCCTTCTTATTGCTGTTTAGCAATGATCCAAACTTGGTTCAGCCTTCAAATTGTGTTGATACTCCTTAGACTTGGCTTCATTCTACATGTAAGCCTTCATCTTGGTCTTTGGAACTCGTCACTCCCTTACACGAATTCCCATTCCTATCTAGGTCTATAACATCAAGTAGTAACTGGAAGTTGCAACATGCATTTGCACATCAAGTCATACTTCATGTACAGATCTAGGTAATCAAGAAGATCCAAGAAAAACAAATAACTCCAAATGTGGTACATATAACACACAATATTCTAAGCTCAAAATATAGTAGTTGAGTATAATATCTCTAGAATTCAGGCTTAGTTGTGTAGTATAGGACACCTCCTCGTATAGGTTTACATTGTGATACTTAGCACTTAAGGTCAAACTATTCTTTGTCTCATAATTTACCCAAATTTCTCAATTGCAATAGGATAATCTTAAGAAAAGTGGTCTCAATTTGTTTTTCACTAACCTTTAATATCACTTTTGTAATGGCTAGTATAACCCACCTGTCATTATTTAGTAATATATCCTCACAAAATCTCTCCAAAGGACTAACTAGATTCTTAAACCAGAGATTTATTTATGACACCTTTGACTTCTATCATAGTTCTACCATGTTATTTTTTACTTCTACCTCAAGATAATTTATTGCTTACTTGTCATATTTATACCTACATCATGGTTACGGAGCTAATCTCACCATGATATTTTTATGTTTTACCTATACATCATGATTTAAGAGCTAATCTCATCATGATGACTTTACTTATCATAGTACTATCATAGATCTTTAACATAATTTCACTCCTTCACGTGGAATTCTCAAGTGAATCCACATGATTTACAACCATTACAACTATACATACTCTAGTGGTATTCACTATATTGTCTATTTTTATAATTGAACAACAATATTTTACTGTATTACTTGAATTTTGTAGTTAGGCTACACCATTAGTGTTACTTAAATTGACATACGAAACTTAGTCATAATCTACATTACTGTTTTAGCTTACTTAAGACATCTTAATGGTGTTCTCCCATCTTGGGACTAGCACTATACCGAGAAAATATGGATAACGACTTTTAAGAAAGATAACCAAAGCATCCAACTTAAGTGTGACAAGATCATCCTCAAGTGGATACTCATCACAAGTCATAAGAATATTTGGTTTAAATAAGATGGCTTCTATAGTCACTAACCAACCTATAGATCTTACTAAAAGGGTTTTAATCCTAAGGTCAAAGCATATGCTCTGATACAAACTGTGTTGACCCAGCATACCACTGCATGATGTAGTACACAATAGTCGTTGACATAACACCAATGAAATACCGTTCACTAGTATTACATCCCTCAGAGTGGTACAACAGAAACACGGCAGGTCCAAGACATGACTATAGGTTACAACTCAACTCTTTACACAAGATCCAGAGAACACTCTAGGTTAAAGACAGAGAAAGAAACTTCTTACAAAGAAGAATTAGAAATAAACAACTCAAAAACTATCATATTAGTAAGACTAGTATTTTAGCTAATGGTCTCTCATTGCTGCTATTGCAATACGCTACAGAAACAGGTTCTATGGCTAGAGATTATATTCCTATCTAATCAGTAACTTCGTCTTCACTTGAGTTTATGTATATGTTGACTTTCTTGACTTCATTGAAGAGCTTTAGACTTTTGATGATGATTCCTGGAGCATATCTTGATGTATACATCGTCGGTACTGGCTTTAGAACCTAGCAAGGGTTAAGAAGATACGTTGAGTACGAGCGTACTTAGCAAGTTCACTAGAAAAGGAGTATTTTATGCATTATATCTACAGCCACAGACCATAGGTCGTAGGCAATGCGGGTTTTCGTAAACATTTCTTCAAATGTTGCTTTTATTCTGAAAAGCTATGTCCGTCAGTCTTCACGGGTTTACTAGAACTTTCATGGAGTTCCTTTCCCGCAGCGTTTGCAGCTCCTTCCTGGAACAGGGAGTAACAAGTTACATTTCTTACACTATATAGAGGTGCGTTACTTTACCCATGAGAGATCTTAGCTTTCTTGCACATCCGAGCGACCAACCCGTTCATACTTCCTTGGTATGAGGCCCAGACTAAGATCCAAGCCAATCACTGCCGTCTTCGCGACCTCATATGTCTGCACGATCCTTCGGGGCCGGCTCACCTCCGTTAAGCCCCCTATTGGGAAGGCTAAAACAATGATGAGTTCCCGAAGACTCTATGACCTGGTGCTGCCCTCGCAAGTACCATATTAAATGGTCCATCAACTAAGCACCATCCATAGATAATCTAGACACCAAAAGTGTGGGGCATAAGGGTGCCCACCCATATTTTGGATCCGCACAAGGAATCACAACGTCACGTTAAGGTCATCTTGCCTCCATACGAGAGGAAAAGGATACAGCTGACTTCTCAGTCCCATTCCAAATCTCATGGTTAACGCGTAATATACGGCGCAAGAATCACTGGCGACATTGGTTGTTAAGTCCTAGATAATATGGTCCTTTACCACCGAAACTTTCATAGTAGGTTATTACCTCATGGTAAATAACCTATAATCATATTATTATGAAAATAGTGTTTTTGACCTTTTTCAAATGTAGGTGATGACAACACTGGATTTGCAAAATACTTTATAGAAAATAATCAAAGGACATGAGCAAGTGTGAACTTGCCTTTTGTGATTGCAAGATTATGCACTCACGGTCTTGAACACAATATAAGATCCAACATATGAAATCAGCATCATTGGTCCGGTAAGGACTACTATTTAAAGAAGCAAGATTCTTTTATGCATAAGTAATGTAATGCAAGTTGATAAACGCGAATCTCGAGGATAACGTTGATTTAGGGTTTGGAAACTGGAAATGGTTCCTGTTAGAATGTGTTGCCCTTTTAGATAATTTTCACACTTGTGCTTCTTATTAAGGTTTGTGAGTGTGTGTGAAACAACATGTAATTATAATATCACAAAAACAGTAAGATACAAAATTGTGGAATGTTATTCAAAGATTACTTATATAAGAATTGACTTATCTTCAAATCTTGCTTTACAAGTATAGGCATTTATAAGGAACTTAAGTGTTATCAATCTTAAGTATATGCATAATGTAATGTGCTTATTGTTAATTGTCATTTGTTGTTTGAAGTGGCAAAAAGAATAACATTTGAAGAAAAGATTTCTTTTCTAAGGTCTAAGAAATCTTTGTGGTTAATCAAGTGTGATTGATGTTGTTTGTGCTTGCTTGAATGGTTTGGACTTGAGATGTTTTATGACTTAACTATAATAGACCAAAGATAACTATAAAGCATGTAATGTAGTCTTTAACATTATATCTAAATTTCTGTAGACTAAAGTTAACTTTAAAGGCATAGATGGATTTAAGGTGTAATGCTTATAGTATTGTACTTTGTTCACTATAATCTTTAAATTTAGTCCATGATAAAGTTGGAAGTGAAACAATGCTAAAAGATTTTATTTGGTTAAAAATATCATTCTTGAAGATTTTATAATTGTTAAAGGTTCTTTTAGAATATAAACTACACGTATGGTTGAAGGATAATTCAATAAGATTGTATTTAAAATGTGTTGGACCAATTTGACTTTATATTATAAATATTTAAGACTCGTATTACTTATTAGATCTAAATTGGCAATTTTAGGAATATTAACAAATTTGATTTACCTTTATATGAATTATCTATTAAGGAAATAAGTTTATATTTAAGTTATTAAAGTGTTTAACTTTTTATTTAACTCAAAAGTGGAATATAATATTTTTAACATGTAGGTATTATTTTTGTGATCATTTTGGTATATTACATTTATTTTTGTGATTTATAATTAATAAGATATGATTTTTATAAGATTTATTACTTTATAAACACTTAATAAACAACAAATATTTAATTAAGTGAAATAATAATGCATGATTATAATTTTGAATTATAGTTCTTATTTTTCTAAGATTTTTGGTATTTTATTTATATTTTTAACATTTACTAATATTAAAATATGAATTTTTAAAGTATTAATACTGATAAAATCCTTATTAAATAATAATAATTTAAATTGTTAACATAATAATGTTTGATAATAGTTTAATGTTATAGATTTTATTTTTCTGAAAATTTTCATATATTACACAATAGATATTATAAAACAATAGATATTAAATTTATAAGGTTTTTTTATTTTTTTGAAATTATTAAATCAAATATCTAAAGGATTTACTAGGTCACTGCTGACGCCATCTTCTCTCTTAATTCTTTTACACCGTACCCTAACCTAGCCCCCAGTCACTGACTGGTGGGGTCGTCGCCACGAAATACGCCACTTCAGCAAAGTAGGACCCGCAGGGTTTGACTGGTTGACTTGATGCAAGCATGATGTCATCATTACATCATCTCGCCGGTGATGCTCTGGTGGCTAGCAGCGGCGGCGATCTAGCGAGGTTTTGCACACGCGGTTATTGAAGTTCGAAAGAGCACATGCCAGAGAACCTACTAGCAGTCGCGCCGCTCTTATTTGGTCACCGGAGGATGGCCGACGGCGAACGTTTGCGGCGGTACAGTCGGAATCCTCGTGGGTCGATGGCTACAGCACACGAGAAATGAATCGGACAGCATCACGAGGTTCAGAGGCTCACCAGGAGCATGATGAAGGGCTCGGCGAAGCCGGAGGTGGTCGGGAGCGATCTAATCATCGGCGATGGTCTCCATCGGAGTCGGAGAATATGGTCTTGATTCGGTCGACCCAGTGCATCTCGACTCGATTCCTTCCTCCATGATGATGAGGGCGATGGCACGGAGCTCACAACATCCTTGGATGGCTCCGAGGTGGTCTCTGGACGACGGCGTGCATCGGTGGTTAAGGCTAGGGTTTCCAGAGCCTTAGTGCGTGTGCGGCATAGCGCGAGAGAGTGAGGGATTTGGGGATTGAGATATAGTGGAGGATAAGGGCGTCGACGTGGGGTTCGTATCCTCCCAGGGCGACCTTGGCGGTGGCGGGAATCGCAGCGGCGACGGCGAACGGCATCGGCGCCGCCCACGCAGCTGCTTTCCTGCGTGAGGATGACGAAGGGGTGACAGGGGTCGAACCGGTATGGGCTGATGCTGGGTCGCGCATGGGCCAACTTGGGCTGCAGTGTGGCGCACACGAGCGACAGAAATGAAAGAGGAAAGATGGGCCATGGGCCAGATCTGACTGATGCCTCTTCTCCCTTTATTTTTTTTCTTTTTGTTTTGTATTTTACTTTCAGATTTTTATATTACTCAATTGTTTGAATAATTCCCATAGAAATTTATCAGTTAGATAATTGCAGCAATATTAAAATGTACTAAGTATCATTTTGTGACATTTTATAGTGTAATGTTATTATTTCTTATTTTCTTTATATATATACTCTTCCTTTTAATATTTCGTGGGAACCTTTGTGATGAATTTTATTTACATAACATACTATAAATTTACTATAGGTCATTGATGGGGATATGCCTACCGGGGTATGCCCAGCAGGACGATTCCGACTGGCCCAGGCACCAGCGAGTGGGCCTGCGGTAACAGCGACTGGATCATGACCTGGCATGGACTCAAGCGACTGGAAGCTGAAGGCCCAGAAGCGTAGATAGGACTAGTCAGATTAGGTTAAACGATTGCTGAAACCTTAACTGATTCGGTTGAGATCTGTAAACCCTAGGGGGGTGAGTCTATATAAACCTCCCTAGAGGGCGTGTAGAGGATACGTTCCATCATCCACCCAAGCGACTCACTGCCTAGCCGCTGAGCTCGCCCCATTGTACTTCACCATAATACAATCTATCAGGAGTAGGTATTTACCCTCCGGGGGGGCGAACTTGGGTAAATCCTTGTGTCTCCGCCCTCATCTCGCACCACAGATGGCTGGCCGCCCTTGCCCCATGTTCTACTACTCGCTGCCGATTGCAGCATCTGCCGTGGTCATTCCCACGACAGTGGCGCCCACCGTGGGGCCTGGCCGGTCTGGCCGGTGTTCTACGGTGAAATCCAATCTACCCATCAACGAGTCGGTCGCCACCGGCCGCATGATAGCGATCGGCGAGATGCTCCAAATCTTGCCAAGCAGCTACGTCCCGGCGGCGCGACCCGTCACGCATAGCATGATCCTACCGGTCGGCACGATCAGTCTCTTCGTCAGCCTCACCGACATCATCGTCTCGGAGGACTCGGCTCGCATCCGCGAGTGGACGCCACGCGACCGGCTCTCCGAGAGTCAGGTCCGCACGATCCACCGCCTCGCCTCCGAGTACAACTCAGCCCATAGCGACGTGGCTGAAACCACCGCGGTCGCGGAAGAAGCGGCCCTCAACGACGACGCCGACTCGGCGACCCCGGCGTCACTCGCCGGAATCCATCGTTGCCACGTCGCCCGCGGGCTCCATCACCCAGGTCTCCAACATCGGAGACTTCGAGGATCCCTCCATCCTTGGGATCTTCGACTACGACTCCGGGTCGGAGAACTCCGCCGATCTCCACGACGGGACCGGTCGCCACGCCGCGACCTACATGGCAACTGGCGCCGACCCGCCGAAGGATCCATTCTCCACCCCGATCCCTCCCAACACAACAGCAATGGAGGTCGAGGAACTCCGCCTGAAGCTGGCGGAAGCAATCCGCAAGGAGCAAGCCGAGCGCGAAAATTTTCGCCTCGAGCAGGTGACGGCACAGGAGCTGTCGCGCTACCACCAGCAACGAATCAGGTCGCGCCTGAACCCCATAATCCAGGGGCACGCCCTGAACTTCGACGACAAGAGCGACCCGGCCCGCGCGGCCGAGCGCGCGATCTGCGAGAACGCGCCACCAGGAGGAAGCGCCCGGCCCCCACCGGGGTCGATGGTGAATGGCGCCCCACCTCCACCCAACCGCGCACCTCCTAGGGACCAGCCGCGGATCGTGGTCTCCTCACGTGAGCGAGACACGAATGGCCTACCACTGTTCTCCACCCCAATGGACAACCTCGTGGCGGGCCGAGCAGCGGCCGACAACATCACGGCCACCGGTGACGGCGCCCTACAGATCCAGTACATCAAGGCCTTGCTCGCAAAGGCGGTCGAGCAACAAAACGCAGGCGTCGACTCACAAGGTCAGATGTACTCACGTTCATCGGGCAGCAGAGCGGCCTCAAGTGGCCGCCCCTTGGCGGCAAACACCCTCAACTGCTCGCCACCCGAACCACTACAGCTCCAACACTGACCCGCGAACACGGCACTCTCCACCAACGACCCCCGGCCGGCGACCAACTTCGTCGCCGCCAACGGTCAGCCCGTCGACGCCCGCACCCACATCATCAACAACCAGAGCTGGCGCGCATGCTAGCCCGACGACCTGCGGCATACCTTAAATAACCGCCGCGACAGCGAGCCGAGGGGGTCGCCAAGCCGACTCGGGCCCCGGTGCTTCGGACCGATGATCCGAGGCGAAAGATACCCGGCGAACTTCAAAGAGCCGAAGGAAATAGAGAAGTACGACCCCATGTACGATCCCTCCGTGTGGCTGGATACTTACCTCATGGCAATGGGGATCGCCGGCCACACCGATCTACTCGCAGCCTGCTACCTCCCCCTGATGATGGAGGGGGCGTGCAGGCAGTGGATCAACACTCTCCCCGCGAATAGCGTCGACTCCTGGGAAGAGATGCGCGACGCCTTCGTCAGGCACTTCGAGGCTTCATACACCCGCGCCACCACCATCGAGGACCTGGAACGATGCGTCCAGGGACCTCGCGAGTCGCCCCGCAGCTGGGTCCAACGATCGCAAGAACTGTGGTACAACGCGGTCGGTATCCACCCAGACACCACAATCCACTGCTTCAAGACCTCGTGCCGTTACGATCCCCTGGTCGCCAAGCTCAAACGAGCATGCCGCACTCTCGACAACATACCGGACCTCCTTGAGATCGCCAAAAGATACGCAGAGGAAGACCCAAATCAAGAAACCGACGACGAGTCGGGAGGACAACGCCGCACGAGCGGCAACGACAACGGACGACGATCCGACCTACACTACAGCAACACTCGCCTCACTGGCAAGCGCCGCAGTGACGGGCGAGTCGACTTCGTCGCCAACGCTGGGCACGCGTAACGCGAGCCCAAGAGCTTGCGTCGCGACGGGGGGCAACGCCGCGACGGCGGTAACTACAAGGAGAAACCAAGGTTCGACCTCGCGGCCCTCCTTAACCAACCTTGTGCATTTCACAGCAGGGAAGGAAAGCCCGCCACGCACACCACCACCGACTGCCACTCTCTCAAGGAGATCGAGAAGGCATGGCGAGCACAGGAAGACCCCGACAACAACCCGCCAAACGGCGGAAAATTCGGCAGCATGGCTGGCTAGCTCCACACCTTCACGGGCTTCAACACGAAGCGCGAGAAGAAGGTCATCGCCCACGTCGTCGCCGTCAACGCGGTGGCCCAGGTGGATGTTCCCCAGTTCCTCAACTGGTCGGAGCAACCAATCACTTGGAGCCGCCAGGACCACTTGCCACGCATCGAGTACCCAGGCCGAGTCGCCCTGGTAGTTAAGCCCAAGGTGGGAGACTACTGGCTCCCCAAGACATTGATGGACGGCGGCAGCTCCATCAACATCCTGTACCTGGACACCTTCAGGCGACTGCGGCTCCCATAGTCGATGGTCGAGACAACCTACATCATGTTCCACGGCATCGTCCCCGGTCGGAAGGCGTACCCGATCGGCAAGGTCACGCTGCCAGTCACCTTCAGCACACCGGCAAACTTATGCACCGAGCGGATCGTCTTCGAGCTGGTGCCCTTCAACAGCCCCTACCACTACGTCCTGGGGCGCCAGGCGTTCGCCAAGTTCATGGCGGCACCCCACTACGCGTATAACGCGATGAAGCTCCCCGGACCGCGTGGCGTCATCACCATCCACGGCGATCCCGACATGGCCGCCGAATGCGAGGCCAAAGGAGCCGAACTCGCTGACGCCGTCATCGCGGCAGAGGCCAACCACGCCGATGAGCTCGCTAAGTATGCGAGCAGGGTCAACAACGACGACCCCACTATACTCAAGAAGCCCAACTCGGAGGACGGCAACACCTCAGCCTTCGAGGCAACGACGCATACCCGCACCGTCGAGCTGGTCCCAGGCGACTCCAGCCAGACGGTGACGATCGGGACGGGCATGAGCCCAGCATAGGAAGGTGCGCTCATCGAGTTTCTCCGTGAGAATAGGGACATCTTCGCATGGAAGCCCTCTGACATGCCTGGTGTCCCTAGGTAACTCATTGAGCACAAACTCAACGCCGACCCCAAAGTGCAACCTGTCAAGCAGTCGTTGCGGCCCTTCAATGAAGAGCGCCACCGAGAAATCACCGAGGAGGTGCAGCGTCTACTCGCTGCAGGCTTCATCCGGCCAATCAAATACTCCAAGTGGCTGGCAAACCCAGTCCTGGTCGAGAAGAAGAATGGGACCTGGAGGATGTGTATGGATTACACAAACTTAAACAGCGTCTGCCCGAAGGAGCAATTCGTCCTCCCGCGGATCGACCAAATAATAGATTCCACCGCGGGATCGGAGTCCCTATGCTTCCTCGACGCCTACTCTGGGTACAACCAGATCAAAATGGCCGTTGAGGACGAAGAGAAGACGGCGTTTATCACGCTTTCGGAGCCTTCTTCTACACCACCATGACCTTCGGCCTCAAGAACGCCGAGGCGACCTACCAGTGGTGCATGCAGGAGTGCCTTGCAAGCCAAATCGGCCGCAATATCCACGTCTACATCAACGACGTGGTAGTGAAGTCCGCCCGCCAGGGCGACCTACTCGCCAACCTGGCGGAAACATTCGCCAACCTGCGGAAATACAAGATAAAGCTCAACCCAAGCAAATGCACCTTCGGTGTACCAGCAGGGCAGCTAATGGGATACATCGTCTCCAAGCGCGGGATCGAGGCGAATCCCACCAAGATCGACACGATCGCTCGACTAGGCAAACCCGAGTGCCTGCGCGACGTCTAGAAGCTGGTCGGGCGAGTCGCGACTCTCAGTCGCTTCATCCCCCGATTGGGCGAAAAGGCGATGCCCCTATACCGCCTGATGCACAAGAACCCCACCTTCCAGTGGGACAAGGAGGCGGATGACGCGCTCCGCGACATCAAGAAGGTGATACTCGCAGCACCGCTACTCATCGCCCCCGTCGACAAGGAACCCATGCTGGTCTATGTCGCAGCTTCCGAGCGCGTCGTCAGCGTCGTCATGGTCGTCGAGTGACCAGAGGAAGGAAAGGAACGCCCAGTACAGCGACCAGTGTACTATATCAGCGAGGTCCTCACCGAGTCGCGCCAGCGATACCCGCAATACCAGAAGCTGGTATACGCGGTCTTTAGAGCGCAGCGGCGAATGCCGCACTACTTCGAGGAGCACTCGATAACGGTCGTCTCTTCAGCACCGTTGCAGGACATCATCCGCAACCGTGAGGCGACCGGGCGAGTCGCCAAGTGGGCCGTTGAAATCGGCGTCCACAACATCAAGTACGAGCCGCGCAAAGCGATCAAGTCGCAGGCTCTCGCGGACTTCATCGCCGACTGGGAGGAGGCCCAACAGCCAGAAAAGCTTCCATACCTCCACTACTGGAGTTTACACTTCGACGGCTCCAAGAATGCGGACGGTGCAGGAGTAGGGATCGTTCTAACCTCTCGAAGGGCGACAATCTACGCTACGTCCTCTGCCTCGATTTCACCCCCTGCACCAACAACATGGCCAAGTACGAGGCACTACTCCACGGCATGCGAGCCGCCAGGGAGATGAATGTCAACCGCCTACGCTGCTACGGCGACTCCGACCTCATCGTTGGGCAAGTCGCTGGCACCCGCGACGCCGTTTCCCCCACCATGGCGGCATACCGCCAAGCAGTGAACAAGCTGGGCAGACACTTCACAGGCTATTCCGTCGAGTGCATCGACAGGCGGAAGAACGAGGAGGCCGACGCACTCTCTCGTATCGGCTCGGCTCGACTCGCACCACCCGCCGGCGTCTTCCTCGACACCATCACCAAGCCTTCCGTCTCTCCCCCAAGGGAGATCGACATCGGAGTCCTTCTGCAACCAGAGGCAGCCCTGGTCGCACTCATCGCCGAGCCAGAGGATTGGACTACGCTGTACATCGCCTACCTCGAGGGAGGCACCTTGCCAGCAGACGAAACAGACGCCTGGATGATAGCACGCCGCTGCAAATATTTCGTCATCATCGACGGCGAGCTCCACAAGCGCAGCATGACCAGCGTGTTCCAACGCTGCGTCCAACCCGCTGAAGGATGCAAAATCCTCCACGACATCCACTCCGGCGACTGCGGCCACCACACCGGCACCCGCTCTCTGGTCGCAAAGGCTATGCGACACGGTTTCTACGGGCCAACCGCACACGCAGACGCTATCGACATTGTCCAGCGGTGCGCCGGGTGCCAGAAGTACGCCAACCAGACCCACGTATCGAGCTCGGCGCTCAAGCCAATCCCCATCACCTGGCCGTTCACCGTGTGGGGTATGGACATGGTAGGCCCTTTCAAAAAGGCCCCCTCCGGCTTCACCCACCTCCTGGTCGCAGTCGACAAATTCACAAAATGGGTGGAGGCCAAGTCAGTCCGGAAGTGCGACGGGAAGACCGCCACCAAGTTCCAACGCGAGCTCATCTATCGCTACGGGTTCCCAAACAGCATCATCACGGACAACGGCACCAACTTCGCCAAAGGAGCCATGGCCGAGTTCTGCGAAGAATATCACATCCGACTCGACCTCGCCTCAGTCGCTCACCCGGAGTCCAACGGCCAGGCGGAACGGGCCAACCAGAGCATCCTCCATGGCCTAAAGCCACGGCTCCAAGTACCACTCGAGCGCATCGCCGGGTTTTGGGTCGAGGAGCTACCCTCTGTCATCTGGGGCATCCGCACCTCCATCAACAGGTCGACATGGTTCACCCCCTTCTTCATGGTGTATGGTGCCGAGGCAGTCATGCCCACCGACCTAGAGCACGACTCGCCCAGGGTTGTCCACTACACGGAGGCTGCAAACGAACTCGCACGCCAGGATGGAGTCGACCAACTCGACGAGGCACGCGACCTAGCCCGCTCCCGCACCGCCATGTACCAACAAGGGATCCGCCGCTACCATAGCCGGCGAGTAAGGACTCGCACGTTCCAAGAAGGCGACCTGGTGCTACGCCTCATCCAGGACAAGAAGGGCATGCACAAGCTGTCCCCCCCTTGGGAGGGACCATTCGACATCGAGCGAGTCCTCAGCAACGACACCTACTACCTCATTGACGTTCGAGGAGACGGGAAACTCGACGTCAAGCGACCGTGGAACGTAAACCTACTACGGAAATTCTACTCCTAGAATTCCATACATGTACTCTCCACCTACTATGAAATAAAATAGACCGGTTACCGCAAATTGCGCCTACTCTCCATGCCTTGTGCCACTCGCACTCGTAATAACAACGTCAAGCTAACTGCAGAAGTCAACCTCTGGTAAAGTGATCGGCACGGCCAAGTAGTGCGTTCCGAGGGCACTAGGTTACCCAGGACTCGTAACATCCACGAAAAACGCCAACCCGGAGCACCATTGGAGTCTCCTAGCTCGACTGGCTCAACGAGCCAAGACAGCTGCCCTCGTTCCTCACAGCGACCAAGGTCCTCCGCATCCTCGACACAGCGACTCGAACGGCCAAGTACCACGCTCGGGGACTGACGACTAGTCGAGCACGAGCGAATAGGGAAAAACGCCAAGTATGAGAGCGTGCCCAGGATTCGCCATGCGACTGACCCTACGGGTCAGGCAGGAGTGACGCGCTTACTCTAACACGCTCAGTCCTCACCCACCCTGGAGTTGTGACTCGAACCACCAAGTACCACGCTCGCGGACTCGACCACCCGACCTCATTCGCGCAAGGGAAAACGGTCAAGTAAAGAGCACTCATGGGAGTCGCCCTGCGACTGGCTCTCCAAGATCGGGCGAGTCGACCTCAATAACAAAACAACTGATAAAACATTCAAAACCACAAACACATAACAAACGAGGTAAACCCCATAAAAAGGGCGGACGCGCTCGGGGACTCGTCCAATCAGCAATCAAAATCGCGAACCAATTCGCAAAATAACACGAAGTTTCATTACAGCAGAACAACGACGTTCCAACATACAAGTTGAGTCCACTGACTAATCGCTACTAACGCCCCAGGGCACAGTGTTTCTACTCCACAGGTTTCGACGGTGACTCGCCGCCACACGCTGCGGTTGCGAATGAAGGGCGTGTACGGGTTCGATGGGTACGTCGTCAACTCACCCGCCATCTCCGCACGGAAGGGTTGCTCGACCTTGAAGTCCCGATGCGGTGGCTCAGGATCGTTGGGGGCGACAGTCGTCTCCTGATAGGGGAGGAGGTCCCCATCGCCCAGACGCGATCGGAGTACACCGCGGCCCGATCCGTCAGCTTCACCACCTCGGCGATCTCCACCGAGCCCGTCGATGAGGGGTAGCCACTTGTCACGTCGTCGAGATCGAAGTCCTCCGGTAAGTGGGTAAGCCCAAGGCTGAGAGCCGTCGCCGCCCCGCGCCGAAACGCCGACCATGTCATGAACTCAACGACTGACAACGCCTTCTCCAGATACCGCCATACTTCGATGAGGTCGCTGGGAATGACTTCCGTGGGTGATATCTCCTGAAGATATGCCCGAATGCAAGCCGCGGACAACGTGGCCGAGTCGACCAGAGTGGTCACACACTGCCGTGCGTCGTACGACTATGCTTCCTCCGAGTTGTCGATAATCCGACCTATGGACAGAGGGTGGAAGTGAGTATAACAACGATTACATAATGCAGCTACTACAGGCAGAGGCAGAAAGTTCACCAATTAAAGGACGGCAGAGGCCCGTGATGAAGCTTTGAAGCGAGGAGAAGTCGTTCTGCAGCCCATTAACGAGGGCGTCAGAGACCTTTCGCTCTTCAGCGGCAGCCGTAACAGCAGCTTTTGCTCGCCCATCCGCGGAGCTCGCCTCCGCCTTCGCTTCCTTGAGCTCATGCTCCAGATCAGCGATCCGCTTCTCAGCTATACTCAACGCAGACTGAGCCGCCGTTAGCTCACCCGCCAGGACAAGGCCCTGGTGGACCTCCTCTGCCTTGGCAGCGATTTCTTGGAGTCCCTTGTTCGTTTCTTGGACGGCAACAAGTTCCTTCTCCACGCGACACTTCGCAGCAAGCCGATCGGCTGATTCACGCTACAAGCCCTGCGCACAAATCAAACAGTCAACAACAATAGAAACCTAAGTGCCCACCCGCTAAAATTCAGTGACTAGGCACTCGGGGACTGGAGATCAAAAAATCCTAAGTGCCCACCCGCTGAAATTCAGCGAATAGGCACTCGGGGACTAGAGATCAAAAAATCCTAAGTGCCCACCCGCTGAAATTCAACGAATAGGCACTCGGGACTGGAGATCAACAAAAAAACCTAAGCGCCCACCCGCTAAAATTCAGCGACTAGGCACTCGGGGAGTGGGTGCTACAAATAAAAACAAACACTAAAAGAATCTGACCACTGAAATTCAGTGGCCCGATCCTCGGGGACTGGACATACCTGGATGGCTGCGCCCAACATGCCATGGAGCTGTAGCATGTACACAGATGCGAGAAGAGCCGGAGTGTGGCCGCGACGCTGCTCGACTTCCGTTTCGGCGACACCAGGCGTGCGGCTCGATGGCGCTGCACCACTCGCTGCAGGCGCTTTGGCCATAAAGCGGGGGAAGGTCGCGGCGGATGCTCCAGCACCACTAGGAGCCGGCTCGGCCATTCCAAGCGAGGAAGCAGCCTCCTTGGTCTTCAAGGACACCTCCGTCGCAGTCGGAGGATCACTCGGAGCAACCGTCGTATCGTCAGAGACCGTGATGACATCATCGTCCTTCGCCCTCTTAGCACTGTCTGCGGGGGTAGCTACTTCATCAGCTTTCCTCTTCCGTGAGGGGTCCTCCTCAGCAACGACTGGCGGCACCTTGGCCACGGAAGGGTTGCCGATCTTCTTAACTCCAGTCCTGTGAAACAACGATATGAGCAAAATTGTCCAAGTACAACGGAAGGCAAGCAGACGAAAAAAACTTACTTGGCGACCGGTATGAACCGCAATCACGTGCGGATACTGGCCGGTTTCTCCATGTAACATCCCAAAAATACCAAACTTAGATCATCAAATTCTAATCATCAAGATTAGGGTTAACAAAAACTTTTCTAACTAAACCCATGAATGCATGCATATGTGTATGCATAGTTTTTGAATTTCTTTAAAACCACTTTGTTTGTGTGATACATTGCTTGTAAAATGTTTCTTAGATGAAATAAACATCATCTAAAACATTTCCCACACCTTTCCTAAAGACAAGTAAATCAAAACAAATATATTTAGTGAATGGTCATTTTGGCCAATTTAACTCCCATGCCTACTTTGGCTGTCTCAAACTTTCAGAACCTAACAAAAACTTTTCTGGATCTTTGCACCCCTTGGATGTACTCATAACAAGGTATCAAGGCCCACTTTGTGATCATCCAGAAACTTTCAAATGCATAGTTTAAATGACATTTCAAAATTGAATCTTCTTCATATGGGAAGATCCCACTTTTTCAAAACCCACTCAAACAAGCTCAACTTTCAAAACCCAAGCATCTGCAGACCCACCAGCACCAATCTAGCAAACCCACCAAAATTCATTTCAAAATTCAAAACTTGATTTCATGCGGCCATTTCATCAAACAGGTTGCAGACACAAATCAAACAAAACAACAAACACTATAGTGTGCAGTGATTCTTGCCTAACTTGTTCCCTAGTTAGCTCACACACAATTCAGTAGATCATCTAGAAAGATTAGCCCAACACTAGCACCCCTGTGAGCTTGCCACTGCCATTAATGGTGAACAGCCGAGCACACCCATGTCACCCCATTGTGGACAACAAGCTAGGAGCAGCAGCAAGCCTAGCCAGCATGTCTGGGAGGCAGCCCACCGTCCACCGCCACTCACTGTCCCAGCCGCAAGCGTTGCCAACCCATGGACCACGCGCACAAGACACGCACAGACCATGCCGAGTGTGCGCCAGAGCGCCACCCTCGACCATCACCCACAGACCGCGCGCCGCCCTCGCCGCGTGCACACACGATCACCACCAACCCAGGAGACCGCCAGACATCCCCGTTTGCCGCCCCGTGCCATACAGCCACCGCCCGCCGTCGAAGTCGCCGCCTCTGCCGCGCAGAGCACCGGCCGTTCCAGACCAAACCACACCGCCCCATGCCTCGCGACCATGTCGTTGAGCATCACCAGGAGACACAGCACCATCCCCTACCCATGCCCATGCCTTTAGCCACATGTAATGTCGCCCCCGACGAGCTCACCGTGCGCCCCGACGGTCCCCTCGCTCGACTATAAATAGAGGCCACCCCCGCACGAATTCATCACACCATCTCACCCCCCTCTCCTCACTGATCGTGCCACACCATTACCAGAGCAAGGCGAGCACCACCTCGCCGGAATTTCACTGGAGCCTGCCGCTGCCAGAGAAGAAGGGAGCCATCGATTTCGTCCACCCCAGGAGCTGTCGCGACCACCCCTGAGTTCGCCGTCATCGACTTCGTCGTTCGCCTGCCTCGCCGACCCTTGCCAGTACCGCGGTGGCCCCCAGCGACCCTCACTGGCCGCGCTAGGTTTTGTTCTTGCCAGAGTTGTCTCGCGTCGACGATGACTCCCAGCCGTTGGATTAGAACTAGATCGAACGATCCACGTTGCAACATACCGCTTCGCCCAGCCCCGTGTCACTGATGAGTGGGGACACCCACTTACGCAGCCCGCGGGAGCACTGCGCTTAGCAGGCCGGCCCGTTAGATTTTCCCGCGCAGCCCAATATATAAACCTTTTTCTATTTCAATTCAAACACACTTCAGCACCCAACTTCAAAAATCAACCCAGATCGATTCAGTGCATCAAATTGGATGAAACCAATTTTGTTGGAAAGGCCTGTGAATGCTGAATCCAAGCCCGTTGGATTCAAGTCATTTGGATCTGTAGATCACCCATAGTAAAAATAACAAAGCAGAAGCTTTTCTGCATTCAAACATTTTTCAAATTTAAACCATAATAGCTTTTGAGTTGATTCCAACTCTCAAAAATCACATTTAACCATACCTTTCAAAATATATAAAAATATATAGGTTTACTTGCAGAAATATTGCTCAAGTAATAAAAGAGTGCTCCATAAGCATTTCTAGCCACTTTAATTAATTAAAATAAAAGGGTAAAACCTTATTAAATTGTGACACCACTTTAAATCACATTCCCATGGACTACAATATGTGGTGATGACATGTGTCAACATGATCCCATGTTTAGTTTGGAGAATATTAAATCTTAAGTAGTTTTTCAATGAGTAGAAATTACTTTTCTAAAAATAAAAAGTTTTAAACCAAGCCTTAACCTTGTAAGGTTAGAGATGATGTTAGATCATCTATAAAACCCTTGTGTGTGATGATTGCAAGAAGTTAAGTATTGTTTGGTGATTGTGTACCTCGTATTTATTCATAGACGCTAGTACCGACCAAGGATACGAGGAGGAAGGAGGATACTACGAAGAGGAAGCCGAGGAGAACTTCAACCACTGCTCTGCACAAGGCAAGCCTTACTAAACAAGTTGACCTATGCAATCTTATACTGATGCAAGCTAAAACTTGCAAGACACTCTACTTTAGCAAGCCAAATACTACTAGTAATGGTGCAAACTGATACCCTACCTATGCAAGCTACCCCTTGCAAGCTTACCCATTTGATAAACCAATCCTAGTTTATGTGCAAGCTTCTTACTTTATTTCTTTACCAAAGTACCTAGAGTTTACTTAAGTGACTGGTAGATCTTGGAAAGTGCTGAAGGTTGCATAAAGAGCATAAAATTTGGCCTAAGATAGAAACCTTGATCTCAGCCTAAGACATGAGTTTGAACTTAGTTAAAACCCCACTAGTTTACCACCCCTCATTAGTACTACCCCCACCTGTAGATGCTAGTGCTAAGCATAAAACTTGATCAACTTTAGGTGGGAATACTTGGTGGAAAAATGGTTATGAAAACCTTGGAATGATGGATCATTCTATTGAAATGTTTTGGACATGTGTTTCCAAACCCTTGATGATTTTGGTGATGAAAATGTTGAGGCATGAGCCTTAGCCCTTTATAAAAATGATGGTTGTCTGGATGCGATACCATTCCAATTTTAGCGTACAACCACAATACTCGAATATTGGGTAGGGCTTGACTAGAAACTTATATACCTTAGTATTAGTTCCCTCACGGCCAAGGTCTGAGCTGAGGCTACCTTGTGACGATTGTCCACCTGTGTAGTACCCAAGATGACAGTGAGTCATGGTTGGGAGGCCAAACTCACAGGAGAGGTACTTATACTAGGGCGTGTAATTGAAAGGTTAGGATTGATTATCCGCATACTGAATATGGTGAATTCAGGATTTGTTCCTAACGGATGTATCGAATGTTGTGGTGAAAGTGTACAATCTCTACAGAGTGTCAAACTATTCGAATAGCCGCGTCCATGGTTATGGATAGTTGGAGTGGCCATACTGTTCCCCCGTCAGACTTTTTCAAAATGACTTATGAAATGAATTGAGACTTTGACTTGACCACAACAGAGTTCTGACCTGAATTACAAGATCCCACTTAGGAGTTATAAAATTGTGACTAGCTTTGGAACTAAGTAGAGATAAATCTGGCTTTTGCAAAACAACCTTAGAGCCTAGTGTCCCATTATCCCCAAAACCCCTTACCTGTTAGTATTAGTTTGCGAGTACTTAAAGAGTACTCATGGCTTTGTCTCTGGCTATTCCCATGGCCAGACTATGAAGAGGAGTACCTGGAGGATGGACCCCAGGAAGGTTACGACAACTAGGATCATCTCCCATCGTCAGCATTGCCTGTGACCCCGAAGATGGAGCTTCGCCTATGCTACCGTTATTATTACGTATTCCGCTGCTTGAAGTTGTATTAAGAACTGGATCATGAGATCCCTATTTGTGTAAGAACTTATGTATCGTTTGTAATGGATGATGTACTATGGTATCCAATTTTGTTATGTCTCGCAAAAATGGTAATCCTGGGATTGCGATGTATGGCATAACAGGCATCTAGGATTGAAAAATCCGGGTGTTGACATGTTGGTATCAGAGCCATCCTGACCATAGGAGACCCTAGTTAGACTGGACGTCGAACCAAAAACTTAGTTTCAAAACCAAAGAAAACAAATATTTACAAAAACCTATTCTCATTCTTATCTCTTTGATTCTTTCATAAAAATTCATGTTCCTCAAAAACTCTTGCAAAATACATAAAATTTTTACACACTTGATCACTCTGCTAATCTATTCATCCTCTATTTTTATAGATGGACGTGAAGTACAGCAAGTTTTATCAGTTGGGGAATGGAGGAGACCTTATTTTTGAGAGTGATCTGGATCAGCTTTCGGAACTTCTGGAGCGTCCACACCCCGAGTTCTTTGGAGCTCAGCTCAATGATCAAGGAGGAGAAGATCTGCAGTGGATAATTGTTGCAAGTCTCCGAGGAAAGATTGAACCTCCCACTACGGAAGGAATTCAGTTTACCTTAAGGGAAAACAACTGGCTCGATGGACTGGCCAGAGCAATGCAGGAATCTCTCTCCCGTCTGTGTGGGCAGAGCATCAATCAGATCAAGGGAACCCGCTTTGAGTTTTTCCCAAGGCGTGATGCAAATGGACAACCACTGGAAGCACCATACCACCCCGAGCTGAAGACTCAATTGGACCACCTTAGCTTCATGATGTATGATCATCAGCAGGAGTTGGACAACTGCCGTGACTATTGCAACCACAAGTCTGCCATCATCAAGACAAAGGATCAGACCATAGCCATGCTAGCAAAGGATCGCAAGTCTCGTCGCCGTCAACTCGACAAGAAGGAGCGCATTATTGCCCGTCTTCGCCACCGCATCTCATCTCTGGAGGAGACCATCCACCAGAGAGACATGCAGTTGGAGGAAAGGGAGAATGCAAGAGAGGATCTTCGTGGAGACCCTTACTCTTATCTTAGCGATGACGATGATTTTCTGGAGGATCAGGCCATGGACTTCTTCACCGATGAGGATGATTTCGCCTTCATCGATGATAATGAAGATGATGAAGCCACAGACTCCAAGGAGTAGTAGCACTGAGCACTAGCGTAGTGAGTAGTATTTGGTCCCACTGTATCGTAGATTTTAGAATGGTTCTTAAAACCATCTGTTTTTCCTTGTTGTGGTGTGTGTTGTACTGTGTGCTATGAATGAATGAATGAAAAAGCAAGTTGCTAGAAAAATCTGAGTCAAACCTTTAAAAACTTTTCAAAGACCCAAACCTTAGAAAAATTCCCTCTTTTCTCACGAATTATCTAAATCTTCAGATGCCACGTGGAGGAAGTGGTTCAGCCCCGGACCCGATGTTGCAGATTCTGCAAATGTTGACCTCTGACCGCAAAGCTGAAAGAGCGGAACGTCAAGCCAACCTAGCCACTCTGCAACAGATAGCCCAGCTAGCCCACAACAACCAAGGCCACGGAAATCAGGACAACCATGGATCTAAGCTCAAAAATTTCCAGAATACCAACCCACCCGTTTTCACCAAGTCAGAAGAACCCCTAGATGCCGATGATTGGCTGCAAACCATGGAAAACAACCTAGAAGTAGTAGGAGTCGAAGCCAACGAGAAAGTTCTATTTGCCACCCATTATTTAGCCGGAGATGCCAGGGCATGGTGGAACAGTGTTCGTGCCATGACCCGAGGCCAACTGATGACCCGGGAGGAATTCAAGGTCAAGTTTAGCAGAACCCATGTGCCACCAGGTTTGATTAAGATAATGAGAGACGAGTTCAGAGAGTTGAAGCAAGGGAGGATGACTGTAGTGGAATACCGTGACAAATTTTTGTCATTAGCTAGGTATGCCCCGGACGAGATAGACACACCGAAGCCAAGAAGAAAGAAAGATTCCTGAATGGTCTGCATGACGAGATGCAGACGGTGTTAGTCAATATCCCCTTTGCTGACATTGAAGCCCTTGTCGATTCAGCCATCCAGATGGAAGGAAAGATCAACCAAGCCAATGAAAACCGCAAGCGTCGTATGATGCATCAATCAGGAACCCATCAGACCCCAAAGTATCGCCCCAACCCATCTCCAGGATTTGCCCCAAGAACCAACAGGCCCCCTATGACCCGTCCAACCTATCCCAACCGTGGAAACCCTAGAACCGGAGGAAATCACAACAACCCTGGCAACTCTAGCAATTTCACCCGTGCCCAACCCAAGTTCAACACCAACAATGCTACCGCCAATCCCAACACTGCCCCGAGGACTGGAAGCAATGTTGTGCCTGTCGCAGCCAAGGACAAGTCACAAGTGACCTGTTATGACTGTGGGAATAAAGGCCACTATTCCAACGAGTGTCCCGAAAAGAAGAATGCTACAGCACCCAATACCAACGTCCCAGCTCAGCAGCAGCGTCGTGTCCAGCCAGGGAGAAGATTTGCCCCAGGAAATTCACTCAACCGCAATGGTCGTCTTTTTCTCATGCATGCTGAAGAAGCTCAGGAAGCGCCAGACGTCGTGCTGGGTATGTTTTCTGTTAATTCAGTACTTGCAAGAGTGTTGTTTGATTCTAGTGCATCGCATTCATTTGTCACCGAAGAATTTGCCTGCACTAGTAAAATTCAACCAACCAAATTGAAGCATGTGATGATTGTACAAATTCCCGAATCAACCACCAAGGCTAGGCAAATTTGCAAAGCCGTCCCTATCCAAATCCATGGCATAGATTTTTATGCTAATCTAATAGTACTCGGAACTAAAGGTTTGGAAGTAGTACTAGGAATGGATTGGATGTCGAAACATAAGGGATTGATTGATTGTGCAAAGAAAGCCATCACCATGACCAGTACCACCAGAATATCAGTCGAGCATATATCTGAAACCTTACCTCGCCAATTCAAGTGTAACAAGAGTCTAGCCCAACCTACCATTAACCAAGTCCGGATAGTCTGTCAATACCCCGATGTATTTCCAGATGTTTTGCCCGGTATGCCCCCAGATCGGGATATCGAGTTTATCATTGAACTAATCCCCGGAACAGGACCCATAGCCCAGAGACCCTATAGTATGAACCCATCGGAGTTAGAAGAACTGAAGAAGCAACTGGATTCTATGCTCGAAATTGGACTAATTCAACCAAGTGCGTCACCATGGAGATCACCTGTCTTGTTTGTGGACAAGAAAGATGGAGGTAACCATCTATGTACGGATTATCGGAAGTTGAATGATGTCACCATCAAGAACAAGTACCCCTTGCCCAAGATAGAAGATTTGTTTGATCAGTTGACCGGTGCCCAGGTGTTTTCTAAGATTGATCTTAGAACTGGCTATCATCAACTCAAGATTCGTGCAGAGGATATTCCAAAGACTGCCTTTACCACCAGATATGGATTGTATGAGTACACAGTCATGTCTTTTGGATTAACCAATTCCCCCGCTTATTTCATGAATCTCATGAATAAGATTTTTATAGACTTCCTGGATAAGTTTGTCGTTGTTTTCATCGATGACATTCTGATTTATTCCAAATCAGAAGAAGAACATGAGCTACACCTAAGGACCATTCTTGGAACCCTTAGAGAGCATCAGTTGTATGCAAAGTTTAGCAAATGTGAATTCTGGTTACAGGAGGTAGGATTCCTCGGTCACATTGTATCAGCCGGAGGAATTGCCGTTGACCCCGCCAAAGTGAAAGATGTAGAAGATTGGCAAGCCCCAACCACTCAAACCCAAGTTCGTGCATTTCTCGGATTGGCGGGATATTACCGCAAATTCGTAGAAGGATTCTCGAGTATCGCCCGACCCATGACCCAATTGCTGAAGAAGGACAAGAAGTTTGAATGGACCGACAAATGTGAAGTGAGTTTTCAAGAACTCGAGAGGAGATTAATCTCAACCCCAATCTTGATCATGCCGGATATCACGAAGCCCTTCGATGTGTATTGTGACGCATCCAAGATTGGTCTCGGATGTGTGCTAATGCAAGAAGGCAAAGTTATATCTTATCTATCTCGACAATTGAAGCAACATGAGCAAAACTACCCAACCCATGACCTCGAACTCGCAGCCGTAGTTCTAGCCCTGAAGACATGGAGACATTACCTGATTGGAAATTGTTGTGAGATTTATTCGGATCACAAGAGCCTAAAGTACATATTCACTCAGAAGGAGCTAAATATGAGGCAGAGAAGATGGATTGAGCTAATCAAGGATTATGACCTGGACATTCACTATCACCCTGGTAAAGCCAACGTGGTAGCCGATGCCCTTAGCAGATTGCCGTGCCGCTTGAACTTCAGCCCACTTTGATCAGTCAGATTAAAGAAGCGCAGAAGGGAAATGCTAGTATCGACGGAATCAAGCGTCGTATCGGTACAGGCAAAGTACCCGGATTCACCGAGGACGAAGAAGGAGTTTTGTGGAACAAAGGACGCCTTTGTATACCAGTAGATTTGGAGTTGAAAGAAGTTATCTTGAAGGAGGCTCATGATACTCTTTATTCTATCCATCCCGGAGGAACTAAGATGTATCAAGATTTGAAAGAGCAATTTTGGTGGCATAAGATGAAGAGAGAAATCGGAAGCTATATCGCCAAGTGTGATATATGTCAACGAGTCAAGGCAGGACATCAAAGACCCGCTGGATTGTTGCAACCTTTGCAAATTCCGGAATGGAAATGGGATTCTGTAGGAATGGACTTTATCACTGGACTACCTACTTCTAGTAGAGGAAATGACTCTATCTGGGTCGTAGTGGACAGATTGTCCAAAGTCGCCCATTTCTTGCCCGTCAAAACCACCTATCAGAGTTCGAAGCTAGCCGAGTTGTACATCGCTAGAATCGTTAGTTTGCATGGAGTCCCCAAGAACATAGTATCGGATCGAGGAACTCAGTTTACCTAGAGATTCTGGAAGAAAGTCCAAGAAGGTTTAGGAACCCGCCTAGATTTCAGTACCGCGTATCACCCTCCGACCGATGGACAAACGGAGCGAGTAAACCAAATACTCGAAGATATGCTTAGAGCATGTGTGCTAGAATATGGATCCAAATGGGAAGACTGTCTGCCTTTTGCAGAATTTTCTTACAACAATAGTTACCAAGCCAGTTTGCAAATGGCCCCATTTGAATTCATGTATGGAATAAAGTGTCGCACCCCTTTGAACTGGTCGGAAGTAGGAGAGAGTCAGATCTTCGGACCCGACATCCTACGAGAAGCAGAAGAGAAGGTTCACAAGATTCGTGAGCATCTCAAGACCGCCCAATCCCGACAGAAGAGTTATGCCGACAAGAGACGTCGAGACCTCGCCTTCAACATCGGAGATTTTGTTTATCTGAAAGTGTCACCATTGAAGGGAATGCAGCGTTTCTAACTCAAGGGAAAGTTAGCCCCCAGATATATCGGACCTTTCAAAATTTTGAACCGTCGAGGAGAAGTATCTTATCAACTGGAACTACCTGAAGAGATGTCATCTGTGCATAATGTGTTCCATATCTCATTACTTCGCAAATGTCTCGAAGTCCCCGAGAAGACCGAAGTGTTCAAGAATATCGATCATCAGACCATAGAGATCAATGATGACCTGACCTATCCCGAAGTGCCCATCTGCATTTTGGAAGAAGCTTTTCGAACTACCCGAACCCGAAGCATCAAGTTTCTCAAGATTCAGTGGAGCAACCACACAGAAGAGGAAGCTACCTGGGAGCGCGAAGATCACATCAGGATGGAGTTTCCCGATCTCTTCAAATCCTAGGTAATCTTTTCGTCCTTTTTCAAATCTCGGGACGAGATTTTGTTTAAGGGGGGAAGGTTTGTAACATCCCAAAAATACCAAACTTAGATCATCAAATTCTAATCATCAAGATTAGGGTTAACAAAAACTTTTCTAACTAAACCCATGAATGCATGCATATGTGTATGCATAGTTTTTGAATTTCTTTAAAACCACTTTGTTTGTGTGATCCATTGCTTGTAAAATGTTTCTTAGATGAAATAAACATCATCTAAAACATTGCCCACACCTTTCCTAAAGACAAGTAAATCAAAACAAATATATTAAGTGAATGGTCATTTTGGCCAATTTAACTACCATGCCTACTTTGGCTGTCTCAAACTTTCAGAACCTAACAGAAACTTTTCTGGATCTTTGCGCCCCTTGAATGTACTCATAACAAGGTATCAAGGCCCACTTTGTGATCATCCAGAAACTTTCAAATGCATAGTTTAAATGACATTTCAAAATTGAATCTTCTTCATATGGGAAGATCCCACTTTTTCAAAACCCACTCAAACAAGCTCAACTTTCAAAACCCAAGAATCTGCAGACTCACCAGCACCAATCTAGCAAACCCACCAAAATTCATTTCAAAATTCAAAACTTGATTTCATGCGGCCATTTCATCAAACAGGTTGCAGACACAAATCAAACAAAACAACAAACACTATAGTGTGTAGTGATTCTTGCCTAACTTGTTCCCTAGTTAGCTCACACACAACTAAGTAGATCATCTAGAAAGATTAGCCCAACACTAGCACCCCTGTGAGCTTGCCATTGCCATTAATGGTGAACAGCCGAGCACACCCATGTCACCCCATTGTGGACAGCAAGCTAGGAGCAGCAGCAAGCCTAGCCAGCATGTCTGGGAGGCAGCCCACCGTCCACCGCCACTCACTGTCCCAGCCGCAAGCGTTGCCAAGCCATGGACCACGAGCACAAGCCGCGCCCAGACCATGTCGAGCGTGCGCCAGAGCGCCACCCTCGACCATCACCCACAGACCGCGCGCCGCCGTCGCCGCGTGCACACACGATCACCACCGACCCAGGAGACCACCAGACATCCCCGTTTGCCGCCCCGTTCCATACAGCCACCGCCCGCCGTCGAAGTCGCCGCCTCTGCCGCGCAGAGCACCGGCCGTTCCAGACCAAACCACACCGCCCCATGCCTCGTGAACATGTCGTTGAGCATCGCCAGGAGACACAGCACCATCCTCTACCCGTGCCCATGCCTTTAGCCTCCTGTAACGTTGCCCCCGACGAGCTCACCGTGCGCCCCGACGGTCCCCTCGCTCGACTATAAATAGAGGCCACCCCCGCACGAATTCATCACACCATCTCACCCCCCTCTCCTCACTGATCGTGCCACACCATTACCAGAGCAAGGCGAGCACCACCTCGCCGGAATTTCACTGGAGCCTGCCACTGCCGGAGAAGAAGGGAGCCATCAATTTCGTCCACCCCAGGAGCTGCCGCGACCACCCCTGAGTTCGCCGTCGTCGACTTTGTCGTTCGCCTGCCTCGCCGACCCTCGCCAGTACCCCGGTGAGCCCCCAGCGACCCTCACTGGCCGCGCTAGGTTTCGTTCTCGCCGGAGTTGTCTCGCATCGACGATGACTCCCAGCCGTTGGATTAGAACTAGATCGAACGATCCACGTTGCCCCATACCGCTTCGCCCAGCCCCGTGTCACTGACGAGTGGGGACACCCACTTACGCAGCCCGCGGGAGCACTGCGCTTAGTAGGCCGGCCCGTTAGATTTTCCCGCGCAGCCCAGTTATTCAAATTAAACCTTTTTCTATTTCAATTCAAACACACTTCAGTACCCAACTTCAAAAATCAACCCAGATCGATTCATTGCATCAAATTGGATGAAACCAATTTTGTTGGAAAGGTATGTGAATGCTGAATCCAAGCCCGTTGGATTCAAGTCATTTGGATATGTAGATCACCCATAGTAAAAATAACAAGGCAGAAGCTTTTCTGCATTCAAACATTTTTCAAATTTAAACCATAATAGATTTTGAGTTGATTCCAACTCTCAAAAATCACATTTAACCATACCTTTCAAAATATATAAAAATATATCGGTTTACTTGCAGAAATATTGCTCAAGTAATAAAAGAGTGCTCCATAAGCATTTCTAGCCACTTTAATTAATTAAAATAAAAGGGTAAAACCTTATTAAATTGTGACACCACTTTAAATCACATTCCCATGGACTACAATATGTTGTGATGACATGTGTCAACATGATCCCATGTTTAGTTTGGAGAATATTAAATCTTAAGTAGTTTTTCAATGAGTAGAAATTACTTTTCTAAAAATAAAATTTTAAACCAAGCCTTAACCTTGTAAGGTTAGAGATGATGTTAGATCATCTATAAAACCCTTGTGTGTGATGATTGCAAGTAGTTAAGTATTGTTTGGTGATTGTGTACCTCGTATTTATTCATAGACGCTAGTACCGACCAAGGATACGAGGAGGAAGGAGGATACTACGAAGAGGAAGCCGAGGAGAACTTCAACCACTGCTCTGCACAAGGCAAGCCTTACTAAACAAGTTGACCTATGCAAGCTTATACTGATGCAAGCTAAAACTTGCAAGACACTCTACTTTAGCAAGCCAAATACTACTAGTAATGGTGCAAACTGATACCCTACCTATGCAAGCTACCCCTTGCAAGCTTACCCATTTGATAAACCAATCCTAGTTTATGTGCAAGCTTCTTACTTTATTTCTTTACCAAAGTACCTAGAGTTTACTTAAGTGACTGGTAGATCTTGGAAAGTGCTGAAGGTTGCATAAAGAGCATAAAATTTGGCCTAAGATAGAAACCTTGATATCAGCCTAAGACATGAGTTTGAACTTAGTTAAAACCCCACTAGTTTACCACCCCTCATTAGTACTACCCCCACCTGTAGATGCTAGTGCTAAGCATAAAACTTGATCAACTTTAGGTGGGAATACTTGGTGGAAAAATGGTTATGAAAACCTTGGAATGATGGATCATTCTATTGAAATGTTTTGGACATGTGTTTCCAAACCCTTGATGATTTTGGTGATGAAAATGTTGAGGCATGAGCCTTAGCCCTTTATAAAAATGATGGTTGTCTGGATGCGATACCATTCCAATTTTAGCGTACAACCACAATACCCGAATATTGGGTAGGGCTTGACTGGAAACTTATATACCTTAGTATTAGTTCCCTCACGACCAAGGTCTGAGCTGAGGCTACCTTGTGACGATTGTCCACCTGTGCAGTACCCAAGATGACAGTGAGTCATGGTTGGGAGGCCAAACTCACATGAGAGGTGCTTATACTAGGGCGTGTAATTGAAAGGTTAGGATTGATTATCCGCATACTGAGTATGGTGAATTCAGGATTTGTTCCTGACGGATGTATCGAATGTTGTGGTGAAAGTGTACAATCTCTGTAGAGTGTCAAACTATTCGAATAGCCGCGTCCGCGGTTATGGACAGTTGGAGTGGCTATATTGTTCCCCCGTCAGACTTTTTCAAAATGACTTGTGAAATGAATTGAGACTTTGACTTGACCACAGCAGAGTTGTGACCTGAATTACAAGATCCCACTTAGGAGTTATAAAATTGTGACTAGCTTTGGAACTAAGTAGAGATAAATCTGGCTTTTGCAAAACAACCTTAGAGCCTAGTGTCCCATTATCCCCAAAACCCCTTACCTGTTAGTATTAGTTTGCGAGTACTTAAAGAGTACTCATGGCTTTGTCCCTGGCTATTCCCATGGCCAGACTATGAAGAGGAGTACCTGGAGGATGGACCCCAGGAAGGTTACGACAACTAGGATCATCTCCCATCGTCAGCATTGCCTGTGACCCCGAAGATGGAGCTTCGCCTACGCTACCATTATTATTACGTATTCCGCTGCTTGAAGTTTTATTAAGAACTGGATCATGAGATCCCTATTTGTGTAAGAACTTATGTATCGTTTGTAATGGATGATGTACTATGGTATCCAATTCTGTTATGTCTCGAAAAAATGGTAATCCTGGGATTGCGATGTATGGCATAACAGGCATCTAGGATTGAAAAATCCGGGTGTTGACACTCCAGCTCGGGACCCAGCTTCCGACTGAGGCCCATATCAAGCACGTCGTGTGCCCAAGACACAGAGGGCCTCTTCGAAGACGAGGCCACGACAGGAGCCTCCGTGACGACGTCTGCGGGAGCTCTCCTGGGAGGCGAAGCCGCTGCGGCTGGAATAGCCCCCAACCCAGAGACCAGGGCGAACGGGGGTGGAAGCGAGGCCAGAGGTACCTCATCAAGGAGGGCAGCGGCTTCCGGTGTTGCCATCGGGTGCTCCGCTTCACCCTTAGCCGAGCTGCTGGCGTCAGAACTAGTCGCAGAGCGAGACAGAGATGCCTGCTTCACCGGCTTCGTCTTCCTCCTTGGTGGAGCCTTCACTTCCTTCTTCTTCTTCTTCGACGGCGTAGCCTCATGACGCGAGGTGTGCTCGGGGAGCTCAACATCATCGTCGCCGTGTCGTTCGAGGCTCTTACTCGCCTCGAGCTCGCGCTGATGCTGTCCGCGAGTTTTGCCAACCATCGGGGCGGCGTCCTCCACGGGCTCGTCTTCGTCATCATCGTCGTCATCACCCGCGTCGCTCCCGGCGTTGCCTCTGGCGGGTGGCGAATCTCTCCCATACCGAACGGATGAGCTCGAGTTTTCGTCATCTGCGGGTGGGAGCCATCCTTCCACCACTTGGAACAGCTACAATAAAGATGAAACAACGTCAGCATAACCACGACTGCATCATCTGCGACTGCGAATGGCGACAAAAATGGCGACTTACCGTCGGAGCTGGGCGCCTTGCGGTATAGGGGGCGACCCCGGCCTTCGCGTCCAGGTACGCCGCCTGGGTGATCTTCTTCAGAGCCAGGATATAGTCCTCGAGCTTCCACTCGACGAGGCAGGATTTTGTTGGGTCGTCCCTACCCGCATACTCGTACATATAATGGTCGCGGCGGGCCAAAGGCACGAGACACCGCCCGAGCCAGCAGTTGTAAAGATTGATGGTTTGGAGGCCCTTGTTCTTCAGGCCGCGGATGGTTTGCAACATTTCGTCGACAACCATCCGCTGGTTCAGCGGGAGCCTGCCGGCCTGGAGCCGACGCGGTTCAGGCCAGTTGGCGGAGTACCTTGGAAGCGCCACCTCGCCATTTGGAGTCGCCTCGGTGACGTAAAACCAGGATTTCTTCCACTCGCTTGCCGCCTTGGCTGGCAGCATCAGATCGAAGAAGGACGCCTTTGACTTTAGTTGAAACGTCAGGCCACCCGCTGCCAGCATCGGGCCGCCTGATTCTTCGCGGCTAATCCTCCCATGGAATAGATCTTGTCATAGGGGGAAGTAGGGCCTCCAGCCCAAATAGCACTCGCAGAACGCCACGAAAATGGCGAGCTGCTCGATGCTATGCGGGCCCAGGTCCGATGGCTAGATCCCGTAGAAGGCGCAGAACCGCCGGAAGAATAGACAAGTGGGAAACCCCAGCCCCCGCTCCAGGTGGCTGGGGAAGCAAACGAATTCTCCCTCGCGTGGGTTTGGAGTCACCTCTCCGGCCGCGGGGATGCGCCACCTGCCGGCGCGCAGGATCCCGACCTCTTCGAACGACGCCAATAGCGCCCTGGTGCATTTGGATCGGCCCCATGGTTCGGTGGAGGGGGCCATTGGTTGGAAGATTTGCGGAGGTCGGGGCTCTCTGGATCGGTTGGATCGCGATGCGGAGTGGAAACGGAGATGGGCGATGTCGGAGGAAAGATGAAGGAGAGTTTCCCCGCTCACCCTTCATTCCTCTTATATAGCGGTTGTTACCCGCCAATTTGGGGAGCCGTTACTCCGCGGTGATTACGCCAGAAAGTTACCGTTGGATTACCCCAACGGCTAGTTTGACCCCACTTGACGGTCCAACTTCATCCACTCGACTCGTCGTTCCGCGTGACTTGCTAATTCGCCGACCCGTTCGCCAAGCTGCGACTGAATATTCGCCGACCCGTTCGCCAAGCTGCGACTAAATTGGTCGCTGTTAATGCGACTAGAATAACTAGTTTTTCCTTTATTCAGGAGTCCGTCGCTGATTCGACTGGGCGTCCGTAGTGGAGCCGTATACACCGACTGCCAGCGACCGCCTGCGACCAATCAACGACGGCCTCGGGGACTACTGATGGGGATATGCCTACCGGGGTATGCCCAGCAGGACGATTGCGACTGGCCCAGGCACCAGCGAGTGGGCCTGCGGTAACGGCGACTGGATCATGACCTGGCGTGGACTCAAGTGACTAGAAGCTGAAGGCCCAGAAGCATAGATAGGCCCAGTCAGATTAGGTTAAACGATTGCTGAAACCTTAACTGATTCGGTTGAGATCTGTAAACCCTAGGGGGGTGACTCTATATAAACCTCCCTAGAGGGCGTGTACATGATACGTTCCATCATCCACTCAAGCGACTCGCTGCCTAGCCGCCGAGCTCGCCCCATTGTACTTCCACCATAATACAATCTAGCAGGAGTAGGTCTTTACCCTCCGGGGGGCCGAACCTGGGTAAATCCTTGTGTCTCCGCCCTCATCTCGCACCGCAGATGGTTGGCCGCCCTTGCCCCATGTTCTACTACTCACTGCCGATTGCAGCATCTGCTGTGGTCATTCCCATGACAGTTACCCTTATTTATTCATGAAACTAAATTCTCATTATATAAATATATTATAAGGAAAGTTTCTAATGGTGATTCTACATTACTACTTGATACATAATTTCCTATGTATTACTATGATTAACATTAATTGCATAATTCTAAGGGATAACAAGGTATATGTTTTGTTATAACTTGCATAGAAGTTAGGGTCTTAGGTTTTAGGAGATTTAATATACCTATATCCTTGGGATAGGCATGGATCAAGATTTATGGTTAAGACATATGGTCTTCATGCTTATGTTTATGAATGGTATCACCATCCAAGATGAACTAATGGGGTTGTTCTTTTAGGATAATTTATGAGGAAGATTTAATGATTGTGGTTTATAAATACATGTGATTTTATGGTTTGGAAGTGATAAGGATATGCTTAAGTGATTTGCTATAGGAAAATATCCCTATTAGCCATTGTGGAAATATGATGGTTGATCAAACAAATGAGATAGATATTAGGTTTGGTTATATAATTAAAGTTGCATGTTTACCAAGAATTCCTAGCTTCCATAATTCACAATCCGTGACTTCTAATTAAGGAATTCATTTCCTAGATATACTACTTCTTAATATCCATCATAATGTGTTAACATGATGATAATTGCTTCACAAGAATATTCTTATCCACCCTTTTATTCTTCTAAATCAACTTGTAAATCCAGTGAGCTTGACACTGAAGCTTTTCATAATCTTCTCATATCCATACTTGGTTATATCAGCTACTCTACTGCTGATAACCTCCAATCCAATAAGTAGTTACTTCTAACTCCATTTATACTCTTGCTTCATCATTCACCACTGACATTACTCCAAGAGATGTATACATCATACTACTTCACCTCAAGTGTTTAGTATTTCCCAAGAGGAAACTACTACTTGTATAATCCAATGTTGCTCTAGCATCATCTTAATCATACTATCTTGTCTCTACTTAATCCTAGTATCTAATACTCCAACCTCACATTATATTAATGTGACTTGTCATGGCTAACTTAGAATAACATATCTATACTAGGTTTGAATTATGTTCTATCCACCAATGTCACTTATACATGATATAAGCATTCAATCTTGGTGACGAAAGCATGATCATTAAAATCCTTTGATCATTTATGGTTTAGGTTTCCAGTTGGCTAATCAAGGCCTTCATTAATACAACACTACAATTGCATTATAATTATCTTCTCAATGTATCTATCTGACTAAGAGAGATTATTCATTTACTATTCCTACTTTATTCAATAGGATTACTCCTGGTAACTTATCTTCATAATTCATCCTTGTAATCTTCTTTGTTACCATTTTGATTAGATTTCCTCCAATCACTCCCATCCTATAGATGATATCTATAACTAGCATTACCACTTAACTCTTCTTACTTCGTATCTAAAGGTATGAAGTGAATGTTATGATAAGGACAAGAGTTGATAGGTCAAGAATTGATAGATTAAGAATTGGTGAATCAATAGTTGATTACTCAACATTGATAAACAATAGATATTAAGATATGATTCCATAAGGATTGACATGGAAAGCAAGATATATGGTGAATGATCTTGACTTGGTTCCTTTGCTACTTAATCTCACTAGAAAGTTAAAGTCAGGTATTACCATGATACTCATGGTATAAGTAGATGAGATTAAGATAGATCAAGAATTAGTTGTTACATTCTTATTACTTAAGTTATATTTATAATTTGGTATTCATGGTTTGTGTAATGAATACTAGGATATCATTACTTAAGGATCAAATATAAACCATTAAGTAATATATTAGGGTTAACTTTTATTACATTTGATCTACACTTAGATCATATCTCCCTTACCCAAAATAAGGTTTTAGCAAAGGTCATATTGAAACTTATCGCAGTCAACTTGATGATCTACTTAAATTCCATCAGGTTAAGAGAAGCTTCAATCACTTTGAAAAGTTTTTATTTAAATCGCGAAAATTATTTGGATTTTCTATGCATGAATGCAATGCACACATCTGGGTTCAGCTTATTTCTAAGCTCTAATGCTAGGATGTTACACAACCTAACCCCTTTGTGAAATTGAAAAACAGGCAGTTTCGAAACTTTATCAGGTCCCGTTACCATGTGGACCCAAAAACCAAACAACTCACCTCAGATCCTAAGGTGAAGGAATTCGTGGTTCTTGTGGTAAGTAATTGAATTACTGTGGATCAAGTCGGTTGCATTATAATCTATGAAGTCGAATTTCTAAACAGTTCACGTTACTTCTTCTGCAGGAGCAGGAAATTGCTAGTCAGGGATCCTAGGGTTCCTTATCCCAAGGGTCGAAGGCGGCCACCCGGTGGTATAACCCTTTTAACAAGGCGATGAACCGGGCCAAGGAAATCATGTCGGTTATGCAGAAGCCATTGTTGGTTGCCCGTCTAGCCGGCTTCGGGCATAAGAATTGGGTGGATCATTTTGGTCCACCACCGAGGACACGTGTGGCGGGAAGGAGCGACGAGGAAAATTGCGAGGTTCAAGAACTTAAGGAACAAGTAGCGCGGATCCCGTAGATCATCCAAGACAACCTGGCAATCACCCTCACCTTCATCTTGCCTACCTTGGTGGAATCAATAGCAAACTGGAATGCGAGTGGTCGACAAGGGCCGTTCCAAATTCCAAGCATGGTCAGCAGCCACTTGAACAACACGGCGCCACCGAATCCGGCAAATTATGTGTTCGTGACTCTGCTCGCTAGGACAACGATGCCAGAAGCGTTAGTGACTCCCCTGCCATCACCGCGGTGCCGGGCACGTTGGTGACTCCTCCTGCCATCATCGCGGCGACACCAGAGCTCCATGCACCCGGTAGGGAGAATACACCAGCAGCCGGCACCGCGCCATCAAGCAGCCCCTCCATCTCTTGCATGCCCGTCGTCGTATGCGGTGCCTCGACATTAGACGAGCTCGACGTCATCACGGTAAACAGAATACTTTACCGCTTTGCCATATATTACTCTTATGGCATCTCTTACGCCATACATGCTTTCCGTAGACGGATGTTCCTTGCACTCTCTTAAGCTATGTGAACAACGAGATGAGGGATGTTTCCAAGGGTAACATCATTCAACCCTTGCACCGCATGTTTCACTAAAATCCGACGCCAGATAGCGTGCACAGGGTTAAAATTATTCAGGTGCTAAGGGGCTGTGACGACCTGAAACCTACCATTCAACCCCCAGGAGTGGATGAAGAAGAGTCGACTATCCTCAGAAGTTGCTTCGGCTTATTCATGTTATGTCCAAAGAGCATGATTCGTTTGGGGATGGCCGGGGCCATCACCCCACAGGCAACAACACCGCCTGTCGTGCCAGCGCCAAGCCATGGCAAGACCCCCACACCGCTACCACCGTCACCTCCACGCGGTGGGTCGGATGACCATGTTGATGATATGCTCATGGCACAGGATCCAAACAAGGGCGACGAAGATGACGACGCCGATCAGTTCTTCGACACTCAGTTTTGCAACGACGGCCCAAACAAAGACCCAGCTAGTGGCCCCGCAGAGAAACCCACTTGCAACAAGCGTATGTTTGGTTCTTAGGAGACCCGTCCAGCTTGCGCCTTCAGCGAGCCAGCTGATACAACCAACCACCCTTTATTCTAAGCCCTGACACACTACATAGGGAGGCCAGTGCTCAGATTATGGTGCCTGCCCACTCTCCAAAAGTCAAGAAGGTCAGGAAAAGAAAATCTAGCACCTCGAGCCAGCCTGTGGCGTCAACTGTGAATCTGATCAGGTTTCAGGACAGGCCACCTAGACCCAAGGGTATTATGTAGAGGATGCATGTGGCGGGTGAGCCCATGATAACTAAGAAATTGCTCAGGTTCGCTAGTTCGGAAATGAAGAGTGTGCATGACGGTGTGCTAACGGTATAGAAACGCCTTCTTGCGGAGAAAGATCCCTCGCACCTGGTATTCGTGGTTAAGGTGCCACTAGCAGCAGCAGAGCCACCTCCCGGCCAACCCGGGCAGCTGCCCGGGCTCTAGCTACAATGTCAGCTGGAATCATAGCAGGAAATGAACAGTCGATGTGTAGCTTCCATGGAAAAAAATGTGTGTCATCATGTGCATGTGTACTTTGCCTGGGCTCCATGGATGAGCTAGCTCCACCACTGACCACTAGGCTTGGGATTCGTTGACAATGTCCCTGCGGATCTGTTCTTCTTGCGGTTTGACGACATCTTCAATATGTTCCACCTGTACCCGCTGCACTATACCATGGTCCACCTGTTTTCTCTCAGCCTGGCCATGCAGATCATTAGAGAGAACACCCCGGGCATCACGATAGTGGACCCCTACTACATGCGTGCCGGCTTTTTGGGAAGCTCCATTGAACGGAGATTCGTGGCCTTGTACCTACAAGGCATCTTGGTGGCGAACAAGACAAATGAATACATTATCGTGCCTTACTTTCCCAAGTAAGTCATTAGTCACTCGCCACCATAACATGCTTTATTATATTTTCATCATTCTTTTTCCAACATATTCGGTTTGAATTGCTTTGCGTAGAGATCAACACTACACACTCATGTCCTTATCACCAAAACATTCACAAGCCACGTATTTCGACTCGGGGAGTCGAGAAAAGAAGAAAAACTATGAAAAGATCAAGGAAGTTTTGGATGATGCTCTCACTGGCTATGCTTCAGCGGAAGGCACCACCTTCATGCGTAAGAAGGTCAAGTTCGGCAGGCACATCTTCACCCACGTAATGGACTTCCCCTGCATGAAGCAGCCGGAAGGCAGCTAGTAGGAATCCTACTATGCACTCCATCACATGAGGGCGTTCATACTAGAGCAACATAATTTTACGCTTCCAGATCATCTCAAACAGAGGGCCAAATCCCAGGCCAAGATCACCGATTCAGATATTTGACAAGATATGTATCGCATCTAGCAGCAGTTTGGAGCAATCATCTTTCGTGATGTCATGACTTCAGGGGGATCTTCCATGGAGGCAATCCGTCGAATAACCGTGACATAGTAGATCATCTAAACGTGCAGGGTGACTATAGGAAGTTCATGACGAAACAAGGTGTCCTCTCATTCCCTGAGCCAAGTCAGAAGTCTTGATGTTGGCCTAGTTGTAGTTCTGAACTATAGATGAGCTTGTGTGATGTAAACTTTATTCCCGCAAGTACTTGAATACATGCTACTACTTATTAGGGTTATGAATCAACGCTAACTTATTTTGCTTATTATTAGGGTTATATATGAATCAATGCTTTTTTTTTGCTTACACTTTGGTCCTTCTTTGCTTACATTGGTATTTCTTTTTTCCTTACTTTGGTCTTTTTCGAGAATGTCAATCATTAAAATATCGTGTCACACTATATATGTGAATATGCTGTGATGGGATTGTAAGCCTTGTGTCATGCACAAGTCCAAGTCTTGTGCATCCTACTTGTCTTACGATTCCATCATAGCATATTTCCGTGTCCAACAACCTAGTTATATATGAGGCATTCTTTTTGAGTTGGGACTACTTTCTTTTTTCAGGAATGAGGCACGTTACTTTGGTATTTTTAGATAATGTCGATGATTGAAATTTCGTGGCACATACTATATATGTGAATGTGATGTGATGGGATAGTGAGCCTTGTTCTATACACAAGTCCAAGTCTTGTGCATCCTACTTGGCTCACTGTTTCATCATAGCATATTCCTATGTCCAATGTCCTATGTATATATGAGACATGCTTTTTGAGTTGGAACTACTTCCTTTTTTTGAGAATGAGGCACAAATCCGAGTTACTTTGGTCTTTTATGAGAATGCCGATGATTAAAATATTGTTGGACAGTATATATGTGAATATGCTTGATGGGCTGTCCGGCCTTGTGCTTTGCACAAGTCCAAGCCTTGTGCATCATACAATTATGTGCTTTTAGCCCATTAATGCTACATAACACTGCCAATTATACATAAGCCTTGTGCATCATACGATTATGTGCTTTTAGCCCATTAGTACTACATAACACTGCATGGGCTGTATACTGAAGCCGATCGGGAGCTTCTTTTTTTTTCATGTTCGATTTTTTTGTACATAGACATAAACAAAGAACTGTACAGTCGATATTGTCAGCGGACCAGAGCCTCTCATCGTAGGGAACTTGTTGTGGCAGCGGAGTACCTTGATGCGGCGGCTGGAAACTATTGGCTGCGGCATTTGAGCTCCAGGCGGCGGGGATTTCACTGGCCAGATTCATGCGGCCCGCGATATCCTGGCAGCGGATGGAATCTGTCCGTGTCCTGCAGCTTGATTCAGTGGCCGACGAAACGGATTCGGCAGCGGCGGTGCAGGCCGAATCGGGAGAGCTCTAGGGGGCCCTAGGTTCAATCGGGAGAGCTGTAGGATGGGGAGGGTTGTAGGGTGCCGCCATGGTTATTCACTCGGGAGAGACACATGACAAATGAGAGAGATAACGAACCGTATGGTTGACTTATCGGTGGCAGCGGGATGTAATTTGCAGCCGCCCCACGATTTTGTTTTCGGAGGATAGCCAGAACACTCGCTCCGCAATTTCGCAGAATAGGCCGGATCGCTCCATCCTTTCCGGTCCGTACATCCTATGCGTTCGAGGCAGCTCCTCTCGCTCCGCCTGCGGAGTAAGGAGATGGAGCGTTGCCGAATAGACCCGAGTGTCCAAGTAATCCTTCGAAAGACCAGTACCCAAGTGTATCATCCTATTTGGGATATAACAATGTCCCTCTTGCTACACTAATAGACATTATGGAGGCATAAAACAAAATGCACAATACGTGAAATATGGTGTGATGTAATAGTATAATTCCTTAGTTTATTCATCCACTAGTATATATGCGCCCAGTGGTAGGAGATACACATATATACTTTAGCGTGCGTCGATCATTACACTTCATCGTGTTTATACACGCCTACGTGGCAACTAGATAAGCACATCATGGGCAGAAAACGATGCGGTAGCTCCGGTTGCCGCTGCAGGACTTGGTCTTGACGTCGTTCGGGTGGTGGTACGCGTCGGGGCAGTTGGAGTTACGGCACCGCAGCGCCACGCCGGTGCTGCACGAGAAGTCCATGCCGATGTTGAAGCCGTCGATCACGGAGATGTCGTAGAAGTCCTGCGAGCCAAGGGTGAACTCGGCCAGGGTCGCCGGCGGTTGTCCCGACAGGCTGCAGGACAGCGCCGGGCCGCAGTCGCCGGTTGCGCAGCTACCGGAGTTGCCCTTGAAGTTGCAGCCCGTGCGGGCCCAGATCCTGGCAGCGCTGGTGCCGCCGGGGATGTTAAGGTTCCACGTGTCGCCGCTGTTGAGCCTCCTGCCGCCGCCCACCGGGATGGCTGCCGGCCACACGGGGAAGGAGCATCGGTTGGTGATGCTGAAGGAGGTGGCGCTGGCCCCCGCGGTCAAGGCAGCGGACAGGAGGAGCATGAGCACTGAAGACGAGGCTGCCATTGTTTTGTTCCACCAACGTGCTAGTGTTGCTGGTTGCTGTGGTGGCCGTGCTAAGCATGTGCTTATTTATAGGTAGATTTTGTGGACGAGAGCTCGAGAGAAAACACAAGATTTGTAGGTTTTGAACTTACAGAAATTTGTCTTGTTAACAGGTCTTTTACAACGGAGTGTATCTTAGCACCTTACAATAAAAGTTATAAATACTTAAGAGAAAAACCCTCTAATGCATTGTACATGTTAGAGGTCGTATCTTAATTTAATATTTTTTTTTCTCATACATGCATTTGATGAGCTATAAACTTTGTTTTGCCTATGATTATATAGGAGGGCTGTATCTTAGTTAAACTACAACAATCCTCTCTCTTTCTTAATTAATATGCCATATTAACATTTTGCCTAGGATGCTGCTAGGATGCCCCATTGTAAAAGACCTTACAATTGCGACCGAGAGCGACAGTATATTTTGAACTTTATAGGCGTGTGTTAGTTTGGTTGTGGAAAATTGCAACGGTAGTGCTTGGAAAATAGCAGAGTGCATTTGACAGAGACGTACATTTGAATCGACATGTCTCTCTTCTATACGGTGTATAGTGTGTTCGGTTTGAGACCACTGCAATGCCACTAGGAATACGACCAGTCACGATTGGTTGATATTGACCACTGGCGCTGAGCTAATTAAAGTTCACGTATGCATGCATCGCTCCCGTGAGGCGCCGTCGCGCCGCACCGGGGCTCTCCAACCCCCTTCCTCCCGCTCCCCCTCAGACGCCCCTCGCTCCCTCTCCGCCGCCATCAGCAACATTGTCAGGGCAAAGCCTAGGCGGCACAGCGGCGGCGGCAATCTCCTCCTCGCGCGTCAGGGTTTGGGTATATCACGGCGGTTGACTCCGCTCCAACTCTGGCGGTGATGGTAGTTCGGCGTCGGCCGGATCTAGGTGACGAGAAGTTGTAGCAGCGTCAGCAGGTTGTGATCGATGGGTGCTCGTTCCAATGGGACAGCCCCTGCCCTGTACTCTTCCATCCATTGTCGGCATTTTGCTGCTGATGGTCCTGGTCTTGATCTGCATCACGAGTACACTCAGGGAAGCGACCATGGGTATGGCGGCGGTGGTCATCTTCTCCGTCGAAGGTGACCGGCCTGAGGCTGGTTTCCCGGATCTCAGGTTCTCGGGATCTATCAACGAGCCCCGGTGGTGAGTTCGGAAGAGATAGTCACCGATGAAGATCGAGCCAATCCTGGCCGACGATGGTGGCGTTTGCGTCGTTTTCCTTGTTGAAGGATTCGTCGCGTGACTATTGTCAAACTACTTGCGCTGCTCCGGTGGAAACATTAGACCCAGGGGCTCCGGATCAGACGATGGTGGCATTTTGGGCATCGATCTACCTCTTGGGGGCATCATTTTTGGAGCAACTGCTGGATGGTGGAGGCAAGAAGGTGGAGCAGTGCTCATCTACCTCGTCGACGACGGCGAGTATCGGTGGCGTGGTGCAGTGGAGTCTTGGTATCAGACATGCTATATATGATGGACTCGCGTAGGGCCGGTGCGTTGTCTAGCATCGAGGTGGCGTCAGCGGCAGGACCGCCAAAGTCTATGCGCATCATAATCATGAAGACTTCTGAGAGGTTTGATGGCGGTGACGGCTTATTTGGCGTGTACATAAGGTGTTCGCTAAGAGTCTGATATTCCAGATGTACGCTCTCGCTTTGCCTAGCGGGCACCTCAGGGTATGTGATTGTTTCAGGTCTTACTAGTGGAGTATCGTCGTTGTCTTTCTGCACAGAGAGGGGCCCCAATGACACGAATTACTTCCATTGTCAAGTTTGTAGGTGTGTGTGGTAGCTTCAGATTATGTGATGTATGTTCTTTTTCATGTCTTTGTCGGTCGTTATAATAAAGCAATAAATACCATATGCATCATTGATGCAGAGGCTTGGGGGTCGCATCCTCCATTTTGAAAAAAATGTTACCTCCTGGCCACCTGAAAAAAGCTAGCCCTGCAGTCTCGCATGTGCAACGGATCCATTAAAGGCGTGTTTGGTTCCGGTGTGAGTTTTTTCCCATGCATGCAACTTGCATGCGCGGATACTGCACGCCGGGATCAGGCTCTAGGCCAAATCCCCCCCCTTATTTTGTTCCCCGCATTGACACTATTTAGGACTTGGGCAGAACTGAGGCCCTGTTGTTTGGTGGGCTATATTAGGCCCGGGAGAAAGAAATGCGCGTGTTTGCTTTCAGCTATGTCATGTGCTCTGGTAACCTCTTCCTAGATGGTGAGCTTACCACACATCACAAGTAAGTCTTAACCACATCAAGCACAAACCAAAGTACATAAATATTGTAGCAACAACACGACATAAGTTCACAGCAATCAAAGTCACACAACAAAGTAAGCAGCAAATATCAGAGGTCGATCATGGAAAGGGCTGGATCATGCTACGGGAACTTCTTCATGACTTCAGTCATGGTGTACTTGAAGATGGTGACCTTGAACAGGCCACCCTTCAGCATCTTGAAGGTCAAAAAGTACCCGATCTTGACTTGGTGTGCAATGGAGAAGCCAGCCCACCCCTGGTCAAGACAGATTGATGTAGCCCGACCTACGGTCGTTGCCCCATCAAGGTCTCCAACTTATGCCAAGTCGTCATGGACTCTAAAGTTGAACCCTATCCTCTTTGAGATCCCACTTCCTACCCTATTGAATGGTATACTACTTCATTCTCCATCCTATGACCATGATAGGTTCACACCGACGAGTACGGAGACGAGGGATGAAGCCCGAGAACTCGTGCCCGACAAGACAGAGGCTTGGAAGAGGAGACGGAAGAAGCTCCAGCTGGAACCGGCGACAGGACCGGCGAACCGGAGCCACCGCCGAAATCTCCGGCGACAGCCCCGGCGAACCGATCTCACCGCCGGAATCCCCGGAGCCAGGACCGGTCGACCGGAACCATGGCCGGAACCGCTTACAGAGAGTCCTTTTGGCGCGCGATCGGAATATTCGGCGACGACCGGAAATCTCAGCGCCAGATCCGGCGTAGCCGGACTTACCGCCGGAACTTCCCATCTGCGTGCGGATCTAGGTTTGATGCCCTGGAATATTCCCTTTCCTTACCCCTTTGCCTAGTTTATTCCCAAACTACCCCCTTGTTTAGTGGCTGGCCTATAAATAGATCCCCCACCCCTCATGTACCCCTTAGGCATAGATGATAGACTAAAGACAACCCCCTTGTGTGGAATCTCTAGTTTTGCCTCATCCCCTTACAAGGGGACCGACTATCGTCACTAACCTCGATTGGACTTTGCATCACGCATCCATTGTTGAACAAGGCCTTAGAGTTTGGTGTCTCGTCTCCAAGTTGTCAAGACCCTCCCCAAAGTGTTCTTCCCTCTCCGATGTGGATTTGAGGGAGCACGTTGACCGATCTTTCCTTGTGAGGATTCTATTGGACCGGTGGCCGCCGTTCGGGAGCAATCGTCCTTGTATCGTGTGAGTTTTGCGTGTGTTCATCGTGTTCTTCGTGAGGTGTGTGTTCGCTTTCGCTACCTTCTCCCTTTCCCCTTGCTTTCCCATCGATTTGACCACGAGATCCGTGAAGATCGGGCCACCCAAGAGGTTATTGTAGGGTTTCGTAGCATGGAAAACAAAAAATTTCTATCGCATACAAACAAACAAGCCAAGATCTATCTACTAGATTGTAGCAACGAGTCGATGGAATAACTCACCCTCGAAGATTCCAAAGCGTTTAACGAGAGCAGATTCTCGTGGGTGATGTAGTCGTACTCTTCGCGATCTCAAGATCGCGTAGACGATCCTTCCGGCGCTGCGTTCCGGCAGCGCTCCAGCAGTCGGTCACACGTTCGGTACTCGACGAAGACCTTCCTCTCCCTTGTTCCAGCAGGCAGCGGAGGTTGTATCACTCTCCTCGTGATTCCGGCAGCACAACGGCGTGGTACCGGAAGTAGAGGGGAGATCTCGCAGGGCTTCGCCTTAAGCCGGAGCGAGTATGGTGGAGTATGAGAGAGTCCTCGGTGTTCTAGGGTTTAGACACACCAAGGAGGGGGAAATCCGGCGGCTAGGGTTTAGCTAGGTGGCGGCTAGGGTTTGCCCTAGGGCCGGCGGCGGCTATGGAGGCGGCGGCGGCTTGGGACTAGGGTTAGAGGTATAGGAGTTGTGTGTCAAGGAGGGGAGCCCTGCCCCTCCTTATATAGGTGGAGGGGGACGGCCAAGGGGAGGGGAGTCCCTCCCCAAGTCGGCTTGGTGGTGCACCGGCGGTTGGGAGGAGGGACTCCTCCCCAACTCGGTTTCCTCCTCCTTTCCCACTTCCCAAAAATAGCCGTTTGACTTTCAAACTAGCCGTTTGACTTTTCAAACTAGGATTTGAATAAACCCTCTATTTTGTTCAGCGATGACACTTAGTACATGATGCAATCATACCAACTTGATATAACACATTCATGTACCCTTCCCCTCCGGAGTGCCGAACATTCCGGAACCTTCTAGAACATTCCCGATGAAAACACCGGAACCATTCCCCAACTCCGAAACGGGACTTTCCTTATATGAATCTTATTCTCCGGACCATTCCGGATCTCCTCGTGATATCCCGGATCCCATCCGAGACTCCGAACAACATTCAGTCTCTTTCTCATCATTCCATAACTACTCAAACAACGTCGAATCCTTAAGTGTGTCTCCCTACGGTTCGTGAATTATGCGGACATGATCGAGACACTTCTCCGATCAATAACCAATAGAGGAATCTGGAAATTCATATGGCTCCCACATATTTCTACGATTACTTTGCGATCGAATGAACCACTTACATACGATACCAATTTCCCTTTGTCTCACGATAGTTTACTTATCCGAGGTTATGATCGTCGGTATCTCTGCATACCTAGTTCAACCTCGTTACTGATAAGTACTCTTTTCTCGTTCCCGTGATATGTGATCCCTTGTGAGCCAGTCACATGCTTGCAAGCTAATTGGATGAATTTCACCGAGAGGGCCTAGAGTATATCTATCCGTCATATGGATGGACAAATCCCACTCTTGATCCACGTGTCTCAACCAATACTTTCCGAACACTCAATGCCACCTTTATAGCCACCCAGTTACGGTGTGGTGTTTGATGTCATCAAAGCATCCATCTGGTAAAGGTGATATGCATGATCTCATGGTCGAAGGAATTAGGTTACTATGTATCAGAAAGCATATAGCAATTGAACTATTAAAATGACCATATCTTTATGCTACGCTTATCTATAGGAATATGTCCACCATATCATTCTCCTAATGACATGATCTTGTTGTTAATAACATCTCAATGTTCATGATAGGGAAACCACAATCATTTATTAACCAACAAGCTAGTGATGTATAGAGGCTATACTAGGGACTTCAATTTAAGTTTACAAATCACACAAGTATTAATGTTTCCTTGTTAATACTATTATAGCATGAATGTAAACATTTATCATAAACACAAAGATATAATAATAACTACATTTATTATTGCCTCTAGGGCATATCTCCAACAGTCTCCCACTTGCACTAGAGTCATCTAATCTAGATTAGATGGTAATATACCGAACACCCATGGCAGTTTGGTGTTGGTCATGTTTTGCCCTCGGGAGAGGTTTAGTCAACGGATCCGCCACATTTAGATCTGTGTGTACTTTGCAAATCTTTATGTCCCCATCTTGGACATATTCTCGAATAGCGTGAAAACGTAGCTTGATATGCTTCAGCTTCTTGTGTGACCTTGGTTCTTGCGCATTGGCTATGGCGCCCATGTTATCACAGTAGATAGACATTGGGTCCAGCGCACTAGGAACCACACCCAGCTCTGTAATGAACTCTTTCATCCATATCGCTTCTTGTGAAGCCTCCGAAGCAGCCAAGTATTCCGATTCAGTTGAAGATCTCGCCACAACGCTTTGCTTTACACTCCTCCAGCTAACTGCTGCACCATTCAAAATAAATACGTATCCAGATTGTGATTTAGAATCATCCGGATCGGTGTTCCAACTAGCATCGGTGTAACCATTAACAACGAGCTGTTCATCACCTCCATAAGAAAGAACCATATCCTTAGTTCTTCTCAAGTACTTAAGGATGTTTTTGACCGTTGTCCAATGATCCACTCCTGGTTCACTTTGATATCTGCTAGTTAAACTAACAGCATATGCAATGTCGAGTCTAGTACATAGCATGGCATACATTAGAGATCTTATGGCTGAGGCATAGGGAGTCTTACTCATCCTTTCTCTATCTTCTGCCGTTGTCGGACTTTGAGTTTTACTCAAGGTCGTATTGGGCAACATGGGCAAGAACCCTTTCGTGCTATCTTCCATTCCAAACCTCTTTAGAACTTTGTCCAAATATGTACTTTGTGACAATGATATTAGGCATCTCGATCTATCTCTATAAATCTTTATGCCTAATATGTAAGCTGCTTCGCCAAGATCCTTCATTGAAAAACTATTATTCAAATATTCCTTGACACTATTAAGAAGGTCTACATCATTCCCAATCAACAATATGTCATCTACATATAGTATTAAGAATGCTACAGAGCTCCCACTCACTTTCTTGTAAATACAAGCTTCTCCATAAGTTTATATAAAACCAAAACTTTTGATTACCTTATCAAAACGTTGATTCCAACTTCGGGATGCTTGCTTCAATCCATAGATGGACCGTTGAAGTTTGCATACCTTGTTAGCATCTTTAGGATCGACAAAACCTTTGGGTTGCATCATATACAACTCTTCATCAATGTCTCCATTGAGGAACGTTGTTTTGACATCCATCTGCCATATCTCATAATCATAATATGCGGCGATTGCTAACATAATCCTCACAGACTTTAGCTTCGCTACTAGTGAGAAAGTCTCATCGTAGTCAACTCCTTGAATTTGTCGAAACCCTTTTTGCGACAAGTCAAGCTTTATAGACAGTAACATTACCATCAGCATTTGTTTTCTTCTTGAAAATCCATTTGTTCTCGATGGCCTTCCGGCCATCCGGTAAGTCCACCAAAGTCCATACTTGGTTTTCGTACATGGATCCAATCTCGGATTTCATGGCTTCTTGCCATTTATTGGAATCTGGGCTCATCATCGCTTCCTCATATGTCTCAGGGTCATCGGTGTTATCCACCAACATGACATTCATAACGGGATCATACCAATCAGGAGTGGTACGAGTTCTCGTTGACCTGCGAGGCTCTGTAGCAACTACAACCGAAGTTTCATGATCATCATCATTAGCTTCCTCTCTTACTGGTGTAGGCGTCACAGGAACTACTTCCGGTGATGCGCTACTCACAAGTTCGAGAGAAGGTTCGACAACCTCGTCGAGTTCTACTTTCCTTCCAGTCACTTCTTTCGAGAGAAATTCCTTCTCTAGAAAGGATCCATTCTTGGCAACAAAGATTTTGCCTTCGGATCTATGATAGAAGGTATACCCAATAGTTTCCTTCGGGTATCCTATGAAGACGCATTTTTCCGCTTTGGGTTCAAGCTTGTCCGGCTGTAACTTCTTTACATAGGCTTCGCATCCCCAAACTTTAAGGAACGACAATTTAGGTTTCTTCCCAAACCATAATTCATACGGTGTCGTTTCCACGGATTTAGATGGTGCCCTATTTAAAGTGAATGCGGCTGTTTCTAATGCATAACCCCAAAATGATAGCGGTAAATCTGTAAGTGACATCATAGAATGAACCATATCTAAGAGAGTTCGATTACAACGTTCGGACACACCATTACGCTGTGGTGTTCCCGGCGGTGTCAATTGTGAAAGTATTCCGCATTTCTTCAAATGCTCGCCAAACTCGTAACTTAGATATTCACCTCCACGATCATAACGTAGAAATTTAATCTTCTTGTTACGTTGATTCTCTACCTCACTTTGAAATTCCTTAAACTTCTCGAAAGTTTCGGACTTATGTTTTATGAAATAGATATACCCATATCTACTCAAGTCATCCGTGAAGGTAAGAACATAACGATAACCACCGCGCGATGCCATACTCATTGGACCACACACATCGATATGTATGATTTCCAATAAGTCCGTACCTCGCTCCATCATACCAGAAAATGGAGTCTTAGTCATTTTACCCATCAAACATGCTTCGCATCTATCAAGTGATTCAAGAAGTCCATCGGAATGGAGTTTCTTCATACGCTTCACTCCAATGTGACCAAGACGACAGTGCCACATATAGGTCGAGTTATCGCTCGATTTCAAACGTTTAGCCTCAATGTTATTAATATGTGTATTTCCACTATCGAGATTCAACAAGAATAGACCATATATCAAAGGTGCACGTGCATAAAACATATTACTCATATAAATCGAACAACCATTATTCTCGGATTTAAACAAGTAACCGTCTCACAATAAACAAGATCCCGATATAATGTTCATGCTCAACGCAGGCACCAAATAACAATTATTTAAGTATAAAACTAATCCCGATGGTAGATGAAGGGGTAGCGTGCTGACCGCGATCACATCAACCTTTGATCCGTTTCCAACGCGCATCGTCACCTCGTTCTTCGCTAGCTTCCGTTTATTCTGCAGCACCTTTCTTCTTGATGTTGCCGTTCTTCAAATCTGCCAAGTACTTTGGGCAATTCCGCTTCCAGTGACCTTCTCCCTTGCAGTAAAAGCACTCAGTATCAGGCTTAGGTCCAGCCTTGGTCTTCTTCGTCGGCGTGGTAACTTTCTTACCACCCTTCTTGAAGTGTCCCTTTTGCTTAGACTTGCCTTTCTTGAATTTGGTGGTCTTATTGACCAACAACACTTGGTGCTCTTTCTTGATCTCCACTTCTGCAGATTTTAACATGGCAAAGAGTTCTAGCAACGTCTTGTTCATGTTCTGCATGTTGTAGTTCATCACAAAGTTCTTGTAAATTGGTGGTAGTGATTGGAGGACACAGTAAATCCCCAAAGCATTAGGAATCACTATGCCCAAGCTTTGAAGTTTGTTTGCGTGCCCAGACATCTTAAGCACATGCTCACTGACGGAGCTGCCCTCTTCCATCTTGCAGTTAAAGAACTTTTCAGAAGCCTCATAGCTCTCAATTGCCGCATGAGTCTCAAAGATCAATTTCAGATCACGGACAATATCATGTGGGTCTAAATTCTCAAACCTTTTCTGAAGCTCCTATTCTAAACCATACAAGATAGCACACTGAACTGTGGAGTACTGAGTCTTCCGAGTGAGGTAAACATTCTTTACTTCATCGGTAGCAGTAGCTGCAGGTGGGTCACCCAGCGGTGCATCCAGCACATAGGTCAAATTACCAGCTGTGAGGACAATCCTCAAATTGCGGAACCAATCCGCGAAGTTGCTTCCATTGTTTTTCAACTTTTCTTTCTCTAGGAACGCATTAAAATTGATGGTAGGGGCTGCCATTGATCTACAACATATTTGCAATAGTTTAGACTAAGTTTATGACAAATTGAGTTCAAATTAATAATAAAATTAACCTAGGTGAACTCCCACTCAAAACAACATCCCTCACATTGTTTTAGTGATCACACGAACCAAATCCACCACATCAACACCGATCATCACGAGAGTTGATATAGTTTCAATGGCGAACAATCGACATGTTCATCATATCTACTATATGATTCATGCTTTACCTTTCGGTGATCCGTGTTCCGAGATCATGTCTGTACATGCTAGGCTCGTCAAGATCAAACCTTAGTTTCCGCATGAGCAAATCTGGCTTGCTCACGTTGTATACACTTGCGGAATCTAACACACCCGATCATCACGTGGTGCTTCGAAACAACAAGCTTTAGCAACGGTGCTAACTAAGGGTGAACACTTTATGATTTGAAATTCATGTGCATGAGGGATCATCTTATAATGCTACCGTCGTCTACTAAGCAATACAAGATGCATAAAGGATTAACATCACATGCAATTCATAATATGTGATATGATATGGCCTTTCTTCTTTGTGCTTCCGATCTCCATCTTCAAGCACGAACATGATCTCCATCATCACCGACATTGCATCAAGGTCAATGACGATTCTCCATGGTTGTCGTCCACCGGCTTCAACTATTACAACTACTTTGAATAGACACGCGGGTCTTAACATAAATTAAAGACAACCATATGGCTCCAGCCGGTTGCCAACTTACAATAAGGAACATTGCATACATCAAATATAATCACAATCATGGCCATATCACATCACTGCACACCCCTGCAAAACAAAGTTAGACGCCTCTACTTTCTTTGCATGTTTTACGTGGTTTGGGGATTTCCATAAGTGTCGTTCTAACTTACGAACATGAACCACAACATTGATACTAGTATTGTTAAGCACCCGTTGTAAATTGGATCTTAACTATGCTAGGAGAAACAGGCACCCGCAAAGCCACTTATGCAATACAAGTTGCATGTCAAGCGTGGAGCAAGTCTCATGAACGATGTCATGTAAGGTTAGCCCGGGCCGCTTCATCCCAACATCCCGCAAGATGCAAAGTACACAAGAAGCAATCGACAATAAAAGCATCAACGCCCACAATGACCATTGTGTTCTACTCGTGCAACAGATCTACATATAGACACGGCTCTGATACCACTGTAGGGTTTTGTAGCATGGAAAACAAAAAATTTCTATCGCATACAAACAAACAAGCCAAGATCTATCTACTAGATTGTAGCAATGATTCGATGGAATAACTCACCCTCGAAGATTCCAAAGCGTTTAACGAGAGCGGATTCTCGTGGGTGATGTAGTCGTACTCTTCGCGATCTCAAGATCGCGTAGACGATCCTTCCGGCGCTGCGTTCCGGCAGCGCTCCCGCAGTCGGTCACACGTTCGGTACTCGACGAAGACCTTCCTCTCCCTTGTTCCAGCAGGCAGCGGAGGTTGTAGCACTCTCCCCGCGATTCCGGCAGCACAACGGCGTGGTACCGGAAGTAGAGGGGAGATCTCGCAGGGCTTCGCCTTAAGCCGGAGCGAGTATGGTGGAGTATGAGAGAGTCCTCGGTGTTCTAGGGTTTAGACACACCAAGGAGGGGGAAATCCGGCGGCTAGGGTTTAGCTAGGCGGCGGCTAGGGTTTGTCCTAGGGCCGGCGGCGGCTATGGAGGCGGCGGCGGCTTGGGGCTAGGGTTAGAGGTGTAGGAGTTGTGTGTCAAGGAGGGGAGCCCTGCCCCTCCTTATATAGGTGGAGGGGGCCGACCAAGGGGAGGGGAGTCCCTCCCCAAGTCGGCTTGGTGGTGCGCCGGCGGTGGGGAGGAGGGACTCCTCCCCAACTCGGTTTCCTCCTCCTTTCCCACTTCCCAAAAATAGCCGTTTGACTTTCAAACTAGCCGTTTGACTTTTCAAACTAGGATTTGAATAAACCCTCTAATTTGTTCAGCGATGACACTTAGTACATGATGCAATCATACCAACTTGATATAACACATTAATGTACCCTTCCCCTCCGGAGTGCCGGACATTCCGGAACCTTCTAGAACATTCCCGATGAAAACACCGGAACCATTCCCCAACTCCGAAACGGGACTTTCCTTATATGAATCTTATTCTCCGGACCATTCCGGATCTCCTCGTGATATCCCGGATCCCATCCGAGACTCCGAACAACGTTCGGTCTCTTTCTCATCATTCCATAACTACTCAAAAAACGTCGAATCCTTAAGTGTGTCTCCCTACGGTTCGTGAATTATGCGGACATGATCGAGACACTTCTCCGATCAATAACCAATAGAGGAATCTGGAAATTCATATGGCTCCCACATATTTCTACAATTACTTTGTGATCGAATGAACCACTTACATACGATACCAATTTCCCTTTGTCTCACGATAGTTTACTTATCCGAGGTTATGATCGTCGGTATCTCTGCATACCTAGTTCAACCTCGTTACTGATAAGTACTCTTTTCTCGTTCCCGTGATATGTGATCCCTTGTGAGCCAGTCACATGCTTGCAAGCTAATTGGATGACATTTCACCGAGAGGGCCCAGAGTATATCTATCCGTCATATGGATGGACAAATCCCACTCTTGATCCATGTGTCTCAACCAATACTTTCCGAACACTCAATGCCACCTTTATAGCCACCTAGTTACGGTGTGGTGTTTTATGTCAACAAAGCATCCATCCGGTAAAGGTGATATGCATGATCTCATGGTCGAAGGAATTAGGTTACTATGTATCAGAAAGCATATAGCAATTGAACTATTAAAATGACTTGATCTTTATGCTATGCTTATCTATAGGAGTATGTCCACCATATCATTCTCCTAATGACATGATCTTGTTGTTAATAACATCTCAATGTTCATGATAGGGAAACCATAATCATTTATTAACCAACAAGCTAGTGATGTATAGAGGCTATACTAGGGACTTCAATTTAAGTTTACAAATCACACAAGTATTAATGTTTCCTTGTTAATACTATTATAGCATGAATGTAAACATTTATCATAAACACAAAGATATAATAATAACTACATTTATTATTGCCTCTAGGGCATATCTCCAACAGTTATCCCCTTTCATCATCTGGTATCAGCAGCTTTTCGTTGCCACGAATTCCTCATCGATTTGGTCTTTTCCCCGTAAATTCAAATTTTTCACCAAAAATAGCCCCAATTCGTGTTTTGGATCGATCTGTGATTTCAGTGAGTTTTGGTAGGTTTTGATCCACGGATTACTTGCTAAACTTATTGATCTATGTTCCCCTGCGTTCCCATGGCCTAATTCCATTGTTTGCCCCTCCGATCTGAAGTTTTCCATCGAGTTTTTCCGTAGAAAATCGAGTTTTCGCATTCCCGAACTCGTTTCTGCGCCAGATCCGGTGAACCGGAGCTCCCGCCGTAATTTCCGGTCAAAATTCCGGTCAAAACGGACCTACCGCCGGAATTTCCGGCGAGATTTCCGGTCCGCCGACCTGGTTGCCAACAGATTTAGCTCCGCACGGTTTTAAGCATAACTTTTGTATTCGAACTCGGATTTTGGTGTTCTTTAGCTCGTTTCGAAGATGATAAGGAGCTCTACATCATCATCCACGTTGTTAATGCTATCTATTCCGTCCAAATTCCGTGAGCAAGGAGGAATCCAACAATAAAGGGTGAAGATCGTTGATAAAAGGTATGAACATTCCGCGACTTCTCCCCACTTGCATTCCTTTGGGAACCCCACTATCTTTGCGAGCAACAAACACCTATTGAGACTAGTTCCTCTTATGATTGCTTAGGATATGCACATTTGATACCTTGTAGATTCCGAGCAAACATTGTGAACGCTATCTCATATAGTTATCTTGTATAGTTGTTGGCACAAGGAAGAGGCAAGTAAAAAATAAAAAGAAAGAAACAAAAAAATATAGAAAAAAGAAAAAGCAAGAGAAAAAGGAAGAAATATACATGTGCCTCGTAGAATAGGAAGCGCAAGCTCGATGAACATCATATAGGTGGTACTTATTGTGCATATCTTGTAGCCCACCAATTTTGTGCAATCAAACTAGTGTCTCTCCTTGTACTTATGTTACACTAGCTTATAGTCTTTGCTAGGTAATCATTTGGTTCTTAGCTCACTTTCTCCGTCGCACAAGTCCCATTTATCCCACCGTGTGTGTTTCCTTGTACATATTTCCTATCTTGTGGATTGACTTGTTTCGCTTTGTGATCATTGTGGTTCTTTACTTTCCAATACAACATCTTGATTTTGGATTGGTTCTTGACATGCCACTTTCCATACCTATCCACCATAGGCCTTGTGTGTGTGTTTTTTTGGTTAGTAGTTGGTTTTGGTGTTCCGCGTGAACTTCACTTTGCTTGGTTTATTGCTCTCAAGTGTGGCCACTTGCACGATACTATCTTCCAAGGTAAAGTAAGGTTTGACGTTTCATCCCCAACACCCTCTACCACTTCCATATACAACACTTGGTCTTGTGAATCATGTCTAGGGACTCTGGAACCAAGGATGATATCTATGAAGAATCCATGATGAGCCACCATGACTATGACTCCACAAGTATAGAGGACATGACAGAGCATAACACCGAAAATGGCTCCGCATGCTTTGAGGACCCGGAGAACTTTTCACCTACGATGACTCCACATGCATGGAGGATATGGAGCACTACACCGACAATGGCTCCACATGCTTGGTTGATATGGAGTATTACAACAACAATTACTCCCCAAGCATGGACGACTTCGAGTGCGACATCGATGATGCCTCGCCGAGCATGGAGGACACGGAGAACTTCCTCGACTTTGATGGCTCCTCCATGAGCCATGACGAATTCCTCCACCGTGTGGAGATGGAAGCCTACTACACCAAGCAAGAGGAGGCGCATCATCAATATTCCATGACCTTCAAGACCAAGCGTGCCATACCAAAGGGCACAACCTACTTTGATGATCCACCTCCAAGGCCACAAGCGCCACCACTTCCAAGGCATCAAGTGCCACCACCTAGATGGCGTCAAGCTCCACCATCTCCAAGGTGCCAAGCTCGATCACCTCCAAGGCGCCAAGCTCCACCTCCTATCCAAAGAAGAGTGACGTCCAAACATTATATACAACAAGAGGCGCCAAGAAAAAAGAATCTTCATCGACAAACATCCTCTCATGAGCATCGCCACCATAAAGAGGATACAAGACATCGACAAAGGCATCTTCGCCACCAAGACGAAGAATTCGTGATGAGCACCAACCATAATGCTCAATCAATCTCAAGAAGGCACCACAAGCACAAGAAGAGTGCAAAGGCAAGTGATCATCGTCGCGAGTGTCATGTGGGTAACCAAGTGCGCCACCTACATCAACCATCGGCCAGGCACGCCAATGACCTCCGTCGACACCATCATAGGGCACCTTCAACTACTCGTGCCACCACCACAATGGCACCAAGAGAAAGCCTTCCTCCACGCCATCAAGCTTCAACGCCTACGCTTGAATTCCGCGACCTCGTGAACGAGGAAACTGAAGACCTCTACTTCGCCAAGTTGGCTGAATTCGGTAAGAGGATGTCTACACTCCAAGATGGAGGAAGCCAAGGCAACATATGTGATGAAGTCGATCCGAGCACCGCTCTCGACAACACCATGAGACTACTTCCACCACTACTAGATGGCAAAAAGATGGTCGAGCATGGGATTTTCCCTTCGACTATGGAGGTGAGCGATGATGCCCATCTTATGGCATCCAACCTTGAAGGCGACAAGGTCAAGAATGGTGAGCATGGGATTTTCCCTTCACCAAATGAGGCACATGGAGTTGAGTAAACCGAGCCTACTCCTATATGCTTGAGTGATGATGTGGTACCAATCCCATGTGAGTATGAGAGCCACTTAGCCCACTTGAGTGAGAACAAGAGTGATATGAGTGACTCAACCTTATGTGAGATTGAGTGCTTCCACTTTGAGGGCATGAGTGATACTCCTATTGAGTTGAGAGTGGTAGTTGATAGGTCAAGTGAGACCATTTCGATTTCTAACAACTTACCCTCTATCTCTAGTGTGTTCTCTTGTGTTGTGCTAGGTTCCATGGATGAAGATGCGCCAAGCCATGAAGCAATGATGCCTCCATTATAGAAGATATACATGGTGCACGAAGATGATGCTACTTCCATGGCTACATCAAGAAGACGAAGTCGTCCATAAGGAGGCCACTACTTCCACAACACCCACTTCATATGAGAGGTATGAACAAGGTAACAATAAGGGTGTTGATGATGCCATGATCCCACTAGTGGACATGATGAATTGTGAGGATATGCATGCTATGGATGATACTTGTGACATTACATGTGCTTCATTACTATTCCCATGTGATGCTTTGTCTTTGCATAATATTGATCATGTGGAATTGTTTGATTGTGATATCATTGCCATAAACATTCCATGCTATGCATCTTGTGTGTATCCTCCAATTGCTTCGGACATGCTCTTTCATGCTAGTCATTCAATTTCTCCCGTTGCTTATTTCACTTGTTTTTCTTGCAACAACATTGATCATATGCGTTATAATGAGATGCCCCCCATAGCTTTCTCAATTTTTGGAGATTTTGATGATTGCCATGATAAGCATGTTCCCCACTTGCATACTCACCATGCATCTATTTCATACTTGATTGACATTAATGGTGATGTGCACAAGAAGAGATACGTCATGATGGATGATGTGTATCTCTACCATGCACACACGTTCTTCCTTTTGTGTATGATGTGTGTAGGTACCCGCACTATCATGTCAACCTTAGTTGAGCACGAGTTGACAAAAAGAGCTCTTGAGAGCATCCCACAAGTGAGTTCAAGATCGAATCTAGCTCTGATACCTTTTGCATGCTTTGCATCTTTCATGTTGGAAAATTGCTCTTTCCTATGGTTTGATTGCAAGCATGTTGATGGTATTATCTCACCTTGTGACATTAATGTTTCTTTGCTATTGGATAATGATGCTTTGTGTGTTGCAACAAAAATGTTGAACATTTTCTCTTTCCGATGTTTTATGTGCATCCATAATGCCATTAAGAGCATGTATTGTCATGAGAGTGTCCAAGTATCTCGGCTAGTTGTTGCAACAAACATAAAGGACCACTTTCCCTTTCATATGGTTTTTTGCAAAAAAGTTGTTTTTGCTTCCGCTTGGGATACTCATATTCCCATGATATTTGCTTTCGATGATTTGTGTGTGCCATTCAACATGTCGAACAATTTCTCTTTCCAATGGTTTGTACACATAATGATGTTGTTTTGGATATTCTTCCTTTTGTATTTTTGCCAAATTCTCCTAGCTTTGCATCAAAGATGTTGATCAAATTTCTATTCGATTGCTTTGAGTGCCACAATAGGATGTTATATGGAGTTTTTGAGTTCCCACATTTGGATGATTTTTCAAAGATTTCCATGCACTTTGACCTTGCATATGCATCCCGTTTGCTATACTTGTGTTTTGCTAATAGTGTTGTGAACAAGAATGGACATGCCACAAATGACATGCTCCTCTATCACACACAAACATATGTTGCTTGGTCTTTGTTGTATGAAGGTACAAATGCATACACGTTAACCTCTACCAACCATGTGTTGACAAGAAGAACCGAAGAGAGTTACATATGGCTACCCTTCGTCGAGCTATGTCTACAAGCTAAGGTGACTTCCTTCTAATTGAGGACTCATGCAATAATCTTCATGAATTGGCTACGCTTTGAGTGTTGCTTTCCTTTTGTTGTGAGCTTTGTAGGCTTCAAGGAAGGTGAAGGAACATTGAAGTATTGTCAAGTCAATATTTCCGAGGATGACTATATGGTGAACCCCATGATCAAGAAGGTCTCTCGACCTCTTCTACTTTGTGATGAGCATGTAGAGTCGAGGACGACTCTTTTTGAAGGGGGGGGCTGATGTAGCCCAACCTAAAGTCGTTGCCCCATCAAGGTCTCCAACTTATGCCAAGTTGTCATGGACTCCAAAGGTGAATCCTATCCTCTTTGAGATCCCACTGCCTACCCTATTGAATCGTATACTACTTCATTCTCCATCCTATGACCATGATAGGTTCACACCGACGAGTACAGAGACGAGGGAGGAAGCCCGAGGACTCGCGCCTGACAAGACGGAGGCTTGGAAGAGGAGACGGAAGAAGCTCCAGCTGGAACCGGCGATAGGACCGGCGAACCGGAGCCACCGCCGGAATCTCCGGCGACAGACCCGGCGAACCGAGCTCATCGCCAGAATCCCCGGCGCCAGGACCGGTCGACCAGAACCATGGCCGGAAATGCTTACAGAGAGTCCTTTCGGCACGTGACCGGAATATCCGACGATGACCGGAAATCTCGGCGCCAGATCCGGCACCGCCGGACTTACCGCCGGAACTTCCCATCTGCGCGTGGATCTGGGTTTGATGCCCTGGAATATTCCCTTTACTTACCCCTTTGCCTAGTTTATTCCCAAACTACCCCCTTGTTTAGTGGCTGGCCTATAAATAGATCCCCCACCCCTCATGTACCCCTTAGGCATAAATGATAGACTGAAGACAACCCCCTTGTGTGGAATCTCTAGTTTGCCTCATCCCCTTACAAGGGGACCGACTATCGTCACCAACCTCGATTGGACTTTGCATCACGCATCCATTGTTGAACAAGGCCTTGGAGTTCGTTGTCTCATCTCCAAGTTGTCAAGACCCTCCCCAAGGTGTTCTTCCCTCTCCGATGTGGATTTGAGGGAGCACGTTGACCGATCTTTCCTTGCGAGGATTCTATCGGACCGGTGGCCGCCGTTCGGGAGCAATCGGCCTTGTATTATGTGAGTTTTGCGTGTGTTCATCGTGTTCTTCGCGAGGTGTGTGTTCGCTTCCGCTACCTTCTCCCTTTCCCCTCGCTTTCCCATTGATTTGACCACGAGATCCGTGAAGATCAGGCCACCCAAGAGGTTAACCCCTTTCATCATAGATCCTGCCGATAACATTTCGGAGCTTCACCATCCAGCTGCATTCGGTGTTCGACTTCAGCACGATCGTCCTTGACACATTGCCGAGGAAAGGCCTGAAGCCATCAGGGATTGGCAGCAGGTATAACCCAGGTGCCAAGATCACCTTGGTAAAATGGGTTTGACCTACCTAGTCGTGGAAGTGGCCTATCATGAGAGGCTTGCCTCTCGGCCTCTTGCCGCCGCTGCCCTCACCACCATCGTTCCCCCTCTTGCAGGCACTACCCTCAGCAGCATTCCTGGAGTATGCTCCTCCATTGGTGGGGAGAGCACCTCCGATCAACGTCTTCGAGCACTACAACAACAATTATCACATGTGATCGGACATGAACAATCAACATAATACATGTGATCAGACATGTACAATCAACATAACAAATGTGATTAGACATGAACAATCATCATAACACATGTGATCAGACATGAACAATCAACATAACACATGACCTCATATCACTACAAGAAATGTTTCCTTCCGCAACTACTTGGCATGTCAGTCGTCGTAGAAGGCGCATCTTCCGCGACGAATTTTTTGGCTTGGCCATGGTCGATGTAAAACTTTTTTTCGGTTTCGCGCCCCTCTACTATGTCGAAACCGCTAAAAACATGGACGAAACTCGATGGGCGCATGGCAGAAGCGAGATTTCCGGTTCCTCGGGCGATGTTGACTCGCCGAAGTATTTAAAGGCGTGTGGTTCTCGAACATTAGTGAATCTAGCGGACAGTACTTTTCGGTCGCGCCTCCCTAATTTGAGCTCGATAAAGTTGTTCGATGCCTCTTCCGTTTAGTCAGGTTGTTGGGTCCCACATGTCTTCCTCACATTAGAGGAATCGTGTGTATGATGGAATTTTTTTCCTTCCCTGCTTTGAACTTGATAGTGTTTCTCGATGCATCTGCCGTTTAATCAGGCTGCTGGGTCTCACTTGCCATCCTCACACTAGAAGAAACGTGTGGATGAAGGATTTTTTCCTTGGATCGTGCCTCCCTGATTTGAACTCGATAACGTTGCTCGATCTATCTATCGTTAATTACGTTGCTGGGTTCCACATGTGAGCCTCACATTATAAGAATAGTGTGTATGATGGAATTTTTTTCCTTCGCTCCCGCTACCCTCTTCCGAACTTGATAGCGCTTCTAGATGCATCTACCGTTTAATCACACAGCTGGTCCTCACATGTCATCCTCACATTAGAAGAAACGTGTGTATGATGAATTTTTTCTTGGCTCGTGCCTCTCTGATTTGAAATCGATAACGTTTCTTGATCTATTTGTCGTTAATTACTCTGCTAGGTCCCACATGTCAGCCTATCATTATAAGAATCGTGTGTATGATGAATTTTTTTCCTTAGCTCCCGCTATCCAGTTCCGGACTTGATAGCGCTGCTAGATGCATCTACCATTTAACCACACAGCTGGACCCCACATGCCAGCCTCTCATAATCATGTGTATGATGGAAATTTTTTCTCCGCTCACGCTACCCTATTCCTAACTTGATAGCACTGCCATATGCATCTACCGTTTAATCACACAGCTGGGCCCAACATGTCATCCTCTTATTAGAAGAAACATATGTATGATGGAATTTTTTCCCTCGGTCGTGCCTCCGTGTTAACTTGATAGCGTTGCTCGCTGCATCCGCTGTTTATTTAGGCTTGTGGGTCTCATATGTTAGCCTCACATTAAAAGAATCGTGTGTATATGATTGAATTTTTTTTGCTCTAGCGCTATCCTGTTCCTAACTAGATAGCATTGCTCGACGAATCTGCCGTTTGGTCACGCAGCTGGGTCACATATGTCAGCATCTCATTAGAAGAATATGTGCATGTTGGACTTTTTTTCTCGCTCGCGCCTTTGTGTTTCGAACTTGGCAACGTTGCTCGATGCATCAGCCGTTTATATAGGCTGCAGGGTCCCACATGTCAGCATCTCATTAAAATAAATGTGTGTATGTTAGACTTTTTTCTCGCTCGCGCCTCTGTATTTCGAACTTGGTAACATTGCTCGTTGTATCAGCCGTTTATACAGGATATGGGTCCCCGTGTCAGCCTCTCATTAGAAATAAACGTGTGCATGCTGGAGTTTATTCACGCTTGCTCCTCCCTGTTTTGAGCTTGGCAACATAGCTCGATGCATCAGCCGTTTATACAGTCTAGTGGTTCCCCCATGTCAGCCTCTCATTAGAAGAAATATGTGCATGCTGGACTTTTTTCTCGCTCGTGCCTTCCTTTTTCGAACTTGGTAATGTTGCTCTATGCCTCCTCTGTATTAGGTCTCTCCGATGGTTCCCACATGCCAGCCTCCTCTGTAGAGGACACGTGTGTATGCTGAACATTTTTTCAGTCTCCCCCTGGTTTGAGCTTGGTAACATTGTTGGGTTCCAGACGTCAGCCTTCTCTGTACAAAAAATGTGTATGCTGCAAAAAATGTATAAGTACAATAGAGATTATATATATTGATAAACCTAGGATTCAAATCGAACTCTGTTAATCTATACATTGTTGTTGGGTCGCATATGTCAGCGTTAGTATATAATAACAGAAATTGTCACGACCACTATTTTGACCTTGGTATATTGTTGGGTCCCATATGTCAGCGTTCTCTGTATTGGAAATGTGTCTATAATGGGTCCCACATGTCAACCTCTATTTGAAAGAAACATGTGTATAGTTGGAATATTTTCTTGGGTCGAGTCCGTGCTAGATGCAGTAGCAGTTTATCATGCTTCAGATGTTAGCCTTAGAGAACAAAAAATGTTAATCTATACTTCATTGTTGGGTCCCACATGTCAGCCTTAGTATATAATAATAGAAATTTCAACGACCACTATTTTGACCTTGGTACGATGCTGGATGCCACATGTCAGTATTTGCTATGCAGGAAACGTGTGTATGATATGTCCCACGTGTCAGCCTCTATTTGAAAGAAACATGGTATGTATGTTGGACTATTTTTTCGGGTCGAGTCCATCGTTCTAACCTTGGCAAATTGCTAGATGCAGCAACAGTTTATCTGGATCCCAGATGTCAGCCTCAAAGTACAAAAAAACTGACTCTTTAATAACACAAATTGCCTTGGATTTGAACTCGACACCTCAGCAGCGGTCAACTGTGTGCTTGCCACTTCGAAAGAAACTGTTAATACAATAGAATCGTTCAACGGTACTGCTTTTACTTACAAATTTGTCTCCTTAAAAAGACTTGTTTTGATCATGTTTATCTTCCATTAATTAATAAGGTGGCGCTCCTGGAAGCTAAACTAAAAACTGCTACATAATGAAATAGTTTTTACACAAAAATGTCACATAATGAAGTAGTTTCTTACAAACATGGGTAGGCATAGTTTTTTTAAAAAAATTGAGAGGTGGGGGGCAATGCCCAAAAGGACGAATTAAAATGGGTTTGGCTATTCTACATGGGCCGAATTAAAATGTTCACAACTATGCTCCATGGGTTCCTTGCTAAATTTCTCTGGGATGTGGTCAGCAGTCCCTTGACCCCGAAAAGGATGAATTGAAATATTCTAAGCTAAAGAGGGACCGAATGGGCTTAGATTTCTTCTCCTGGTATATAAAAATTGCATTGTATTATGGCTCGATCGGATTCAAAGAAAATACCTCAGCGAGGGAGGGGGAAAGAACAATAATTCTTTTTGGCAGATATTGATGTAAAATTCAGCAGTACAGAATAAGATAGAAAAATTATCGATAGATTCATATTCATCAGCACTTGACCAATTTAGCAACATTTCAAAGTGAACGATTCAGCAATAGAGACACAAAACATAAAATAGCAGTACATAGAGAATCAGTTCTTGTTTCATCTCTAAAAATCTTATCACGCAACCAGTTTTCCCTTTTCTCGAACCACACTAGATCACTGGAGCATGCAAAACTGACGATCAAGTCTGCTTTGATTATGGTCTACTCACATCAATGCATGTGACACACGTATGCAACCCAAAATGCCCAAGTTTCATCTAGATTGTGACAAGGCCATGTTTCAAATACAACCCAAAATACCCAAGTTCCATCTAGATTGTGACAAGGCCATGTTTCAAAAGAAAAGCAAGACTTTCGACTACCCTTAATTTAAATAAGTACTAATACATAAGTATTAGCTCCACAAAATTCTTTAATAATAGAAACGACAGAATATTTGAGAGATTCAGTAGCTTTCCTGCTTAAAATTTAATAGCAGTACTGAGAGAATAAGTTCTTGTTCCATCTCAAAAAACCTTGGGGCACGATTAGTTTGCCCTGTTCTCCGAACATACTTGATCATTGGAGTAAGCAAAATTGACGATCAAGTCTGCTTCTGTGCGAATACCACCTCAGTTTGTCAATGCATATGTGACCCCCCATATACAACCCAAAATGTCCAAGACTCATCTAGATAATTGTGACAATGCTAGGTTTCAAAAGAAAAGCAAGACAATCTGTTGCACTTGATCTAAACAGGTAACAATACATCACTATTAGTTTAATAAAATAGTTTGATAATAGCAACGATATAACAAAGGCAAAGCAAGACCATCTCCTGCCCTTGACCTAAACAAGTACTAGCAGTATATAGTACAAAATACTCCGAAGTACAAGAACTAGTACTATACTAGTATTACTTCATGGCTAGCCTCACTTTCTTCATGGCTAGACTCACTTTCTTCCAATTCTTTGTCAATTGGGGATTCTCCCCTGCGATTGATGCATATTGAGTAATGCACGCCCTGAGTAATATAAGATGTTTCATGGTACAACAGCAGGGAAAGATTTATCTTCTGCATGATGGCCACCCTGTTCCCAAGCGTGGAGGAACTGCAGATTGTATCCTGAAATCCCAGCTCTATTGATGGGGTATAGGAAGTGAGGTTCGTATTGTACAAGACTGACGAGCACGCGTCCTGCCTGACGGACACGACGGATACGACGATGCCGCCCAACTCGCATATGTCAAATAGCGCAGCAAACACCGTACCATCATCCCCTCGTCTGATCTTCTCTACTCTTGATGAGCGCGGTGCCAACAGCGGCTGAGAGACTAAATTGCAGCATGCGAAATATTATAAGAAAAAATGATAAAGTAAATATGAGTAACCTGACTATGATAAAACATATTTAGTACTCCCTCCATTTTATAATATAAGATGATTTAGCTTTTGTGAAGTGTATCTAGACCCCTATATAGTATATGGGTTCACTCCGAACTACACATTAAAAAGAGTCTAGATACACTCGTTTGATAAAAGATAAAACATCTTAGGGCCTTTTTAATTCAAAGGATTTCTAAAGGAATTATATATCCATAGGAATTTATCCTATAGAGTGTGTTTGTTTTAAAGGAATGAATCCTACAAAATTCCTATACATTGCTTTCCTATACTACAATCCTATAGGATTTTTAAGAAGAGGTGAGACCTCTTGGAAAAATTCCTATATCTCTATGACAACTATACCATGTACTTAAACCCTACAAATTTAGTGTGTTTTCCTGCAGTGCAATCAAACAACTAATTTTACTGATCCCTACAATTTTTATTCCTATAGGATTTCAAGTGTCATGCCATTCTATTCCCGCATTTTTCCTATTCATGTGTTCCACAAATCCTTTGAATATATTTTGAAATGGAGGGAGTACCTACGGAGTACATGTGCAAGACCATTGTTTCAAAGGAAAAGATACTTGATCTAAGCAAGTAGTGCTAGCTCCCAGTATAGAGAAATGTTTGAAAGGAAATGCTAGATCATCTCCATCGATTTGATCCAAACAAGTACTATCAGTACATATTGCAAAATACAATAGCATAAGCAGAACTAGAAACAATATATTCCCAAGTACAAGAACTAGTACAATAGTGCTGTACTGTACTACTTTGCAGCAAAAATCCATATTTCCGACACACTAAAACCCCACGACTAGAATCAACATCAATATTTAATCCCAAATTTGAATGACAGATCATCATCAGAATCAAGACGGTTATATTTGTCATCTACCACCTTGTGGATGTAGAATGAGTAATCCAGGATGAACCTATCATGTTTATTAATCAGAAAATTCCAATAATCATTAGTCATCCTGACGGCGATGCGCTTCTCTTCGGTTCGAAAAACAGGCTATCTTCGGCGAACTCCTCCATGTACCTTTCCATCACTAAAGGTTTATATAAGTGTAACTCCACCATGTACCGCGGAAACTTGCACGCCGCCGACCTGTTGCACTGGACAGATACAGCGAGGCCATAGTGGAGCATGTAAAATCACTCGGCGAACACTATACCATCGTGCCCGAATACGACGGTCTCTACTCTCCATGAGCCAGGTGCCAGCAAAGGATGAGAGATGTACCTGTGTTCCACGCCGTAGTGGAAACTGTGCACTTCCATCGAGTGGGCATTTTCGAGGTGGGCGAGGAGTGTTGTGGGCGGGGTGGAAAACTCGCAGCCAGGCTCAGGGAAGTTGCACGGGCCATGCGGGGAAGCCATGTTGTGTTTGAGGAAGTCGTGAAAGGAGACCAATGTCCCGCACCCACCGTTGGGGCATCTACTACCTTTTCCGCTAGCGACTTGGCAGCTCAACTCCTTGGAGCATGCGGACAGCCAAACGGCGCTGGTAGTGTTCATACGCACAGCGATTTCTCCGAAGGTGTCCTCGCCGAACTTGCTCCAGCCACCGTACCAAATGTTGTGCATTGAATCTTCCATTGAGTCCGGATGGACTAGGGGCGAGGGAGGATTCCAATATTATTATTGGAGTTTCTTGGAGGAGAGTGATGGTGGTCTGCGAGAACCGATGCAGCGGGCGAGAAATGGCTAGGAAAATTTGCCAAGTGCGCGCTCGAGAGGATTCAAAATTCGCCTAGCCAGCGTTGTCCAAACGGGGATCGATGGAGATGGAGAAGATGGGAGGCTCTTTGAATGAGGGGTGTTTGTGTGTTGCATCATCGGTCTTGTGCAGTGCACAACTGTATCGAGGACATCGGCTGGAGTTATAGCTAGACTAGCAAGCGGTCATGTCCTGGCTCAGTATTGTATTGTCTCATCACATAGACTAGCTATAAATAATACCATAAATAAGGTTTATTGTGTTTTAGGAAAGGACGTGAACCCACATTTCTCGAGTAAATTTCATTTAGTGCCACACCTGGGGCCAGGGTAACAAGTTATTATCACTTCTGCAATTTTTTGCGGATATGTACCGCATTTTGGATAAGCTGTTACAAATAGGTAAATGTTATTTGGCTAATCATGTTTTAATAGCTAAACTAACATGATGGGCCCACAATTAAGCATTGATATGGAACTAGGGACGACCTATCATCCCTCTCATATTTTTTCCCTCCTTCCTCTCTCTTCTCTCATATCCTTCTTCTGGAGCAACTTCTCTCTTTATTATTTATTGTTCCTTTTGCCCCCCATTTTTGCCCAATCTGGTAGAAAATCTAGAGAAGAAAATATAACCAGCAAATTTAGTAAACAAAATAGATGTAGGCAAAGTAGCTAACATAGGATATATAGTACATTACTTAATAAGGTTCGATAATTAGGCTGCTCAGTAGCAGCAGACTAGTTCAACACAGATAATACAAAAAAGCTGATTTACAGCAACAACAGCACACAAGATCAGTGACACCTCCTGGCCTTGGCCTCCTCACTCTAGCGCTTCTTCTAATTCTTGCTTCCCATTACCTTGGCCTTTTTATCCTTGGTCTTGATCGGGGGCATGCGACCCTCCTCGATGGCCACCTTCTGGAGGTTGCAGAGGTGAAAGCCGAGCGCCTTGTGCTTGGCTCTGAAGGCGTCAACGTTCACGATGTGGCCGCAGGTGGTCACTTTCTTGGCATGCTTCATGAGGTAGTTGAATTCAGTGGGGTGGAGTCTCCTCTCGCAGAAGGGGCACATGTAGACGTCGCCGCCGAAGTAGTGGTCGTACTGGCTAGACTATCCACCTGTTGAAAAAAATAGTAGTGTGCAATAAGGACATGATTGAGATCCCATGATTATTGCGATTGATTATTTGCATAAATTAACCAATTGAGATCCCATGATTATTTGCATAAATTAAGCGAGTGGGTTAAATTCCCCAATCCACAAATCTCAAATAAAATCTAATACTAATCCCAACTATAGATCGGTGCTAGTACCAACTAGGAAATCCTTTAACTACAACTTGGAGGACAAATAAAATACGATTGAAATACGAACATGGGGATTCATCGAAACACGAGAGCATTACCTTATGTAAAAAGATCTAGCATCCAACGGTTTAAATGCGAACAGCCAAACCCTAATAACATATGATCTAACATCCAATGATGGGAATGGGGGAGAACAAGGGAAGTGGAGAACACCCTAGTTACCTACAACCATAGGTCGATGATGCTGGGGTCGTAGGGGTTCTCTAGGCATATGTACTCCTGCTCCTCGTACGGGTCCCAATCGAGAGGGATCTTACCGCGACCGGTAGGGGCCTCCTGGCCGGCAGCTACAATGTTAACGGGGACGGGGGCTAGGACGGGGATGACGGCTAACTGGGATGTCTCGACGGGGGCCTGGACGAGGAATATGAACTCCTCGCCGATGGCCTTGGAGGCGACGATGGCCAATGCGCCATTCTTATCCATCGCCAGTGCGGTTGGGGTTTTCCTGAGGGTTTGCAGAAGGTGATGGGACAGTGAGACGGTTGTGTGAGAGAGTTAGAGTGGGGAGGCAGAGAGGAAGAGTGCATCTATAATAAAGGTGAAGGAAAGGGACATTTCGTTGCACCACCGTGCACCGCGTAACCATATACGCTACTGCACCGTGCATGGACACACGCTTCCGCTAATAACGCCCCGTGCACCACGACATGCGTACCGTTCTCACATTTTTTTCCTTGTGTATAAAACCCTGGCGAGTTAGGTGTAGTTAGATATACCCTCGAGAGTAACACTGAAAATTTGGTTATACTCAGTTTTATCCTCGAGTACTAACACTACCGCGTACAATATACTCAGTTTTATAATCTGGTGGCTGAGTCATGCTCTTCCTAGTAGTAACCAGTAAGTTGCATATGCCTTGCACGTGAGACATGCATAATATATAGAAGTATGACATATCATCAATATATTTAATTATAATAGGTAAGCCTCAAGACATTTATAAAACTAAGCCATATCTATAAAGTGTGGGTATATATTTGGTTATTTGCACATCTATAAATCGTGGTCGTTCTGGTTGAAACCCAATAATGTCTATATACGTGGTAGGATAATATTGCGAAGCTATTTTTTCCAAACCTCGTCAAATCCCATGGTTAACGTTTTCATGGCACATAGCGCACACGACATGATAGGGCGTGTCATGCGTAAATCTTTTATTTTGTTTTTTTATTTTTCTATTTTCATATGATCATTTTCAAAAGGTGTTCAAAATTACCAAGATGAAAATCTTAGCAAGAAGTCAAATCAGTCGTCAAAACTCTCGGTGGTTTCTGATATATTAATTGACCGCCCGATGGGTACCTCCAAACGCTTTTTCAAAAAACTGACTAAGCATGCTACGATTTACTAGCAGTAGTCAAATTTGACCTAATTTCGATAAATCGGCATAAAGTCATTCAAGTGGGCGGATTTAGCTAGAAAGTTTGAGAACTCATAAAATATGGGAAATCATAAGTACAATATGTATATGTCTAAAAAAATTGGCTTGTTCTATTAAGATCCATGTTCTTCGAATTTTCTTTATGGGAAAGAACAATATCATCATCACTCGGAAAATTGAGAATATTCTTTCGTCATAGTTGGAAACTCACGCTGACGGTATTTTTTAATACAATAAGATGCACCCATCAACTTCCGAAAAGACATTTAATTCAAGAGCAATCTATCGCGCTTACTGGTATATCAAGTTTGACCTAATTTCATTAAATTGTCAAGATGCAAAATATTAGCAAGAAGTTGAATCTATCTTCAAAACTCTCGGAGGTTTGATATATTAATTATGCCCCCTATGGGTACCTCCAAAAGATTTTTTTTGCAAACTCTCAATGCAACCCACAATTTACTTGTAGTTTCAAATTTGACCTACTTTTAATAAACCGACATAAGTTCATTCAAGTGTGGGCTCAGATAGATAGGAAGTTTGAAAAATCATAAAACATGGAAATCGTAAGTACAACATGTTGGTACAATATATATGTATGTAAACTTGGCTTCTGGCATCTAGATCCAATATTCTTTAAACTTTTTTTTATGGAAAATAAGTATGTTCCCATCACTCAAAAAATTGAGAATTGAATGTTCTTTCCTCATAGTTTAAAACTCACACCGATCACATTGTTTACTATAATAAGATGCACCAATTTATTTCTGAAAATACATTTAATTCAAGATAAATCTATCGCGCTTACTTGTGTAGCTCAAGTTTGACAAATTTTGTTAAATTTTCAAGATGAAAATTTTAGCAATAATTTTGACCTGTCATCTAAAATCTCGATTGTTTCTGATATATTAGTTGTGACTCCCTGGTGGGTACCTCCAAAAGTTTTTTCATAAACTTTCAAAACAACCTACAATTTACTTGTAGTTCAAAATTTTCACCTAATTTTGGTAAAAAGACATAAAGCCATTCAAGTGGACAGAGTTAGCTAAGACAAAGTTTGAAAACTCCTAAAACATGGGAATTAATTATAAGTACAATATGTCGGTCCACTATATATGTCTGAACGCTTGGCTTGTGGTATTCAGATCCATATTCTTCAGACTTTCTTTTCAAAAATGAACAATCTCGATCGTCATCACTCAAAAAAAATTAGAATGCTATTTTCTGATAGTTGGAAACTCACACCGACGACATTGTTTACTACAAGAATATGCACCCATCTACCGCTCTAAAATTACATTTATTTCGAGAGCAATCTATCGCGCTTACTTGTAGCTCAAGTTTGACCTAATTTCGTTAAATTGTCAAGATGGATAATCTTAGCAAGAAGTTGAACCTGTTGTCAAAACTCTCGGTGATTTCTCATATATTATTTGACCCCCCAATGGGTACCTCAAAAAGATTTTTTAAAAAACTTTCAAAGGAAACAAAAATTTACTTGTTGTTCAAATTTGACCTATTTTTGATAAATCAGCATAAAGTCATTCTAGTGGGCAGATGTAACATCCCAAAATGTTAATCAAGATTATCAAGTTCTAAGTACCCAAGTTTAGGGTTAACAAAAACTTTTATATTAAACCTAATGTGAGTGAATGTGTGAAATGCATTAGTGTATGAATGAGTGCAATTGCCATGTTTGATTGCTACAAATCAAATATAAGAAATATAAGAAAATGGCCATTTTGGCCAAACTTGTTCACTAGACTACTTTGGGTGTTTCTTGTAAAAGATTTCTATTAGAAACTTTCTCAATTATTTTTACCCCTTGCTAGAGCAAGTAAAAGTGAACCCAAGCCCACTTTACAAACCAACAAAAACAAATTCCAAATCTATTTAAAGGACAATTCAAAATTAAATCAAGTGTATGCATTAAGATCACCACTTTTAAAAAACCACTCAAATCAATTCACCTTGGGAAACCCAAGCAACCTTAGACACTCAAGCCTGGGACAAATACACTCACCAAAATTTAGACAAAAATTCAAATTTAAATTCCATTCGACCATTTGGTCGAACACCTGGCAGACATAGATAATCCTTGCCTTACTGTGGTGAGAAGTAATTGATCAAGCCTTTGTCCCCATTTCACTGCCTAGTCACCCCCAGCACCTAGCAACACAGCCTACCAGCACCCCCTCTGCCGGTTGCGCCAGTGTCGTGCCGCCCGACGCTCACTCACCGGTCGAGCATGGACAACTCGTAGCAGCCAGCCCCGCGCCCGTCCATGATGTCTAGAAGACAGGCCACTGTCCATCGCCACTTCATGTCTACCCCTCAATCGCAGCCCAGTCGTGGACCACCTGAGAAACGCCACGCCCAGTTCTCTGCCACCATGCTAAGAGCGCGCAGAGCGCTGCAGCCGACACACACGCACACGCCGCGCCTCGCCCTCATCGCGCGTGCCTGCATTCGCCGTGACCCTAGCTACCCCCTAGACATGCCCGTTCGCCACCATGCTACCAGTAGCCCTTGTACGCTGTCTCAAACGCTGCCGGTTCCATGCAGAGCGCCGACCAGTTCCGACCATCCTAGACCGCCCCATGCTGAGCCATTAACCGGGCGATGACCGCCAGGAAACACTGCACCGTCCTACGCCCTTAGCCATGCCGTTAGCCCCCTGTATCATCGTCACCGATGAGCCCACGCCACCCCGCTCGGTCCCCATCACCTGTGTATAAATAGAGGCCACCCCTGCCTCTATTCTTCACACCATCTCACTCTCCACTCATCAAAGAACATCCCACACCTCTTCGCGGAGCAAGGCGAGCACCAGCTACCGGAATTTCATCGGAGTTCTCCGCTGCAGAGGAGAAGAGGAGCCATTGATTGCGACCGCCCCAGGAGCCGCCGCGACCACCATTCGAACTGCCTTTGTCTCCAACGTTGTTCGCCCCATTGTCGGCCCTAGCTGGAGCCCAGGTGTGCCACCGCGTACCCCCACCATCGTCGTTAGGGTTCGGTCTTGCCGGAGCTATCCGACGTAGATGACGAGCGTCGGCCATAGATCTTGGTCTAATCGCACGACTTAGATTGAAACGTACTATTTCGGATTAAATGAGCCACTAACTAGCGGGAGCCCCCCCATCAGCAGTCCGCTGCGCGCGCAGTGTAGCTGGGCCGGCCCATTCCCTTTCCCACGCAGAGCCGTTGATTCAAATAATGTTTTTCCATTTTAGTTGAAACTATATTCTGTCAGTAGATTCAAAAATCAATTAAAAGAGATTTACTTAACCAAATTGCTTGATTACGATTTCTTTAGAAAGGTTTTCAAATTATCTATCCAAGAGCATTGGATTCAAACCATTTGAAATTATAGATCACCTATAGTAAAAATAACAAGACAAAGACTTTTCCACATTCAAACATTTTTCAAAAATCAACCGTAAATGCTTTTGAGTTGATTCCAACTCTCAAAAATCACATTTGACAAGACCTATCTGAATATGTAAAAATATTTAGGTTTACATGCAGTGATCTTGGACTAGTACTAAAAGAATGCTCTATAGGCATTTCCATTCACTTTAATTGTATAAAATAGTAGTTTTAACTTTATAAAATATGACCACCACTTTAAATCATGTTGCCAAGTATTAGAATATATGGTGATGACATGTGTCAACATGATCCCATATTTTAATTGGAGAATATTAAATCTTAAGTACTTTCAATAAGTAGAAATTACTTTTCCAAAATAAGAAAGATAAGCCTAGGTCTTTATTTCATGTGATGATTGTGATGATGCTAGATCATCTAGTGTGAACCTTTGTGCGCCAAATAGAGGTAGTTAAGTATTGTTTGGTGATTATGTACCTCTTATTCATTTATAGACGCTAGTACCGACCAAGGCTACGAGGAAGAGGAGTACTACGATGAAGAAGAAGAGAACTTCAACCACCGCACTACTCAAGGCAAGCCTAACACTACAAGTTAACTATGCAAGCTAACACTTGAAAGTTTCTTAACTATGCAAGCCATCACAAATTGCAAGATAACCTATGCAAGTTGCTTTAGGCATGCTTTGGTTATGCAACTTTGATTATACCAATCCCAAGTTTTACTTGCAAGCTTTATTCTTTTATTTTCACCAAAGTTATTTACTTTTAGTTAGTGCTTTGTGAGTATTAGAAAAATAGTATAGATAGCATAAAGAGTATAAAACTAGGCCTAAGTAGTTATACTTAGATGCCACCAAGAGTATAAAACTAGAGTTGGATAGTTACACCTGATTATCACCCCTCATTAGTGAATACCCTCAACTTTAGTGGCTAGTGCTAAGCATAAAAGTTGATCACTTTAGATGGGAATACTTGGTAAAAATGATTATGAAAACCTTAGAATGAGGATTCATTCTATTGAAATGTTTTGACATGTGTTATGGACATAAGATGATTTGATGATGAAAATATTGAGGCATGAGCCTTGACCCTTTATAAAAACTGATGGTTGGGTTCAGATGCGATACCATTCCAATTTTAATGTACAACCACAATACCTGAATTGGGTAGGGCTTGACTGGAAGTTTATATGTCTTAGTATGGGTTCCCTTGCGGAAGAGGTTGAGCTAAGGCTACCTTGTGATGACTGTCCACCTATGCAGTACCCAAGATGACAGATGGTCATGGTTGGGAGGCCAAACTCATAGGGGAGGTGCCTATACTAGGGTGTGTAATTGAAAGGTTAGGATTGATTTTCCGCATACTAAGTATGATGATTCAGGGTTGTCCCTGACGGATGTATCGAATGTTGTGGTGAAAGTGTACCATCTTTGTAGAGTGTCAAACTATTCAAATAGCCGCATCCTCGCTCATGGACAGTTGGAGTGGCCATACTGTTCCATCGTCAGATATTTTCAAAATGACTTGTAAAATGAACTATGACTTTGACTGGACCACAACAGGGTTGTGAACATGAAAACTAAGTTCCCACTTAGGTGTTGTAGAACATTAAACTAGTTTTATTTTCTTTTGAACTCAGTATGAAATAAACCTGCCTTTTTGTAAATAAACCTAGAGCTTACGAATCCTACTCAAACTACTTTACTTGTTAGTGATAGTTTGTGAGTACTTAAAGAGTACTCATGGCTTTGTCCCTGGCTATTCCCATGGCCAGACTATGAGGAGGACTACTAGGATGATGGACATCAGGAGATCTGTGACAACTAGGATCATCTCCCATCGTCAGTATTGCCTGTGACCCTAAAGATGAAGCCCCGCTACGTTTAATTTCCGATGCGTTGATTGTATTAAGACTGGGTCATGAGATATTTTATTTGTAAGACCTTTATTATGGTTCATAATGGATGATGTACCGTGGTAACAATTCTGTTATGTCTCGCAAAAATGGTAATTCTGGGATTGCGAGGTATGGCATAACAGGCATCTGGGATTAAAAATCCAGGTGTTGATAGCAGAGTTAGCTAGGGAGTTTGAAAAATCATAAAAAATGGAAATCTCAATTAAGTACAATATGTTGGTTCACTTAATATGTCTGGAAGCTTGGCTTGTGGCATTCAGATCTATATTCTTTAGACTTTCTTCTTGGAAAAGAACAATCTCGTCATCTCTCTGGAAATTGAGGATGTTTTTTCTATATAGATGGAAACTGACACCAACAGCATTGTTTGCTACAAGAAGATGCACCTATCTACCTCTGAAATTACATTTAATACAAGAGCAATTAATCTACCGCGCTTACTTGTAGCTCAAGTTTGACCTAATTTCATTGAATCGGCAAGAAGTCAGTGAAGTATGCGAAGTTAGCCAGGAATCTTGAAAAAAGAAATTATATAAGAAACCATGGTCCACTTTGTGTGATAAATTGGGAGGGTTGCATTTTCTTCCTGTGGTTGGTCCATTGGAGCGAGGTGCTTCAGTTAACATGGTCGGTTGAAGTACAAGTTACATCAAGGACCTCATAAAAAATGAAAATTGTATCCAAGTCCATGCATTTAGTACTAGGTCCCTGAAATTAAGCAATAAAGTGTGTTTTGAGGTTTGCGCACACTAGCGTTAATTGTGCAATAGAATATTCTAGATACTAACAATGGAAAAAAAGATCCAACGGTTATCAATGTTTGGATTTTCCAGTCTTGATCCAACGTTCCATGTTCAAAGTTATCCATACACTATATGGTTTTTTTTGACGAAAAAATAAGATAAGAAGTACTACTGCGAATGGCCGGTTCTTTGAATTACCTTTCCCTCCCGATGTTTGGGAAGCAAATGAAAATTTCCAAATCGGAAAAGTTTGAATCATTTTGCCGCCAAGCACCAAAGTGGTTTCTTTCATATGTACTACTCCTACACTAACACCGCTGCCGAACACACCAGAGAAACAGAGGCGCCCTCTCAAAAAAACAAAGAAACAGAGCCATCGTACCGAGGCGCATGTGCGCAGTGCCACGCTATGGACAAGAGAGAGATCAGGCGGGCCGGTGCGCGAGGGGAGAGGGGTGGAGAGATGAGAGGCACCGAAAGATAGGGAAAATACATTTCCAATTTTTTTTTGCGTGCATAGGTCCTGAAATTTACTACTAGTAGAGTCAGGAGTACCTCATATCATGAACTCATCATAAACTTTGTTCTGACATTGAACCGCCTTCAACTCCTCTTCTCTCTTCGCTGCTGCCCTCTTTTCCTGCCTACGTTTTATTCTCTCTGCATTTACAACGCGTGGAGTGAGGTTAGCATATTTCTAAGCAAACGAAATACTGTACTACAAGTAATAGGCTCCACTAGTGTCTAAACGAGATGATTCGTGGCACCAACTAAAGTGAAGAAGTTAACTTTTTCATTGGAGTTTTATAGCTTGGTCATACACTAACAAGTGTGCCCATTATTTGCTTTTTTCCTTAGGTCATCCGCAATGTGTAAAAAAAGGACACCTTAAGGCATATAGTAGCACATTGTGGAGAAAATAAAGTTACCTCAAGCTTGTGGATTGCCCATAGAGAATAAAAAATCATTTCCCCTCCCTCCACTCTCTTGCATGAAGCAATATGACCAAGCTATGTGGGTCCTACCTTGTGGCAAAATGTTGATCTTATACATTGTGGTAATTTTCATAAGCCGGTGGATCCTACAATATGGATGTCCTTAGACACTCGTGCTTTGTACTCTCATCTCCACCGTGCTAGACTCGATTATTTTCGCAAAATTCATTTAACTGATGTAGTTAGAGAGGAAGCATGATCCACTATATATTTGAAAACTCTCACTTTCAACAATTCCTACTATCCCAATATGCACCCATCTACTGTGGGAACTCCATAAGGTCGTAAAATATGATGTTGATCGATATGGCTTTGATAACCTTGGTCGTTCGGCTCAAAACCCAATAATGTCTATACATAGCAGAAAAATACTGCGAAGCTATTTTTTCCAAAACTCGTCAAATCCCATGGTTAACGTTTTTATGGCACGTAGCGCACACGACATGATAGGGCGTGTCATGCATAAATATTTAAATTATTTTTCTTTTTCTTTATTTCATGTGATCATTTTCAAAAGGGGTTTAAAATTGTCAAGATGCAAAATCTTAGCAAGAAGTCAAACCAGTCGTCAAAACTCTCGGTGATTTCTGATATATTAATTGACCGCCCGATGGGTACCTCCAAACAATTTTTCAAAAAACTCACAAAGCAGCCTAAGATTTACTAACAGTAGTAAAATTTGACCTAATTTCGATAAATCGGCATAAAGTCATTCAAGTGGGTGGAGTTAGCTAGGAAGTTTAAAAATTCATAAAACATGGGAAATCGTAAGTACAACATGTTGGTCCACTGTATATGTTCGAAAATTTGGCTTGTGGTATTCAAATCCATGTTCTTCGGACTTTCTTTATGGGAAAGAACAATCTCGTCATCACTCGGAAAATTGATAATTTTCTTTACTCATAGTTAGAAACTCACACTGACGATATTGTTTAATACAATTAGATGCACCCATCAACCTTCAAAAATATATTTAATTCAAGAGAAATCTATCGCGCTTACTGATAGCTCAAGTTTGACCTTATTTCGTTTAATTGTGAAGATGCAAAATCTGGTTTGATATATTAATTATGTCCCCCGATGGGTACCTTAGAAAGCTTTTTCACAAACTTTCAAAACAACCTACAATTTATATGTAGTTTCAAATTTGACCTAATTTCGATAAATCGACATAAATTCATTCAAGTGTGGGCTCTCGGTGGTTTATTATATATTAATTGACCCTCCAATGGGTACCTCCAAAAGATTTTTCGTAAAACTTTCAAAGCAACCTAAAATTTTCTCACTTTTCAAATTTGACCTAATTTCGATAAATCGGCATAATGTCACTCAAGTAAGGGGCCTGGAAGTTTATGGTCCATCGATGGCCTTCTTTACCCTGGAACAGTAACGGGCCCGAAAGTTTATGGTCCACCACTTGCTATATAAATAGGCTCATTTCAAACAGTGAAGGCCTGTATAGTAAAGGGCCTAGAAATGTACGGGCCAAAGCAGGCTGGCCAATGGGGCCGATTTCAAACAATACATGTCCAAATAATAACAGGCCCTATGACTTACGGGTCGCAAAATGGTCCCATTTGAAACAGTGCAGTTCAAAACAGTAACGGGCCAAAAACTTTACGGGCCACAGCGGGCAGCACTGATGGGCCCATTTCAAACAGTGTCGGTCGAAACAATAACGGGTCGTCTTTCTGTTGGGATCTCATAATGGTCCGGCACACTTAATAATTATCAGGCCTTGGTTGGGCCTGACTTCTACCATGGTTTTATTGACAGTTAACGGTGCTAACTGGCCGTTAATAGCGTTCGCCATGTGACATTTTGCCCGATGTCAGTAGTCAACGCGGCTAGCGAACAAATCTACGACAGAACGAATTTTCATGGCTAAAGGGTGCGTTCCGCTATGGTCGAAAAAACAGTGGTAGATTCATTTGTGATGGGGCTTCCACCATGAAGGGCATCCGAAAATCGTCCGTTATAAAAGGACATTTTTGTTGTAGTGTATGCAATGACACAAAGGCAAAGGGATTCTCCTCATGAGCAATAAAAATGAACAATAAATTTGGTTAGAACACAAATTTGTTTATTGAGAGGATCCCATTGCATGTCATTGTGCTCCTTACTAATCATCGGCCAAAGGAAGCAAAACACGACCAAGCCGATGTTCGGCTTCAGAATAACTAGCACAAACAAGGTAGAGCTGGTGTTACAGGGAACCATAGGACATGCACAACCAATTTTGCTGTGTATACCATCCGGTTCGTATAGCACTAGCTCCATGAACGCATTATACTAGGTTTCATCATGAGTTGCGTTCATATAATAAACAACAATTGCCTCATAGTACATAGCATTGACAACATGAAGCGATGATCCTACCGAACCAAGTTCCGTCACCTTGAATAAATGACGGAACCAGGTTCGGAAGGATCATCGCTTCCACTTGCTTACAGTGCATACGCAATCATCGACGGTCACATAAATTGTGCCTCATATTAGACATTGTGTGTCCAAGATCAATCATAACAGGCATGCTACAAACCAACCTATAGGGATCTTGTCCACAGAATGCAAATAATCATCGGCCAAAGAAGAAGAACATGAAGAGTGATGTGCAAATTAATCAATGCCTCATATATAATGTGCACACAAACACATGGTAGAGGACTCTATACTACTTAGTACAATGCACAATAAGATTTGTTATGAACGAATTGCAGGTCGTATAGATTCACACCTCGGATATCATTTCGTGACAGATTTAATTATCGGCCTAAGAACAAGAAGACGAGTAGTGCAATAAAGACACTAATTTTCCCCAATTTTTCCAATCGGAGAAACCCTAATCACAACATCAGCTAGAATCTAGCCGCTAACAAGCAAAGATGGAATCAATGTATCGGTAGATATAGTTCTTGCGAAGTCACAACCACGAAATAAAAGACCCTAACACATCAAATCGACCAAAACTAGCATAAATCTGTACAAATATACCGTGCATGTCACTCATACTCGAAGAATAAGTCGGTAGGAGATAGATCTGAACTGCGAAAACCTTAGAGAGTTGGTGGTTCGAGGCCTTACCGTCATTGATGTAGGATTCGAGCTTCGGGTTTGCCGAGGAAGAAGAAGAAGCAGTCGCAGTAGCAGATCCGCTCCGGCCACGAAAAGTGCAGTACTCGCCTAGATCTACCTCCGTCTGCTGCCCTCGCGGTGGTCTTCGATCTTCCGGAGGGTGAGGAACCGCCGACTGTGAGAAGGAAGGAAGGTGCGGTTGTGAATGGGGGAGTGAGAAAGAGTTGTGAGCGAGCAGTAAGGGGATTTATGGCGCGCATTCTCGATGCGTCGCGCCGTCTCCCGCCCTTCTCCCCATGTGCAGCCGCGTGTCCGCTTTTGGCTCTCAGGGCCTGTCTTTACAAAAACGCCCGATTTTGACGATTCTAGCAGGCCATAATTTCTTACGATTTAAGACCCGTATGATGCAAGCTCGACCCGGCATATGATTCTCCAAACAGCCTTATTTCTTACAGCTCGGTGCGGAAACGGCCGTATGACCCACCAAACACGCCCTGACCTGCCACCGATGTTCCTAGCCGGCCGCTGAGAAAAACTGACCATGCAGCTTCACAGATGCGACGGAGGTTAATCTATCTGCTCTCAGATTTGTCCGAGCGTATGTCACAAAATCAGCACTATGCGTTTAGAAGCAGAGGAGGGCAGGGCATAACACATGTAAAGCCAGAACGTATATTGATGTTTTGTTTCCTAATTAAGTTGGATGTCATCAGCTATCAAGTTTTCACTCGGTAATTAACTCTGCAAAGTGGTGTTCATATAATTGCTTGGCGGCCAAGCTCCTCCCTCCTTGCAGTTTGGCGGGAGAGCGGCCGCGTGATCGGCCTCGTCCGACGGCAGTATGGACAAAAAAAACCTAAAATCAAAAGGATTTCACGAAATGACCCATCTAAAAAACTATTTCACTGAAACTAACCCTTTGGATAACTCCTAACAGCTAGGCGCTACACTCTACAGTGTAGCTTCTTTCAGCTAGGCGCTATGCCCCACCCGGCCATGTGACGCCCAGGCGCTGGCAGGGAAAAACTCTAAGTCAGAGTGTAGCGTCTGTCTGATGGGCGCTACACCTCAGAGCATAGCGCCTGTCTGATAGGCGCTACACCTCAGAGCATAGCGCCTAGCTGTTAGGAGTTACCCAAAGGGTTAGTCCAGAAAAATAGTTTTCTAGATGGGTCATTTTGTGAAATCCTTTTAATTTTGGGTTATCTGTGTCCATACTGCCTCGTCCGACAAGCGGCTGGCGGCCTGCTGCTCACGGGCGAAACTATTTGGGGACCATACAGGTCATTGGCTAGCTGCTCATCCCCCCCTCCCCCCAATCAAGTGCCATGTCCGCTACTCTCCCAACCATCAACCCCAAGCGATCAGGTGTGTTCTGTTTGATTTCTTAATTTCTATTCATAGACTGATTTTTTTAAAAAAGGAGCATATATTAATATCAGATGATACTAATTACATCCGGTCTCTACAACAACGCGTTGCCCTAGCGGCCACACGGATGCACACAGTCAAGAAAAGAAAAAAATTAAAGAAAGAAAAGTCCCGCTACAGTGACTTATTTATTGAAACAACATTACTACCACCACCAAGACAGCAACAGAAGTCCAGCTTATCTAAAAACGATGCCTTCAAGAAGGGAATAGTGCATAAACACCGCCAGCGCCCGATCAAAGATCTAGGTTTTCACCCTGAAGAAAGTCCGCGCTCTCAAAACAATACCTTCAACAAGGCCATTGCCAGGCACAACCAATTAAGATCAGACCCTGAGTTTTCACCCTGAGAGGTAGGACCATAAACCTCTCCTGTGCAGTCGCCCCCACTTGCATGTCACTGATCCAATTCACAAGTCATATAGCCAATTCCTCATCACCACCCAGATTCGAACCACCATTGTTTGTCCTCAGATCTCGATCTCCATGACTTTCTCCATCAGCACCATGGAACGAGAACATGCCCCATGATAATAATAGCCAACAAAGCTTCGAAGCACACCCTCTGAAACCAAACGGTCAGGGTAAAACATGAGTGCGTACGACCGAATTCAATCCTTCCAGCAAACTCACAGCATAATAGCACTTATGGTGTTCGCCGGCAGAGCCTTCCGGAACACGACACAAAAACCAAATCAATGGAGACCAACATCCGGCTGAACATCATCTTGGTTTGAGAGGGATCCAGGACCACCTCCTTTATTGAAACCGAGCCAGTAGCCCCCACGCCACCCGCCGGAAACTAGCAGGATCCGCCACAAGACGACAAGAACATCGGGCCGACCATTCCGACGGAGAAGGAGGCCACCACCACCATGCCGGGGGCAGATGCCCCAAGCGCCCTAGTGTCACGGACAAGGCCCGGGTCGCCTGGGCGTCGGCGTCGAGGCCAACGTACGGGACAGATCACGGCTAGGCCTAGATCCCCGTCGCCGCCTGCCGCCATCTGGGCCGAGGATCACCGGCCACCGCTCGCCACAACACCACCGCCAAACCAGCCGGGACGGACGCCGCCGTCTTCCCGCCGGATCGCGATCAGGGACGCCGCCGTCGCCGCCACGCCACCAGGTCTTTGCCTAGCGACGATCCGGACGGCGACGGCGGGGAAGAGAGACCACGGGAGGGAGGAATCGGCGGGAAGGGGAGGCCGCCCGGCGCGGCGCGGTGCTGCCGCACGGGCACGGGAGGCTCATAGACTGATTCTAATTGAATCAAACGGACTGTATCACAGTATCACACCAACAACGATGATTTGAAGAAGCGTACAACTTTGATAGAACTTTATAGGTGTCTTTATGTGTCAGGATGACATAACATACATCTAACTTGCTTGATAGACTGTTCCGTTTGCTTGTCACTCCGCCAGTTTCCACCGCTAGTGCCGAGCGTGCATTTTCTAGCATGAAGATCATTAAGACCAGACTGCGTAACAAGATGGAAGATGGATTTCTTGCCAATAGTTTGCTGGTACAAGTAGAGCAAGAAATTGCGGTGCAATATAGTTATAATGAGATAATCGACGACTTCAAGGGCCAGAAGTACAGAAGAGCGACTCTTTGATCACTATCCACGGATTGATTTGCATTTTGGTATCATTTCGTTGCCTTAGGCTACAAGACTAAAACATGAGCATATTTCTTAATGCAAGCTATTTCGTGAACAACTGATATATGTATGTTAATATATGGTTCATTTCTGATGATTCCTTGTTGTTGTAATCCATTGGCCTGTTCTAAGTTGCCTGTCACGGTCCACCAGTGCTGCTACTCCCACCATTACACCGATTGGATGGAGGCGAGGAGCATTCGCTGGTCGATTAGATCCTCCGCTGACTCGTAGTCGAAGTAGAAGTCGCCCTCCTCCTCGACGTCGGCAACGTCGATCTCCACTTATATAGTTTGATCCTATGGGTACAGGTCGAGACCCCTATCGGCAACGGGCAATCGATATGTGCCAGGACCGGTCGCTGACGTGAAGACTTCTATGGCAATAGAGAGCGAAAACCGTCGTCATCGATAAGGGGTTTTTTGGCAACGGTTTACGTCATCTGTCCGTTTCCTTAAGGGGGTTCTCATCAGTTACGGTTACTTGGCTTTCAACTGTGGTGCACACACGATAAGCCACACATGCATGTGTGCACGTAGTATTGTTGGAGCACCGAGCACGCGTCTCCAGGTGGCCATGCTGCTGATGGCATGTCGGGAATATTATTTTGAAACGCATGTCGAGATTTGTTGGGTCCCTGTATGATCAGTTCAATTGTCGGGCTCGCTCGGCACATTTCTCTCTCAGCTCAGGGTTTGACTCTTGTTCATTTCTCGTACGTTTCTCATACACCGGCCCAGTACTGTCCGTTTTTTCAGCCTCCTGGTGCTTGACTTGTTCCCGTAGACCAAGTACTTGCGTAGCTGGTCGGTGTTCCAAGTGTTATCCATCTTGTTATCCATCATGTTACCGTCGGTGTTCCAGGTGTGTTCCTGGTGCCTGACGTGTATTCTATATGGATTTATAGTTCCCATGTGACGTTTTTCCGTAAAATTGGACATAACAAGGTTGTAAAAATAGCTCGCATGCGACGTTTCTAAGACAATAAATATCTCAGGGCCACACGGACCATAAAACGGTCGTTAAGGACACATTTAACTTTGTTTCAAAATTAGATTAAGCCGAACCGGTCGGTTAGGACAGCTAGTCAAACCAACCGCTTCTGACCGAGCGCGCGCGTCACACTTACTGTAGCTTTCCCGACGGCGGCGGCGGACCTGACCCATCGTTCTCAGCGTCGGTCATGGCGGCCGGGCAATTCTTTTAGGCGGCAGCGCTTTCGTTCGACGGCGAAGGTGGTGAGTGCCATTTGAAACCTAATTCCTCTTCCATTCTTCTCAATTCGAGATCTGAGCGTGCCCATTGATGCTAGTTTATGGAGGCCGGGCGGGTATGCTCAATGAGGGGAACAAGATGGAGCCCCGGGGGGAGTTCTAATCGGTATATCCCGCATCTCCGACACTTAATTTCTGTTAGGTTTGGTTCCTTATTCGCTTCCGCTAGCTAACAGTGCCCGCCAAAAATAGGGGAGATGTAATGCCCCAAAAATATTCCAAAATAAAATTGCGTGTTATTTTCTATTTTACATCATCATGACATCATGCATACTTTTTACCGAAAATATTTTAACCAAAAACCTATTTTGTTTTCTAATTAGTCACCTCTTTTATTTCAAATTAAAACTCCGGCTTTTTTTAGATATTTTATTTGTCTAAAAACTATTTACAAAAATCTTTTAAAACTAAAACAAATAAAAATAAAAGAGTTTGGGGAGGCAGCCAGCCGTTTAGGCCAGGCCGCCTACTGCCCGTCGAGCCTAGCCCGTATCAAAACCTAAACCTAGCTCTAAGACCAAACCCTTTTAAAACTAAAACAAATAAAAATAAAAGAGTTTGGGGAGGCAGCCAGCCGTTTAGGCCAGGCCGCCTACTGCCCGTCGAGCCTAGCCCGTATCAAAACCTAAACCTAGCTCTAAGACCAAACCCTAGACAAACTAACCCTAACCCTAACATCCCATCTACCCCTGACCAAACCAGCTCCCGCCGCGACACTCTACACCACGCTCCTATCGCCGCCACACCCCTGGCACACACGCACACTACATGTTCCTGTCACGCTAAACACCAGGCACGAACACACGCTTGAACCACACCAACCCAAGTCGCTACACACGCAACACCACACACGCACTGCACGCGACGCACGCACACATGAGTCAAGCGATGCGGGCCCATCGCGTTCCCCAGACACAAATCCCGCGATCCCTTCCTTCCTCCACCAGCGCCGCCTCCTTCCTCTCGAGATCCGTGTCGTCTCCCCTCCTCTCGAAGCTCGAAGCCGCCCCGTGTTCGGATGCCGTCGCATGCCTCCTCTCCGTGCTGCCCGAGCGCCTCGTCACCCAGCGCCGCCCCTTCCCCGTTCGCCCTCGAGCTCCTGTGCACGTCCCGCCACCATGGCTCGGCCTCCCGAGAGCTTCGCCGCTGGGCGCTCCCTCTCCGCCGGCCTCGACCTCCTCTCCGGTCGCCATGCACCCTGTCCGCGAGCCCCAGCGTCGTCGCCTCCGTCGCTGGCAGCCTCGCTGCTCTCCTCGCCTCCTATGCTCGTCAATCTCCATGTGTGAGGCCGCCGTCGGTGCTCGTGAGCGCCGCCGCCCGCTCGATCCCCATCGCGGTTCCCTGCTCCTGGCCGTCCCTCCACCTCCATCCGAGCACGCCCCCTGTTGACCTGTGCCTCAATGTTTGTTCTACTTAGGTCTTCTGCCTTCCGCGACAGCAGCATTTGGCCGCCTCCTCACTGTCGGAAATCACCGTTTCATGCTGTCCTGGACAATGTGTTTCCCGTACGTGCGACTCGTACACTTGTCTCTGTCCTCATGTGTCGAAGTTCAACATCCATGTTTCCTGTCTGATTAGATTGTGGTGTCCATATGCCCAGCTCTAATGTTAAGTGGCTATCCAAGATCTTCTAGTTGGTGTGCCGATGTGGAGATGTTGATGTGATGCTGGGTGTTATTCTTCCGACTGCCGATGCCGAACCAAGTTCTCCATCGATAACAAAGCTGGAACATAAGGTCTTCTTCATGGAACCTGAAGATCCCGGAACTCATCTTGTCGAACCGAAGATCTCTGAACCTCAATGTGTGACCCTTCCCGATATCCTATTTTTATAAATATAATATAACTTGTTGCATATTAAATCATTCATACTCGCATACATATTTATTTGTTTGGGGTACTTTGTCGATTCACCTTGTAATTAAATATGGAGGCTATATGCGGGATAATCTTGTCTTATCTCGACCCCATTTAAATTGCGTAGTTCATGAATGCCATGCTTTGCCTTGTTAATACAACATTTAAATTGCGGGGTAGTTAAATAACTCGAACCTAATAATAAATGTTGGATTCCCGATTCCTCTTAACATTGCTAAGTTAGGACGCATATTGGCATGCCATGCATCATATCATAAGCATGCTGGATCTTCCGCACTAGTATTAAATATTGCACCGGGTGTTCTTTCTAGTGCTTTGCTTCTTCATCGGATAGGACGATGAGACGATGCGAGATACGACAAGCCTTCGGTCACCGACTTTGTCTCACAGGCGAGCATTCTCCCCTTTCTACCTATTTTGCGTTTATAGTCTTTACTTCCTTCCTTTGATCTATTGCTATCCTTATTGTCGATGCTATAGTATCGTTACTTTATTTACCCGTTCCACTATATTGCCTTGGTTATCCTATTGCCTTGTTTGATTAGCTAGCTTTGTCCTTGCGAGTCGTAGGCATGCTTAGTACCGCTCTCATACAGGTGGCACACGATACTCGAATATGGTTGATGATAAGATAATTAATCTGATGTTGTTGGTTATGGTTTCACCTAATGATAAGGCCCCGGCAGGGACCACCTTTGGGAACTGCTAGAGTCGCCCTAGGACCCGTTCGTTCTACGATACCAGTTCTGAGTTGATCGCGCTAACCAAACGTGGGGGCCTCTGGGATCCCCCCTCAACTACCGGCGCTATTCGTATATCCAGAGGGTTACAAAATTGGTTTTCCATTTGGTGCATACGCATAATATGTCCTCGGACATGGGTGAGTTGATATGTCTTCGGACTTGATATTTTGGTGGACCGCCATGGCTTGCATTGCATAAAACTAGGATATCGTGTCGGAGGTGGGATGGAGCTCTACAAGTTATCTTCCGATCATCGCCCGACCGTAGACTCAAACGCTGTGCCACCTGGAGAATCAGCTGTATCTCTTGTGTGGGTAAAACACAGTAGGTGATGCCTCTGGATATGCACGTAGTTAAGGGACAGTTCTTGTTGTGAGATTCGGATGGCATGCGTGATATGTTGCCTGATGGGTTGAGCATGTGTTTGGGTACAGTAGTGCACCCCTGCAGGGTAAATCTTTTCGAGAAGCCGTGTGTCCACGGTTATGGACGCCTCAGGAGTACAGTGTCATGATCATAGATAACACCACTAATGATTTGCCTCTTTAATAATATGACTAGTAATTAGCCTTATCAACTATACACCTACTTAACTAAAATTGCCACTGTGTGTTCCGCAAGGGGACTTCCTCGACTGGTCTTCGAGGAGGAAACCTTTGGATGGGTTATGTTTGGTGTTATATTGTTGTTACCGCATAACGCTCTCTTATCTCGCTCTAATAACCGAAGTTTTAGCGTGTCTCTATAAGTTAGATAGTGCAAGCTTTGCTGCCGCTAAGCCCACCATACCTATGTAGGCGAGGACCGCCGAATTCTAGTCTCTCCGTGTACTGGCCTCAGTACTGACCGCTCTCTTTCTGTTTTCCTTTGCCCTTTGTCGGCACCCTTTGGTTTGACAGGTATGTGATTGACGACGTTAGCAAGGTTACCCTTCCGGCTTGGCCTGGGCAGGGTTATGGACACCGCTTGGTTATTCTTCAGGACTCTTAGTCCCATTTGGATCTTGTCCGTACTCAGATACTATTTGGCTTTTTTATGATTTGTATCATTTGTATTCTTGACTCGTTGAGTCGTTGTTGTATATATAAGTTCTTGTGGACTCTGTTGTAAACCACTGTGATGTAACTACTTGTATTCAAATCCCACCCACACGAAAGTGTCTGGTGGGCGTCTTTGAATCGTTTCTATGCGGATTTTGGCGGGAAATGCCGAGATCTGCATAGACCCGATTCGGGGGCGTTACAAGTGGTATCAGAGCAAAGGTTTACGATACCCCACTGGTCCAGCCTGTAGGTTAACCTTGCCAACGGACGATGTCTAGTGTCAAAACTATTTTGCTACAAATGCGTGGGATAGATCTGATTAGCTCTGATTTTACTCCTTATCTCTATTCTTTCTCTTCTTATCTTTGCGTGTTTTAATCTTCTCTCTTACCTTGTTTAAGTATAGGATTCTCGTGGTTGAGTTTCCATTGTACCTTTAGGGTTCCACTTCGCTCCTTTTGCAACGGAGGTGCTACATCTGGTTTTCGCTCTACCGAGCTTTCTTCATATGTTTCCGGTGTGGTGGCTTCTAGTACGACGATCTACCCCTATCTATATCTTTCTATGAAGCTTGCCAAATACCGTTTGTCAAGATCTTTAATATGAATTCCCAGGGTTTGGTTGCACGATTCCCTAATGCATGTACAGAGTAATGGTTTGAGTGCGGGATGGAGTAGATACCATACCACTACTCTTATCATTAGCTCTTGGGCATTGAACGTGTGGATTAATGTGACTAATACTCTTTCCTTGGAAGTTAGAGATGACCTTGTGATCTCTTTCTTTGCCTTTGTCTCTCCGGAGTGTTCTCTCAAAGAACGTGAGAAACAACCGTTGTTGCTGGTGTCGACAATTTCAAGACGGAGCCAGAATTCTTGCTAGTGGTGTCGCGACCATCAACCCTACTCAAGAATATCCAATCATCAACCTGTTTCCCCGGTGTCTTTGCTAGGATCTTGGGACGAGATCCCTTGTTAGTGGTGTCGAGTTGTAATGCCCCCAAAATATTCCAAAATAAAATTGCGTGTTATTTTCCATTTTGCATCATCATGACATCATGCTTACTTTTTACCTAAAATATTTTAACCAAAAACCTATTTTGTCTTCTAATTAGTACCCTCTTTTATTTCAGATTAAAACCCCGGCCTTTTCTAGATATTTTATTTGTCTAAAAACTATTTACATAAATCTTTTAAAACTAAAACAAATAAAAATAAAAGAGTTTGGGGAGGCAGCCATCCGTTTAGGCCAGGCCGCCTACTACCCGTCAAGCCCAGCCCGTTTCAAAACCTAAACCTAGCTCTAAGACCAAACCCTAGACAAACTAACCTTAACCCTAACATCCCATCTACCCCTGACCAAACCAGCTTCCGCCGCCACACTCCACACCACGCTCCTATCACCGCCACACCCCTCGCACACACGCACACTACATGTTCCTGTCACGCTAAACACCAGGCACGAACACACGCTTGAACCACACCAACCCAAGTCGCTACACACGCAACACCACACACGCACTGCACGCGACGCATGCACACAGGAGTCAAGCGATGCGGGCCCATCGTGTTCCCCAGACACAAATCCCGCGATCCCTTCCTTCCTCCACCAGCGCCGCCTCCTTCCTCTCGAGATCCCTGTCGCCTCCCCTCCTCTCGAAGCTCGAAGCCGCCCCGTGTTCGGATGCTGTCGCGTGCCTCCTCTCCGTGTTGCCCGAGCGCCTCGACGCCCAGCGACGCCCCTTCCCTGTTCGCCCTCGAGCTCCTGTGCACGTCCCGCCACCATGGCTCGGCCTCCTGAGAGCTTCGCCGCCGGGCGCTCCCTCTCCGCCGGCCTCGAACTCCTCTCCGGTTGCCATGCACCTTGTCCGCGAGCCCCAACGTCGTCGCCTCCGTCGCTGGCAGCCTCGCTGCTCTCCTCGCCGCCTATGCTCGTCAATCTCCATGTGCGAGGCTGCCGTCGGTGCTCGTGAGCGCCGCCGCCTGCTCGATCCCCATCGCGGTTCCCTGCTCCTGGCCGTCCCTCCACCTCCATCCGAGCACGCCCCTGTCGACCTGCGCCTCAATGTTTGTTCTACTTAGGTCTTCTGCCTTCCGCGACAGCAGCATTTGGCCGCCTCCTCACTGCCGGAAATCACCATTTCATGCTGTCCTAGACAATGTGTTTCCCGTACGTGCGACTCATATACTTGTCTCTGTCCTCATGTGTCGAAGTTCAACATCCATGTTTCCTGTCTGATTAGATTGTGGTGTCCATATGCCCAGCTCTGATGTTAAGTGGCTATCCAAGTTCTTCCAGTTGGTGTGCCGATGTGGAGATGTTGATGTGATGCTGGGTGTTATTCTCAGGACTGCCGATGTCGAACCAAGTTCTCCATCAATAACAAAGCTGGAACATAAGCTCTTCTTCATGGAACCTAAAGATCCCGGAACTCTAAGGACCGATCTTGTCGAACCGAAGATCTCCGAACCTCAATGTGTGACCCTCCCAGATATCCTATTTTTATAAATATAATATAACTTGTTGCATATTAAATCATTCATACTCGCATACATATTTATTTGTTTGGGGTACTTTGTCGATTTACCTTGTAATTAAATATGGAGGCTATATGCGGGATAATCTTGTCTTATCTCGACCCCATTTAAATTGCGTAGATCATGAATGCCATGCTTTGCCTTGTTAATACAACATTTAAATTGCGGGGTAGTTAAATAACTCGAAACTTATAATAAATTTTGGAATCCCGATTCCGCTTAACACTGCTAAGTTAGGACGCATATTGGCATGACATGCATCATATCATAAGCATGCTGGATCTTCCGCACTAGTATTAAATATTGCACCGGGTGTTCTTTCTAGTGCTTTGCTTCTTCATCGGATAGGACGATGAGCCGATGCGAGATACGACAAGCCTTCGGTCACCGACTTTGTCTCACAGGCGAGCATTCTCCCCTTTCTACCTATTTTGCGTTTATAGTCTTTACTTCCTTCCTTTGATCTATTGCTATCCTTATTGTCGATGCTATAGTACCGTTCCTTTATTTACCAGCTCCACTATATTGCTTTGGTTATCCTATTGCCTTGTTTGATTATCCAGCTTTGTCCTTGCGAGTCCTAGGCATGCTTAGTACCGCTCTCATACAGGTGGTACACGATACTCGAATATGGTTGATGATAAGATAATTAATCTGATGTTGTTGGTTATGGTTTCACCTAATAATAAGGCCTCGGCAGGGACCACCTTTGGGAACTGCTTGAGCCGCCCTAGGACCCGTTCGTTCTACGATACGAGTTCTGAGTTGATCGCGCTAACCAAACGTGGGGGCCTCTGGGATCCCCCCCTCAACTACCGGCGCTATTCGTATATCCAGAGGGTTACAAAATTGGTTTTCCATTTGGTGCATACGCATAATATGTCCTCGGACATGGGTGAGTTGATATGTCTTCGGACTTGATATTTTGGTGGACCGCCATGGCTTGCATTGCATAAAACTGGGATATCATGTTGGAGGTGGGATGGAGATCTACAAGTTATCTTCCGATCATCGCCCGACCATAGACTCAAACGTTGTGCCACCTGGAGAATCAGCTGTATCTCTTGTGTGGGTAAAACACAGTAGGTGATGCCTCTGAATATGCGCGTAGTTAAGGGACAGTTCTTGTTGTGAGATTCGGATGGCACGCGTGATATGTTTCCTGATGGGTTGAGCATGCGTTTGGGTACAGTAGTGCACCCCTGCAGGGTAAATCTTTTCGAGAAGCCGTGTGTCCACGGTTATGGACGCCTCAGGAGTACAGTATCATGATCATAGATAACGCCACTAATGATTTGCCTCTTTAATAATATGACTAGTAATTAGCCTTATCAACTATACACCTGCTTAACTAAAATTGCCACTGTGTGTGTTCCGCAAGGGGACTTCCTCGACTGGTCTTCGAGGGGGAAATCTTCGGATGGGTTATGTTTGGTGTTATATTGTTGTTACCGCATAACACTCTCTTATCTCGCTCTAATAGCCTAAGTTGTAGCGTGTCTCTATAAGTTAGATAGTGCAAGCTTTGTTGCCGCTGAGCCCACCATACCTATGTAGGCGAGGACCGCCGAATTCTAGTCTCGCCGTGTACTGGCCTCAGTACTTACCGCTCTCTTTCTGTTTTCCTTTGTCGTTTGTCGGCACCCTTTGGTTTGACAGGTATGTGATTGACGACGTTAGCAAGGTTACCCTTCCGGCTTGGCCTGGGCAGGGTTATGGACACCGCTTGGTTATTCTTCAGGACTCTTAGTCCCATTTGGATCTTGTCCATACTCGGATACTATTTGGCTTTCTTTATGATTTGTATCATTTGTATTCTTGACTCGTTGAGTCGTTGTTGTATATATAAGTTCTTGTGGACTTTGTTGTAAACCACTGTGATGTAACTACTTGTATTCAAATCCCACCCACACGAAAGTGTCTGGTGGGCGTCTTTGAATCGTTTCTATACGGATTTTGGCGGGAAATGCCGAGATCTGCATAGACCCGATTCGGGGGCGTTACAGAAGACGATGTTGCGCGGCACACCTTCGAATTTTGCATCAAATTCTTTCCTTCTATGGCTGTTTTAGTTGATGGCACACTAGTAGAAAAAAAGCTATCCGTTCGTGCCTCCTAACAGCATTAGTCCCGGTTCCGTCACGAACCGGGACTAATGCTGGCACGCGTCCCGGTTCGAGCGGGCACGGGGCCCGGAGGCATGCGTCCTGGTTGGTAGGGGAGCATACGTCCACAAACCGGGACTAAAGGTTGGGCGTCAGCCACGTGGCGTGGCACACACCTTTAGTCCCGGTTTGTGTTACAAACCGGGAAGTATGCTCCCGCCCTCTATAAATGCAACGCCCCAGCCCTCTGCCTCCACTCTGTTTTTTGTTGGTGGAAGGTGTGAGGGGTGTGCTAGTTTTTTCCCCTATGCATGCATTCAAGGTGTTTGATGAAATGTTTGAGTGAATGTTCCCGTTCAATTTCTCATAGAACAAAAATATAGAAGGTGTCCGAGACGCACTTGAGCTTTCTCCTCTTTATTTCCCTCGATCGAGGTTAGCAATCTTATCTTTTCTCTGTCATTGATACAATGCATGTGTCGATGTGAATTGGTCATTTCACTATTTATGATGTCCTGTTTTTGATAAACTTACTTATATGATGCAGATAAACGGTCAGGAATGGATGTACGGTGACCGGCGTGTACACAGGTATATGAAAGGCGTGGATAAATTTATCGATGTGGCTACGGCAATCAAAGAGAATGGTTTTATACGTTGTCCATGTGTTCAATGTCGGAACAACAAGGAGTACTCTTCCTCGAAAATCATTCGCGGCCACCTGATTATGAAAGGTTTCATGCCCAACTATAATTGCTGGACCAAGCACGGGGAAAGAGGTGTTATGATGGAAGATGGTGAAGAAGAAGATGATGATAACAACTATCATCATATGTTTCCTGAATACAGTGATACTGCAATGGAAGACAATGAAGAGGAAGGAGGTGAAGAACGGGCATCAGATGAGCCGGCTGATGAACTTGGTAGGGTCATTTCTGATGCAAAGCGAGACTGTGAAACAGAAAATGAGAAGTTCAAGTTAGATGGCATGTTTGAAGATCACAAGAAATTGTTGTACCCAAATTGTGAAGAGGGAAGCACAAAGCTCGGTACCACACTGGAATTGTTGTGATGGAAGGAAGAGTGTGGTCTAACTGACTCCTCATTTGAAAAGATGCTGAAAATAATGAAGCCGAAGTTTTCAAAACATAACGAACTTCCCGAGAGTACCTACGAAGCAAAGAAGACTCTCTGTCCTCTAGGATTAGATGTGCAAAAGATACATGCATGCATTAATGACTGCATCCTCTACCGCGGCAAGGAGTATGAGAATTTAGATAAATTCCCGGTATGCAATGCATTGCGGTATAAGATCAGACGAGATGACCCTGGTGATGTTGAGGGAGAGCCCCTCCGGAAGAGGGTTCCTGCTAAGGTTATGTGGTATGCTCCTATAATACCAAGGTTGAAACGCATGTTCAGAAAAAAAGAGCATGCCAGGTTGTTGTGATGGAACAAAGAAGACTGTAAGAAAGACGGGAAGTTGAGACACCCTGCTTATGGGTCACAGTGGAGAAAAATCAAGAGAGACTTCCCAGACTTTGCAGATGACGCAAGGAACTTATAGTTTGGTCTAAGTACGGATGACATGAATCCTTTTGGGGAGCAGAGCTGCAGTCAAAGCACCTGTCCCGTGACTCTATGTATCTACAACCTGCCTCCTTGGTTGTGCATGAAGCGTAAGTTCATTATGATGCCAGTGCTCATCCAAGGCCCGAAGCAACCGGGCAACGACATTGATGTGTACCTTAGGCCATTAGTTGAAGAACTCTTACAGCTGTGGGGCAAACCAGGTGTACGTGCGTGGGATGAGAACTAATAGGAGCCATTTGATCTACGAGGGTTGCTTTTCATAACCATCAATGATTGGCCCTCTCTTAGTAACCTTTCAGGACATACAAACAAGGGATATAAGGCATGCACACACTGTTTAGATAAGACTGAAGGTACATATTTGCATCAATGCAAGAAGGTTGTGTACCTGGCGAATCGACGATTTCTTCCGACCAATCATCCCGTAAGAAAGAAAGGCAACCATTTCAAAGGTGAGGCAGATCACCGGAAGAAGCCTGAACTCCCTCCTGGTGATGATGTATTTGGTATGGTCAAGGACATAGAAGTAATCTTTGGAAAGGGTCCCGACGATTAATCAGTTCCAACGACGTCGCTACAGGACACGCACCCATGTGGAAGAAGAAATCTATATTTTGGGAGCTGCCATATTGGAAAGTCCTGCGTGTCCGCTCTTAAATCGACGTGATGCACGTGACGAAGAATCTTTGCGTGAACCTGCTAGGATTCCTAGGCGTGTATGGGAAGACAAAAGTTACTCCAGAAGCACGGGAGGACCAACAAATTATGAAAGACCCAAAGAACATGCATACACAGAACAAGACGGATAAAGGGCGTCACTTAAGTCGTGCCAGCTATGCTCTTACCAAAGCAGAGAAGGAAATCTTTTTTGAAGTCCTTTACAGTATCAAGGTGCCGTCTGGCTTCTCATCTAATATGAAGGGGATAATAAATATGGCAGAGAAAAAGTTCCAAAACCTGAAGTCTCATGACTGTCACGTGATTATGACGCAGTTTCTTCTGATTACATTGAGGGGGCTTCTATCGGAAAATGTTCGAGTACCCATTGTGAAGCTGTGTGCATTCCTCAATGCAATATCTCAGAAGGTAATCAATCCAGATATTCTGCCAAGGTTACAGAAGGATGTGGTACAATGTCTTGTTAGTTTTGAGTTGGTGTTCCCACCATCCTTCTTCAATATTATGACACATCTCCTGGTTCACCTAGTGGAAGAGATTGCCATTCTCGGTCCGGTATTTCTGCACAATATGTTCCCCTTTGAGAGGTTCATGGGAGTCTTAAAGAAATATGTTCATAACCGTGCTAGACAAGAAGGAAGCATCTCCAAGGGATATGGAACAGAGGAGGTCATTGAGTTTTGTGTTGACTTTATTCCTGACCTTAAGCCGATTGGTGTTTCTGACTCGCGGCATGAGGGAAGACTAAGTGGAAAAGGCACGCTGGGAAAGAAAGCAATTATATGTAGGGACGGGGATTCTTTCACTAAAGCACACTACACAGTTCTACATAATTCCACCTTGGCAGCTCCGTATATCGAGGAACACAAGAATATTGTATGCTCCAAAAACCCGGGGAAGCCTGAATCATGGATTACAGATGAACACATGAAGTCTTTCGGTGGTTGGATGCGGACACATCTCTTGAATGACACCACTGTTGGAGATCAGCTATACTTGTTGGCCGTGTCACCATCTTCTACTGTATTGAATTTCCAAGGGTACGAAATAAATGGGAATACATTCTACATGATCGCCCAAGATAAAAAGAGCACCAACCAAAATAGTGGTGTCCGCTTTGATGCAATAGACGAGAATGGACAAAAGGACACATACTATGGTTACATAGAGGAGATATGGGAACTAGACTATGGAGTCTCTTTTAAGGTCCCTTTGTTTCGCTGCAAATGGGTCAACCTGAATGGGGAAGGGGTAAAGATAGACCAGTTGTACGGAATGACAATAGTGGATCTCAACAATCTTGGTTATAGAGATGAACCATTCGTCCTAGCGAATGATGTGTCTAAGGTTTTTTATGTGAAGGACATGTCCTCCAGACCGAAAAAAAGAAAAAATATGCAAACAAATACATCATATGATGAGCCAAAGCGTCACATAGTTCTTTCAGGGAAAAGAAACATCGTGGGAATCGAGGAGAAGACAGACATGTCAGAAGAATATAATAAGTTTGATGAAATTCTGCCCTTCTCAGTGAAAACTGACCCAAGCATTCCGTTAAGTAAAGAAGATGCTCCATGGTTACGACTGAAGCGATCATAAGGAAGGACATATGCCAAGAAGTTCATGCTCATATTATGTAACTCTAGTTCATGTCTTTTGCGGTTTGTGGCTTGACCGAAGGATATCTTTCACGGTTTGTGGCTTGACCGGGACTATATATAGGGGGGCCTTTAGTCCTGGTTTGTAGTCTCAGTTTTTAATATTAATAAATGTCTTGAGTGTTAGTCCTGTTTTGTGGCTGGACCGGGACTATGAAGAAGTTGTCCCGATTTGTACTTACCATTAAGATCTGATCTCCAAACGCGCGCGGTCACATATTAGGGAGTGCCTCTATGACCAGTTTCTTGGAGATGCCGGAGGACTGGGATCCGACGGCATCTCCCTGAAACTGGTCGTAGTGGTGTCCCTGCTCTCGAAAACCATCTTGCAGCTTGTAACTTCTCTACCTAGATCAATACACCTGGGAGCTAACTAATTTCACATATTAGGGAGTGCCTCTATGACCAGTTTCTTGGAGATGCCGGAGGACTGGGATCCGGCGGCATCTCCCTGAAACTGGTCATAGTGGTGTCCCTGCTCTCGAAAACCATCTTGCAGCTTGTAACTTCTCTAACTAGATCAATACACCTGGGAGCTAACTAATTTCACATATTAGGGAGTGCCTCTATGACCAGTTTCTTGGAGATGCCGGAGGACTGGGATCCGGCGGCATCTCCCTGAAACTGGTCGTAGTGGTGTCCCTGCTCTCGAAAACCATCTTACAGCTTGTAACTTCTCTAACTAGATCAATACACCTAGGAGCTAACTAATTTCACATATTAGGGAGTGCCTCTATGACCAGTTTCTTGGAGATGCCGGAGGACTGGGATCCGGCGGCATCTCCCTGAAACTGGTCGTAGTGGTGTCCCTGCTCTCGAAAACAATATTGGAGATGCCTCAATCTGGCTGGAGGACTGGACTCACAAGGATGCCTATTTATAATACAAGCAACTCGGCATAGTGTAGACACTTACGACATAATGTCGACACTCACCCCTATCATTAGTGCCGACTCGTGTTTTGTCCCGGTTGGTGTTTCCAACCGGGACTAAAGGTTCATCTTTAGTCCTGGTTGGTGACACCATCCGGGACAAGGTACACGCCGCACGACATAATGTCGACACTCACCCTATCATTAGTGCTGCCTCGCCCAGCCTGCCGAAATCCCTCCAACCGGGACTAAAGATGAACCTTTAGTATATTGAAAATCCGAACAATGAAAATCCTTTGCGTGGTGTCATATTATGTGACACAGTTGAAAGGAAAAATACCAGACTTGGTATATTGATCATGTCTCGAAAAAACCTTCATAAAATGACCTATCATGTTCGAGGTTTCATGGCTTTCGGTCCAAATGACCGATGTTATGTGCTAAATCATGGCATAGTTTTTGATGCTATGCCCATATTATGCATGCATGTGGACATTGGTATGGAGAACATTGTTGCAGGAGGAAGTTTTCCTTTTTGTCGCACGGAAAAGCCCTTTTCCATTTTCCAAGCGCAAAAGATGGGTCGTTTTGTGAAGTAACCACCAAAATGCTGTTTCAGAATGCTACTGTCCCATTTTCCTAAAATACTAGACCACCTTACATGGACTATCTCCCAACCGAGGCATCTCAAATCTTTTCGTCCATCCCGGGTAAAAAGGATAAATGTCTGCCGAATCGGTAGAAAGTGGGTCCTGTTTTGTACTACAGGTACATGATCTATCGCCCGTGATTTTTTGAAAAAATCATTTTTAGACTCGTAATATGTGGTTTCTTCAGAGATCCAATGCAAGTTCTAACGATGATCGTCCCCTATCTTCGTGCACGCCGGTTCGACCATAGTTAGAAATTCAAAAAAATCAAAACAGGCATAAGAAATTCAAAAAAATCCGAACAATGAAAATCCTTCGCGTGGTGTCATATTATGTGACATAGTTGAAAGGAAAAATACTATACTTGGTATATTGATTATGTCTCGAAAAAACCTTCACAAAATGACCTATCATGTTCGAGGTTTCATGTCTTTCGGTCCAAATGACCGATGTTATGTGCTGAATCACGGCATAGTTTATGATGTTGTGCCCATATTATGCATGCATGTGGACATTGTTATGGAGAACAATGTTGTAGGAGGAAGTTTTCCTTTTTGTCGCACAGAAAAGCCCATTTCCATTTTCCGAGCGCAAAAACGGGTCGTTTTGTGAAGTAACCACCAAAATGTTGTTTCAGAATGCTACTGTCCTATTTTCCTAAAATACTAGACCACCTTACATGGACTATCTCCCAACCGGGACATCTCAAACCTTTTCGTCCATCCCGGGTAAAAAGGACAAATGTCTGCCGAATCGGTAGGAAGTGGGTCCGGTTTTGTACTACACGTACATGATCTATCGCCCATGATTTTTTGAAAAAAATCATTTTTAGACTCGCAATATGTGGTTTCTTCAGAGATCCAATGCAAGTTCTAACGATGCTCGTCCCTATCTTCCTGCACGCCGGTTCGACCATAGTTAGAAATTCAAAAAATTCAAAACAGGCATAAGAAATTCAAAACAAATCCGAGCAATGAAAATCCTTCGCATGGTGTCATATTATGTGACATAGTTGAAAGGAAAAACACCAGACTTGGTATATTGATCATGTCTCGAAAAAACCTTCACAAAATGACCTATCATGTTCGAGATTTCATGGCTTTCGGTCTAAATGACCGATGTTATGTGCTGAATCACGGCATAGTTTGTAATGCTGTGCCCATATTATGCATGCATGTGGACATTGGTATGGAGAACAATTTTGCAGGAAGAAGTTTTCCTTTTTGTCGCACAGAAAAGCCCTTTTCCATTTTCCGAGCGTAAAAACGGGTCGTTTTGTGAAGTAACCACAAAAAAATGTTTCAGAATGCTACCGTCCCATTTTCCTAAAATACTAGACCAACTTACATGGACTATCTCCCAGCCAGGACATCTCAAACCTTTTCGTCCATCCCGGGTAAAAAGGACAAATGTCTGCCGAATCGGTAGGAAGTGGGTCTGGTTTTGTACTAAAGGTACATGATCTATCGCCCATGATTCAAAAAAAAATAATTTTTAGACTCGCAGTATGTGGTTTCTTCAGAGATCCAATGCAAGTTCTAACGATGCTCGTCCCCTTTCTTCCCTCCATTTCTTCCCTCCATTTCTTCCCGCCAGTTTTTCCCGCCAGTTCTTCCCCCCAGTTCTTCCCTCCAGTTATCTTCCTGCCATTTCTCACTATATATATATGTAGGGTTGGCCTCCATTGTCATTGCACATCTCTAGACTCATATCTGCAAACTCATCACTCTTTCCCATGACTTTCACCGTAGCACTAACTCCTAGGGAGGCGGAGGCGCTTTGCGCCTCGAACTACACCTGCCCGTCGGGCTACTATGTCCCCGTCGGCTGGATGCTGAGCGCCGGAGGCATGCCGGTTCCTCCTGTCCCTCTAGGTGTGGCACGCCGGATGGCCATCACGAACCACTACTACTTCGAGCTCACGCCGGAGCAGCGGAGGAATCCCAGATGGCATCCCGACTATTTCCCGACTTGGGAAGCCTTCTTCATGGATCGGCGTGAGAGGGCGCTCGCCAGGCACGAGGAGGACGGCCCACCTCCTCCGAACTTCAATGAGGCCAGCCATCGGCTGTGGTGGTGCGACCGGACTCTCCAGAGCGTCATGGCCTACGACACTGCCGCCGACTCTAGCCCCCGCCTGCGCTACCCTCAAGTCCAGCCCACTCGTACTTAGCCTTCAAGGTTCAACTACGGCGACCCCGACGACGACAGCGACGACGGCCGCGGTGAGTACGATGACTACAGTGGCGAGTATTACAGGTGTAGGCAGGAGCATGATTGAATCACTCCAACATTGCAAAACAAGTTCGGCCGATTGTGGCTTAATCTGGCCATGTATCTTAATTTTTAGTTCTTCTATGTAACTTTGTGTTAGTTGCGTTATGTACTTTAATTCCAGTTCTATCCGAATAAAATTTTCTTTCCACCCATTATTTTCCGTCCTTTTTTCACGCCCATTAATATATAAAAAATATAAGTTAATTCAAATCCAAATTAAAAATAGAAAATGGTTTTGAATTAGTTATTCAAATCCAAACACTTTTTATGTTTAAAGTTTTTCTAAATTCCAAATTAATATTCAAAAAATATAAGTTAATTCATTTTTAATTGTAAATGGTTACATTAATTATTTTTTAAAATAGAAAATGGTTTTGAATTATTTATTCAAATCCAAACACTTTTTATGTTTAAAGTTTTTCTAAATTCCAAATTAATATTAAAAAAATATAAGTTAATTCATTTTTAATTTTGAATGGTTTATTTTTTAAATGGTTACATTACTTATTTTTAAAAATAGAAAATGGTTTTGAATTAGTTATTCAAATCCAAACACTTTTTATGTTTAAAGTTTTTCTAAATTCCAAATTAATATTCAAAAAATATAAGTTAATTCATTTTTAATTTTAAATGGTTTATATTTTAAATGGTTACATTACTTATTTTTTAAAAATAGAAAATGGTTTTGAATTAGTTAGTCAAATCCAAACACTTTTTATGTTTAAAGTTTTTCTAAATTCCAAATTAATATTCAAAAAAGATAAGTTAATTCATTTTTAATTTTAAATGGTTCATAGTTTAAATGGTTACATTAATTAGTTTTTTAAAACAGAAGATGGTTTTGAATTATTTATTCAAATGCAAACACTTTTTATGTTTAAAGTTTTTATAAATTCCAAATTAATATTCAAAAAATATAAGTTAATTCATTTTTAATTTTAAATGGTTACATTAATTATTTTTAAAAATAGAAAATGGTTTTGAATTAGTTATTCAAATCCAAACACTTTTTATGTTTAAAGTTTTTCTAAATTCCAAATTAATATTCAAAAAATAAAAGTTAATTCATTTTTAATTTTAAATGGTTCATAGTTTCAATGGTTTCATTAATTATTTTTTAAAAAACAGAAAATGGTTTTGAATTAGTTATTCAAATTCAAACACTTTTTATGTTTAAAGTTTTTCTAAATTCCAAATTAATATTCCAAAAATATAAGTTAATTCATTTTTAATTTTAAATGGTTCATAGTTTAAATGGTTACATTAATTATTTTTTAAAAATAGAAAATGGTTTTGAATTAGTTATTCAAATTCAAACACTTTTTATGTTTAAAGTTTTTCTAAATTCAAAATTATTATTCAAAAAATATAAGTTAATTCATTTTTAATTTTAAATGGTTCATAGTTTAAATGGTTACATTAATTATTTTTAAAAACAGAAAATGGTTTTGAATTAGTTATTCAAATTCAAACACTTTTTATGTTTAAAGTTTTTCTAAATTCTAAAGTAATTATCATTTAAAAAACATTACAAATTTAAACCCCAAAATAAAAAATAAGGCGAGAACAGAGAGAAAATTCCTGAATTTTTTTGAAAACAGGGTCATATGTCCCGGTTGGAGCCACCAACCGGGACTAAAGACCCTGCGCGCGCCAACCTTTGGTCTGCTGAAAAAAGTGGAGTATACGTCCCGGTTGGTGGTTCCAACCGGGACGTATGACCCTTTAGTCCCGGTTGGAGCCACCAACCGGGACAAAAGGTCCTTTGGTTATAACTGGGTGCCCCTCCTCTTCTTCCCCATCTCACAATCTCGCGCATGACGCCGTCAGGCTGACCCGCCGCCCTGCACGCCCTACCGGCCACCCCTCGCCCAGCAAAGCGTGCAGGAAGCTTCGCCTCGTCGCCCCGAGGCTTCTTCCCGAAGGAATCGGCCCCGCTCGCTCCCAATCGTCTCTGCCGCCGCCGCCATCTCCCTCGAACCCGACAACCGGCGCCGTCGTCTATTCTCCGGCTCCCGACCTCGCCTTGCCTCCCTGTCACCACCACCTCACACCTGGTGAGTTGCTGGTCCTCGTGGACCCTCTCTCTCTCTCGCCCCCTCTCGCTCTGGTTCCTCCTCCCCGTCGACCACTTGCCACCACCGCCGCTCACCATCGTCGTGCTCCCCTCTCTGGTGACCTTTTTGAGGCGGCGCCGCTACTCTTTGGCTCGCCTCAACCTCCTATCTCTAGCACACACACGCACACGGCCTAGCTCGCGCTCCACCGCCGCCCCCTTTGTCGTTCTGAGGCTCACCAGCGTCAATGACATCACGGTGACGTCACCCCGGCGTCGGCACGTGGTCAACCCCCAGTCAACCTGGCCTGGGTCCCACCCTGCCCACGTGGAGGATGAGTTGGCCTAGGGCCCAACTGTCTGTCTCTCTGGCTAGCTGTAGCCCGGGTGTAAAAAGTATATAAGTTGGTTTTAATAATTCCAGAAATTGATTAAATCTTATAAATTTAATAACTAATTATTTATAAGTCAGAAAAATGTGTATAATATATCAAAATGTTCAGAAAAATGAAATCTATCTATTTAAGCTATAATCATGCATTGTTAAACAACTTCAATTGCAATTTAGTTAGAAGAACTAAATGCACCCTCTCCTATGCATCTGGGGCTTCTCCGAATTAGGGTTTGGACCCCTCGGACCCCGATTAAAATGACCAAGTATGTTTAGAGTTTAAATTTCAATAACTTTTAACTTGTCATATCATCATACTTGCTTGAGCATTGCATCGATGCCATGTTTTGATTGTTTCCCTTTCTTTCCGGTGTTTGGTTCTTCCTGGTAGAATACAATATCGATATTGAGATCGAAGCGAGAGATCAACACAGTCGAAGCTCGAAGACAAATACTTGACCAACTATAATCAAGTCAAGTACAAGGATCCTGAAGCTCTGCTTTCGGCTATCAATAGGCAAAGGCAAGCATAGCCCTACCATGATATAATCCTATGATTTCGAAAGCATTTCAATTCTTGCCATGATGCATACAATTCTACTGTGGTCTTTTATCGATAGATAGAGTGTCCTATCTGTTGCATACTCCCTTTGAGCTTATATTACCTAATCCACTGCTACTATCATATTAGGTTTATTAGGTTTATTAGTTTGGATTATTAGGTTTATTATTAGTTAGGTATTATTAGGTTTATTAATTAGTTAGGTATTATTAGTCTTCGGCCCCACTAGTCAGTCACTATGGGTAGCCCCAGACCCGATGAAAAACTACCCCGTGGTGCTGATGTACATATTGATTGCGGATTGTAGTATGCCATGTATTGATTGCCACCTTTCTTTCCGGTATTGGTTCTTCGCGATAGGATTCGAGCCCGAGGGTTTCTCCGAATTAGGGTTTCTAATATTGTAAATTCATTTTTATTATTGTGTATGTATATATTAGGGTTTCTCTGAATTAGGGTTTATATCTCTCAACACCGTACCTAACATTCTCCCTTAGCCGCTTTGACTTATCTGTTTTTCCACCTATGCAGAAAATATGGACCCACACAACGGAGACGAAGAAAAGGAAGAGTTGATCCAAGGTGTGATCCACGGGGAAGAAAATTTAGATGTATCGACGTTTCTGAACAACTCCGGTGAGGGTGATCCTCTTTTTTCCAGAAGAGACGACTTGTTTGAGGTTGAAGGTGATGCCTTCCGCGAGGGAGAAGGCGATTCCTTGTGTGATCTAGAAGACGACCGCTCCGGCGAGGTGCATGTAATATAATTAATTCATTAATTAATCATCTGCTATCTACATAGAAATAGTAACAACGATCTTTCTTCTTTTAGCCCTCCGAATCGAAGAAATCTACTGAAAAGAGCAGCCAAAGCCCAACCAAAAAGTTGGGAGACCATGAGAGGTTCAGCATCGAAGATGTCGCTGAAGACGGCAAACCGACGGCTCCCGAAGTTATCGCAAACAAATTTGTGGCACAATGCTGAGTAATCGTTAGGGACTTAATCCCGATCACCATTCGAAATTGGAATAGGCCCGCTGATGCGGAAGAAGAGGGAACATGTTTATTTGTCCCTAACAAGGCCAAAGATTTACTGTGGAATAGGGTCATGATTAATTTCAAACTACCGAAGATAGAGCTGGATCCAAATGCGGAGGATCCAGTTGTGGGCGCCTTAGAACATGGGAGAGCCATGGAGGCTAAGGTCAGGGAGTGGGCTTTGAAGAAGATGGGCCAGTGTTTCACCAACTGGAAGAAAAGATTGCACTTTGAGTATGTCGTGAAAGAGAATACTCCGGATTTCAAGAAGATTCAGTTTGAGAAGATAAAACCATTCTGGGCTGAGTTTGTGAATTACAAGACATCAGCAAAAGCTAAGAAAATGTCTGCAACGAATAAGCTGAATGTTGCTAACAAGAAGTATCACCATACTATGGGGAAAGGTGGCTACAGGGCTGGCATTCCTAAGTGGGAGAAACTTGAGCATGAACTGCGTGCTAAAAAGATCATTCAAGAGACAGGCGATTGGATCGAACGTGCAAGGAATTGGTTTTACGGGCATGGGGTCAAGTTGGACTCGGAAGGGAAGTGTATATATAACATACGACATAAAGAAGACCCCTTGCCAATCGAGAAGATAAGAAAAGCAGTAAAGGCTATTAAAGATGGGGACTTCATTCCCGATAGAGAGAATGATGAGCTCACACTCGCCCTTGGAAATAAGGAACATGATGGACGAACACGAGGCACAATAGGATCCAAACCATGGAAGACTGGGTTTCCCGAAGAGAGGAAGAAATATCCTGATAGAAGCCGTCAGAGGAGAAAGGACAAGGCGGAAGTTGAAGCAGATATTCAGAAAGAATGAATGCGTATAATTGAAGAACAAATAAAGCAACAACAAGATGAAATTAAAGCACTTAAAGAGCAAAGTACTACCGGCCCATCTCAGCAGCACACTGCATTCGATGCTACCGGCCTATCGAATAATCGAAAAAGCAGTGTGGCTTCCACCGAGGTCCCGAGTGATGACAATGACGATGACGATGGTGCACCGACGATGGCTCTTGTTGGCTACGCAGTGGATGATATCACACAGATGACACACTACGAGCTACATGTCAAAGTTGTGAACATATCAATGAAGGTTGCGGTCGACTATGCCTTACCAATTGGACCCACACCAACTTACCACTGTCGTCCGGTTCCAGAGGGCTACGCTGTTGTCGGGGTGGATGAAATCATGCCCACCTTTGAAGTTTTGAAGCTTGACTACCCTGTAGGTGAAGGGGATGTGACTGAACTGGGAGACGCAACAAATGTCACCATTCTATGGCCAAAGGAATGTATCATGCTTCGAAATCACACGCCAAGGCCATCTTCGCCGCCGCCTCACCCGTCTCCAGCGAGGTCGTCGCCGCCGCGGCAGCCGTCTTCGTCGCCTCACCCGGCTCCATCGCCTCACCAATCTCCGGCGTAGCCATCACCGTGGGAGCCATCGCCGGCGCCTCAGGATAAAAAGTGTAAGCGTATCGCTACTCTGCATCGTGATAAGCGATCGCCGAAACGTAAACAAGAGCCTCTTCCAAAAGTACCAAAGGTTCCTCCCAAGAGAGCTTATGACTGTACTGAAGAGGAGACTACGGCGATCGTTGATGCGGAAACGACAACGTTTTTCGCTAAGCTGAGGCGGCCGAAAGAGCCAGAGTTCCCCAGCACCAAATAAGAAAAAGCTAGAGTGTTGAAAATGCTAAAGACTCTTCATCAAACCGAGCCAAATCTGTCATCAGACTATGAGCGTTCTATTCTCAAGTCACATGCGACACAACAAGCCTCGAAGAGCAGTACTGATGCAAGCGAGAAATCTGTTGCCCAGCTCGGAGAACAAGCAAAATAGTCTTGCGCCCCTCTCAAGGTGATTTCCCATACCAATGTGGGGTCGAGCAAATATGGGATCGAAGAGCAGTATGACCCAGAGGTAGTTGCACAATACGGAGAAGCCGCCGCTGCTCAAGGTATGAGTATTGCCCAGTACTTATCCCAGTTAGAGTACTTCCTCGTGAGTGAAGTAGCACACAAATACCAGTACGGCAAACCTCTCGTCAAACCTGAGGAGGTAAATAATCTTCCAACAAAAATGCAAAGATTGCATAACTAGTACATGCATGCCACAAAGGCCGGGGCTAACTGGATAGTGCTGAAGGTTACAAAAAAGCATTATGGGAAAGAAATAGATGACATGATATCCATTGAATTTGATGAACTATTTCAATTATTCAATCAAGAAGCCTTGGACAAATCGATCATCAGTGCCTATTGTCTGTAAGTACTAATTCTGTAATTAATTTAGTCTCCAGCTATCTCACCTTGTTTATTGAATGTATATAATCATACTGTAATATTCAGAATGGAGATTCTCGAATGCAGCAGAGGACAAATCTATGACATTGGCTTCATTGACCCATATTGGGTTCATCAAGCTAATCTCAAAACAAGCCCCCGGGATACGAAGGATAATATAGTACACGCGTTAAGGTTTCAAGTAACCAGAAGGGAAATACTATTTCCTTACAACTTCGAGTGAGTGTTATTTGCTTGTATACACTTTCTATTTCGCTTACTCGATGTTAAGTATATAATTGATTAGTTATGCATTCACAGCTTCCACTATATTCTGTTAATCATTCAACTTGACAAAGGGCATGTACTAGTCATGGACTCGAAACATAAACCCCTTGAGCGGTGGAAGGACATGCAGATGCTTCTCCAGTGGTAATTCTAATCATTACGACACTATATCGGCAACGTTCGTGAATTTTATGATGTCAAATAATTAATAACTTCTTTTATTCGTTTTCTTCGCCGGGCAGCGCTTGGAAACGGTTCACCAACAAGGCTAGGGGTGTTTGGAAAGCGGAGCTTACATTTCAAGCACTAGATGTAAGCACCACTAGCTATATCCGCGCATCTCTTTGATTCTAGTTTTGATACCGTTATTATCATGCTTGATTATTATTTTGATTGAACTATGTTCTCGTAAAGTGCCTGACGCAGGGACTAGGTAACAATCTATGTGAATACTATGTTTGTGAGTTAATCCGGCAGACGTGCGATGAGAAGGGCAGAAATTTAGAGCAACTCCACGTATGTAAACAATTTCTATAGTTTTTAATTACCATCAAATTGTGTTTAGTTTCATTCATATAGGCTGACTCCTTTTTTATGTCAGATCGAACGTCTACAGGACGGTCTTCTGCCAAAGGATCGTGTAAGAGCAATTCAGGAGGAATTGGCGGGATTCTTGGATGCAGAAGTCTTAAACCCAAAAGGTGAATACTATTCGGGTGTGTATAAACAATAGGGATTGTACAAAGAGAAACTTTTGTATGTAATGCATGAACTCGATCCGTGTATCGAATGTAATATTGTCATGATGATCTTGTGTAATATAATGGTTCCTTCATTGATGAGTGCAAAACACTAAATAAACAATAAAACAACATAAATGAATTCTCTGCCGTGGCACAAAAAGTGGCCAAAATGCTTCCGCGGCAATAAAAGTTGCCACAATGAATTCTCTGCCATGGTAGAGAAATGTGTCAAATCTCTGCCGCGGCAGAAGGTTATTTGTCCTAGTTCGTGTTACGAACCGGGACGGTTGCTCCACCCCCCCCCTCGCCCTCTGCCGCGGCCACGTGTACCCCCTTTTGTCCCGGTTGGTGGTGCAACCGGGACTAAAGGTTGAGGCTTTAGTTCCGATTGCCCTGTCCCGGTTGGGTAACCGGGACTAATGCCCCTTACCAACCGGGACCAATGGGGCTATTCCCACTAGTGGCAGCACACAACTCATTGAGGGAGAGAGAGACACAATTGTTAAATGGGAGGTGGAATTAGAACATGTTGATACCAAAGAGCTAATAAACATGGGAGAGGAGGCGGTGAGGAATATGGTGGAAAAATGGGGAGAGTGTGGTTTGGGGGCCAGAGCAAGAAGTTTCTTTGTTATGATTTGATGATTGGAAAGGTGAGTATATTAGGATTGAGACAGGGCAATAGATGGTTGATGAAATCGATGAGAGAGACGATTGGACAAGAAAAACTGTTCGGTTTTGAGCACACCTCATTGATCTGGAACCTGATTCGAGGGTTGGATATGTGGAAAGTTGGCTTCTTAGATGGTCGAGGATGACTGGGCTGTAGAAAGGCAAGTAATGCCTATACTTACTGAGTTGGCAGTGTTAACAGTGGAGGTTGATGCTAATGCACAAGGGGAGGCTGCAGATCCTAATGCACAAGGGGTTGCACAAAAGATTGTAACTGTTGATTGGAATTTAGTTGAGATAAGTGCCTGGACTGATTTGGTCATTGCACCAATGTCTGACATTGAAATGGCAAAGCTTTTTGGCGTTCCTATAGATGACAGAGACAAGGAGAAGGAGAGGGATGAAGCTGCAAATGATGGTGACAACCATTCAAGAGATGAAGAGGCATATATAGATCCAGAGTTGCTGGAAAATGCTGTAGTTCATGTAGATGATGGATATGAAGATTAGCTAGTAACAATTTATGACAAAGATAATCCAGTTATTGAAGTTGGGAGATTGTTTCCAAGCATGGATGAATTCAGGATGTGTTTCAGGACATATGCAATCAAACATGAGTTTTCTACCAAGACTTTGTGGACAGATAAAAAGAAGTTCTATGCAAAATGCATAGCTTATGATGGTGGTGCCAGGCCTTGCAAGTGGTATATATCTGCTAGACGCCAACCTGATGGAAGGACAATAAGAGTGAATCGAATTCGAAAAGCTCATTCTTGTATTACAACTTTTCAAACAGTTACAAAGATGATTATGGGTTGCACAAAAAAATCAAGCCTATTTTAGCCACAACACCAAACAACACTTCAAAGAGACTGAAAACAGACTTGTAAAAGCAGTACCCCATTAAGATGAATTATACTACAGTGTGGAAGGCAAAGAAAAGGGAAATGAAGGAGCTAATGGTGATTGGGCAAATACCTTTCGAATGCTTTATAAATTCAAAGCAGAAGTAGAGAAGAGGTCACCTGGCAGTGTTGTGAAGATAGATACTGAGGTAATAGCTGATGGGAAAGTCTTCTTCTCTAAATTCTTCATGGCTTTAAAGTCTTCCATCGATGGCTTCAAAGCAGGGTGCCGTCCATATTTCAGTATAGACTCATCATTCTTGACTGGAAAGTGGAATTGTCAACTAGCATCATGCAATTCTTTAGATGGACACAATTGGATGTTCCCTGTAGCTATTGGCATGTTTCAGTCTAAGACAGAGGCATCATGCACATGGTTCATGATGCAGTTGAAAAGATGCATAGGGCCAGTTGATACATCGGAAACATATCTATAGTTTTTGATGCTCCATGCTTGTTTAGTATCTACTTTGCTTTACTTTGTCTACACTTTGAGGTGTTTATATATATTTTCTGGAACTAACCTATTAACAAGTTGCCACAGTGCCAGTTTACTGTTTTCTTCTGTTTTTGGTTCCAGAAAGGCAGAAAATCAATATTCTCGGAATTGGACGTGACAAAAGCCAAAGTCAATATTTTACCGTGGGGGACACGAAGCTAGAAGACAAGACGGAGAAGCAAACAAGGGCAGCCAGACCCCCCCTAGGCGTGTGTGGGCCCACCCCGCACCTGGGTAGGGTGTAGGGGGCCTGGCCGCCTCTCAGCCTTGCCTCTTCGCCGATAAGAATCCCCCGATGCAGAAACCCTAGGAACCCGATCAAAACTCCATAAAACCTTTTGTAGCCGCCGCCACCACCGTCATCCCTAGATCGGGGGGATCTGAAGTTCTTCCCGGCACCCTGCCGGAGGGGAAATCATCCCGGAGGTCTTATCTCCGGTATGAAGCGCGAGTAGTTCCACCTTAGACTATGGGTCCATGTAGTAGCTAGATGGTTGTATCTCCTCCTTGTGTTTTCATGTATAGATCTTGTGAGCTCTGTTCATGATCAAGATCTAATCTATTTGTAATCATGCATGTTGTGTTTACGTGGATCCGATGGATATTGAGATTACTATGTCAGATTGATTAATGTTTTTGTCTATTTGATACTATCATGTATTTGTTGTTTGTGATCTTGCATGCTCTCCGTTGTTAGTAGCTATCTTGGCCAAGTAGTTGCTAGTGACTCCAAGAGGGGGTATTTATGCTCGATAGTGGGTTCATGCCTCTAGTTTCCAAGGGAAGTGACAGAAATCTCTTCGGGTGTAGATGTGTTGTTTCTACTAGGGAGAAAACAACGGTCTCTTGTTCATGGAGCAAGTGGATTATTTACCTTACACACTTTGCTTAAAGCAGTTGTCTGTTGCTTGCAACTTAATACTGGAGGGGGTTCGGATGATAACCTGAAGGTGGACTTCTAGTCATAGATGCAGTTGGATGGCGGTCTATTTATATTGTTGTATTGCCCAATCGAATCTCATAGGATCTTTTTGTCTGGTATTGCATTGTTATGCCTTGCTCAGTTCCTATCAATTGCCCTGCTGTAATTTGTTTACCCTTCATGCCATGTTGTTTATCTAACGAGAGCACCTCTAGTGAACTATGGACCCCGGTCCAATCTTTACCATTGATACATCTTCCACTGTTACCTGTTTACTTGCTGCAAACCATTATCTTCCACACCATACGTTTAATCCTTTGTTATAGCAAACCGGTGAGCTTGACAACCTCACTGATTCGTTGGGGCAAAGTCTTGAGTTTGTGTTGTGCAGGTTTCCACGTTGCTTGCAACACCTATGTGACGTTTCCTTCCTCCTTCTGGTTCGATAACCTCAATCTCTACTGAGGGAATACTTGCTGCTGTGCTCATCACACCATGCTCTTGGGGTTTCCTGACGAAGTGGTTAAGCACCACACATCACCAGTCTCTCCATTGGCAGTGCACACATATGCATGTAAAGGTTTAGAAAGTGCAGTGAAGATTTTTTCTCATGCTGAGCAGAGGGAGTGCTTCGGCCGTATGTGGACGAATTTGATCAAACAATTTAGAGGAGATGATTTTGGACGCATGTGGCCAACAGCAAGATCTTACACCAGACAAACACATTGATATCACCTTGAGAAGATTAAGGAGGCATGCTCTACGGAGGATAGGGTCAAGTTTTGTACATGGTTGGAAACCTACCATTCTCTTTTATGGTACAGGTCAGGTTTTAACACTGCCATAAAATGTGATCATATCAACAATAATTTGGCAGAAAGTTTCGGCAACAAAGTGAAGTAGTTAAAAGACTTGCCTGTCGATGACATGGTTGACCAGATCAGGATCATGATCATGAGGTTGTGGGAATTGAGAAGAAGGCTTGGTGATGTTCTTAAAGGAGATAAGCTTCCTGATGTTGTGCAGCAGGTGGTCAACAGGAGAAGAAATCTTGCACATTTGTAGGTTGAGAAATCCTCATTGTGGGGTGCTGAAGTCAGAGATACAAAGACTGGCAGGAGGCATGTTGTTGACACTCAATTGCAGGAATGCACATGCCTTGAGTGGCAACACATTGGGAAGCCTTGTTAGCATGCCATACTTTTCTTGGCCTCGAAACACAATCTAAATATGCACCCATATTTGCATGAGTATTATTATGTAGCAAAATTCAAGGCTACATATGCAACACCAATTCCAGCACTTACAGACCAGTCTTAGTGGCCTGAAGTGGACATTCAGTTCTCCTTGTGTCCTCCTTTGATGAAAATAAAGGCTAGAAGGCCCAAGCATAGTAGATTCAAGGCTTGGTTTGAGAAAGGTGGGAGCAGCAAGAAGGGGAAGAAAGATGAAAAGAAATATGGCAAGCCAAAAAGGGCCCAAAAAGGTAACAAGAATAGATGCAAACTCTATGAAGAACTTGGACATCGAGCTAGCTCTACCAAGTACAGATACACTGCTGAAAAGCCAAAGTATGTTCATCCAAAATCTATGTAATTTTTGTTGATGATTTTGTCCCCCAACTAACTTGCTTGTTTTCAAGAGGAAGCATGGAGAAAAAGCCCCACCTCTTGTTGTTGAAGAATGTTGGCCAGTGAAAAGGGAAAGAATCAATGGCTCGAGAAAGAAGAGAACTAACCAAATCATGTTTGGTGCTTCTGAGGTGCAAATTGAACCTGTTAATGCTGTTGAGGTGCAATCTGAACTTGTTTTTGTGGATGAAGTGCAAATTGTTGAGTTGCAAAGTGAAACTGTTGATGAGGCTTTAGGGCACACCGATTCTGATTTGGAAGCTCTGGTGCAAAATGAGCATGTTGATGAGGCTATGGTGCAGATTGATGAGCATGTTGATAAGGCTATGGTACAAAATGAGCATGTTGATGAGGCTCTAGTGCCAGCTCTTGAGTTGCAGGCTATTGCACATTCTGAACCATATTGTGTTGTTGAGGAGGTGCAGGAGGTGAAGCAGACTCTTGGACATGTTATGGGGAAGCCAGATGGTTATGGTAAGAAAAAGAAGAGCATAAACCTGTTGTGTGGTGCGAAACTTGTGAAGGAGAAGAAATCGAGGGTTAAGAAGAGCCAAAAGAAATAGACTTTGAATTTGGCACTTGTTGTTGTTGTAAACAATTGTGATTGTAATAATTTGGCACTTGTTGTTGTAATAATTTGGCACTTGTTGTTTTTGTAAACATTTGTTATTGTAATAATTTGGCACTTGTTGTTGTAATAATTTGGCCGAAATTCAAATATGATGGTAAATTTGTATTTCAACCAATGTAGCTATGTGTACTTTTCTATTTTTGTATGAGCTTCCAACGTTTTCTCATATCACCCTGATCCCTTTTGTGAAGTACAACTCACCCTCACCCAAAATATGGTAGAAATGGGCTCCAAAGCTAGGGTAAACCACCCCATTTCTAACCAAGTTTTTTTTCGACCATATATAAAAACAACTTTGATATATTTCCTCACAACCATGTCACATAATATGACACCATGCGAAGGTTTTGTATTTTTTTGAATTAGTTATGCACATTTGAATGTTTGGTCAAACTTTGTGAAGGATTTTCATAAAGATTCTTAGCTAGGGGATGAGGCTCAATAAACTAGCATTGGATCTCTGATGAAATAGCATGTTGTGAACCTAAAAATGATTTTTACGAAAAATCACCAGCATGAAATCTTATACCTGTTGTTCATATCTGACACACTTCCAACCGATTTGGCATGATTTGTCTTTTTCATCAGGGATAGAATAAAAGGTTTGAGATACTCAAGTTGGTACATTGTACATGCAAGTTGGTCTAGTATTTTTGAAAAATAGGATGTTACCATTTTGAAACTTCAATTTGGTGGTTGCTTCACAAACCCCCCTCCTTTTTGACACTCAGAAAATGGAAAATGGCTTTTTTGTGCGTCGAAAAGGAAAACTTCCTTCTACAACATTGTTAGTCATCCCATTATACACATGCATGCAAAATATGGGCACATTATCACAAACTATGCCTTTATTCTAGCCTAGGGGTGGAATCGAGCCAAGCCGAGCCGGCTCGTGGCTTGGCTCGGTCAAGCTTGGTAAAATTCGAGCCGAGCCTGGCTTGGCTTGTGTCTAAAAATTTCTAAAATATTGGGCTTGTGGCTTGGCTTGTCGAGCTTGTGGCTTGGCTTGGAAGGCTCACGAGCCGGCCATAGGAACCCAGTGTTCTAGAACCACTAAGCCCTAAATGCACTCCCCTCCTTCCTATCTCCTGTGTTGCCACTGCCAACATGATTTTGGTCGTCCCTTGCCACCAGATTCCATTTCATCGCATAGGATGCCTCGCCATCGTCTTCCCGGCCAGCCGTATCCGGCATGATTTTGTCGATTCCTAGGCCCTCCCATCGCCATGAACATCAATTCATGCATATATCATGTTACTTATTATTGCCAATTGTTTGTTTTAGCAAGGATCATAACGACTTTTGTGTGTATCGAGCCTTCGAGCCGGCTTGCGAGCTTCGTCGTGCTAGCTTGTCGAGCCTCGAGCCTGAGTAGCAAGGTTTGGGCTTGGCTTGCCCAACCTTCGAGCCAAGCCAAGCTCGAGCCGAACCTTGTCGAGCCCGAGCTAAGCTTCGAGCTTTGTGTCCACCCCTATTCTAGCCATATCATTGGTCATTTGACCCAAAAGCCGGAAAACCTCGGATGTGATAGGTCATTTTGTGAAGGGTTTTTTGAGATATGATCAATATACCAAGTTTGATATTTTTCCTCACAACTATGTCACATAATATGACACCATGCGAAGGTTTTGTATTTTTTTTGAATTAGTTATGCACATTTGAATGTTTGGTCAAATTTTGTGAAGGATTTCCATAAAGATTCTTAGCTAGGGGCTGAGGCTCACTAAACTAGCATTCGATCTCTGATGAAATAGCATGTTGTGAACCCAAAAATGATTTTTACAAAAAATCATCAGCATGAAATCATATACCTGTAGTTCATATCTGACCCACTTCCAGCCGTTTCGGCAGGATTTATCTTTTTCACCGGGGATAGAATAAAAGGTTTGAGATACTCAAGTTGGGACATTGTAGATTGTGACATCCCCAGGATCAGGTATAAACAAATTCCAGACCTCTGTCTGACATAAGCTTAACCTTGAGCTCGAGAATATCCAGTGAAGAATTGGTAACACAACAGTGACCCTACGACATAAAATTTATTACGGCAAGCTCATAACTGAGCAGAGAACCAAATTATTACAAGCAAAGGTCACTGACCACAAACATCAAACAACGGAAGGAAAATTATGCTATTAAGTATAGCAAACATAACAAATGGCCTAAGAGGCCTGAAGCATAACGATGACGTCCCAGCCCATAGATTCCAGGCTACCGGCCGGGAACCCCAAGCTACTCGTCGATGTCGATGTAGTACCAAACTGATCTTCAAGGGAACACTTACTCTGCCAAAAGTATCAACAAAGCAAGGGTGAGTACAGGGTGTACTCCGCAAGACTTATGGCTGGTGGAGTTGTTTTGCATAAAGCCACTTTTGTTTACAAAACAAAAGGGAGAAGAAGCTCGTCTATTCAGAGTATTTTAAAAAGGGATAAGAGAGCGACGTATCCGAAATATTGATCATCATCTTTTGATATCCACCAAATCATCATCATCTACCAACTAGGATCACCCCCTCGTACCCATGAGGAAGCATCCTTAAGCACACGTTGATCTGCCAAGTTTTACGATTAGGTTTAAGTTCTCTATGATCTTAGAATTTGGTCACCAAGCGTTCATAACCATGAACACGACTTTTCGAAAAGATTATTACCCTGCAGGGGTGTATAACTTTACCCACACGTACTAACCTTCTCTTAATGCCACTAGATAAGCCTTCTTCCTTGGAAGGCCGGCAGAGGGTGGTTAGACACGACCTTTACCTTGCTTTCGCCGAGACCATGAGTCACGCAATAAGTATGGTTCCACCATAACGGGTCAAATATCGAAGTCGGTACTTAAAAATGTGAGGTGAGGTTGGTTAACAAGGGCTCCATCGACCCCATGCAACCCGGTCCACGCTTGCCTACTTGTTATGAATGCACCAACTTCACCCGGCAAATCTTTCAAAAGATTTTCTATGCATATGTCGAATGGAACACCCAAACTATGTGACTCATGGAATCTACTAGGCAAGTTAGTCAGTCATGAGGTTGTCTAGGCCCCGTGTGGTTGCACGCTCGTCTTGGTTCCAAAGGAAAGAACTCAGGTCCTAGTGGTGGCGAGCATGGGATTAGAAAAACCACATCCCATCGTGGCCTCCCATACAAGACTTAGCATGTTTAATCTCATATCACCTCTGATATTATTTCATCACGTCCTCCTGTCATACTAGATTATTTGCATCTGATACATCATCTGGATGGACCAGAACTGACATCTATGCAGGGCTAAGCATGACTCAAATATAAGCTCTAGCAGTGCACACAAGCCAAACCTAGTTATGCTAGGAGCAGTGGATCAGGTAATATAAGCTCAAAGGGAGTAATGCAATAGATAGGATACTCTATCTATCGATAAGTAGAATCGTATGCAAAATGGCAAGTGTTGAAATGCTTTCGAAATCATAGGATTATATCATGGTGGGGCTATGCTTGCCTTTGCCAGTTGATAACCGTTAAGAAGATCTTCGGACATCTGGCACTTGACTTGGTTACAGTAGGTCAAGTATTGTTCATCGATCTTTGAGCTTCGACGGTGTTGATCTCTGACTTTGATCTCGATCTCGTATTCTATCGAGAAGAACCAAACACCGGAAAGAGACGGAAATAATGAACACATGGCACCGATGCAATGATCAAGAAAGTATGATGATATGACAAGTTAATTTGCATTGAATTGAAACCCTAAAGCATGCTCGACAAATTAATCGGGGTTCCGAGGGGTGAAAACCCTAACTCGGGGAAACTCCGGAACATATGAGAGGGGTGCATTTGTTCTTCTAATTAAACTTGTCATGAAAGTTCATTAACAATGCATGATTATAGCTTAAAGAGGTAGGTTTCATATTTCTGAACATTTTGATATATTATTTGTATTTTTCTGAATTACAGATTAAAAGTTATCGAATTTACAATATTTAAACCATTTATGGAATTATTAAAAACGTTTGTTACATCATTATGACATCAGCTAGGGGGACGGGGTTGTTTTTCACCTAGGCAGAAGCTAGCCACAGTGGCTGACTACTAGGCCCAAGGCCACATCAGCAAGCCAGGAAGGCAAAGTGGGGCCTGCGGCCTGTTTTGACTGGGTCAGACCACGTGCTAACGTCGGGGTGACGTCACTGTGACGTCATTGACGCCGGTGAGCCTCAGGACGGCAAAGGGGACGGTGGTGGAGGCGATGCGGGGATGCGTGGCTTTGCTCGTTCGATTCAGCGCGTCGAGGTGGACCTAAAAGAGGGAGCGCCGCCCCAAAAGGGTCACCGGAGCTTAGCTAGCCACGACGGCCGGTGGAGGAAGACGACGGCGTGCTACGCGGGAGCGGGCCGGAGCGCAAGAGAGGGTTCGAAGGGGTCCCTGAGGACAAACGACTCACCGTGGTTGTGATGGACACGTCGAGGAGGCCGCAGGAGGTTATGGACCAAAGAATTGCCGGCGGTGAGGTCCAGTCTAGGACGGGGAAGACAAGGTCGAACCCGACATTGGATGCTTCCCAGGACGCGCGCGTTGACGAGGAGGTCGCTTGATTCACGGCAGAGCTTCTGAGATGCTCGGAGGAGCTTGAGGAGGCTTAACACGGCGGCGGTCGAGGTCCTCTGACAGGCTAGGGTTCGGGCGCGCAGAGAGAGAGAGAGAGGGAAAGAGCACGGGAGAGGAAGAATGGATGAGGTGGGAGAGGGCGCGACTCAGCGACGATCTTATCCTTCCCTGGAGCTCGACGAACGGCGGCGAGGGAGCGGTGGAGATTGATGGCGGCGCACAGGGCACGAAGGTGCTTCTCCAGCGAGGAAGAAGACAACACCGAAGGGGTACTGGGCCTGGGCTGAGCTAGGCCAGATGCTGGGCTGCTAGCTACGCGCTGAGCGGCAGACAGAGGGGAGAGGAGAGAGGAAACTGGGTTGCGGCCCAGGGAGCTCTGGATTCATTTTTATTTCCTAAAAACAGTTTTTCCAATTTCTGTTTTTCCTTTTGTATTTGTAATTCCAATTTCATTTCTGTTTTGAGTTATTTCAAAATACTAGAGGCTTTTATAAAGTATATAATATATTTATGAACCCTTTTTAATCCATTTGGGCTCCAATAATTTTGGGGGTCTTCAAAATTCAAACCATTTGAATGAATTTCAAAGAGGGAGGGAACATAGGGTTTTAGGGTTTGATTCGTTTTCTTCAATTCACAATTTAAATTATGATGCTCATGAATGCACAAACAAAACCGTAATTAAAGATTAAATAAAACTGGGATGTTACATCTCTATCCCCCTTACGAGAATCTCGACCCGAGATTCCAAAGGTAGGAAGAGAGACAAGGAGAGAAAGAAACAGGGTCACTCTAAGGATAAGAGGGAACACACTAAACAACTCAGAGAGTATTTCATGGTCAACTCATGGATGGAGTGTTCAAAAACAACTCTGAGATGACAACATGAAACACGTCAAGGTAACGGAGGAAACAAGAGGAGGAGGTTTCAATTTGTTAGATAGATGGTGTACATAAGGATTGAGACCATGGAACTCATAAGGGTTTAAGCTTCTGAAGAGAAAGGCTTCAATAGGAAGAACATGACACAGACTTCGATGAGGAACCTCTACTAAATGGGTTAAGTAGAGATATTAGGTTGCAGAGATATGGATCAACAAAACCAAGCTGTTGAATTACTTTTGACACAGAAGGATCACTCTTTCATTCAATAGAAGGCCAAGACAGAAAGGTGTTTTGTGGCGAGGACTCATAAGAGCCACAAGGAAACATGTAATCAAGAGCAACTGCAGATTAACAAAATCATAGCCACTCTTATAACATGGTTAAGAAAATGAAGGAAACTCTTTATTCATCCAGATTTATCAAAATCTTTGCCAAGATCATGATATCACTTTGCACCACCAGATGAATAGTGAAGAAGATTCCTGATGACACGAGAGGAAAGAAACTTCATTCTCAGACTTCAATTACTTGGCACAACAAGAAGCATGCCAACATAAAAGGGTCTGGAGGATCGACCGAGAGACATTCAACAACACTACTTTAGATGTTCTCCTTGATGTTCGAGAAACGAGGCATCAAGTAAAGGTCAGACTTCGGATACAATGGAAACCATGAACACAACTCCTATAATTATTTATAGAGGGAGCCTCATGAAGAGTGGTTGATATTGCTGAACCACAGGAATGTGACGGTAGGTCTTTCCGGCTAAGTGTGTCAGCCATTACATAAATCTTTCCAGACTTACAAAGAGAACTATGTCAAAACCTTGGGGAACACCAACCATCATTGCTGCTTGAGATTCAGCTTTGGTTAGGCGAGATGATATTTTAGACTCAGCATGTCCGAATAGAAAGTTTGCAACATTTACACAGAGGTAAAGTTACTAGATTCTCAAGACATGGACTTCAATGTTAAGCTCCAGAAGAATGATCTAGATTTCTACACCCATGTATTAGAAACTTGTCGAAGGACAACTGCATACAAACAGAGTACTAACAATAAACACGCGTGTCCTTAAGGGGACAAAGATAACTCTACTCGAATCCATGGCGACATCTTTCAACAATTACACATGAATCGGAGAAGGCTACTTATAACATCCAGAACACATACTTCGAGATGACTCGAAGATGGTTCTCGAAGGTTTCCAACTTTAATGCCAAATGTTCCATATGAATCCAATCTTACATGGAGAAAATAAGAATGTCATTGATGGGCTCAATAACAAACATACCAAGACACTCCAATACGATGAACTTATATGTTGTATGAACAAGGCAAAAGTATTGGTCAGACCAAAGAAAATGAAGATGTACTCAAGTGAAACATCACGAGAAGAAACATCATCAAGATAGTCCTTGGAACTGAGTTTGATTTGACGATGACCCAAATCAAATCAAAGATGGGGAAAGATAATATATCCATGAAGGAAATACTACCTTGCTTCAACACGAACAAAACTAGACATCCTTTTAAGAAGGAACAAAGTCATATAGAACTTTTGTCTTACAACTCTCCAAGTTGTTGTTTAAGCTCAACCAACTAGTTCAGTGTATCCAAATACGGATCCTTGGAGAAAAGAGCAGTTTAGAGAACCTACTTGCTCAAGAACTTGACAACACGGTCATGTGACAACATGGCGATACTTCTAGTAGACATCTAGAATATCATGAACCACCGATATGTCACTTAGTTCGAGAGCAAACTTGCTTGGTAAGGCAGGAAGACATAGTATTAGAGCTTCGGCACAAGCCTAACTCTTTGACCGAGGAGACTGCACCAGAATAACGGACTTGGTAGCACAATCAAACATCGCTTAGTGATGGGATTAACTAATCACGCTAAGAATGACACAAATGTCCTTAGAGTTCAAAACAATAATAATTGATAAGAATCTAAGATGACCATATTATTACGCACACGCATCACTCACGAGCACGAAAGCTCGAGGAAGGGTGTATAAAGATATGTGAAAGCATCACTTTATTAAGGGGTCCTGAAACTCGGCACGCCCTCTTAGCATAAAAGAGTGTGGTACTTTAAGGTAGGACAGATAGAAGCTAATCAATGCCTCTTGATCTGCAGTTTACAACACTTTGACCTGGTCCTAGATATGACAAGGTACTGTAGTTTGTTTCTCCTAAACATTCCGAAATGGTTTGTCTTGACGGACCACAAGAGTATCTTACTTCCGAAGACACCGATGCAAATTACTACTTGGCTACCAACTGGTAGATGAAGGTCGGAAAACAACAAGGGGAAAAGAACACGCTCAGGATGGAATCCCAAGATGTGGATTCATAAGTCAACAATCTCCCGAAAACCAATGCATAGAGGAGATAAAGTGTGGCAGAGTCACGAATATAGATGCGAGACTCTCAAGGAGTACTCTTGTCGTGATCTATTTGGTTCCATTAAAGAACATCTGCCATAGCTAGTGGTAGGGGAAGTCCTTAGTGGTCACGATTTAATCGCGACACAGACCACAAGCTTGAAGTCTATGTTTGTATTACCAGCCATCCTAAGGTTATGTGTGAACATTAACGATAGGGGTCAAAGGAATGGATCTTGGATTAAAGGTCAGCTTCATGTACAAGATTCATAACACTAGAATCCAGCACAATCGGGGATCTTAGGTTCAAGTCCAAGGGTTAAAACCCAAAGAAAGGAGTAACCACTACTTGAGTGACACGACGTACACTACAAGATAGTAATCACGAGGTAGCTTCCAAAAGAAGAAACTACTTCTGAAGTACCCAAACAAACAAAAGGGAGGCACACGAGGCGAAAGGAAACCTCGAAGCCTAGAACAGAAAACTAAAGATCCAACAATATAATATTGTGTTTCCAAAGGATAGAGAGATCATGATAGAAAGGAATCTCTCATGTGAACAAGAGCAAAGGGAAGCAAGGAATTCACAACACACACAACTCTAGAGAACTTAACACTAGGTCAACTGGCTTAGAAACGACATGCCAAGAAGGCACCTAAGTTTTGAAAGACTAGAAGAGATATCAAAACTTTTCCAAAGTTAACACAAGATAAGATGACCCAGAGTTAGAGAGAAACTGGATAAGGAGTAAAAGAAGCATACTAGAGTTTTCACAAATACTTTTCATCTTTTAAAATAGTTTTCACAAACACTAGACTCAACATCGACCAATAGCAAGGTTTTCCTATGGTCGGTACTGCTCTGATACCAAGAACTGTGACACCCCCGGGATCAGGGCTAAACAAATCCCAGACCTCCATCTAACATAAGCTTAACCTTGAGCTCGAGAATATCCAGTGAAGAATTGGTAACACAACAGTGACCCTACGACATAGAATTTATTACAGCAAGCTCATAACTAAGCAGAGAACCAAATTATTACAAGCAGAGGTCACTGACCACAAACATCAAACAACGGAAGGAAAATTATGCTATTAAGTATAGCAAACTTAACAAATGGCCTAAGAGGCCTAAAGCATAATGATGACGTCCCAGCCAATAGATTCCAGGCTGCTGGCCGGGAACCCCAAGCTACTCGTCGATGTCGATGTAGTACCAAAATGATCTTCAAGGGAACACTTACTCTGCCAAAAGTATCAACAAAGCAAGGGTGAGTACAGGGTGTACTCCGCAAGACTTATGGCCGGTGGAGTTGTTTTGCATAAAGCCACTTTTGTTTACAAAACAAAAGGGAGAAGAAGCTCATCTATTCAGAGTATTTTAAAAAGGGATAAGAGAGCAACGTCTCCGAAATATTGATCATCATCTTTTGATATCCACCAAATCATCATCATCTACCAACTAGGATCACCCCCTCGTACCCATGAGGAAGCATCCTTAAGCACATGTTGATCTGCCAAGTTTTACGATTAGGTTTAAGTTCTCTATGATCTTAGAATCTGGCCACCAAGCGTTCATAACCGTGAACACGGCTTTTCGAAAATATTATTAGCCTACAGGGGTGTACAACTTTACTCAGACGTACTAACCTTCTCTTAATGCCACTAGATAAGCCTTCTTCCTTGGAAGGCCGGTAGAGGGTGGTTAGACATGACCTTTACCTTGCTTTCGCTGAGACCATGAGTCACGCAATAAGTATGGTTCCGCCGTAACGGGTCAAATCCCGAAGCCGCTACTTAAAGATGTGAGGCGAGGTTGGTTAACAGGGGCTCCATCGACCCCAAGCAACCCGGTCCATGCTTACCTACCTGGTATGAATGCACCAACTTCACCCGACAAATCTTTCAAAAGATTTTCTATGCATATGTCGAATGGAACGCCCGAACTATGTGACTCATGGAATCTACTAGGCAAGTTAGTCATTCATGAGGTTGTCCATGCCCCGTGTGGTTGCACGCTCGTCTTGGTTCCAAAGGCAAGAACTCAGGTCCTAGTGGTGGCGAGCATGGGAATAGAAAAACCACATCCCACCGTGGCCTCCCATACAAGCCTTAGCATGTTTAATCTCATATAACCTCTGATATTATTTCATCACGTCCTCATGTCATACTAGATTAGTTGCATCTGATACATCATCTGGATGGACCAGAACTGACAGCTATGCAGGGCTAAGCAGGACTCAGATATAAGCTCTAGCAGTGCACACAAGACAAACCTAGTTATGCTAGGAATAGTGGATCAGGTAATATATGCTCAAAGGGAGTAATGCAATAGATAGGATACTCTATCTATCGATAAAAGACCACAGTAGAATCGTATGCAACATGGCAAGAATTGAAATGCTTTCGAAATCATAGGATTATATCATGGTGGGGCTATGCTTGCCTTTGCCAGTTGATAACCGTTAAGCAGATCTTCGGACATTTGGCACTTGGCTTGGTTACAGTTGGTCAAGTATTGTTCGTCGATCTTCGAGCTTCGACGGTGTTGATCTCTGACTTTGATCATTAAAAAGGTTTGTTACATCATTATGAAATCAGATAGGGGGTCGGGGTTGTATTTCACCTAGGCAGAAGCTAGCCACAGTGGCTGACTACTAGGCCCGAGGCCACATCAGCAAGCCAGGAAGGCAAAGTGGGGCCTATGGCCTGTTTTGACTGGGTCAGACCACGTGCTAACATCGGGGTGACGCCACCGTGATGTCATTGACGCCGGTGAGCCTCTGAACGGCAAAGGGGATGGCGGTAGAGGCGATGCGGGGATGTGTGGCTTTGCTCGTTCGATTCAACGCATTGAGGCGGACCTAAAAGAGGCAGCACCGCCCCAAAAGGGTCACCGAAGCTTAGCTAGCCACGACGGCTGGTGGAGGCAGACGACGGCGCGCTACGCGGGAGCAGGCCGGAGCGCAAGAGAGGGTTCAGAGGGGTCCCGGAGGACAAACGACTTTCCGTGGTTGTGATGGACATGTCGAGGAGGCCGCGGGAGGTCATGGACCGAAGAATTGTCGGCGGTGAGGTCCAGTCTAGGACAGGGACGACAAGGTCGGACCCAGCGATTTGAGGCTTCCCAGGACGCGCGCGTTGACGAGGAGGTCACTTGATTCACGACAGAGCTTCTGAGATGCTCGGAGGAGCTCGAGGAGGCTTAACACGGCGGCGGTCGGGGTCCTCTGACAGGCTAGGGTTCAGGCGCGCAGAGAGAGAGAGAGAGAGAGAGAGAGCATGGGAGAGGAAGATTGGATGAGGTTGGAGAGGGCGCGACTCAACGACGATCTTATCCTTCCCTGGAGCTCGACGAACGGCGCCGAGGGAGAGGTGGAGATCGACGGCGGCGCACAGGGCACGCAGGTGCTTCTCCAGCGAGGAAGAAGACAACACCGAAGGGCTACTGGGCCTGGGCTGAGCTGGGCCAGATGCTGGGTTGCTAGCTACGCGCTGAGCGGCGGACAGAGGGGAGAGGAGAGAGGAAACTGGGCTGCGGCCCAGGGAGCTCTGGTTTCATTTTTATTTCCTGAAAACAGTTTTTCCAATTTCTGTTTTGCCTTTTGTATTTGTAATTCCAATTTCATTTCTGTTTTGAGTTATTTCAAAATACTAGAGGCTTTTATAAAGTATATAATATATTTATGAACCCTTTTTAATCCATTTGGGCTCCAATAATTTTGGGGGTCTTCAAAATTCAAACCATTTGAATGAATTTCAAAGAGGGAGGGAACATAGGGTTTTAGGGTTTGATTTGTTTTCTTCAATTCACAATTTAAATAATGATGCTCATGAATGCACAAACAAAACCCTAATTAAAGATTAAATAAAACTAGGGTGTTACATAGATGAAAGGTGGTCTTGTATTTTTGAAAAATAGTATGTTATGATTTTGAAACTTCAATTTGGTGGTTGCTTCACACCCCCTTTTCGGCACTCAGAAAATGAAAAATGGCTTTGTGCGTTGAAAAGGAAAACTTCATTCTACAACATTGTTAGTCATCCCATTATACACATGCATGCACAATATGGGCAGATTATCACAAACTATGCCTTGATTCTAGCCATATCATTCGTCCTTTGACCCGAAAGCAAGAAAACCTTGGATGAGATAGGTCATTTTGTGAAGGGTTTTTTGAGATATGATCAATATACCAAGTTTGATATTTTTTCACACAACTATGTCACATAATATGACACCATGCGAAGGTTTTGTATTTTTTTGTTTTTTTTGAATTAGTTATGCACATTTGAATGTTTGGTCAAACTTGTGAAAACCCTGTTGACTGCGTCCTAAACCCAGCCAACCCTAAGGCCGAATGAGGAACGTCGATCTAACCCTAGCGTAAAACTATTGTCGTCCGATCGCGTCTTCTAGACGTATTCCGCAGGTGACTCTGGACGATCCGTGGGAGGGCTTGTTCTGCAACCTGATTGGTTTGCGTCTCTTAGAAGGATTTCGTGGCTATCTCTTTGCGATCCATGGGAGCCATGATTCTCGAACCTGATTGGCTTGCATAATTTTTTTCCACGAACAAATATGGTACAACATGGCACACTCCATTGATCGTTGGGCCGAGCGTGGCATGCATTAACAAGGGCGTTGGGCGGGGCGGGCTGCACGCGACGGAACCATGCATGCATGCCATGCAGCTGTCTCGCGTCGTAGTATAGCTATTTTGCGCGCTTCGATACAGCCTATCGTATCGACATAGCCAAACGGAGCTACAGCATAGTTACTCCCTCCGTCCGTAAATAAGTGTACGTCTAAGTTTGTCTTCAGTCAAACTTAATAAACTTCGACTAACTTGGTATCATTAGATTAGTTTTTAAACTTGGTTTCATAACATGAGAAATTTATGTAATATATGTTAATGCATTTATCTAAAAGGTTGGTCAAATTTGAAAAAGTTTGACTTAGACAAAACCTAAAAGTACACTTATTTGCGGACAGAGGGAGTAGGTCACATCGGAATTATTTTATTGTATAAAACAAGGAGACACGTCGATCTGTGCTTCTCACACGCGTCTAAAAGCTTTGCGTTGGACCCACACGTCAGCGACCCAGAGTCACGGAAGGGTAATCCACATCACCTTGGATCCCTCTCTTCGCGCGGTGCGTGAGAGTTTGGACTCAGCGTGACTTTGACCTGACTTTGAATGGTGCGGGCTCACGCGGTGCGCGGTGCGTGGGACTTTGGACTCAGCCTGACTTTGGACGTTTTTTCACCTCTTCGATTAATGCACGCATGCATGCAGGGTCACGTCGCATCCTAACTATATTTTTGCAGCCGCATCGATCGCAATGCAGCGCACGCATGCATGCCTACGCGCAACGCAGTGCACGTGGCTACGCAACGCAGGGCTATTCCTACGCTTTCACACAGTACCTTCTTCATCTACCCCAATAAATTCACGCTGATTTATTGAGTCAATAAATACTGGCAAAGCACCCTTTGCCTCCTCATCTTCATCTTCGAGTCGAAAAGCCCCTTTGCCTCCTCCAAAAAAAAACCTCTCCGGCGATGGCGACCTACGCCCCTACTCTCTCCCTTCTGACTCTGAGGTCAGCGACGAGGACAACTATCCACTGCATTGGCAATGGTGGGAGGAGCCGGAGCAGCCCCCGAGGTGTCGCCAGCGACGCGGGCGACGCACCGCCCCGGCCGACCCCTTCGCCCATGGGCCCTTCGTCCACAACCGACGCGGACATCGCGCGCCGCTTCGATGTACTGGAGAGGGCGGAGGAGAGGGAGGTGGCTGCTACCGAGAGGAGGGCGGATGCGAGGGAGAAACGCGCCAGGGTGAACAGGAGGAACAGGGCGGAGAAACGGCGCCTAAAAAAATCTGCGGGAGTTGGAGGTCGCCCAGAAAGCGCAGAGGACGACGGAGTGGCTGGAAGCGGCTGCGGCTAGCCGCGCTGCGGCATCGGCCTCAGCGGCACCGTCCCCAGCGCCGATGGAGTAGGCCAGCCTCCCGGCGGCGAGGTTGGTCGGCTACCCTAGACGTAGTAGCTATGGTTAGGGTTTATGTAATGTGGGGCCCTCTATAAGTAATGTGGGGCCTCTCTTTGTGTAATTATATTGTATCCCTCTCTATGTTTCTTTCTTATATAATATAATATGTTACCTATATGCTCGTGTCTACTATGTGACCGAGATATTTCTTATTTTATTTTATTGTATTGCAAATCTATGTGACCGCGTGTTTACTCAAGAAAGAAATAAACATTTGGCTCTACGTGTCCCCCAAACTATGCAAAGCAAATAAAATCCACTAAAAAGGCCAAGATTACATGTCATTGCACCAAAATTAGGTTAAACTTTGCAAGTAAAATCTACTAAAAAAGGCCAATGTTGAACTCATTGCCCCAAAATTTGGCTCAACTATGCAAAGCAACTAAAATCCACTAAAACGGACCAATGATAAACTGAAATTCATCCTTGTGCATCAAAAGGCTAAAAAGGTTTGTCCAAAATATTCGATAATAAGAAATAGGTATCCAAAAAGAAATTCCCACTACAAAACAAACTAAACAATCTAAAAATGAGTTCTCATATAAGAGTCATGCAATAATCTCAAAATGAGGGAAATGAGATAATATCAAAAGGGGTATACATTTCCAAACATTTCCAAGTTTTTCAATATAATCTCAAAATGTCGAATCTACACATGCTCTAACTAATTAGATTGCACCATAAACATTTTTTCCCTGAATCTACATGTCCTTACTATTGGACCTAGATACAACCAATTTAGGTCTGATTACGTTCTATTTGGGCCTGGCCGTTTAGCACTCGTTAATTTTTCTTTTCTTAACACTGGACTTTGCCCACCCCCTGCTCTGCTAACTCACTGAACTTCGCACTTAACTGACAAACTAGAGAGACCGAACATAACAGTTCAAAATTTGTCGAATTTGTGTTACATTTTAATCAAGGCTAAGCCAGAGAGCATAACATCCATCAATATGATTACAAAGCATGGCGATTGTTAATCGAACATTGTCTAACGACTAATCATCTGAAGATAAACAAAACCGAGAAAAATTACCCAAAAATAAAAAATTCCGGCCATCAGATTATACTGCTTCTTCAGATTGACAAGCTTCAGTAGCTGCTTGTTGATCTTCTTCAACTCCTCAGTTGATCCCAACTGTTCCAGTGGAGCCGCACCTGATCCCATCGGGCCCGATCCCACCTGCTCCACCGCCGACGGAAAATTGAGGGGTCCTCCCCCCAAATTGAGCCCCAGGGATGCGTCCTCCGTTTCAATCCTCTTGATGTAATCATCAAGCCACTCGAAATGCCTGCATTTCGGCAGTTTCCGAAAATAGGAAATATTAACCCAAATTCCCAAATCGGATAAAAAACCCAAAAATTGAGGAAATTAAAATAAAATTTGGAGAGGCCAAACTCAGATCTCACCTGCCCCGACTCTGCTTTGCTCTCGCATTTCACAAACTCGTGCTCGGTGTTGCCATTCTCATCGCTCAGGGTGGTCAGTCGCTTCAGGGGCGCCGTCCGTGGGCAATCAGGGACCTTCCCAGTGGCACTGGACCGTAGCGTGGCCACTGGTAGTTGCACGCTGAAGCGGAGCTCGACATCTACCACCGGCGTTGCAGCGCGACAAGGTTCGCGATGAAGAAGAGGGAGAAACAGGAGGATGCAACGGTCGGAACTGGCTCCGGCGTGGGGGCGAGATGATCTGTTTCTACGAGCTGTGAGTTCTAGGTCCCACACTGTGAGGTGGACAAGTAGTGGGTCCCACGATCTGAGGTTGATAAGTTTGGGTCCCACTTAGCCTAGCTAAACTGAACTGTTAAGCTGTCAACTGCGGTTCATGATAAGTGTCCCATGCCAGCTATTTTCTACTTCACAAGCGTCCAATGCAAGCTATTCTTTGCAACGATGTCTTGTTCTGTCCAATTCCGTGGAAAGACGTCGCATGGGAGCTATAAGCCCATTCTATATATAGGACAACAACGACGAAATATGTGTATTTTATATCCTTTAATAAGTATATGTCATGATGGAGAATTTTTAAGATCTTCGATCACAAATTATTCTTCAAGAAAGTCCGATTGTTGGAGAAGACAACTCTCTCGATCGTGTTCACTTTGCTATCGGAGAGGGAGCTCTTAGGATCTACTTGGTCTTTTCTTCATCTGCACATGTTGTTCCCATCGCTCTTGAGCACTGTAACATCCCAGCATTAGAGCTTAAAAATAAGCTGAACACAGATGTGTGCATTGCATTCATGCATAGAAAATCCGAATAATTTTCACGCTTTTAAATAAAAACTTGTCAAAGTGATTGAAGCTTCTCTTAACTTGATGCAATTGAAGTAGATCATCAAGTTGACTGTGATAAGATTCAATATGATCTTTGTTAAAACCTTATTTTGGGTAAAGGAGATCAGATCTAAGGGTAGATCAAATGTAATATAAATTAAACCCTGATACATTGCTTAATGATTAATATTTGATCCTTAAGTAATCATATCCTAGTATTCATTACAAAACTCATGAATACCAAGTTATAAACATAACTTAAGTAATAGGAATGCAACAACTAAATCTTAATATCATCTATTTATACCATGAGTATCATGGTAATACATGACTTTAACTCCTTAGTGAGATTGAGTAGGAAGGAAACCAAGTCAAGATCATTCACCATATATCTTTCTTCCCATATCAATCCTTATCATCACTATTAAATCCTATTCTAATATCTGTTGTTCCTCAATGTTGAGTAATCAACTATTGATTCACCAATTCTTAATCTATCAACTCTTGACCATATCATAGCATACACTTAAGTGCCTATAAAGAAACAAGTAAGAAGAGGTAAATATTAATGCTAGTGTTAGATATCAGCTATAGGATGGGAGTGATAGGAGGAAATCAAATCAATATGGTAAGAAAGAAGATTCCAAGGATGAATATTGAAGATAGTTACCAATGGGTAATCCTATTGGATTAAGTAGGCATAGTAAATGAATAACATCTCTTAATCCAATAGAGATACTAAGAAGATAAATTCAATACAACTGTAATGTTGTATTGATGAAGCCTTGATTAGCCAACTGGAAACCTAAACCATAAGGGATCAAAGGATTATAATGATCATGCTTTAGTCACCAAGATTGAATGCTTATATCATGTATAAGTTACATTGGTGGATATAACATGATTGAACCCTAGTATAGATATGTTATTCTAGGTTAGCCATGACAAGTCACCATGATATGATGTGAAGTGTGAATATAAGGTACTAGAGGGAAGTAAATATAAGATAGTATGATTAAGATGATGCTAGAGCAACATTGGATTATAGAAGTAGTATTTTCCTCTTTGGAAATACTAAGCACTTGAGGTGAAGTAGGATTTGATGTATACCTATATTGAAGTTATATTAGTGATGGATGATTAAGGAAGAGTATGAATGTAGTTAGAAGTAACCACTTTTTGGATTGGAGATTATTAATAGTAGAATAGTTTGATATAACCAAGTATGGATATGAGAAGATGATGAAAAGCTTTAGTGTCAATCTCATTAGATTTATAAATGGAAGGAGAAGAATAAAAGGTGGATAAGAATATTTTTGTGAAGTAAAGCTCATCATGATTAACACATGATGATGGATAGGAGGAAGTAGAATATCTAGGAAAGGAATTCCTTAAACAGAAGTCTAGGATTGTGAATTATGGAAGATAGGAAGTCTTTATAAACACTAAACCCTCATTCTGTAATCAACTTAATAACCATTTTATCTTTTGATTTATCATCCTCTTCCTCAATGGTTTATAAGAATATTTTCCTATAGTAAATCATTTAGGCATGTCCTTGTCATTTCCAAATATCATAATCATATGTGATTAGAAATTATCAATTCTTTCTCATAAGTTAGCCTAGAAAACAATCCCACTATTTTAATTTAAAGGGTGATATCATTAATGACCACAAACATAAAGACAATATGTTGAGCCATTCATCTTTATTGACATCAACAAAAGAATATAAGTATATTAAGAACCCTAAACCCTAGGGTAAGCATTTACAATTCAAACCCTAACTCTTTTGGTTAGTTATAATAAAATATATATACCTTGTTATTCCCTAGATTCATGGGAGTAATATTAACCATGTTAAATACTTAGGATATTATGCGTCAGATAATAATAAAGGATCACATATAAAAATTTCCTTAATATTATGAGTTAATGAGAATCAAATCTCATGAGTTAATAGTAATGCATTCTATAATAAGTTTATGGATATTAGTTCAATTAAATGCATATCGAAATCCCTTACAAATAATAATAGGATAAGTATATATATAAAGAAAATAAAGTAACTATAGCACTATATAATAAAAACTCACAAAATAATTTTAAATACATTCATTGTTGCTGCAATTGTTTAACAAATACATTCTATAAAGAAAGATTCCAAATTAAATGACAAAATAAAAATCTTAAAACAAAGGTGTAAATACAAAACAAGAACGGAAAACAGAAAACAGAAAAGAGTAAAAAAAAGGGACTCAGTCCAGGAGCGACCCACAACCCATTTCCTTCTCCTTATCTGCTACTCACGCGCAGCCCGTAGCAGCCCACTTCGGCCCACACAGCCACAGAAGGGCTCACATGAGACTGACAGATGGGACCAGAGAGGGGGATCGCGGGTTGAGTTTGAATCGTTGCTAGGGGTTTTCTGCGAAATGTCCATTGTCGTATTTCTCGTGCGTCACAAGCACCTCGCTGGAGGGGTCCGCCGCTGCCCGATGTCGTCACCGTCGTCAGCCATGCATCGCGATGCCCGTCACCGTCCTAGAGGAGGATAAGAAGACCACCACGACGTCCCTGCTCATCCCTATGTCCATTTCTTCCTCTTCCACCCTGTCTCCTCTTAGATGTCGAACCCTAGCTCGCTGGAGCCGATTATCGCCGCCGCTAGAGACCACCCCTTTGCCATCTGAGCTTACCAATGAACTTGCCATGCTCGACTTGTTCATCTCCCTAGAGGAATCAAAGTCGTTCGACCTAAATCGAGCTCTCCATCACCGATGTTCCGCCGCCAGTCGACGCCATTCCCATCGATTCCGGCCAAGCCTCGACTCACCAACACCTCTAATAGCTTCCTGGTAAGGTTCTACTTCCGATGGTCCTCTCCAATTCGTTGTCCGCTCGCTGTAGCCGTCTATTCGCGTTGATACCGACCGCACCACCACCAGAGCTCGTCGCCGACGAGGTTCTGACGACCATTTCTTGATAGCTCCACCACACTAGGGTTTAGAGCATCGTACTTATGCGATCTAATTTGGTCACGTTGGCTGGGGCGCCGTCGATCGCCGCCGGCGACCTCATTCTGGCGGTGGAGACCAGGCTAGCGTCATGCTGACGTCATGCCTGCGTCTGTTGACCAGTCCATGCACATGTGGCATTTGACCCCACCAGTCAGTGACCTAGGTTAGGTTCAGGTTCGGTGTAAAAAGTTATTGTCTATTTAATAAATAGATAAAACATTATAAGTTCCAATTTAAAGAATTCAGAAATTTAATAAAATGATTAAAACTTATTAACTCAATAACTTTTGTTTTCTAATTCAGAAAAATATGTTTAATATATAAAAAAAATATAAAAATAAAATCTATAACTTAAAACCATTATCAAACAGTATTATGTTAACAATTTAAATAATTATTATTTAATAAAGATTTTAAAAGTAATGAAACTTTGATAATTCATATTTTAATAATGGTTAATGTTAAAAATATAAATAAAATACCAAAAATCTTGGAAAAATAAAAACAATACTTTAAAACTATAATCATACATTATTATTTCACTTAAATAAGTATTTATTATTTATTAAGTATTTATAAAGTAGTAAATCTTATAAAAATCATATCTTATTATTTTTAAATCACAAAAATAAATGTAATATACCAAAATGATCACAAAAATAATACCTACATGTTAAAAACATAATATTCCACTTTTAAAGTAAATAAAAACTTAATACTCTAATAACTTGAATTTAAAGCTATTTCCTTAATTAATAATTCATATAAAAATAAATAAAATTTGCTAATAATTCTAAAAATTAGCCAATTGAGTCAAATAAATAGTATTAGTCTTAAGTATTGATAGTGTAAAGTCAAAATGGTTTAACACACTTTAAATGCAATTTTATTAAATTATCTCTCGACCATTAGTGTAGATTATTTTATAAAACGATCTTTATCCATTATAAAATCTCCAAGAATAATTTTGTAGTGAAATAAAACCTACTCCAATACTTCAACTCCAAGTTATAAACAAACCAAAACACTATATTGAATCCATAAGTAGATAAGTAAGATTATCTCCTTGTTTACAAACTATAACCATTCATCAATAGACAGGAAAATGATTCTATTCCATTATAAAGTTAGGAAACCACTATACCAACTAGAGGTAATGTCATTATTAAGTAACCTTAAGGAAACATTATAAAGTGAACAAGGTACAAATAACATAAGCAATATATCTTAAGTTCATCTATGTTTTTTTAAAGTTAACTTTAGTCTGCAAAGCTTTAAGTATAATGCTAAAGACCTTATTATGTGTTTTATAGTTAACATGGGTCTATTACAATTACATCGTAAAGCATCTGAAGTCCAAATTATTCAAGCAAGCACAAAAAACATCGACCACATCTGATTAACCACAAAGATTGTTTAAATGTTAGAAAAGAAATCTTTTCTTCAAATGTTATTCTTTTTGCCACTTAAGTCAACGAATGAAGATTAATCGTAATCATATTACTTTATACTTTACTTGTATACTTAGGATCGATAACACTAAAGTTCTTTATAAGTGACATTACTTGTAAAGTAAAATTTGAAGATAAACAATTAAAGTGTAAGAAACCTTGAGTAGCATTTCACATTTGTGTGTATCTCATTGTTTTATGATATTGTAATTACATATTGTTTCACACACACTCACAAGCCTTAATAAGAGCACAAATACAGAACTTATCTAAAAGGACAACACATTCTAAAGAATCCATTTCCAGTTTTCAAACCCTAGATCAACGTTATCCCGGGGATTCGAGATTATCAACTTGCATTACATTACTTATGCATAAAACATCTTGCTTATTTAAACATTAGTCCTTACCGGACCAATGATGCTGATTTCAGATATTGGATCTTATATTGTCTTGAAGACCGTGAGTACATAATCTTGCAATCACAAAAGGCAAGTTCACACTTGCTCATGTCCTTTGATTATTTTCTATAAAGTATTTTGCAAATCCAGTGTTGTCATCACCTGCATTTGAAAAAGGACAGAAAATACTATTTTCATAATAATGTTATTATAGGTTATTTACCATGAAGTAATCACCTACTATAAGAGTTCCGGTGGTAAAGGAACATATTATATAGGACTTAACAACCAATGTCATCAGTGATTCTTGCGTCATATATCACGCGCTAACCATGAGATTTGGAATGGGACGGAGAAGTCAGCTGTATCTTTTCCCTCTTGCATGGAGACGGATGTGCGGATCGTGGCTGTTATCTCCGTAGCGTGCATTTATTGGTAATTCGTAGGAGATATGCAGCATATGGGTGGGAGCCCTCAACGTCCCACGATAGTTCCCTCAACTTTTCAAAGGTTTCAGACTTGTGTTTCATCAAGTAGATATAACCGTATCTACTCAAATCTTCCATGAAAGTAACAAAATAACGATATCCACCTCGCGCTGACACACTCATTGGACCACATACATCAGAATGAATGATTTCCAATAAATCTGTCGCCCGTTCCATTGAACCGAAAAACGGCGTTCTAGTCATCTTGCCCATAAGGCATGGCTCACATGTATCAAATGGTTCAAAATCAAGTGATTCCAAAAGTCCATCTGAATGGAGCTTCTTCATGCGTTTAACGCCAATATGACCTAGACGGCAGTGCCACACATATGCGGATATATCATCATTAAGTTTAATCCTTTTAGCATCAACATTATGAATATGTGTAACATTATTATCGAGATCCAATAGAAATAAACCATTCATCATCGGTGCATGACCATAAAATATTTCATTCATATAAATAGAACAACCATTGTTCTCAGATTTAAATGAATAACCACTTCGCATCAAACACGAACCAGATACAATATTCATGCTCAGTGCTGCCACTAGATAACAATTATTCAAGATTATTACTAATCCCGATGGAAAGTGGAGAGGTAGCGTTCCGACGGCGATCACATCAATGCTTGATCCATTGCCGACACGCATCTTGACCTCACCCCTTGCTAGCGGTCGCTTGTTTCATAGCCCCTGATTCGAGTTACAAATATTAGCAACTGAACCGGTATCAAATACCCAGGTGCTACTGCGAGCACTAGTCAAGTACACATCAATAACATGTATATCATATATACCTTTGTTTTCCTTGCCGGCCTTCTTGTCTGCCAAATACTTGGGGTAGTTGCGCTTCCAGTGGCCAGTCCCCTTACAATAGTAGCACTCGGTATCAGACTTAGGGCCAACTCAGAGTTTATTTTCAGGAACGGAAACCGGCTTTCCGCCCTTACTTCCCTTCCGTTTTCCCTTCTTGTCTTTCTTGAAACCAGTGTTCTTATTGATCATCAACACTTTATGTTCGTTTTTGATCTCCACTTCTGCAGTTTTAAGCATTGACAGAAGATCGGGGAGAGACTTCTTCATGCCTTGCATATTATAGTTCATCACGAAGCTCTTATAGCTAGGTGGAAGAGACTGTAGAACACGATGGATGCCTAAGTCAATGGGAATCGATATTCCCAAGGACACAAGCTTATCGCCGTAACTCGACATCTTGAGTACATGCTCACTAACAGAGTTGTGCTCTTCCATCATGCAACTAAAGAACTTTTCTGAAGCATTGTAGCTCTCTACAACAACATGTGTGTCGAAAATCATTTTCAACTCACCCATTGTATCAAATGCATTGCCATTTTCAAAACACTTTCGAAGTTACGGCTCTAGACCATACAATATGCCGCAATGAACTAAGTTGTGGTTCTCCTGACGAGTCTGATAGACATTCTTCTCCTTGTCAGGGGCATCCTCAAAAGGTGGGGGGCCTAGTGGTGCTTCTAGCACATATTGCTTTTGTGCAGCAGAGAGGAGAATCCTCAAATTCATGGCCCATTTCGGTAAAGTTGCTACCGTTCGTTGCAAGTTTATCTTTCTCCATGAACACATTGAAATTAAAAAAAGGTGGTGCCATCTACAACAGAATTTGTAAAGTTTAGACTAAGTTTATGATAGATTGAGTTCAACTAACCCACATTACGAATGAACTCCCACTCAAAAACGACATCCCTCGTGCCTTTTTGGTGATTACATGAACCAAATCCACTACACCAAGTTCGATCATCACGTGAATCAGTGTAGCTTCAAAGGCGAGCATCAAATGGGCATCATATCTACTATATGACTCATGCTTAACATTTTGGTCCGTGTTCCGAGGCCATGTCTATACATGCTAGGCTCGTCAAGTTATAACCTTAGTATTCGCGTGTGTAACTGTCTTACACCCGAAATATGGTCGTGGATCCAAGAACATCCGATCATCACGTGATGTCTTGGAGCAACGAAAACATAATCGGTGCATACTAAAGGAATAACACATTCTTATCTTGATATTTAAATGAGGGATCATCTTATTATGCTAATAAAGCGCTAAACACACAATATAAGATGCTATCAAACATCACATGTTTATTAGTGAAATGATATGGTTCCCGCATATGATCTCTATCATGTACATCGTGGTATGATCACTATCATACCTTTATGTGTAAGGCCAAGGTCTATGGAACTTACACGTTATGTGTGTTGTAAGAGTATCATCTCATACTTATACTTACAACAACACCACATCATAACACTAGCCCAACAACAATCTAAACTAGACGCCTCTAATTTATCCATTGCAAGTTTTACGTGGCTTAGGGCTTTCGAAGATAGAACCGTCCTTACCTACGAACATGAACCACAACAAGGATAACGAAATTGTTGACAACTCATTGCAAAATAGATATTGACTATAGTAGGAGAGACAGACACCCGTTAGCCACTTATGCAAACTAGTTGCATGTCAAGCGTGGAACAAGTCTCATGTGCAAGGACATGTAAAGTTTGTCCGGGCCGCTTCATCCCAATATGCCACCAATATACAAAATTACAACTAAGAAGCAACAACATGATCATCATCGCCCACATACTCATATGTGTACTACCCGCGTAAAGCATATACGCATAGATCCGGCTCTGATACCACTGGAGGGGTTCGCATCATAGAAAACAAAAAATTTCCTATGATGGGAACTAAGTACCAAGATCTATATACTAGATATATCCGTAGAGAACAATACCCTTGAAGACCGACAAATCTTAATGAGTTGAACTCGTGGTTGATGTAGACGATCTCTTGCCGATCTCAAGATCGAGAGGAAGTCCTAGCGCCGCAAAGCAGCAGCGCATCCGTGCTCGCACACACGTACAAGACACCGAGCAACCTCCGCCTCCTTGCTCCAGCGATGCAGCGGAAGCACAACCCTTTCTTGCCGAATAGCCACCGGGAACATGTATCTCGCTAGTCCGAGACCCAGGGGATAAATTCTAGAGGGGGAGAGAGATCCTTCACGAGGAGGTGAGAGAGAGGGAGAGGGGTTCCTTTTATAGTAGAGGGGGGAACCACAAGGGGGTGTCCGGCGCATGGGGCTGCCCCCTTTCCCTCCTCTCATTCATGTGGGTGGACACTCCACTCACAAAAATCTCTTCAATTCCCTCCACTCAAAATCCTAATCAAAATTGCTATTTAATTTCCACCAAATTTAATGCACACTCTCATTAAATAAAACTCCTTTTATTTATTCATAATTTTTTCAATTACTTTAATGACAAACATTCACATATAACGCCTTGCTAGAATTCCATTTCACATGCAAAAACACTTTCTGCAATTTCACCCGAAAACCTGTTTCGGTATCTAGTGAAATAAATTCCTGCGCTTGTTACTCTTTCCGGCATGAAATTTTTGGTCCAATTGGATGTCAGTGTCCCTTAAGTGTGTCACCCTACAGTTCGCGAATAATGCGGACATGATCGAGACCCTTCTTCGATCAATAATCAGAAGCGGGACCTGGAGATCCATACTGACTCCCACACATTCAACGATGACTTTCCTGTGATCGTCGAAACCTTTTATGCTAGTATCTTAATCCCTTTGTTTCACGATATATTACATGTTCGATATTCGATCATCGGTATCTCCATACCTAGTTTGATCTCGTTACCGACATGCACTCTTTTCGCGTTCCCGTGATATAACATTCTAGTGACCAAATTACTTGCTTGCAAGCTAACCAATTTGATATCACCGAGAGGGCCCAGAGTATATCTATCCGTCATTGGGATGAACACATTCCACTCTTGATCCATGAGCCTCAACATAACACTTTAGTAGTTTTGAAGCCATCTTTATAATGACCCAGTTACGGTGTGAGGTTTGATGTCATCAAGAAACTGTTCCGGTGTTAGTGATTGACATGATCTCATGGTCTAAGGATTAGGATCACTTCGTAAGTTGTTTATAGCAATATAAACTCAATGACTTTAATCGTAATGCTATACTTCGGATGAATGTTCATCACATCCTTACACTAATGTTGTGATCTCGTTATTAACAACATCCAATGTCTATGATCAGGAAACTGTGATCATCTTGTTAATCAATGAGCTAGTTTATGAGAGAGGCATAACTAGGAACTCTTTGTTTGTTTATTAAACACACATGTATTAATGTTTCCATATTAATACAATTATAGCATGCAAAATAAACATCTATCATATACTTGGAATACACATAATAAACACTTTATTATTGCCTCTCAGGACATATTCCCTTCAGATAAAGGGTGTCACTTAAGTCGTGCCAGCTATGCTCTTACCAAAGCAGAGAAGGAAATATTTTTTGAAGTCATTTATAGTATCATGGTGCCGTTTGGATTATCATCTAATATAAATGGGATAATAAATATGGGAGATAAAACATTCCAAAACCTGAAGTTTCATGACTGTCACGTGATTATGACGCAGTTGCTTCCGATTGCATTGAGGGGGCTTCTATCGGAAAATGGTCGAGTACCCATTGTGAAGCTATGTGCATTCCTCAATGCAATATCCCAGAAGGTAATCAATCCAGATATTCTGCCAAGGTTACAGAAGGATGTGGTACAATGTCTTGTTAGTTTTGAGTTGGTGTTCCCACCATCCTTCTTCAATATTATGACGCATCTCCTGGTTCACCTAGTGGAAGAGATTGCCATTCTCGGTCCTGTATTTCTACACAATATGTTCCCCTTTGAGAGGTTCATGGGAGTCTTAAAGAAATATGTTCATAACCGTGCTAGGCCATAATTAAGCATCTCCAAGGGCTATGGAACATAGGAGGTCATTGAGTTTTGTGTTGACTTTATTCCTCACCTTAAGCCGATTGGTGTTCCTGACTCAGGGCATGGGGGAAGACTGAGTGGAAAAGGTACGCTGGGAAAGAAAGCAATGATATCTAGGGACGAGGAATCTTTCACTAAATCACACTACAAAGTTCTACATAATTTCACCTTGGTAGCTCCGTATATCGAGGAACAAAAGAATATTGTATGCTCCAAAAACCTGGGGAAGCCTGACTCATGGATTACAGATGAACACAAGAAGTCTTTCGGCGGTTGGATACAAACACATCTCTTGAATGACACCATTGTTGGAGATCAACTATACTTGTTGGGCGCGTCACCATATTCTACTATATTGAATTTCCAAGGGTATGAAATAAATGGGAATACGTTCTACATGACCGCCTAAGATAAAAAGAGAACCAACCAAAACAGTGGTGTCCGCTTTGATGCAACAGACGAGAATGGGCAAAAGGACACATACTATGCTTACATAGAGGAGATATGGGAACTTGACTATGGAGTCTCTTTTAAGGTCCCTTTGTTTCGCTACAAATGGGTTAATCTGAATGGGGAAGGGGTAAAGATAGACCAGTTGTACGGAATGACAACAGTGGATCTCAACAATCTTGGTTACAGAGATGAACCATTCGTCCTAGCCAATGATGTGTCTCAGGTTTTCTATGTGAAGGACATGTCCTCTAGACCGAAAAAAGAAAAAAAATCAAACGAATACATCATATGATGAGCCAAAGCATCATATAGTTCTTTCAGGGAAAAGAAACAATAGTGGAAATCGAGGACAAGACAGACATGTCAGAATATTATAATAAGTTTGATGAAATTCCGCCTTTCACAGTGAAAACTGACCAAAGCATTCTGTTAACTAAATAAGATGCTCCATGGTTACGTCCAAAGCGATCATAAGGAACGGACATACGCCAAGAAGTTCATGCTTACATTGTGTACCTCTAGTTCATGTCTGTCCGGTCGGCCGCATATTGTGAACCTAAATGCCATGAGACATGATAGCTCATTTTGTGAAGGATATTTTATGATGTTTGCAATTTTCCAAGTTTAATATTTTCCCGTGCAACTATATTTTTCCTTGTATTTTTGATAATGTGAAACTTTAATTTGGTAGTTGCTTCACAAAATATTTTAGTCCCAGTTGTAGGCACTAACCGAGACTAAAGATATTTCCCGCCATTTCCCACCACTTCCCACCAAGTTTTCCCGCCCTTTCCCTCTGACCGGAGATTTTACTCCCGGTTGTAGGCACTAACCGGGAATAAAGATATTTCCCGCCATTTCCCATCGCTTCCCACCAAGTTTTCTCCCCCTTTCCCTCTAACCGGAGCTTTTAGTCCCGGTTGTAGGCACTAACCGGGAATAAAGAGATTTCCTGCCATTTACTACCGCTTCCCACCAAGTTTTCCCGCCCTTTCCCTCTGACCGGAGCTTTTAGTCCCGATTGTAGGCACTAACCAGGAACAAATATATTTCCCGCCATTTCCCACCGCTTCCCACCAACTTTTCCCGCCCCTTCCCACTGACCGGAGCTTTTAGTCCCGGTTGTAGGCACTAACTGGGAATAAATATATTTCCCGCCATTTCCCACCGCTTTCCACCAAGTTTTCCCACCCTTTCCCTCTACATCTAGGCTGGCCGCAACATGGCTATCCACACATCCACACCTTCGTATCTCACAACAATGGATAGTGCATACTGGGCAATTCTAACCCTCGAGGAGATCGAGGCGCTGTGCGCCTCCAGCTACCCTTGCCCGTCGGGCTACTGGCCGCTCGTCGGCTGGATGCTGAGCGCTGGAGGGGTTCCTGTCTCTCCTGTCCCTCAAGGTTCTGCACGCTAGGAGGCCATCACGAACCACTTCTACCACGATCTCCCGCCGGAGCATTGGATGGATCCCCAATGGGATCCCAAGAACTATGACACCTGGAATGCCTTTTTTTCTCACCGACGGGAAAGAGAGCTCGCCAGGTACGAGGGTGATGGCCCTCACCCGGTGAACCACAATGAAGCCGGCCGGCGCCTGTGCTGGGCGAACCGGACTATCATCAGCATGATGTGCTACATCGCTGGGGGAGACCATCCTCGCCTGCGGTACCCACAGCCGCCACAGATCCATAAGACAGGTGGCGGTGGTGAAGGCGTCATCATTCGAGAGCCCCTTACCCCACGTGTCGTTAATCTGAGGCCGGAGTGGCAGGTGCCCCCACAATATGTCATGGCTGGGCTGAGGATCTAGTCGCGTGCACCTAGCAACGACCACGATAACGACGACGAAGACAAAGATGACGACGGCGATAAAGACGAAGATGACCCTGAAGCTGTGTACTATATGGATAGATATGAGCATGACTAAAGGGGGGCATTTAGTCCCGATTCCGTAGTCTCGGTTTTTTAATATTAATAAATGTATTGAGTGTTAGTCCCGGTTTGTGGCTGGACCGGGACTAAAGGGGGGCCTTTAGTCCCGATTTTGTAGTCTTAATTTTTAATATTAATAAATGTCTTGAGTGTTAGTCCCGTTTTGTGGTTGGACCGAGACTAAAGGGGGGCCTTTAGTCCCGATTCATACTACGACTTTCCCAAACTATGAAGATGCTGTCCCGATTCGTACATACCATGAAGATATGATGTCCAAACACGCTTGGTCACATATTTGGGAGTGCCCCTATGACCAACTTTAGAGATATGCCGGAGGACTAGGCATGGACGGCATATCCCTAAAGCTGGTCGTAGTGGTGTCCCTACTCTCTCCCACCATCTTGCAGCATGTAACTTCTCTAACTAGATCAATACGCCTGGAAGCTAACTAATTTCACATATTAGGGAGTAACTCTATGACCAGTTTCTTGGAGATGCCGGAGGACTGGGCTCTAGAGGCATCTCCCTAAAACCGGCCGTAGTGGTGTCCCTGCTCTCGCAAACCATCTTGGAGATGCCTGAGGACTCACAAAGATGCTTATTTATAGTACAAGTAGCAGGACATAGTGTCGACACTCAAGACATAATGTCGACACTCACCCCTATCATTAGTGCCGACTCATGTTTTGTCCCGGTTGGTGTCTCCAACCGGGACTAAAGGTTCATCTTTAGTCCCGGTTGACGACACCATCTGGACAATGTACAAACAACATGACATAATGTTGAAACTCACCCTATCATTAGTGTTGCCTTCCCCAGCCTTGGTATATTGATTATGTCTTGAAAAAACCTTCACAAAATGACCTATCATGTTCGAGGTTTCATGGCTTTCGGTCCAAATGAGCAATGTTATGTGCTGAATCGCGGCATAGTTTGTGATATTGTGCCCATATTATGCATGCATGTGGACATTGAGATGGAGAACAATGTTGCAGGAGGAAGTTTTCCTTTTTGTCGCACGGAAAAGCCATTTTCCATTTTCCGAGCGCAAAGAATGGGTCGTTTTGTGAAGCAACCACCAAAATGCTATTTCAGAATGCTACCGTCCCATTTTTATAAAATACTAGACCACCTTATGATGACCCACAAGTATAGGGGGTGTATCACAGTACTTCCGATAAATAGGAGTTTTGATCCCAACGAGGAGCAGAAGGTGCTGAACAGTGGTGTGGAGCAGGAAATCCCTGTGAATACTTAGCAAACGTAATTTTAGTGGTTTTTGATAAAGCAACAAAACAAAGTGCAAGTAACAAAGAACAAACGCAACAAGTGGCCCACTACTTTCTTAGCAAAGGACAAGCCGGTGGAAATACTTATAAGGACCAAATGTTCTCGAGGACACATGGGAATTCTGTCAAGTGCTTTCGCTTTATATAGCTGAGTACTCTTCTTTGGTGTTGTAAGTGTTATGTGGGTGAACCTGTGCTAATGTACCGACCTTACTTGGACTAATACATACTTGTGATTAAACCCCCTACAAACATCCGTAACTACAGGAGAGTAATTAAGATATAAATCTAACCACACCCTTAAACTCTGAGATCCTACACTCCCTTGTGCAAAGGTATCCCAACGGGGGTTCAGGTTTCTGTCACTCGGCAACCCCACAATTAGTAGCCAAATACACAATGCATTCCCCTAGACCCATAAATGGTGAAATTATCATGTAGTCGACGTTCACATGACACCACTAGAAGAATAGCACCACAACTTAAATACTAATCATTGAATAATAACTCAACACAAACCCACTAATATAAATATGACTTCTCCCATTTCCTCAAGAACTAAATGAACTACTCACAAGACATCATATGGATCAAGATCAAAGATGATATGATAATGGATAACAATCTGAACATAAATAATAATCCAATGGTTCCACTCACAAGCATCAACTACAACAGTAATTAACACCGGGAGAGTTTCCCCTAAGAACTAAAGCAATATCCAACATAATTGTTACAACGGGACAGAGTGGTGATGATGGTGCTGGTGGAGATGATGGTGTGGATGATGATGATGATCCCGATGAAGCCTAGCTTAATGACGGTGTTGATAGCGATGATCTCCCCTCTCTGGGAAGGAATTCCCTCGGCAGAAATCTGTCTGCCGGAGAGATCTTTCTCTATCGGTGTTTTCCGCCCCCAGAGGCGGCGGAAATCTATCTGTGGTCGCCCCTGGCCTTAGGATTCCATAGGGAAGATATAGGCGAAGGGGCGGAGTCAGGACCCGGGCAGGTGGGCCACACCTGCCCTAGGCGCGGCCTAGGGTGGGCCCGTGCCTAGGGGGTGTGGGCCCCCTACGGCCCTTCTTCGTCCCTCCTTCTGGCTTCCTCAATATTCTGAAAAATAATATCTTCCCATATTTTTCTGGTATTTTTCTGATCGTCGCGAAATTGCACCGAAACGCCTTCTTTTCCATCAGAATCCAGACTTCGATAGTTCATCCTCTAAGAATCATCCAACATGCATAAACAGATGAAAAGCCATAAGTAATACCTCATAATAAGACAAATATCAATGAATAGAGGTAGATTATAATATAGAATGGTGATGCAAATTGGGCGTATCACCTTACATGGACTATCTCCCAACCGTGAGATCGCAAACCTATTCGTTCTTCCCAGGTGAAAACGACAAATGTATGCCGAATCGGCAGAAAGTGGTTCCGATTTATACTACAGGTACATGATCTAACGCCCGTAATTTTTTGAAAAAATCATTTTTACACTCGCAATATGTTGTTTCAGATACCAATGCAAGTTCTAACGAGGCTCGTCCCCTATCTTCATGCATGCCGGTTCGACCTCAGTTTGAAACAGGCATAAAAAATTCAAAAAATGGTTCGAACAATGTAAATCCTTTGTGTAGTGTCATATTATCTGACATAGTTGCAAGGAAAAATACCAAACTTGGTATATTGATTATGTCTTGAAAAAATGTTACAAAATGACCTATCATGTTCGAGGTTTCATGGCTTTCGGTCCAAATGACCGATGTTATATGCTGAATCGCGGCATAGTTTATACTGTGCCCATATTATGATTGCATGTGGACATTGGGATGGAGAACAATGTTGCAGGAGGAAGTTTTCCTTTTCGTCGCACGAAAAAGCCATTTTCCATTTTCCGAGCGTAAAAATGGGTCATTTAGTGAAGCAACCACCAAAATGCTATTTTAAAATGATACCGTTCCATTTTTCTAAAATACTAGACCACCTTACTTGGACTATCTCCCAATCGGGAGATCTGAAACCTTTCTGTCCTTCCCGGGTAAAAAAGACAGATGTCTGCCGAATCGGTAGGAAGTGGGTCCAATTTGTACTACGGGTACATGATCTAACGCCCGTTATTTTTTGAAAAAAATATTTTTAGACTCACAATATGTTGTTTCTTTAGAGATCGAATGCAAGTTCTAACGAGTCTCGTCCCTATCTTCATGCACGCCGGTTCGACCTTAGTTCGAAACGGGGAAAATTCAAAACGGGCATAAGAAATTCAAAAATGGCCCGAACAATGTAAATCCTTTGCGTGGTTTCATATTATCTGACATAGTTGCAAGGAAAAATACCAAACTTGGTATACTGATTATGTCTTGAAAAAACCTTCATAAAATGACCTATCATGTTCGAGGTTTCATGGCTTTCGGTCCAAATGACCGATGTTATGTGCTAAATCGTGAAATAGTTTATACCCATATTACGCATGAATGTAGACATTGGGATGAAGAACAATGTTACAAGAGGAAGTTTTCCTTTTCGTCGGACTAAAAAGCCATTTTCCATTTTCCGAGCGCAAAAAACGGGTCGTTTTGTGAAGCAAACACCAAAATGCTGTTTTAGAATGCAACCGTCCCATTTTTCTAAAATACTAGACCACATTACATGGACTATCTCCAAACCGGGAGGTCTCAAACCTTTCCGTCATTCCCGGGTGAAAAAGACAAATGTCTGCCGAATCGGTAGGAAGTAAGTTCGGTTTGTACTACATGTACATGATTTAACACCCGTGATTTTTTGCAAAAAATCATTTTTAGAATTGCAATATGTTATTTTTTCAGAGATCCAATGCAAGTTCTAACGAGGCTCATCCCCTATCTTCATGCACGCCGGTTCAACCTTAGTTCGAAACAGGAAAAATTCAAAACGGGCATAAGAAATTCAAAAACGGTCAGAACAAGTAAATCCTTTGCGTGGTGTCATATTATCTGACATAGTTGCAAGGAAAAATACCAAACTTGGTATATTGATTATGTCTTGAAAAAACCTTCACAAAATGACCTATCATGTTCGAGGTTTCATGGCTTTCGGTCCAAATGACCGATGTTATATGCTGAATCACGGCATAGATTGTGATACTGTGTCAATATTATTCATGCATGTGGACATTGTGATGAAGAAAAATGTTCTAAGAGGAAGTTTTCCTCTTCATCGCACGAAAAATCCATTTTCCATTTTCTGAGCAAAAAAAAGGGTCGTTTTGTGAAGCAACCACCAAAATGCTATTTTAGAATGCTACCGTCCCAGTTTTCTAAAATACTAGACCACCTTACATGGACTATCTCCCAACCGGGAGATCTCAAACCTTTCCATCCTTCCCGGGTGAAAAAGACAAATGTCTACCGAATCGGTAGGAAGTGGGTCCGGTTTGTACTACAGGTTCATGATCGAACGCCCGTGTTTTTTGAAAAAAATCATTTTTAGACTTGCAATTTGTTGTTTCTTCAGATATCCAATACAAGTTCTAACGAGGCTCGTCCCCTATCTTCATGCACGTCGGTTCGACCTTAGTTCGAAACGAGGAAAATTCAAAACGGGCATAAGAAATTTAAAATGGTTAATGTTTTAAATGGCTACATTAATTATTTTTAAAAACATAAAATGGTTTTGAATTAGTTATTCAAATTCAAATACTTTTTATGTTTAAAGTTTTTTAATATTCCAAATTAATATGCAAAAATAATAGTTAAGTCATTTGAATTTTAAAATGGTTAATAGTTTAAATGGTTACATTAATTATTTTTAAAAATAGAAAATGGTTTTGAATTATTTATTCAAATTCAAACACTTTTTATGTTTAAATTTTTTAATATTCCAAATTAATATGCAAAAAATATAAGTTATTTCATTTTTAATTAAAAATGGTTAATAGTTTAAATTGTTACATTAAATACTTTTAAAAACATAAAATGGTTTTGAATTAGTTATTCAAATTCAAACATTTTTATGTTTAAAGTTTTTCAATATTCCATATTAATATGCAAAAAATATAAGTTAATTCAATTTTAGTTAAAATGGTTAATAGTTTAAATGGTTACATTAATATTTTTTATTAAAAAAATGTTTTTAATTTAGTTATTCAAATTCAAACACTTTTTATGTTTAAAGTTTTTCAATATTCCAAATTAATTATCATTTCAAAAATATTATAAATTTAAACCCTAAAATAAAAAATAAGACGGAGATAGAGACAGAGAGATAATTTATTAAAAAATTGAAAATATGACCTATAGTCCCGGTTGGTGGCTCCAACCGGGACTAAAGGGCCCCTGCGCGTGTCGCTTGGGCTCAGCCCAAAATTTGCAAAAAAAAGTGGAGCATACGTCACGATTGGTGGCTGCAACCGGGACGTATGACCCGCTAGTTCCGTTGGTAGCCGCAACCGGGACAAAAGAGGCCCTACTAGTTAACCTCCGCGCCCCTTCTCCTTCTTTCCCGTTCCTATTTCTCACTCACCCGCAACAGAGATCGCCGCCGCTGCGAGGACAAGCGCTCGGGCGCTGTCAGACTGCCCAACCGCCGCCCCGCCGTCGGCCTCCACGCGCTGCCCCACCGTCGGCCTCCACTTCCTGGTGAATCGATCTCCATCCGCCTCCAGTTGTCGTCGCTCGCTATAGAATCGCTCCTCGCCTCACCTCCTCGTCAAGCTTTCTACGCTGAGGGTGAGCTTCTCGACAGTGCTGTGCCTTAAGTTTCGCCGCTTGCTCGCCGTAGCGCTCTGCCCGCGCGAGCCCGACCATGCCGCCAGAGGAGCTCGCCACGGACGAGGTTTCTGTGACCAAAAAGGGGCGATGCTACTCCGTCTCCCTGTAGTTCTAACGCGCCTAGCCGCGCTCGCTGCGGCGCGATGTGTCATCGCCGAAGACCATAGCCTGGTGGTGCCACCGTGGACACCGTGGCAGGCCGACATGGCCAGGGGCCCAGCTGCAAGCCTCTTTGGGTAGATTTCCCTATGGTACAAAAAGTTTTAGGGTTAGGGTTTGATGACCTCAGGGTGACACAATAATCTTTTTATCTTTTCAGAAATATTTAAAAATGGCAGAAATTGATGTAAACTTGTAAAATTCATAACTAACTCATATTTAATCAGAAAAATATGAATAATATATCAAAATGTTCAAAAAATTGAGATCTATCTGGTTAAGCTATCATCATACATTTTCAAGAACTTAAAACCCTAGTTTAGTTAAAGAAACATCGACACCCCTTCTGTACATGTGGGTTCAACGGTGTGTCCTCGCCAGGGCATCTCGAACCCTTTTAAATCGATGTTGCACCTAGGGTTAGTGTAGGATCTCTAAATCTGACATGTCATCCATATTGATTGCGCATTGCATTATCCCATGTATTGATTGCGGCCTTTCTTTCCAGTATTGGTTCTCCGCGATAGGATCCGAGCCCGAGGAAGAAGTCAACGACACCGAAGATCCATATATGTCTACTGAAGGACAAGGAAAGCGCAGCCTCTCATTCTGAACCTATGTTATCTTATCAAGATGAATAAATCATTATCTTATCTCTTTTGAAATGTTCTGAATAGACAAGCATGTTATCTTATCTACCTATTTAAGCTATAATCATGCATTCTTTAATAACTTTCAAGATCATGCTGGTGGTTCCAGAGTTTCCCCGAGTTAGGGCTTACACCCCTCGGAACCCCGATTAAACTGCCGAGCATGCCTTAAGTTTAAGATATAATGATGTATTGTTAAACACTTTACATGAAAAGTTTAATTAGAGGACAAAGTGACCCCTCTCATGTGCATCCGAGGTTTCTCCGAACTAGGGTTTACACCACTCGGAACTATGAAATATTGATTTTAGTTGATTTTTATTATAGTAAATATTGTAAATTCATTTTTATTTTTGTCCATGTATATATTAGGGTTTCTCCGAATTTGGGTTTATATCTCTCAACACCCTACCTAACCTTCTCCCTTAGCCGCTTTGACTTATCCATTTTTCCACCTATGCAGAAAGTATGGTACAACATGGTAGAGACAAAGAAAAGGAAGAGTTGATCCATGGTTTGATCCGTGGGGAGTAAAATGTGGATGTATCGACGTTTTTGAACAACTCCGGTGAGGGTGATCCTATTTTTGCCAGAAGAGATGACTTCTTTGAGGGAGAAGGCGTCGGCTTAGTTGGGGGAGAAGGTGATGCCTTCTGCGAGGGAGAAGGCGATGCCTTCTGTGATCGAGAAGACGACCTCTCTGTAGGAACATTCAACATTACAAACTCCGGCGAGATGCATGTAATATTAATTAATTAATCATCTGCTGTCTATATACATATATTAACGATCTTTCTTATTTTATCCCTCCGGATCAAGCAAATCAACTCAAAGAGCAAACGAGGCCCAACAAATAGTTGGAAGACCATGAGAGTTACAGGATCGAAGAAGTCGGTGACGATGGCAAACCGACGGCTCCCCTTCTTCTCGCAAACAAATTTGTGGCAGAATGCGGAGTAATCATTAGGGACTTCGTCCCGATCACCATTCGAAATTGGAATAGGCCTGCTAATACGAAAGAGGGAACATCTTTATATGTCCCTAACATGGACAAAGATTTACTGTGAAAGATGATCATGCTTAATTTCACCCTACTGATGGTAGAGGTGGATCCAAATGCGGAGAATCTAGTTGAGGAGGCCAAGCAACAGGCTGCTTCCACCCAGAAGAAGGTCAAGGAGTGCGCTTTTAAGAAGATGGCCCAGCAATTCACCAACTAGAAGAAAAGATTGTACCTTGACTATGTCGTGCAAGAGAAGACTCTGGATTTCGAGAAGATTCAGTATCAGAAGTTAAAACCATTCTGGGATGAGTTTGTGGATTAAAAGACATCAGCGGAAGCTAAGAAAATGTCTTAAACGAATAAGCTAAATGCTGCTAACAAGAAGTATCACCATACTATGGGGCAAGGTGGCAAAAGGACTGGCATTCCTAAGTGGAAGAAACTTGAGGATGATTTGTGTGATAAAGAGGTCATCCCAGAGACAGACGATTGGATTGAACATGCAAAGAATTGGTTTTACAGGCATGGGGCACGTTGGACTCAGAAGGGAAGTGTATATATAACATAAGACATAAAGAAAACCCCTTGCCCATCGAGGACATAAGAAATGCAGTAAAGGTTGTTGAAAAGGGGGAGTTCATTCCTAGAGAGAATGACGACCTCACACTCGCCCTTAGGAATAAGGAACACGATGGAAAAACACGAGGCACAATAGGCTCCCAACCATGGAGAACTGGGTTTCCCGCAGACATGAATAAATATCCTGATAGAAGCCGTAAGAGGAGAAAGGACAAGGCGGAAACTGAAGCAAATATTTAGGCAGACCGGATGCGTAAACTTGAGAAAAAATAAAGCGGCAACAAGATCAAATTGACGCACTTAGCCAGCAAGGTACTACCGGCCCATCTCAGCAGCACATTGTGGTAGAACCTGCATTCAATGCTACCGGCCTATCGAATAATCGAAAAAGCAGTGTGGCTTCCACCGAGGTCCCGGGTGATGACGATGACGATGGTGCACCGACGATGGCTCGTGTTGGCTACCTAGTGGATGATATCACGCAGATGACATACTGCAAAGCTACATGTCAAAGTTGTGAACATAACAATGAAGGTGGAGGTTAGTTATGCCTTACCAATTGGACCCGCACCAACTTACCATTGTCGTCCGGTTCCAGAGGGCTATGATGTTGTCAGGGTGGATGAAGTCATGCACATATTTCACCAGTTAAAGCTTGACTACCCTGCAGGTGAAGGGGATGTGACTGAACTGGGAGAAGCAACAAACATCACCATTCTATGGCCAAAAGGAATATACCGTGCTTCCAAATCAGACGCCAAGGCCATCTGCCGCCGCCTCACCCATCTCCGCCAGCACAACAGTCGTCTCCGTCGCCTCACCCGTATCCATCGCCTCACCCAGCTCCAGCGCAGCCGTCACCGCCACGGCAGCCATCGCCGCCGCGCCTCAGGAAAAAAAGCGTAAGCGTAACACCGCTACTCTGCGAAGTGGTAAGCGATTGCCGACACTTAAATAGGAGCCTCTTCCAAAAGTACCAAAGGTTCCTCCCAAGAGAGCTTATGACTATAATCAAGAGGAGACTACGGCGATCATCGAGGCAGAAATGACAACGGTTTTCGCTAAGCTGAGGCGGCCGAAAGAGCCAGATTTCCCCAGCACCGAAGAAGATAAAGCCCGAGTGTTCAAAATGCTAAAGGGCCTTCACCAACCCGAGCCAAAGCTGTTATCAGACTATGAGCGCTCTATTCTCAAGTCACATGCGGCACAGAATCTGTCGAAGAGCACTAGTGCAAGCGGGAAATCTGTTCCCCAGCTCGGAGAACAAAAAAACAATATTGCGTGCCTCTCAAGGTGATTTCCCGTACCAATGTGGGGTCGAGCAAATATGCGGCCGAAGAGCAGTATGATCCAGAGGTAGTTGCACTATACGGAGAAGCGGCCGCTGCTCAAGGTATGAGTATTGCCCACTACTTATCCCAGTTACAGTAATTCCCCGAGACTCAAGTATCATACAAATACCAGTACGAGAATCCTCTCATTAAACCTGAGGAGGTAAAGAATCTACCAACAAAAATACGAAGATTGCATAACTAGTACATGAATGCCACAAAGACCGGGGCTAACTGGATAATGTTGAGGGTTAAAAAAAAGCATTACGGGAAAGAAGATGCCAGGGTAACCATTGAATTTGTTGAACTATTTCAATTATTCAATCAAGACGCCTTAGACAAATCAATCATCAGTGCCTATTGTCTGTAAGTACTAATTCTGTAATTAAGTCTCTAGCTATCTCACCTTGTTTACTGCATGTATATAATTATACTATATTATGCAGAATGCAGATTCTCGAATACAGCAGAGGACAAATCTATGACATTAGGTTCGTTGACTCATATTTGTTCATCAAGCTAATCTCAAAAAAGACCCCAGAATACAGAGGATAATATTGTACACGCGTTAAGGTTTCAAGAAACCAGAAGCGAAATACTATTTCCTTACAACTTCGACTGAGTGTTATTGTCTTGTCTACACTTTCTATTTCGCTTACTCGATGTTAAGTATATAATTGATGAGTTATTCATGCGTAGCTTCCACTAAAATTCTCCTAATCATTCAACCTAACAAAGAGCGGGTACTAGTCATGGACTCAAAACATAAACCCCTTGAGACGTGGACGGACATGCAGATGATGTTCCAGCGGTAATTCTAATCATTACAGCACTATATCGACAATGTTTGTGAATTTCATGATATCAAGTAATTAATAACTCTTTTTATTCGTTTTCTTCGCCGGGAGCGGTTGGAAACGGTTCACCAAGAAGTCTAGGGGTGTTTGGAAAGATGAGCTTGCATTTAAACCACTAGATATAAATACCACTAGCTAGATCTGCGTATCTCTTTGATTCTAGTTTTGACACCGTTATCATGCTTGATTATTATTTTGTGTTCTCGTAAAGTGCCTGTCGCAGAGACCAGGGAATAATTTATGTGGATACTATGTTTGCGAGTTCATTCGTCAGACTTGCTGTGAGAAGGGCAGAAATTTAGAGCAACTTAACATATGCAAAAAAAATTCAAAGTTTTTATTACCATTAAATTGTGTGTAGTTTCATTTACATAGATTGAGTCCTTTTCTAAATCAGCTCGAACGGCTATGAGACGGTCTTCTGCCAAAGGATCGCATACAAGCAATTCAGGAGGAATTGGCGGGATTCTTGGATGCAGAAGAATAAACCCAAAATGAGTAGTATGCGGACTTGGGTGTATAGGCAATAGGGACTGTACAAAGAGTTTATTTTGTATGTATATATGTGCATGAAACCCGTGAATCGAATGTAATATATTCAACACTTGGATCTCTATTGTCATGATGATGTTGTGTAATATAATGGTTTCTTTATTGATGAGTGTAAAACACAAAATAAAAAATAAAACAATATAAATGAATTATCTGCCGCGGCACAAAAAGTGGCCAAACTGTTGCCGCGGCAAAAAAAAAAGGTGGCCAAAATGAATGCTCTGCCGCGGCAGAGAAATGTACCAAATTTCCGCCGCGACAGAGAGTGATTTGTCCCGGTTCGTAACACGAACCTGGACGGTTGCTCCCCCCCTTGCGCAGAGCAGCAACCACATGGAGCACATTTTGTCCCGATTCATAGCCAAACCGGGACTAAAGAGTGGGGGCTTTAGTCCCGATTGCCCCATCCTAATTGGGCAACCAGGACTAAAGCCTCTTAGCAACCGGGACACACGACCCTATTTGCACTAGTGGTTTATTTGCATCGCTATCAAAGACGGTGCGAGAGGCGACACGTTTCATTAGCTAGGGAAAGAGGGCAATAGGCAAGTACTCCCTCCGTTTCAAAATATAAGATGTTTTAGGCGCGAAGAAAATGAATCTAGACTTGTTTTAGTGTATAGATTCATCCTAAAGTTGAGTGAACCTACACACTAAAAGAAGTCTAGATTCATTTTCTTTATAAATCTAAAACATCTTATATTTTGAAATGGAGGGAGTAGAACGTAGAGAAATCAATTACAGTACTACGATTATTGCTCCAGGCGTACATTTATAGACGGAAAAATCAAGATACATATACTAGTATACGGCACTGCCATGCATGCATGAACAGATCGATGATCAGCCTGTGACGGGCAAATTTATACACGGAATTATATATGCCTAAAAAATATATACACGGAATTAATTTATTATCAAGCACATCTAAATATACATATAGTACTGGTGTGCTGCGAGTCAATATACTCCACACGAAGTACTGCCTATATGGCAGGCAGGGATCATGCATGCATACACATGCATGGATTTGATGAACAACGGATCAAGGCCAAGGGCAGAAGAGCAGATAGAAGCCGCTGTTGGCGATGCAGGTACGGATCTTCCCATCGTCGGCGTGGTGGTTAGCGTCGGGGCAGCTAGGATCCATGCACCTGATGGCGGGGGCACCGTCGTCGTGGCACCCGAAGAACATCGGGACGTTGAAGCCGTCCACGACGGACACGTCGTAGTAGTCCAGTTCGTCGCCGAGAGAGAACTCGGCAAGCGTCGCCGGCGGCGTCCCGGAGACGTTGCAGTACTGCTGGCCCGCGCAGTCGCCGGTCTCACAGTGTCCGCGGCCGTCGGCGTCGAAGTTGCAGCCGGTGCGACCCCAGATCCTGCCGCCACCGTACACGTGGAAATGCATCGTGTCTCTGGGAGGCAAACCCCAGCCCAGACCCAGACCCAGACCGGCGGGATACACCATGGTCGGGCACATATTGACGATGGTGAAGCCGCCCGCTCCGGCGCCAGCGACCAGCGCGGCTAGGAGGAGGATGGTGACCGCCGATCCAGCCGCCATGGAGCTGATCTGCTATCAGTTTGCACGTTGTAGAAGAATCGATGGATCGACGTAGGCTATGGTGGTGGAGTGATCGAGACGGCGAGGGGCAAGCCAGTTTGCCCGTATATATAGATCGATGTGGAGTGAGTGAGCCGGCGGCCATCACTTCACTTGTCCACCTTCTGGTTAGCTAGGCTGCTCTTTTTCTTTTTTGGACGGGACCTAAGGAAAGTACTAAAGCACATCGGCTCTGTGACATCCATGGCTGGCTGCTCAATTATTCTACCTGCTACGTATACATAGTACAAAGTCGGTCCGGCCGTCCGGGGAGATATCGACTGATGAACCAGGCAGGACACCGGCCCTTTGTAGCAGACCTTCTACACTAAGTTATTAATTACCCCAAAGCCGAAACCTCATAGCTGGCTAGCTCTAATCGGATACATATTTCGTGTCGGTTTTCACTGTTCACCAAGTTTGAGAATAGGTTTAGGGTTTTCGTCGGGTCTAAAGCCTTTATCTCTCCTCTATTTATATACTTTGACATGAAACAATACAATTACAACACGTATGGATACAGGACCTCTTGCACGTATACGAAAGGGTTTCAAACACACTCCCTCAATCTAAACTATTACAAACTAAATTTAGATTGGACTTGAAACGGTCTAGCATATGTCGAGAGGCTGGTTTTATAAACACACCAGCCAACTGATCATTGGAGGGATAAACCAAACCTCTAATGCACCTGCAGCAACACGCTCTCGCATGAAGTGGAAGTCGATCTCAATGTGCCTAGTACGAGCATGAAAGACATGATTTTCCATGAGGTAAGTGGCCCCTAGATTATCACACCAAAGTATAGGTGTGCGCTGCTAGATTATGCCGAGCTCCTTGACAAGTGAATCCACCCAGATTGCTTCAGCAGCGCCATTCGCCAGCGCCTTATACTCAGCCTCGGTACTAGATCTTGAGACTGTAGGTTGTTTCTTCGAACTCCAAGAAATCAGATTCGGTCCAACAAACAGGTTTTTTTGGTCCCCCTTTCCAGATGATCCCTCCAACTTGGCGATGGAAAGTCTCCTACACCACGACGAATGATCTTGATCGTGGGCGTTTGAAGGCGTATGATGGTGAGTTACATCTCTGGAAACCTCGTGATTGGCTTGTTCTCATGAATGCCAAGGGATCTCCTTTAGGGGGGAAATTCTTGGTTGATGGAGAAATGATACGGATTGGATCTACTATTTAGATATCGGATCACATTATTTCGCTTCTTGCTGGTCTTTCTGAGCCTACTTCTGGAAGCACTGAACCCTCCCCGCGGAAACCCATGGAACATATTTCTATGAATCTGGAATACTCTCTAGGATATGATTTAAAAAATGATGTGAAGATCAAGTTCAGATCAACAGTTCACCCCTTAGGAAAGTCTAACCATTTTCTGATGGTGGTGTCGTTTGGTCGATCAACATTTAAATTGGAAGATTATTCTGTTAGTCAGGCCTTGGAATCTTGTATTGGTGGAACCAGCTAGGAGCTTGTAGTCTCTCAACTATCTGATAGGGTTTTCAGGTTCTTTGTTGCTTCTAAGTTTGTTGGTTTCATGATTTATGCGCTACGCTCGTTTTCTTGCAAACAGTTCAAATGTTTCTTTCATTTATGGAGCAATGGAGGTCCTTTATGGCGGAGGAAATTCATTGATTGGCATAATAAATGCAATAAAGGTTGGACATTGATTAGTCCTAATAAGAAACGAATTGACCAGGCTTTAAATGCACTGAAGAAAAAGCCGGCTGCATCAAGTATCTGTAAGTCATCTATTGGACATCATAATCATCGGGTGAGGAAAAGAATCTCCTTTGCTACAGTCGAACGCTATGATGTTTGTGAAGGTTATGAATATCCGTCTAGTAAAGAAGAGGCTATTTGTTATATGGAAGCTGGATATGATTGTCCCCAAATTCGAAAAAAATCTGGTGTTATTCTTCCTACTGCCTTGCAGGGACCTTTGTCGAACATAAATTTTGGTACCATTTCTTCTGTGGAGCTAGGGGAATCTTCTAAAAGCAGCTCTGATCATCCATATGTTACCAATAATAATAGCTCCGATAAGGATGTTGCTTTTGAAAAAAAGATTGATGACATGGTTTATAAAGTTCTCAATTGTGGCAGATGTCTTTCTATGGGCCATAACACATCTCAATGTGTCAATGATATTTGGTGTCGGACGTGCTTTCGTTATGGTCACGTAAAGAAGGATTGTCTAAATTCCAAGAGTCATTTTAGTAAACGTTGGGTTCCAAAGAAAAAAAATTACCTACCGGTTTGGACAAGGATTCTAGTACTAACAAGGTTGAATAGTGACTGGACTCTTCGGCTTCGATATCCTCTTTGTCCTTCTCGTGCATTGCCTCTGACTCTTTGCCTTTGCAAACAAACCCTACCTCAGATCTTCTGCCAAAGATCCCCCGGCAACAATGGCGAACTTTCCGCTGGACCCGACAAGGTGGATTCCTGAAGGGCATAAGATTATCGACGGTGGTGAAACAAGACTGCCGAGGACATACTACACTCCCTCGGTGGTGCCGCCCCGTCGTCACGATCATATTTGCCTTGTTGAGTTGATGCCAGCACCGCCGCCACAACATGAAGCCTTCTGGAGGCAGCAGGTCAGGGATTTCATTGTTCACCAGTTGCATAGGGCTGTTGAGGAAGTTCAGCCGTGTCTGTTTGGAGTCGGTATGTTTGTGCTTTGCAGTCAGGCTACAAGATCAGCTCTGATTGATCATCCTTCGTTTCATCTTTAGAATGGCACTTTTGTTCGTTTTTAGCGCATGATGATAGGCAAAATCACAGGGCTGAAGTAGGGTTCAGTACTAGGTGGTTAATGTTTCTTGGCTTGCCATTAGATTACAGGAATGATTATGACATTTCTAATGCAATTGGCACTTTTGGTAAATTTTTGCATTGGCACCAAGATCCCAATGTTCTTGAAAGAACCCTGGTGTATGCCTCTTACCCAGCTATTACAAAGGTTCCTAGAGATGTTGTGTTTGGTATCTATGCTTCAATTGGTAGAGCGAGGGAAGGATGGACTACAGTCTGTTATATCCTGTCAACTCAATTTGCTGATGCCCTGCCCAATGATGAAGACCCAATGCCTTTTGATGGTAACCCACATCCCATGCCTGGTCACTCATATGAATTTTAACAAATTAGTTGGACCACAGTACCCTGAAATTGGGTGGGATCATAATCATGAACAAGGGCCACATGACCAAGGTGGAAATGTTCATCCTGAAAATCAAGATTTGCCAGAAAACATGCAGGATGAGGTGCAACATCAGAATCAGGATAATGAAGCACAGCAGGAACAAGAGGTGGAGCAAGTTGATGATTCTATTATCATTGATGGATCTGATGATTCAGGGGGTTCGTTTAACAATGACAATGTGATGGCACACAATCAAATGATAATCAATCATGTTAGGATTGCCCCTGTGGAAAGCATGCTTCTGCCTGCTTCATATGGTATTGTGATCCCACCCAGCATGCAGATGAATAAGTTACTACAATTTATGATCCCTCACTACTGTAAGCAGGTTGCTCCTTCTTGCTTGTTAGTTAATCAGTTTTGGAAAAAAGAAATTGGCCAACTGCCTTCAATACCCAATGTGAGTTCTCTGTCTCCTGGGATCATGCGAAAGCTAATCACAAGATGAATATAAAGGTCAGATCAGTCAATAGCAGTTGTACCTCAACAAACATCAATGAACAGCAAGTTGTCCCTATGGCCTTTAAAGCCTCCCCTCTCAGTGTTTCCAAGAGGAGTAGAAAGGCCTACACTAAACCTTCAACTAGAGTAATAAGAAGTGCTGGAAAGCCTAAAAAACCTGTGCATCTTAAGCCTCTTTTTGTGGGAAGGGATGATGCTCAAATTCAGAGTTACCCAGTGAGGAGGAGTGCAAGAACTGCTAATAGAGATGCTGGTTTTAAAGTATGCATTACAGCTGAAACTCCAAGGCCAAAAAAGAAGGCAAGGTCTGCTAAACCAATCCATGAGCCAGCAGAATTGTTCATACCAATTCCTGTTCTCCAAAGGATAGGTAAGGAGTTAGAAATCCCACCAGAAGATCTCTCACAGGAAAAGCTTATGGCTGATCCTTCCTCCAACAATACCAAGAATGTTCCCTATGAAGAGTGATACTTTCACTTACCAGTGTGGTCCAGGGTCTAAGTCTCTAGTGTTTCATACTATTATATCTCCTTGTAATAAACTTCTGGTGGTCATGTGGTCTTTTGGTGTGTTTTGGGAACATCAGCTATCTGGTTTTCATGATGTATCTTTATCTGTGATAGTCTACAACTATTGCTTAAAGTTGGTGCCTTGTCTTTGTTTCTGGTTTGTTGGGCATACCAGATGGATGTTTTTTACACAGTATTTCCAATGGATAATTTCTCTACTATAAATCTTGATTGGCTGGTGCTATGTTGGAATGTCAGAGGTTTACATGATAAAGATAAAAGATTGGTTGTGTATAACAAAATTAATGAAAGTCATTGCTCAGTTGTTTGTCTTCAAGAGACGAAATGTGAATATTTTGATCATTCCTTTATCAAACACATTCTGTCCAAGGCGGTTTGACCAATTTTCTTTTGTTCCATCTGTTAGTGCCTCTGGTGGACTAATTGTGTTATGGAATAGCTCTTTATTTGTGGGTTCTTTAATAGAAACCACAGACTTTGCAATAAAAATCAAGTTTTCTTCAACCCATAATTCAGATAACTGGACACTTGTAAATTTTTATGGGCCTTGTAGAGGTTTGAAGAGGGATTTGTTTGTGCAATGGCTATATGTCCTCGGTATCCCACACGATGAAGACTGGTTATTATTGCGGGATTTTAACTTCATCAGATCACTGGATAATAGAAATAAGGATGGGGCTGATCTAAATGATATCTTCCTTTTCAATAGCATCATTAGTCATCTTGGTTTGTTAGAACTGCCTTTAAAGGGAAGAAAATTCACTTGGTCAAATATGCAAGAGAATCCTTTGCTAGAACAATTGGATTGTTTTTTTACAACTCCTGGCTAGATCTTGAAATTCCCGAACACTTTGGTCAATCCTTTATCAAAATCAACTTCTGACCATGTACCTTGTGTGGTCAGTATTTCCACCACAATCCCAAGAGCAAAAATTTCCAGGTTTGAGAATATATGGATTGAACAGCCTTGTTTTTTTCAAGTAGTGGAACAAGCCTGGAAGCAACCTGTTAGGAAGGGAAGGGACCTATTGCTAATATCATTACTGCAAAAGTTTAAAAATCTCAGATATGCTTTGAAGAGATGGGGGAAAAGATTGTCACACATTAAGGTCCTGATTGATAAATGCAACAAATGTATACTTGAATTGGATGCTATTGAGGATAAGAGGCCCCTAAGCAAACCTGAGTTCAATTGCAGAAATATTGTTAAATTACATCTCAAAAATCTGCTCAACACTCAGTCTATTTACTGGAAAAACAGATGCACAATCCGATGGGTCAAGTTTGGAGGGGAAAATACTAAATACTTCCATGCTAAAGCAACTAAAAGATATAGGAACAATGTTATCAACCAAATTAAGGATGAAGATGTAAATATTTTGGTCCAACCTAAAGAGAAGGCAGAGGCTCTATGGAGTTGCTATAAAAATAGAATGGGGGTTTCTTTCCCTACTGAATGCAGGGCTGATATATCTGATTTTGTCTCAAAGGTGGATGGCCTAGATTGCCTTTCTCGGGATTTTAGTACAGAGGAAATTGAAGATGTTGTTAAGTATATGAAAACTGATAAAGCTCCAGGGCCTGATGTTTTTAATGGGATGTTTGTGAATAAGTGTTGGCACATAATTAAAGATGACTTCATTAAGTTATGTCATGATTTTCACAAAGGCCAAACTCCACTTGCAAGCATTAATGGTTCTTTCATTACCCTGGTCTCTAAGAAGAACTTGTTGGAGATATGCCCTAGAGGCAATAATAAATGAAGTTATTATTATATCTTTGTGTTTATGATAAATGTTTACATTCATGCTATAATAGTAATAACAAGGAAACATTAATACTTGTGTGATTTGTAAACTTAAATTGAAGTCCCTAGTATAGCCTCTATACATCACTAGCTTGTTGGTTAATAAATGATTGTGGTTTCCCTATCATGAACATTGAGATGTTATTAACAACAAGATCATGTCATTAGGAGAATGATATGGAGGACATACTCCTATAGATAAGCGTAGCATAAAGATCAAGTCATTTTAATAGTTCAATTGCTATATGCTTTCTGATACATAGTAACCTAATTCCTTCGACCATGAGATCATGCATATCACCTTTACCGGATGGATGCTTTGATGAAATCAAACACCACACCGTAACTGGGTGGCTATAAAGGTGGCATTGAGTGTTCGGAAAGTATTGGTTGAGACACATGGATCAAGAGTGGGATTTGTCCATCCATATGACGAATAGATATACTCTGGACCCTCTCGGTGAAATGTCATCCAATTAGCTTGCAAGCATGTGACTGGCTCACAAGGGATCACATATCACGGGAACGAGAAAAGAGTACTTATCAGTAACGAGGTTGAACTAGGTATGCAGAGATACCGACGATCATAACCTCGGATAAGTAAACTATCGTGAGACAAAGGGAAATTGGTATCGTATGTAAGTGGTTCATTCGATCGCAAAGTAATCGTAGAAATATGTGGGAGCCATATGAATTTCCAGATTCCTCTATTGGTTATTAATCGGAGAAGTGTCTCGATCATGTCCGCATAATTCACGAACCGTAGGGAGACACACTTAAGGATTCGACGTTGTTTGAGTAGTTATGGAATGATGAGAAAGAGACCGAATGTTGTTCGGAGTCTCGGATGGGATCCGGGATATCACGAGGAGATCCGGAATGGTCCGGAGAATAAGATTCATATAAGGAAAGTACCGTTTTGGAGTTGGGGAATGGTTTCGGTGTTTTCATCGGGAATGTTCTAGAAGGTTCCGGAATGTCCGGCACTCTGGAGGGGAAGGGTACATGAATGTGTTATATCAAGTTGGTATGATTGCATCATGTACTAAGTGTCATCGCTGAACAAAATAGAGGGTTTATTCAAATCCTAGTTTGAAAAGTCAAACGGCTATTTTTGGGAAGTGGGAAAGGAGGAGGAAACCGAGTTGGGGAGGAGTCCCTCCTCCCCACCGCTGGTGCACCACCAAGCCGACTTGGGGAGGGACTCCCCTCCCCTTGGCCGACCCCCTCCACCTATATAACGAGGGGCAGGGCTCCCCTCCTTGACACACTACTCCTACGCCTCTAACCCTAGCCCCAAGCCGCCGCCGCCTCCATAGCCGCCGCCGGCCCTAGGGCAAACCCTAGCCGCCGCCTAGCTAAACCCTAGCCGCCGGCTTGCCCCCTCCTTGGTGTGTCTAAACCCTAGAACACCGAGGACTCTCTCATACTCCACCATACTCGCTCCGGCTTAAGGCGAAGCCCTGCGAGATCTCCCCTCTACTTCCGGTACCACGTCGTTGTGCTGCCGGAATCGCGAGGAGAGTGCTAAAACCTCCGCTGCCTGCTGGAACAAGGGATAGGAAGGTCTTCGTCGAGTACCGAACATGTGACCGACTACGGGAGCGCTGCCGGAACGCAGCGCCGGAAGGATCGTCTACGCGATCTTGAGATCGGGAAGAGTACGACTACATCACCCACGAGAATCCGCTCTCGTTAAACGCTTTGGAATCTTCGAGGGTGAGTTATTCCATCAACTCGTTGCTACAATCTAGTAGATAGATCTTGGCTTGTTTGTTTGTATGCGATAGAAATTTTTTGTTTTCCATGCTACGAACCCCTACAGTGGTATCAGAGCAGTGTCTATATGTAGATCTGTTGCACGAGTAGAACACAATGGTCATTGTGGGCGTTGATGCTTTTATTGTCGATTGCTTCTTGTGTACTTTGCATCTTGCGGGATGTTGGGATGAAGCGGCCCGGGCTAACCTTACATGACATCGTTCATGAGACTTGCTCCACGCTTGACATGCAACTTGTATTGCATAAGTGGCTTTGCGGGTGCCTGTTTCTCCTAGCATAGTTAAGATCCAATTTACAACGGGTGATTAACAATACTAGTATCAATGTTGTGGTTCATGTTCGTAAGTTAGAACGACACTTATGGAAAGCCCCAAACCACGTAAAACATGCAAAGAAAGTAGAGGCGTCTAACTTTGTTTTGCAGGGGTGTGCAGTGATGTGATATGGCCGTGATTGTGATTATATTTGATGTATGCAATGATCCTTATTGTAAGTTGGCAACCGGCAGGAGCCATATGGTTGTCTTTAAATTCTGTTAAGACCCGCGTGTCTATTCAAAGTAGTTGTAATAGTTGAAGCCGGTGGACGACAACCATGGATAAGCGTCATTGACCTTGATGCAATGCCGGTGATGATGGAGATCATGTTCGTGCTTGAAGATGGAGATCGGAAGCACAAAGAAGAAAGGCCATATCATATCACATATTATGAATTGCATGTGATGTTAATCCTTTATGCATCTTGTATTGCTTAGTAGACGATGGTAGCATTATAAGATGATCCCTCATGCACATGAATTTCAAATCATAAAGTGTTCACCCTTAGTTAGCACCGTTGCTAAAGCTTGTTGTTTCGAAGCACCACGTGATGATCGGGTGTGTTAGATTCCGCAAGTGTATACAACGTGAGCAAGCCAGATTTGCTCATGCGGAAACTAAGGTTTGATCTTGACGAGCCTAGCATGTACAGACATGGTCTCGGAACACGGATCACCGAAAGGTAAAGCATGAGTCATATAGTAGATATGATGAACATGTCGATTGTTCGCCATTGAAACTATATCAACTCTCGTGATGATCGGTGTTGATGTGGTGGATTTGGTTCGTGTGATCACTAAAACAATGTGAGGGATGTTGTTTTGAGTGGGAGTTCACCTAGATTAATTTTACTATTAATTAGAACTTAATTTATCATAAACTTAGTCTAAACTATTGCAAATATGTTGTAGATCAATGGCAGCCACTACCATCAATTTTAATGCGTTCCTAGAGAAAGAAAAGTTGAAAAACAATGGAAGCAACTTCGCGGATTGGTTCCGCAATTTGAGGATTGTCCTCACAGCTGGTAATTTGACCTATGTGCTGGATGCCCCGCTGGGTGACCCACTTGCAGCTACTGCTACCGATGAAGTAAAGAATGTTTACCTCACTCGGAAGACATAGTACTCCACAGTTCAGTGTGCTATCTTGTATGGTTTAGAATCGGAGCTTCAGAAAAGGTTTGAGAATTCAGACCCACATGATATTGTCCGTGATCTCAAATTGATTTTTGAGACTCATGCGGCAATTGAGAGCTATGAGGCTTCTGAAAAGTTCTTTAACTGCAAGATGGAAGAGGGCAGCTCCGTCAGTGAGCATGTGCTTAAGATGTCTGGGCACGCAAACAAACTTCAAAGCTTGGGTATAGTGATTCCTAATGCTTTGGGGATTTACCGTGTCCTCCAATCACTACCACCAAGTTACAAGAACTTTGTGATGAACTACAACATGCAGAACATGAACAAGACGTTGCCAGAACTCTTTGCCATGTTGAAATTTGCAGAAGTGGAGATCAAGAAAGAGCACCAAGTGTTGTTGGTCAATAAGACCACCAAATTCAAGAAAGGCAAGTCTAAGAAAAAGGGACACTTCAAGAAGGGTGGTAAGAAAGTTACCACGCCGACGAAGAAGACCAAGGCTGGACCTAAGCCTGATATTGAGTGCTTTTACTGCAAGGGAGAAGGTCACTGGAAGCGGAATTGCCCAAAGTACTTGGTGGATTTGAAGAACGGCAACATCAAGAAGAAAGGTATATCTGATATACATGTTATTGATGTGTATCTCACTAGTACTCGTAGTAGTGCCTGGGTATTTGATACTGGTTCGGTTGCTCATATTTGTAACTCGAAACAGGTGCTGCAGAATAAACGGAAGCTAGCGAAGAACGAGGTGACGATGCGCGTTGGAAACGGATTAAAGGTTGATGTGATCGCGGTCGGCACGCTACCCCTTCATCTACCATCGGGATTAGTTTTATACTTAAATAATTGTTATTTGGTGCCTGCGTTAAGCATGAACATTATATCGGGATCTTGTTTATTGCGAGACTGTTACTTGTTTAAATCCGAGAATAATGGTTGTTCAATTTATATGAGTAATATGTTTTATGCACATGCACCTTTGATAGATGGTCTATTCTTGTTGAATCTCGATAGTGGAAATACACATATTAATAACATTGAGGCTAAACGTTTGAAACCGAGCGATAACTCGACCTATATGTGGCACTGTCGTCTTGGTCACATTGGAGTGAAGCGTATGAAGAAACTCCATTCCGATGGACTTCTTGAATCACTTGATTTCGAATCACTTGAAAGATGCGAAGCATGTTTGATGGGTAAAATGACTAAGACTCCATTTTCAGGTATGATGGAGCGAGCTACGGACTTATTGGAAATCATACATACCGATGTGTGTGGTCCAATGAGTGTAGCATCGCGCGGTGGTTATCGTTATGTTCTTACCATCACGGATGACTTGAGTAGATATGGGTATATCTATTTCATGAAACATAAGTCCGAAACTTTGGAGAAGTTTAAGGAATTTCAAAGTGAGGTAGAGAATCAACGTAACAAGAATATTAAATTTCTACGTTCTGATCGTGGAGGTGAATATCTAAGTTACGAGTTTGGCGAGCATTTGAAGAAATGCGGGATACTTTCACAATTGACACCACCGGGAACACCACAGCGTAATGGTGTGTCCGAACGTCGTAATCGAACTCTCTTAGATATGATTCGTTCTATGATGTCACTTATAGATTTACCGCTATCATTTTGGGGTTATGCATTAGAAACAGCCGCATTAACTTTAAATAGGGCACCATCTAAATCCGTTGAAACGACACCGTATGAATTATGGTTTGGGAAGAAACCTAAATTGTCGTTCCTTAAAGTTTGGGGTTGCGAAGCCTATGTAAAGAAGTTACAGCCGGACAAGCTAGAACCCAAAGCGGAAAAATGCATTCTTCATAGGATACCCGAAGGAAACTATTGGGTATACCTTCTATCATAGATCCGAAGGCAAAATCTTCGTTGCCAAGAATGGATCCTTTCTAGAGAAGGAATTTCTCTCAAAAGAAGTGACTGGAAGGAAAGTAGAACTCGACGAGGTTGTCGAACCTTCTCTCGAACTTGCGAGTAGCGCAGCACCGGAAGTAGTTCCTGTGACGCCTGCACCAATAAGAGAGGAAGCTAATGATAATGATCATGAAACTTCGGTTGTAGTTGCTACAGAGCCTCGCAGGTCAACGAGAACTCGTACCACTCCTGATTGGTATGATCCCGTTATGAATGTCATGTTGGTGAATAACACCGATGACCCTGAGACATATGAGGAAGCGATGATGAGCCCAGATTCCAATAAATGGCAAGAAGCCATTAAATCCGAGATTGGATCCATGTACGAAAACCAAGTATGGACTTTGGTGGACTTACCGGATGGCCGGAAGGCCGTCGAGAACAAATGGATTTTCAAGAAGAAAACAGATGCTGATGGTAATGTTACTGTCTATAAAGCTCGACTTGTCGCAAAAGGGTTTCGAAAAATTCAAGGAGTTGACTACGATGAGACTTTCTCACCAGTAGCGAAGCTAAAGTCTGTGAGGATTATGTTAGCAATCGCTGCATATTATGATTATGAGATATGGCAGATGGATGTCAAAACAACGTTCCTCAATGGAGACATTGATGAAGAGTTGTATATGATGCAACCCAAATGTTTTGTCGATCCTAAAGATGCTAACAAGGTATGCAAACTTCAACGGTCCATCTATGGATTGAATCAAGCATCCCGAAGTTGGAATCAACGTTTTTATAAGGTAATCAAAAGTTTTGGTTTTATACAAACTTATGGAGAAGCTTGTATTTACAAGAAAGTGAGTGGGAGCTCTGTAGCATTCTTAATACTATATGTAGATGACATATTGTTGATTGGGAATGATGTAGACCTTCTTAATAGTGTCAAGGAATATTTGAATAATAGTTTTTCAATGAAGGATCTTGGCGAAGGAGCTTACATATTAGGCATAAAGATTTATAGAGATAGATCGAGACGCCTAATATCATTGTCACAAAGTACATATTTGGACAAAGTTCTAAAGAGGTTTGGAATGGAAGAAAGCAAGAAAGGGTTCTTGCCCATGTTGCCCAATACGACCTTGAGTAAAACTCAAAGTCCGACAACGGCAGAAGATAGAGAAAGGATGAGTAAGACTCCCTATGCCTCAGCCATAGGATCTCTAATGTATGCCATGCTATGTACTAGACCCGACATTGCATATGCTGTTAGTTTAACTAGCAGATATCAAAGTGATCCAGGAGTGGATCATTGGACAACGGTCAAAAACATCCTTAAGTACTTGAGAAGAACTAAGGATATGGTTCTTTCTTATGGAGGTGATGAACAACCCGTTGTTAATGGTTACACCGATGCTAGTTGGAACAATGATCCGGATGATTCTAAATCACAATCTGGATACGTATTTATTTTGAATGGTGCAGCAGTTAGCTGGAGGAGTGCAAAGCAAAGCGTTGTGGCGAGATCTTCAACTGAATCAGAATACATGGCTGCTTCGGAGGCTTCACAAGAAGCGATATGGATGAAAGAGTTCATTACAGAGCTGGGTGTGGTTCCTAGTGCGCTGGACCCAATGTCTATCTACTGTGATAACATGGGCGCCATAGCCAATGCACAAGAACCAAGGTCACACAAGAAGCTAAAGCATATCAAGCTACGTTTTCACGCTATTCGAGAGCATGTCCAAGATGGGGACATAAAGATTTGCAAAGTACACACAGATCTAAATGTGGCGGATCCGTTGACTAAACCTCTCCCGAGGGCAAAACATGACCAGCACCAAACTGCCATGGGTGTTCGGTATATTACCATGTAATCTAGATTAGATGACTCTAGTGCAAGTGGGAGACTGTTGGAGATATGCCCTAGAGGCAATAATAAATGAAGTTATTATTATATCTTTGTGTTTATGATAAATGTTTGCATTCATGCTATAATAGTATTAACAAGGAAACATTAATACTTGTGTGATTTGTAAACTTAAATTGAAGTCCCTAGTATAGCCTCTATACATCACTAGCTTGTTGGTTAATAAATGATTGTGGTTTCCCTATCATGAACATTGAGATGTTATTAACAACAAGTTCATGTCATTAGGAGAATGATATGGTGGACATACTCCTATAGATAAGCGTACCATAAAGATCAAGTCATTTTAATAGTTCAATTGCTATATGCTTTCTGATACATAGTAACCTAATTCCTTCGACCATGAGATCATGCATATCACCTTTACCGGATGGATGCTTTGATGACATCAAACACCACACCGTAACTGGGTGGCTATAAAGGTGGCATTGAGTGTTCGGAAAGTATTGGTTGAGACACATGGATCAAGAGTGGGATTTGTCCATCCATATGACGGATAGATATACTCTGGGCCCTCTCGGTGAAATGTCATCCAATTAGCTTGCAAGCATGTGACTGGCTCACAAGGGATCACATATCACGGGAACAAGAAAAGTGTACTTATCAGTAATGAGGTTGAACTAGGTATGCAGAGATACCGACGATCATAACCTCGGATAAGTAAACTATCGTGAGACGAAGGGAAATTGGTATCGTATGTAAGTGGTTCATTCGATCGCAAAGTAATCGTAGAAATATGTGGGAGCCATATGAATTTCTAGATTCCTCTATTGGTTATTAATCGGAGAAGTGTCTCGATCATGTCCGCATAATTCACGAACCATAGAGAGACACACTTAAGGATTCGACGTTGTTTGAGTAGTTATGGAATGATGAGAAAGAGACCTAATGTTGTTCGGAGTCTCGGGTGGGATCCGGGATATCACGAGGAGATCCGGAATGGTCCGGAGAATAAGATTCATATAAGGAAAGTCCCGTTTCGGAGTTGGGGAATGGTTCCGGTGTTTTCATCGGGAATGTTCTAGAAGGTTCCGGAATGTCCGGCACTCCGGAGGGGAAGGGTACATGAATGTGTTATATCAAGTTGGTATGATTGCATCATGTACTAAGTGTCATCGCTGAACAAAATAGAGGGTTTATTCAAATCCTAGTTTAAAAAGTCAAACGGCTAGTTTGAAAGTCAAACGGCTATTTTTGGGAAGTGGGAAAGGAGGAGGAAACCGAGTTGGGGAGGAGTCCCTCCTCTCCACCGCCGGTGCACCACCAAGCCGACTTGGGGAGGGACTCCCCTCCCCTTGGCCGGCCCCCTCCACCTATATAAGGAGGGGCAGGGCTCCCCTCCTTGACACATTACTCCTACGCCTCTAACCCTAGCCCCAAGCCGCCGCCGCCTCCATAGCCGCCGCTGGCCCTAGGGCAAACCCTAGCCGCCGCCTAGCTAAACCCTAGCCGCCGGCTTGCCCCCTCCTTGGTGTGTCTAAACCCTAGAACACCGAGGACTCTCTCATACTCCACCATACTCGCTCCGGCTTAAGGTGAAGCCCTGCGAGATCTCCCCTCTACTTCCGGTACCACGCCGTTGTGCTGCCGGAATCGCGAGGAGAGTGCTACAACCTCCGCTGCCTGCTGGAACAAGGGATAGGAAGGTCTTCGTCGAGTACCGAACATGTGACCGACTACGGGAGCGCTGCCGGAACGCAGCGCCGGAAGGATCGTCTACGCGATCTTGAGATCGGGAAGAGTACGACTACATCACCCACGAGAATCCGCTCTCGTTAAACGCTTTGGAATCTTCGAGGGTGAGTTATTCCATCAACTCGTTGCTACAATCTAGTAGATAGATCTTGGCTTGTTTGTTTGTATGTGATAGAAAATTTTTGTTTTCCATGCTACGAACCCCTACAGAACTCTCCTGAGTTTGTCAATGATTTCAGGACCATTTCCCTTACAAACACCTATCTCAAGGTTTTAACAAAGTTGGATGCAAACAAGTTACATAAGCAAATTAAAAGGTGCATTCATGAGAATCAATATGGTTTTATTAAATGCAGAACAATACAAGATTGATTGGGTTGGACTTTTGAATACTTGAATCAATGCCATGCTTCAAACAAACAGACTGTGGTTATAAAATTGGATTTTGAAAAGGCCTTTGACACAATTGAACATGATGCAATAATTAGAATCTTGAAGTGCAAGTGTTTTGATGATATATATATATATATTGGTTGGGTTAAAGAAATTTTAGCATCTAGCTCTTCAGCTATTTTACTGAACGGTGTACCTGGCAGAAATTTCATCTGGAAGCTTGGTGTTAGGCAAGGTGATCCTCTCTCCCCACTTTTATATGTTCTTGGAGGAGACTTGCTGTAGAGTTTTATTAACAAAGATTTCATTGAAGGGAGGTTATTTGCACCAATCCCCAATAGAGGCACTAATGTTTTTCATGTTGTGCAATATGCTGATGACACTATCATTATAATGCAAGCTGATTCACAGAAATTACACACTCTCAGACATATTCTTGAAGAATACACTGCTTTCACTGGCCTTAAGGTTAATTATCATAAATCATCATTGATACCCATAAATCTATCTCGGGATGAGGCTACCTCTCTTGCTCTAGAAATTGGTTGTGTTACAGCAAAAATGCCTTTCACTTATCTTGGGTTACCCATGGGGATTACAAAACCAACAATCAAAGATCTCTCACCTCTGACTAACAGAGTTGAAAGAAGGCTGACAGCCTGAACATCCTTTTTGTCTTATGAAGACATGCTTGTTTTGGTGAATTATGTGTTATCCTCACTGCCTTTGCACTATATTAGTTCTCTAAGTGTCCCAAAAGGAATAATTGAAGTCCTAAACAGAGCAAGAAGACATTGTCTATAGAGAAAGAGTAAGGATGATGCTAATGTTCACTCTATGGCATCTTGGGAAATGATCATTAAACCAAAGGACAAGAGTAGTTTAGGAATCATAAATCTTCAAATCCAAAATAAATGCCTGCTTATGAAACATCTACATAATTTCTACAATAAAGCTGATCTGCCTTGGGTGAAACTGGTCTGGAACACATATTATCATGACAGGGTTCCTCACACTATTATTGTCTGTGGATCTTTCTGTTGGCATAGTATTATGAGCTTGCATGAGGAGTATATATTAAATTCTAAATGTTCAGTGGGTTCTGGAGACACAGCCCTATTCTGGGTGGATAACTGGAACAACAATTCACTTAACTCAACTTACCCACATTTATTCTCACATGTACTTGATAAAGATTGCTCTGTTAAGCAAGCAATATCAATTACTCAAATGTCTAAAGCTTTTTACCTGCCATTATCTGCTGAAGCTAGTACTAAATTACAATATTTACAGTTGTAACTGGCTCAAGTCACTCTTCAGCAAACAAAACATGATGAATGGAACAGTTTGAATTCAAAAACAGGGGATTTCTCTGTCAGTGATATGTACAAGAGATATTTCAATCATATACCGAATTATTTTCCATCACAGTGGATCTGGAGTAGTAAATGCACTTCCAAACATAAGTTTTTTGCCTGGTTGATAATCCATGACCGCATCAATACTAAAGATATGCTGCTTAGAAGACATTGGAATGTTTCTAATAACCATAATTGTGTTCTTTGCCCTTGTCACATCCTAGAAGACTGGTCACATTTATTTTTTGAATGCAATTTTAGTATGAGCATCTGGACTTACCTTCAGATTGACTGGAGTAAAGGATCTGTACCATAGATTTTGAAACATGCAAAACAGAAATTCAAAGGTCCATGTTTTATTGAGATTGCTATTCTAGCCTGTTGGAATATATGGAAGCAGAGAAATAGCAGGATTTTCAAAGGAATCAGACCATCTTTCAGCTCTTGGAAATCAGGATTTATCTACGATGTTTCACTACTAAAATACATAGTCAGAAAGAAGACCATCACAGATCTTAATTCCTGGATTGCTGCCTTATTGTAAATTATGTATATTTTTCTTTCTCTTTTTGTATATACTTTTTGTCTTAGTTTGGTAGATTTTACATAAGACTTCCTAGTTTATTTTAATAACTGTGGGGGGCTCCCCTATAGTAAATATTCAAAAAAACAAACACAGTGAAGCCACTTGTGGAGCAACGATCATCCACACAGCCTGCCTAGTCAGCATCTGTAAATATGCTAATGCCAGTGGAGGGTGATTTGCGAAACCACAATCATGTATGTAGCATTCCTTTGACATATCACAGAATACGCTTAATTGCCTCCCAATGCACATCAGTGGGTTGTGAAAGAAACTGACACACCTTGTTCACAACAAATGAGATATCCGGTCTAGTTAGTGTGAAGTACTGCAGACCGCCCACAATACTGCGGTACCTGAATGAGTCCTCGGTACCAAGAAGTGTACTAGTGCTTCTGAACAGACTCTTGGATGTCGGCAACGGAGTGGAAGTGGACTTGCAATTCTCAATGTTAACTCTACGAAGAAGATTGAGCTCATACTTCCGTTGAGTAACATTCATCCCCCTGAATCGTGGGATGCTTCCAATCGGAGGAAATACTCCAACTTGCCAATGTCCTTGATGGGAAAAACATCAGCAAGAGACTTGACGAGACGATCAACTGCACCCGTCGTCAAGTCAGCAAGGACTATGTCATTCACATAGACCAGCATATAATTCTGAATACCCTCCCGAGCAAAAATGAATAAGGACGTATCAGGCGCACGTACCAAGTGTGAGGTGACTGCTTTAGACCGTACAAGGACCGCGGGAGCTTGCACACATAAGAGGGAACCGATCATCCTCAAACCCCAGAGGCTGCTGCATGTAGACATCTTCGGACAAGAAACCATGGAGAAAAACATTATTAACGTCTATCTGTCGAAGACACCAATCTCGGGATACTGCCAGAGAGAGAACTAGACGCACAGTGGACTGAACGTGTCACCGTAATCGATGCCATATTGCTGGGTAAAACCAAGATCAACCAAATGCACCGTGTGCTTGTCGATGCTACCATCAGGCCGATGTTTAGTCTTGAAGATCCACTTGTTGCCAACAATGTTCACCCCGGGAGGATGAGGTACGAGAGACCACGTCTGTGTCGCACGAAGGGCAGAGATTTCATCTGGCATGGCTGCGGGCCATGCGGGCTCTTGAAGGGCATCAAGATGAGACGACGGTGGAGCAAATAATGCTTGTCGACGAGGATCATAACGGACAGTACTGTCTGTGTACTCCTTCTCTTTCCGAGTAGCGTTACGGTGTCGTGTCACCATCGGGTGACCCCTTGTCGAGGCAGGAACGTCGAGCGACCCAGCTGAAGGTGCCGCGGCCGGTGAAGACACGACAAGGGGTGGCACAGGCTAGGACAAAGACGCGGGCGGCACGGAGGACTTTAATGCGGGCGACACGGAGGACGTGGGTGCAGGCGATGTTCTGGGATGGCACAGCTCACGGCAGGCCGTGACGCCAGGAGGCACGGGAGTTGGCGACGCAGGAGCTAGCGCATGCCCTGAGGGATGCACTCCATGCACGTCGATCGGCCGATCGCTGGCCATATCAGGAGCGACAATCACCTGCATATAGGAACTTCGCCTACCACATGCAGATTAGTAGACAGGTAGGTCAAATCATAATTTTGCATAGGTAAATACACCGGGTGTAGTACAAGGGAACACGGACTCGTCGAAAAAGACGTCACGTGAGATGTAAATTCTACCTTTAGTATGGTCTAAACACGTGTACCCCTTATGCATAGGGCTATAGCCGAGAAAAACACACATCTTAGAACGAAAGTCTAATTTATGAGAGTTATATTTGAGAAGAATCGTCCAACACGTGCATCCAAAAACACAGAGAAAATCGTAGTTCGGCTGAACACGAAGCAAGCGAGAGATTCTTGTTTTCTTATTAAGAACCGAAGTGGGCATGCGATTTATCAAATAGCACGCTGTCAAGAATGCTTCGTCCCAATAGTGAAGGGGAAGCGAGGAGTAAGCAAGTAGGGCAAGCCCTGTATCAACCAAATGACGATGTTTACGCTCAGCAATCCAATTCTATTGAAACGTATATGGACACGAAACACGATGAAAAACACCCGTGCACTGGAAGTAGCTATTGAGACGATGGTACTCACCCCCACCCCCCCAATCGGACTGAACGACCTTGATTTTAGTGTCAAGAAGGCGCTCAACATAAGCCTGGAAAGCATAAAGCACTTGCTCAACATCTGTCTTGTTCTTAAGAAGATAAATCCAAGTGAAGCGAGAATAATCGTCTTAACATAGTATTGATACCCCCTAGAAGATGTATGTGCTTTACCCTAAACATCAGAATGAACAAGTTCAAGACGGGCGGTACAAACACGAGACGAATCACTATAAGATAGTTGGAGGCTCTTGGCACGCTGTTAGGCATCACAAACTAGAGAAGATTTGTCTGAGATACATGAAGCTCATGAGTTTTAACTATAGACTGAACTATATTATTTGTAGGATGACCAAGACGCCGATGCCACTAAGAGGACGTGACAGTGCTAGCGGAGGCATGGCGCGATGACGACGACGCACGAGCAAACGGGATAGGGTAGAGACCTCACCGACTTCTACCGGCCAGCAGGATTTGCCTGATTACCTTGTCCTTGACAAAGAAAAAATAACAGTGAAACTCAACAAACACGTCATTATCGCAGACAAGATGATAAACGGAGAGGAGATTCTTTCGAAGATTAGGGACATGAATAACATTATTCAATTTTAGGGAAGAACCGGTTAAAGTCGAATGACCAATATGCAAAATAGACAAACCTGCATCAGTGGCCACCTGGACCTGATCTTTTCCTCCACAACGCTGGTGAACATGAAGGCGCTCGAGGTCGCTCGTCAGATGATCTGTAGCCCTAGAGTCCATGAGCCAGGGAGGGATCAAGTTGGAGGTCACGGCGGCGACGTTACTCGCGCGTGAGTTACCAGCGTGGTAGTCCTGGTCGAAGCGGCTATGGCACTAATGCACTTCGTGACCCCAGTAGCCACATAGCTGGCAGTGCGGCCTCGTCTTCCAGCCATTGCGACCATTGCGGCCATTGCCACCGTTGCGGCCATCCTGGCGGCCTCCTCCACCTCCGTTGCCTCCATAGTTGTCGTCGGTAGGATGGCCTACCCTCGCTGGCCACTAGTTCCAGGAGGACAATTGCCCTCCCCCCGCCACTGATTTGGGGGAGGATACTCTAGCGCACGCTAGAGGCCAGGGTTGCCGTATGGGGCGCTGTAAGTGGCACCGTATGAGGCGCCATAAGGGCCACCGTATGGGGCACCGTAGCCACGTTGCGCCGTGTTAGCCGAAGAGGACCATCCGTCATCGGCTTGAGCTTGCTGAGCCTGGAGGGACTCGTATGAGAGGATGGCAGAATAGAACTCGTCGTACGGGATTAATTTGTTGCCGAAGGTGAGCGTGGAAGCGATGGACTTATACGTAGACCGTGACACCCCCGAGATCAGGCTAAACAAATCTCAAACCTCCGTCGAACATAAGCTTAACCTTGACCTCTAGAATATCCAGTGAATAATCGGTAACACGTCAGTGACCCTATGACACAATTTTTTTTACAGCAAGCTCATAACTGAGCGAAGAACCAAAATATTACAAATAGAGGTCACTGACCATAAACATTAAACAATAGAAGGAAAATTATGCTATTAAGTATAGCAAACTTAACAAATGTCCAAAGAGGCCTGAAGCATAACGATGACGTCCCATTCCATAGATTACAGGCTGCCGGCCGGGAACCCCAAGCTACTCGTCGATGTCGATGTCATACAGAACTTGTCTTCAGGGAACACTTACTTTGCTACAAAAGTATCAACAAAACAAGGGTGAGTACAGGGTGTACTCCGCAAGAATTATGGTTGGTGGAATTGTTTTCCATAAACACATCTTTGTTTAAAAAATAGGAGGGAGAAGAAGCTCGTCTAATTATAGTGCTTTAAAAGGGGATAAGAAAGCGACATCTCCAAAGTATTGATCATCATCTTTTGATATCCACCAAGTCATCATCATCCAACCTCATCTAGGATCACCCCCTCGTACCCAAGAGGAAGCATCCTTAAGCACACTTTACTTTGCCAAGTTTTACGAGTAGGTTATAGTTCTCTATGATCCCACGTCCACTCCCAAGTCATCCATAACCATGGACACGGCTTTTCAAAAAGATTAAACCCTGCAGGGTTGTACAACTTTACCCACAAGCGTCGACCGACTCTTAGCGTCACTTGACACACTTCCTTGGTGTGCTGACAGAGGGTGGTCGACCAAAAACTTTCCCTTGGTTTTTCCTAATCCATGAGTCACCAGAAGGGCTCCCGGCTGCGGTAGTTGTCCATACTCCCAGGCGGTCCTCGACTTTGTGTACCGAGGTCCAGTTCAGTGCCGTGCATCCTTCACCCGGCCATGTTCTATATGCTTGCACCATTTTCCAAAACCTTTTTCCATGCGGATGCCAAATAAATCCTCAAACTACAGACTCATGGATCAAACTAGGCAAGTTGGGGTCAAGGGGTTTCCTAAGCCCCATGTGGTTGTACGCTTGTCTTGGTTCAAGAGGCAAGAACCTCAGGTCCTAAGGTGGCAATGAACATCAAAAACCACAACCCGCGTGTCCTCCCATACAAGCCTCAACATGTTTACCTCACATCACATGTCCGTTCTCCTGTCCAACTAGGTTCATTCGGAGCTCGGATCCATCAACTAGGTGAATCAAAAGAACTACTAAAGCATGGCTAAGCACAACAGATAAAGTAGCTCTAGCAGCGCTCACAAAGCCAGACCCTAGTTTTGCTAGGAGCAGTGGATCAGGGATTGTAGGTTCAAAGGGAGCATTCATCAGATAGGATTATCCTATCTATCAATAAAAGACTTTAGAATCGTATGCACATGGCAACAATTGAAATACTTTGGAAGCATATTATTCATATGTATGTGTGGGGTTTCGCTTGCCTTTGCTAGTTGATACCCATCTATAGATCTTCAGGGTTCATCATCTTTAATTGTTTGTCGATAACCTTCAATGGTGTTAATCTTAATCTCTAGTCTTGGACTCGATCTCGATATCGTATTCTACCGGAGAAGAACCAAATACAAGAAAGAAAAGCAACAATTAAAACATGGCTTAGATGCAATGATCAAACAAGGATGATGATATGACAAGTTGAAGTTATTGATATTAAAACCCTAAACATGCTTGGTCATTTTAAACGGGGTCCTAGGGGTTCAAACCCTAATTCAGATAAACCCCGGATTCATATGAGAGGGGTGCATTTAGTTCTTCTAATTAACTTGTAGTTGAAGTTGTTTAATAATACATTATTATAGCTTAATTAGGCAGATATCATTTTTCTGAACATTTTGATATATTATTTGTATTTTTCTGATTTAAAATGAATTATTTATGAATTTCTCAAATTTTAATTCATTTTAAATCATTCTTTTAAATATTATAAAAGAATTACATTTTAGAATTACTTTTAACATTTTATTAAACAGAAAATGTTTCTGAAAATATTTGTATCACTTACAGGTTGGACCCAGCTATCAGCATTTATCATTTACAAAATAATTATAGAAACTGTTTAAAATAAAATAATTAGGAATTACTACCTCATGCTGATGTCAGCACGACATCAGCAATGGGGATCTCACCGTCGATCATGAATCCGTCGAGATGCTGCATGCGAGGGCTTGGGGGTGGGCGCGCTAGACTCGCGCGAATGCACTAAGCCAGAAAGTGGCAGCGCACTTCAAGGGGGTCGCCGGAGCCACGAGAATGACGACGGAGCTCGTAGGTACTCGTTGGCAGCACAACTTAGGAAGAGAGGGAGGGCTTGGAGGGCACTGGCAGGTGCAGGAGCTCACCGAGAATGCGTAGGAGGTGTCGGGGAGGCAAGGGGAGCATGGTGGATAATCGGTGGTGGAGACAGCGGTGGCCAGCGGGATGTCGGGCTCGATTCTAGTGAGAGGAAAGCTTACCAACTTGCGTGCTTCGGTAGAGATGAAGAGGACGATGAGGCAGTTCCAACGGTGCCCTCATCACGACGTGGGGTAGCCGGAAACAACGGGGACAACAGCAAGGTCCGGCTAGGGTTTCGGGCGCACGGGAGACAGAGCAATGCAGAGGGAGAAGTGAGGGCTAGGGTTCTCCAGCGGCGGCAAAGGGGTCTTGTAGGGGTCCGGGGGCGGCGGCGTTGATCTTGGCACGCGGCGGCGAGACGACACGCATCTGCTTTGCTGCATCCGTCGGTGAGGAGGAAGACAATGCAGGTGGAACGAAAGGGTATCGGGCCAAGGGCAGCTGCAGATGGGCCAGGGATGGGCCGCGGGAAAAGTTCCAGGAGGGGAGTGGGCTGCGGCCTAGTTCTCTCTCATGTCTATTTTTTTCAAGAAATCCTTTTTCTTTTTCTGTTTTCTCAATTTCCCTTTTGTAAATCCATTTGAAATCTGTTTTGAATATTTCCAGATTACAAGAACTTCTGTAAACATTTTGAAATACTGCAAGGACCCTTTATAACCATTTGGGTTCCATATGTTTTGTACTTTTCAAAATTCAAAACCATTTTTGAATGCTTTTGCATAGAGAGAGGGGTGTAGGGTTTTAGGGTTTTGTGAGAACCTTTTTATTCATGCATTTTAAATGATGATGATGCTCATGAATGCACAAACAAATCTTATTTACTATTTAATAAAACTAGGGTTGTTACACATACCCGAGCCTGATGACGATGTAATCGACGAGTTTATCGTCCGTGATTAGGGACCCGGCGGCGGCCATGGCACCCGCGAAAGAATTCATCTTGTGTATGTAAGAGGCAGAGGTGAAATCCTCCTTATGAGTGGAGGTCAATTGACGGCGTATGTGGAGCACGTTAGCGCGGGACTGGGCACCGTTCATGGTGTGGATGCTGCTCCACACCGCAGCAGCTGTCTTGCAACCGAGGAGATGGTTGGCAATGTCTGGCTCCATGGAGCTGATGAGGTAGCCTATGACTTTCTGATCGGCAGACCACCAGCGTGTGTACTCCAGGTTCGTGACGGTGATGGCCTTGTCCCCCTGTCCTGGGTGACGGTCTTCTCAGGTGCCACGCCGTTCTTGTTGAGATGAAGGTGGAGGCTGGCGCCGACGAGGTTGGGGAGGAGGAGTCCCTTCCATAGGGCAAAGTTGCGCGCCTCTTGGCGGACGAAGATCGCCGGGAACACCACATGTGACCCGATGGCAGTGGATGCGGTTGATGATGAGGTGATCGCCCCGAAGGACTCCGAGAGGGAGAGGACGGAAGATGTCATCGCAGTGGAAGCAGAGAGAACTCACGGCGGGAGCGGTGGATGGATCTCGCGGCGGCGGCGGTAGCTCTGATACCAAGTTTGAGAATAGGTTTAGGGTTTTCGTGGGGTCTAAGCCTCCACCTCTCCGCTATTTTTATACTTTGGCAGGGAACAATGCAATTACAACACGTACGTGTATAGGACCTCTTGCACGTACACGAGACGGTTCCTAACACACCACTCTCTCCACACACCTACCTCTAAATGAAATCCACCTTTGCACATTATTAATTATACTTGATGAACAAATCCGGTCTGCATCTGTTGAGCGCTACCTTTGCTGGCTTCTTGTTAGTGTCTCTTTAGAGCATCTCTAAACGAACCCCTTAAGTTTAGATCACAAAAGCCTACCCTATTTTACATGATTAATATTTTGATCATATAAAAGGTGCATTGCGACCCAATTCCGAACCCCTAAATTTAGATGATCAAAAAAAAATTAAGCTTCATTTTCAACCCTCTCTATCACATACAACAGACAATATCATGGCATATAATCAAACAATGACTTAAATTCAACGAGTAACAAGTGTTCGAACACACAAAATTTAAACATGGAAATAGATTTCCCAACAAAGGACCACCTAGACCAAGTTTTTGAGCCAAAAGCATAACATGGCATGTTTATGTTGTGGATATCACCACCATCTCGGCTACCACCTCAAACACGATTTTGGCCCCCATCACCACCGCCAAATTTGGCCAAGATCTTGGTATTACTCCTTAATCCTCGCCAAAAACCTATCCTTCGAGTGATCTATGCCAACTGTTACATCTACAAACACATTCAATCAAAGTATGACACAAAGAAACACCTTCCTCCTCATTGTAGTTTTGTGTCATTTTGTTCTTGGTGGCGACGTATGATGCTTGTGTTACCGTCTCCACCTTGGACACCGCCTCTTCTTATTTGTCCATCTCGTCCACCTCCTCTTCCGCCGTCTCTTCATCCACTTGATCATAGTTCAGATCATCTATCCCCACACGTAAGAGGAATCCAGTTGGGAAATGAATTCGACAACGGTAATTTCGTTCGCACTCGGTAATCATGGAGAGAGCCTTCATGGGATCCATCAGCTTTCGCGCCAGCGGACCTCTCACTACCAACAAAAGGGGCGGGCGACCCTTCTCTACCATCATGGTCATCTTGCCGCCCTTCCCTAACACCCGCACTAGGCAGATAGTGCCCAACCGTTTTTCTGGAACCGGAGCCATCAGATGGATCAATTTCGGTGGCGTCGCGTTGGCTGGATATTCCGACGGGGGTGTACAACCGCCTTATGATGCCATTCTGGCCAGGGAAGGTGCCAACAGTGGCGCTGGATGCGTCGGTGACGAGGTTTAATCTCGTCAATGCCCATTGTTATGAGCTTGGGTTTCGGAGAAGATGGGGATGCTGGAGATCGCGAAACGGTTAGCAAACAAGCAATACGGGGACACGAGGTTTACCCAGGTTCAGGCCCCCGGAGGGAAAACCCTACTCCTGCTTGTCTGCTCTTGATTACGGCGGAACCGAAAGTTATAGGGGTGCGCAGATGCAATCTGGCATAGAGGTGTGTATGCGGTGGTATGAAGTGCCCTCCTCGTCGTGCCCTCCTAGCCTTTATATAGAAGTAGGCAGGTCCCGGGCACAGACCGAGTCGGTTAAAGGTTTCTAGGGTTTGCCCCTTTGAATATTCTATCTACTCCAGTCTTGCTCTCCAAGGATCCGAAGACATCCTGGGCTTGGGCCACCCGAAAATCTTTATGGACCGCGTATATTCTTGTGGGCCTTCCTTGGACTGGACCAGGTATGCTAAAGTCATGTACCCGTGGGGTATAACCATGTCAGTAGCCCTCGAGTGTTCAGTCGAATCGTAGATTCGGTTGAAGACACTTCAATATTTTCGAGTTGTAGTTGTTTTCTGTTTATCAAAGAATGATTGTAATGTGTATGGATTGTTGATGCGTGTGCCTGACTCTCCCGACGGATCAGGGCCAGTTAACTGTCTTAGGACAAAATAACACGATCTTCTTCAGATTAGAGTCCCTCGACTCGAAACCAGAACATATGCTGGCGTAATTCGACTCAGGCCGTTAAGGACTTACAGGAGTGGAGTTCCAGTGATTTTCAAGTGATGTACCCAACGCGTCCGTCGGGATTTCCATCGTGCCTGCTGGCACGGATTTTTCCTAGCAGAGCGCAGTCGTGTGCGTTGCCAGGCCATCAGATGGTATCTGTAGGTCTTATCTTTGCGTCGCAGATGCAACATCTGAATGTTTATCACCGCGGAGGTGTTTTGGGTGGCCAAGGAGGATGTTACTCACTTAGTGTTAACTGGGGAAAAGTTTCCGAAAAGTTTTTGCATGCTGATCCGAAGGATTGCAGTTGAAGAATTCATGGGGTGCGCGACCAGCGCTCCTTATGGGAATAGCCCCCGAGTGTCTGTTCGAGTCGTAGACTCGAGCAAAGACTTTTAATTCAGTTGTTGTTGACTTTTAGGTCCATAGGACACAATTTTTTGGATGCTTGAATCCATCCTCCCTATGGATAGGCGCCACCTGGGATTACTTCAGTGACGACATAGGGTCCTTCCCAGGGTGACTCGAGCTTCTTCGGTCGCTCTTGTTTGAGTCGTAAGACTACATCTCCTTCAATGAAGTACCTTGGGCGCAGTCGGCGGCTGTGATAGTTGCGGAGGCTCTGTTGGTAGACCGCTGATCGAGTCGCGGCTATGTCACGTGCCACGTCGAGTGTGTCAATGGCGTCTTCGAGTGCGGCCGTTGATTTGGCTTCGCTGTAGGCAACGACCCGTCGGGCCCTATGGAGTACCTCTACAGGAAGCACGGCTTCGGCTTCGTGCACCATGAAGAATGGTGTGTAGCCAGTTGAGCTGTTTGGCATCGTGCGCAGGCTCTAGAGGACAGAGGGTAGCTCTTGTGTCCAGGCTCCTGCGAGTCGCTGGAGTGGGCTCATTAGGCGCTTCTTGATGCCGCTGCCTACGAGGCCGTTGGCCTTTTCGACCTGCCCGTTTGTTTGCGGGTGCGCCACGGAGGCGTATGTTATGTTGATTCCGAGGTCTTCGTAGAAGTCCTGAAATTCTTTGGAGATGAAGTTCGACCCGTTATCGGTGATGATGTTGTGTGGCACGCTGAACCTGTAGACTATGGATTCAAAGAATTTGACGGCCGTTTTTCCCTTTTGGTTAGTAACGGGCATGGCCACGATCCACTTGGTGAATTTGTCGACTGCGACCAGGAGGTAGATGTGGCCTCCTTTCGAGGACTTGGGCAGTTTGCCGGTCATGTCGAGGCCCCATTGGGCGAAGGGCCAGGCCAAGGGTATGGGCCTCAGCTCCGATCCTGGTGTGTGTGGTTTGTCTGCGAACCTCTGGCACCCGTTGCATCTTCGGACGATGTCCTTGGCATCGTTCAGGCCCGTTGGCCAGAAGAATCCGGCTCGTAGAGCTTTGGCGACAAGGGCACGGTTGCCCGCATGATGGCCGCAGATTCCCTCGTGGATTTCTTGGAGGATAGTTTTGCCGTCACCGATGGTGACGCACCTTTAGAGTACACCCGAAATGCTGCGCTTGTACACCTTGCCATGGATGATGGTGAAGGCCTTGGACCAGCGAGATATGCGACGAGCATCTGTCAGGCAGATCCTCGTCTATCAGATATCGAAGGTATGGTTGTGTCCATGTTTCTGCGAGTGCCATGACCTGCATCAGGTTGACCACTATGACCTCTATGTCGAGCTTTTCTGGTCCTTCCTGTCCTTCGGGTAGCGCAGCCCCCGAGTGTTCTGCTTCTTCGTGTGATCCCTTGGGGAATTTCCTTTTTATGGATGGAACGCAAATCTGTTCGAGGAACACACCTGGTGGCACCCGTGCGCATGTGGAGCCGATGTTGGCGAGTCTGTCGGCCTCTTCGTTGCTTTCTCTCCCAACGTGCCGAATCTCGCAGCCGTCAAAAGTCTCCTTCGAGTGCGTTGTAGAGTGCGCGGTACGCAATCATGTTGGCAGCGTGTGCGTCGCACTCATTCATCGTCTGCTGGACGACGAGGTTCGAGTCGCCGTAGATGACCAGGCGCGTCGCGCCGCAGACCTTGGCCATCCTCATGCCATGGATGAGGGCCTCGTACTCAGCCTCGTTGTTGGAAGCTCGAAATTTCATCCGGAGGACGTACTTCATCTTGTCGCCCTGCGGGGAGGTCAGTATGACACCGGCTCCTGCTCCGGCCTCGCGCTTGGAGCCATCGAACTGCATCGTGCATGACTGTGTCATGTCCGGGTTGTCTGGCAGCGGCAGTTCCATCCAGTGGACGAGGAAGTCCGGAAGGACCTAAGACTTGATCGCGTGGCGCTTCTCATAGACGATGTCTAGAGGTGACAGCTCGATGCCCCACAGGGCCACACATCCTGTGGCCTCTGGGTTGTTCAGGATGTTGTTCAGGGGTGCTTCGTTGATGAACATCACCTGATGCTCCTAGAAGTAGTGGCTCAGCCGACGAGCCGTCATGAACACGCCGTAGGCGAGTTTTTGGTAGTGAGGATACCTTTGCTTTGTCAGTGTCAATACCTCGCTGAGGTAGTAGATTGGGCGTTGTACCCCATGGGTCTTTCGATCTTCGGGTCTTTCGACCGTGAGCACGGTGCTTACCGCCTGATGTGTAGCTGCTATGTATATCAATAGCGGCTCGCGCTCCCTTGGCGTGACCAAGACGGGCGAGGTGGAGAGCAGCCGCTTCAAATCTTCGAATGCATCGTCTGCTTCAGGCGTCCACTCAAATTTTTCTGCCTTGCGTAGTGACTGATAGAAAGGCAGGGCTTTTTCGCCCATGCGTCTGATGAAAATTCTCAATGCCGCGATGCGCCCAGCGAGATGCTAAACACCTTTGAGGTTCTTTGTCTTCTCCATGGGCATTATGGCTCGGATTTTCTTCGGGTTCGCCTCGATCCCTCGCTGGGAGATGAAGTAGCCTAGCAGTTGACCAGATGGGACACCGAAGACACATTTTTCTGGGTTTAGATTGATCTTGTATCGATCAAGATTGTCGAATGTCTCGCGGAGATCGTCGATCAGTGTCTTGACCTCCCTTGTTTTGATTTCTATGTCGTCGACATAGACTTGGATGTTGCGGCCGATTTGGTCCTTCAGGCATGCCTGCATGCACTGTTGGTACGTGGTGCCTGCGTTCTTCATCCCGAAGGGCATTGTGTTGTAGCAGAACACTCCGAACGGCGTGATGAAAGCCATTTTCTACTGATATTCGACCTTCAGTCAAATCTGATTGTAGCCTGAGCAGGCGTCGAGGAAGGAGATCTTCTCTCATCCTGTAGTTGAATCGATGATCTGATCGATCCGAGGAAGAGGGAAGTGATCCTTCACGCAGTGCTTGTTCAGCGATGTGAAGTCCACACACATCCGCAGGATGTCCGTGTCCTTTTTGGGGACCATCCCGGTGTTGGCGAGCCACTCGCTTTCCTTGATCTCCCTGATGAAGTTTGCGTCCAGTAGTCTGTTGACTTCGACTCCGATAGCTTCAGCCCATGGCTCAGACAGTCTTCGGATGGACTGTTTGACGGGCTTGGGGTCTGGAAAGACGTTAAGTGCATGCTCAGCGAATTCCCTGGGAACTCCTGGCATGTCCGCAGGACACCAGGCGAAGATTTCCCAACGCTCATGGAGGAATTCGACGAGCACGCTTTCCTATGTGGGGCTAAGGTCATTGGCAATCAACGCCGTCTTGGAGGCGTCTGTCGGGTGGACCTGCACCTTTTTTGTGTTGACAGTGGAGTCGAAAGACATGTCGGGTGCCTTTTGTCTTGCGAATGGGGGTGCCCCGTTGTTTGTCACCTGTCAGAGCCTTATGAGCTCCTCCTGCATACCGAATGACTGGTAGATTCTGTTGAAGTCCCTGTCGTAGTGGTCCGATCGGGTGAAGCTCCCGTGGACCGTGATGACGCCCTTAGGTCCTGGCATCTTGAGTAGCAGGTACGCGTAGTGCGGTACTGCCAGGAACCGTGCGAATTCCACACGCCCGAGGATGGCGTGGTATCGTGATGGCCAGTCCACCACTTCGAACTCGAGTCGCTCGCACCGAAAGTTATCGGGCTTGCCGAAGATGACGTCGAGCCATATATTTCCAAGGGGGAATATGCCCTTCCCTAGGACGATTCCGTGGAATGTTGTGTCGGACTATTCCAGGCTGCACAGCAGGATCCGTAATTCTGCTAAGGTGCTGGCGAACATCAGATTGATGCCACTGCCGCCATCCATGAAGACGCGGCTCATGTCGAACCCTGCGATCTACGCCTCGAGCACCAGGGCAGCATGACCTGGGCGAGGGACCTGGCAGGGGTGATCCGAACGGCTGAACGTGATGCAGGACTCCGAACCGCTGATGTACTCAGGGATGGCGGGTGGGGCGGTCACAGCCAGATTGATATGACGGGTGATTTTCTTTTACACCCTGTTTGTTGGGCATCCTTTTTGGATCATCAGTGATCCTTTTGGCATGGGGTAACCATTTCCGCCGTTGTTCTGCGCAGGTGCGATTGGATGATTCGAAGGTCCCACGGGTGGTGGTGGAGGAGCTTCGTGGGCGATGTCACCTGGTGCGGCTGCGTTCCCGTATCCAGGGTTCGGGGCTTGTTGCCTCATCTGGGACATGCTCTCGCCGAGTTTCTGGAATTCACGGCAATCCTTGAGCATGTTGCTTGCCTTCTTTTTACCATCCTGCTTGTCGATGTAGAAGTGGATGGTGCATGGACCCGACAGCTTGTCGTATGCTGAGGGTTCGTCGTCGCAGCCGTGGCGTTGCCATGACTGCGCTGGGCGTCCTCCGTCGCGGAAATTGCTTCCACGATATCCGCCGTTGTTGCGGTTGTCGTCGATGCGGCGGTCGGCGTAGCCATCCACGACCATGTCAGGTCCATCGCGATCGTCGTAGACGCGCGATCTTTTTTTGCTACGGCGTTCATGTGGATGGACGTAGTCATCTTACTCCTCCGAGTGCGCTCGGTGGATGGAGTCCTCGCCATCTGCCCCTCCTGTTGGCGATGTCCATGAGGTGGTCGTGTGTCTTGGGCTTGACGCGCCCAAGTTCTTCCTTGAAGTCCTGGCGTTTGACACCATACTTGAAGGCGTCGATCGCTCTCTCCTCTGAGATGTGCGCCGCAGAGTTCTTGGTGTTGGACCAGCATAGTATGTACGAGCAAATGGATTCGCCCATTCGTTGGGTGAAGGCCCGCAGCTCCTCGATCTAGGCTGGCCTCTTGCTGGCTCCCTTGAAGTTTCGGATGAAACTGTACGCTAGTTCCTCCCAGCTTCGGATGGATCCCGAGGATAGGCTGCTGAGCCAGATTCGGGCTGCAACTGTCAGCTGTAGCTGAAGGCATTGCATGGCGGTGTTCTTGTTTCCGCCGTGTAGCTTGACGGACGACAGGTGGTCCGCTGAGCCACTCCTTGGGGTCTTGTGTGCCGTCAAACTTCGGAGTGTCCGAAGGAAGCTTGAAGTTCCACGACATCCATGTCCGCCGGACAGATCTGCTGAAGCATTGGGCTCCGCAGAGTTCTTCTTCGTCGTCGTCCTCCTTGGATTCGGACGAGCATACGCGCTTGGCATGCGCTTTGTAGATCTTGCGTTGGGTGAGCTCGCTTTGAGCGTCGTAATCGCGGTTGAGATGTCGCGAGCTCTTGTGCCTTCGAGGTAAGTCGTGCTCTTCCTCGTCGGATGAAGGCATAGGACTGCGGTTGAACCTGACCACAACCTTCTTTTTTGGCTCCGCAGGAGCTTCTCCATGGAGCGCAGCTCCAATGAGTCCGAGTCCGGTTATTGCAGATTTGTGCATGGCCCTTTTCGGGTCCCCCACCGGAGGTTGATGGGAGTCGAGGTATGTGGTGGCTGCCATGATCGCAGCTTGCGGTGTCTTCGGGATGACGTTGTCGTCGGCATCCATCTCCATGAAAGACGTGTTGAGGGTCCGATTCACCTCGCGACGTGCAGTGGGATCCATGTTCTCCATGCGAGAACGGTGCTTGTTGCCGTGGTTGCCGTGTGAGCTGGAGCCGCCTATGGCAGAGAGCGTAGCTCGCCGCGCACTAGACTCTGAGGCCTCTTGCTTGCGCTTGTCAAGCACTTCTTGCATCCTCACCTGCTTCTTGTGCTCTTCGATGAGGAGCAGGTGTTATGCCATCAGTAGGTCCCGTGAGGCACCTATAGGAAGGATCTTGTTGCCTGCCACGGCTTCGCGTGCTTGAGTCCATCCTTCCTCGCTGAGGTGGATGACCCGATTGGGATCGGTGTCCTCCTTGTTGGGCGGAGGGGGGACTGGTTTCTCCTGTTCTCGCTGTTTCTACCCTGCGGGTTGGGTGGAGGGTTGTGCTCCTAATCCACATCGCTCTGGGTTGGGTGGCGGGTTGCGGCACATTGGTAGCTCTTGTAGATCGTATTGCTGGTGCCGCAGCTTTCGGATCCGGAACCGTAGGTTCCTTCCTCCGATGGTGGATCGCATAGATCGGAGTTGCAGCAGCTGCTATCATAGGACTCATCTGTCGATGGCGATGTGCGTAGCACGGGATGCGGTGCCCATGAAGCGGGCCTGATTGATGGAAGGGGCACCCTCTCTGGGATACGGAGAGTGCCGGTCTGCCCCACCTGGAAGCAGAAGCTCCCAAACATGATTTCGAGCCCGTCGCCAACGGGCTCGAAGTCCTTCAGAGTGGCTGGCGAGTGGGCGGTGAATTCGAAAGCGCCGAAGAGGATATGGCTCTTCGTCACCGAGGAGTTGTAGATCGCTTTGGTTGGGACCGTCATGATCGCACAATCAGCGTCCCCAGTTCCCACAGACGACGCCAATTGACGAGGTTTAATCTCGTTAATGCCCATTGTTATGAGATTGGGTTTTGGAGAAGATGGGGATGCTGGAGATCGCGAAACGGTTAGCAAACAAGCAACACGGGGACACGAGGTTTACCCAGGTTTAGGCCCCCGGAGGGAAACCTACTCCTGCTTGTCTTCTCTTGATTATGGCGGAACCGAAAGTTACAGGGGTGCGCAGATGCAATCTGGCGTGGAGGTGTGTATGCGGTGGTATGAAGTGCCCTCCTCGTCGTGCCCTCCTAGCCTTTATATATAAGTAGGCAGGTCCCGGACACAGACCGAGTCGGTTATAGGTTTTTAGGGCCACCGAAAATCTTCATGGGCCGAGTATATTCTTGTGGACTTCCTTGGACTGAACCGGTATGCTAAAGTCATGTACCCGTGGGGTATAACCATGTCAGCCGGAGGAGAGAGGGAGGCGAGATTCGGCGGTAGAGTGGGGCGGGTCGGTGGGAGAAAAGGGATGGTATATTTTTTCAGTGGTTTGGGCGGCCGCGCAAAAAATAGAGTAGAGGTTAGCCGATCATTTTTTGGGGGGCAACCGGCAGGAGGTCTGCCTTTTCAATAAGTAGAAACATAACTGGTCACTTTATAAGGAAAACTGGCCGAAAACCGATACATGGGGCATGTTTATATTAATGTGGAATATGCCAAAACCACAAGACCAAAAAGCGAGGAAAAACCTAGTCAGGCTCTGCTGGGATAGCCTATACGAAGACGCAAAGGCTCTTTGAAGGATGCCCTCTCTAGCAATCACGGTGACCTCAACATAAGTTAGTCGTTGTCCTGTGAAGCTTCTGTGGTTCCTTTCTTTCCTGGAATTCTACCAAACATAGAGAAGGTGACCTCTTAGGCGACATTGCTCTTTTTTGGGATTTCCATCAATTAAGTCACCCCACCATTCCGAAGTGGAAGGGAAGTCGTGGCCATAGTTTCCAGTAGCGTTCTTTTCCCAGCTTTGAATGGTGTTCCAGACCGCCATAGTGAAAGGGCAATCGTTGCAAAGGTGGGCGGCTGTTTCCGGGACGTTTCGACCCCCTGATGTCTAAATTAGCCGCGCTAACTAATTTCCCATGAAGGGACAACCAGGAGAAAAGTTTGCACTTAGGTTCAGCGAGCGCGCTCCTTATCTTTTGGGCCTTGAATTTAGGGAAACAGCCGAAAAATTGCACTTGATAAGCCGAGCGAATGCTGTATAATCCGTAGAGAGTTCATATAATGGAGTCCGGCTGTTGAGGAGTCGGAATGGTTTCTTGAGTGATGTTCTCTGAAGGTACTGGACAAGTTGGATAGGGGTGTTGAGCCTAACAATGGAGCGGATCCAATTGTTATGTCTAAAATCTTTTGCGACAGTTTGATTTTTTCCTAGAAGAGATATTGTATAGGTCGGGCGCCCAAATCTTGAGAGGGCCAAGACGGCACCAGTTGTCCTGCCAGAAAAAAGCGGTCTCCCTATCATCGATTGTGATCTTCGTGGTCATTTGACAATATTTTTATCATCTAAAGAAATTTAAGTGTTCGGTTAGAGTTGCTCTTAGTTTTAGTTTGTGTTGCTCATATCCTTCCCAACTCTGGAATCGGCTATGATGGCCTTCTACACATAACACTTCTCAAGAATTATTGAAACCGAGTTTGGGCATAATGGCCTCCAAATAACTACACTCGACGGTTTCCTCGTGTCAGAGTTTCGAGGCCATCACTTGTTCACGTGTTTGTTACACAGTGTTAGATTATGAGTTTGTCTTGTAATACAAGTTGATTAGGCTAGCCGAGTCGGTTAGGGTTTTGGCTGAGTCGGTTATGACTCCAGCATTATATATTCTCTTTGTACTCGCTACAATCAATATACGTGAGATTTCTTATAGAAGATCTATCAAAGTCACATCGGCAACCCTCGCTTCTCCACTAAGAAAAGCTATTCCTAGGAGGAAAGTTGAACTCTAGCTCCTCAATAATTCTACATGCTAACTACCGACTTGGCCGGAAAAGCTCTATAGCATACCGTCTACACTAAGTTAATTACCTTAAGCCGGAAACCTCTCGTGAGTAATCCTGCTATCTCTGACGATGGGGACACGGAAGAAACCTCACATGTTGCTGCTACTTGCAGGCCGCCCTTGCGACCAGCTGTGGTGTTCACCCGTCTCTACACAAACCTCCAAATGAAATCCATCTATATGCACACTATTAATTTCTCGATGAACAAAGACGGTGCGCACGCCTTATGGTATCCTCTCCAACCTTGGCTGACATGGTTGTTGCCTTGAGAATCAGAGACATGTTCCCGTTGTTTTTCGAAACCAGAAGATAGAGACGACCATCCTCCTGGGTCAGAACCGTGCGGTGTCGGTGGCGGTGGGTCCTAAGATTTCTGTCTTCTACGACACCGCCGCAGAGTTGTTCCGCCTTGTTTTTCGAAACCAGAAGATAGAGACGACCATCCTCCTGGGTCAGAACCGCCGCAGAGTTGTTCCTGGAGAGAAAAGGAAGCGAGAGAACTTGCCTGTACATCCAATGATGGGGATATGCCGAGGACACACCAACAACTACAAACCAGCGGTTCAAGAGGACACACCAAGACGTTTACTTGGCAACTGGGATGTAGCGCAGGCCGGTGCGGATGTGCGCCAGCTTCTCCAGCTCCGGGTCCAGCTTTCAGCTAATGCCCGTCTCAAACAGGGACGGAGCTCATGACATGGAATCCTTCTTCGTCGACGAGGCCGCCGCAACGGGAAGTCCTGCAGTCGACGCGGGTGCCTTCCTCGATGGACATGCCTTTGAGGCTGAAGCGGCCGGGGCCCGTGACTGCTGAGAATGGTGGTGGAAGCGACGCCAGCAGCACTTCGTCCTCCACCACGGCCGCGCTGGCTGCCTCAGGCGCATTCGCCGATGCTTTGGTGCTGGCTTCATTAGCTGCTCTAGTCGCCTCGGAGCTAGTCACTGAGCGAGGCGGCGACATTGCCTTGGGCGCCTCCTTCTTCTTTCTCTTTGGCGATTTCTTTTTCGACGGTGTAGCCACATGATACGTCGGAAACATATCTATAATTTTTGATGTTCCATTCTTGTTTAGTATCCACTTTGCTATGTTTTGTCTATACTTTGAGGTATTTTTATATCTTTTCTAAAACTAACCTATTAACAAGTTGCCACAGTGCCAGTTGCCAGTTGCCTGTTTTCTTCTGTTTTTAGTTCCAGAAAGACAGAAAATCAATATTCTCGGAATTGGACGGGACAAAAGCCAAAGTCATTATTTTTCCCGGAGCAACACGGAACCACGAAGCAGAGCCGGAGGGGGCCACAGGGTGTCCAAACCCTCCTAGGCGCGGGCAAGCCCTGGAGGCGCCTGGAGGGGGTGTGGGCCCCCTGGACCCCCACCAACCTTGATTCCTGTGCTTATAAGAAGCCTCCGACCCAAAAACCCTAGAGAATCCAGAAGAAATCCACAAAAACCTTTGTAGCGCCGCCGCCACCGAAGGGGAGATTCAGGGGACAAAACGTCTTTGTTCCGGCACCCTGCCGGGATGGGGAAGTGCCCCCGGAGCCATCTCCATCGATCTCCATCACCATATTTATCACCGTTGTTGATTCCCATGATGAGGAGGGAGTAGTTCTTCCTCGAGTGATGGGGATATGCCGACCGGGGTATACCCAACATGACGTTTCCTACTGGCCCAAGATGCCATCGAGTGGGCCTACAGGACGGCGACTGGATCGAGACTTGGCAAGGACCCAGGCGATTGGAAGCTGGAGGCCCAGAAGCGTAGCTAGGCCCAGTCGGATTAGGTCAAGAACCCTCCGAATCCTTAACTAATTCGGTTATAGATCTGTAAACCCTAGCGAGGTGAGCCTATATAAACCTCCCTAGGGTACGCATAGAGGACACGTTCCATCATACACCCCAGCGACTCGCCGCCTAGTCGTCGAGCTCACCCTTGTACTCTCTCCATAATACAATCTAGCACGAGTAGGTATTTACCCTCCGGGAGGCCGAACCTGGGTAAATCCTTGCGTCTCTGGGCTCATCTCGCACCGCAGATGGCTGGCCGCCCTTGCCCTTCGTTCTACTACTCGCTGCCGATTGCAGCATCTACCGTGGCCATTCCCACGATAGTGGCACCCACCGTGGGGCCTGGCCGGTCAGGCCGGTGTTCTGCGGCAAGATTAAATCTGCCCATCAACGAGACGATTGCCACCGGCCACATGATCGCGATCGGCGAGGTCCTCCAGATCTTGCCGAGCAGCTACATTCCGGCGGCGCGCCCCGTCACGCAGAGTGTGATCATGTCGGTCGACACGATTAGCCTCTTTGTCAGCTTCACCGATGTCATCGTCTCGGAGGACTCGGCTCGCATACGCGAGTCGCCACCATGCAATCGACTCTCTGAGAGTCAGGTCCGCACCATCCACCGCCTCGCCTCCGAGTACGACTCGGCCAACAGCAACGTGGCTGAAACCACCGTGGTCGCGAACGACACGACCCTCAACGACGATGCCGACTCGGCGACCCCGGCGTCGGTCACCAGATCCATCGTTACCGTGTCATCCGCGGGCTCCATCACCTAGGTCTCCAACGTGGGAGACTTCAAGGACCCCTCCATTCTTGGGATCTTCGACTTCGACTCCGGGTCGGAGAACTCCAGCGACCTCCACGTCGGATCTTGTCTCCACGTCGCGGCATACATGGTGAATGGCGCGGACGCCCTGCCAGACCCCTTCTCCACGCCGATCCCGCCGACCGCGATGGCGATGGAGGTTGAGGAACTCCGCCTACGGTTGGAGGAGGCGGTCCGCAAGGAACAAGCCGAGCGCGGAAAATTTCGCCTCGAGCAGGTGACGGCGCAGGAGCTTTCGCGCTACCACCAACTCCGCATCAGGTTGCGCCTGAACCCCACCGTTCAGTGCCGCGCCCTGAACTTCGACGATGAAAACGACCCGGCCCGCATAGCCGAGTGCACGATCTGCGAGAACGCGCCACCAGGATGAAGCTCCTGGCCCCCACCAGCCGTGACGGCCAACGACGCCCCACCACCACCCGGCCGCACGCCCCCTGGGATCAGCCAAGAATCCTGGTCTCCTTGCAGGAGCGATACACAAATGGCCTCCCGCTATTCTCCACCCCGATGGACAACGTCTTCGCTAGCCGAGCCACAGTCGACAACATCAACATCGCAGGGGAAGGAGCCCTGCAGATCCAGTACGCCAAGGCTCTACTCGCCAAGGCCGTTGAGCAACAAAACGCGGGAGCCGACTCACAGGGTCGCATGTACTTGCGTTCGTCAGGCAGCAGGGCGGCTTCGAGCGGCCGCCCGATGGTGGCAAACACCCTCAATTGCCCACCACCCGAGCCCCTGCAGCTCCGACACCGACCCGCACACGCGACACTCTCCACCAACGACCCGCGACCGGCGAACAACTTCGTCGCCGCCAACGGGCATCCAGTCGACGCGCGAATGCACATCATCAACAACCAGAGCTGGCGCGCACGCCAGCCAGACGACTTGAGGCATACCCTCACCAACCACGGCGACGGAGAACCAAGGGGATCGCTGAGCCGAGTCGAACCCTAGTGCTTCGGACCGATGATCCGAGGCGAAAAATACCCGGCGAACATAAGGGTGCCGAAGCAGATTGAGAAGTACGACCCCTCGTACGACCCGTCCGTGTGGCTGGACACGTACCACATGGCGATGGGAATCGCCAGCCACACCGACCTGCTCGCCGCTCGCTACCTCCCCCTTATGATGGAGGAAGCGTGCCGGCAATGGATCAACACCCTTCCCGCAGACAACATCGACTCCTGGGAGGAAATGCATGATGCCTTCGTCAGGCACTTTGAGGGCACCTACACCCGCGCTACCACCATAGAGCACCTGGAGCGATGCATCTAGGGACCCCGTGAGTCGACCCTCCGCTGGGTCCAACGGTGGCAAGACCTGTGGCACAACGCGGCTGGAATCCACCCAGACACCACGATCCACTACTTCAAGACCTCGTGCCGCTACGAGCCCCTGGTCTCCAAACTCAAGCGGGTGTACAAAACACTCGACAACATACCGGACCTCCTCGAGATTGCCAAGTGGTAAGCGGAGGAGAACCCAAACCAAGAAACCGACGATGAGTCAGGAGGAAATCGCCGCACGAGCAGCCACGACAACGGGAGACGACCCGAGCTACGCTACAGCAACACTCGCCTCACCGGCAAGCGCCGCGATGACAGGCGAGTCGACTTCGTCGCCAACGTCGGGTACGCTCCATGTGATCCCAAGAGCTTTCGCCGCGACAGAGGCCAACGCCGCGACGGTGGCAACTACAATGCAAAGACGTGGTTCGACCCCACGGCTCTCCTTAACCATCCCTGTGTGTTCCACAACAGGGAGGGAAAACCCGCTACGCACACTACCACCGACTGCCACTCCCTGAGGGAGATCGAGAAGGCACGACGTGCAAGGAAGGACCCCGACAACCACCCGCCAAACTGCTGGAAATTCGGCCATGACGCCGGCTCACTTCACACCTTCACCGGCTTTAACATGAAGCGCGAGAAGAAGGTCATCGCTCGCGCCGTCTCCGTCAATGCGATGTCCTAGGTCGACATCCCCCAGTTCCTCAACTGGTTCGAGCAACAAATCACCTTGAGCCGTGATGACCACTCGCCACGGATCGAATATTCGGGTCGAGTCACCTTGGTGGTCAAGCCCAAGGTGGGAGACTACTGGCTCCCCAAGACGCTGATGGACGGCGGCAGCTCCATCAACATCCTGTACCTGGACACATTCAGGCGACTGCGGCTCCCGCAGTCGATGATCGAGATGACCTACACCACCTTCCACGGCATCGTCCCCGGTCGGAAGGCGTATCCGATCGGCAAGGTGACGTTGCCAGTCACCTTCGGCACACCAGCAAACTTCCGCACGGAGCGGATCGTCTTCGAGCTGGTGCGTTTCAATAGCCCCTACCACTGCGTACTGGGGCGTCATGCGTTCGCCAAATTCATGGCAGCGCCCCACTAGGCATACAACGCGACGAAGCTCCCCGGCTCGTGCGGCATCATCACTGTTTGTGGCGACCCCGACATGGCCGCGGAATGCGAGGCCAAAGGCGCTGAGCTCACCGACGCCGTCATAGCCGCAGAGGCGAACCACGCGGAGGAACTCGCCAAGTACACGAGCGGGGTCAACAATGACGACCCCACCATACTCAAGAAGCCCAACTCGAAGGGCAGTGGTTCCACCGCATTCGAGGCGACGACGCACACTCGCACCGTCGAGCTAGTCCCAGGCTACTCAAGCCAGACGGTGATGATCGGGACGTGCATGAGCCCAACGTAGGAAGGCGCGCTCATCGAGTTCCTACGTGAGAATCACGATATCTTCGCATGGAAGCCATCCGACATGCCTGGTGTCCCGAGGGACCTCGCTGAGCACAAACTCAACGCTGACCCTAAAGCGCGACCCGTGAAGCAGTCGCTGCAGCCCTTCAATGAAGAGCGCCGCCGAGCAATCGCCAAGGAGGTGCAGCGTCTACTCGCTGCCGGCTTCATTCGGCCAATCAAATACTCCAAGTGGCTGGCAAACCCAGTCCTGGTGAGGAAGGAAAACCGGACATGGAGAATGTGTATCGACTACACAAACTTCAACAGCGTTTGCCCGAAGGAGCAATTCGTCCTCCTGCAGATCGACTAGATCATCGATTCGACCGCGGGTTTAGAGTCGCTATGCTTCCTTGACGCCTACTCTGGTTACAACCAGATCAAAATGGCAGTCGAGGACGAGGAGAAGACGACGTTCATCACGCCATTCGGAGCCTTCTGCTACACCGCCATGACCTTCGGCCTCAAGAACGCCGTGGCGACCTACTAGAGGTGCATGCAGGAGTGCCTTGCAAGCCAAATTGGCCGCAACATCCACGTCTACATCGATGACGTAGTGCTGAAAGCCACTCGCCATGGCGACCTACTCGCCGACCTGGCAGAAACCTTCGCAAACCTGCGGAGGTATAAGATCAAGCTAAACCCAGGAAAGAGCACCTTTGGTGTACCTACTAGACAGTTGCTGGGGTAGTCGTCTCCAAGCACGGGATCGAGGCGAACCCCACCAAGATCAACACGATCGCCCGGCTCGGCAAACCCGAGTGCCTGCGCGACGTCCAGAAGCTGGCCGGGCGAGTGGTGGATCTCAGTCGCTTCATCCCCCGGTTAGGCGAGAAGGCAATGCCCCTCTATCGCCTAATGCGCAAGAACCCCACATTCCAGTGGGATAAGGAGGCAGACGACGCGCTCCACGCTCTCAAGGAGGTGCTACTCGCGGCACCACTACTTGCCGCCCCCGTCGACAAGGAGCCCATGCTCATCTACGTCGCGGCCTCCGAGCAAGTTGTCAGCACCGTCATGGTCGTCGAACGACCAGAAGAGGGCAAGGAGCGCCCGGTACAGCGACCCGTTTACTACATCAGTGAAGTCCTCACCGAGTCGCGCCAGCGCTATCCACAGTACCAAAAATTGGTATATGTGGTCTTCAGAGCCCAGCGGCGACTGCCGCACTACTTCCAAGAGCACCCAGTAACGGTCGTCTCCTCAGCACCGTTGCAGGATATCATCCGCAATCGTGAGGCGACCGGGCGAGTCGCCAAGTGGGCCTTCGAGATCGACGTTCACAACATCAAGTACGAGCCGCGCATGGCGATCAAGTCGCAGGCTCTCGCAGATTTTCTCGCCGACTGGGAGGAGGCCCAGCAGCCAGAGAAACTACTGTACATCCATTACTGGAGCCTACACTTTGACGGCTCCAAGAATCCAGATGGTGCAGGGGAAGGGATCGTCCTCACATCTCCAAAGGGCGATAAGTTACGCTACGTCCTGTACCTCGACTTAACCCCCTGCACCAACAACATGGCCGAGTACAAGGCGCTACTCCACGGCATGCGAGCAGCCAAGGAGATGAACATCAATTGTCTGCACTGCTACGGCGACTCCGACCTCGTCGCCGGGCAAGTCGCTGGCACCTGCGATACAGTCTCCCCCACCATGACGGCATACCACCAAGCAGTGGACCAGCTGGGAGGCCACTTCGCGGGCTACTCCGTCGAGTGGATTGACAGGCGGAAGAACGAGGAGGCCGACGCACTCTCCCGCATTGGCTCGGCTCGACTCGCACCGCCCGCCGGTGTCTTCCTCGACACCATCACCAAGCCTTCTGTCTCTCCCCCGAGGGAGATCGACATCGGAATTCCACTGCAACCAGACGCATCCCTGGTCACAATGATCGCCGAGCCAAGCGACTGGACGACGCCATATGTCGCCTACCTGGAGGGAGGCACCTTACCCGCTGACGAGACAGAGGCCCAGATGATATCACGCCGCTGCAAATCCTTCTTCATCATCAACGGTGAGCTCCACAAGCGTAGCATGACCGGCGTGTTCCAACGATGCGTCCAACCCGCAGAAGGACGCAAGATCCTCCAGGACATCCTCGCTGGCGACTGCGGCCACCACGCTGGCGCCCGCTCCCTAGTCGCCAAGGCCATGTGACATGGATTCTACTGGCTCACTGCACACGCCAATGCGGTCGACATCGTCGAACGCTGCGTCGGGTGCCAGAAGTACGCCAGTCAGACTCACGTACCGAGCTCGGCGCTCAAGACCATCCCCATCACCTGGCCATTCGCCGTATGGGGCATGCACATGGTAGGCCCCTTCAAGAAGGCCCCCTCTAGATTCACCCACCTCCTAGTCGCGGTCGAAAAATTCAAAAAGTGGGTAGAGGCCAAGCCAGTCCGCAAGTGCGACGGGAAGACCGCCACAAAGTTCCTACGCGAGGTCATCTATCGCTACGGGTTCCCGAACAGCATCATCACGAACAACGGCACCAACTTCGCCAAAGGAGCCATGGCCGAATTCTGCGAGGAGCACAACATACGAATCGACCTCGCCTCTGTCGCCCACCCGGAGTCCAACGGCCAGGCGGAACGCGCCAACCAGAGCATCCTCCACAGCCTGAAGCCGCGACTTCGTCCTACTCGAGCGAACTCCTGGGTGCTGGGTCGAAGAGCTCCCCTCCGTCATCTGGGGCATCCGCACCTCCATCAACAGGCTGACAGGATTCACCCCGTTCTTCATGGTGTACGGTGCCGAGGCCGTCATGCCAACCGACCTCGAGCACGACTCGCCTCGGGTGGTCAACTACGCGGAGACTAACAACGAGCTTGCTTGCCAAGACGGAGTCGACCAGCTCGATGAAGCGCGTGACCTAGCTCGCTCCTGCGCCGCCATCTACCAGCAAGGGCTTCACCGCTACCACAGCCGGCGAGTACGGAACCGCACCTTCCAGGAAGGAGACCTGGTACTGCGTCTTATCCAGGACAAAAAAGGCATGCACAAGCTCTCTCCCCCGTGGGAGGGACCATTCGCCATCGGGCGCGTCCTGTGCAACGACGCCTACTCCCTCACCGATGTTCGAGGCGACGAAAAATTTGACGTCAAGCGGCCATGGAATGTAAATCTCCAAAGAAAGTTTTACACCTAGAACTCCAGACATGTACCTCCTACCTGCTATGAAATAAAGAAGATCGATTCGCACAACGTGTGTCCACTCTTCGTATCTTGTGCCACTCGCACTCGTAATAACAGCGATATGCTACTCGCAGAAGTCAACCCTTGGTGACGCGACCGTCACGTCCAAGTAGTGCGATACGAGGGCACTGAAAAAATTCAGGCCTCGTATCGTCCACAAAAAAAGCCAACCCGGAGCCCCATCGGAGTCACCTCGCCCGACTGGCTTTCCGAGCCAAGACCGCTGGATTCGCTTCACACAGCGACCCAGTCCCCTTGGCGCAGCGACTCGAACGGCAAAGTACCACGCTCGGGGACTGACGCCAGTCGAAATAGGAGTGGTCAGGGAAAAACGCCAAGTATGAGAGCGCGTCTTGGACTCGCCATGCGACTGGTCCCATGGATCAGGTGGGTGACGCTCCTAACACAACGCGCCCCGTCCTCACCTACCTCGGGCATGCAACTAGAACCGCCAAGTACCACGCTCGGTGACTCGGTCACCCGACCCTATTCGTCCCCGGGAAAACGGCTAAGTACGGAGCACCCCTTGGAGTCACCATGCGAATGGCTTTCCGAGCCATGGTGAGTCGATCTTAACTTACTAACAGTTCAAACAACACAAGGGTAGTTACATACTTATCCTAACTAACGTCGATCGGCAAACTATTCTACTCCGCAGGCTTCTACGGTGAGGCGCCACCACCCTTGCGACAGCGGATAAAAGGAATCCACGGGTTCGACGGGTACGTAATGAGATCACCCACCATGGCCGCATGGAACGGCTGCTCCACCTTGAAGTTGCGGTGCACCGGTTCGGGGTCGTTCAGATCAACGACCGTCTCCTGGTAAGGAATGAGGTCGTCCATCGCCCACACCTGGTCGGCGTACACCACAGCCCGCTCGGTTAGCTTCAGCACTTCAGCGATTTTGACTGTGCCCGTCGACGAAGGGTACCCGCTCGTGACGTCATCAAGGTTGAAGTCGTCAGGAAAGTGCGCGAGCCCAAGTCTCAGCGCAGTCGCCGCACCACGACGAAAGGCCGACCGCGCCATGAATTCTACAACAGCCGGGGCCTTCTCCAGGTAGCGCCAGACCTCGACGAGGTCGCTGGGAATCACCTCCGTGGGTGAGATCTCCTACAGATAAGTCCAGATGCAGGTCGCTGACAGCGTGGCAGAATCAACAAGAGTGGTGACGCATTGCTGCACGTTGTACGACTACGCTTCTTCGGCATTATCAGTAATCAGGCCTGCAACACACAAGCAAATAATAAGGGAGGCTCCAGCAAAATAACGCGACCCACACGCTCGGGGACTCGCCAAAGAAACACTCACCAATCAACGGGCGACAGCGCTCCGTGATGAAATCCTGAAGACCGGAGAGGTCATCCTATAGCCCGGCGACGAGCGCGTCTGACATCTTCCACTCCTTAGCAGCAGAAGCAACGGCCGCCTTGGCCCACCCATCCGCCGAGGTCGCATCCGCCTTCGCCTCCTTGAGCTCGTGCTCCATGTCGGCGATTCGCTTCTCTGCGGCGCTCAAGGACGACTGTGCAGCCGTCAGTTCACTCGCCGGAACCAGGCCCTAACGAGCCTTCTCCATCACGGCTGCGCTATCCTCTGCACACGCTCCTTGGCGGAAAGCCGCTCCGCCTACTCGCGCTGTAGACCCTGCGCATCCATGGAAGCGTCAGCAACCAAAATCCTAAGTGCCTAGCCACTGAAATTCAGTGACTAGCCACTCGGGGATTGGGCAGCGAAAAATTCTTAAGTGCCTAGCCGCTGAAATTTAGCGACTAGCCACTCGGAGGCTGGGCAACAAAAATCTTAAGTGCCTAGCCGCTGAAATTCAGCGACTAGTCACTCGGGGACTGGGCAACGAAAATCCTAAGTGCCTAGCCGCTGAAATTCAGCGACCAGCCACTCGGGCACTGGACTCAAAAAACAATAAGAATCCGACCACTGAAATTCAGTGGCCCGATCCTCGGGGACTGGACATACCTGGATGGCGGCGCCTAGCATGACGTGAAGCTCCATTGCATCCACCGATGGGAGCACGAATGGAGTACGCCCGCGACGCTGCTCGACTTTCGTGCCGGTGGCCTTGGGCAATTGGCTCGACGGCACCGACGCACTCGCCGTGGAGGCCCTCGATACAAAGCGAGGGAACATCGCCACAGCGGCTCCCGCACCACTCGAAGGTGGACCTGTCGCCCCAACCGAGGCCATAGGCTCTGCCCGCTGTGATTCTGTGTCCACCCTAGCCCTCAGGGCTGCGTCCACTGCAATTGGAGCCTCGCTCGGGGGAGCGCTAGCTCGTCCAAAATCGTGACGACCTCGTCGCCCTTTGCTTTCTTTGCGCCTTCAGCAGGCGCCTCGACCTCATCGCCCTTCCTCTTCTTCAAAGGGTCGACTGGTGCCTCCGCGGCACACGATGGAACCTTGGCCACCGAAGGGTGACCTATCTTCTTCACTCTAGTCCTGTAGAACAACTCCGTTCGTAAACTCGCCAGTCAGACATAATTCAAGCAGACAAATGAAAGGATTAAGAAATACTCACTTGGCGATTGGGATAAAACGTAGGCCAGTACGAATGATGGCCGGCTTCTCCAACTCCGGCCCAAGTTTCTGGCTGAGTCCCGTCTCGAACACACTCAGCGCCCAAGACACAGACGGCTTCTTCAAGGACAAGGTCGCGGCAGGAGGTTCAGTGGGCAATCGCTGTGGGAGCTCCCCTCGACGGCGAGGTCCGTGTGGCTGGAGCGGCCACAAGCCCGGTGATTGGGACGAAGGGCGCCAAAAGCGACGCTAACGGCATCTCGCCTTCCGCAACGGCCGCACCGGCCACCGCGGTCGCATGCGCTGGTGCGTCGGCTTTAGCTTCCTCGGGTGCGCTGGTAGCATCAGAGCTACTCGCAGACCGAGGCGGTGATACTGGCTTAGCCGGCTTCTTCTTCTTCGTTGGCAGTGGTTTCTTGATCGATGGCATAGCTTCGCGCCGTGAGGTGTGTTCGGGGAGTTTGTCCTCATCTTTGTTGTGAGCCTCGAGGCTCTTGCTGGCCTCGAGCTCGCGCTGATGCTGCCCGTGACTTTTGCGAATCGTGGGTGCGGCGACCTCCACGGCCTCCTCGCCACCATCGTCATCATCGTCGTCATCACCGCCCCCGTCACTCCTGACATCTCCCTTGTCGGGCGAAGACTCGCTTTCATCCTCGCCGGACGAGTTCGAATTCTCGTCGTCTGCGGGTGGAAGCCAACCTTCCACCTCCTGGAACAACTGCGACAACAAAATGAAGTTAGCACGACCGCGAATGCAAAACTGTGACTGCGAAGTGCGCAAAGAGTAAAAGGACTCACCGTTGGATCTTGGCGTTTCGCGGTGTAAGGGGAGACACTAGCCCTCGCGTCAAGGTACTCTGCCTCGGTGATCTTCTTGAAGGTCAAGGTGTAGTCCTGGAACCTCCACTCGGCGTGACAGGAATTCGTCGGGTCGTCCTTGCACGTTTATTCGTACATATAGTGGGCGCGACTGGCCAGAGGCACCAGCTGTCGTCCAAACCAGCAATTGTACAAATTGATGGTCTAGAGGCCCTTCTTCTTCAGGTTGCGGATCATCTTCAACATCTCGTCGACGACCATCCGCTGGTCCAACGGGAGCTTGGTGACTTGGAGCCAACGCGGCTCGGGCCGGTCGATGGAGTACATCAGAAGCGCCACCTCGTTGGCCGGAGGCGACTCGGTCACGTAGAACCAACTCTTCTTCCATTCGTTTGATGCCTTCTTCGGCAGCATCATATCGAAGAAGGATGCCTTCAACTTCAGCTGAAAGGTCAGGCCGCCCGCGGCGAACATCGGGTCGCCTGCTTCTTCGCGGCCGATCCTCCCATGGAATAATTCTTTTCATAGGGGAAATATGGATGGCAACCCAGGTAGCACTCACAAAATGCCATGAAGATGGCGAGTTGCTCGATGCTATGCGGCCCTAGGTCTGACGGTTGGATGCCGTAATAGGATCAAAAGCGGCGAAAGAAGAGGGAAGTGGGGAATCCGAGCCCCCGCTCCAGATGGCTTGTGAAGCAGATGAACTCCCCCTCGCGCGGATCTGGAATCACCCCTCCAGTGTTGGAATGTTCTTCCCTCACCCGTCACTCTCCTTATATAGCGGTTGCTACCCGCCATCTTCGGGGAGCCATTACCGCGCGGTAATTACACCGATATTACCATTGGATTACCCAATGTCTACTTTGACCAGCGCTGACGGTCCAACTTCATCCACTCGACTCGTTGTTTTCAGCGACTTGATGATTCGCTGACCTGATCAATATGACAATGAATCAATTATTTGCCGATCTATTCTCCCAACTATGATTCGACTAGTCGCCGTTGTTGCAACTAAAATGACTAGTTCTTTCCTTTATTCAGGAGTCCACCGCCGATTCGACTGGGCTTCCAAATTGGACCCGCATACTCCGACTACCAACGAACACCTGTGATGAATCAACGACGGCCTCAGGGACTACTGATGGGGATATGCCGACCGGGGTATACCTAGCAGGATGTTTCCTACTGGCCCAAGCTGCCAGCGAGTGGGCCTGCAGGACGGCGACTGGATCAAGACTTGTCAAGGACCCAGGCGATTGAAAGCTGGAGGCCTAGAAGCGTAGCTAGGCCCGGTCGGATTAGGTAAAAACCCTCTGAATCCTTAACTAATTCAGTTGTAGATCTGTAAACCCTAGCGAGGTGAGCCTATATAAACCTCCCTAGGGTACGCATAGAGGACACGTTCCATCATACACCCCAGCGACTTGTCGCCTAGTCATCGATCTCGCCCTTGTACTCTTTCCATAATACAATCTAGCAGGAGTAGGTCTTTACCCTCCGGGGGGCCGAACCTGGGTAAATCCTTGTGTCTCCGCCCTCATCTCGCACCGCAGATGGTTGGCCGCTCTTGCCCTTCATTCTACTACTCGCTGCCGATTGCAGCATCTGCCGTGGCCATTCCCACGACACCGAGGCTAAGGGCTCTACCAGTAGCTATGTGTTCATCTCTCTCTCTCTCTATGCATGATCTTGTGATCATGAGCTTTGTAATCAAGTAGATCTACCTTTCTACTCAAGTGCTTCAATAGATCTCTGCTCTCCCCATGTGTGTGAAAGTGATAGCGTGCACGCCATGGTGGCACTTTGGTTTGAGTCTACATAAATACTCTTTGTGCTTTAATAGATCTATGCTTTTCTCCACGTGTGCGAAAGTGACAGCATGCATACCGTGTGTCGCACTTTGGCTAGATTGAATATTTGTTATGAGTTATATTTGGAGTTGGATGTCTCTATGAAATTATGGTATTTGTTGGAACCATCTAGCGCTCAAGGTGATAGTGTGGGGTTATCTAGATTGAGAAAGGCCTTACCATGGATTAGAGTGTTCAACCGGAGAGTAGTTAAGATTAGTATCATGAAGAGAAGATATTTATATGAGAGAGTGTTCAATAGTGAAAGTAGGATCCCTAGACCTTGTTTCGAAGCATTGAAACACCGTTTGCTACTAGATATGTTGCATGTTTGCTTGCTTCCATCAGTTTTACTTTAGTCTGTTCCTCCACACCATCAGCTCTTTTCTGGTACCGTTACCCCCACGTCAACAACAAGTCAGAAGCTATTTTCTAGCACCGTTACCACTTGTATTTCACTATCTCTTCGCCGAACTAGTGCACCTATATTGGGTGTGTTGGGGACACAAGAGACTTCTTGTATCTTGATTGCAGGATTGCTTGAGAGGGAATACCTTTGACCACTTCCTCCCTGAGTTCGATAAACCTTGGGTGATCCACTTAAGGGAAACTTGTTGCTGTTCTACAAACCTATGCACTTGGAGGACCAACAACTGTCTACAAGAATAAAAGTGCCTAGACAAAAAGCTCTTTTCTATCACCGTTGTCGGGGAGGTTTTGGGATTTTACCTTCCCTACATGCCATAAGCTCTTTTCTGGCGCCGTTGCCAGGGAGATAAGGTAAAAGGTACTCACATCCTCCGGTGTGAGTGCTCGAAGTTATTTCCTTTATATTCTGCAATTTTGTCTTTTTGTTTCTTGTTTTCACTAGCTAGGCTTAATGGAAAACAACAACAAAATTAGAGAGCTTTATAGTGTCTATCTTGAGTTAGGACATGAAGTGTTTGAAGAGAAAATTAAAAAACCTATGGAACTTTCTTTGCATGATAACAGCAATGTTATTAGTATGAATTTTTTGAACACCATTGTTGCTAATGCTATGGAAAAGTCTAAGCTTGGGGAAGCTAGTTTTTATGAAAATGATCTTTTTAGTCCCCTAGATTTGGAAGATAGCTATTGTATTGCTTATGATGATACCAAACCTCCAATATATAATGATTACAATGATGAGTATGATATTTATAGTCCACCTACTATTCAGGGGAAATTTATTGTGATTACAATATGCCTCCTTTTTGATGATTATGGTGATGAGAATAATAGTGATATCTATTTTTTTGAATTTGCTCCCACTATGATTAATAAGAATGACTATGCTTATGTGGAGAGTAATAATCATTTTATGGATGTGGCTCATGATAAGAATGTTTTATGTGATAGTTATATTGTTAATTTTTTCATGTTGCTACTGAAAGTTGTTATGAGAGAGGGAAACATGGTTTTATGCATCTCAAAAATATTAAGTTTCCCCTCTTCATGTTGAAAGTCATGAAGTTGCACTTGTTTTGCTTTCCTATGCTTGTTTCTTTGTGCTTTGATGACTTGTTTCTTTACAAGATTCCTATGTATAGGAAGTGGGTTAGACTTAAATGTGTTTTGAATTTGCTTCTTGAAGCTCTCTGTGACTTCAATTCATATTTCCTATGTGAGCATCTTCTCAAGCTATCAAGCCTAACTTAAAGGCGTTAAAGAAAAGTACTTGTTGGGAGATAACCCAAGATTTTATTGAGTCTTGGAAGTTATTACTTCTGTAATGACCTCTCCTTATCCTTTTTGTTTGCTTTTTGTGCCAAGAATGACCTCTAATGAGAGGGAAGTAAGATTTGGGGAGTTGATGTCCCGAAACAGATTTCTATCCTCCACCATAAAAATTCGTGAGGAGTCTCTGTAACACGGATTGAGATAAAAATTTACGAATAAATCCCCCAGTATGTTAGATAACTTTTGTTAGTTTAACACTTTTTGATTTGAGCAACAGAAGGTGTTCGAAAAAATCGGTTTCTACCTGCTGGTCTGTTTTGACAGATTTCTGACATTATTTGTGTTTGCTTCTTATTGATTCCTTTTTGAGTTATCTTTTGGGGAATTGATATTTTTGAAGGAGTTACTACAGTAGCTTGTGTTTTTTGTGAAAAGCCTTGCTGTTCCAAAGCTTTGCTAGAGGTCTAATATATTTTGAATAAACTAATGTTGCTAATGAAGATTGTGTGAAGGAAAAATTTTAGGTGTATAGAGAGAATGATGCAATGAAATGAAGAATGGACAAAAGCTCAAGCTTGGGTATGCCACCAAGGTTTCACCTCAATAAATATCCAAGAGGAACAAACGTCAAAGCTTGGGGATGCCTTGGGCATCCCCTTCTTCATTAATAAAAATCCCAGGTCTTTCTAGACACTTCATTTTTATTGTTTCATGCACATTTGTGTTGTTCTTGGAGCGTCTTAGTTTTCGTTTTTGGTTTTTGTTTGTTTATTTTGCTTGAATAAAGTTGGTTGGAGCTCAGCACACTTCTTTTGGAGAGAGACACACTCTGTTTTCATTGCCTAGAACACTCTAGTTTTCATTCTTATTGTCTTCTGAGTGTTCTCTTTTGCTAGCGCTATTTTTAGCCTTAGTTTTCTTGTGCTTTCAGCTTAGAACTTTTTAGTTCATATATGTGGATTTGTGGTACATGCTCACTGTTTTTTATTGATTATTATCTTTGTGATTTGTTTCAAATAAGTCGATTGGTGTTGGAAAGGAGTAGAAAGTTCTTGCTTGGAAGTGCAAGAGGAGCTTGCTTGGACTGTGACTTAGACTTTATCATGTCATGCTAGGAGTTGTTTTGACTTTATGCTTAGTGATTATTGTTGTAGCATGACTTGTTCCAAACAATTAGGATTGCTTAATGTGCCTTGAAGGAATCATGTGTTGTTCTAGCATACAAAAGCATAGTATTGCGATATTCTCCTTTGATGCTTTGTTTGGGCTGACTTGGCACAGGCTCACACCATGTTATGACTCTAACAAGTCACCATTAGCCTCTATGATCATTTAGTACATGACTTGTAGTACCACTCTATTCTTTGATTAGTAATGCTTTGTTGCTCTGCATGATTATGGCCATTATTGCTATCTTTGTTGGTTGCTCCCAGTCTTTTGCTAGCCTCCACTTGTATGAGTAAGTTCTACTCATGCTTCCAACTCCCAAGAAACCAAGTTATTCCAAAGTGTACACTATAAACTCCTATGCATGGTGTGTTACACCATTCCAAGTATATTCTTGTTTTAAGCTATATTCCAATTAAAAAGTCTTTTTGTTATGTGAAAACTTAGTTATTAAAGCCCTCACGAACTTGATGGCACACTTTATATTATTTTCCCCTAATAAACTTGAACCATTGTGACAACTTTGTTGTATATGCTTGCACTTATAAGTTGGAATTAGCAGAACCGTGCTGTCACGGGGAACGTTTTCAACATTGCACTTGTACTTTGTACTCAGTTGATATCATGTTCTTTCGTCTATGGATGTCACCAGTGTGAAATAAAGATGGAACTTGTAAGTCCATGGAGTTTGTATCATGTGTTAGATAAACGCCTGGGCCGCTAGCCTAAGCCAAGCCTAATCATGGTGGAAACTTGCAGCATCACCATAGTGAGCTATCTATGAAGCATCCTCCATAAAAATCTATGCATATGGTAAATAAAAAGATTGCTGAGATGCTCATTGTCTGCTTGCCTTGTCATTTTGGTTATGGGAAAGCTCCTGTACCATGTGCAAGGGGTACCCCGTTGGCGGTTCTCAATGAAATGAAAATACTTATAATGACAAGAACTTACCTGGACCCAAAGTTGAGTATGCATGAGGTGTGGCTCTCGTATTCAAGGGACTTGAGATTGCCAACTTATATTTCATCAAGCATATACTCCAGCTTTGCCACTTTAACCTTAACCACTTCAAGATGCCTATGATAGGGGCAATGAGGGCTAAAAGCTAACAAGTACCATAATTTTTGGAAGCTCTTTTTTCAACTTGAAATCCCTGCTTCCTTTATAAAATACATTTCTTCCACCACTATTGAGTCTCCACCTTCTACCTTTAGGCACCATTAAGAGAGCATAGTTGTCATTCTGTGTGCAGTGTCCCAAAGCTTATTGATTGATGCATATTGTGATATTACTTGTTCATGTGATACTTGTTTCTAGTCATCCTTGTGAACTTTGAAGGCGTCCTATGCATCTATTTTCTACTCCATGAGGGACAAGCCGAATGCCACTATGCTATGTTTTCTGTATGTGAAAAAAACAAACGTTTTTCAATGCATGTTATTCATGTTCTTTGTTTGTAGCCTTCCATGTTGCATGCATAGTTACTATGTCCTATTGTTAGAACTCCACCTTTCATGCACATGTTTAGAGTTCTTTGTTCCCATCTTTCAATGCTTGCAAATGGTTTGATCTTGGTTTTAATGGTGCATGTCACATCAAAAATTATTCTTTTTATCACTTACCTACTTGAGGACGAGCAGGAGTTAACCTTGGGGATGCTTGATACGTCGGAAACGTATCTATAATTTTTGATGTTCCGTGGTTGTTTAGTATCCACTTTGCTATGTTTTGTCTACACTTTGAGGTATTTTTATATATTTTCTGGAACTAACCTATTAACAAGTTGCCACAGTGCCAGTTGCCTGTTTTCTTTTGTTTTTGGTTCCAAAAAGGCAGAAAATCAATATTCTCGGAATTGGACGGGACAAAAGCCAAAGTCATTATTTTCCCAGAGAAACACGGAACCACGAAGCAGAGCCGGAGGGGGGCCACAGGGTGGCCAAACTCCCCTAGGCGCGGGCAATCCCTGGAGGCGCCTGGAGGGGGTGTGGGCCCCCTGGACCCCCACGGACCTTGATTCCTATGCCTATAAGAAGCCTCCGACCCAAAAACCCTAGGTAATCCAGAAGAAATCCACAAAAACCTGTGTAGCGCCGCCGCCACTGAAGGGGAGATTTGGGGGCAGAAAGTCTCTATTCTGGCACCCTGCCGGGACGGGGAAGTGCCCACGGAGCCATCTCCATCAATCTCCATCACCATCTTCATCACCATTGCTGATTCCCATGATGAGGAGGGAGTAGTTCTTCCTCGAGGATAAGGGCTCTACCGGTATCTATGTGTTCATCTCTCTCTATGCATGATCTTGTGATCATGAGCTTTGTAATCAAGTAGATCAACCTTGCTACTCAAGTGCTTCAATAGATCTATGCTCTCCCCATGTGTGTGAAAGTGATAGCGTGCACGCCATTGTGGCACTTAGGTTTGAGTCTACATAAATACTCTTTGTGCTTTAATAGATCTATGCTTTTCCCCATGTGTGTGAAAGTGACAGTGTGCATACCGTGTGTGGCACCTTGGCTAGATTGAATATTTGTTATGAGTTATATTTGGAGTTGGATGTCTCTATGAAATTGTGGTGTTTGTTGGAACCATCTAGCGCTCAAGGTGACAGTGTGGGGTTATCTAGATTGGGGAAGGCCCTACCATGGATTAGAGTGTTCAACTGGAGAGTAGTTAAGATTAGTATCATGAAGAAAAGATATTTATATGAGAGAGTGTTCACTAGTGAAAGTAGGATCCCTAGGCTTTGTTTCTATGCATTGAAACACCATTTGCTACTAGATATGTTGCATGTTTGCTTGCTTCCATCAGTTTGCCTTTAGTCTGTTCCTCCACAACATCAGCTCTTTTTTTGGCACCGTTACCCCCACGTAAACACAAGTAGAAGCTATTTTCTGGCACCTTGTATCTTGATTGCAGGATTGCTTGAGAGGGAATACCTTTGACCACTTCCTCCTTGAGTTCGATAAACCTTGGATGATCCACTTAAGGGAAACTTGCTACTGTTCTACAAACCTCTACACTTGGAGGACCAACAACTGTCTACAAGAATAGAAGTGCGTAGACATCACCACACGCCATGAACTATGTTCGGGGGCTTGGTCTTCGCCCACATCGTGACCCTCGAGGATCTTGTTGGCCTCGTGCTCGCGTTGTAGTTGTCCTCGAGTTTTCCAAACCATGGGTGGGGAAACCTCCACGGCCTCGTCGTCGTCATCATCGTCATTGTCATTGTTGTCTCCATCGTTTTCCTCGTAGGAGGAGGACCCGCTCTCATCCTCGACGTCTTCGTCTGAGCTTTCGTCGTCGGCGGGAGGGAGCCAACCTTCCACCACTTGGAACAACTAAACAAACAACACATGGTTAGAGAACCACGACTACATTTCTGCGACTGTGAAATAACAAGGAAAGCAGACTTACCGGTGGTGCTTTGCTCCTCATGGTGTATGGGCGATCCCAGCCTTTGGGTCGCGGTATTCTGTGTCGGTGATCTACTTCAGCGCGAGGGTTTAGTCGTCGGCCTTCCACTCGGCAGTGCAAGCCTTGGTCCCGTCGTCCTTGCCGGTGTACTCGTACATCCAGTGGGCGCGGCTGGCCAGGGGCACCAGTCGCCGCCCGGGCTAGCAATTGTATAAATTGATGGTCTCGAGCCCATCTTTCTTCAGCTGGCGGATCGTCGTCAGCATCTCGTTGACCACCATTCGCTGGTCTTGCGGAAGATTGGCGACTGGGAGCCGGCGCGGCTCGGGCCGCTCAGTGGAATACATCAAGAGTGCCACCTCGCCATCTGGAGTAGAGTCGCTGACGTAAAACCAGTGCTTCTTCACTCGTTTGACACCTTATTCGTCAGCATGAGGTCGAGGAAGGAGGCCTTGGACTTCAATTCAAAGGTAAGGCCGCCCACTGCCAGCATTGGGCCGCCTGCCCCTTCGCGACCGATCCGCCCGTGGAACAGCTCCTACCATAGGGGGAAGTATGGGAGGCAGCCCAGATAACACTCGCAGAACGCCACAAAAATGGCGAGTTGCTCAATGCTATGCGACCCCAGATCCGACGGCTGGATGCCGTAGTACGCGTAGAACCATCAGAATAGGAGCGAGGTGGGGACGCCGAGCCCCCTCTCGAGGTGACTAGTGAAGAAGATGAACTCGCTGGTGCGTGGATTTGGCTCCACCTCCCCGGCCGCGGGGATTCCCCATCTCCTGACGCAGAGAATCCCTGTGTCTTTGAAGGACTTCAGCAGCACCTTGGTGCACTTGGATCTTCCCCACAATTCCTTCAGGGGCGCCATCGATTCGAGGGTCTAGAATCGTGATATTGCTCTGGGATCGCTAGATCGCTCTTGGTCTCTCTGGAGGGAATGGAAAATTGAAGGACACACGGAGTCGGAAGAAGTGTGGGGAATGCTCACAACACACCCGTCACTATCCTTATATGCGGTTGGTTCCTGCCAATTTCGGTGAGCCATTACCGTGCGGTGATTACGCCGATATTACCGTTGGATTACCCAATGGCTAGTTTGACCAGGCTGACGGTCCAACTTCGTCTACTCGACTCACTGTCCCATTCGCCGTGGCTACGAATTGACTACTCGCCAAATTGGCGATTCGACTAGTCGCCGTTATTGCGACCGAGGATGCATTCTGGAGATTCCTTTTTCATTGAAGGAGTCCACCGCCAATTCGACTGGGGGTCCAAATTGGACCCGAATACTCTGACAGCCATAAAACACTTGCGACGAATCAACGACGGCCTCGCGGACTACTGATGGGGATATGCCGAGTGGGGTATACCCAGCAGGACGTTTCCTACTGGATCATACTTCCTGCGAGTGGGCCTGCAGGACGGCGACGGGATCGCGACCCAAGAAGGGACCAGGCGACTGGAAGCTGAAGGCCCAGAAGTATAGTTAGGCCAAGTTGGATTAGGTAAAACCCTCCGAGTCCTTATCCAACTCGGTTGTAGATCTGTAAACCCTAGCGAGGTGACTCTATATAAACCTCCCTAGGGCACGCATAGAACTTATGTTCCATCATACACCCCTTCGACTCGCCACCAAGATCGCCCATTGTATTCTCTCATCAATACAATCTAGCACGAGTAGGTCTTTACCCTCCGGGAGGACGAACCTGGGTAAAACACTGTGTCTTTGCCCTCATCTCGCACCGCAGATGGCTAGCCGCCCTTGCCCCTCGTTCTATAGAACCCGGATATCAACCGGGACTAAAGGGGTTCTGTGACGACAACGTTTTGGGGCAATCGACTGCCATGGCAGGAGATGGGTCTTAGGGTTTAGGGCTTTGTGTTTTCGTTTTCATTTTGTGTTTGTGTTCAATTATTTTTTATTTTGTGTTTTCATTTGAAACAAGTTTTCGTATACATAATCTATGTTACTACATACCATACATGTTGATGCATATATAATGTGATTTTTTTACGAGAATACACACATATATACAATTTGGTATAGGAGTCCCAACCAGAACCAGAGCCTGTCTATTTGATTACATGGAGACCATTAAATTACATGGGTGTTTTAGACTCTAGATATATTGTGTTCTTCACTTGGTGATATGAAATGCTCATGCAAAAATCCAGTCAATTCCCGTTGAATTGCTAGTAGCCGGTCCTGTGATAGGAGCTTATCTCGCATCGCATCCAACTATAAAGAAGGATATCAATATGAATATATCAATCATCATAACAAAAATTATGAATGGAACTCAACACAAATTATGGTAATGAAATAAATTGTGAATATATTGTTTATGTACTCGAATAAATTCCACGTCATTCCCAATAGTCGACATGCGAATAAACTCGCAAACCTAGTATTGATACGTCGGAAACGTATCTATAATTTTCGATGCTCCATGCTTGTTTAGTATCTACTTTGCTTTGCTTGGCTACACTTTGAGGTGCTTTTTACATGTTTTCTAGTACTAACCTATTAACAAGTTGCCACAATGCCAGTTGCATGTTTTATGATATTTTTGGTTTCAGAAAAGTTAGTAAAGAAATATTATCGGAATTGGACGAGAAAAACGTCAAAGTCAATTACTTTCCGTAGGGAACAAGAAGTCTAGAGGGGAGACGGAGAAGCGGGCCAGGGCAGCCAAACCCCCTAGGTGCGAGTGGGCCCTTACCCGCGCCTGGGTAGGGTTTGACCCCCCTGGTCGCCTCCTCGGCCTCCCCCTTCGCCTATAAGAAGCCCCCGATGCAGAAACCCTAAGAACCTGATCAAATCTCCATGAAACTGTCTGTAGCCGCAGCCACCATCGTCCCTAGATCGGGGCGGGGGGGGTCTGAAGTTCTTCCCGGCACCCTGCCGGAGGGGAGATCATCCCGGAGGCCTTCTCTCCTCAACTACCCACTACCCGAGCACCTGCAGCTCCAACACTGACCCGCACACGCGGCACTCTCCACCAACGACCCGCGACCGACAAACAACTTCGTCGCCGCCAACTGGCAGCCAGTCGACGCGCGAACGCACATCATCAACAACCAGAGCTGGCGCGCACGCCAGCCAGACGACTTGAGGCATACCCTCAACAACCACTGCGATGGCAAACCAAGGGGACCGCTGAGCCAAGTCGGACCCCAGTGCTTCGGGCCGATGATCCAAGGCGAAAAATACCCTGTGAACTTCAAGGCGCCGAAGCAGATTGAGAAGTACGACCCCTTGTACAACCCGTCCGTGTGTCTGGACACGTACCACATGGCGATGGGAATCGCCGGCCACACCGACCTGCTCGCCGCTCGCTACCTCCGCCTGATGATGGAGGGAGCATGGCGGCAATGGATCAACACCCTCCCCGCAGACAGCATCGACTCCTAGGAGGAAATGTGTGATGCCTTTGTCAGGCACTTCGAGGGCTCCTACACCCATGCTACCACCATCCAGGACCTAGAGCGATGCGTCCAGGGACCCCGCGAGTCGACCCGCAGCTGGGTCCAACGGTGGAAAGACCTGTGGTACAACGTAGCCGGAATCCACCCAGACATCGTGATCCACTGCTTCAAGACCTCGTGCCGCTACGAGCCCCTGGTCGCAAAACTCAAGCGGATGTACAAAACACTCGACAACATACCGAACCTCCTCGAGATTGCCAAGCGGTACGTGGAGGAGGACCCAAACCAAGAAACCGACGACGAGTCGGGAGGAAATCGCCGCACGAGCGGCCACGACAATGGGAGACGACCCGAGCTACGCTATAGCAACACTCACCTCACCGGAAAGCGCCACGGTGACGGGCGAGTCGACTTGGTGTTGGAAAGGAGTAGTAAGTTCTTGCTTGTAAGTGCAGAGGAGCTTTCATTGACTGTGACTTAGACTTTATCATGACATGCAAGGTGTTGTTTTGACCTTATGCTTAGTGATTATTGTTGTAGCATGTCTTGTTCCAAACAATTGGGATTGCATAGTGTGCCTTGAAAAAATTATGCGTTGTTTTAGCATGCAAAAGCATAGTATTGTGGTATTCTCCTTTGATGCTTTGCTTGGGTTGACTTGGCACATGCTCACACCATGTTATGACTATGACAAGTCACCATAGCCTCTATGATCATTTAGTCCTTGACTTTGTAGTACCACTCTTTGCTCTGATTAGTAAGCTTTGTTACACTGCATGATTATGGCCATTATTGCTCTATTAGTTGGTTGCTCCCAGTCTATTGCTAGCCTCCACTTGTATGAGTAAGTTCTACTCATTCTTCCAACTCCCAAGAAACAAAGTTATTCCAAAAGTGTCCACTATAAACTCCTATGCACGGTGTGTTACACCATTCCAAGTATATTCTTGTTTTCAGCTATCTTCCAATTAAAAACTATTTTTTAATGTGAAAACTTATTGATTAAAGCCCTCACAAACTTGATGGCATACTTTATTTTCCTTTTCCCTAATAAACTTGAACCATTGTGTCTTCTATTATGTTGTATATGCTTGCACTTATAAGTTGGAATTAGCAGAACCATGCTGTCACGGGGACCGTTTTCAACATTTCACTTGTACTTTATACTCAGTTGATATCATGCTCTTTTGTCTATGGATGTCACCGGTGCGAAATAAAGAGGGAACTTGTAAGTCGATGGAGTTTGTATCCTGTGTTAAATAAATACCTGGGACGCTAGCCTAAACCATGCCTAATCATGGTGGAAACTTGTAGGATCACATTAGTGACATATATGAAGCATTCATCTTATAAAAACAAGAGACACATTGAGAAAAGAGGAAAGAGAGAAAAAATCACCATATTCCCATGGTAAATAAGAAGATTGCTGAGATGCTCATTGTCTGCTTGCCTTGTTATTTTGGTTATGGGATAGCTCGTGTACCACGTGCAAGGGGTAACCCGTTGGCGGTTCTCAATAACATGCAAATACTTATCGTGACAAGAACTTACATGTGACTAAAGTTGAGTAGCATGAGGTGTGACCCTCGTATTCAAGGGACTTGAGATTGCCAACTTATACTTCGTCAAGCATATACTCCATCTTTGTTCACTTTAACCTTAACCGCTTCAAGATGCTTATGATAGGGGCAATGGGGGCTGAAAGGTAACAAGTACCATAATTTTTGGAAGCTCTTTTTGAAACTTGAAATCCCTGCTTCCTTTATAAAAGGCCTTTCTTCCACCACTATTGAGTCTCCACCTTCTACTTTTAGGCACCATTAAGAGAGCATAGTTGTCATTTTGTGTGCAGTGTTCCAAAGCTTATTGATTGATGCATATTGTGATATTACTTGTTTTTGTGCTATTTGTTTCTAGTCACCCTTGTGAACTTTGAAGGTGTCCTATGCATCTATTTGCTACTCTATGAGGGACAAGCTGATTGCCACTATGCTATGTTTTCTGTATGTGAAACAAACAAACATTTTTCAATGCATGTTATTCATGATCTTTGTTTGTAGCCTTTCGTGTTGCGTGCATAGTCACTATGTCTTATTATTAGAACTCCGTCTTTCATGCAATGTTTAGAGTTCTTTGGTCCCAACTTTCAATGCTTGCAAATGGTTGGATCTTTATTGTGAGGGTGCATGTCACCTCAAAAATTATTCTTTTATTACTTACCTACTCGAGGACGAGTGGGAGTTAAGCTTGGGGATGTTGATACGTCGGAAATGTATCTATAATTTTTAATGCTCCATGCTTGTTTAGTATCTACTTTACTTTGCTTGTCTACACTTTGAGGTGCTTTTTACATGTTTTCTGGTACTAACCTATTAACAAGTTGTCATAGTGCCAGTTGCCTGTTTTCTGTTGTTTTTGGTTTCAGAAAAGTTAGTAAAGAAATATTCTCGGAATTGGACGGAACAAACGTTAAAGTCAATTACTTTCCGTGGGGAACAAGAAGTCCAGAGGGGAGACAGAGAAGCGGGCCAGGGCGGACAAACCCCCCCTAGGAGCGGGTGGGCCCTGTCCCGCGCCTGGGTAGGGCTTGACCCCCCTGGTCGCCTCCTCGGCCTTCCCTTTCGCCTATAAGAAGCCCCCGATGCAGAATTCCTAAGCACCCGATCAAATCTTCACGAAACCGTCCGTAGACGCCGCCACCATCGTCCCTAGATCGGGGGGGATCTGAAGTTCTTCCCGGCACCCTGCCAGAGGGGAGATCATCCGGAGGCCTTCTCTCCGGTATGATGCGTGAGTAGTTCCACCTTCGACTATGGGTCCATGTAGTAGCTAGATGGTTGTATCTCCTCCTTTGTGCTTTCATGTATAGATCTTGTGAGCTCCGTTCATGATCAAGATCTAATCTATTTGTAATCATGCATGTTGTGTTTGCGGGGATCCGATGGATATTGAGATTATTATGTTGGTTTGATTAATGGTTTTGTCTTTATGATTCTATCTTGTCTATGTTGTTTGTGATCTTACATGCTCTCCGTTGTTAGTAGCTATCTTGGCCAAGTAGTTGCTAGTGACTCCAAGAGGGAGTATTTATGCTCGATAGTGGGTTCATGCCTCTACTTTCCAAGGGAAGTGACAATAATCTCTTCGGTTGTAGATGTGCCGTTGCTACTAGGGAGAAAACAACAGTCTCTTGTTCATGGAACATGTGGACTATTTGCCTTACACACTTTGCTTAAAGCGGTTGTCTGTTGCTTGCAACTTAATACTGGAGGGGGTTCGGATGATAACCTGAAGGTGGAATTCTAGTCATAGATGCAGTTGGATGGCGGTCTATGTATATTGTTGTATTTCCCAATCAAATCTCATAGGATCTTTCTGACTAGTAATTGCATTGTTATGCCTTGCTCAGTTCCTGTCAATTTCCCTGTTGTAATTTGTTTACCCTTCATGACATGTTGTTTATCTAAGGAGAGCACCTCTAGTGAACTATGGACCCCGGTCCAATCTTTACCATTGATACATCTTCCACTGTTACTTGTTTACTTGCTGCAAACCACCATTACCTTCCACACCATACGTTTAATCCTTTCTTATAACAAACCGGTGAGCTTGACAACCTCACTGATTCGTTGGGGCAAAGTCTTGAGTTTGTGTTGTGTAGGTATTCGCGTTGCTTGCAACACCTATGTGATGTTTCCTTCCTCCTACTAGTTCGATAACCTCGGTTTCTTACTGAGGGAAACTTGCTGCTATGCTGCTTCATACCTTGGTGTTGGGGTTTCCAACGAAGCGTCCCACGACAAGTGCTGGGCGCCATCAAGTATCTATATAAATTAGTCCTCTATGGATTCCTCGCGCATGAGAATAGAATTTAATCAAATAATGATCAAACATGATAATTGTATTGAAACTAGAATTAAAGAGATACACAAACCTAACTCGTACTACTTATTGTGATTGGACTAAAACTCAGCTTCTCACGCCATTGATCGGTAACCAAATTCTTGAACCATTTTCAAACGCTGCCCGACAAAGAAAATGAATGAATGAGTTATAAATTACTTGATATCTCAGAAAATGAATGAAAAGAGAGCGATATAGTGCGATGATGATTGAAATTACTTCTGAAGCATATTAAGCAGGCTGCGGTACTCTTACATATTTTTCTTTAATGGGTCCATGATTTCAACTCTTCCACGGTCAACATCAATGCTTAGCAGAATTCAGTGGAAGCTGCGCAAGTTTATATACGTCACTAACTAATCAATTACAGTTAACATCGAGTTAGCAAAAGTAAGTGCCTACAAGACAGTAACACTCTCACCTAAAGTTGTAAGAAAATACTATTTCCTTACAGGATTTTTTCTCCTTTAAAAACGTTAGCAAGTTACGCTTCATGTCTATGGGACTTATCTGTAGTGTAGCAAAATTAACTCGATTTGGGTCAATGAGCCCAATAGAATAAATTTTTTTTTACATTCTAGAATCTTCATTCTACATAATAGCTTAAAAAGGGATATAGTGATGATAATTGCAGGCAATGAATTGATCGAGCTGAGCTAGAGACTTAATTATAGAAATAAATTAATCATTTACAGACAATAGAAACTGAGGAGAGATTTGTCGAGGGACTCTTGATTGAATAACTGAAAGAATTCTAAAAGATCAATACGGATCTCCTATTCACGGAAGTAATGCTCCTATCTAACTTTCGGTACGATCATTTGTCCCCTTTCTTTGCGACTTTCAAGTATCAGTCATGCAATTTTTGCATTTCTGTTGGCAGATGCCGGAGTATCTCTCGCTGACCATAGGCTCCCACATATTCCATGCTACATCAGCCTTGGGGATATCTGCGCCGCCGAGAAATTTTGTAATAGTCATTATACATTCCCTAGATAATAGGTTAGTTGTTTCTGTAAGGAATCTGGCTATATATGACCCTCTATTTTTATCACAGAATCGTCATAATAGTTTGTTTATGACGATTCTGTGATGATTTTAAAAACGTCGAAAGCTGCCCGTCGCTAATGAACTATAACGATGTTTTTACTGAAATGGTTATAACCATCTATGACAATATTGAATCGTCATGAGCGTTATAACAATCGAATATTGTCACGTGCAGTTTGTCCTTATCAGGTCAGATCATACGTGGCCAATCCGACGTGGAACAGAATCAGCATGGTCAATTTAAAAAATTATATGGGCCAATCCCAACAATTCACTCCATTAATATTTTTCTATCAATTATTGTTGCTACTTGGGCCAAGCCTAATATTTTGGCCTTTCTGTTTTTAGGGTTATGGACTTTTTATTTTTTGGGTTATGACCTTTTTACCATTCAACTCTTTTTATTTTCAACTTTTTTTCCTGGAATTGTAATTTTCTCTTGTCCAATAGTTTTTAGGCCGTGGCCTTTTAACAACCCAAGTAGCATTTGGATAAACACACAGGCATTATACAAATAATATTTTGTTAAACGCATCTCAAATCACATTCAATAATTGTAACCAAAATTGTAACTTATAATACAATCAGACATAATTCACATAACCTAGGAATACAAAACATCTACAAAAGTACTTTGTAGTATATTACAAACATTCCATAGTCCAAATAACCCATGGACACAAAAATATGAATATCAACTATTTGCTAAGTATGAAACCTTCAGTTCTTCAATCTTTAGCCCGCAGCTCATGTAAAAGAGAGGAAATGACGGTTATGGCTGTCAGTCAAAGAAATAATATCTTCTAAAATTAACATAGATCAAGTAGAAAGAAAATAAACAGATATGCATATCAATTCTGAAGCTATTGGCAAATATTATACCGGTGATACAAACCTATATCACTTTTAACTAGCACCCAAATATATAGATGTCCTAGTTAAGGAAATGCATGGATTGGACATTAAAAATACCATAAAGGAATAACTAATGTACAACAAACAAATTAGCTTACAAGCAACCAAATTTACATTTCACAAAGTTTCATGACTTCAAGCAACCCTGAATCCACATTACAGGTATCAACACCCATTGTCATTACTATCACACTTTGCATACAGTACAAAACTACAGAAGTAAACTTGTGATATCATAAACCACTAGAGTAATACTTTTAGGACACAAGCTTTTTATCTACTATAAACTATAGTTATAAAACAGATATTTGAGCGCCCTAGAGATTAGTAGGTCCTATAATTGTGTACTATGTAATGGATATGCACCTGCAAATTTAGTTCTCCAATTCCACTACTAAGTAGGAGAATGTACATATTTGCAGTTTAAGAAATTTAGTAACACTATCTAAAAATAGTCTGAGTTTTCACAACAAAGAAAAGAAACTTTTTTTATAGACAAAGAAAATGACCTTCTGTAGCGGCCAACGAACTACACTTTCTGGCTCATAGAAAGATGTAAATATCACCTTTCATTTACAAAAGCAGTCTACTGATATCACTAAAATTCTATGCCAACTCTGTGAAAAACTTGGATGCTCCCCCATGTGGAATAAAAGGAAGACTGAAAATAACATGGGATAAGATGGATGAAATTACAGGGCTAAGATGATCAATACCTCCTACTTTCCCATCAACTATATGATGATCAGCATACAACGTCAAGCTCATTTTAGTTACTATAGCACAACTTTACCGATAAATTTCAGTGTGAAACATGTACAAGTCACTTGGATGAAAGACCCCTCTTGAAATTAATTAGGAGAAAGATTCCTAGCTCGTGCCTTTTGGACTAGCTGCTTGACCTACAATGTTTTCAAATGGGAGAAACATGAATCTTTAATAGCCACAGAACCATTGAAATTAGTCTATACCTATGTGAGAGAATTTTGTATTCTTAGTGCTTCCAAATGCACGGTTGATTCTGGTTTTAAATAAGAACCGCATGCCTATGACTTTGACATGCTGCCAATCAAAAAATGTTGCTGAAAAAATTATTCTTAAATAGAACTTTGTCATACCTCTCAGGATATTTCTGAGATGGTCTTTTGATCTGCTTTTCTTATCATAGGAGTCATCAGGCCCTAGAATAGCAAAGACTGTAATTAGGCTGTTGTAGAATGTTCTGCATTTTGCATAATATACATCAATACAATGGTACACAAAATAATTCTTGATATACTTGGTCCCTACATGAATAGACAGAAACCATATCGTTCACAGCAAACCTACAACAAGGTAAACATTACTTGCTCAGGAGAAATCTTGCCTGAAAACTCATTCATACACTCCTCGATATCTCTCCTAACTAATTTGCTGAAGTAATACAACCAAACTAAAGCCCCAAATTTAGTATCGTGCCTCAGATGCTCTAAATGAAACTGCAGATATAGTGAAACACTGATGGCTGCCTCTGAACCAAAATAATACTACCTTTTGGAAATCCATGGAGATGGTTATAAGAAAAGCATCCTGTTCGTCACCGACCATCCATAGCCTAGGTCAAATCGAGATGGAGATAAAATCAAATCGAGATGGGGATAAAATAAGATCGAGATGGAGAGCCGTCCGGCGGTGGCAGGTTGGTGGTATGAATGGATAAACTGAAATTTATCTTCAGCTAAACCTAATCTAAAAAGAGTCATGGATTTCCACTTCACTGAATCCTAGGATGCAGCAGATCGGCAGCAGGGACGAGAAGCACCAGCTGGATTACCTGCTCAAATCCTCGATCACTAGCGCGCTCAAGTTCGATGCGGCCGACCCAAGTCCTATGCCAGACCTGGGGCTTCCTTGGTGACGGTCGATGGGTGCTACTTTGTCTCCATAGGCTTGACATCCTGCATGTGTACACACCCCGCACGTGGCTCATGGAATGGTGTAGACCCGGATCGGCTCCGCTCTGTATCAAAACGGCTAGCTTGAGGTGGATCTCGACGCGGCCTCGTGTCCGCTCCAACTCGTCCACCCCCTTCTCGCACGACAGGCGGCGGCGCAGCAGGGCAGGCCGGAGGCGGTGATCTGCCACTCGCTGGTAGAGTAGCCGGAGCTAGTATGCCTCGAAGCCAAACCCTTCCTTGCAGGACTTCCGCACATGCATCCTTGAGATCCCCTAGAAACCCTTCCCTGCAGGCCTTCCGATGGCGCGTAAGCGATCTAGGTCGCCATTGGCGGTGTTGGAGAGGAGAGCGATAGAGGGAGTGACACTACTAGGAAAAGGGTTGTTCGTCGCGCACCTAAAAGGCCCATCCGTGGCGCACTAGTGGTGCGCCACTATGCGTATGCTGCGGATAACTTTTAGCCGTGGCGCACTAGGTGGTGCGCCACGCTTCTGAAAAGATAACCGTGGCACACTAGGTGCTGTGCGCCACGCATATGAAAAGATAGCCGTGGCGCACTAGGTGATGTGCGCCACAGATACAAATTTCAAAATTCAAAAAAACGCGAGATCTGGATCTCGTCGGAGCCATCGTCGTCAGTGTTGTCGCTCGTCGCTCGTTGGTGTCGTCACCGTCTCCTCGTCGTTGTTGCCTCACCTCGTCGGAGAGGTGATAACTCGTCGCCGTCGGAACTGCAAGGAGGAGGAGGAGGAGAGAGCCCCCTGTCACCGTCAGAACTGCAAGAACGAGGAGGAGAAGAAGGAGAGAGCCCGTTGTTGCCGTCACTGTCGTCACTGCAAGGAAGAGGAGGAGGAGGAGGAGCCCAACGTCGCTGTCTCCGTTGCAAGGAAGAGGTCGTCGTCACCATCTTCACTGCAAGGAGGAGAAGAAGAAGTAGAAAGAGAAGGAGGAGGAGGAGGAGAAGGAGAAGGAGGAGAAGAAGAAGGAAAGGAGAAGGAGGAGAAGAAGAAGGAAAGGAGAAGGAGGAGGAGGAGAAGGAGTAGGAGAAGGGAGGAAAAGGAAAAGGAGAGAAGGGGGAGGGAAGAGAAGAGGGGTAGGTGGGCGGGGTGGGGATTCAAATTTTGAATCCCACCTAACTTACTCGTAGCGCACTAGGTGGTGGTGCGCTACGGGTAAGTTGCCCTCTATTTTCTACAGGAAAAAACGTTCTTTTGACCATAACTTTTTACTCTTTTTGAAATTTGAAAATCTAAAAAATCGCTAAACGACCAAAGGTCGTTGCGAGCGGATGTGAAATCTCGTTCTCGTCATTTTGGTATATTATACGATTTTTTCGACATCGTATGCAAAAGTTACGGCCATTTTACCGTGGCATGACTTTTTTTCCAGAAAAAGTAGAAACTCATATTTGTTAATTTTAATAAAAACTATACCACATTACCTACCTAAATATGAAAGGATTTTATTTTTTGAAGTGTTTATTATTTTATTTTATTTTTTGCAAAACCTAAAAAGGCGATCCACGGGAGGGGGGTGTGTGGAGTTGGTGCATGCCACTTAGCCGTAGGGCACTCATGCTCATAGCGCACTAGGTCAAGGTGCCCTACGGATAAGTGACACATCCGTAGCGCACCTTGACCTAGTGCGCTACGGGTATGTGTGCTGTGGCCACATGTGCCCTGGCCCACACATAGCCGTGGCGCACCACCCCCATGTGCGCCACGCTTACGACAGTTAGCCTTAGGGCACCTGTGGGCAATGCGCCACACCTATTTTACCCGTGGGGCACCACTAGCAAGTGCGCCACAGAAGTTTGGCTTACCTATAGCCGTTTTCCTAGTAGTGTGAGGGGGCGAGCGGAGATCAGCGATGGGATCGGGAGAGAGGTTGTAGTTGTTGTGGTTCAGATGGGGTCAGGAGTGATGGGGGTGGGAGTGGCGGCGGACGGGCGGAGAGAAGAGGACTAGGATTGGATTGGATAGGCGGCCCGCATGACATAGACAAAAATTGTGGGCCAAATTTTGGTCTCCCGCGAGTGGACCGAGGGTCGAGTTCTGGAGTTTCGGATCGAGGAGTGGACGATTAGGATCTATTTCGCTAGGTGATCCATGGTAGCCTTCGTTCTGCACTCTGATTGGCTTAACAAGAGTGTCTATGGCATAGTTTGTTAAAATTATATCATATTATGCAAATGTGAGCTTTCGGCTGATAAACAGTACTGATCTTGGAAAGGGTTTTTAGAGAAACAATTTTTCATTTCCTAAGTGCTTGAAATGATTGTTTTTGTGAAGTACCTAATAATACAGTCGCTCTAGCCGTTTTGACCATGTCTTAAAAAGTCAATTTGCATTTTCCGAGGCAAAAAACGGACGCTTTGTGAGGTAACCATCAAATGCATAATTCAAAATGATACAACCCTATTTTTTAAAAATACTAGACCATCTTACATGGACAATATCTCAGTCGAGGGGTCTCAAACGTTTTCGTCCACCCCTCGTGTCGGTTTGGCAGGAAGTGAGTTGGATTTAAACTAAAGATACATCATATCATGCTCATGTTTTTTGCAAAAATTATTTTTTGACTCATAATATGTTGTTTTATCACAGATCCAATGCAAGTTTAGCGAGGATCATCCCCTAGCTAAGAACCTTCATACCCGTCGCTTTGATCATAGTTTGAAATGAGAACAAGAATTTAAAAAGGTCCAAACAATGTAAAACCTTCGCCTGACGTCATATTATGTGACATAGTTTCAAGAAAAAATATCAAACTTGTTTAATTGATTGCATCTCGAAAGAACGTTCCTAGAAATGACCTATCATGTTCGAGGTTTTACGCCTTTCAGGCCAAACAAACAGTGTTATGTCTAGAATAGCGGCATAGTTTGTGATGATATGCCCATATTATGCATACATGTGCATCTTGGGATGGTGAACAATATTGTAGGGGTAAGTTTACCTTTTCGTCGCACGGAAAAGCCATTTTCCATTTTTCGAGCGCCAAAAACGGGCGTTTTGTGAAGCAACCACCAAATGGCTAACTGAAAATGCTACCTCTATTTTTAAAAAATACTAGACCACCTTACATGGAAAATGTCCCAACCGGGAGATATTAAACATTTCCGTCCATCGCTGGTAAAAAGACAAATTCCTGCTGTATTGATAGGAAGTAGGTCCGATTTAAACTATAGGTATATGATCTGATGCTCATGATTTTTTGCAAAAATCATTTTTAGACTCACAATATGCTGTTTTATTAGAGATCAAATGCAAGTTAAGCGAGGCTCGGCCCCTAGCTAAGAACCTTCATGCCCGCCATTTTTACCATAGTTTGTAACGGACATAAGAAATTGAAAAATGGTCTGAACAATATAAAACCTTCACGTGGCGTCATGTTATGTGACATAGTTGAAATAAAAAATACCAAAATTGGTTAATTTATTGCATCTCAAAAAACCTTCCCAAAAATGAACTATCATGTTCGACGTTTCATGACTTTCGGGCCAAACGACCAGTATTATGGCTAGAATAGCGACATAGTTTGTGATAATATGCCCATATTGTGTACGCATGTGCATCTTCGGATGGCTAATAATATTGCAGGAGGAAGTTTTCCTTTTCGTTCCACGGAAAAGCCATTTTCATTTTGCGAGCACCAAAAACAGGGCGTTTTGTGCAGCAATAACCTAAGGGCTAATTCAAAATTCTACCAGCCTATTTTTCAAAAATACTAGACCACTTTACATGTATAATGTCACAATTGGGACTGCTCAAACATTTCATTCCTTCCCTGGTGAAAAAGACAAATAACTGCCAATTCGGTAGGAAGTGGGTCCGATTTGAACTACGGGTACATGATAACGCCCATGATTTTTTTATCATTTTTAGACTCACAATATGCTATTTCTTCAGATATCCAATACAAGTGTAGGAAGTCTCATCCCCTAGCTAAGAACCTTCATGCCCGCCGTTTTGACCATAGTTTGAAACGGGCATTAGAAATTTATAAACGGTCCAAACAATCTTAAACCTTCGCATGGCATCATATTATGTGTCATAGTTTTAAGGAAAATATCAAACTTGGTATATTGATTGAATCTCGAAAAAACCTTCTCAGAAATGACCTATCATGTTCGAGGTTTCATGGCTTCTAGGACAAACAACGAGTGTTATGGATAGAATTCGACATAGTTTGTGATAATGTTCACATATTGTGCACGTATGTGCATCTTGGTATGATGAACAATGTTGTAGGAGAAAGTTTTCCTTTTCGTTGCACGGAAAAGGCATTTTCCATTTTCCATTTTCTGAGCACCAAAAACGAGCGTTTTGTGAAGCAACCACCAAAGAGCTAATTTAAAATGCTATCACCCCATTTTAAAAAAAATACTAGACCACCTTTCATGTATAATGTCACAACCGGAAGAGCTTAAACCTTTCGTTCCATACCTGGTGAAGAGACAAATTACTGTCGAATTAGTAGGAATTGGGTCCGATTTGAAATATAGGTACATGATCTAATGCCCATAATTTTTTGAAAAAATCATTTTTAGACTCACAATATGGTATTTCTTTAGATATCCAATGAAAGTGTAGTGAGGCTCATCCCTTAGCTAAAAACCTTCATGCCCGCCGTTTTGACAATAGTTTGAAACGGGCATAATTTTTTTATAAACGTCCGAACAATCTCAAATCTTCACATGACATCATATTATGTGACATAGTTACAAGGAAAAATATTAAACTTGGTATATTGATTGAATATCGAAAAAACCTTCTTAGAAATGACCTATCATGTTCGAAGTATCAAGTCTTCCAGGCCAAATGACCAATGTTATGGCTAGAATCTTGATATAGTTTGTGATAACGTGTCTATATTGTGCACGATGTGCATATTGAGATGAAGAACAATGTTGTAGGAGGAAGTTTTCTTTTTTGTTGCACGAAAAAACCATTTTCCATTTTCTGAGTGCAAAAAAGGGGACATTTTATGAAGAAACCACGAAAGGACTAGTTCAAAATGTTACCAACCCATTTTCCAAAAAATACTAGACCACCTTACTTTGATAATGTCCCAACTCGGATATCCATCCCTCGTGAAAAAAAAATCATGCCGAATCGGCAGGAAGTGGGTTAGATTTGAACTACATGTATATAATATAATGCTCATTATTATTTTTGAAAAAAATCATTTATAGGTCCGTAATATGTTCTTTCATCAGAGATCTACTACAAGTTTAGCGAGGCCTGACCCTTAGCTAAGAACCACCACACCCACTGTTTTGACCATAGTTTAAAACGGGCATAAGAATTTCAACAACATTCCAATGTAAAACCTTAATGTGGTGTCATATTATGTGACATAGTTGCAAGTAAAAATATAAAACTTAGAATATTGCAAATATTCATTGCACTCACCCAAAATTTTAATTTTAAGACCCTAATTTTAATATTATCCCTACTATGGACTTACGTGGAATTAGTAAATCCACTATTTTTAAATAATCAATTTTTTCCTAATTCACAACCTAAGATGATCTTCTGAATTTTATAAAAAATTAAAGATAAAAATCAATTATTTTAGACTTCTTATAAAAAAGATACAAAAAATTTAAGAAAACAGAAAAAAAACTATCCTAACCGGACCAGCGGCTGGTCCGGATGTAATCTACTAGTATGTAACAAGATCAAGGCTGGCCCGTACATAATCTACCATAACCCGCGTCCCTTCCTAGCAATAGCAGAATCAGCATAGGCCCAATTGTAGAATTATGCTTATATTGCATGGCTATAGTATGACGACGTGAACCATTGCTTGCTATAGTGGTAAGCGTCGGTATGTGGTTGTCGGTTCGAATCCCGACTAATTTCTTTTTGCGGAAATAAGCCGTGCAAAATGACGAGCCCGCGTGTTGTGGTTGCTAAAAGTGTAGGTAGATTTAATTAAATAGTGTCATATAAGCATTTAAATAAATAGTGCCATCTAAGGAGATTTAAATAAATAGTAATAAATAATGCCATATAAGCAAATTTAAATAAAAAGTGCCATATAAGAAGATTTAAATAAAAAGGGCCACATAAGAAGATATTAGTCAAAAATTGACACATAGGCATAATGTGGCTGACTACTAACTTCAAAACTGACACATAGACATGTCACATAGTCAAAAATTGACACATAGACACATCACATAGATGAAAATGCTGACGTAGTCGCTTACTCATTTCAACTTATCCTATTTTAGCCTTCACGACCAATTTAAATCGTTGTAATTAGTTACAAATAAGATCGTAGTCTATGTCTGCCATATTATGACAATTTTGACTAGTATAACTATGACGTTTTTAGATCAAATTGTCTTAATTTTTTTGCCTTTTGACCCCTTCAAACAACTTATGACCATCTAGTACAAAATCGTCACAGATATATGACGTTTTTGTTCACGGTCACTATCAGAAGGTCATAGAATAACAGATTCCTTGTAGTGTGTTTCCATATCTATTTGCTGTTCGGGAAACACCTTGAGCGGGGATCGATTGTTTTGCCTGTTTTTCGAGCTGAATAACGTTTCTATTCCCGCTTGCACTACTGCTTAATCTCTTCTCTTTTAATGACTTTGTAAGACAACATGTATAATTATTTGGCTTATTTAACTCATGTTTGGATGGTTGCACAAGAAGATTCGTAAAGTGCTCCCTATTTTTTTGGATCTATGGGCTCTGTTGGCTGGGTTCATTTCAGTGCAAAATGGGCCTTCACTTTGGCCATTATGACCACCATGTTTTCCTCTTAAGTCCGGTGGTATGCTAACTTGGAAGGAGTCGACGGTACTCTTGGGAGGCGGTATCGATTTCTATGTCGGTTATCCATCGACGAAGAGATGGTACTCTTCCGCTTTTGTCCCTTTGACTTAGTGGGCGGAGTCAGCTAAGGCACCGGAGATTGAGATGGACTCACGCTATAGTCCCTCTTGGGAAGGGGTCGACTTAGAGGTGGTGGACTTTTACTCGGAGGAGACGATGTCCTTGGAGGTGATTGATTGCTTCTCGGAGGATACAATGGCCTTGGCGCCGAGCCTGGAAACATGATGTTTTCCTTTTTACATAGAATAAATCCACACGTTAATTCTCCCAGTGTCATCTCCCCTTCACCTCCAGGGATGTCAAGCTCTAGTGACTGAAATCCCGATTGAACTTCATGCACACCGACACGATCATAGCCATCTAGAATCTGAAGACCATGGTAGGTTGCTCTCGGTGCACAGGGTAAAGCAAAGTCGATCGCCAGCTTCATGGATATGTTCTCCAGTGTCACAAGTAGCTCACAACTTGTCTTCTTCTTGACTTCATCCACAGGGTAGCGATCCATCGTTGCACTATCTCTTACCGGTGCATCCTTGATCCTCATTGCATCATAGCCTAGACCTCCGTGGAACCCATGCTACTTTTCCGCTAAGATGGGCCGGCCGTACTATCGAATGCAGGATCTTGTTGTCGGCCCATTCCTATAAGTTCATTAATCTTCTCCTGCTGCCACTTTGATGTCTACGCACGCTTATATTCTTGTAGATAGTGTTGGGCCTCCAAGTTCAGAGGTTTGTAGAATAGCAGCAAGTTTTCCTTAAGTGGATCACCCAAGGTTTATCGAACTCAGGGAGGAAGAGGTCAAAGGTATCCCTCTCAAGCAACCCTACAATCAAGATACAAGAAGTCTCTTGCGTCCCAAACAAACCCAATACACTTATCAGATGTATAGGTGCACTAGTTCGGCGAAGAGATAGTGAAATACAAGTAATATGGATGATTATAAGTGGAAATTGCAATCTAAAATAAAAATGGCAGCTAGCAAACATGTAGCAGCACTGATTATAAATGGTGTTTCAATGATTAGAAACAAGGCCTAGGGATCATACTTTCACTAGTGGACACTCTCAATAAACATATAATATCTTCTATTCACTATGCTACCCTGAACTACTCTCCGGTTGGATAAAGAACACTAATTCATGGCGTAGGGATACAAAAGCACTCCTTAAAGTCCGCATTTCCCATAAAGGTAATCCCTAACTGTCACCTTGAAAGCTATATGGTTCCAACAAACACCACTATTTCATAGAAACATCCAACTCAAATTATAACTCATGATAATTATTTATGTAACCTTTAGCCTAAGAGACACACACGGTGGGCACACTGTCATCCTTCACACACATGGGACAAGGTGTCTCCGAAGATTACATTAATAAAAGCACTTGAGTAGCATAATAGATCTACTTATTCAACTAGATTACAAAGCTCATGATCACAATAAGATCACACCCTAGAGAGAGGGATGAACACATAGCTACCGGGAGAGCCCTTAGCCTCGAGGGAGAACTACTCCCTCCTCATCATGGGATTCAGCAACAGCGATGGAGATGGTGGTGGAGTCGATGGAGATGGCTCCGGCGGCAATTCCCCGTACCGGCAGGGTGCTGGAACAGAGACTTCTGTCCCTCGAATCTCGTCTTCGGTGGAGGCGGCACTGCGGAACTTTTCGTGGATTTCTGATCTGGTCTCTAGGGTTTTTTGCCTCGGGAGGAATATATAGGCGAAGGGGCAAGGTTGGTGGAGCACCAGGGGCCCACACCCTAGGGTGGCGCGGCCAAGGGGCCCCGCGCGGCCACCTGGTTTGGTTGCTTCGCGGCTACTCTTTGTCTCTCCTTCGGACTCCGTGTCATGTCAGGAAAAATAGGAACTTTGGCTTTTGTTTCATCCAATTCCGGGAATATTCTTTACTAGTTTTCCTAAAACCAAAAACATCAGAAAACAGTAACTGGCACTATGGCATCTTGTTAATATGTTAGTTACAGAAAATGCATAAAATGCCACAAAGTGTAGACAAAACATAATATAACTGGTAGCATCAAAATTTATAGATACGTTTGCAATGTATCAGCATCCCCAAGCTTAACTCCTGCTCGTCCTCGAGTAGGTAAGTGATAAAAAGAATAATTTTCGAGGTGACATGCAGTATCACAATCATGATCAAAGTATTTCAAAGCATTGATAGCTGGGATCAAAGTACTTTAAACATAAGCATGAAATATATTTCTAACAATAAGACATAGAAACTATGTTGCAACATGAAAGGCTACAAACAAAAGATCATGAATAATGCTTTGAAAGACATTTGTTTGTTTCACATATACAAAACATAGCAAGAGTGGTATTCAGCTTGTCCTTCATGGAATAGCAAAACATAAATGCATAGGACACCTTCAAAGTTCATAAGGGTGACTAGATACAAATAATTTAAGAACAAGAAATACCATAATTATGAATAAATCAACATGTTTTGGGACAATGCACATTGAACTCACAATGAAAACTATGCTCTCTTAGCTGGTGCATAAAGATAGAACATGAAGACTCAACATAAAAGTAAAAATGAAAGGCCCTTCGCAGAGGGAAGTAGTGTTTAAATGGTTTTATAAAGCTTCCAAAATTATGGTACTTATTATCTTTGAGCTATTATTGCCCCTATCATAAGCATCTTGAAGTGATTAAGGTTAAAGTGAGGGAAAATATTAGTTGTATGCTTGACAAATTATAAGTTGAGAATCTCATCCCCTTGAGTACGAGTATCAAACCTCATGCTACTCAACTTTGGTCACAGGAAAGTTCTTGTCATTGTAAGTATATGTGTATCATAGAGAACCACCAACGGGGTGCCCCTTGCCCCGTGACATAGGAGCTATCCCATATCAAAATGACAAGGCAACAGACAGTGAGCACGTCAGCGATCTTTTTATTTGCTATTTGCATAGGTTTTTATTAAGGATGCTTCATAGAATGCCACTATGGTTTTGCTGTAAGTTTCCACCATGATTAGGCATGTCTTAGGCTAGCCGCCCAGGCGTTTCTCTAACACATATGCATACTCCATGAACTTACAAGCTCCTATTTTATTTCACACCATCAAGATACATAAACAAAAGAACATGATATCAAATAAATAGAATAAGTGCAATGTTGAAAGTGTTCCACATGACAACATGGTTCTGCTAATTCACAACTTACAACTTGCAAGCATAAAAGCATATAAGACAGTCTCAATGGTTCAACTTTATTTAGTGGAAGAAATAAAATGTGCCTTCAAGTTTGTGAGAGCTTTAATCACTAATTTTCACATAACAAAAATTTAATTTGGAAGATAAACAAACACATGAATATACTTGGGAATGATGTAACACACCATGCATAGGAATTTATAGTGGACTCATTGGAATAACTTGGTTTCTTGGGAGTTGGATGCACGAGTAGAGTGTTGAATAATAGAGCAATTAAACAAGCGAATTATCCATAATAAACGCTAGATAAAACATGACTAGAATAATAGGCAATATACTAATCATGTGAAATAGTGAATACATATTAAGGCATATAACCAAACAAACTACAAGGCATAAAACTTTGGATATGATCAGAACAAGATTGAGACAGAAGATATACACGGCAGTAGCAGAAGAGGAACCGTCGGCGTTGGAACCGTCGTTGGCCATGTCGTCGAGGAAGAGGGTGCTGATGTCGAGAAGAAGTCCTCGTCGGGGAAGACGTCGCTATCTGTGAGGGAGTCCGTGACGAAGCCAGTAGTCGTGCTGATAGCGCTCCCCAAAAACCTTATCGCCCTTCTCCCGTACAGGACTCGAAGCAGCAGGGTCTCGGAGGCCTACTGTCCCGGCTCGCGGTGCACACCGCAAGACGGGATGGGGAAGATCTAGATAGCGCAGTGCTCTGGAACTGGAGGCGCAAAGGATATGTGGCAGTGTAACTGAGAGGAGGCGCGACCTCTCTCTCTCTTATAGGCACAAAGGGGAAGGTAGACAGACTGCGCAAAAGATGAAACGAATGGACGGTAGATGAAGCGAACAGGCGGCAGCCCCCGGACAGCCTCCACTCAATTCGTATTAAAAATCCACTCAAAGCAAACGTTTTAGCTTTTGTACATCTGTTCATATACCATTCATGCATGGCAAAATAAAGCTCGGCTCGGCGAGATTCCCGCAACCTGCGGTGCGCGCGCGTCGTGACGTGACGAGGCGAGGCGAGGCGAAGCGAGCGAGGAGGAGGAGCGCGCGTGTGGAACTCTCTCCTTCTCCTTCTCATCCTTTTACCAAGTGATAGGAGAGCTCAAATTATAAGTTGGTCCAACTTTCACTCAACTAGCAATGTGGGACTAAACATTTGTCCCAGCTCTTGCCTTGCATGAATGGGCCAAATGGGCCTCTAGGATTTCAGGAATTTATTGGCATATAATAAATGGGCTGGGCCTATTTAGGCAAAAATTCCAATAATCCCCCACCAGATCCCAGAGGCACATGAAGTTTGCCTTTGGTTCCAAAACATTGTTTATATACCGATACTGTAGTGGAGACTGTTAAGTTGAACTTCCACCTAGAGCTTTATGTTATACTAGGCCGCACCTTGTACAATGGACTATGCCTTGAACTGCAAGTTTGCTACGAACCTTGCTTCACAAGAAGTCTTGACCGATACTAGGCTACCGTGGGACTTCCCCACGGGTGGAGCTTATACGTCATACTCCATGACCTTTCATGAGTTTATTAGAGAGAACCCTACTCTCATAGACTGCGACGTTTTAACAGTCAGACTCATATAGGTGTGTTCTTCAAAAGATGTTCTGCAGGACAACATCTTTGCTTAGGATAAGCCAATTAGAACACATTAAGATAATAAATCAACCTGCCATGCAGAATAGGAAAGTATTGCATCTTTATGGAGTGGTGTTTATTAAAGTAGGGATACTTTCCTCTCAGCTAACCAACAGCTTGTCTCCCAATTTTAATTCACGGGATCTCCGATCACATAAAGTGGTTTACCATTGTGGAAAGCTCAAATTGTGGGTCTCATACCCATCTCCTTCGATGCATTTTCTATCACGTTGCGTGATAGACCCTTTGTGAAGGGATCTGCCAAGTTTTTAGATGTTTGGATATAATCCAATGTAATAACTCTGGAGTTTCTCATTTTCCTGATAGATTTTAGTCTCCTCTTCACATGTCTTGAGGACTTCATATTATCCTTAGAACTGTTCACCTTAATAATCACAGTTTGATTATCACAGTTCATTGGAATTGCGGGTATAGGTTTTTCAACCACAGGTAAGTCCATCAAGAGTTCACGAAGCCACTCTGCTTCAACAGTGGCCGTGTCTAGTGCTGTGAGTTCTGCTTCCATAGTTGACCTCGTTAAGATGGTCTGCTTGCAAGACTTCCAAGAAATAGCGCCACCACCAAATGTGAAAACATATCCACTCGTGGCCTTTATCTCGTCAGCATTAGATATCCAATTTGAATCACTATAACCCTCTAGTACCCTCGGATACCCGGTATAATGTATGCCATAGCTCGCAGTGCCTTTTAGATATCGCATAACTCTCTCAAGATCATGCTAGTGATCATCTCCTAGATTTGAAACAAATCGACTGAGTTTGCTTACAGCAAAGGCGATGTCAGGTCTCGTGGCACTAGCTAAATACATAAGCATGCCAATGATTTGAGAGTATCTTAGTTGGTCTCTAGCATTTCCTCGATTATTTCGAAGCAACACACTAGGATCATACGGTGTAGGAGAAAAATTGACGTCGCTATACCCGAAACGACTCAAGATCTTTTCCACATAGTGGGACTGAAGCAGTGTAATCCCAACATCATCATCTCTCAATAGCTTGATGTTCAGGATGACATCAGCTACTCCCAGATCCTTCATATCAAAGGAACAAGATAAGAAATCTTTGACCTCCTTAATTGCATTAAGGTTGGTTCCGAAAATCAGTATGTCATCAACATACAAACAAAGGATGACTCCCTCACCCCCACCATGGCGATAGTATACACACTTGTCAGCTTCGTTTACAACGGTTATGGTTTTATCAAAATTTTCGTGCCACTGCTTAGGTGCTTGTTTAAGACCATATAAAGACTTCAGTAGCTTGCACACTTTTCTTTCTTGACCATTTACTACAAAACCATCTGGTTGATCCATATAAATTTCCTCATCAAACTCTCCATTTAGGAAAGCCGTCTTAACGTCCATTTGATGAACGAGAAGACCGTGTGAGACAGCCAGAGAAAGTAGTACTCGAATGGTGGTCAACCTTGCTACAGGTGAGTAAGTGTCAAAGAAATCTTCACCTTCCTTTTGGGTATAACCCTTGGCCACAAGCCTAGCCTTGTACTTCTCAATAGTACCATCAGGCCTTAGTTTCTTCTTAAACACCCATTTACATCCTACAGGTTTGCACCCATAAGGACGATTAGTGATCTCCCATGTTTCATTAGCTAAGATGGAATTCATCTCACTATGAACAACTTCCTTCCAGTAGTCAGCATCAGGAGATGCATAAGCTTCTGAAATGGAAGTGGGAGTGTCATCGACAAGGTACACAATGAAATCATCACCAAAAGACTTTGTAGTCCTTTGTCTCTTGCTCCTTTTAGGAATTTCATTATCATCCTCCTTAGGACTATCAGAGTGTTCAATTGGAATGATAGATTCAGAGAATATAGCAAATTCCTGATTGGATGAACTAGGTATCTTCGGATTTGATGAGTTAGGTTTATCCTTCATTGGAAAGATATCCTCAAAGGAAGTCGCATCAGTCGACTCCATGATTGTACCGACATGAATGTCAGACACTTCAAATTTTACTATCAAGAATCTATAACCAATGCTATGAAAATCATAGCCCAGAAAAACACAATCAATGGTTTTTGGTCCAAGCTTGCGTTTCTTGGGGATTGGTACATTAACCTTTGCCAAACAACCCCAAGTACGTAAGTAAGAGAGTTTTAATCTTTTCTTCTCCCATTCTTCGAATGGAGTAATTTCTTTGTTCTTTGTGGGAACTCGGTTTAGGACATGACACGCGGTTAATAGTGCCTCCCCCCACCATTCCTTAGAAAGACCCGATGTGTCTAACATGGCGTTAACCAAATCTGTTAGAGTACGGTTCTTTCTTTCGGCTACTCCATTTGACTGGGGGTGAGTAGGGAGGCGTCCTCTCATGAATTATGCCATGTTCCGCACAGAAGGAATCAAACTCGTTGGAAAAATACTCTCCATCACGATCAGACCTAAGCCTCTTAATCTTTCGATCAAGTTGATTTTCTGCCTCAACTTTATAGATTTTGAAGAAACTCAAAGCCTCATCTTTTGATTTCAGAAGATACACATGACAATATCTCGTAGAGTCATCGATCAAAGTCATGAAATATTTCTTTCCACCTTTTGTCAACACACCATTCATCTCACAAAGATCAGAATGTATGAGCTCTAGTGGTGTTAAATTTCTCATTTCTGCAGTCATATGTGACTTGCGAGGTTGTTTAGCTTGCACACAGACTTGGCACTTAGATCCCTTAATAGTTGAGAAATCAGGGATTAAATTCATTTTGGCTAGCCGCGTCATACAACCAAAATTAATATGACAAAGACGAGAGTGCCAGACATTTGATTCAAAATTCGTGTAAATATGATTAACAACTTTATTACAAATGTCTGACAGAGATAATAGGAACAAGCCTCCTCACTCATAGCCTTTACCAACAAAGGTTTCATACTTCGAAATTACAAATTTATTAGACTCGAATACAATCTTGTAGCCATCTCGACACAGAAGAGATCCGCTAACAAGATTTTTATTTATTGAGGGAACATGATGCACATTCTTCAGGCGCACGGTCTTTCCCGAAGTGAACTTCAGATCGACCGTACCAACACCATGGACAGAAGCATGCGAGACGTTCCCCATCAGCAAGGTTTGAGTCCCTATGACCCAACATCTTTCATCTCAACGTCGCCCATGACAACATTAGCGGTCTTGCTGCTCTTCCCATGCTGGCGCTTGTCAAAGCGGTTGGGACAAGCAGGAGCCCAATGATTAGGATCACCACACACATGACAAGCACCTTTCCTCTTATCAGACTTCTTCTTGAAGCTGGTGGACTGTGAGGCCTTGTTCTTTCCTTCGAACTTTCCTTTGTCATCAAACTTGCCTTTGTTCCTGAACTTGTGAGCCTGGAAGTTCCTTTTCTCTACCAGGTTGGCATTAGAACCTCCCTTGGTACCTCGAGCACGTGTCTCTTTTGCTCTCGCCTTCTCTTCCACATCAAGAGTCCCAATGATATCCGTCACGGAGAACTCTTGTCTCTTGTGCTTAAGAGAAGTAGCAAAATTCCTCCATGACTGGGGAAGTTTGGCAATGATGCCTCCGGCAACAAACTTGTCCGGTAACACACAAGTGCTCAAGCTCCCTATCAAGTGACTGTATCTCATGAGCCTGCTCCACAATGGAGCGGTCATCAACCATCTTATAGTCATAGAATTGTTCCATGACATACAGTTCACTACCAGCATCGGAGACTCCAAATTTTCTCTCGAGCGCATCCCACATATCTTTTCCATTGCTAAATGACAGATATGAATCGACAATATTGTCGCCAAGGATGCTGATCAAGATAGCCTTGAAAGTGGTATCAAGTTTTTGGAACGCCTCTTCCTGAGCGAGATTAAGTTCTCCCTCAGGTGCGCCATAGATGGTGTTATAGCAGCTCATGGTCTGAAACCAGAGCACTGCTCTCGCACGCCATCGTTTGTAATTCACACCTTCAAACACAGGTGGCTTCATAGAAGCAACAAAGCCACTTGGGGCAAATTGCCTGAAATAAGTTTTTTGGATTGTTGAATAATAGAGCAATTTACCAAGCGAATTATCCATAATAAACGCTAGATAAAACATGATTAGAATAATAGGAAATATACTAATCATGTGAAATAGCGAATACGTATTAAGGCATATAACCAAACAAACTACAAGGCATAAAACTTTGGATATGATCAGAACAAGATTGAGACAGAAGATATACACGGCAGTAGCAGAAGAGGAACCGCCGGTGTTGGAACCGTCGTTGGCCATGTCGTCGAGGAAGAGGGTGCTGATGTCGGGAAGAAGTCCTCGTCGGGGAAGACGTCGCTATCTATGAGGGAGTCCGTGACGAAGCCAGTAGTCGTGCTGATAGCGCTCCCCAAAAACCTTATCGCCCTTCTCCCGTACAGGACTCGAAGCAGCGGGGTCTCGGAGGCCTACTGTCCCGGCTCGCGGTGCACGCCGTAAGACGGGATGGGGAAGATCTAGATAGCGCAGTGCTCTGGAACTGGAGGCACAAAGGATTTGTGGTAGTGTAACTGAGAGGAGGCGCGACCTCTCTCTCTTATAGGCATAGAGGGGAAGGTAGACAGACTGCGCAGAAGATGAAATGAGTGGATGGTAGATGAGGCGAACAGGCGGCAGCCCACCGGACAGCCTCCACTCAATTCGTATTAAAAGTCCACTCAAAGCAAACGTTTCAGCTTTTGTACATCTGTTCATATACCATTCATGTTTGGCAAAATAAAGCTTGGCTCAGCGAGATTCCCGCAACCCGCGGCGCGCGCGCACGTCGTGACGTGACGAGGCGAGGCGAGCGAGGAGGAGGAGCGCGCGTGTGGAACTCTCTCCTTCTCCTTCTCATCATTTTACCAAGTGATAGGAGAGCTCACCTTATAAGCCGGTCCAACTTTCACTCAACTAGCAATGTGGGACTAAACATTTGTCCCAGCTCTTGCTTTGCATGAATGGGCCAAATGGGCCTCTAGGATTTCAGGAATTTATTGGCATATAATAAATGGGCTAGGCCTATTTAGGCAAAAATTCCAACATAGAGCTCATACTCAGTACAGGTGGAGGCTAGCAAAAGACTGGGAGCGACCAACTAAGAGAGCAATAATGGCCATAATCATGCAGAGCGACAAAACATTATTAATCAAGGCATAAAGTGATATCACAAGTCAAAAAATAAATGACCATAGAGGCTAGTTTGACTAGTTCATAGTCATAACATGGTGAAGCATGTGCCAAGTCAACCTAAATAAAGCATCAAAAGAGAATACCACAATATTATGCTTTTGTATGCTAAAACCATGATTCCTTCATGGAACATTAAGAAATGTCAATTGTTTGAAACAAGTCATGCTACAGAAATAATCACTAAGCCTATGGTGAAAGCAACATCCAAAATGACATGATAAAGTCTAAGTCACAGTCAAAACAAGCTTCTTTTTTTTACCACCATAAGCATGAAACATTCTACTCTTTTCCAATACCAATCGACTTATTTGAAACAACTCACAAAGAAAATAATCAATAAAGACCAGAGAGTATGTCTCACATAACTACAAAGAGGAACTAAAAAGTTCTAAACAAAAAGAAGAAGAAAACTAAAACTAAACGCGGTGCTAGCAATAGAGAACACTCATAGAACAATAAGAGTGAAAACTAGAGTGTTCTAGGCAATGAAGAACGGGATGTGACTTCTCCAAAAGAAGTGTGCTGAGGTCCAACCAACTTATTGAAGCAAACAAAACAAAAGAAAACTAAAAACAAAAACAAAGACAATCCAAGAACAACACGTAGTGCATAAAGCAATAAAAGTATAGTATCATGAAAGAAAACCTAAGATTTTTGTTTATGAAGAAGGGGATGCCTTGGGCATCCCCAAGCTTTGACGCTTGTATCTCTTGAATATTTCTTGGAGTGACACGGGTCGCATCCCCAATCTTGCGCTTTTGTCCATACTTCATCTCATCACATCATTCTCTCCCTATACTTGAAAACTTCCTTCATACAAAACTTCACACAATCTTCATTAGCAACATTAGTGTATGCAAGATAATAAGTCTTGGGGTTCAGTTTCAACTCAAGTAAAACTTCCATCAAAACATAAGCTACTGCAGAAATTCCTTTTAAAATCTCAAGTTATCAAGAAGAACTCAAAGAAATCGATTTAAGAGGCAAATACAAATAATGGCAGAAATCTGTCAAAAGATACCAGCAGGTAAAGACCAATTTTTTCAAAAATCTTCTGTTGCTCAAATCGAAAAGTGCAAAACTAAAGAAAGTTGGGTAAATACCAGGGCATGCACATAAAGAATTTTAGATCAATACGATGTTCTAGGATTTTTCATGATTTTTTACAGCGAAGCACATAAATCTGTTTCGGGACAACAACTTCCCCAAATCTTACTTACCTCTCATTAGAGGATATTCTTGGCACAAAAACCAAACAAAAAGGATAAAAATAGGTTATTACAGAGGCAATAACTTCCAAGACTCAAGAAAAGGAAAACTTACAGAAATAAAAATTGGGTTATCTCCCAAGAGTGCTTTTCTTTAAGGCCTTTCAGCTAGGCATAGAAAGCAAGATTCAAGTATTTTCGAATGAAGAAGCATCAACCTCAAATTTTTTTCTAATAAGAGAATGAAAAGATAGCTTATTTATTTTTCTAGGTAAGTGTTCAATACCATTTTTGAGTGGGAATTGATATTTAATGGTGCCTTCCTTCATATTAATAATGGCACCAATAGTTCTAAGAAAAGGACTTCCCAAAATAATAGGACAAGTAGCATTGCATTCAACATCCAAAACATAGAAATCAACGAGGACAAAGGTATGGTTAACCATAATTAGAACATCATTAACTCTTCCCATAGGTTTCTTTTTAGCATTATCATCAATATGGACATCCAAATAACAATCTTCCAATGGTGGTAAATCAAGCATATCATAATTTTCTAGGCATAATAGAGACACTAGAACAAATATCACATGATGCTTTGAAATAAAAATCATTCACTTTCATATTAATGATGGTCTCCCACCCATCTTCTAATTTTCTAGGAATAGAAGCTTGATGTCTACGCACGCTTCTATTCTTGTAGGCAGTGTTGGGCCTCCAAGTGCAGAGGTTTGTAGAACAGCAGCAAGTTTCCCTTAAGTGGATCACCCAAGGTTTATCGAACTCAGGGAGGACGGGGTCAAAGGTATCCCTCTCAAGCAACCCTGCAATCAACATACAATAAGTCTCTTGTGTCCCCAACACACCCAATACACTTGTCAGGTGTATAGGTGCACTAGCTCGGTGAAGAGATAGTGAAATACAAGTAATATGGATGATTATAAGTGGTAATTGCAATCTGAAATAAAAATTGTAGCAAGCAAACATGTAGCAGGACTGATTGTAAATGGTGTTTCAATGCTTAGAAACAAGGCCTAGGGATCATACTTTCACTAGTGGACACTCTCAATAAACATATAATATCTTCTCTTCACTATGCTACCCTGAACTACTCTCCGGTTGGATAACAAACACTAATTCACGGCGTAGGGCTACAAAAGCACTCCTTAAAGTCTGCATTCCCCATCTAGGTAACCTTACCTGTCACCTTGAGCTCTAGATGGTTCCAACAATACCACAATTTCATAGAGACATCCAACTGAAATTATAACTCATGATAAGTATTTCCGTAACTTTAGCCTAAGAGACACACACGGTGTGCACACTGTCATCCTTCACACATGTGGGACAATGTGTCTCAGGAAATTACATTAATAAAGGCACTTGAGTAGCATAATAGATCTACATATTAAACTAGATTACAAAGCTCATGATCACAATAAGATCACGTATAGAGAGAGACACATGAACACATAGCTACCGTAGAGCCCTTCGCCTCGAGGGAGAACTACTCCCTCCTCACCATGGGAGTCAGCAATGACGATGGAGATGGCGGTGGAGTTGATGGAGATGGATCTGGGGAGAATTCCTCGTCCCGTCAGGGTGCCGGAATAGAGACTTCTGTCCCCTGAATCTCGTCTTAGATGGCAGCGGCACTGTGGAACTTTTCCTGCTTTTCTGATATGATATTTAGGGTTTTTGCCTTAGGGGGAATATATAGGCGAAGGGGCAACGTCGGTGGACACCCGAGAGGCCCACACCCTATGGCGGCGCGGCCATGGTGCCTGCTCGGCCACCAAGTGTGGCTGCCTCGTGGCACGTCTTCGTCTCTCCTTCAGACTTCGTGTCGTGTCGGGAAAAATAGGAACTTTGGCTTTTGTTTCGTCCAATTCCGAGAATATTTCTTTACTAGTTTTTCTGAAACCAATAACAGCAAAAAACAGGAAACTAGCACTCTGGCATCTTGTTAATAGGTTAGTTCTAGAAAATGCATAAAAATGCCACTAAGTGTGGACAAAACATAAAGCAGTTGGTGTAAAACAAGCATGGAGGATCAAAAATTATAGATATATTTGCAACGTATCAGCATCCCCAAGCTTAACTCCTGCTCGTCGTCGAGTAGGTAATGATAAAAATAATAATTTTTGAGGTGACATGCACCATCACAATCTTGATCAAAGTATTGTAAAGCATTGATATATGGGATCAAAGTACTCTAAAGATAAGCATGAAAGATATATTTCTAACAATAAGACATAGCAATTATGTCGCAACATGAAAGGCTACACAAACAAAAGATCATGAATAATGCTTTGAAAGACATTTGTTTGTTTCACATATAGAAAACATAGCAAGAGTGGTATTCAGCTTGTCCTTCATGGAATAGAAAAACATAAATGCATAGGACACCTTCAAAGTTCAAAAGGGTGACTAGATACAAATAATTTAAGAACAAGTAATAGCATAATTATGAATAAATCAACAACTTGGGACAATGCACATTGAACTCAGAATGAGAGCTATGCTCTCTTAACTGGTGCATAAATATAGAAGATGGAGACTCAATGAAAATTAAAAAGAAAGGACCTTCGCAGAGGGAAGTAGGGATTAAATGCTTTTAAACAACTTTCAAAAATTATGGTACTTATTAGCTTTGAGCTCTCATTGCCCCTATAATAAGAATCTTAAAATGATTAAGGTTAAAGTGAGTGCAAATATGAGTATATGCTTGACAAATCACAAGTTGAAAATCTCATGCCCCTTGCGTATGAGTACCGAGACCTCATGCTACTCAAATTTGGTCACACGTAAGTTCTTGTCATTGTAAGTATATGTGAGAACCGCCAACGGGGTACCCCTTGCCCCATGACACAGGAGCTATCCCATATCAAAATGACAAGGCAACAGACATTGAGCATCCCAACGATCTTTTTATTTTCCATTTGCATAGTTTTTTATTGAGGATGATTCATAGAATGCCACTATGATTTCACTGCAAGTTTCCACTACGATTAGGCATGGATTAGGCTAGCCGCCCAGGCGTTTCTCTAACACATATATATACTCCCTGGACTTACAAGCTTCCATCTTATTTCACACCGTCGGGATCCATAAACAAAATAACATTATATCAACTAAATAGAATAAGTGCAATGTCAAAAGTGTTCCCCATGACAGCGTGGTTCTGCTAATTCACAACTTACAACTTGCAATCATAAAAGCATATAAGATAGTCACAATTGTTCAAGTTTATTAAGTGCAAGAAAATAAAATGTGCCTTCAAGTTTTTGAGAGCTTTAATCACTAATTTTCACATAACAAAATTTTAATTTGGAAGATATATAAAAACAGGAATATACTTGGAATGGTGTAACACACCATGCATAGGAATTTATAGTGGACTCTTTGGAATAACTTGGTTTCTTGGGAGTTGGATGCACGAGTAGATCTCATACTCAGTTCAGGTGGAGGCTAACAAAAGACTGGGAGCGACCAACTAAGACATCAATAATGGCCATAATCATACAAAGCGACAAAACATAATTAATCAAAGCATAAAGTGATATCACAAGTCAAAAACTAAATGATCATAGATAGTAACGTGACTGGTTCAGAGTCATAACATGGTGTAAGCACGTGCCAAGTCAACCCAAATAAAACATCAAAGGAGAATACCACAATATTATGCTTTTGTATGCTAAAACAACGGATGATTCTTTCATGGCACATTAAGAAATCTCCATTGTTTGGAACGAATAATGCTACAGCAATAATCGCTAAGCATATGGTCAAAGCAACATCTAACATGACATGATAAAGTCTAAATCACAGTCCAAACAAGATTCTTTTGTACCACTATAGGCATGAAACATTCTACTCTTTTCCAAAACCAATCGACTTATTTGAAAAAACTCACAAAGATAATTGTCAACACCCGGATTTTTAATCATGGATGCCTGTTATGCCATACATCGCAATCCCAGGATTACCATTTTTGCGAGACATAACAGAATTGGATACCATAGTACATCATCCATTACAAGCCGTATAATAAGTTCTTACAAAAATAGGGATCTCATGATCCAGTTCTTAATACAACATCAAGCAGCGGAATACGTAATAATAACGGTAGCGTAGGCGAAACTCCATCTTCGGGGTCACAGGCAATGCTGACGATGGGAGATGATCCTAGTTGTCGTAACCTTCCTGGGGTCCATCCTCCAGGTACTCCTCTTCATAGTCTGGCCATGGGAATAGCCATGGACAAAGCCATGAGTACTCTTTAAGTACTCGCAAACTAATACTAATAAGTGAAAGGGGTTTTTGATAATACGACACTAGGCTCTAGGGTTATTTTGCAAAAGCCAGATTTATCTTTACTAAGTTTAGAAGCAATGAATGCTAGTTGAAGTTTATAACACCTAAGTGGGAACTTGTATTCCATATCACAACCCTGTTGTGGTCAAGTCCAAGTCTCAATTCATTTCACAAGTCTTTTGAAAAGTCTGACGGGGGAACAGTATGGCCACTCCAACTGTCCATAACCGCGGACGCGGCTATTCGAATAGTTTGACACTCTGCAGAGATTGTACACTTTCACCACAACATTCGATACATCCGTCAGGAACAAATCCTGAATTCACCATACTCAGTATGCGGATAATCTATCGTATCCTTTCAATTACACGCCCTAGTATAAGCACCTCTCCTGTGAGTGTGGCCTCCCAACCATGACCAACTGTCATCTTGGGTACTGCACAGGTGGACAATCTTCACAAGGTAGCCTCAGCTCATACCTTGTCCGTGAGGGAACTAATACTAAGGTGTATAAGTTTCCAGTCAATCCCTACCCAATCTTCGGGTATTGTGGTTGTACGATAAAATTGGAATGGTATCGCATCCAGACAACCATCAGTTTTATGAAGGGCTAAGGCTCATGCCTCAACATTTTTATCACCATAAATCATCTGGTGTTCGGAAACACTTGTCAAAACATCTTAGTAGAATGATCCATCATTCTAAGGTTTTCATAACCATTTTCACCAAGTATTCCCATCTAAAGTTGATCAAGTTTTATGCTTAGCACTAGCATCTACCAGTGGGGATAGGTACTAATAAGGGGTGGTAAACTAGTGGAGTTTCAACTAAGTTCAATCTCATGCCTTAGGATGACATCAAGATTATCTAGCTTAGGCCAAGTTTTATGCTCTTTATGCAACCTTCAATTATCTTTATAGGATCTACAAGTCACTTAAGTCAACTCTAAGTTAGAGCTTTGATAAAGAAATAAAGTAGAATGCTTGCAACTAAAACTAAGATTGGGTTATCAAGTCGTTATGATCATATATACTTTAAGGCATATAGTGGGCATGGTAGCAAGCAGGTATTAGCTTGCACATTCAACTAGTAATATTAGGCTTGCTAGAGTATCTTTCAAGTGTTATCTTGCATTGGTCCACTTAGTTAGTAAAGCTTGCCTTGTGCAGAGCAGTGGTTGAAGTTCTCCTCGGCTTCTTCTTCGTAGAATCCTCCTTCCTCCTCGTATCCTTGGTCGATACTAGCGTCTATAAATAAGTACGAGGTACACAATCACCAAACAATACTTAACTACTTGCAATCATTACACAAAAGGGTCCTATAGATGATCTAGCATCATCACTAACATTACAAGATTAAAGCTTGGTTTAATTCTTTTTTTAGAAAAGTAATTTCTACTCATTGAAAAACTACTTAAGATTTAATATTCTCCAAACCAAACATGGGATCATGTTGACACATGTCATCACCACATATTTAGTCCATGTTAATGTGATTTAAAGGGGTGTCACAATTTAATAAGGTTTTACCCTTTTATTTTAATTAATTAAAGTGGCTAGAAATTCCTATGTGGCATTCTTTTATTACTTGGTCATTATTTATTTAAGTAAACCTCTATATTTTTATATATTCTGAAAGGTATGGTTAAATGTGATTTTTGAGAGTTGGAATCAACTCAAAAGCTATTATGATTTTAATTTAAAAAATGTTTGAATTCAGAAAAGCTTCTGCCTTGTTATTTTTACCACGGGTGACCTATAGATCCAAATGACTTGAATCTAACGGGCTTGGCTTCAACATTCCCGGACCTTTCTAACAAAATTGGTTTCATTCAATTTGGTTCACCGAGTCGACCTGGGTTGATTTTTGAAACTGGGTACAGAAGTTTGTTTCAAATAAAATGGAAAAGGTTTAATTCAAATAACTGGGCTGCGCGGGAAAGTTTAACGGGCCGGCCTGCTAAGCGCAGCGCTTCCGCGGGCTGTTTAAGTGGCTGTCCCCACACGTCAGTGGGACAGGGGGTGCAAAGCGGTATGGGGCGATATGGAATGTTCGATCTGGTTCTAATCCAACGGCTGAGAGTCATTGTCGACGTTGAGCAACGCCGGCGAGACAGAAACCTAGCGCGGCCAGTGGGGGTTGCTGGGGGCTCACCGGGGTTCGGGCGAGGGTCGGCGAGGCGGGCGAACGACGAAGTCGACGATGGCGATCCTCCTGGTACTAGTGGCTTCTCCTGGGGCGGCTCCAATCGCTGGCTTCCTTCCGCTCCAGAGGCGGTGGGCTCCGGTGAAATTCCGGCGAAGTGCGGCTCGCCTTGATCCGGGAATGGGGTGGATCGATCAGTGATGAGAGGGGAGTGGGATGGTGTGAAGAATTCGAGCGGGGGTGGCCTCTATTTATAGTGGAGAGAGGGGACCGACGGGGCGCACGGTGAGCTCGTCGGGGGCGATGGTACAGACGGCTATTGGCATGGGCGAAGGTAGGAGGCGGTGCGGTGTTCCCTGGCGATGCGCAACAATACGGTGGCGAGACATGGGGCGGTGCGGTTTGGTCTAGAACACGCGACGCTCTGCGAGGCAGAGGCGGCGTCTTCGACGGCGAGCGGTAGCTGTGAGGCATGGGGCGGCGAACGGGGATGTCTGGCTGTCTCGTAGGTCGGTGGCGATCATGTATGCATGCGGCAGGGGCGGCGCGCAGTCTGTGGGATTCGATCGAGGGTGGCGCTCTGGCGCATGCTCGGTACGGTTGGCAGAGGCACGGGCGCGGCATTCTTGGGTGCTCTGGTCGGTGTCTTCGAGGCAGGGCTGGTCGAGAGGGGGCGGTGAGGCATGGGTGATCTCCCAGACAAGGTTGGCACGACTAGTTTCTTTCCTAGCTTGTTGTCTACACTAGGGTGGCAAGGATGCATTCGGTTGTTCACCATTGATGATATTGGCAAGCTCACAGTGGTGCTAGTACTTGGTTAATCTTGCTAGATGATCTACTGAGATGGTTGTGAGCTAGATAGGGAACCAGTTAGGCTCAAAACACTGCACACTATAGTGTTTTGATTTTTTTTTTGATTTGTGTCTGCCAAGTGTTTGATGAAATGGCCGCAAGAATTCAAGTTTTGAATTTTGAAAAGATTTTTGGTGGGTGTGCTAGGTTGGTGCTGGTGAGTCTGCAGATGCTTGGGTTTTGAAATTTGAGCTTGTTTGAGTGGTTTTTGAAAAAGTGGGATCTTCTCATATGATAAAGATTCAATTTTGAATTATCATTTAAACTTTGCATTTGAAAGTTTCTGGATGATCACAAAGTAGGTCTTGATACTTTGTTATGAGTATAATCAAGGGGTGCAAAGATCCAGAAAAGTTTCTGTTGGGTTCTGAAAGTTTGAGACAGCCAAAGTAGGCATGGGAGTTAAATTGGTCAAAATGACCATTCACTCATTTAGCTTTGTTTTGATTTATTTGTCTTTGAGAAAAGTGTGGGAAATTTTTAGATGATGTTTATTTCACCTAAGCATCCATTTACAAGCAAAGGAACACACAAACAAGTTGGTTCAAAAGAATTTCAAATTAAATGCATACACATATGCATGCTTTCATATTTTTATTTAGCAAAGTTTTTGTTAACCCTAAATTTGATGATTAGAGTTTGATGATCCAAGTTTAGTATTTTTGGGATGTTACAAACCTTCCCCCCTTAAACAAAATCTCGTCCCGAGATTTGAAAAAGGACGAAAAAAGATTACCTAGGAATTGAAGAGATCGGGAAACTCAGTCCTGATGTGATCTTCGCGGCTCCCAGGTAGCTTCCTCTTCTGTGTGGTTGCTCCACTGAATCTTGAGAAACTTGATGCTTCGGGTTCGGGTAGTTCTGAAGGCTTCTTCCAAAATACGGATGGGTACTTCAGGATAGGTCAGGTCATTGTTGATCTCTATGGTCTGGTGGTCGATGTTCTTGAACACTTCGGTCTTCTCTGGGACTTTGATACACTTACGAAGTAACGAGATATGTAACACATTGTGCACGGCAGACATATCTTCGGGTAGTTCCAATTGATACGATACTTCTCCTCGACGGTTCAAGATCTTGAAAGGTCCGATATATCTGGGGGCTAACTTTCCCTTGAGTTGGAAACGCTGCATTCCCTTCAATGGCGACACTTTCAGATAAACAAAATATCCTATGTTGAAGGCGAGGTCTCTACGTCTCCTGTCGGCGTAACTCTTCTGTCTGGACTGGGCAGTCTTGAGGTGCTCACGAATCTTGTGAACCTTCTCCTCTGCTTCTCATAGGATGTCGGGTCCGAAAATCTGACTCTCTCCTAGTTTCGACCAGTTCAAAGGGGTGCGACACTTTCTTCCGTACATAAATTCAAATGGGGCCATTTGCAAACTGGCTTGATAACTGTTATTGTATGAGAATTCTGCAAATGGCAGACAGACTTCCCACTTGGATCCATATTCTAACACACATGCTCTCAGCATATCTTCGAGTATTTGGTTTACTCGCTCCGTTTGTCCATCGGTATGAGGGTGATACGCGGTACTGAAATCTAGGCGGGTTCCTAAACCTTCTTGGACTTTCTTCCAGAATCTCGAGGTAAACTGAGTTCCTCGATCCGATACGATGTTCTTGGGGACTCCATGCAAACTAACTATTCTAGCGATGTACAACTCTGCTAGCTTCGAACTCTGATATGTGGTCTTGACGGGCAAGAAATGGGCGACTTTGGACAATCTGTCCACTATGACCCAGATAGATTCATTTCCCCTACTAGAAGTAGGCAGTCCAGTGATAAAGTCCATTCCAACGGAATCCCATTTCCATTCCGGAATCTGCAAGGGTTACAACAATCTAGCGGGTCTTTGATGTCCCGCCTTGACTTGCTGACATATGTCACACTTGGCGATATAGCTTCCGATTTCTCGCTTCATCTTATGCCACCAAAATTGCTCTTTCAAATCTTGATACATCTTAGTTCCTCCGGGATGGATAGAATAAAGGGTATCATGAGCCTCCTTCAGAATTACTTCTTTCAATTCAGAATCTGCTGGTACACAAAGGCGTCCTTTGTACCACAGAATTCCTTCTTCATCTTTGGTGAATCCAGGTACTTTGCCTATACCGATATGACGCTTGATTCCGTCAATACTAGCATTTCCCTTCTGCGCCTCTTTAATCTGACTGATCAAAGTGGGCTGGAGTTCTATGCTAGCCAAAAATCCTTCACGCACTAATTCCATTCGAAAATCTTCCATCTCTTTGTGCAGACTTGGTTACTCCTTCAAAATCATGGAGTTCAAGCGGCACGGCAATCTGCTAAGGGCATCGGCTACCACATTGGCTTTACCAGGGTGATAGTGAATGTCTAGGTCGTAATCCTTGATTAGCTCAGTCCATCTTCTCTGCCTCATATTCAGCTCCTTCTGAGTGAATATATACTTTAGGCTCTTGTGATCCGAATAAATCTCACAACGGTTTCCCATCAGGTAATGCCTCCATGTCTTCAGGGCTAGAACTACGGCTGCGAGTTCGAGGTCATGGGTTGGGTAATTTTGCTCATGTTGCTTCAATTGTCGAGATAGATAAGATATAACTTTTCCTTCTTGCATTAACACACATCCGAGACCGATCTTGGATGCATCACAATACACATCGAAGGGCTTCGTGATATCCGGCATGATCAAGATTGGGGCTGAAATCAATCTCCTCTTGAGTTCTTGAAAACTCGCTTCACACTTGTCTGTCCATTCAAACTTCTTGTCCTTCTTCAGCAATTGGGTCATGGGTCTGGCGATACTCGAGAATCCTTCTACGAATTTGCGGTAGTATCCTGCCAATCCGAGAAATGCATGAACTTGGGTTTGAGTGGTTGGGGCTTGCCAATCTTCTACATCTTTCACCTTGGCAGGATCGACGGCAATTCCTCTGGCTGATACAATATGGACGAGGAATCCTACCTCCTGTAACCAGAATTCTCATTTGCTAAACTTTGCATACAGCTGATGCTCTCTAAGGGTTCCAAGAATGGTCCTTAGGTGTAGCACATGTTCTTCTTCTGATTTGGGATAAATCAGAATGTCATTGATGAAAACAATGACAAACTTATCCAGGAAGTCCATAAAAATCTTATTCATGAGATTCATGAAATAAGTGGGGGCATTGATTAATCTAAAAGACATGATTGTATACTCGTACAATCCATATCTGGTGGTAAAGGCAGTCTTTGGAATATCCTCTGCACGAATCTTGAGTTGATGATAGCCAGTCCTAAGATCAATCTTAGAAAACACTTTGGCACCGGTCAACTGATCAAACAAATCTTCTATCTTGGGCAAGGGGTACTTGTTCTTGATGGTGACATCATTCAACTTCCGAAAATCCGTACACAAACGGTTACCTCCATCCTTCTTGTCCACAAACAAGACAGGTGATATCCATGGTGACGCACTTGGTTGAATCAATCCAATTTACAGCATGGCATCCAGTTGCTTCTTCAGTTCTGCTAGCTCTGACGGGTTCATACTATAGGGTCTCTAGGCTATGGGTCCAGTTCCGGGGATTAGTTCGATGATAAACTCGATATCCCGATCTGGGGGCATACCGGGCAAAACATCTGGAAATACATCAGGGTATTCACAGACTATCCGGACTTGGTCAATGGTAGGTTGGGCTATACTGTTGTTTCATTTGAATTGGCGAGGTAAGGTTTCAAATATATGCTCGACTGATATTCTGGCTGTACTAGTCATGGTTATGGCTTTCTTGGCACAGTCAATCAATCCTTTATGTTTGGACATCCAATCCATTCCTAGTACTACTTCCAAACCTTTAGTTCCGAGTACTATCAGATTAGCATAAAAATCTATGCCATGGATTCGAATGGGGACGGCTTTGCAAATTTGTCTAGCCTTGGTGGTTGATCCGGGAATTTGAACAATCATGACATGCTTCAGTTTGGTTGGTTGAATTTTACTAGTGCATGCAAATTCTTTGGTGACAAATGAATGCGATGCACCAGAATCAAACAACACCCTTGCAAGTACTGAATTAACAGAAAACATACCCAGCACGACGTCTGGAGCTTCCTGAGCTTCTTCAGCATGCATGAGAAATAGACGGCCATTGCGGTTGAGCGAATTCCCCGGGGCAAATCTTCTTCCTGGCTAAACACGACGCTGCTGCTGAGCTGGGGCATTGGCATTGGGTGCTGCGGCATTCTTCTTGTTGGGGCACTCGTTGGAGTAGTGACCCTTATTTCCACAGTCATAACAAGTCACTTGCGACTTGTCCTTTGCTGCTACAGGCACATCATTGCTTCCAGTTCTCGGGGAAGTGTTGGTGTTGGTGGCAGCATTGTTGGTGTTGAACTTTGGTGGGGCACGGTTGAAATTGCTAGAGTTGCCGGGGTTGTTGTGATTTCCTCCGGGTCTAGGGTTTCCACGGTTGGGATAGGTCGGACGGTTCATCGGGGGTCTGTTTGTTCTTGGGGCAAATCCTGGAGATGGGTTAGGGCGATACTTTGGGGTCTGATGGGTTCCTGGCTGATGCATCATGTGACGCTTGCGGTTCTCGTTGGCTTGGTTGATCTTTCCTTCCATTTGGATGGCAGAGTCTATAAGGGCTTCAATATCGGCAAAGGGGATATTGACTAACACCGTCTGCATCTCATCATGCAGACCATTCAAGAATCTCTCCTTCTTCTTGGCTTCGGTGTCGCTCTCATCCGGGGCATACCTAGCTAATGACAAAAATTTGTCACGGTACTCCACTACAGTCATCCTTCCTTGCTTCATCTCTCTGAACTCGTCTCTCATCCTCTTGATCAAACCCGGTGGCACATGGGTTCTGCTAAACTTGACCTTGAATTCCTCCCAGGTCATCATCTGGCCTCCGGTCATTGCGCGAACACTGTTCCACCATGCTCTGGCATCTCCGGCTAGATAGTGGGTGGCGAATAGAACTTTCTCGTTGGCTTCCACTCCGATGACTTTTAGGTTGTTTTCCATGGTTTGCAGCCAGTCGTCGGCATCTAGGGGTTCTTCTGACTTAGTGAAAACAGGTGGGTTGGTATTCTGGAAATTCTTGAGCTTAGATCCATGGTTGTCCTGATTTCCGTGGCCTTGGTTGTTGTGGGCTAGCTGGGCTATCTATTGCAGTGTGGCTAAGTTGGCTTGACGTTCTGCTCTTTCAGCTTCACGGTCAGAAGTCAACATTTGCAGAATCTGCAACATCGGGTCCAGGGATGAACCACTTCCTCCGCGTGGAATCTGAAGATTGAGATAGATCATGAGAAAAGAGGGAAATTTCTAAGGTTTTGGGATTTTGAAAAGTTTTTAAAGTTTGACTCAGATTTTTCTAGCAACTTGCTTTTCATTCATTCATTCATTCATTCATAGCACACAATACAACACACACCACAACAAAGAAAAGCAGATGGTTTTAAGAACCATTCTGAAAACTACGATACAGTGGGACCGAATACTACTCACTACGCTAGTGCTCAAGTGCTACTACTCCTCGGAATCGGTGGCTTCATCATCTTCATCATCATCATCGATGAAGGAGAAATCATCCTCATCGGTGAAGAAGTCCATAGCCCGATCCTCCAGAAAATCATCGTCATCGCTGAGATAGGAGTAGGGGTCTCCACGAAGGTCCTCTCCGGCATTCTCCCTTTCCTCCAACTACATGTCTCTCTCGTGGATGGTCTCCTCCAAAGATGAGATGCGGTGGCAAAGATGGGCGATGATGCGCTCCTTCTTGTCGAGCTGACAGCGGCGAGACTTGCGATCCTTTGCCAGCATGGCGATGGTTTGATACTTTGTCTTGATGATGGCAGACTTGTGGTTGGAGTAGTCACAGCAGTTGTCCAACTCCTGCTGACGATCGTACATCATGAAGCTAAGGTGGTCCAGTTGAGTCTTCAGCTCGGGGTGGTATGGTGCTTCCAGTGGTTGTCCATTTGCATCACGCCTCGGGAAAAACTCAAAGCGAGTACCCTGGATCTGATTGATGCTCTGCCCACACAGACGGGAAAGACTTTCCTGCATGGCCCTAGCAAGTCCAACGAGCCAGTTGTTCTCTCTTAAGGTAAACTGAATTCCTTCCGCAGTGGGAGGTTCAATTTTTCCTCGGAGACTTGCAACAATTAGCCACTGCAGATCTTCTCCTCCTTGATCATTGAGCTGAGCTCCGAAGAACTCGGGGTGAGGACGCTCCAGAAGTTCCGAAAGCTGGTCCAAATCCCTCTCAAAGATAAGGTCTCCTCCATTCCCCAACTGATAAAACTTCCTGTACTTCACGTCCATCTATAAGAATATAGGATGAGTAAGTTAGTAGAGTGATCAAGTGTGTCAAAATTTTATGTATTTTGCAAGAGTTTTTGAGGAACATGAATTTTCATGAAAGAATCAAAGGGGTAAGAATGAGAATAAGTTTTTGTAAATATTTGTTTTTTTTGGTTTTGAAACTAAGTTTTTGATTCAAACGTCCAGTCTAGCTAGGGTCTCCTATGGTCAGGATGGCTCTGATACCAACTTGTCAACAGCCGGATTTTTAATCCTGGATGCCTGTTATGCCATACATCGCAATCCCAGGATTACCGTTTTTGTGAGACATAACAGAATTGGATACCATAGTACATCATCCATTACAAGCCGTACAATAAGTTCTTACACAAATAGGGATCTCATGATCCAATTGTTAATACAACATCAAGCAACAGAATACGTAATAATAACGGTAGCGTAGGCAAAACTCCATCTTCGGGGTCACAGGCAATGTTGACGATGGGAGATGATCCTAGTTTTCATAACCTTCCTGGGGTCCATCCTCCAGGTACTCCTCTTCATAGTCTGGCCATGGGAATAGCCAGGGACAAATCCATGAGTACTCTTTAAGTACTCGCAAACTAATACTAATAAGTGAAAGGGGTTTTTGATAATAGGACACTAGGCTCTAGGGTTATTTTGCAAAAGCCAGATTTATTATACTAAGTTTAGAAGCAACGAATGCTAGTTGAAGTTTATAACACCTAAGTGGGAACTTGTATTCCATATCACAACCCTGTTATGGTCAAGTCAAAGTCTCAATTCATTTCACAAGTCTTTTGAAAAATCTGACGGGGGAACAGTATGGCCACTCCAACTCTCCATAACCGCGGACGAGGCTATTCGAATAGTTTGACACTCTGCAGAGATTGTACACTTTCACCACAAAATTCGATACATCCGTCAGGAACAAATCCTGAATTCACCATACTCAGTATGTGGATAATCAATCCTAACCTTTCAATTACACGCCCTAGTATAAGCACCTCTCCTGTGAGTGTGGCCTCCCAACCATGACCAACTGCCATATTGGGTACTGCACAGGTGGACAATCTTCACAAGGTAGCCTTAGCTCATACCTTGGCTGTGAGGGAACTAATACTAAGGTATATAAGTTTCCAGTAAAGCCCTACCCAATCTTCGGGTATTGTGGTTGTACGATAAAATTGGAATGGTATCGCATCCAGAAAACCATCAGTCTTATAAAGGGCTAAGGCTCATGCCTCAACATTTTTATCACCATAAATCATCTGGTGTTCGGAAACACTTGTCAAAACATCTCAGTAGAATGATCCATCATTCTAAGGTTTTCGTAACCATTTTCACCAAGTATTCCCATCTAAAGTTGATCAAGTTTTATGATTAGCACTAGCATCTACCAGTGGGGATAGGTACTAATGAGGGGTGGTAAACTAGTGGTGATGTTTTATGGTGATCAAGTTTTATGCTTAGCACTAGCATCAAGTTTTATGGTGATGTTGTAAGTAGAAGTATAAGTCGATACTCTTACAACACACATAATATGCAAGTTCCATAGACCTTGGCCTTACACATAGAGGTATGATGGCGATCATACCATGATGCACATGATGGAGATCAATTGCAAGAACCATATCATTTCACTTATTCACATGTGATGTTTGTTGCATCTTGTATTGCTAGTTTGGCATTTTATTAGCATAATAAGATGATCCCTCATTTAGATATCAAGATAAAAATGTGTTCTTCCTTAAGTATGCACCGATTATGTTTCATCGCTCCAAGACATCATGTGATGATCGGGTGTTCTTGGATCCATGATCATATTTTGGGAATAAGACAGTTACACACGTGAATACTAAGGTTCTTACTTGGCGAGCCTAGCATGTACAGACATGGCCTCGGAACACGGACCGAAAGGTTAAGCATGAGTGACATGCAAGATATGATGCTCATTTCATGCTCGCCTTTGAAGCTACACCGACTCATGTGATAATCGGACTTGGTGTAGTGGATTTGGTTCATGTAATCACCAAAAGGCACGAGGGATGTCGTTTTTGAGTGAGAGTTCATTTCTAATTTGGATTAGTAGAACTCAATTTATCATAAATTAAATGAAAAGTGAGTTTGCATAATTTGTTGTAGTCATTGGCATTCGTTCACCACCTTATGCTTAGTTGTAATTGAGATAATAGAACTATAGAATTCTGGATATTTACTTTACAAACTGGTATCGTATTGTGTTGAGTGTCAATCTAAAGTTTAAAGTCCTATTGCAAACTTTCAGCAAACTCTATTTACTCCGTGAAATTTAATAATTGGTATTAAATGGAGAGTAACAATTCCAGTGTTAGTATCTTAAGTATCATGTTTGCCTCCATGATTCTTGATTGTTTTAATATCAAGTTTATCTAGGAGCTGAAAGAATTGTTTCAGAAACCATCATGTGTGGCAGATATAACGATATCTGAAATAATGTTTTGGTTTCAATATGATAGATTATAATATATGTTATCATATTGGATGAGAATTTGCAAAGGTTGGAGATGCTCGACATCCTAATCATCAAAAATGGTTTTGGAAAGTAATGTTATACTCACGATTCGCCTTTATGAGCTACATTAGCTTGATCATGAAAGTCATCATGATAAGGATGAATAAAATATGTATGTAAAGTGTTTACTACACTAAAAGATTACTAAAGTATGGATTTTGAAAGAATGCCGATCATTTGATGATGGTGATCTACTTCAAAGTGCAAGTCCAAAGGTATTAGTATTTGAATATACATGCTTTGGACTATGTGTCATGTATATGGCGCAACTGCTGATGTTGGTAGATTCTTTTAAAAAGGAAAAGGAAATGCTGAAAGAGAATCTATAAAATATATTTGGCAGAAAAGAAAAGACTGGAAATATCCAGTTTAGGTATATAGATGATTTACATATCATGGTTGTATTCTTTGCTTGTTAAACAATGTGGTTCTTGGGTGTCGGATACCAAATTGGTTGGTATGAAATTTCATACATAACGACGCAATTCATGAACCACGATGGCCTAAGTAACTAGCAAGAGACTATGTGATGATGTTATCTAAAACAAACAAACCGTTGTTTGTATTTCTTGTTGACATCAAAGCTTGCCTTCAAGATTTGTTTTAATAATAGTTATTTAAATCAGGTATTATGAGAACAAAGATTGTTCAAATAATTATCTTATTCCATATAAGATGGAGGATTTACAAATCTTGTTGGAGAAATCACATCCATAAAATTAATGCTAAAATGTCACAAGACAAATGATTGGAAGATCACGAAGTGACATCGCCGTTTAAATTATATTGGAAAGAGAACATGAAGAAACTCCATTTTCATGGATTTTTGGAGTCTTTGATTTGATCAAGTGACGCTTGTGAGACTTTCCTCGGGATAATTAAAACTTCGTTCAAAGGCCAAAGAAGAACGAACGACTAAAATATTGGAATTTATACATATCGATGTATGTAGTCCATTATGTGTAGTCATAAGCGATGGATTTCAACTTCATATACTTTCTCCGGAAATTTGAGTGAATATTCACTTAATGAGAAAGAAGTGGAAAATCATAAAGGGATTTCGAGATGAAGTGGAAAATCATTCTAACAATAAAATAAATGATTTATGATTTTATCATAAAGGGATCTATTTGAGTTGCAAGTGTAACAAGAAAATAAATGATTTATGATTTCATCATAAAGGGATTTATTTGAGTTGCAAGTTTATCAAATCACCTAGATTTACATCTCCCGAAACACCATAGGAATATGGAGTGTTTGAGATTTGTAATGAAACCTTGTTTTTGACATGGTTGGATCAAATGTGTTATTTATAAAACTGCCATTATATTTTAAAATATTAAAGCTTTAGAGACTACCGCTTTTACACTGAAAAGAGCTCCATCTTGATCAATTGAAATGACACCTGGTATGGGGCTAAAACCCAAGTTTTCCTTTCTTAAAATTTTGGTATGCTAAGCATAAGTAAGATGTTTACAACCAAAGTCGGATGAGCATGTCTTTGTAGGTTATTTCGAATAACCATTGGGTATTCCTCCATAACACCGAGGACAAAAGGGTTTGTCGCTTGAAATGTGAAGTTTCTTGGAAAAGGAATTTTTCGCAAAAGTTATGTGGGAGGATAATAGAACTTTGATAAGGTTAACGAACCTTAGCTATATGTGCTGAGTTGCGCAACACCGAAAATTTTTCTGGAGGCAACCAGAATGCTCATGGCTCACGTGCCTCAAAGGTTGTGGTCACGAAGGTCTAAGTTCCTATTGAACCAAGTAGGTCAGATAAATAATCAAATACTGAGATTTGAGAATAAATCATTATTGTTTTAGAATGATGAACCGACTGCATGCAAAGAAGCGATGATGGGCCCTGACTCCGTCAAATGGCTTGAAGCCATAAAATCCATGATAGTTTCGTACACGAGAAATCAAGTTTTTTGAACTTGGACGAACCTCCGGAAAGGTGTAAAAACCTATAGGTCGTATTTGGATCTATAAAGAAATAGACATGGATGTTTCACATCTATGAAATAGTCGACATGTCGTAAATATTTTATGAAAATGTTCAAGGAGTTTACTATGACAAGATTTGATCTTTTATAGTGATATTTAGTCTGGACGGATTAAAGTAGCAACCACTACATATAATTTGGTATATGGTAGATGAATAAACAAAACAAAGTTCTTCTAAAAGAATGGTTACCTAGGACGTGTGCATGACACGATCCAAAGGGTTTTGTTAATTCAAAGGATGCTAAAAAGGGCATGCAAACTTCAATGGTTGAAGTAAGCATCGCGGAGTTGGAATCTTCACCGTGATGAAACTGTTAAAGGAGTTTTCATCAGGAGACGATGAATATGCTTATATTTCCAAGAAATTAAGTGGGACATATTTCTAATACATTATGTGGAGAACATCTTGTTGATTTGAAATGATGTATCTTTTATTGACAAAGGTTAATAATTTCATTTCTATGAAAGACTTAGGCAAAACCCGAATATTTAGCATGAATGTCTACATGGATAGACTATGACGCTAATATGGTTATGCCAAACATACATTGAAGGGGTTCAATATAGAAACGCCAAGAAAAGGATCTTGTCGCATGGAAAAGAATTGAATCAAGATTCAAGTGTATCGACACTTGATAAGTGAAACAAGATTCAAGTGCTTTGACACTTGATGAGTGAAATCATAAGAATGTTTTGATCAATCATACCATGATATATACACATCCAGATAGGTCCTATGCTCTAAGTGTTATGACCATATACCAGGATGAATCATAAAATGATCATTGGAAGATAGTAAGGAAATTCTTATGATCTTTTGGAAGAACTAAGAATATATTTGTGTAGAGGTGACAAACAATTACAAATAGTTCATTGTAAAGAGTTACATTGATACTAGTTTTTCACAAGACACAAATTAAGTTTATCTCAATTTAAACTATGGGTGGCACAATGAAATGGAAAGGAGTTTCCATGACGGATTTGGATGAATTCCAAAGTTAAGACATTGTGACAGATACTACAACAAAAGGCTAAGTATATGACTGCTACAGTAGCAGCAAATGAGGGCATTGGTGTCAAGTAGTTTATTATCAAACTAAGGTGTGGTTCGCAATGGGCTAACACTAAAGATATATTGTACGACAATAGTATCGACGTGATTTAACCCTAAGGAACTAAAGGTCTCACCAAAAGACCAAATTTATACAATGCCATCTCATTGGAGAATGAGTGATGCGTGAAGAAGCAAAGACATGCAAATACACACGGACCTAAAATCGTCAGATCTGTAGATTATGTTAACCACTTGCAATCACGTATATGGAACACCAGAAAGCCATAGGTGTTCAATACGCAAAGTTTTCTAACTATATTATTGTCTCTAGTGCAAGTGGCAGACTGAAGGGAATATACCCGAGAGGCAATAATAAAGTGGTTATTATCGTATTCCTTATTTATGATAAATGTTTATATTTGCATGCTATAATTGTATTTATACAGAAACGTTAATACATGTGTGTTGAATAAACAAATAGAAAGTTACTAGTTATACCTCTCTCATAAACTAACTCGTTGATTAACAAGATGATCAAAGGTTTCCTGATCATGGACATTGGATGTTGTTAATAACGAGGTCACAACATTGTTGGAATGATGTGATGAACATTCATACGAAGTATAGCATTACGATCAAGGTCATTATGTTTATATTGCTATAGCATCATACAAAGTAATCTTAGTCCTTAGACCATGAGATCAAGTCAATCACTAACACTGGAAGAGTATCTTGATAACATCAAACGTCACACCATAACAGGGTGACTATAAAGATGGGTTCAATGCTATGCAGGTGTTATGTTGAGGCTCCTGGATCAAGAGTGTAATTTGTCCATCCCGATGACGGAGAGATATACTGTGGGCCCTCTCGGTGATATCACATTAATTAGCTTTTAAGCAAGTGATTTGATCACTAGAATGTTATATCACGGGAACAAGAAAAGAGTACATATCAGTAACGAGATCAAACTAGGTATGGGGATACCGATGATCGAATCTCGGACATGTAATATATCGCGAGACAAAGGGATTGAGTTACATGCGTATACACAAGATCACAGAAGTCATCGTTGAATATGTGGGAGTCAGTACGGATCTCTAGGTCCCGCTGCTGATTATTGATCGGAGAGGGGTCATGATCATGTTTATATTATTCGCGAACCGTAGGATGACACACTTAAGGGATACCGACACCATTTGGAGCAAATAATATGCCAGAGAAAGAAAAAGGAAAGTGCAGGAATTTATTTCACTAGACACCGAAACTGTTTCGGTTGAAATTGCTGAAACTGGTTCTGCATGTGAAATTGAATACTAGTAAGGGGTTTTATGTGAATGTTTTTTAATTAAATAAATTAACAAAATTCTGAATAAATAAATAAAAGAGTTTTATTTAAATGAGAGCTTGCATTAAATTTGGTGGAAATTTAATGCATGTGAGTGGATTTTTGAGTGGAGGCTCTTTTATGGGAGTGGAGGCTTTTCATTTTGAGTGGGAGCTCCACCCACATGAATGTGGAAGAGGTGGGGGAAGCCACCATGTCTGGGCGCCATGCTCCTTGGGGTGCCCCCTCTCCCTATAAAAGGCCCTCCTCTCATACTCTCAAAGCACACCTCCTCGCGAAGGATCTCTCTCCCCCTTTAGAATTTCCCATGGTCTCGGATCAGCGAGATACATGTTCCCGGTGACTTTTTCTAGAAGGATTTGTTGCTTCCGCTGCTTCGCTGGAGCGAGGGCGTCGGACGTTGTCGGGGTACCCGAACGTGTGTGCGATCACTGATGACCACTGCTTTGCGGTGCTGGACTGGATGGTGCTGGACCGACTGGACCAGATGGACTTCATCACGATCTTGAGATCGGCAAGCGTTCGTCTACATCATCCACGAGCACAACCTCGTTAACGCTATTCGGTCTTCAAGGATATGTACTCTATGGATGTATATCCACCCGTTGCTTGTATCTAGTAGATAGATCTTGGTACATAGTTGTTCCCATCGTAGGAATTTTTTTTGTTTTCTATGCTGCGAACCCTACAAAGGGGAAACTTAATATTGTTGAGATGCATAAAACCATGTTTCCCTCTCTCATAATAACTTTCAATAGCATCATGAATAAAATTAACAATATAATTATCACACAAAACATTCTTATCATGAGCCACATGCATATAATAATTATTACTATCGACATAAACATAGTCATTCTTATTAATCATAGTGGGATAAAATTCAACAAGATAACTATCATTAATATTCTCATCACCATGATCATCAAATATAGGAGGCATATTGTAATCATAATTAATTTTCTCCTCAATAGTAGGTGACTAGAAATATCATATTCATCATTATAATCATCATATATTGGAGGTATAGTATCATCATAACAAATTTTCTCCTCTAAAGCTAGGGAACTAAAAATATCATTTTCATAAAAACTAGCTTCCCCAAGCTTAGACTTTTCCATAGCATTAGAAATAATGGGGTTCAAAGAATTCATAATAATAACGTTGCTATTAGCATGCAAATAAAGTTCCATAGGTTTTTTAATTTTCTCTTTAAACACTTCATGTCCTAACTCAAGATAAATACTATAAATCTCTCCAATTTTTTTGTTGTTTTCCATTAAGCCTATCTAGTGAAAATAAAAACAAGAAACAAAAAGATATAATTGTATAATCTAAATGAAATAACTTTGAGCACTCAAACACTAGCAACAGTACTAGAAGATAACTTAGTAGCCAGAGGATGTGAGTACCTTTTACCTTACATACCCGGCAACGGTGCCAGAAAAGAGCTAGATGTGTACACACGCTTCTATTCTTGTAGATAGTGTTGGGCCTCCAAGTGCAGAGGTTTGTAGAACATCATCAAGTTTCCCTTAAGTGTATCACCCAAGGTTTATCGAACTCAGGGAGGAAGAGGTCAAAGGTATCCCTCTCAAGAAAACCTGCAATCAAGATACAAGAAGTCTCTTGTGTCCCCAACACACCAAATACACTTGTCAGGTGTATAGGTGCACTAGTTCGGCAAAGAGATACTGAAATACAAGTAATATGGATGATTATAAGTGGTAATTGCAATCTGAAATAAAAATGGCAGCTAGCAAACATGTAGCAGCACTGATTGTAAACGGTGTTTCAATGCTTAGAAATAAGGCTTAGGGATCATACTTTCACTAGTGGACACTCTCAATAAACATATAATATCTTATATTCACTATGCTACCCTAAACAACTCTCCGTTTGGATAAAGAACAAACAATTCATGGCGTAGGGCTACAAAAGAACTCCTTAAAGTCCGCATTTCCCATCTAGATAACCCCTAACTGTCACCTTGAGCGCTAGATGGTTCCAACAAACACCACAATTTCATAGAGACATCCAACGCAAATTATAACTCATGATAAGTATTTCTGTAACCTTTAGCCTAAGAGACACACACGGTGTGCACACTGTAATCCTTCACACATGTGGGACAAGGTGTCTCTGGAGATTACATTAATAAAAGCACTTGAGTAGCATAATAGATCTACTTATTCAACTAGATTACAAAGCTCATGATCACAATAAGATCACGCATAGAGAGAGATGAACACATAGCTACCGGTAGATACCTTAGCCTCGAGGGAGAACTACTCCCTCCTCATCATGGGATTCAGCAACGGCGATGGACATGGCGGTTGAGTCGATGGAGATGGCTCCGGGGGCAATTCCCCGTCCCGGCAGGGTGCCGGAATAGGGACTTCTGTCCCCCGAATCTCATCTTCGGTGGCGCTGTGGAACTTTTCGTGGATTTCTGATATGATATTTAGGGTTTTTTCCTCAGGGGGAATATATAGGTGAAGGGGAAAGGTCAATGGATGCCCGAGAGGCACACACTCTATGGCGGCGCGGCCAGGGGGGCCGCGCGGCCACCAGGTGTGGCTACCTCGTGGCACCTCTTCGTCTCTCCTTCGGACTTCGTGTCGTGTCGGGAAAATAGGAACTTTGGCTTTTGTTTCGTCCAATTCCGAGAATATTTCTTTACTAGATTTTCTGAAACCAAAAATAGCAGAAAATAGGCAATTGGCACTGTGTCATATTGTTAATAGGTTAGTTCCAGAAAATGCATAAAAATGCCACTAAGTGTGGACAAAACATAAAGCAATTGGTGTAAAAAAACCATGGAGCATCAAAAATTATAGATACGTTTGCAGCGTATCAAATCTTCATGTTTTTCTTCTTTATTTTTCAAGAGAGCATTTTCAATATGTTTTGTAAAAGAAAATATTCATAGAACTAGCATTAGGACTTGTAGCAAGATTTTGCAAGAACATAATTACTTTAGAAATATTGCAACCATCAAGATCAAAATCAACATTATCATTCAAGGTAGTAGAACTTTTACCATTAATAGTAGGAGGTTTGCTAGCATCTGAAACTTCGGTATCACTAGTGGTGGTGATGGTACAAATTTTAGTCATATTATTGTTTCTAGCAATTTCATCTTCTCTTTCCCACCTAGCATGCAATTCAGCTAACATCCTAGCATTTTCATCAATTCTAACTTGAATGTCATTCGAAGTCTTTCTTTCTTTAACATCATTAGGCATAACTTTTAATTTAATAAGTTGAACATCAAGGGCAAGTCTATCAACTTTAGAAGCAAGAACATCAAGTTTTCCAAGATTTTCCTCAACAGTTTTCTTGAAAGCATTTTGTTTACTAATAAAATCCTTAAGCATGACTTCAAGTTCAGAGGGTGCACTTCTATTGTTGTTGTAGGAATTTCCATAAGCATTATCATTATTTGAAGGATATGGTCTATAATTATAGCATTGTTGCTATAATTAGTACTTCAAATGAAGTTCACATCAACATGCTCCTCTTGAGAAACCAAAGAGGCTAAAGGAACATTATTTGGATCAATATGAGATTTTCCATTAACAAGCATAGCCATAATTGTATCAATCTTATCACTCAAGGAGGAGGTTTCTTCAAGATAATTTACCTTCTTACCTTGTGGAGCTCTCTCAGTGTGCCATTCAGAATAATTAATCATCATATCATCCAAGAGCTTTATTGCCGCACCCAGAGTGATGGACATAAAGGTACCTCTAGCAGCCGAAGCCAACAAAATTCTTGAAGAAAAATCCAATCCTATATAAATGGTTTGGATAATCATCCAAGTAGTCAGTCCATGAGTGGGACAATTCTTCACTAAAGATTTCATTCTTTCCCAAGCTTGAGCAACATGTTCATTATCAAATTGTTTAAATTTCATTATGTCACTTCTCATGGATATAATCTTGGCAGGAGGATAATATTTTCCAATGAAAGCATCTTTGCATTTAATCCAAGAATCAATACTATTTTTAGTCAAATATAGAAACCAATCTTTAGCTCTTCCTCTTAAAGAGAAAGGAAACAATTTAAGCTTAATAATATCTCCATCTACATCCTTATATTTTTGCATCTCACAAAGTTCAACAAAATTGTTAAGGTGAGTAGCAGCATCATCAGTACTAACACTAGAAAATTGCTCTTTCATAACAAGATTTAGCAAAGTAGGTTTAATTTCATAGAAAGTAGCTTCAGGAACAGGTGGAGCAATAGGTGTGCAAATGAAATCATTATTGTTGGTGTTAGTGAAGTCACACAACTTAGTGTTTTCAGGAGTAGTCATTTTTACAATATTAAAGCAAGCCAACAAAAATAGCAACTAAAGTAGGAACTAATTTTTTTGTGTTTTTGATAAAAAGAAGCAAACCAAACAAAGCAAAAGAAACTAAGAAAAACAAAAACAAAGTAAAGAGATTGGTAGTGAGAGACTCCCCTTGCAGAAATCTTCTTTCTCGCCAGAAAAAGGCTTGACGGGGAGGAAGAAGATTGAAGGCCCTATACTCCCCGGCAACGACGCCAGAAAAGAGCTTGATGTCTATGCACGCTTCTATTATTGTAGACAGTGTTGGGCCTCCAAGTGTAGAGGTTTGTAGAATAGCAACAAGTTTCCCTTAAGTGGATCACCCAAGGTTTATCGAACTCAGGAAGGCAGAGGTCAAAGATATCCCTCTCAAGCAACCATGCAATCAAGATACAAGAAGTCTCTTGTGTCCCCAACACACCCAATGCACTTGTCAGGTGTATAGGTTCACTAGTTCGGCGAAGAGATAGTGAAATACAAGTAATATGGATGATTATAAGTAGTAATTGCAATCTCAAATAAAAATGGCAGCAAGCAAACATATAGCAGGACTGATTGTAAACGGTGTTTTAGTGCTTAGAAACAACGCCTAGGGATCATACTTTCACTAGTGGACACTCTCAATAAACACTTAAATATCTTCTCTTTACTATGCTACCCTGAACTACATTCCGGTTGGATAACGAACACTAATTCACTGTGTAGGGCTACAAAAGCACTCCTTAAAGTCCGCATTGCCCATCTAGGTAACCCCTTGATGTGCTCCGTTGATGTAGAGTCATTGGGATCCCCAAGAGGAAGGTATGATGAGCATAGCAACAAGTTACCTCAATTATTGAACCAAGGTTATGGAACCTGAACACAACATAACCAAAATACTCCGCCCCAACTTATCAATGAGGTTGTTAAGCTCACTGGTTTTGTTGAAATCAAAGGATTAAACTTATAGTGTGGAAGATAGTAATTGCTTGTATTAATTGCAGAAAGTAAACAGTAAATAGTACATCAAATATCAGTGGGAAGGAACGGACCGGGGTCCATAGTTCACTAAAGGTGTTTTCTCCATAAGATAAATAACATGCTGGGTGAACAAATTACAGCGGGGCAATTGACAAATAGAGAATGCATAACAAAGCACGTACATGACATGATGATCACTATAAGATTCATTTGGGCATTAAAACATGATACATAGACCGTAATCCAATTGCATCTATGACTAATAATCCACTTTCGGGATATAATCCGAACAACCCTCGGGTATTAAGTTGCAAGCAACAGATAATTGCATTAAGCAAAGTGTGTAAAGTAAAAAATACAATTGTCCTTTGGCAAAGGATTTTTGTTTTCTCCCTAGTAGCAACAACACATCTACAATCTTAGAAGTTCTTGTCACTCTCCCAGATTACTAGAGGCATGAACCTACTATGGAGCATAAATACTCCCTCTTAGAGTCACAAGCAAATACTTGGACAGAGTAACAACTAGCAACGGAGAGCGTGCAAGATCACAAATAACATAGACATGATAGAACAATAATCAACCTAACATAGTACTAAATATCCATCGGATCCCCGCAAACACAACATGTAGAATTACAATAAGATGATTTTGATCATGATAGGCATCTCATAAGATCTAAACATGGTAGCACGAATAGGAGAATGCAACCATCTAGCTACTGCTATGGACCCATAGTCTAAGGATGAACTACTCACACATCACTCCGGAGGCTGGCATGGTGATGAAGAAGGCCTCCGTGATGATCTCCCATCTCCAGCAGGGTGCCGGGAAGAGCTTAAGATCCCTCCCGATCTAGGGACAACATTGGCGGCGGCTATGGACTTTATCGTGGATTTCTGATTAGGTACTTAGGGGGGTTCTTATAGCCGAAGGGGAAAGCACTACTAGGAAAATGGCTATAGGTAATCAGCACATCCGTGGCTCACATGGTTGAAGTGCCCCACGGCTAAAACAGGTGTGGCTCACCTGTGGGCAGTTCCCTACTAGTAACTAGAACAACCGTGGCGCACATGGTCATAGTGCGCCACAGATATGTGTGGGCCAGGGCCCTACTGGCCGCATGCCACATACCTGTAGCGCATATGGGGGAGGTGCACTACGGTTGTTATGGTTAACCGTGACGCACATGCAGGACGTGCGCTACGCCTAAGTGAAGGCTCCTCTGTTCTGTAAATGGGCAGAAACATCCGTGGCGCACTCTGGCATGTGCGCCACGGTTGTGAATATTCCCTGTGGCGCACTAGGGCCATGTTGAAAGAACATGTGGGCCCCCATGTGTGGTTTTGGTAATTAATGACAATCTTTATGGACTAATGTGTGTTATACTTGTAGGAGCTTGTGTCAGCTTCAAGGTCGATGAAATGAGAAGAAGATATGTTGTGCAAGCTCAAAATGTGCAATCTTTAGAAGATCTCATGTTTGATGCTTGCCATCCTCAGTGATCATGGATCGATGATGAGGAATCAAGAAAGGCGTTCCATCTTGAGAAGGTAAAGATCGTCTACATCGAGCTCAAGTGGAATGTCAAGGAAAAGGTATAATCTTGATAGGTTTTCCCTTTTGCATGTCTTATATTGTTAATGGAAGACCGGGTTTAGGATAGATAACCGTACTATCAAGAGGGGCTCTCGAATGAGTAACTCGATCACATCGTTCGGAGAGAGCTCAAACCTTTGCATACTTGCATCATCGTATTTGGTTGTTATTTGGTCTTATCCATGTGAGGATATACAGCTTGTGGTAATCTCCATAACAAGCTCTTGTTCATCAAAATCGGATCCCTCTTTTATATCTTATTGCTATTTTGATCTATGCGGTTTTTCGGTTTCTCACCAAGTGAGGTATCTCACATTATTCTACTTGATACTTTCTCACTTGGTGATAATCAATATTTCCAAGTGCTGGTTCATCAGGCACTGGAGCCACTGCTGAAGCCTCTTCATGGAGATCCCAGGCCTCCCTTCCCTCCGACCTTGATGCTTCCCGCGCCATAAGGCGGATTGAATGGTTCGTAGAGACGGGTTTGACTGGCTTGGACCTAGCCATGTGCTGGTTCATCAGGCAAATCCAACCTCTGCAGCACCACGTGAAGCTCAAGCACGAGTATACCAGCGACAGAAGGGATAGCCTCCGCATCTCCGTGGACAACTTCTCGAGCGACTCCGTCAAGCTCCGCCTTAAGGACATCGTCAAGGTGAAGGACAAGAAGTGTGGCTTCACCATCACCTACGACATGTTCGTAGATGGCAAGTTCCCAAATGTAGGTATTTATTTTCTGTGTGCGACATATACTCCAGTTCTTCCGTCTTGCAAATATCATCTCATCTAACACGGTGATTTCTCACTTAACAGCTTAGCGATCTAGAGGAGGGCAACCTGGCTGCCCAAATCTATGATCCAAAGATGAAGGAAGTCACGGTCGTGTTCGATGACGAGCGCCCGTTGGCGCGGAAGCGGAAGAGCTCCACCTCTGACGCTGCCGACGGAGTCAAGAAGAAGAAGACGGAGTGTGGAGCCTCCAAAAAGACTATCGCCGCCCTGGAGGCGGAAAAGAGAAGAGTTACCGGGATCCCCTTTGCCAAAGCACCCCCACTTGTGTAAGCTTCTCATTCTCCGACATTGTCTATTTATCTGTCTTGCTCCTGTACTTATGCATTTTGCACGTTTCAGGAAGAAAGCCACGACCAGCCTCAAGAAGACCTCCAAAACTTTGGGGGCTTCTCGAAATATTAAGGATATGCTGCATCGCGACGCCTCCCCCGCCATCGCCCCTCCCACTCCTGCCGTCAAGCCCTCGTCTGCACCGACAAGCTCACAAGCTAAGGAGGCACCTGGCCCTTCCGCTATGGAAGTGGACTCTGGTGCCTCTACCGAGCTTGTTGTTGTTGGCGAGCAGGCAACGCAGGAGAGTACCGCCCAATAAATGGCTGAAGCTCCGGCTAAGGATGCCATCGGTGGAGGCAAGGCGGTGGTGGAAGCAGGTACCTCTGCCGTTGGCGGCGCCCTTGCACCCAAGAAAACCCTAGCCTATCCAAAGATAGTATATCCGGTACTTATACCGGGTAGCACTGTTGTGGTTCCTGGTGCGGCGCCGACATCTCCGACATGCGGTCTAGAGGAGCTTCGCCGACAAGCAGAAATCTTGCAAGGAAACAGCGAATCCTTTGCGAAGCTGCTGGCCGAGAATGCTACAAACCTCAAGATCATCGCACTTGTAAGTTTTCTTTGCCTTTTGAAGTTCATATGAGTATCCCACTGTAGCCCCCGAGGATGTAGATGGAAAAACCATAGGTTTTTGCATCTATATGCTCTAAGAGTGACTAGGTTAGAAAAACTCTCACTGTAGCCCCCAAGCATGTAGATGGAATGAATTATTCCGACTAGATGCTTTTAAGAGTAGCATACGCAGTGTTTATAAATTTCCATACTGTAGCCCCCAAGCCTCTAGCTATAACTGAATTAGTTCTGACTAGACGCTTTAAAGAAAAGCTAAGCAGATATCCGAGTTAAAAACTTTATACTGTAGCCCCCAAGCTTCTAATCAAAAACTGAATCAGTTCCGGCTAGATGCTTAAATAAAAGCTAAGCATATTACTAAGTCAAAAACTCTCGCTGTAGCCCCCGAGCGTCTAGGTGGAAATTTTCCGGCTAGATGCTCTAAGCAGACTAAACAACGTTTAACTTCTTACCTTTTTTCCATAGAACGAGAATGCTCGGAGGGGCATGGCCAACAATAAGTACCAGAAGATGAGCGCAGACTTGGAAGCTGAAAAGGGTAAAACTGCCTTCTTGAAGGAACAGATCACCAAGAGCAAGCGTCTGTTTTCTAATGCACATTCCAACTTGGTTTTGTGCCCATATTCTCCGAGTACTCACTGTGTACTTTACTTTCTCCGACTTGCAGAAACCATCGCCAAGGCTAAGAATATTGTCGAGCAGTCCAAGCACATTCAAGAGCTGGACAGTGAGAACAACATTCTTAAGCAGGAGAGGAAGGACATGCTGAAAATGCATGAGGAATCAATGAAGGCCCTGCAGGACTCCGCCACCGAGGAAATTAATCGCTTCAAGGAGGAGATTTCGATCTTAAAAGATCAGAAGCAAGCTACCGATGAGCAATATCAACGCCACAGCGAGGCGTACAAGCTCCTCCAACAAGAGAAAGAATCCTTGGAGGATGCCCTCTGGCAAGCTGAGGCTAGCATCTTCAGTAAGTTTTCTCTGTCTTGGATTTATGTAGTCTGGGTACTTTGCATTGTTGAACTCATGCGCTCCTTGTCGGAATTCACAGCTCCAATGGGTTTAACCCGATCAGCTCCTCCAGCCAAGGAATGCATGGTTCTTGCCGGCAACTTCATCAACACCGCCATTGCTCAAGCCAAGGAGATCGCCAAGCCCCTCCAAATAAACATCAAGGCATCCGACTCCGTGATGAAGTACTTGGAGATTCTGCGCCGAGCCCCCGAGTGTATCACAAGATGGAAAGCTTCATGTGCACGGGTTGGCGCAAGGATGGCACTTTCGATGGTGAAAGCACACTATGAAGGTGCCGACATCGACACGGTGACCTCTGGCATTACCGACGTGGATGACAATGGCAAAGAGATTAATCACGAGGCCAACTTGTCGTCACTCGCGGGCTATGACACAAGAGTTGCCGAGTTGGTGGACGTCGACGTCTTCGTGCCCATGAACATCATCGACAACGTCAACCAAGGTTCCTCCAAGTCCCACCATAGCGCCGACTTCGAGGATGGCTCTCCGGCTGATGACGATGGTGCTTCCAAGTCACCTGCGCCAAAGGAGTGAAAAAACAACTTTGTAATTTTTGTGTCACCTCTGGTGCCTATGCGGAAAAAACTTGTTATGTAACTTAAGGCGGAAAACAATGATTGTTATTTCCTGCTGCTCAAGAACTAGTTTCCAGCATGTATATGTTTTTTTAAGCAAGTGCTGGCTTATCTATTACTTTGGTTCTTATGCTTGACCTTTCGTGAGTCGGAAGACTCGTTGTCGGAACCATGCGCTCAGATGATGATGCCGAATGGCACCGTCTATAACCTAAGCACAAAATCGCCGACAATAAGTGCCAAAAGTCACTACTCCAGAATCCACATAAAAACAACAAAGAACGTGTAGACCAGAAAACTTAAACTAACGCCCGTAGGCGGAATTTTCACAAGTGCAATCGCAAAACTTGTGCATAAAGGTTTTACATGATCCAAAAATGAACACTAAAGGAGGTAAAAGACTCAGAAATATGAGTGAACCAAAGAGCTTTATTTCATTGATCATATAAGAGGTACACAATTAGATAAAAAATGCTAAGTGTAAAAAGGACGTAGTTGTGCTATGTTCCATGGCCGATCAAGTTCCGGGTAGTCATCATCCGGGTCACGTCACTTACGCTTATGATCCTCGTTGGGTCTATCCTTCAGTTCACGGTTGTCAACAAGGTAGTAAGACCCATTGAGTAGCACCTTGCTTATGATGAACGGTCCTTCCCATGGCGGGGATAATTTGTGTGACTTCTTCTGCTTAAGTCGGAGCACCAAATCCCCCTCTTTAATCGAGCGATGCCTAACATGGTGACTATGGTAGCTGTGTAGCTTCTGCTGGTAGATGGCGGATCTTTGGCATGCCAAAACGTGCTCCTCCTCGAGAAGGTCCACATCTAGGCGTCTGGATTCTTCAGCGTCATCCTTGTCGTAGGCGGCAAATCTTGGTGCATCATGAAGGATGTCGGAAGGCAGGATTGCTTCTACTCCATATACCATGAAGTAAGGGGTATAGCCGGTGGATCTGTTGGGTGTAGTTCGTAAACTCCACATAATAGATGGCAATTCTTCCTCCCAGGCTCCAGCTGCTCTATGTAGCGGTGCCTCAAGACGTGGCTTGATTGCCTGCAGAATTAATCCATTGGCTCGCTCGACTTGCTCATTGGACTGTGGGTGTGCCACAGATGCGAGGTCAAGTCGGATGCCTTTCTCCCAACAATAAGCCTCCACTTCTCTGAGTGAAAAATTGCTGCCATTGTCGGTGACAATGCTATGTGGGAGACCAAATCTCACCACTAGATCTCGGTCAAACCTGAGGGCAGTTGCCCCATCGAGCTTTCTAATGGGTTTAGCTTCTATCCATTTGGTGAATTTATCAACTGCTACAAGCAGATGCGTAAACCCACAAGGTACCATCTGTAACGGTCCCACCATGTCTAGCCCCAGACTGCAAACGGCCAAGTTATTGGTATTGTTTGCAATTCTTCAGTAGGAACATGTGGTTGTCGGGCATAATACTGGCATCCCATGCACGTCTCAACCAGCTTGTCTCCTGTTGGTGATTGTAGCAACAAACCAGCCCCAGAGCCGTTGAGCAGCTTTGATCCGTCAAAGTGCATCACCCAGTACTCTGGCTCCGGCAACAGAGTAGCATCTGGCATCTCCGTCCAATCTGCAACAAAATCCGCCAAGGCTTGTGACTTGATAGCGTCGCGTCTTTTGTAGGTGATCTCGAAGGCGGCAAGCTCAATTCCCCACTTCGCGACCCTTCCTGTGGCGTCTCTATTAATGATTATGTCAGACAGTGGAGTCTTGCTCACCACTGTGATTGGGTGCTCCTGGAAGTAACGCCTCAGCTTCCGAGAAGCAAGGAATACTCCATAAGCTATCTTCTGGTAGTGCAAGTAACGCTGCTTGGACTCCGTCAAGACCTCGCTTACGTAGTAAACTGGTCGTTGAACTCCATGCTCATATCCTGGTTCCTTCCGCTCTACCACGACGACGATGCTGATTACCCGGTTGGTTGCCGCCATGTAGATTAACAGGGGCTCTCCAAGCTCGGGTGCTGCAAGGATAGGCGCTGAGGAAAGAATTTCCTTGAGCTGCTTGAATGCTGCATCTGCTTCGTCTGTCCACGTGAATTTGTCCGCCTTCTTCAGCAACTTGTACAACGGCAGAGCCTTCTCTCCAAGTCGGCTGATGAACCGACTAACTGTTGCAACACAACCTGTTAGTCGTTGAATGTCCTTTAGGCATGTCGGAAGGTCTATGTTTAAGATGGTCTTGATTTTCTCCGGGTTGACCTCGATTCCGCGATGGGAAACGATGAAACCCAACAATTTGCCAGCTGGCACCCCGAAGACGCACTTCTTAGGGTTAAGCATCATGTTGTATTTCCGGAGATTATCAAAGGTTTCTTTTAAGTCGTAGATTAAGTCGTTTGACTTTTTAGACATCACCGCGATATCGTCCACATAAGCGTGAACGTTCCGACCAATTTGGTCGTGAAGGCAATGTTGCATTATCCACTGGTACGTAGCACATGCGTTTTTCAGCCCAAAGGGCATCGTAACAGAGCAAAACGTGCCGTAAGGGGTAGTGAATGAAGTGGCCAACTGGTCCTGAGTATGCATCGAGAAAACACAAAAGCTCCGAGCTAGCCGTCGAGTCAATGACTTGGTCAATGTGAGGCAAAGCAAACGGATCTTTGGGGCATGCTTTGTTCAAGCCGGTGTAATCAATGCACATTCTTTATTCATTGGTTCCCTTTTTGGGGACAAGTACAGGATTGGCCACCCATCGGGTGTGAAGGACTTCTCGGATAAATCTAGCTTTAAGTAACCTAGCTATCTCTTTGCCAATGGCGCGTCTCTTCTCATCTCCGAAGCGTCGTAGAGGTTGTTTCACTGGTTTGGATTTTGGATCGATGTTTAAGCTGTGCTCGGCAAGTTCCCTAGGTACACCTTTCATGTCGGCTGGTTGCCAGGCAAAGATGTCCCTATTCTCATGGAGGAACTCGACGAGCGCGCTTTCCTATTTGGGATCCAGGTTCATCCCAATGGCGGTGACCTTGGAGGCATCACCTACCACAAGTTCCACCGGCTTGGTCTCGATGGCGGCCTTGAACGCAGGAGTGGAGTCGGAGATTTGCTTCTTCGACGCGGGCATCTCTTAATCATCGACCTTGCTCTGGATCTCCTTGAATTCTTCGCTGTAGAGGACATCTTCTACAACAACTGCTTCATTGATCTCGCAGTCCCTTGCCTTAGAAAAGCTTCCGGATACGGTGATGACACCGTTTGGTCCGGGTATGTTGAGTTTGTTGTAGACGAAGCATGCCTTGGCCATGAACGTGTGGAATATGTCGCGGCCTAATATGACATGGTACACGCTCTTGAAGGGGACCACCTCAAAGGTCATGCGCTCTTGGCGGTAACTGTTAACATCGCCAAAGGCAACCTGAAGTGTAATGCACCCAAGGGACCGAGCCTCCCGACTAGGAACTACACCGTCGAAGGTGGTGTTGGTCCGTCTTATGTTTGCCTCCGTCAAGTTCATCTTCTGTAGTGTATCCAGGTACATGATGTTGATGCTGCTTCCACTATCCACCATACACTTGGTGAACTCCACTCCGTCAATCAAGGGGTTGATGACCATTGCGTACTAGTTCTCCGTAGGTATAAGGTCTGGGTGGTCCATCCTGTCCCAAGTGATTGGAACCTCTGACCAGCGCAGGTACTGGGGGACTAGGGGGAGAGTAGCCATCAGGATCCTCAGAGAGGTCTTCTGTTGTCGGACGGTGGGTGTGCCAAGGAAAGTGTGGTAGACTGGAGCCTTCTTTGCGAAGGGGTTATTGCCCTTGTCGTCGCTCTTGGCGGCGTGCTTGGGGTCAATGTCCTTGTCCATGTCACTTGAATCCTTGGAATCCTCCTCCTTCTTCTTTCCCTTGCCCTTGCCTCGCGGTCTGTTCTTCCGACTTCGCCTGTAGCTGGACTCCGGGTCTTCCTTGAGGTCGTTGACGAACTTGCAATGTCGATTGGTATGGGTGGCTTTGCCGTTGACGTCAAGGTGTCCGAGGCACGACATATCGCGGTATTCCTCATAGGTTTGGGGAACGTGGAGAGGCACCGAGGTGGTTTCACTTCCTCGCTGTTGCCCACGGCCAACTCCCCTTCCTCGGCCATGTTGTCCGCCATCACCTCGTCCTGCAAAAGTCGTAGCGACCATGTCGGTAGATTGCTTTTCTTCTGGAGAGGTTTTCTTTTTGTACCGCTGTTCCTCCGAGCTTGAGTTGGAATGGCCGTTGCCGGCAAGGAGCCGCGAGCATCATCGTCGGCAGCTATGAACTCACTAGCCAACTGAATCATCTGGTTCAAGTCAAGCTGGTGATTGTCCTGCAAGCGCTTCAGCTTATGTCGGAGCAACGTGCCCCTTTCCAACCCATCGATGAAGGCGGCCATGGCGGTCTGAGCGTGCACTCCTGCGCAGGAAGTCTTTATGTATAGCCAAAGGGAGAGGTAGGCGCGAGATGTCTCGTCTTTCTCTTGCACGCACCGTTGTAGATCGCCCACAGTGCAGGGATGCTTCTATGTACCCTCAAAGTTCTTGGTGAATGCTTCTTGCATGTCCAACCAGTTGTAGATAGATTTCTCCGGCAAGTCGTCGATCCATTGACGGGCCATGCCTGCCAACATTAATGGGAGGTACTTGACGGCGACGTTGGGGTTGCCTCCGGCAATCTCCACCGCGTTGCCATAGTCCTGCAACCATGTGGCGGGCTTGGCGGTGCCATCATAGGGCTTGATGGTCTTGTCAATCCGGAAACCTTTGGGGTAAGTTGCGGACCGTATTGCTGGTCCAAAGCAACGTGGTCACAGGTATGGTCCTTCCCGGGCCTCGTGGATCTTATCGATCCGCGAACGTGCATCGTATGGCTCCGGGTTCTTCTTCTTCTTGTCAACAGGGGATGGGCTGTGTGAACGACGCGGGCCTCCTCCGCCATGGTGACTGCTTGGTGGTGACGGGGGCAGGGTGGCGGTGGGTTAGCCTTCTTGCTGTTACCCTCCTGCGGCGCCTCACGCTTGTCACGGTTGTTTGTTGGACGTGGAGGGTCATGGTGTGACCTGCTCCTGTGTCCTTGGTTGCACTCTCCGCCATGACGGGTCTGCTCTGTGTTGTCACGGATGACGATGCCGCACTGCTTTGGTGGGGGCATATCCGTACGGTGGTGAGCCTTGTAATCTTCGCGATGCCGGGGGGAGCGGGGCGGTGGTGATGGGCGAGGAGGTCAGGACTTATCTCTGTGGTCGGAGGATATGGGGATATCATCCTTCCTGTTGCGTGCATCCCTCCGTCTTCGTTCCAATGAACCCGTCTAGGACCCGACATCAAGAGGAGATCTGTCCCTTGGCGGCTTGTACTGGCTAGACTGGCAAAGCGCTGGGTCGGACTCAAGCCTCTGAGAGGTGGCCTTTTCCTGCTGCTTCACCGCCTTGGCCACTAGGTCATAGACCTGTTCCACTGCCTCGGGCGATCTATCCTGCTCCAGAAGGGTCTTGGCGACGGTGAGGTTAAGGAGTGGGGTGGGCATCACCTGCTTGCCTTCACTGTCAATGTATGGCTTGGCTTGTGCCGGCTTCGAGGGAGCCCATCCTAGGTTGCGTCGTACACCAGGATCGTTGATGACGCGATCTGGAGCTTTCTTAGCCTTCTACTGCTGCAGTAAAGTCTTGTACTCAGCCTCCATTTCTCTAGCTTTCTCTATGGACTTCTGCGCATTGACCAGATCTCGATCTAGCTTAGCGCCCTGCTCCACGATGGCATGCGCTTCCTCCAGCAGTTGCTGGCGTTTCTCGTCAAGCTGGATCACGTTCCGGATATGAGCAACGGTTAGTGGCTTGACAAGGATATTGCCATACATTACTCTATCAGCTGGAGTAACTTGGGATGCTATAGACGTAGATGCTGGAGGCGGCAAGTTTGCGGTGTTGTTGTCGCTCGGGCCGGTACCGAGTTCCTGCGGCTCCTACACTGGGTTAGGTGGAGGGGGCATGACCTTTGGGCGATCATCGTCAGCAGCAATGAGTGGCCCCTTCCCCTTTTCCAGTGCTATAGGCGGAGCTCGTCCGGGTTGATCTTCATCCATCGCCGTCCCAATGGTGACGAACACCCCTCGAGACGTGACGGCGTTGTTGGCTTGCTCGTAGCGCGAGTACTCCTCCTCCATCTCCTGCATAGCGGAGTCTAGATCTTCTGGACTAAAATCTATCTCCTCTGAATCTGCGGTGAAGTCGGCATAAAGCGCGTCAATGACAGAATAGGAGGGTGCCAGGACTACCTCGATGACGGGCGGTGGAGGTGCAACGACAGCGACGATGACTGGAGGTGGCGGTGCAGCAGCGACAATGGCGGCCGGAGGCGGCGGGGGTGGATCCTGAGGTGGCAGCGCTCTGTCAATGAGCGCGAGATCCGCCTGAGCTGCCACCTTAGCCTCCGTGTAGTTGTTGATGGTACTCACCATGCCTTCAAAGGTTAGGCAGCCTGAGGCCTGCTGTCGTCTTAGGGAGTGCCGGAGAAGCGTGCCATGGTCCAGTCCTTCCACAAAGTGATACATAGCATCATCATTGGGGTAGTGGGCCAGATCGGCTCGTATACGGAGCCACCTGGCTAGGTAATCGCGGGGGTTTCCTCCTTCTCTCTGAATGCAACGCGCCAGATCAAAGATGGTAACCACGCCGACGAACTTGGATCTCTTCTGTCCAGACACACGGGCGAAGCCGGCGGACTTGCAGTGATCTTCCACCTTTATATCCTGCACAGGGGCGGTTTGGGTGGGCCTTGAATTTTTTCGATCTTTGCTAGCAAACTCCAAAGAGAGATCCGACATTGATTCTTCCGTGAACGTATCCTGCCCATAGGTGGTCCGTGCGGGCCTTGATGCTCCTCTGACTCCCAGGGAACTAGTGCCTGAGTCGGTTTCGCCGATGAAGAGGTGGATGTCTCCGATAGGAACGATTAAACACCGCGTAGGGTTTGTCTTTTCCGGGATCCAGAACTCGTCAGGACGGACGATCGGAACGTTGCCGGGGAAGAGAACGCGATCGATGGCTACGGTTTCGCTGATTCCCACGAAGATCTTGGTCCTCGCCCGCTGAAGAGCCTGAAGCGCCTCTTGCCCCACGGTGGGCACCAAGTGTCGTGGTACTGCCGACGAGTACGCCATGGAGGGGTCATCACAGTGCGTGTTTAGAGACATGAGGTATGGCGGACGGTTGATGGGTACGAGGTAACACAGCTTACCCAGGTTCAGATCCCACAACGGTGGCGCAATCCTACTCCTGCTATAAATCACTATAAGGGCAATACGCCGAGTTACAGGGATTGGTTCGCTATGCGAGGTTGTATGAATCGATACTGGGTTGTGCGAATCGATGCCCTAAAGGCTCCCATAGGCCCGACTTATATAGTCGTCAGGTCCTAGGGTTACAGGGAAAGTCCTAGCCGGACAGGTTACAGAGTCCTACACCGTCTATTACTAGTCATGTCTATCTTGCACTCCAAGGCTCCGGGTACGCTGGTGACTCCACCGTAGCCTTTCTTTATCCGGCATGGGCCTCCCTTCTGTATAGGTGACATGCTATGAGGATACCCATATAGCATATCCCCAACAGGGGGCATCCCGGGTAACTCTTCTGGAAAGACATCCGGGTATTCCTTCATAACGGGTACATCTTCCAAGATAACCCCCTTAAGAGAGTTCACCATAACTTCCTTAAGTGCAAAATTTGACTTGATACGAATCCTTTTCCCTTCCGGTGTTGTGAGCGTGACAGTTCTTTTGGCAAAATCTATGACTCCCTCATATTCGGTCATCCAATTCATGCCCAAGATGATGTCTAATCCTTGTGACTCCAGAACTACTAGACTTGTGGGGAATATGTGTGCCCCAATCCTTAGTTCTAACCCCTGGCAACCAGATTTTGCCACTATTTCTCCTCCAGGAGAACTTACCCTTACGGAAGAATTTATAGTATCCGTAGGTATCTTGCCTCTATCCACAAATACCCTTGATATGAATGAATGCGATGCACCAGTATCAAAAAGAATAACCGCGGGAAAGGAATTGAGCTTAAACTTACCAATCACGGAGTCCGGTACGTCACAAGCATCCTCCATGGAGACATGATGCACTGTGGCTTTGACAAACGGATTTGGCTTCTTCCCGTTTTCATTACCATGGTTGTGTCCATTGCCATTCCCATTGCCATTGCCATTCCCATTCTTTTTCTCGGGGCAAGTAGTTGCATAGTGCCCTGTCTTCTTGCACTTAAAGCATGTCACCTCACTGAGATCCTTTCCATTGCTGCCATTCCCATTGCGGTGCTTATGCCCATTGTGTTTGTGACCGCCATGGTGATGACCGTTATGGTTGTGGCCATTATTGTTATAAGGCGGTGGTGATGAAGTGCGCTGCTTATGGTACGGAACAGAGTGCTTGTGAGGGTTAGACTTCCTCTTGTGGTTCTCTATGCTCTTCCTCTTGGATTCAACCATAGTGGCTCTGTCCAAGAGCTCCTAAAAGTTGTCAAACTTCTGAGCCACAAGCTGAATAGATATCTCATCATTGAGTCATCTTAAGAATTCCTCCTGCCTCTTGGCATCAGTGGAAACATCATCGGGTGCATAATAGGCTAGCTTGTTGAAAAGCTCACCATACTCGGTGACAGAAGGGTGCAGCTGGTGTAAGTCGCGGAACTCGCGCCTTTTCAGAGTCATGACACCCGCAGCCACATGATGAGTGCGGAAAGTTACCTTGAACTGATTCCAAGTGATATCATCAATGTCCGGGTGGGTGACTTGGTAGTTATCCCACCATTCTGCAGCAGGTCCTTCCAGTTGGTGCACGGCATAACGCACCCTGTCGGCTCCGACAGCTTGCACGGTGTCTAACTTCTTGTCAATTGTGCGGAGCCAGTCATTTGCAATGATTGGTTCAACAGTGCTAGTGAAGGTAGGTGGGTTCAACCTCAAAAAACGAGTCAACCGATCCTGTTGAGGTGGTGGTGGAGGTGGGGGTGGCGGAGGTGGCGCGTTGTTGTTCTTTTGCATGTTCTGAGTGAGCAGTTGGATCAACTGGTTCTGAGTGGCCAAAAGTTGTGCAATATCTGGAGGAATTTCGGAGTTCGCACGTCTTGGCGGCATCTGTGGGGTTCGAGAAACAAGTTAAGAAATAGATAGAAAGACTAAGTAGTAAACTCCTACCCTTATGAAAACACACAAGGCACACAAGACACAAGCAGCACAAGTATAACACAGAAATCATCCAAGTTTAACTAAACCAAACATGTCTTGGTATTTATTACAATCGTGAATAACGTTCAACTATAGAATTTAAAGGTGGTCCAACTACTACACATCTTCCACGCCTTACTCTTCCTCATCCTCGAACGAGTAGCCCTCCTGCTTTAGGGTTGACTTGTACAGCTCCATCTCCTTTGTGGTGGCTTCAAGCTTCTCTTGGAGTGCCTTTATTTCATCTTGCAGCTTCTTGGTAGTGGCTTCTACCTACTCCTGAAGTCCCTACTTCTTGCACTATAGTTCTTCCACTAGGCTTGACTTGTTCGCGGCTTCCAGTTGCTTTTCCAAGTCCCTCTTGGAAGCACACACATCATTGATTATCTTGCAAAGGCCCTCGGCTGCACTTAAATTCCCTCAATTTCCTGCTTGAGTTCCCTAATCCTATTGTTTTTATTTATCAACCTCTTCTCTTGGTTAGTGAACTTCTTCTCTTGGTCCTGGAACTTGATCTCTTGGGCCTTCATTGCCTCCTCCTGCTGCTTGATTATTTCCTCCTTCTCCTTGATGAGAGCGCATAGCTCATCATTCCTTAGCATCTCGAGGAAGCTACCTTTTTCAAGGTCATGGATGTGGCACTCCAAGTCTTGATATTGCGTCCTTCGGTGCTTGGTAGAAGCCCTTTACTCAAAGGTTAACTCCATGGAAACCCCTTCCTCATCTTGCCTTCCAAAAACGCCGGTGCAGTGTTCTTGGAGATATTCTTGATGGCGTCCACATAGGCGACCAATGAGCTGCTTCAAGCTGATGCTATGGGCCTTCTCCTTGGAGTCGCTAACGATGTGGATTGCTATGTCCTCCTACAGGCGCTCGCCATGATCTCATCCTAGCTGGATGACTTTGACTCCCCAGCAGCAGTCCTTGTGGAGTTTCTTCATTGTGCTTCCCTGGATTGTTGGCAGGGGAAGTTCCAGACGTTTGAGGAGGTCCATGAGGCATCCACCAAAGCGAAGGGACTCGATGTCCGCGAGGGTGTCATAGAGGAAGCTTGTCATCTTTAAGTTAGAGGAATGAAAATTAGATACTTAAACAAAAAGAGGAAAGGAAGGTAATAGAAGTGCGTGAAAAATAACTTAGAAGAAAAGCAAGTAAGGCACAAAAGTTAAAGGTGGTTCCAATCCTAGGGTCACATCCTACAGGCAAAGATGTTCTCTGATACCATCTGTTGTGACCTTGGATCAATAAAGATCCTAAGTCCATGTGATTTACATGCTAGTCCCTGGATCAAAAGCTAGCACTCACAGTCGATGAATATCATGTAAAACACAAAGTCATTATTACACGACGGATCCAGAGTATAAAATTATTACAAATTTGCTTAGCATTAAGCTAGCTCAAATAACAGCGGAAACATAAAGCAGCTTGAGTCCATCAACGCCCCAGGCTTGTTGAGGGTAGACTCGTGATCTCTACGCACCTTTCAATCTTCGGATTCTGCACATAAGACGTGCAGCCAACAAGTTGGATCAATACTTTGAATGTATTTGCAAATTACACCAAGGAAAGAAAAAGACTAACACTACATGCAAGGCTAGTTTAGGCTGTGGAATTTATTTGCTGAAAACTAATTTTCTTAAGTATGGAAAAGAAGAGAGAATTCCCCTACTTTGTAAACATTTGATATTACTCACCAAGTGTCCAAACAACCTAACACTTGGATATTACTCGCCAAGTTCCCAAAACCCACCCAATAGCGATATGACTCACGCTTTGGGTTTTTAGAAAACTTTAAGTTTTGAAAGAGATAGGAAGATTCTTCAAAGCCTCCATCCTTCAGATGCTCAATGTTGTTCTGTTTCCGTGAACACGGCTGATCGATCAGATTGCAATACTCTCGAGAGTTCGTGCACTTTACCCACAATCTATGATCAAGTCCTTTAACAGACAAGACCATGGCGAGGCTTTCCCTTAGTAGCCCCTCTACCTTATGGATCCAACCGTGCCAAGATCCTCCAAATGTTGGTACCCAGGTGAGGTTTCCCACTAAGTACTAGGCCAAGACAAAGTCCATATGTATTGTGGTTGCACTGGAAGCTTCTGAATTCTGAAACGTGGCAGACTTCTTTGATTCCTGGGCGGCCATCCTCCACCAAAATCTCACTCGTGGACCTGGAAACCGTTCCTCCCAGAAGAAAACTTAGTTTTATTTTGAAGTGGATTTGAGAAGAAAAGTTTGCTCAAGAGAGCCTTTATACTTAGAAAAATTCATTGTCTTTCGAACCCCCCAACGGTACTTTATATATACAGCATAGCAAGCAGTACTTAGCAAAAACAGGGGTAACCTATTAGGAGGGGTAAAATCCTAAGTATAGAGCTACTCATGGCATACTACAAAACCTTCGCACTTGCAAAAATAATACTAACGAAAAATTCTACCAGATCATCCTACACATGCATACTACATAATTTATAGATCAAAACATGCATAGTCAAAACTAGGACAAAAATATGAACAAGTGGTGTAACTTGCCTTGATTCGAGCAGCACTCTACACAGTAGTACTCCTCAGTGCACTCCGAGCAATCTAACGAAACAAAAACATAGATCTAATCACAACTTGCACAAAATAATGCCACAAATATAATATGCATGCATGCAACATGGTGATATGAAAGATTGTGTTCTAATTTGATCAAGGTATCCTTCTTGGGTTGCTAATGTGCTGGGAATGTTGATGGTATTAGTTTCCCACCGATTTTAATTAATTTAGATAATTACTTTAATTTATAGGCTCATAAGGAGAACCAACCATCTAATCAGCACCGAATCATATCTGAAGATCTTAAGCAATATTTTATCATGTTAGTCAGTAGGCATTGTAAAAACAAAACCAACGCAACAAGAATCAACTAAAACGGAGTTCTAATTATTTTTCTATAAATTAAATACTCTAAATTAGAGATTAAATCCTACACAGAAAATAGTACTGCAAACTCGAGAAATTATTCTAGATCTGTGCTCTATACAATTTTGTGAATCCAACGGTATATTACACACAATTTTTGGCCAAGTGGTTGATTTACTATGAATTTTGCAAGTTAAATATGTTTTCTGTCTATTTAGAAAAGCATAGATCTATTCTAAACAGAAACTGCCACGCGTCGGGACCTGATTGGCGCGCGCGAGCGAGGTGCTGACTATGAGCGCTGACACGGCCCATGCCATACGGCGCTACGCGATAGGCCCGTACCCCTTCGTCCGGTTCTTCTAATCTGGGTTGTTGTATTTCGATCTAGCGGGCGGGGGTAAGGCGGCCACTTACCGTGGCAGTGTTGATGGCGAGGAGAGGCAGACGGCGACAGCGCTGTCGGACAGTGGTGCTCGGCGGCGGTCCGGTGGCTTCTCGAGGAAGTAGGGTAGATGATGGTGCGCGGCTCCTCCTCGCGGACCCGTTCGCGAGATCGGCTCCAACCCCACCTTCCTCGTCCAGCCGCAAAGCTCCGCTGGTCTCCGCAAACTGCAGCGATGCCTCGGCGAGAAATCGCGGGCGTTATAGTGCTCTGCAGAAGGGGAAAAGGGGTTAGAGGGAAGCGACGGAATACATATAGAAAAAATAACGGAGAAAGAGGGTCGGGGTGACGCAATCTGTTGGCGGCTTGACCTTCCCGAGCGCAGCAATGGCGAGCAAAAATCGGCAGTGGTTCGGCGCATTTTAGCTAGGGTTTTCGGGGGGCGAAACGACGAGAGGGGTTGGCTTTTATAGTCCAGAGAATTGGAGGAGGGGGCGGCCGAATCGGTTAGGATTCGAGCTTATACTATCGCGTCCGAGGTCTGGGGGAAACGGGCCGGCCCACGTGCTGTGCGGCGCTGGCGGGTTTGCACGCGGCGGCATATAGGTCGCGGGCAGGCCTAGCTGGCCTGCTTAGGTTATTTAGTTTTTTTTTGTTATTCTTTTTATTTTATCATTTTTCTGTTTTACCAAAACTTTAATAACTTTTGCATATCAAACCCAAATTTAGTGAAACTAGTTTCTAAATTTTTGTAATAATAAGGTGGTCATCATAGAACCAGAAAATATTATTTTTACAAAGATTTAGGAAGGCCAAGCAAGGTAACCCTCTTCTTGCTCATATAGAGGAATTTTGTATTAGGGTTTTGTTAGGGTTTGGTGGAGGGGGTTTTATGCAATCTTTAAATTGTTTGATGCAATGGCGCAAGGATGATGCATGCTTCTAGTAACATCTTAATATAAAAACTGGGATGTTACAGCGCAAGGGAAGCTGCTCGTGGGACGACGACGAGGAGGAGACGTAGAACATCTACACTTCCTCGACGCGCTTCATCAAGTTCCGCAACCGCGCATCTAGTGGTAATCCCGTGATCTATGACAACAGTATTCCTAGTTTACGTGGTAGAAAATTTTGATCTGCGCTAGTGTAGCCTACCCATATCCCTTCAATAACTTGGTTTCTTGGGAGTTGGATGCATGAGTAGAGCTCATAATCAGTACATGTGGAGACTAGCAAAAGACTGTGAGCGACCAACTAAGAGAGCAATAATGGCTAATCATGCAGAGCGATAAAACATTATTAATTAAAGCATAAAGTGTTATCACAAGTCAAAAACTAAATGATCATAGAGGCTAAGGTGACTGGTTCATAGTCATAACATGGTGTAATCATGTGCCAAGTCAACCCAAATAAAGCATCAAAGGAGAATACCACAATATTATGATTTTTGTATGCTACAACAACGCATGATTCTTTCATGGCACATTAAGCAATCTCAGTTGTTTGAAACAAGTTGTGCTACAGAAATAATCACTAAGCGACCAACTAAGAGAGCAATAATGTCTAATCTAACATGACATGATAAAGTCTAAGTCATAGTCAAAACAAGCTCCTTTTTGTACCACTATAAGCATGAAACATTTTACTCTTTTCCAACACCAATTGATTTATTTGAAACAACTCACAAAGATAATAATCAATAAGGACCAGAGAGTTTGTCTCACCTAACTACAAAGAAGAACTAAAAAGTTCTAAGCAAAAAGAAGCTCCTTTTTGTCTCACCAGTAGGAGATAGGAGTCACTTCCGAAGGTGTTGCTAGCAACGTGGAACCTGCACACAACACAACCAAAATACTTTGCCCCAACTTATCAATGAGGTTGTCAAGCTCACTGGTTTCGCTAAAAACAAAGGATTAAACAGATAGTACGAAAGATAGTAATTGCTTGTGGTGATTGTAGAAAGTAAACAATAAACAGTAGATAGAATATCAGTGGGAAGGAATGGACCGGGGTCCACAGTTCACTAGAGGTGTTTTCTCCATAAGATAAATAACATGTTGGGTGAAAAAATTACAGTGGGGGAATTGACAATAGAGAATGCATAACAATTCATGTACATGACATGATGATCACTATGACATTCATCTGGGCATTACAACATCATAAATAGATCGTAATCCAACTATATCTATTACTAACAATCCACCTCCGGGATATCATCTGAACAACCCTCGGGTATTAAGATACAAGCAACATATAATTGTATTAAGAAAAGTGTATAAAGTAAACAATACAATTGCCCTTGGGCAAAGGATTGTTGGTTTCTCCCTAGTAGCAACACCACATATACAATCTTAGAAGTTATTGTCACTCTCCCGGATTACTTGAGGCATGAACCTACTATTGAGCATAAATACTCCCTCTTGGAGTCACAAGCAAATAATTGGCCAGAGTAACTACTAGCAACAGAGAGCATGCAAGATCACAAATAACATAGACATGATAGAATAATATTAAACCTAACATAGTACTCAATATCCATCGGATCCCCGCAGACACAACATGTAGAATTACAATAAGATGATCTTGATCATGATAGGCGGCTCACAAGATCTAAACATGGTAGCACAAATAGGGGAATACAACCATCTAGCTACTGCTAAGGACACATAGTCCAAGGATGAACTACTCACACATCACTCCGGAGGCTGGCATGGTGATGAAGAAGGACTCCGAGATGATCTCCCCTCTCCAGCAGGGTGCCGGGAAGAGCTTTAGATCCCTCCAGATCTAGGGACGACGGTGGTGGCGGCTACAGACTTTTTCATGGATTTCTGATCGGGTACTTAGGGTTTCTATCTCGGGGGGTTTATATAGGCGAAGGGGCAAGGTCGATGGACGCCCAAGGGGCCCACACCATAGGGCGGCGCGGCCTAGGGTGGGCCTGTGCGGCCCCCTGGTGTAGCTGCCTCGTGGCGCTTCTTTGTCTCCCCTTCGAACTCCGTGTGGTGTCAGTAAAAATAGAAACTTTGGCTTTCGTTTCGTCAAACTCTGATAATATTTCCTTTGGTAAAAACCTGGAATAGAAAAAAAGCAGAAAATAGGAACTGTCACTTTGGCATCTTGTTAATAGGTTAGTTCCAGAAAATGCATAAAAATTCCACAAAGTGTAGACAAAACATAAATAAAATGGTACAAAACAAGCATGGAGCATCAAAAATTATATATACATTTGCAACGTATCACCCCTAACTGTCACCTTGAGCGCTAGATGGTTCCAACAAACACCACTATTTCATAGAGACATCCAACTCAAATTATAACTCGTGATAAGTATTTCTATAACCTTTAGCCTAAGAGACACACATGGTGTACACACTGTCACCCTTCACACACGTGGGACAATGTGTCTCCGGAGATTACATTAATAAAAGCACTTGAGTAGCATAATACATCTACTTATTTAACTAGATTACAAAGCTTATGATCACAATAAGATCACACATAGAGAGAGATGAACACATAGCTACTATAGAGCACTTATCCTCGAGGGAGAACTACTCCCTCCTCATCATGGGAGTCAGCAACGGCGATGGAGATGGCGGTGGAGTCGATGGAGATGGCTCCGGAGGCAATTCCCCGTCCCGGCAGGGTGCCGAAACAAAGACTTCTGACCCCGAATCTCGTCTTCGGTGGCGGCGGCGCTACAAAACTTTTTGTGGATTTCTGATCTGATATTTAGGGTTTTTGCCTCAGGGGGAATATTTAGGCAAAGGGGAAAGGTCGATAGACGCCCGAGGGGCCCACTGTTGGGAATATGCCCTAGAGGCAATCATGTATGATGAGTTTTCCCATTGTATTCATAAAGATATTAAGTAGTCCTTGTATAAACATCTGATGTGTATCATTGAATATGTGATTCGGTTGTGGAACTATGCATTCATGTTGTTTGTACTAAATATCCTTGGTCATTGAGGTTGTGCTGGACACACAACTTAGACCAATGTGAAAGTTAGCTTGATGACTCGGTTCCACTTGTCATGGGCATGGAGATGCTATTCCAACTTACACAGATTCGACTAAAGAGTTTAGCGAGTCGGATTGACCCATATTGAGGTACAACGAACAAGTTGTCATTTGTATATATCAATCAATGTAATCCTTGGACCTGAGGTTGTTGCATAGTCCGAGTTGAGGATCACCGACTTAGGTTCTGTCAAACGCTGATCCGTAACTGGGCAGTTATAAAGGCAGGGTTCGGGTCGACTGAGAATCAAGCTTCGTGATCTGAATAACCAAGATGGGATTTTGCCCCTCCACTCGGAGAGATATTCTCTGGGCCCTCTCGTGAGATATGATTCGGAAAGTATGGCCATGCACGACTCGGTTAAGTGTTAACCGAGGTGATCGACTAAGAGTTAGTTGGGTGAATCACTTATCTCGGATCGAGAAGAGAGTCGGACTATTTAAGGGATGACATATATTCGCCTATAGTCTGACAAGGTATATCGTGAGGCAAAAGGGACTCGGACGTAAGTCGCATTGGAAAGGCAAGTCATCAGGACTCTTTGGTACTTGGGAGTCGGCACGTTCTGATAGGAGCCGCTACCGACTGATCGATTGAGAGTCGGACTCCAATCGTGTCCTAGTAGCCATGAGCTTGCGGGGTCACACACTTAAGAGCGGAAGCAAGTTCGGATTAGATATGAACCTGTAATCTGGTTGGGTTGGACCTAAACCGGATGAGGACTGAGTTAGTGAGTTGGACTCACGGTGACTAGTGTTATATGGGCTTTAGTGAATGGGTCGCGCGAGCAGAGCCCACGTTCACTCCCTATATATAGTGGAGCACCATAACCCAGAGAGGTTAATCGTTGTTTGGTTAGGTCATTCCATGTGTTGGAAACCCTAGCTCCACAGCAGTCCTGCCGCCGTAACAAACCTAGCAGTTCGCCGCCGGCGCTCCTCCTTGCACGTGTGGATACCAGCAGAGGTGTTGTGCGATCAGCACCAGGACGATCGGATCGTGAGGAATGCACTGCATCAACTAACGCGCTTCATCAGTAATCCGCAACCGCGCGTCTAGTGGTAAACCTCGTGGCCTTCTACCTCAGCTAGTTCTTGGGATCACCACGTTAGAGGAATTTTTTTGTTTTATCTCTGCGTGGTCCAACAGTGGTATCAGAGCGATATCTTCTGGTTTTAGGCTCGAGATCTCGCATATGTGATATGCGGTAGGATGTATATGAGATGTAACATCCCTAAAATCATGATTTCAAAGATTGCATATCATTCATGCATGCATATAGAATTGAGATCAATTTCAAACCCATTTCAGAAAAACAGAAGCACTTAGTGCTATGATTTTATGTGAGCAGATTTAAATCATGTGGCCATCCCCATTTGAAAGTTGAATGTTTAGGAACCTTGATTGTGTGCTTTCTTTGTTGAAAGGATTGTGTGTAGAATTTAAACCAAAGTTTACTATTTGGAAATGGTTTCCAAAAACCATTTTTCAAATATTTGCAAATCAGATGCAAGTCCCTGATTATTTGTCCCCCAAGTTTGACCAAGCCTTTACTAAGTAACCACTTGGGTTTTGACCTATTTTTGAGACCATTACACCACTGCAAAACCTCAAGAAGATTTGAATTCAAATGGAACTTGAATTCATTTGAAAACCTATTCAGAAAATCGAAATAGAAAAAGAAAAGGGGTAAACAAAAGAAAAAGGCCAAGCGCCACCAATCTGGCCCAGCATCAGAACAGGCCCAGCTAGCCCACCCGGGCCATTCCTCTCCCTCTCACACGCGCGAGCGCACCCACGCAGTCACTGACGCCTGGACCCCACTCCCTCTCTGCTTATTTCGCTGACAAGCGGGCCCCGTCCACGTCACCGTCGTCTTCCCCAAATCCCGCGCAGGAACACGTCGCCGCCCGTTTCTTCCCCGTCTCTGCCTCGATTTTAATCCTCTTAATAGGCGATGAATGCGTGCGTAATCTCCGCCCCTGCTCCGGCTATAAGATCCTATCCCCACTCCGCTCTTTTCCCCTCACTCAGCTCTGACAGTACGCCACCAGGCTGCCCGTAATCGCGCCCACACCGCCGCAGCACCGACGACCTCCGGCGACCAATTCCGGTGAGCATCGTTCTCCCCTTGGTCTCTGCTTCATGCAAGTATGATCTACATGCCTCTGTGCATCTTCTCATATATTCCTTTTTCTCTGTACCACCCTAGGACGCCGTCACCGTCCACCACTGGAAGCGACCGAGGCTTGACGCAACTCCGGCGACCCCTCCTGGTAGTTTCCGACCACCCCTACTCCCCTTTTTGACACTCACGAGTTCGCCAGGTTTGTGCGCATCTAACGGCATCGTTGGTTTGTCTTAGCTCGCTCCAGAACCTCGCCTCCGTCAACGCCAAAACCTGCCCGACGTCTGCCTCTACTCCGACGAGGAATCCTCGCCATGTCCGCGCGCCCCTCGACGAACCATCGCCACCTTGAGCATCAGCAGCCTCCTGCGGTTCTGGTAAGCGCCTCCTTTCTTCCCCGGGCGACCTAGAGCGCCAGCACCGCCGCTAACTGACGCGCCGCCGCTAGCCGCCGCCGCGAGCGCCGCTCGTTTCTGGTTAGATGTTTTTAGCCGTCAGATCCAGATCCGGCGCGTAGAAATAGTTCACTTAACGAAGGGGTATGGATAGATCTGAACCGTGCAGCGATAGATAGATCCAACGGCGCGGGAGGGTGATCCGGAATGAATCGGTATCAACCAATAGGATTAAGACACGTGGCTAGAGTTAGTTTCAAAAACAGATTTCAAATCAGATTTAGATCCAAATTTCAAAGGGCTATAACTTTGGATTCCCACGTTAGATTTTTGCAAACTTTATACCGTTGGAATCAGGGAGACAAGACCTTTCTGAATATTCAATGTGTTTAGTGAAATGTTTCTGTTAAAATGACTTTTTATGCAGAAACTTGTTTAGGACTATTTTGAGTATAGAATTTGTTTAGTAAATTGTTTTAGTGCTAAATAAGTTTAGTTAGCAAGCTTTTTGACTTGGTTATGTTTCTGTATCATGCACTTGCTTGGTGGAGTTTTCCAAAAATCATCACTTAGCATTTTCTTGCATGCATGCATTCATATTTTATTTGTATATGAATGGTGTGTAATTTTGTGCTACAAATTTTTGTGTAGATTTTGCTAGTGACTGTGATTGTGAAGAGTGCTACTCTCCCCATTACCAAGGCAAGTGGTACTTCATGGTTATTTTCATCCCTATATTTTGTATAAACATTAGAAATAATTTTGCTAAGTCTTGCATGTTACTTTTTGCCAAATGCTATGTTGGGAAATCCTAAGTAGTTGTAGAATTGCTAGAAATGCTAGGAAATTTCGTAAGCTAAGTTACTATGCCATGCTTAGCCTAGCTAGTAGCAACCAAGGGTTGGTAAAGTATATATACATGCTATGATGAAAATATTTCTAAGTCTTTGGACTTATGTTTTTCTTAATAAAACAACTAAGTCAATATAACTCCTGGGTGGAATGGGACTTGAATGGTGGTTTTTGGTTGAGTGGTTACACAACGCCCATTGGATATGGTTTACCTTGTGTATCTCACTTGTGGTATGCCACCCAGGCACAAAGGGATTTTGGAGGCCAAGTGTTGAGAAGCTTATAGTGCACCCACTTGGCAATATGGGCTCTGCCTTGATCATATAGGTTGCTAGAACTTAGCCATTTGGACAGTTGGTGGTAGTGGGATTGATAGGTTGGAGCGCGTCCATTTGGTCTAAGGAAAGGCTTCTGAAAGGTCCTGTCTTGGGAAACCAAGTCTGGTGGGGAAAGTGCACAACCTCTGCAGATGGAAAAATCTAAGTACTTAGCCAAGTCCATGGCAATGGACAAATTGAGCATCAAGACATGGAAGCTATCAAGAATCTCATCACTCCAACTTCTAAGTAAAACTTGTGGGTGAACAAGGGTGAAGGACCCCAATGTCTATTGGTGGTTTCTTGGGAAAGTTTTGACAAAGAAAACTTAGTGATTTCAACTAATAGGAAAAACCTATTTTGAAGCAAAGCAAGCCAAGCTACACTTAGCCAAATTGCATATAGTATTGTAGTCCACTTAAAAATTACTAAGGTATCACTTGCCAATACTATTCCAAAGTATTGACCCACTGTGGCTGTAACTTGTGATGTTGCAGGTTATTCTGGTGATGATTAGGTGTCATGAGTCTACACTCAACATGCTTGCCTATGGCACATGAAGATGAAGACTTGTGTTATTTACTTATTCCAAAACTCTTGTATTAGGCCTATGGCCCTGAGTTGTAAAATACTATGTTTTATCTCTAGAATGGATGTAATAAATAACCTTTGTATCTGTGTACTTCATCTTAAACTGTGGATGCTAGCATTGATCCAGGGACTAGCAATGCAATCACAGGGATCCTTTTCCTTTACAAAGGAGGGATCTAACAGATGGTATCAGAGCCACTGTGTTGCCTGTAGGATTATGACCCTAGGATTGGAAACCACTAAGGAAAATTTTTCAACTACTTCTACACTTGTCTATTCTTCTCGTGAACTTTTCTAATCTTCTTTCTCATCTCTATTTGTAGATGAACTCCATCAACGAAGCCGTAAGGAAAGGACCACTCATGACCATGACCTTAGAATGTGAGACAGAGTTCCCCAATATTCTCAAGGACCTCATGGTGGCAATGGAGTTACATAGTGCAGCTGTGTACAAAGGCTTCCCAGTGATGGATGAAGGAGTTGAGTACTGGTGGGTGCAACTTCACTTGTATAAAAACAAGGAAGACAACCACAAGGAAAAAGGATTCTGCATGTACACCAACACTGTGGTGCACACCACATTCTTTGAGTCAGCAAGAGAAGCATCTTGGAGGACCATCAAAGAACTAAGTGCAAGAGTCAGGTGCAGAATGCTCAATCTCCAAAAAGACTTGAAGAACGAAAAGGAACATACTCAAGAGTTGGAAGATACCAACCAAACCTTAAGAGGAGACATAATAGACTTAGTGATGGAGTCATGTGAGCAAGATAGGCTAGTTGCTTCTAGGAACATTGTGTTAGCCAACAGATCCAGTGAGATAGGATTGTAAACGTACTTCATTAGTTGGACCACCACCTATCACCCTATTTTCCAAAAATGTTGTCCTAAAATAAGAGAGAACCTTGATTGATGTAATGACTTCATGTATGCATGACTTGTGTGTTTTGTTCCCATGGCTATGTATGTGGTGTTTTGTCCTTTGTTTATCTTAAATTGTGTTCTAACTTTTCTATCTTATAAATAGATGCCTATTACCATCAGCACTGTTGAGGAGTTCCGGGCTACTCGCTTTGGCCCTCGTATTGTTGAGCTTACTACTTTGCTCGATCTCCCTCTTCCCACCATCATGGTGCACCCACTCACCAAGTTCGAGAGGAAGGACCTCTGGGGCTTCAAGGTGAACCAGCGAGGACACCAGACAGAGCCTACTACGGAGGCCATCGTCTTCAAGCTTATGCACGATGACAGGGAGAGAGGCATGGAGGTAGTTATGCAGGACCTGATAGGACGTCTGCTAGGACGACACTCCTGACAGGTTAGAGGCACTCACTTCCACGTCTTCGGAAGACGTGATGATGACGGAGAGTCTATCGACTTCGAGGATGACTCGAGGGACGCAGCAGAGCCGATATGTCTGTACTTCCAGGACTTAGAGTCTCTCATTAGGCACGTGGATACTGACAGGACCAATGTCATGGTCAGTAACCATGAGCTTTAGGTGCAGCTTCGCGAGAAGGACAAGCTCTTCGCGCAGCAGGATGAGATAGTCAAGGAAATGGAGACGAAGTTCGAGACCCAGGACAGGAAGTTCAAGAGTCAGGAGAAGTGTGTCCAGGATAGGAACAAGAAGATCCGGGATATGACCGAGGAACTGCAGTCCAAGGACTTCGAGCTAGAGCAGCAGCAGACGGTGATTGAGAGGCTTCGTTCCTAGAAGAGGGCTCTCAAGGCCAAGATTGAGTCCTTGACCACTACTATTGAGGAGAACAAGACCGCGATGGAGAATGCAGGTCTTACATTTGTCGAGGAGGAGATTGATGCTGATGAGTAGACTTGACTACTCGTTTATCTTTTGTTATCGTACTTGTTATTTGTGAACTTGTTATTGGACCATCCGACATGTGGATGGCTTGCTACTTGTGTGTTCTACCTTGTGAACTTATTATCTTGTTGTTGACCTTTTACTTTGTTGCATGCTTGTGATTGCTTATGTGATGTAATGTGCATGAAAAACATCTATGGGTATCTCATTCTTATCTCTATGTGAACAAACCACAGATGCCTCCCCGTCGTGCAAACCCCAACCCCAACAACATCACTCCATAAATGCAGAAAATGATGACTGCTCAAACACAGCTTATGCAAATGATGACAACATTCATCCAGAACTAGAATAACAAGAACAACAACAATCCCAATAACAACAACAACAACCCTCCGGGATTTGATATGCTTACCATATTCTTGAGGTTGAGACCAGCTAATTTTTCGGGGACAACTGATCCCATGGTGGCCAATGATTGGCTATGTTCTGTAAACAAAGACTTAGTGACCGTGGGCTGCACGGATGCTGAAAAAGTCAGATTTGCAGCACATCTGCTGGAAGGGCCAGCCGCCACATGGTGGGACAACTTCCAAATCACCACTCCTATAGACGAGGTGACTTGGGCTATCTTTGAAGATGGCTTTCGCACTGCTCATATCTCATCAGGAATAATGAGCCTGAAAAAGAAAGAGTTCCACAATCTGAGGCAGCGCCACCGTAGCGTGGCTGAATACATTGAGGAGTTCAACAATCTGGCGCGTTATGCACCGGATGAAGTTGACATTGATGCCAAGAGGAAGGAAAAATTTCTAGCAGGCTTGAATGATGAGCTAAATCTGCAGTTATCTGTGGCATATGTTCCAACTTATCAGTCTCTGTGTGACAAGGCTGCTATTTTGGAGAGCAAAATGAAGCAGGTGGAGAGTAGAAAGAGAAAGCACTCCGACAAGCACAGCTCGGGATCGTCTCACAAATGATCTCACCTTGATGACAGTGGAAGCTCAGGGTCCCACAAGCATGGGAAATTCAACAAGCACCACAACCACAACCGTCATGACAACAAGCACCATCGCAGTCATGACAATGATAAGTATAAGAACCACAAGAGTGGACATAAGAGCCACCACAGTGGAAATGGAAGTGGAAGTGGAAGTCAATCTGCTAAGAGAGACATCGGTCAGGTTGAATGCTTCAAATGCAAGAAGCTGGGGCATTATGCAAATGAGTGCCCTGAGAAGAAAGTTGAAGGACCTAACAAGCCCAATCCTTTTCAGAAAGGACAGGTTAACCACATCAATGTGGAGGAGGTCTATGAGGAACCTGATGTTGTTGCTGGTAAGTTCAGACTCAATTCAATTCCAGCATTTGTACTCTTTGATATTGGTGCATCTCATTCATTCATATCAAAAGCATTTGTTGATAGAAATGGGTTTGCAACTGAAAACATTGGGTGCCCAATAAAAGTTAGTTCTCCGGGAGGAGATATGATAGTAAGTCTTGGATGCCGGGATCTAGTCATAGAGTTTGGAAAGCATAGGTTTCCAGTGAGCCTGATAATCCTAGATTCCCATGGATTGGATGTAATTTTGGGAATGGATTGGATGGCTAAGTATGAAGGGGTACTAGATTGTGCCAATCGTTCTGTTGCACTCACAACCCCGGAAGGAAAGCGGATTAAATTGAAATCCAACTTTGAATCCAAAGGAAGTAAGCTTAATTCTCTTAAGGGGGTTAGCATGGACAGTGTGCCAATTGCGTGTGAGTATCCGGATGTGTTTCCGGAAGAATTACCAGGAATGCCACGAGATAGAGATGTGGAGTTTATAATAGATTTGGTACCAAGTTCTGGACCAAGAGCAAAGAGACCATATAAAATGTCAGTTGATGAACTGAAGGAGCTCAAGAAACAACTTGGAGAACAGTTGCAAAAAGGATTCATTCAGCCAAGTTCTTCGTCTTGGGGAGCCCCAGTTTTGTTTGTAGAGAAGAAAGATAGAAGTCAAAGGCTATGCATAGATTACCGTTCACTCAACGAGGTAACCATCAAGAACAAATACCCTTTGCCAAGAATCAACGACTTGTTTGATCAGCTAGAAGGAGCATGTGTGTTCTCGAAGATTGATCTTCGATCAAGCTATTTTCAACTCAAGATAAGAGAACAAGACATACCTAAAACAGCATTCACCACCAGGTATGGATTGTATGAGTACACTGTGATGCCTTTTGGTTTAACCAACGCTCCAGCATACTTCATGAACATGATGAACAAGGTGTTCATGGAATTTCTTGACAAGTTTGTTGTCGTTTTCATCGATGACATCTTAGTCTACTCCAAGAGCAAAGAAGAACATAAAAGACACTTACGTTTGATACTTGAAAAACTGAGGGAGCATAAACTTTATGCCAAATTCAGCAAGTGTGAGTTCTGGTTGGAAGAGGTTGGCTTTCTTGGTCATGTTATGACAAAGGATGGTGTAGCAGTTGATCCTGCTAAAGTTTCAGCTGTGACTGAATGGGAACCTCCTAAAAACGTGAAAGAGGTTCGTAGCTTCCTTGGCTTGGCGGGTTACTACAGAAGGTTCATTGAAATTTTTTCAAAGGTTGTTAAGCCAATGACTGAATTATTAAAGAAAGACAAGAAGTTTGCTTGGTCTGAAGGTTGTGAACTCAGCTTTTAGGAATTAAAGAAGAGACTTGTGTCAGCACTAGTTTTGTGTCTGCCAGATTTGGAAAAGGATTTCCAAGTATATTGTGATGCTTCTCATCAGGGATTAGGTGCCGTACTTATGCAAGGCGGTAAAGTTGTGGCTTACGCCTCGAGAAAACTCAAAACTCATGAAGTAAACTACCCTACACATGATTTAGAGTTAGCCTCTGTTGTCCATGCACTCAAAACATGGAGACACTACCTTTTGGGAAAGCGTTGTGAAGTGTTCACGGATCATAAAAGTTTGAAGTATATCTTCACCCAGAAGGAAATCAATATGAGACAAAGAAGATGGTTAGAGATTATCAAGGATTATGACTTAAGTTTGCAATACCACCCCGGTAAGGCAAATGTTGTGGCAGATGCTCTAAGTCGTAAGGCTTTTGTGAACGGCCTTACTAAATGGGAATTGCCAGATGATTTGTGTGCCGAATTCAGAAAACTCAGATTGGAGATTGTACCTGAAGGACACCTCATGTCTTTGGATGTTCAACCCACTCTGTTGGATAAGATCAAAGAAGCCCAAAAGACTGACAAAGAAATCGAAGAGATTAAGGAAAGGATTAGCCAAGGAAAAGCCAAAAGTTTCCATGAAGACGAACAAGGTACCTTATGGCATGGGAAACGTATTTGTGTTCCACAAGATCCGGAGTTGCGGAAACTGATTCTGCAAGAAGCCCACAACTCTCCGTATTCTATTCACCCGAGAAACACCAAAATGTACATGGACATGAAAGAAAGATTTTGGTGGAACAATCTCAAAAGGGACATCGCCGAACATATTGCTTTGTGTGATGTGTGTAGTAGAGTAAAAGCGGAGCATCAGAAACAGCAGGTTTGCTTCAACCACTACCTATTCCTGATTGGAAGTGGGACAAGATTGGTATGGATTTCATTACCGGATTACCAAGGACCCGGTCAGGATATGATTCCATATGGGTTGTAGTGGATCGCCTAACTAAAGTGGCTCATTTTATACCCGTGAAGACAACCTATACAAGTGCCAAGTTAGCCAAAATCTACATGAGTAGAATTGTATGCCTTCATGGTGTGCCTAAGAGTATTGTGTCTGATAGAGGAACTCAGTTCACTTCTCATTTTTGGAGACAGCTTCATGAATCATTGGGAACGAGGTTGGAATTCAGCACCGCTTTCCATCCTCAAACCGATGGACAAACAGAAAGGACTAATCAAATTCTTGAAGACATGTTAAGGGCCTGTGCCCTAGACTATGGAGCAAGTTGGGATGAAAGTCTGCCTTACGCAGAGTTCTCTTACAATAACAGCTATCAAGCCAGTATTGGGATGGCACCATTTGAGTTTCTCTACGGAAGAAAGTGTACCACCCCATTGCAATGGAATGGTGTGGGAGAAAGAAGTCTATTTGGACCGGATATTATCAAAGAAGCCGAAGAGAAAGTCAAATTAGTTAAAGACAGATTGAAGATAGCACAGTCCCAACAGAAAAGCTACGCAAATCCTAAGCGTAGAGAAGTCACCTATGAAGTTGGAGATAGAGCCTATCTTAGAGTATCACAACTTCGTGGAGTGAAAAGATTTGGAGTCAAAGGAAAGTTGGCACCAAGATATGTTGGGCCATTCAAGATTCTAAGTCGCAAGGGAGAAGTTGCATATGAAGTCGAATTGCCAGAATCTCTGTCAGTTGTTCATAATGTGTTTCACGTAAGTCAGCTTAAGAAATGTCACCCAGAAATGGAAGAAACTTCTTTGAGGGATACCATACCTTTGGAAGAAGTTCAACTAGAAAGTGATCTCACTTATGAAGAAAAGCCTATCAAGATTCTTGAGACTGCAGAAAGAGTCACAAGGACAAAGACTATCAAGTTTTGCAAAGTGCAATGGAATCATCATTCCGAAGAGGAAGCAACATGGGAAAGAGAAGATGATCTTCGGAAAGACCACCCTCACCTATTTGCTAGCCAATCCGAATCTCGAGGGCGAGATTCACCTTAAGGGGGTTAGATTTGTAACATCCCTAAAATCAAGATTTCAAAGATTGCATATCATTCATGCATGCATATAGAATTTAGATCAATTTCAAACCCATTTCAGAAAAACAGAAGCACTTAGTGCTATGATTTTATGTGAGCAGATTTAAATCAAGTGGCCATCCCCATTTGAAAGTTGAATGTTTAGGAACCTTGATTGTGTGCTTTCTTTGTTGAAAGGATTGTGTGTAGAATTTAAACCAAAGTTTACTATTTGGAAATGGTTTCCAAAAACCATTTTTCAAATATTTGCAAATCAGATGCAAGTCCCTGATTATTTGTCCCCCAAGTTTGACCAAGCCTTTACTAAGTAACCACTTGGGTTTTGACCTATTTTTGAGACCATTACACCACTGCAAAACCTCAAGAAGATTTGAATTCAAATGGAACTTGAATTCATTTGAAAACCTATTCAGAAAATCGAAATAGAAAAAGAAAAGGAGTAAACAAAAGAAAAAGGCCAGGTGCCACCAATCTGGCCCAGCATCAGAACAGGCCTAGCTAGCCCACTCGGGCCATTCCTCTCCCTCTCACACGCGCGAGCGCACCCACGCAGTCACTGACGCCTGGACCCCACTCCCTCTCTGCTTATTTCGCTGACAAGCGGGCCCCGTCCACGTCACCGTCGTCTTCCCCAAATCCCGCGCAGGAACACGTCGCCGCCCGTTTCTTCCCCGTCTCTGCCGCGATTTTAATCCTCTTAATAGGCGATGAATGCGTGCGTAATCTCCGCCCCTGCTCCGGCTATAAGATCCTCTCCCCACTTCGCTCTTTTCCCCTCACTCAGCTCTGACAGTACGCCACCAGGCTGCCCGTAATCGCGCCCACACCGCCGCAGCACCGACGACCTCCGGCGACCAATTCCGGTGAGCATCGTTCTCCCCTTGGTCTCTGCTTCATGCGAGTATGATCTACATGCCTCTGCGCATCTTCTCATATATTCCTTTTTCTCTGTACCGCCCTAGGACGCCGTCACCGTCCACCACTGGAAGCGACCGAGGCTTGACGCAACTCCGGCGACCACCCCTACTCCCCTTTTTGACACTCACGAGTTCGCCAGGTTTGTGCGCATCTAACGACATCATTGGTTTGTCTTAGCTCGCTCCAGAACTTCACCTCCTTCAACGCCAAAACCTTCCCGATGTCTGCCTCTACTCCGACGAGGAATCCTCGCCGTGTCCGCGCGCCCCTCGACGAACCATCGCCACCTTGAGCATCAGCAGCCTCCTGCGGTTCTGGTAAGCGCCTCCTTTCTTCCCCGGGCGACCTAGAGCGCCAGCACCGCCGCTAACTGACGCGCTACCGCCAGCCGCCGCCGCGAGCGCCGCTCGTTTCTGGTTAGATGTTTTTAGCCATCAGATCCAGATCCGGCGCGTAGAAATAGTTCACTTAACGAAGGGGTATGGATAGATCTGAACCGTGCAGCGATAGATAGATCCAACGGCGCGGGAGGGTGATCTGAAACGAATCGGTATCAGCCAATAGGATTAAGACGCGTGGCTAGAGTTAGTTTCAAAAACAGATTTCAAATCAGATTTAGATCCAAATTTCAAAGGGCTATAACTTTGGATTCCCACGTTAGATTTTTGCAAACTTTATACCGTTAGAATCAGGGAGACAAGACCTTTCTGAATCTGAATGTGTTTAGTGAAATGTTTCTGTTAAAATGACTTTTTATGCAGAAACTTGTTTAGGACTATTTTGAGTATAGAATTTGTTTAGTAAATTGTTTTAGTGCTAAATAAGTTTAGTTAGCAAGCTTTTTGACTTGGTTATGTTTCTGTATCATGCACTTGCTTGGTGGAGTTTTACAAAAATCATCACTTAGCATTTTCTTGCATGCATGCATTCATATTTTATTTGTATATGAGTGGTGCGTAATTTTGTGCTACAAATTTTTGTGTAGATTTTGCTAGTGACTGTGATTGTGAAGAGTGCTACTCTCCCCATTACCAAGGCAAGTGGTACTTCATGGTTATTTTCATCCCTATATTTTGTATAAACATTAGAAATAATTTTGCTAAGTCTTGCATGTTAATTTTTGCCAAATGCTATGTTGGAAATCCTAAGTAGTTGTAGAATTGCTAGAAATGCTAGGAAATTTCCTAAGTTAAGTTACTATGCCATGCTTAGACTAGCTAGTAGCAACCAAGGGTTGGTAAAGTATATATACATGCTATGATGAAAATATTTCTAAGTCTTTGGACTTATGTTTTTCTTAATAAAACAACTAAGTCAATATAACTCCTGGGTGGAATGGGACTTGAATGGTGGTTTTTGGTTGAGTGGTTACACAAGGCCCATTGGATATGGTTTACCTTGTGTATCTCACTTGTGGTATGCCACCCAGGCACAAAGGGATTTTGGAGGCCAAGTGTTGAGAAGCTTATAGTGCACCCACTTGGCAATATGGGCTCTGCCTTGATCATATAGGTTGCTAGAACTTAGCCATTTGGACAGTTGGTGGTAGTGGGATTGATAGGTTGGAGCGCATCCATTTGGTCTAAGGAAAGGCTTCTGAAAGGTCCTGTCTTGGGAAACCAAGTCTGGTGGGGAAAGTGCACAACCTCTACAGATGGAAAAATCTAAGTACTTAGCCAAGTCCATGGCAATGGACAAATTGAGCATCAAGACATGGAAGCTATCAAGAATCTCATCACTCCAACTTCTAAGTAAAACTTGTGGGTGAACAAGGGTGAAGGACCCCAATGTCTATTGGTGGTTTCTTGGGAAAGTTTTGACAAAGAAAACTTAGTGATTTCAACTAATAGGAAAAACCTATTTTGAAGCAAAGAAAGCCAAGCTACACTTAGCCAAATTGCATATAGTATTGTAGTCCACTTAAAAATTACTAAGGTATCACTTGCCAATACTATTCCAAAGTATTGACCCACTGTGGCTGTAACTTGTGATGTTGCAGGTTATTCTGATGATGATTAGGTGTCATGAGTCTACACTCAACATGCTTGCCTGTGGCACATGAATATGAAGACTTGTGTTATTTACTTATTCCAAAACTCTTGTATTAGGCCTATGGCCCTGAGTTGTAAAAGACTATGTTTTATCTCTAGAATGGATGTAATAAATAACCTTTGTATCTGTGTACTTCATCTTAAACTGTGGATGCTAGCATTGATCCAGGGACTAGCATTGCAATCACAGGGATCCTTTTCCTTTACAAAGGAGGGATCTAACATGAGATCTATATGCTGTTTGGTGGTCGATCTATGAGATAGATCGGTTTTGTACGAAGTTGATTGGATCAACTGTGCTCGGGGAATGGTAGATCTGATTTCCATGATCATACTGCTGAGGTTGTGGAACGACATACCCCTACCGGTCGGCTTCCGCCATCGGGGTAGACTATGACACGTAAATCCAGAAGCGGTGATCGAAGATCAAAGAGTTGGATCGAATCGGAACGATGGTCGGAATCTATATTCGGATACAGAAATGGGACCGCCGGCTTCGCCCTGTCGTAGCGCCTCAGATGTCGTTGCGAGTTTCACAACGCCGGTAGATATTGTATCTATGCATAACTTGTTTTTGCAGGAAGTTGTGGATGGTATGGTTCATGTGCATGTGATGTATGTGTGTAATCCATACGTGATCTGCGAATCACGGTTTATGTCAGCCGGCTGGAGCCTAGGTGCTGTCATTTTATTGTATAACGACCTGCGTGTCGGATTCTCTATGTAATTTACTTTACTAAGCTAGTGTAGCTGTTTGGAGAACCTGGAAGGCATGCAAGGCATTGTACATGTCGGCGACATGGAGTAAGACGGCAAGTGACAAGAGTTGGCACGGGTCGGATTACAGGCTTTGTGGAGATGGAGATCGCCATGAGGAGAGCCATACCATTTCACATTATAATTGCTTTATTTTGTGTTATTGTTATGTCTCTGTTTTACCTCTATTAGATAGTCGGTAAAATATAATCCCTCAAAGAAGGTCTAGTCGGTTTTCCCGCCAGTGTTTGCACCATCACAAGTCGGACATTTTTTGTAGTGGGCTCATAAAATTGAGGTGCTGCCAATTCTTTCGAACTAGGTGGGTTCGAGTTGGACTCTTACTGCACAAACACTCGGTAAGCTAGACAGGTCTATCACAATGGTTGTGGGACTCGGGGAAAAGTCAGATGGGAGCCGGGGCATGTGATGCCACCCGTCCAACAGGAGTCGCATGAGATGCGATTGACAAGGAGTTGTCTACCTAGATCACTTGGCGGCTAGCGGTGATGCTAAAGCTCACTAGCCGACTTGCTTATTTAGGATCCTGAATCACTAAGAAACCATCGGAGGGGTGTTGGTTCTAGTGGGAGCATAAAATATTAAAATGTTTAATATGCTTGCTCTTTTATGAATACATGTCTTAAGTGTTTTGCATATTTTCTGTTGTAGATCATGGCACCAAGTAGCAGTCACTCTCAGATATCCGGTTTTGCGTTGAGAACTATCCTTGAGAAAGATAAACTGAACGACACTAATTTTACCAACTGGTATCAAAATCTGAGAATTGTTCTCAAACAAGAAAAGAAGGACCATGTCCTAGACAACCCACTTCTAGAAGAGCCGAATGAGAATGCGACTGTCGCTGCCACCAATGCCTACCGTCGGTCTAAGGATGAGTCCATGGACATTAGCTGTCTTATGCTTGCACACATGGAACCGGACTTGCAAAAGCAGTTCGAGCATGTTGAGGCCTACGATATGATCGAAAGCCTCAAAAGTATGTTGCAGGCTCAGGAGAAGACTGAGAGGTATCAAGTCTCTCAGGCTTTGCTGAGTTGCAAGCTTAAGGATGGTGATCCACTGAGTCCGCATGTGATAAAAATGGTTGGTTACGTGCAGTCTCTGGAGAGGCTTGGCTACCCCATAAGCGAAGAGTTCGCTACGGATATAATTCTAAACTCTCTTCCTAGTGCATATGGGCAGTTCATTTCGAACTACCACATGCATGGTATGGATAAGAAGCTCACTGAATTACATGGGATGCTCAAGCAGGCAGAGGCGGATCTCAAGAAGGGCGCCAGTCAAGTGTTGATGGTGCAGAATAAGGCTAAGTTCAAGAAGAGTTCTTGGACTAAGAAGAAGGCTAAGTCAGGAGGAAAGCAGGCTCAGGACCCGGTCCCTAGCGCTTCCTCAGGGACTAAGCCATCTCCTTCAGCCGGATCCACTTGCTTCTACTGCAAGGCGGATGGCCACTAGAAGTGGAACTGCTGCAAGTACTTGGCCAACAAAGCCAAGAGTGGAGGAATGACTTCCTACTCAGGTACACTTGTTTGCAATGTTATAGACATATATCTTGCTGATGCACCCAATGGTTCTTGGGTATATGATACCGGATCAGTTATTCACATCTACAACTCGTTGCAGGGACTGGTAAGAACTAGGAGCGTAGCAAGAGGCGAGGTTGATATGCGAGTCGGCAACAAAGCAAGAGTTGTTGCGTTGGAAGTCGACACGATGCAACTTCATTTACCTTCCGGATTCATTATGGAACTGAATAATTGTTATTATGTTCCAGTGCTCAGTCGAAACATTATTTCTGCTTCATGTTTGATGAGGCAAGGCTATGAGTCGAATATCAAGAATAATGGTTGTTCTTTGTATTTGAATGATATGTTTCACGGCTTTGCACCCGTCCAGGACGGGTTATTTATTTAGAATCTTGATGGTGAGTCGGTTTATAACATAAATGTTAAAAGGTTGAAACCAAATGATCTGAATATGACTTAGTTTTGGCACTGTCGTCTTGGTCATATAAGTTGGAAACGCATGAAGAAGCTCCATGATGATGGACTCCTAACTTTGTTCGACTTGGAGTCATTCGAGACATGCGAATCTTGCCTACTCGGCAAAATGACCAAGACACCTTTTGCAAAGAGTTGCGAAAGGGCATCCGACTTGTTGGGACTAGTACATAGTGATGTATGTGGACCAATGAGCACGACAGCCAGGGGTGGTTATGAGTACTTCATTACCTTCACTGATGATTTGAGTAGGTATGGATATATCTACTTGATGAAACATAAGTCGGAAGCCTTTGAAAAGTTCAAAGAATTCCAGAATGAAGCACAGAATCAACTCGGCAAGAAAATAAAGTTTCTTAGATCGGACCGAGGAGGTGAGTACATGAGCCATGAGTTTGATGACCATATGAAAAGTTGTGGAATAGTTCCTCAACTTACTCCACCAGGAACGCTACAAAGGAACGGTGTTTCGGAAAGACGGAATCGGACCTTGTTGGACATGGTACGATCAATGATGAGTCGGACAGATCTGCCTTTATCATTTTGGGGTTATTGTCTAGAAACAGCGGCGTTCACGCTAAACAGAGTACAATCAAAATCGGTAGAGAAGACACCGCATGAGATGTGGACAGGCAAAAAGCAGAGTTTGTCTTTTCTTAAGATTTGGGGTTGTGAAGCATTTGTCAAGCGACTTCAGTCGGACAAGCTTACGGCCAAGTCGGATAAATGTATTTTCGTGGGGTATCCGAGGGAAACCTTGGGTTACTACTTCTACAACCGAGAAGAGGGCAAAGTGTTTGTTGCTCGGAACGGTGTCTTCCTTGAGAAAGAGTTTCTCAGTCGGGGAGTAAGTGGGAGCACGGTGAAACTCGAAGAAATTCGAGAGGAACCGGCTAGTAGCGAGTCGGCAAAAACCTTGGAGGTTGAGCCGGTCGTGGCAGCTGAGACGGCAGCAGCACCTGTACTACGAAGATCGGCAAGATTACGAAATGTTCGTGATGTGTTACTGTTAGACAGTGATGAGCCGGCAAATTATTCAGAAGCGATGGTGGGATCTGATTCTGAGTCATGGCTTAGAGCCATGAGATCCGAGTTAAAGTCCATGGATGAAAATCAAGTTTGGAACTTGGTTGATCTGCCAGACGGTGCAAGACCCGTCAAGTGCAAATGGGTCTTTAAGAAGAAAACTGATATGGATGGAAATGTTTCCGTCTATAAATCACGCCTTGTCGCGAAGGGGTTCCGACAAGTTCAAGGAGTTGATTACGACAAGACTTTCTCGCCCGTAGCGATGCTTAAATCAGTTTGGATCATGTTAGCTATAGCGGCCTATTTCGACTACGAGATATGGCAGATGGATGTCAAAACGGCTTTCCTTAACAGAAATTTAACCGATGACGTGTATATGATACAACCCGAGGGTTTTGTTGATCCAGCTAATGCTAACAAAGTGTGCAAACTTCAGAAATCCATTTATGGGTTGAAGCAAGCATCTCGGAGTTGGAATATTCGCTTTGATGAGGTAGTCAAATCGTTTGGCTTCATCAAGAGTGATCATGATTCTTGTTTGTACAAGAAGTTTAGTGGGAACAAAGTAAATTTTCTAATCTTATATGTGGATTGCATATTACTGATTGGAAATGATGTCCAGATGTTGCAAGAAACCAAGGAATCATTGGAAAGGAATTTCTCAATGAAAGACTTGGGTGAGGCAACATACATCCTCGGAATCCGGATCTATAGAGATAGATCAAGGAGGCTCATTGGATTGAGTCAGAGTACTTATTTGGACAAAGTGTTGAAGAAGTTCAACATGGAATCGTCTAAGAAGGGGTTCTTACCGATGTCCCATGGTGTAAAACTTAGCAAGACTCAGTGTCCTTCGACAACTGATGAGCGAAGTCGGATGAGTGCGATTCCATATGCTTCTGCAGTCGGATCCATCATGTACGCCATGATTTGTACTAGGCCGGATGTTTCCTATGCTCTAAGTGTTGTGAGCAGATACCAGGCTGATCCTGGAGAGATCCACTGGACAACGGCTAAAAATATCCTAAATTACTTGAGAAGGACTAAGGATATGTTCTTGGTTTATGGTGGTGAAGCTGAACTCAGTGTAAAGGGTTACACGGATGCGAGTTATCGTACTGACTCTGATGATTCTCGTTCGCAATCCGGATACGTGTTTATTATAAACGGAGGTGCTGTGAGCTGGAAGAGTTCCAAGCAAGAGACTGTGTCTGCGTCTACAACAGAGGCTGAGTATATTGCCGCCTCGGAGGCAGCAAAGGAAGCTGTTTGGATGAGGAATTTCCTCATGGATCTTGGTGTGGTTCAGGGCTCGTCCAATCCGTTGGACGTGTATTGTGACAACAATGGTGCTATTGCACAAGCCAAGGAACCTAGACAACACCAGAAGAACAAGCACATACTCATGCGATACCACCTGATTCGCCAGTTCGTGGACCAGGGTGATATCAAGTTATGCAAGGTACACACGGATGCAAATATTGCGGATCTATTGACAAAGCCGTTACCCCAGCCGAAGCATGAAGCGCACCTGAGAGCCATGGGCATTAGATGCTTATACATGTGATGTCGAAAGATTGACTCTAGTGCAAGTGGGAGACTGTTGGGAATATGCCCTAGAGGCAATCATGTATGATGAGTTTTCCCATTGTATTCATAAAGATATTAAGTAGTCCTTGTATAAACATCTGATGTGTATCATTGAATATGTGATTCGATTGTGGAACTATGCATTCATGTTGTTTGTACTAAATATCCTTGGTCATTGAGGTTGTGCTGGACACACAACTTAGACCAATGTGAAAGTTGGCTTGATGACTCGGTTCCACTTGTCATGGGCATGGAGATGCTATTACAACTTACACAGATTCGACTAAAGAGTTTAGCGAGTCGGATTGACCCATATTGAGGTACAACGAACAAGTTGTCATTTGTATATCTCAATCAACGTAATCCTTAGACCTGAGGTTGTTGCATAGTCCGAGTTGAGGATCACCGACTTAGGTTCTGTCAAACGCTGATCCGTAACTGGGCAGTTATAAAGGCAGGGTTCGGGTCGACTGAGAATTAAGCTGCGTGATGTGAATAACCAAGATGGGATTTTTCCCCTCCACTCGGAGAGATATTCTCTGGGCCCTCTCGTGAGATATGATTCGGAAAGCATGGCCATGCACGACTCGGTTAAGTGTTAACCGAGGCGATCGACTAAGAGTTAGTCGGGTGAATCACTTATCTCGGATCGAGAAGAGAGTCAGACTATTTAAGGGATGACATATATTCGCCTATAGTCTGACAAGGTATATCGTGAGGCAAAAGGGACTCGGACGTAAGTCGCATTGAAAAGGCAAGTCATCATGACTCTTTGGTACTTGGGAGTCGGCACGTTATGCTAGGAGCCGCTACCGACTGATCGAGTGAGAGTCGGACTCCAATCGTGTCCTAGTAGCCATGAGCCTACGGGGTCACACACTTAAGAGCGGAAGCAAGTTCGGATTGGATCTGAACCTGTAATCTGGTTGGGTTGGACCTAAACCGGATTAGGACTGAGTTAGTGAGTTGGACTCACGGTGACTAGTGTTATATGGGCTTTAGTGAATGGGTCGCGTGAGCAGAGCCCACGTTCACTCCCTATATATAGTGGAGCACCATAACCCAGAAAGGTTAATCGTTGTTCGGTTAGGTCATTCCATGTGTTGGAAACCCTAGCTCCACAGCAGTCCTGCCGCCGTAACGAACCTAGCAGTTCGCCGCCGGCGCTCCTCCTTGTACGTGTGGATACCAGTAGAGGCGTTGTGCGATCAGCACCAGGATGATCGGATCATGAGGACTGCACTGCATCAACTGACGCGCTTCATCAGTAATCCGCAACCGCGCGTCTTGTGGTAAACCTCGTGGCCTTCTACCTCAGCTAGTTCTTGGGACCACCATGTTAGAGGAAAATTTTGTTTTATCTCCGCGTGGTCCAACACCCACACCCTATGGCAGCGGGGCCAGGGGGCCCCCGCGGCCACCAGGTGTGGCTGCCTCGTGGCACCTCTTCGTCTCTCCCTCAGACTTTGTGTCATGTCGGGAAAAATAGAAACTTCGGCTTTTGTTTCGTCCAATTCCAAGAATATTTCTTTACTAGTTTTCCTGAAACCAAAAATAGTAGAAAATAGGAACTGGCACTGTGGCATTTTGTTAATAGGTTAGTTCTAGAAAATGCATTGCCACGAAGTGTAGACAAAACATAATATAATTGGTGCAAAACAAGCATGGAACATCAAAAATTATAGATACGTTTGCAACGTATCACACTCCAACATGGCTTGAAATTTACCGTTCCTTGTTTCAACCTTCTGCCATCGCTCTGTCTCCTCCACCAACTGCCGCTTCGTTTTTCTCGTATAACTGTCAATGTCCTCGAGAAACCCAGTCTTCGATGGAAAATAAGGTCCAAAGCCTCGTGTTCATCCATCGTATTCAGGATTTTCGAGGGCCTTTGCTAGCTCGTCTTTATCTCTCTCAGGATGGAACTTTCCCTCTTGAACCTCTTTCATCACTTTAACAAGTTTATTCTTGGGTTCAACAATTTTTTTCTTTGCAATAAAGTCCCTTGTTTGTGGATCATACGATGCCCCATGCCCAAGTAACAAATTTATTGACCTCAAGGGCCAATAATGTGTAGCTGGAGTGATCCCTTTATCAAGCAGGGCTTTTTAAGCTTCATCCCACATAGGAATGGCACTCTTGTGTCCACCTGTCCCCATATTATTGTAACACCCTGGCCTGTCCGAACCAGCGACTGTCACTCCTGACATCTTAATAGGATATCTAGACTAACCCCACAGACCAACACTAGTCTTTTCTATGCACTTTGTCCTCACTCGGGCGAACCCGGTATCCACTTCCCGATTGGTCACCCATCCTCAATTTTCTCTAGGACAAACACGCTTAACCTTAGAGTTCTTTTTAGATGAGCTTCCAGAAAAGAGGTTGCAACTTGTTGGTATGGGTATACTATCAATCCTATTAAGCCATGCGCCATGATCTCACAATTATGGTGATATTTCTTTTTCGCGGCATTTTCCTTATGCTTTTCCGACCTTTGCTTAGCTTCATCTAATTCCTTGTACTCCACAAATGCATCCTAGTTATCCCACTGCTTCTCTAGTGCGCCAGTGAATTCTAGAGCTTCTTTTCCTTGGCATAATTTGGTATAATCTTTTGGTCAAATCAAATCGTGAATACCACGGTGTAACATCCCAGCATTAGAGCTTAGAAATAAGATGAACACAGATGTGTGCATTGCATTCATGCATAGAAAATATGAATAATTTTCGCGCTTGTAAATAAAAACTTGTCAAAGTGATTGAAGCTTCTCTTAACTTGATGGAATTGAAGTAGATCATCAAGTTGACTGCGATAAGTTTCAATATGATCTTTGCTAAAACCTTATTTTTGGTAAACATGATTTGATCTAAGGGTAGATCAAATGAAATAAAATCAAACCCTAATACATTACTTAATGATTTACATTTGATCCTTAACTAATCATATCCTAGTATTCATTACACAGCTCATGAATACCAATTTATAAATATAACACAATAAGAATGTAACAACTATATCTTAATCTCATCTACTTATACCATGAGTATCATTGAAATATCTAACTCTAAATCTCTAGTGAGATTAAGTAGGAAAGAAACCAAAGTCAAGATCATTCACCATATATCTTTCTTTCCATATCAATCTTTATCATCTCCATTGAACCCTATCCTTATATTTGTTGTTCATCCATATTGAGTAATCAACTATTGATTCACCAATTCTTAACCTATCAATTCTTGACCTATCAACTCTTGTACTTATTATACCATTCACTTAAGGCTTATAAAGAAAGAAGTCAGAAGAGGTAAATTGTGATGCTAGTTTTAGATGTTATCTGTAGGATGGGAGTGATTGGAGGAAATCAAATCAATATGGTAACAAAGAAGATTACAAGGATGAACTCTGAAGATAGTTACCAGGAGTAGTCCTATTGGATCAAGTAGGCATAGTCAATGAATTATGTCTCTTACTCCAATAGAGCTAAACAGAAGATAATTATAATTCAACTCTAATGTGGTAGTGATGAAACCTTGTTTAGCTAATTGGAAACTTGAACCATAAAGGATCAAAGGATCATAATGATCATGCCTTACTCACCAATATGGAATGCTTATACCTGGTATAAGAGACATTGGTGGATAAAACATGATTGAACCATAGTATAGATATAATGTGAGGTTGTAATGTTAGATACTGGATTAAAGAAGTAGTATTTTCCTCTTTGGAAATATTAAGCACTTGAGGTGAAGTAGGATTTGATGTATACATATATTGAAGTGATATTAGTGAAGAATGATTAAGGAAGAGTATAATTGGAGTTAGATGTAACCACTTGTTGGATTGAGGATTATCAGCAATAGAGTAGTTGATATACCCAGGTATAGTTATGAAAAGATTAAGAATTGCTTTAGAATCCAGCTCATTGGAATTACCAGATGTGTTAGAAGAATAAAAGGTAGATAAGAATCTTCATGTGAGGTAAAGCTCATCATGTTAGCACATGATGATGGATAGGGAGAAGTAATATATCTATGAAAGGAATTCCTTAACTAGAAGTCTATAATTATAAAGTATGGAACATAGGAATCCTTGTTAAGCACTAAACCCTAAGTTTAATACCCACTCTCTATGATTGATCTATTATCCTACTTACACAAAGCTTCGTAAAAATATTTATTATATCAAATCACCTGAGCTCATCTCTGTCATCTTTCAACCATCATCATTATAGGTGCTTATGGAACTATCTCTATTAATTGTTTCTCATAAGTTATCCTAGAAAACAAATCCATTATTTTACTTTGAATGGTGATGTTATTAAATATCACAAACATAAAGACAATGTGATTAACAATTAATCTTTATTCACATCAATAAAATAAACTTGTGAATATTAAATCTTCTAAGAACTTATGGTAAAGCATTTTCAATTTGAACTTTAACTCATTAGTTAGTAGTAATACATTCTATAATAAGTTTATGAATTTTTGCCCAATTAAATTCATATTAAATGCTCTCACAAATAACAAGAGAAGAAGGATCTATTAAAAGAAAATAAAAATTATAACCTTATATAATGAAAGATCATTATATGATTCTAAATACACCACATTACTGCTGCAAACACTTAGCAAGTGATTTCTATAAAGAAAAATTTAACCAATTGTGCAAAGTTCAAATCTAAAATGAAACAGGAAAATAGAAAATCAAAACAGAAAGAAAAAAAATAAAGGAACCAGTATCTGGCCTACGGCCCATCTTCCCTCTTTCTTATCCATCGTCCACGAGAAACTCCAGCCACCCAACCGAAGCCCAGTAGCAGCCCAAGACCAGCCCAATCTGCTTTCCCTCTCTGACTGACTAGTGGACCACCAACGGACTGCGGGTTGAGTTTGAAGGTTTCCAGGGTTTTTTTTTGTGAAATGACCGTCGTCGTCTTCCTCCCCGATGTCACAAGTAGCTGGCTGTCAGCATCGCCGCCGTCCGTCGCCGCGCCATGACGTCCGGCCGCGCCAACATCCATGCCACCGCTTCTGGTCGTCTACAAGATCCCCTCATGCGCAGAGACGAACCCTATCTCCTCCTCTTTCCTCATTTCCCCTATGAGCCAAAACCTAGCTCGCCAGAGCCGTCTGTCGTTGTCGTCTCTGAGCTCCCCTTGAACCGCTGAGGCTGCAGTTAGAATCCCCTTGATCACCAGGTTCGATTTCCCCACGAAGCGCAAGCCGAAGGAGCTCCAATCGCGCCAATCGACACCTCCATCTCTGACGTGTTCCGTCGTCGTCTCCATCGATTCCGACCACCTTCGGTCACACTAAGCTCTCCAGTGCAACGCTGGTGAGTTGCTGATGCTCGGGCACCCCTCTAATCTCTCGATTTCTTCTGGAATCATCTCCACCACGTTCATTTGTAAACACCGCCGTCAAATCTCGTCGCCGGCCATCCTCCGGTGACCATATTCGAGCGGCGCCACTGATAATAAGTTCCCTGGCGTGTCCTCTTTCGAACCGTAACAACCACGCTTGCCAATCTTCGCTGTATCGCCGCCGCTGCTAGCCACCAGAGCCTCACCGGCGAGATGATGTCATGATGACATCATGCTTGCATCAGGTCAACCGGTCAAACCACACAGGTCCTGCTTTGTTGAGGTGGCGCATGACATGGCAACGACCCCACCAGTCAGTGAATGGGGGCTAGCTTAGGGTGCAGTGTAGAAAGTTTAAGAGAGGAGATGATGTCAGCAGTGAAGCATTAAATATGTTTAATAATTTCTGAAAATGATTAAATCTTGTAAATGTAATATCTTTTGTTTTATAAATCAGAAAAATACATATAATATATGAAAATGTTCAGAAAAATAAAATCTACAAATTAAGACTATTATTAAATATTATTATGATAATTATTTAAATAAATATTATTTAATAAATACTTTATAAAGTTTTAATACTTTGATAATTAATATTTTAATAATGGTAAATGTTAAGAATATAAATAAAATACTAAAAACCTTAGAAAATAAGAATTATACTTTAAAATTATAATTATACATTATTATTTCACTTAATTAAGTAATTATTATTTATTAAGTCTTTATAAAATAATAAACCTTATTAAAATCATATCTTATTATTTATAAATTAGAAAAATAGATGTAATATACCAAAATGATCACAAAAATAATACCTACATGTTAAAAATGTGATATTCCACTCTTGAATTAAATAAAAGGTTAAACCCTTTATTAACTTGAACTTAAACCTATCTCCTTAATTAATAATTCATAATAAGGTAAATAAAATTTGTAAATAATTCTAAAAATTAACTAATTAAGTCTAATAAATAGTATTAGCCTTAAATACTAATTTTATGAAGTCAAGAGGGTTTAACACATTTTAAGTATAATTTTATTAAGTTATCCTTCAACCAATAATGCAGATTCTTTTATAAAAGGATTCTTATTTAATATAAAATCTCCAAGAATAAAGGTAATAAAATAAAATCTGTTCTTTTATACCTTAAGTTCATGAACAAATCAAAACCCTATAAGTGAATCCATAGAAGTAAATAATATTGTTTACTTATTCTTAAACCTTAACCACACCCCTATAGGGGGATAAATACCTTTTATACAATTATAATGTAAGGAAACCAGTACTCCAATAGAAGTAATGCCAATCTTAAGTAACTCTAAGGAAACAATATAAAATGAACAAGATACAAGTATGATAAGTAATACACCCTAAGTCCATTTATGTTTTTTTTAAAGTTAACTTTAGTCTACCAAGCTTTGAGTATAATAATAAAAACTATATTATATACTTTATATTTAACTTTGGTCTGTTATAAGTAAGTTATAAAGCATCTTAATACCAAACCAACCCAGTTAAAACCCAAGATAGATAAGTCTCAAATACTACTAATTTCATTATTCCAGTAAAGGCAATTCTTTCTTACTTAAAGACTATAACTAGAAAGAACACCTCTTAAGGTTAACTTAAAAGCTTAAATGCTTCTACTTAGTTGAGTAAGATTTTCTTCAAAAGTTATTCATTTTGACACTTCAATCAACATATAACAATTAATAGTAAACACTTTACTTTATACTTTACTTGTATAATAAGATTGTTAATACTTAAATTCTTTATAAGTGACATTACTTGTAAAGTAAAACTTGAAGATAAATAATTAAGATGTAAGCAACCTTGAGTAGCATTCCATACTGTGTATTTTGTTGTTGTACAAATACATATTGTTTCACACACACTCACAAGCCTTAATAAGAAGCACATATATGAAACTTAATCCAAGAGGGCAACATATTCCAAAGAAACCATTTCCAGTATCCAAAACCTAGAACAACGTTATTTCTCGGGATTCACGTTTATCAACTTGCATTACATTACTTATGCATAAAAGCAACTTGCTTCTTTAAACATTAGTCCTTACCAGACCAATGATGCAGATTTCCGTTATTGGATCTTTTATATTGTCTGGAAGATCGTGAGTGCATAATCTTGCAATCACAAAAGGCAAGTTCACACTTCCTCATGTCCTTTGATTATTTTATGTAAAGTATTTTGCAAATCCTGTGTTGTCCTCACCTGCAATTGAAAAAGTTTAGAAAACACTATTTTCATAATAATGTGATTATAGGTTATTTACCATGAGGTAATAACCTACTATAATAGTTCCGGTGGTAAAGGAACATATTATCTAAGACTTAACAACCAATATCGCCAGTGATTCTTGCGTCGTATATTACGCGTTGACCATGAGATTTGGAATGGGACGGAGAACTCAGCTGTATCTTTTCCCTCTCGCATGGAGCTGGATGTGCGGGTCGTGGCTGTTATCACTCGTAGCGTGCATATTATTTATGGTAATTCGTAGAGGATATGCAGCATATGGGTGGGAGCCCTCAACGTCCCACGATAGTTCCGGTATCTGAACGGTCTGTACTGCCATTGCTGTAATTCAATAGGTGGGATGGCGTACACCAAGGAGACATGTGGGGTCGCGGAGAAGACAGTGATTGGCTTGGATCTTATTCTGGGCCTCACACCAAGGAAGTGTGAACAAACCTGCAATTCGGATGTGCAACAAAGCTAAGATCTCTCATGGGTAAAGTGACGCACCTCTGCAGAGTGTAAGAACTGTAACTTGTTACTCCCTGTTCCGGGAAGGAGCTGCGAACGCGGCGGGAAAGGAACCCCATGAAGGTTCTAGTAAACCCATGAAGGCTGACGGACATAGCTTTTCAGAATAAAAGCAACCTTAGAAGAAATGTTTATGAAAACTTGCATTGCCTATGACCTATGGTCTGTGGCTGTAGTTATAGTGCATCAAACACTCCTTTTCTAGTGGACTTGCTGAGTACGCTCGTACTCAAAGTATCTTCTTAACCCTTGCTAGGTTCTAAAGCTAGTACAGACGACGTCTACCTCAAGTTATGCTCCAGGAATCATCATCAAAAGTTAACGCTCTTCAATGAAGTCAAGAAAGTCAACATATACATCAATTCAAGAGAAGACGAAGTTGCAGACTAGATAAGAATCGAATTTCTAACCATAGAACCTACTTCTGTAGAGTATTGAAATAGCAGCAATGCAAGCCAGTAGTTCCGTTACTAGTTTTATAAGTATGGTAGCTATGAGTTATTTATTCCTGATTCTTCTTTATAAGAAGTTTCTTTCTCTCTCTTTAACCTAGAGTGTTCTCTAGATCTTATGTAAAGAGTTGAGTTGTAACCTATAGTCATGTCTTGGACCTGCTATGTTTCTGTTGTACTAGTCTGAGGGATGTAATACTAGTGAACGGTGTTTTATTGGTGTTATGTTAACGACTATAGTGTACTACATCATGCAGTGGTATGCTGGGTCACCGCACACGGTGAGTAGTAGGAAGACGCATCGTTGTTCATCTCTCGTGAGTTGTGTTCCGCCGCATCGCCGGCTGTTTGGTTTCCCAAAGGAGTGGAGAAAGACCCTAATGAGTGGGCCGCCGGCCCTGGAGGAAGAGAGGAAAGAGCGACACCATCGTTGACCCTGCGCCCAAGGCTCGCGCTCGAGATGCCATGGTTTTCATGCGTGCCCTACTGGTCACATGGATTTTTATTGGAGGCACGATCTTCGGCATCCTAGGATCATGGGCACATGCGGTTCTGAATGTTAATGTGTGACCAAGGGAAGCGATATGGGAGAGACGAAGGAGGTGGGACGAAGGAGGAGCGAAACACTGTCGCCAGGAAACAGAACACAATGTTCTTTTTAGGTAGTATTTAATTGAAGAGCTGCACTTTTGGGTTTAAGCACTAGGAATCACTTTCAGGTTTGAGATATGTTGAGCATTTTGGTGATTTCAGTTGGGGTATTTAGATGAGAGATTCCAATGCAGAAAAGTGTTTTTATCTGCACACTTGGTCAACTAAAGATAATTCTAAGAATCTTAAGAAATTGTCAATATTTTATATGCTTAAAAATGACAAGAAACAGATTCTACACAAAAATTTGTGCATAAATAAAAATCATTATTATATACCCGAAACCTGACTTTAATTCTAGATTTTTTCCGATATATTCTGTATAAGTAAAATCACACGTAATCACATCTCATGAATCTGTTGCTACTCCCAATCCAAGCCTTTACTTTATGCTTGCTGGAAAACCTCATTGTGCAGGTATAGACTCGCCTGCATCTATATGCTCAGATTCATGAGCATCACCATGCCCTTGAATTTCCATGCATGTATAACAAGAACATTGTCTGGCCATTACAGTAATCAACTATCTTCTCTTAAGAAAAAATTTAGACAAGAATATGAAATGCCCCTGATTACATTCGATATTTTACGATTAATCATCAAACATTGACAATTTCGTTGAAATATTGTGTGGTAATTGCAGTCTAAATTCCAGTGAAAACATACACACTGCTCCAAAACTAGAACTCGGGATCTGACATGAAAATATCACCCCTATTCTCAATTAAGCTTTGACCAATCACACAAAGAATTAATGTATTGAGCACATTTGAGACCATGACCTAAATAAATGGGAAAATAAGATCTTTCCAATCGACAAAAAATACAATGCTTACAAACACAAACTATCAGTGAGAAAAATAATCGAATATATAGAACAAACAAACCGTTCATGGTGAGACTTATTAGGTGCGGCAGCATGACCACGAAGCGCTGACCTTATTATTGGAGGTAGAGCTCACCATACCATAGCTTAGGGTGTCGGCCATGGTGAACTTCGTGTAAATAGCATTCCTCTGAGCGTATCGAACATGCATGTGGAGGCACAAATTATTCACATCAAGGTTGCTAGAACCATAAAAGAATTGCATGGTTCGAGTTACAAACAAAAATAGCAGGGCATTTCACAGCACAAATAAAATGGAAATAGGAATCCTAATGTGTTAATAATGCCCAAAGTATTCAGTAGGTTATCATGGGGTAATTCACACATCAAAAGAAAACATGTGAAAGCATTAATTTACTACCTGTTAACAATTCACTAATAGCAGTAGCATATCACGCGGTCACGCCAAAGAATAGCAAGAACCCCAGCTTCATGTCATCTTGAACCTGAACTTTTTGGCAGCAGGTGTGGGTGCTCCATTGTGAGAGAATATCGGAAGAAAAATGATGTGTATAGCAAGAATCCAAGCTTTTCATCTCTAAACCTAAGCATTTTGGCAGTAGGTGTGGGTGCCATATAAACCATGGGACAAAACATCTATTCTCGACATTTCCATGTTAAACTTTTTGATGCAAATTAAGCTCACCTGAAGTAACCACCTCACCTGTCAGGTAGTCCAGCAAGCGATGATGTCCGTAGAGCTTGATCTGGAAAACTCACAAGGGCGTCAATATTGCCTGTAGCTAAGAGAGTTAATGTCAACACCCGGATTTTTAATCCCAGATGCCTGTTATGACATACATCGCAATCCCAGGATTACCATTTTTGCGAGACATAACAGATTGGTACCATAGTTCATCATCCATTACAAACCATAATAAAGGTCTTACAAATAAAGGATATCATAATACAATCTTAATACAATGAACGCAGCGGAATAATATTATAACGGTAGCATGGGCAAAGCTTCATCTTAAGGGTCATAGGCAATGCTGACGATGGAGATGATCCTAGTTGCCGTAGACTTCCTGTTGTCCATCATCCTAATAGTCCTCCTCATAGTCTGGCCACGGGAATAGTCAGGGACAAATCCATGAGTACTCTTTAAGTACTCGCAAACTAAGACTAACAAGTAAAGAGGTTTCAAGTAGGAATCCTAAGCTCTAGGTTGTTTTGCAAAAAGTCAGGTTTATCTCTAGATGAGTTCAGAAGTAAAGAAATCTAGTTTAAGGTTTTATAACACCTAAGTGGGAACTTAGTTTTCATGTTCACAACCCTATTGTGGTCAATTCAAAGTCACGATTCATTTAACAAGTCATTTTGAAAACATCTGATGACGGAACAGTATGGCCACTCCAACTGTCCATAACCGCGAACGCGACTATTCGAATAGTTTGAAACTCTACACAGGTGGTACACTTTCACCACAATATTCAATACATCCGTCAGGAACAATCCTGAATCACCATACTCAGTATGTGGATAATCAATCATAACCTTTCAATAACACACCCTAGAATAGACACATCTCCTATGAGTTTGGCCTCCCAACCATGACCATCTATCATCTTGGGAACTGCACATGTGGTCAATCATCACGGGGTAGCCTCAGCTTAAACCTCGACCGCAAGGGAACCCATACTAAGATATATAAACTTCCAGTCAAGCCCTACCCAATTCGAGTATTGTGGTTGTACGGCAAAATTGGAATGGTATCGCATCCGAACACAACCATCAGTTTTATAAAAGGGCTGAGGCTCATGCCTCAATATTTTCATCATTAAATCATCTGGTGTTCATAACACATGTCAAAACATTTTATTAGAATGACTCATCATTCTAAGGTTTTCATAACCATTTTCACCAAGTATTCCCATCTAACGTGATCAAGTTTTATGCTTAGCACTAGCCACTAAATTGAGGATAATCACTAATGAGGGGTGATAATCAAGTGTGACTATCAAATCTTATCTCATTCCTCAGGATGACATCTAATTCTATATAACTTAGGCCAAGTTTTATGCTCTTTATGCTACCTAGAATATCACAAACACTACCTAAAAGTAAACAAAGAATTTTGATAAAGGAATAAACTAATAAATCTTGCAAGTAAAACTGGGATTTGGTATAATCAAGTGGTATAACCTAAGCATGCCTAATGCATTGCATAGGTTCATTGTTATTGTGGGGCTTGCAAGTATTAGCCTACATGGTTTTAGCTTATCTTGCCTTGTACAGTGTAGTGGTTGAAGTTCTTTTCTACTTCCTCCTCGTAGTAGTCTCCTTCATCTTTGTATCCGTAGTCGGTACTAGCATTTATAAATAAATACAAAGTATACAATCACCAAACAATACTTAACTACTTCTATTTGGCACACAAGGGTTTACACTAGATGATCTAGCCTCATCACAATCATCACAAGAATTACAGACTTAGTCCTATTTATTTTATTTTAAAAAAGTAATTTCTACTCATTGAAAAACTACTTAATATTTAATATTCTCCAATTAAAATATGGGATCATGTTGACACATGTCATCACCACGTATTTTAATACTTGGGAATGTGATTTAAAGTGGTGTCACAATTTAATAAGGTTTAACCTTATTATTTTAATTAATTAAAGTGACTAGAAATGCCTATGGGGCATTCTTTGATTACTTGGCCATTATTACTTCAAGTAATCCTAGATATTTTTATATATTCAGAAAGGTCTTATCAAATGTGGCTTCTGCGAGTTGGAATCAACTCAGAAGCATTTCTAGTTGAATTTTGAAAAATATTTGACTACAGAAAAGTCTCTGCCTTGTTATTTTTACCATAGGCGATCAATAACTCCAAATGGTTTGAATCCAATGGGCTTGGATTAATAATTTCAATACCTTCTAACAAAATTGGTTTCATGCAATTTGGTTAAGTGAAACTCTCTGAATTGATTTTTGAATCAACAGACATAAATAGAGTTTGACTTTAAATGAAAAAATCTAATTTGAACTAACTGGGTTGCGCGGGAGAGTTACTGGGCTGGCCCACTGCGCACAGCGCGCACACAGGCTGCTGACAGATGGGGTCCACTATTTAGCGGAACTAACTAAACGAAACGGTATTTATGAATCTGAGCCTGACGATCTAATTCTAATCTAACGGCTGAGGGTCGTCGTTGACGATGAGCTACTCTGGCGAGGAACTAACCCTAACGCGGCCAGTGGGGGTCTGGCGAGGCTCTCCGGGGCTCAGGCGAGGGTCGGCGACGGGGGCGAATGAGGTTGTAGACGACGGCGGTTTTCCTGGTACTGGCGGCGTCTCCTGGGGTGGTCGCAATCAATGACACCCTTCTCCTCCAGCAGCGGCGGCCTCTGATGAAATTCCGGCGGCCTGGTGCTCGCCTTGCTCCGGGGAAGGGTGTGGGAGGTTTCTGAGAGAGAGGGGAGTGAGATGGTGTGGAGAAATCGAGCTGGGGAGGCCTCCTTTTATAGGAGAGTGAGAGAGTCCGAGCAGCATGGGCAGAGCTCGTCGGGGTCAATGTTACAGCGAGCTACTAGCATGGCACGGGGGCTAGGACGATGCATAGTCTCCTAGCGGTGCTCAACGGCTTGATGGCGCGGCAAGGGGCGACGTGGTTTGGTCTGGAACGTGTGATGATCTGAGCGGCACCGACGACGTTTTTGACGACGCACAGGTGCTCCTGGTCGCGCGGCGGCGAACAGGCATGTCTCGTGGTCTCCTGGGACGGTGGTGATCATGTAGAAGGGAGGCGAGAGCGAGGCGCGACGTGTGCAAGCATGTCGGGCGCGTCACTCTGGCGTGCTCTCGGCATGGCAGGGATGAACTGGGTGCGACGCGTTAACTATGGTCCACGGCTTGGCAGGTCTCGAGGGCTGGACAGAGGGTGGTGGTGGACGGTTGCCTACCTCCTTGACATGGTAGCTAGGCGCGGCGATGGCTCTGGCTAGGTTGCCATGGTCGGCTGGCAAGGGGTGGCTCAGGCATGCACGACATGGTGCAACGAGTAGGGTTCTAGCTGGTTTAATACAATATTTGTCACTGGGGGAGACAAGGGTGATCAAAGGGAGACAAGGTTTGGAAAGATCACTGCTCAAAACAATGTAGTTAGGCAGAGTTTGTTTTGTGTCTCCAGGTGTTTGATGAAATGGCCGCAAGAGATTTATATTTGAATTTTTGGATGAAAATTTTGGTGGGTGCACTAGTCACACACTTGGTAGTCTCTCGTTGTTTAGATTTGTCAAGGTGAACTAGTTTGGTTGGGTTTTGAGAAATGGTGATCTTATCATATGAACTAGATTCAATTTTGAATTGTCCTTGGCATAGATTTGCAAAATGTTTCTGTGGGTTTGCAAGGTGGGCTTGGGTTCACTTTTACTTGATCTAGCAAGGGGTTAAAAAAATTGGATTTGTTACTGTTAGAAATGTTGGAAGAAACACTCGAAGTGGTCTGGTGAACAAGATTGGCAAAAATGAGCATTTTCTTATATGGTTTGTTTTTGAATTTCTATTGATTTGATTCTGCTTGGAAATGATTTAGATGATGTTATTTTCATATTAAAACCAATACTTGCCATTCATAACAATAAAACAAGTCCCTAGTAGCATTCATGCATTCATCACACATACACACATGCATTCATATTGATTTTAATTACCAAAAGTTTTTGTTAACCCTAAATTTGGGTGATTGGAATTTGTTAACCTTGATTAATATTTTTGGGATGTTACAAACCTTCCCTCCTTAAACAAAATCTCGTCCCGAGATTTGAAAAAGAAAACTAGGATTTAAAGAGATCTGGAAACTCAGTCCTAATATAATCTTCTTGCTCCCAGGTAGCTTCTTCTTCAATGTGGTTACTCCACTGGATCTTGAGAAACTTGATAATCTGGGTCCTGGTGGTTCTGAAAGCTTCTTCCAAAATACGGATGGGTACTTCAGGATAGGTCAGGTCATCGTTGATCTCTATGGTTCGGTGATCAATATTCTTGAAAACTTTGGTCTTCTCCAGGACTTCTAGGCATTTGCGAAGTAACGAGATATGAAACACATTATGCACGGCTAACATTTCCTCTGGCAGTTCAAGTTGATATGATACTTCTCCTCGGTGATTCAAAATCTTGAAGGGTCCGATATATCTGGGGGCTAACTTATCTTTGAGTTGGAAATGTTCCATTCCTTTCAAAGGTGATACTTTGAGATACACAAACTCTCTGATATTGAAGGCTAGGTCTCGATGTCTCTTGTCGTCATAACTCTTCTGTCTGGATTGGGCGGTCTTAAGGTGCTCACAGATATTGTGAACTTTCTCTTTGGCTTCTCGTAGGATGTCGGATCCGAAAATCTGACTCTCTCCTACTTCCGACCAATTCAAAGGGGTATGGCACTTCCTTCCATACATGAATTCAAAGGGGGCCATGTAGGGGTTCGTAGCATGGAAAACAAAAAATTTCTACTGCATGAACACACAATCAAGATCTAATCTATGATCAAGAAAAGATCTATCTACTAGATTGTAGCAATGAGTCGATAGAGGAACTCACCCTCGAAGATTCCAAAGCGGTTAACGAGAGCAGATTCTCGTGGGTGATGTAGTCGTACACTTCCGATCTCAAGATCGTCTAGACGATCCTTCCGGCGCTGCTTTCCGGCAGCGCTTCCGCAATCGGTCACACGTTCGGTACTCGATGAAGAACTTCCTCTCCATTGTTCCAGCAGGCAGCGGAGGTTGTAGCACTCTCCTCGTGATTCCGGCAGCACGACGGCGTGGTACCGGAAGTAGAGGGGAGATCTCGCAGGGCTTCGCCTTAAGCCGGAGCGAGTATGGTGGACTATGAGAGAGGCCTTGGCTATCTAGGGTTTAGAGGCACCAAGGGGGTTTGATGTAGCCAGCGGCTAGGGCTTGGAGAAGCCCTAACTCGGCGACTTGGGAGGAGAAACCCTAGGCGGCGACAGCAGCAGGTGGTGGCGCCTGGAGCTAGGGTTTAGGTTGTGAGAGGTGTAGGGAAGAGGGGCACCCTTGCCCCTCCTTTTATAGGTGGGAGGGAGGCGCGGTTGGGAGGAGGGAGTCCTCCTCCAACTCCTCCTCCTTGGTCGGCGGGTGGAGGGAGTAGGACTTCCTCCCTAAGTAGGTTTCCTACTCTCCCTCCACCAAGCAAACTTGCCGTTTGACTTTTCAAATTGGCGTTTGAATTTTCAAACTAGGATTTGATTTATTCCTTTATTTTGCCCAGCCATGATACCTAGTACATGATGCAATCATTCCAACTTGTTATGACACATTCATGTACCCTTCCCCTCCGGAGTGCCGGACCTTCCGGACCCTTCTAGAACATTCCCGATGAAAACACCGGAATCATTCCCCAACTCCAAAACAGGACTTTCCTTATATGAATCTTATTCTCCGGACCATTCTGGATCTCCTCGTGATATCCCGGATCCCATCCGAGACTCCGAACAACATTCGGTCTCTTACTCATCATTCCATAACTACTCAACAACATCGAATCCTTAAGTGTGTCTCCCTACGGTTCGTGAATTATGCGGACATGATCGAGACACTTATCCGATCAATAACCAATAGAGGAATCTGGAAATTCATATGGCTCCCACATATTTCTACGATTACTTTGCGATCGAATGAACCACTTACATACGATACCAATTTCCCTTTGTCTCACGATAGTTTACTTATCTGAGGTTTTGATCACCGGTATCTCTGCATACCTAGTTCAACCTCGTTACCAATAAGTACGCTTTTATCGTTCCTATGATATGTGATCCCTTGTGAGCCAGTCACATGCTTGCAAACTAATTGGATGACATTCCACCGAGAGGGCCCAGAGTATATCTATCCGTCATATGGATGGACAAATCCCACTCTTGATCCATGTGTCTATAGTGACCTTGGATCGATAAGGATCCTAAGTCCCTGTGATTAACATGCTAGTCCCTGGATCATTAGCTAGCACTCACAGTCGATGAAATATCATGTAAAACACAAAGTCTTTATTACACGGAGAATCCAGAGTATGAATTTATTACAAAAATTGCTTAGCATTATGCTAGCTCAAATAACAGCGGAAACATAAAAGCAGCATGAGTCCATCAACGTCCCAGGCTTGTCGAGTGTAGACCCGCGATCCCTACGCACCTTTCAATCTTCGGATGCTGCACATAAGACGTGCATCCAACAAGTTGGGTCAATACTTTGAATGTATTGGCAAATTACACCAAGGAGAGAAAAGACTATCTCTACATGCAAGGCTGGTATAGGCTGTAGAGTTCATTTGCTCAAAGCTAGTTTTATTAAGTAGAGAGAAGAAGAGAGGATTGTCCTACTTTGTAAACATTTGCTTAGATAAAATAAGGTCGAGTGGCACACGAGGATATTACGCACCAAATGTCCAAACAACCAAACACTTGGATATTACGCACCAAGCGTCACTTGGATATTACACACCAAGTTCCCAAATTCCCACCCATTAGCGATATTACGCACGCCATGGGGTTTCAAAAACTTTGTTTTTAGAAAAGAGAGAGGAAGATCCTTCAGAGGCTCCATCCTTCAGATGCTCATTGTTGTTCTGTTACCGTGAACACGGCTGATCGATCAGATTGCAATACTCTCGAGAGTTTGTGCACTTTACCCACAATCCACAATCAAGTCCTTTTACAAACAAGACCATGGCGAGGATTTCCCTTAGTAGCCCCTCTACCTTCCGGATCCAACCGTGCCAAGAACCTCCAAATGTTGGTACCCAGGTGAGGTTTCCCACTAAGTACTAGGCCAAGACAGAGCCCATAATGTATTGTGGTTGCACTGGAAGCTTCTGAATTCTGAAACATGGCAGACTTCTTTGATTCCTGGGCGGCCGTCCTCCACCAAAATCTCACTCGTTGACCCGACAACCATTCCGCCCAGAAGAAAACTTAGTTTTATTTTGAAGTGGATTTGAGAAGAAAAGTTTGCTCTCGAGAGCCTTTATCTTAGAAAAATTCTGTCTTTCGAACCCCCCAACGGTACTTTGTATATATAGCATAACAAGCAATACTTAGCAAAAACAGGGGTAACCTATTAGGATGGGAAATCCTAAGTATAGACCTACTCATGGCATACTACAAAATCATCGCACTTGCAAAATAATACTAAGGGGAAAATCTACTAGAACATCCTACACATGCATACTACAGAATTTTGAAGATCACATGCATAGAATCAAAACTGGGACAAAATTATGAACAAGTGGTGTAACTTGCCTTGATCCGAGCAGCACTCTACACAATAGCACTCCTTAGCGCACTCCGAACAATCTAACGAATCACAAACATAGATCTGATCACAACTTGCTCAAAACATATCACAGAGGTAAACATGCATGCATGCACATGGTATTTTATGCAAGGTTGGTTCTTCTAAATTGACCAAGGTAGAAAGTTTGGGTTGTGATAGTGTAAGGGTGTCACTAGAATTGATTTCCCAAAGATTTAGATCTAATTGAATCACTAAAAACAATTCCTAGGTTTAAAGGAGCTCAAACCATCTAATTAGCCCAAGTTAGATCTAATGATCCTAAGCAAAGCTTAATGATTTGGATCTGTAGGTATTGTGGAAACAAAGTTATTGCAACAAGAATCAATTAAAATAGAATTTTAACTATTTTTCTATAGATTAAACTCTCTAATCTAATGATTAAAATCTACACCTAAAACCTTACTGTGAACCTGGGATATTATTGCAGATTTGGATTCTACTCAAAATTAGGAATCCAACGGTATATCATAAGCTAAAATTGGCCAAGTAGTTATTTTTCTATGATTTTCGCAATATTAAACTTAATCTGCAAAATCAAAACAATCTAGCCTAAACCCTAGCTCAGATCGCGCCAAGTGGCGGCTTCGGGTTGGGCCAGCTGGCCAGGCGGGCGACGCGGCGCAGCGACGACGCGCTTGCCACGCGGCTTGCCACGCGGCGCCGCGTGGTTGGCCGATACCCCTTCGTTCCCTCCTTCTAATCTGGCCCGCAAGATTTCCATCGGACGGCCGGGGCGACTTCACTGACCTGTGGTGGTGGCGGCGATGGAGGCGACGGTGGCGGCGGAGGAGTCGACGGTGGCGGAGGTCCTGGTGGCCCTAGTGGAGGCTACGAAGAGGGTCCCCGATGCGCACGTCGATGGCGAATCTCCCAATGGCCTCAGCGTGGTCCCTCTCCTCCTCCTTCTCCCAGCGTTGGCGGTTCCTTTTCTCGGACCCGACGGCTCCGGCGAGCAATCGCCGGCGATCTCCTGTGTTTCGGAAGAAACGAAACAGACGGGCGGTTAGGGTAGGTCGGGGCGAGAAGGGTGGAAGGTGTAGCAAGGCTCGAGGTGCCCTAGAGAGTCGCCAACCTCGAGCTCTGACGGCGGTGGTTCGGCGATCTCGGAAACTTGCGAAAACGGGGCTAGGGTTTGAGAAAATCGAGGGGAAAATGACGAGGGGGTCGGCTTTATATAGTCCAAGACTTGGGGAAGGGGGCGGTCGAAATCCGTTAGGATTCGGGGGTGTCCCGACGCAGCAGGAGCTGTGTCCGCCGCGGTCTCCAGGAGGAAGACGACGGGGTGGGACCCCCGCGTCAGTGGTGGAGGGGAGAAGTGGGCCGATGCTGGGCTGCGGCGGCTGGCGTGGGTTGGCTGGCTGCCGCGTGGGCGCTGGTGGGATGCGTTGCGGCCCAGTTAGGTAGGCTGCCCATTTTTTTCCCTTTTATCATTTTCCTTTTTCTGTTTTAATAAAACCTAAATAACTTTTGCCTACCAAGACCTAACTTGATGAAAATTGTTTCTAAATTTTTGTAAAATTAAGGTGGTCAACATAGGACCATAGTTTAATGTTTTACAAGGTTTTTAGAAGGGTCATTACTTGACCTCTACAATAATGCTTACATAAGGCAACCACCATTAGGGTTTTCTAGGTTTAGGTGTTTAGGATTTTTATTTCAATTTTCAATTGTAGGATGCAATGATGCAAGGATGATGCATGACACTAATAACATCCTAATACAAAATCTAGGATGTTACAAACCTACCCCCCTTAAGAAGAATCTCGTCCTCGAGATTCGGGTTGGCTAGCAAATAGGTGTGGGTGCTCTGCCCTCATGTCTTCTTCACGCTCCCACGTAGCTTCTTCCTCGGAGTGGTGGTTCCATTGTACCTTGCAGAATCTTATAGTCTTGGTGCGGGTAATCCTTTCGGCTGTTTCCAGTATTTTGATGGGTTTTTCCTCATAGGTAAGGTCATTCTCCAATTGAACCTCATCTAGGGGAACGGTGTCTCTTAGCGGTGTTTCGTCCATCTCCGGGTGACACTTCTTTAGTTGCGACACATGAAACACATCATGAACAGTCAGTCCTTCTGGTAACTCCAACTGATAAGCAACTTCTCCTCTACGGGCCAGAACCATATATGGTCCTATGAATCGTGCGGCTAACTTGCCCTTGATTCCGAACCTCTTAACTCCGCGTAGGGGTGAAACTCGGAGATACGCACGGTCCCCTATTTCATAGGCCACATCTCTGCTCTTGGAGTCAGTGTAACTCTTCTGTCGGGATTGGTCTACCTTTAGCCTATCCTGAATCTGTCGTACCTTTTCTTCAGCATCATTTATCAAGTCAGGACCAAAAAGACTGCGTTCACCAACTCCATTCCATAGCAATGGAGTCCTACACTTCCTGCCATATAGAACTTCAAATGGAGCCATTTTGATACTCGTTTGGTAACTGTTGTTATATGAGAACTCAGCATACGGCAGGTTATCGACCCAACTAGACCCATAGTCCAACGCGCAAGCTCTCAACATATCCTCCAAAATTTGATTCACCCTTTCTGTTTGGCCATCTGTCTGAGGGTGGAAGGCAGTACTAAATTCTAGTCGGGTTCCAAGAGACTCATGTAGTTGTCGCCAAAACTTTGAAGTAAACTGGGTGCCTCTATCTGACATAATTCCCTTGGGAACACCATGCATACTTACAATTCTTGACATGTATATCTTAGCAAGCTTAGCACTTGTATATGTAGTCTTTACGGGGATGAAGTGAGACACCTTGGTAAAGTGGTCCACCACTACCCAGATAGAATCAAATCCAGAACGAGTCCGGGGCAATCCCGTGATGAAATCCATGCCTACCTTGTCCCACTTCCAGTCGGGTATAGGAAGTGGTTGAAGTAATCCTGCCAGTTTCTGATGCTCGGCTTTAACTCTGTTGCACACATCACACAGAGAAATATACTCTGCAATATCTCTCTTTAGGTTATTCCACCAGAATCTATCCTTCACATCCATGTACATCTTTGTGTTACCTGGATGAATTGAGTATGGAGAATCATGAGCTTCTTGTAAAATCATCTTCCTGATATCGGGGTCGTTGGGAACGCACAAACGCTTCCCATGTCAGAGGGTTCCTTGTTCATCCAGTAGAAATTCTTTACTCTTTCCTTCACTTATCCTGATTCTTATTTCTTCCAACTCTTTATCTCCCTTCTGTGCTTCCTCGATTCTCTCTTGGAAGGTGGACACGATTTCCATAGTCGCTACGTGCCCTTTCGGAACTATCTCTAGCCTGAGATCCCTGAATTGCTTGCATAGTTCCTCTGGAAGTTCCCCTACGGTAAGTCCATTCACATACACCTTACGACTTAAGGCATCAGCCACCATGTTTGCTTTTCCGGGGTGGTACTATAAATCCAAGTCATAATCCTTAATTAGCTCAAGCCATCTTCGTTGCCTCATATTCAACTCCTTTTGGGTGAAGATGTACTTCAAACTTTTATGATCTGTGAACACATCACAATGTTTGCCCATGAGGTAGTGTCTCCATACCTTGAGTGCATGAACCACAGATGCAAGTTCCAAATCATGTGTGGGATAATTGTGTTCGTGGTTCTTAAGTTGTCGGAAGGCATAGGATACCACTTTCCCATCCTGCATCAACACACTTCCAAGTCCTTGTCGAGAAGCGTCACAAAAGACTTGAAAATCCTTCTGGATATCAGGCAGACACAGAACTGGTGCCGTTACAAGGCGTTTCTTCAACTCTTGAAAACTTGCTTCACATGCCTCGGTCCATAGGAATTTCTTTTCCTTCTTTAATAGTTCCGTCATGGGTTTTGCTATCTTGGAAAAGTTTTCGATGAACCTCCGGTAATATCCTGCGAGGCCCAAGAAACTTCTAATATCTCCCACATTCTTGGGTGACTCCCATTCCGTCACGGAAGCTACCTTACTAGGATCTACGGCAACTCCTTTAGCTGACACAACATGACCAAGGAATCCCACTTCCTTTAACTAGAACTCGCACTTGCTGAATTTGGCATATAACTTGTGTTCTCTTAGCTTCTCCATGATAAGGCGCAGATGTTTCTCATGTTCCCTCTCATCCTTAGAGTATATGAGTATATCATCTATGAATACCACGATAAACTTGTCCAAATATTCCATGAACACTTTGTTCATCATGGTCATGAAGTATGCTAGGGCATTGGTCAGACCAAACGACATTACGGTGTACTCATACAATCCGTATCTTGTGGTGAATGCTGTTTTGGGCACATCCTGTTCTCGAATCTTCAGCTGAAAATATCCTGATCGCAGATCGATCTTTGAGAACACACTGGCTCCTTTTAACTGGTCAAATAGGTCATTGATGTTGGGTAGAGGATACTTATTCTTAATCGTCACTTCGTTCAACGAGCGGTAGTCCACAACCAGCCTCTTGGTCTTATCCTTCTTTTCCACAAATAGGACGGGTGCTCCCCAAGATGACGCGCTGGGTTGAATGAACCCCTTGTCCAATTGTTCCCTAAGCTATTTCTTGAGTTCCTTTAACTCGTCCACATCCATCTTGCATGGTCTCTTAGCTATCGGCCCCGTGCCTGGCATCAAGTCAATGAGGAACTCGATATCACGGTCGGGTGGCATTCCTGGTAGTTCCTCCGGGAAGACATCTGGGTATTCCTTTACAATAGGTACCTCCTCCAAGCTAACCCCCTTAAGAGAGTTCACCATGACTTCTTGAAGTGCGAAATTCGACTTGATACGAATCCTCTTCCCTTCCGGTGTTGTGAGCATGATAGTTCTCTTGGCACAATCTATGACTCCTTCATATTCGGTCATCCAATTCATGCCCAAGATTATGTCTAATCCTTGTGATTCTAGAACCACTAGACTGGTGGGAAAAATGTGTGTCCCAATCCTTAGTTCTAATTCCCGGCAACCGGAGTTTGCCACTATTTCTCCGCCAGGAGAACTTACCCTTAGAGGAAAGTTTATAGTCTCCGTTGGTATCTTGCCTCTATCCACAAATACCCTTGATATGAATGAATGCGATGCACCGGTATCAAAAAGAACAACTGCGGGAATAGAATTGAGTTTGAACTTACCAATCACAGAGTCTGGCGCATCACAAGCATCCTCCATAGAAACATGATTCACCGTGGCTTTGACAAACGGATTTGGCTTCTTCCCGTTTCCATTGCCATGGTTGTGTCCATTTCCATTCCCATTTCCATTGCCATTCTTCCTCTCGGGGCAAGAGGTTGCATAGTTCCCTGTCTTGTTGCACTTAAAGCATGTCACCTCACTGAGATCCTTTCCATTGCTACCATTCCCATTGCGGTTCTTATGCCCATTGTGTTTGTGGCCACCATGGTTATGACCGTTATAGTTGTGGCCATTATTGTTATAAGGTGGTGGTGAGGAATTGCGCTCCTTCTGGTACGGAACAGAGTGTTTGTGAGGGTTAGATTTCCTCTTGAGGTTTTCTATGCTCTTCCTCTTTGATTCAACCACAATGGCTCTGTCCAGGAGTTCCTGAAAGTTGTCAAATTTCCGAGCCACAAGCTGAATGGATATCTCCTCATTGAGCCCTCTTAAGAACTCCTCCTGTCTCTTGGCATCAGTGGAAACGTCATCGGGTGCATAACGGGCTAGCTTATTGAAAAGCTCCCCATATTCGGTGATAGAACGGTGCAGCTGGTGTAGGTCGCGAAACTCGCGCCTTTTCAGAGTCATGACACCAGCAGCCACATGATGAGTGCGAAAAGCTAACTCAAACTGTTCCCAAGTGATAGCATCAATATCCGGGTGGGTGACTTGGTAATTATCCCACCATTCTGCAGCAGGTTCTTCAAGCTGATGTGCGGCATAACGCACCCTGTCGGCTCCGACAGCTTGCACGGTGCCTAGCTTCTTGTTGATCGTACGCAGCCAGTCATCAGCGATGATTGGTTCAGTGCTGCTAGTGAAGGTAGGTGGGTTCAGCCTTAAAAACCGAGTCAAGCGATCCTGTTGAGGAGGTGGCGGAGGTGGTGGTGGCGGCGGGTTGTTGTTGTTGTTTTGCATGTTCTGAGTGAGCAGTTGGATCAGCTGGTTCTGAGTGGCCAAAAGTTGTGCTATTTCTGGCGGGATTTCGGAGTTCACACGTCTTGGCGGCATCTGTGGGGTTTAAGAGAATGGTTAAGAAATAGACAAAAAGACTAAGTAGTAAACTCCTACCCTTATGAAAACACACCAAGCACACAAGGCACACAAGACATAATAACACAGCTTAACACAGAAAACAACCAAGTTTAACTAAACCAGACTTGTCTTGGTATTTATTACATTTGCGAATAACGTTCTACTATAGAATTAAAGGTGGTCCAACTATTACACATCTTCCACACCTTCCTCTTCCTCGTCCTCGAACGAGTAGCCTTCCTGCTCTAGAGTTGTCTTGTACAACTCCATCTCCTTTGTGGTGGCTTCAAGCTTCTCCTGGAGGTTCTTTATCTCATCCTGTAGCTTCTTGGTAGTGGCTTCCAGCTGCTCCTGAAGTCCCTCCTTCTCGCTTTGTAGCTCCTCCACTAAACTTGACTTCTTTGCGGCTTCAAGTTGCTTTGCCAAGTCCCTCTTGGAAGCACGCACATCATTGATTATCTTGCAAAGGCCTTCAGTTTGCACTTCATCTCCATCGATCTGCTGTTTGAGTTCCCTAATTCTCTTGTTTTTATGTATCACCCTCTTCTCTTGGTTAGCGAACTTCTTCTCTTGGTCCTGGAATTTTATCTCTTGGAGCTTCATTGCCTCCTCCTGCTGCTTGATCATTTCTTCCTTCTCCTTGATGAGGGCGCATAGCTCGTCATTCTTCAACATCTCGAGGAAGGTACCCTTTTCAAGGTCATGGATGTGGCACTCCAAGTCTTGATATTGTGTTCTTCGGCGCTTGGTAGAATTTCTTTCCTCAAAGGTTAACTCCATGGGAATTCCTTCCTCATCTCTTCTTCCAAAGAGGCCGCCGCAGTGTCCTTGGAGAGCTTCATGATGGCGTCCACATAGGCGTCCAATGAGTTGTTGCAACCTAATGCTAAGGGCTTTCTCCTTGGAATCGCTAACAATGTGGATTGCTATGTCTTCCTCCGGTTTCTTGCCTCGCTCTTTTCCTGGCTGGATGACCTTGACTCCCCAACAGCCGTCCTTGTGGAGTTTCTTCATTGTGCTCCCCTGGATTGTTGGGAGAGGAAGGTCCAAACGTGTGAGTAGATCCATGAGGCATCCACCAAAGCGGAGGGGCTCGATGTCCGCGACGGTGTCGTAGAGGAAGCTTGTCATCTTTGAGTTAGAAGAATGAAGGTTAGATACTTAAACAAGTAGAGGAAAGCAGATACTAGAAGTTCGGAAAATAACTTAGTAGAAGAACAAGTAAGGCACAAAAGTTAGAGGTGGTTCCAATCCTAGGGTCACGTCCTACAGGCAACGATGTGCTCTGATACCATCTGTAGTGACCTTGGATTGATAAGGATCCTAAGTCCCTGTGATTAACATGCTAGTCCCTGGATCATTAGCTAGCACTCACAGTCGATGAAATATCATGTAAAACATAGTCTTTATTACACGGAGAATCCAGAGGATGAATTTATTACAAAAATTGCTTAGCATTATGCTAGCTCAAATAACAGCAGAAACATAAAAGCAGCATGAGTCTATCAACGCCCCAGGCTTGTCGAGTGTAGACCCGCGATCCCTACGCACCTTTCAATCTTCGGATTCTGCACATAAGACGTGCAGCCAACAAGTTGGGTCAATACTTTGAATGTATTGGCAAATTACACCAAGGAGAGAAAAGACTATCTCTACATGCAAGGCTGGTATAGGCTGTAGAGTTCATTTGCTCAAAGCTAGTTTTCTTAAGTAGAGAGAAGAAGAGAGGATTGTCCTACTTTGTAAACATTTGGTTAGATAAAATAAGGTCGAGTGGCACACGAGTATATTACGCACCAAGTGTCCAAACAACCAAACACTTGGATATTACGCACCAAGCGTCACTTGGATATTACACACCAAGTTCCCAAATTCCCACCCATTAGCGATATTACGCACGCCATGGGGTTTCAAAAACTTTATTTTTAGAAAAGAGAGAGGAAGATCCTTCAGAGGCTCCATCCTTTAGACGCTCATTGTTGTTCTGTTACCGTGAACACGGCTGATCGATCAGATTGCAATACTCTCGAGAGTTTGTGCACTTTACCCACAATCCACGATCAAGTCCTTTTACAGACAAGACCATGGCGAGGCTTTCCCTTAGTATCCCCTCTACCTTCCGGATCCAACCGTGCCAAGAACCTCCAAATGTTGGTACCCAGGTGAGGTTTCCCACTAAGTACTAGGCCAAGACAGAGCCCATAATGTATTGTGGTTGCACTGGAAGCTTCTGAATTCTGAAACATGGCAGACTTCTTTGATTCCTGGGCGGCCGTCCTCCACCAAAATCTCACTCGTTGACCCGACAACCATTCTGCCCAGAAGAAAACTTAGTTTTATTTTGAAGTGGATTTGAGAAGAAAAGTTTGCTGTAGAGAGCCTTTATACATAGAAAAATTCTTTGTCTTTCGAACCCCCCAACGGTACTTTGTATATATAGCATAGCAAGCAATACTTAGCAAAAACAGGGGTAACCTATTAGGATGGGAAATCCTAAGTATAGAGCTACTCATGGCATACTACAAAATCATCGCACTTGCAAAATAATACTAAGGGGAAAATCTACTAGAACATCCTACACATGCATACTACAGAATTTTGAAGATCACATGCATAGAATCAAAACTGGGACAAAATTATGAACAAGTGGTGTAACTTGCCTTGATCCGAGCAGCACTCTACACAATAGCACTCCTTAGCGCACTCCGAACAACCTAACGAATCACAAACATAGATCTGATCACAACTTGCTCAAAACATATCACAGAGGTAAACATGCATGCATGCACATGGTATTTTATGCAAGGTTGGTTCTTCTAAATTGACCAAGGTAGCAAGTTTGGGTTGTGATATGTAAGGGTGTCCCTAGAATTGATTTCCCAAAGATTTAGATCTAATTGAATCTCTAAAAACAATTCCTAGGTTTAAAGGAGCTCAAACCATCTAATTAGCCCAAGTTAGATCTAATGATCCTAAGCAAAGCTTAATGATTTGGATCAGTAGGTATTGTGGAAACAAAGTTATTGCAACAAGAATCAATTAAAATAGAATTTTAATTATTTTTCTATAGATTAAACTCTCTAATCTAATGATTAAAATCTACACCTAAAACCTTACTGTGAACCTGGGATATTATTGCAGATTTGGATTCTACTCAAAATTAGGAATCCAACGGTATATCATAAGCTAAAATTGGCCAAGTAGTTATTTTTCTATGATTTTCGCAATATTAAACTTAATCTGCAAAATCAAAACAATCTAGCCTAAACCCTAGCTCAGATCGCGCCAAGTGGCGGCTTCGGGTTGGGCCAGCTGTCTAGGCGGGTGACGCGGCGCGGAGACGACGCGCTTGCCACGCGGCACCGCGTGGTTGGCCGATACCCCTTCGTTCCCTCCTTCTAATCCGGCCCGCAAGATTTCAATCGGACGGCCGGGGCGACTTCACTGACCTATGGTGGTGGCGGCGATGGAGGCGACAGTGGCGGCGGCTGGGTCGACGGTGGCGGAGGTCCTGGTGGCCCTAGTGGAGGCGATGAAGAGGGTCCCCGATGCGCACGTCGATGGCGAATCTCCCAATGGCCTCAGCGTGGTCCCTCTCCTCCTCCTTCTCCTAGCGTTGGCGGTTCCTTTTCTCGGACCCGACGGCTCCGGCAGGCAATCGCCGGCGATCTCCTGCATTTCGGAAGAAACGAAACAGACGGGCGGTTAGGGTAGGTCGGGGCGAGAAGGGTGGAAGGTGTAGCAAGGCTCGAGGTGCCCTGGAGAGTCGCCAACCTCGAGATCCGACGGCGGCGGTTCGGCGAGCTCGAAAACTTGCGAAAACAGGGCTAGGGTTTGATAAAATCGAGGGGAAAACGACGAGGGGGGTCGGCTTTATATAGTCCAAGACTTGGGGAAGGGGGCGGTCGAAATCCGTTAGGATTCGGGGGTGTCTCGACGCAGCAAGAGCTGTGTCCGCCGCGGTCTCCAGGAGGAAGACGACGTGGTGGGACCCCCGCGTCAGTGGTGGAGGGGAGAAGTGGGCCGATGCTGGAATGCGGCGGCTGGCGTGGGTTGGCTGGCTGCCGCGTGGGCGCTGGTGGGCTGCGCTGCGGCCCAGTTAGGTAGGCTGCCCATTTTTTTCCCTTTTATCATTTTCCTTTTTCTGTTTTAATAAAACCTAAATAACATTTGCCTACCAAGCCCTAACTTGATGAAAATTGTTTCTAAATTTTTGTACAATTAAGGTGGTCAACATAGGACCATAGTTTAATGTTTTACAAGGTTTTTAGATGGGTCATTACTTGACCTCTACAATAATGCTTACATAAGGCAATCACCATTAGGGTTTTCTAGGTTTAGGTTTTTAGGATTTTTATTTCAATTTTCAATTGTAGGATGCAATGATGCAAGGATGATGCATTACACTAATAACATCCTAATACAAAATCTGGGATGTTACAGTGTCTCAACCCATACTTCCCGAACACCCAATGCCATCTTTATAGTCACCAGTTACGGTGTGGTGTTTGATGTCATCAAAGCATCCTTCCGGTGATGGTGATAAGCATGATCTCATGGTCGAAGGAATTAGGTTACTATGTATCAGAAAGCTTATAGCAAATGAACTATATTAAATGACTTGATCTTTATGCTACGCTTAACTATAGGAGTATGTCCATCACATCATTCTCCTAATGATATGACCCTGTTGTTAATAACATCTCTATGTTCATGATCAGGAAACCATGATCATATATTAACCAACAAGATAGTTTAACAAGAGGCTTTACTAGGGACTCTTTTATGTTTACAAATCACACAAGTATTAATGTTTCCTATCAATACAATTATAGCATGGTATGTAAACATTTATCATAAGTATGAAGATATGATAATAACTACTTTATTATTGCCTCTTGGGCATATCTCCAACAGTCTCCCACTTGCACTAGAGTCAATAATCTAGTTTCAAACCTTTGTGTATTCAACACCTATGGCTTTCCGGTGTTGTATGTACACGATTGCTCGTGGTCAACTGATCTCCGGATCTGACACTTCCAGGTCCGTGTGTAATTGCATGTCTTTGTATAATGAGATGGCTTTGTATAAATTTGGTCTTTTGGTGAGACCTTTAGTTCTTTGGGTTAAAACATGTTCATAATATTGTCGTACAATATATCTTCATAGTATTATCCTACTGTGAACTACACCTAGTTTGATAACAAACTACTTGACACAAATGCCCTCTTTAGCTGCTATAATAGCAGTCATATACTTAGCCTTTTGTTGTAGTATCGGTCACAATGTCTTAAATTTGGAACTCATCCAAATCGATTATGGAACTTACTTTCCATTATATTGTGCCACCCTTAGTTTAGATTGAGATAAACTTAATTTGTACTTTGTGACAAAACTAGTATCAATGTAGTACTTTTACAATGAACTAACCATCTATTTGCCACTCCTACAAAATAATATATTCTTATTTCTTTTACAAGATCATAAGAATATCTTTACTATTTTCCAATAATCATCTTATGAATCAATCTGGTATACGCTCATAACATTTAGAGCATAGGACATATCTGGATTTGTACACATCACAGCATGATTGATAAAATACTCTTTGTGATTTTATACATCAAGTATCAATCTATACTTGAATATTTGTTTCACTTACCAAATGTCAATACACTTGAATATATCATCAATATTGAACTCATTCAATCCTTTCTATGTGACAAGAACCTTTCTTATAGTTTCTATATTGAACTCATTCAATACATCATCTATGTACTTTCGGCACAACCATATTAGCGTCTATTGATGCCAAATATTTGGGTTTTGCCTAAGTCTTTCATCGAGATGAAATTCTTATCCTGTTTTAATAAAAGATACATTATTTCCAATCAACAATATGTCTTCCACATAATGTATTAGAAACATGTCTTAGCGCTCCCACTTAATTTCTTGCAAATGCCAGCGTCTTCATCGTCTCCGATGAAATTAAACTCTTTTAACAGTTTCATCATAGTGAAGATTCCAATTCCACGATGCTTACTTCACCATTGAAGTTTGCATATGGTTTTAGCATCCTTTGAATCAACAAAACCCTTTGACCATGTTATGCACACGTCCTAGGTAACAATTCCATTAGAAGAACTTGTTTTGTTTATTAAACACATAACAAAATTATATGTCGTGGTTGCTACATTAATCCGTCTAAACTAAATATCGCTTAATGAAAGATCAGATCATGTCATAGTCAACTCTTTGAACATTGTCGTGAACTCTTTCCCTACATGTCGATAATTTCATAGATGTGAAACATCCATGTCTATTTCTTTATAGATCCAAACACAACTGTAAGGTCTTACACCTTTCTCGAGGGTCCTTCAAGTTCAAAGCTTGATTTCTCATGTATGGAACTATCAAGGATTTTATGGCTTCAAGCCATTTTATGGAGTCAGGGCCCATCATCGCTTCTTTGCATGTAGTCGGATCTTTATTGTTAAATAATGATTTAACTCTCAAATCTTGGTATTTGATGGTTTTACCCGACCTACTTGTTTCAATAGAAACTTAGATCTCCGTGACCACAACCTTTGAGGCACGTGAGCCATGAGCATTGTTGCTGCCTCCGCTTCACAAGCATCATTTGATCAAAAATCAAAAGACTCCAAAATTCCATCCACATGGAGTTTCTTCATGTTTTCTTTCCAATATAATTTAAACGGCGATGTCACTTCCTAAGTGATCTTTTAATCAATTTGTCTTTCGACATTTTTAGCACTTGTTTTATGGATGCGATTTCTCCAACAAGATTTGTAAATCATCCATCTTTTATGGATTACGACAATTATTTGAACAACCCTTTTATTCTCATAATACCTGATAAAACAAATCTTGAAGGCAAGCTTTTAACGAGCAACACAATAACCCTTTATTTGTTCTCGATGAACATCATCACATATTCTTTTGCTAGTTACTTAGGCCATTGTAGTTCATAAATTCTGTTGTTTCGTATGACGATTCATACCAACAAATTCAGTATCAAATACTTAGGAACCACATTTTTTAACAAGCAAAGAATATAGCCATAACACATATATCCTTTATATACCTAAACTGAACAATTCTAGTCTTTTCTTTTCTGCCATATATTTATGAGATTCTCTTTCAGTATTTCCTTTTCTGTTTGAAAGAATCTATCAACATCAATAGTGGAGCCATACACATGACACATAGTCCAAAGCGTGTATAGTTAAATACCAATGTATTTGGACTTGCACTTTGAAGTAGATTACCATCATCAAATGTTTGGTGTTCTTTCAAATTCCTTTCTTTAGTAATCTCTTGGTGTAGTAAATATTTTACCTACATCAAATATTCACCCTTATCATGGAATTATCCATGATCAAGCTACTTTTAGCTTGTAACGGTGAATCGCGAGTATAATGTTGCTCTCCAAAACCTTTTGGAGGATTAGGACAACTAGTGTCTCCAACCTTTTGCAAATTCTCATCAAATATGAGAACATGACTTTTGCCATATTATACTCTATCATGTTGCAACCAAAACTTCATTTCAGATATCACAATATCTTCCACACATTATGGTTTCTGAAACAACTCTTTCAGATCCTAGATTACCTTGATATTAAGACAATCCTTTGAATATCAAGAATCATGGAGACAAACATGATACTTATAAACTAACACTTGGAATTGTCACTCTTGATTTAATACCCATTATTAAACTTCATGGAGTAACCGGAACTTACTGAAAGTTTGCAATAGGACTTTTAAACTTTGGATTAACACTTCAAAACAATACGATACCAGTTCGTAAAGTAACTAACCAGAATTCTATAGTTCTATCATCTCAATTATAACTAAGCGCAAGGTGGTAAACGGATGCCAATGACTACAACAACTATGCAAATTCACTTTGATTTAATTTATGATAAATAGTGTTCAACTTTTAATCAAATTGCTGTTGAACTCCCACTCAAAACAATATCCCTCACATTGTTTTAGTGATCACACGAACCAAATCCACCACATCAAAACCGATCATCACGAGAGTTGATGTAGCTTCAATGGCGAACAATCAACATGTTCATCATATCTACTATATGACTCATGCTTTACCTTTCGGTGATCCGTGTTCCGAGACCATGTCTGTACATGCTAGGCTCGTCAAGATCAAACCTTAGCTTCCGCATGAGCAAATCTGGCTTGCTCACGTTGTATACACTCGCAGAATCTAACACACCCGATCATCACGTGGTGCTTCGAAACAACGAGATTTAGCAACGGTGCTTACTAAGGATGAACACTTTAAAACTTGAAATTGTGTGCTTGAGGGATCATCTTATAATGCTACCGTCGTGAACTAAGCAATACAAGATGCATAAAAGGATTAACATCACATGTAATTCATAATATGTGATATGATATGGCCTTTCTTCTTGTGCTTCCGATCTCCATCTTCAAGCACGAACATGATCTCCATCATCACCGGTGTGGCGTCAAGGTCAATGGCGCCGCTTCATGGTTGTCTTCCACCAGCATCAACTATTACAACTATTTTGAATAATAGACACGCGGTACTTAATGGAAACAACCATATGGCTCCTGCCGGTTGCCAACTTACAATAAGGGACATTGCATATATCATATATAATCACAGTCATGGCCATATCACATCACAGCACACCCCTGCAAAACAAAGTTAGACGCCTCTAATTTTCTTTGCATGTTTTACGTGGTTTGGGGCTTTTAATAAGCGTCGTTCTAACTTACGAACAAGAACCACAACATTGATACTAGTATTGTCAATCACCCATTGTAAATTGAATCTTAACTATGTTGGGAGAAACAGGCACCCGCAAAGCCACTTATGCAATACAAGTTGCATGTCAGGCGTGGAGCAAGTCTCATGAACAATGTCATGTAAGGTTAGCCCGGGCCGCTTCATCCCACCATCCCGCAAGATGCAAAGTACACAAGAAGCAATCGACAACAAAAGCATCAACGCCCACAATGACAATCGTGTTCTACTCGTGCAACAGATCTACATATAGACACGGCTCTGATACCACTGTAGGGGTTCGTAGCATGGAAAACAAAAAAATTCTACCACATGAACACACAATCAAGATCTAATCTATGATCAAGCCAAGATCTATCTACTAGATTGTAGCAACGAGTCGATAGAGGAACTCACCCTCGAAGATTCCAAAGCGGTTAACGAGAGAAGATTCTCGAAGGTGATGTAGTCGTACACTTCCGATCTCAAGATCGTGTAGACGATCCTTCCGGCGCTGCGTTCCGGCAGCACTTCCGCAGTCGGTCACACGTTCGGTACTCGATGAAGACCTTCCTCTCCCTTGTTCCAAGAGGCAGCGGAGGTTGTAGCACTCTCCTCGTGATTCCAGCAGCACGATGGCGTGGTACCGGAAGTAGAGGGGAGATCTCGCAGGGCTTCGCCTTAAGCCGGAGCGAGTATGGTGGACTATGAGAGAGGCCTTGGCTATCTAGGGTTTAGAGGCACCAAGGGGGTTTGATGTAGCCGGCGGCTAGGGCATGGAGAGGCCCTAACTCGGCGACTTGGGAGGAGAAACCCTAGGCGGCGGCAGCAGCAGGTGGTGGCGCCTGGAGCTAGGGTTTAGGTTGTGAGAGGTTTAGGGAAGAGGGGCACCCCTGCCCCTCCTTTTATAGGTGGGAGGGAGGCGCGGTTGGGAGGAGGGAGTCCTCCTCCAACTCCTCCTCCTTGGCGGGCGGGTGGAGGGAGTAGGACTTCCTCCCTAAGTAGGTTTCCTACTCTCTCTCTGTAGCATCCCAATTGTCTAACAATTGTAATGCTACTTGGTCTAGTAATATAATGTCTACTTCAATTATATAATTGTTGCATCATCATTATATCATGCTCATGTCATCATGCCTCCTTGCATTTGAGCATCATATAAAACCCTTTTCCATTTGGTTCTTATCTCATATGCATTGCAAATTGTATTTGTCTCTTGATATTGTATTTGGTTCTTGATATATTGTTTAATGCCCAAGTTGAGTTGGGGGCATATCTTTTATTAACTCCACCACCTTTATTTCACCACCTTATAATTCCACCATCCAACTAAATATGAGCTTTGCACTTTATTTGTTTTACCTCGAGCTCGTGTGGGTTGGGATGGATCCAATTCTTTTCCACATGCTCTCATCTTGGCATCATGATGTTTTCACATTAGTGATATATGAGAGCCACATGGCCACCTTTGCATGCCTTGTGGGTGGAACCCTTTTTCCTAGCTTCCATATGGATTATCATGGAACTATGCTCATGTTGGAATATTTTTGGGACTATTAATCATCTAGTGGAACATACACACTAGCATGTCCCATTTTATTTCAAACATGGCCATCTCCAACTACTCCACATGGGGCATCCTTTCATTTCTTTTGCTTGGCTTTATTCCACTTTTGGAAATGTGAAGGAACAATGCCATGTTTAATATTATTGTTTTCACAAGAATAACATGGCATTAAATTAGTTTTGCATGGGCCATGCAAGTACCACCTTTTGCTTGTCTTTTGGTTTTATTTGATTTTTGAGTGGATCATCTCTATCTCTATCCCTTCTTTTGGCTTGATCTAGTTTGATCTTGCTTAAACCCTATCACCACATCCCTCTCTTTTTCTTGCCTTGATCTTGTTGGAGCTTGTCATGTTCTAGCTTGGTCTTGTCAAAAGAAAGCCACTCCATCTATCTCTCCCTAAAAACCCTAAACCATGCCACTCATATCACCTACCCCATCATCACCATACACCCTCTCTACACCACCCCCTCTAAACCAAACCCTAGCTACCACACCTCCCCTCTCTCTCGGCCTCTCTCTCTTCTCTCTACCTAGCTGGCCCCACTTGGCCACCTGATCACCCGGCCCCACCTAGCTACCACCCAAAGCAAGCCCTAACCCGAGCCAAACCTAACCCTAACCCGACCCTAGCACCTAGCCCGAGCCTTCCCTCTCTCTCTAGCTCTCTCTCTCTGCCTAGAAGGCCCCCAGCCTGAGCCTACCGTCCCTACCTGGCAGCCCCAGCTGCCCTACCCTGCCCCTGCCCCCACCCGAGCACGTGAGGAGAAGGAGAGAAAGGTGGCACCGAGGCCACCTTTTCCATCTACCTGCTCCCCACGGCATCCTCCCTCTCCCTCTTATCCCCCCCCACACGGCTCTCCTCTGGCCTCTTCAGATCTGGCCGAGGCGCCCTGCCCGCTCCCCTCTCTTCTCCATCACCGCCAGCTACCCATCGCCGGCCACCGTCGGCTTCGGCGTCCACCAGCAGTACGAGGAGGCGGGCGTGGTGTTGTGGTCGTCGAGGAAGGACAGGAGATCCCCGGCGTCGCCTCTGTACACAGCAGCAAGGAGGAAGAGCCCCAGACCGCTGCACACCGGCGCCGCCCGAAGCCAAACCCTAGCTTCCCCGGCCTCTGCTTCGCCGACGATCCGCTACCCCTCTGCTCGATCCGCCGCCACCAACCATCTCTCGGTGAGCTGTTCCACCTCCTAGACACCCCCTTTTGGCTGATCCCTCCCTAGCGCCGCCGTCTTTTCCGTCGAACGTCGTCGGTGCGTCGGGTTTGCTGTTGTCTGCAACCTCCCCGCGCCGCACCAGCCTCATCTAGCCTGCGTCCGATCGTCTAGCACCAACCCAGACCTGCCGCAGTGGCTCCGCCCTCTGCGCGCAAGCCCAGGTCGCGGTCTCGAGCCCCCGCGTCGCGTCCCGCGCCCTGTCGAGCACCGATCGATCGGCAGAGAGCAGAGGAAGATCCACAGTGCGCGTCGTCCGTTTTGCAGAAAACCCCTCCTCTAGTTTTTGCATCAACCCGCGGTCCGCCTGAGCCCACCTGTCAGCGGCTGTGTTCGTTTTGCAAAAAACACCCAGGCTTTCGTAAACCTCAACCCGCGCTCCCCTAGCGACGCCACGTGGTCCACCCTGGGCCTTCGCTGTCACGTGGGGCCGAAGTCACTGTCGGGCCCGCCTGTCTGTCTCTGAGGCTAGCTCAGCTCGCGGTTGCAGAAGATTTTCTGTGCGCCGTGCTGCTGAGTCAGCTCTGGCCCCACCTGTAATTGGCTGTGGCTAGCTTCGAGCTGGGTAACAAAAGTTTCTGTCTATTCTGTTTTAATTTAAATCTTTTCAAATTTAATTCAAATTCAAATTTAAATCTGTTTTTAAATGACTTTTAAAATATAAACCCAAATAATACAAATAATATATGTCTTCAAATCAGAAAAATGTGAGGATTTCAAATATGCCCTTCAAAATATATTTTGAACACTTAAAATTCCAAGTTGATTAAAATTACATTAAAATGCCCTTTTGTCTTAATTAATTAATAACTTTTGTTTCATAACTCCAAATTTAACAAATAATATGTCTAAAATGATTAGCTCGACGAGACCTTTCTGTTTATGCATTCCATGTCTTGTTTTGAAGCATGCATCATATAAATATATTGTTTACAGAAAATAATATGAGGTTAAAATGGGGACAAAACTCAATAAAATGATTTATTCTTGTATTCCACACCTCACCCATGCCATGCTACTTTATTGCCATGCAAATTGTGCATCATTCATCATGGCATGATTGTTTGCTTGTCGCATTTATCTCATATGCTTGTGCACTTTATTTATGTTGGCCCTTGTTTGTTTGGTTCTTCTTCGAATAGACGCTGAGCAGGGGAAATATCAAGAGAACCAGGAGCACTACCCAGAACCATCTCTCGCTTCAACTGAGCTGCCAGGCAAGCACTACCACATGCTTGCATACATATAGTACCTATTGCCTCTATCTTATTCTTGCATCATTGAGTCGCGATTGCATTAAATTGAATCCCAAGTATTGCATAGCCTTTACTTTTAAACTCCATCGAAGCTTGTTCCTCCATCCCATGAGCCATTACTACAGGAGTTGTTTGAGCCATGCGAGTCGTAGAACAGCATGTGTAGGGTATGTGAGCGTCTGTTGGATAACGAGGTACCGAAACAACTTAACCTGAGTAGTAATGGGATAACTAATGAAAGTGGCATCGGTGAGCCATATTCGCTATTTGGTTTTTCAGGCTCACTTGTGTCCCGTAGGACCCCGAGTACTTGATTCCTGTTCCTTGAATATTCGCGCTATCCATATCCGGGAGGCTTATGAACCCCCCTGAGCCAGAGCTTGATTCATTCTTATTTCTTGGGGCCAAAAACTAGTTTGAGGTTTTATTTACTATCCTGTACTTATGCCATGTTTTACTGCTTTATTTAAATTGTGCGAGGTACTGCACACTGTACTGTTTAGGGCCGTGACCCGTTTTCGCTGTATCGACAAGCCCAGTCACACTTTCGGGTTCCCAGTCGTTTACAGCCGGCCACACAAACCTTGAGTCCGTCTCGTAGCCGGCCAGCTTCGTTGCGGGTAGCTTAATGGGGTGGCCCCCTGAAATATTTCTGAATCCTGTAATTGCTTTGTCGTGACTGCCTCGTTGGGTTTTGATTTGGTTTTTTCGAGGCATATCGAGTGTGTGTTGCTATTTGTGCACCCCTGCAGGGTAAAACTTTCTGAAAGTCGTGTCCGCGGTTATGGACGACTTGGAGCACAGTTTCTCGATCATAGACAAGCATAACTAAAGTACCGCTTTTAATTTGACTAGACTAGGTACCTGACTAGTAAATAGTACAACACTCATGGAATGGATAATAAAACTGCCAATGGATGGGAGGGGGGGTTGTTCGTCCGCCTCCTCGTCGGTAAGCGAGGAGGAGGATGGATCTGTTAAGATTACCGTTATAACTGTTATTAATAATTCACGGATATCCGTCTATCTCTGGTTGGGCGGATGGTTAGCGAGTATCTATAGAATTGTTAGGGTTTGTCTTTTGCTGCAATTGCGTCACCCCAGGTTGTGTCCCCTTTAGAGGCATAAAGACTTGCTGAGTACCCCTAGGGTCTCACACGATAAATTGTTTGATTCAGATGAACAGGTAAACTCGCAAGATGGATACTGGGTGGAGGAGACGGACGATGTGGGCAACGATCATTCGGTGTAGAGATTCCGGGAACGGGGATCCGTGAGATCTGTGGGCGGGATGTGTTTATTTATGGGGCATCTTATGCCGATTTGCTTCTTATCCGTACTCGGATCTTGTTTTCCGCTTCCGCTTGATACTCTGATGTTTGATGTATGAGGAGATATCCTAAACTATTATATCTATCTAGGATATTTGGATCTTGCCGTATGGCGTTGCTATATTTCCTTTCTTTTTAGATGGAATGGCTCTAATGTACTATTGTATGGTGGCTTGCATACATACTCATTTGTGTATGTAGTTGATCCCTTCGCCTGCCGATTACGCCGCCCGTTCTTGTCCCAATGTTTGGAAATGGTTGGGACGGCCGAAAGGTCTACCTGTGAGTGGCATTTGGGCCCCACCGTACTATTTCAACCATTTCTGCTCATCCAGGCTTGTAACTAGGAGCGTAATTCACCGAGGTAGTTACAATTGGTATCAGAGCCATCCCGACCTTCAGGGTCTCAGCCAAATGGTCGTTGTCTGTCTAGCAAATATTTTGGTAGTTATGTATACTAGGGAAAAAAACGCGAGAGTAGGACTGCTTCCACTTTTCTTCTTAACCAACCACCCACCCTTTTCTGGTAAGGAAGTGTAACGTTTTCAATCCTCTCCTTAAAATTCAAACTAGGATTCACGTGTTCTGGGTTTCCGTAGTACCATAGAAGGTGTGCGTGTGTAATTCCTTGTCTATCTGTTGCATCCAACATGTTATCTCTATCTGCCTTTTGGTTATCAACTGTGGGTACATTCCATATTGACAGGCTTTTGAAAACCGGCGCGATCTATCTGACTCCTTGTTAACCGTTGCCATCTTCTTAAGGGTGTCCTTCCTTCTAGCAACTCCACATTCTGTGCAATCATCAGTTGCTAATCTCTACCTGATAAGTGATTTTGCGCATCTATTGGTATTTTAATGCCGAAAAATGCGGAAATTTTTTCTTTGACACATCTGTGTTTCCACACTATGTATCATAAAGCTTATAGCAAATGAACTATATTAAATGACTTGATCTTTATGCTACGCTTAACTATAGGATTATGTCCATCACATCATTCTCCTAATGATATGACCCTGTTGTTAATAAAATCTCTATGTTCATGACCAGGAAACCATGATCATATATTAACCAACAAGCTAGTTTAACAAGAGGCTTTACTAGGGACTCTTTTATGTTTACAAATCACACAAGTATTAATGTTTCCTGTCAATACAATTATAGCATGGTATGTAAACATTTATCATAAGTATGAAGATATGATAATAACTACTTTATTATTGCCTCTTGGGCATATCTCCACATTTAACATTTTCCGGAATCTGCAATGGTTGAAACAGTCTTGCGGGTCTCTGATGTCCTGCCTTGACTCTCTAACAGATATCACACTTGGCTATGTAGCTTCCAATTTATCTCTTCATCTTATGCCACCAAAATTGCTTCTTAAATCCTGATACATCTTGGTTACTCCGGGGTGGATAGAATAAAGAGTATCATGGGATTCTTTCAAAATAGCTTGTTTCAATTCTGAATCTGCTGGCACACAGATACGTCCTTTGTACCACAAAACTCCTTCTTCATCTTCAGTGAATTCGGGTACCTTCCCTCTACCGATACAACGTTTGATTCCATCGATACTAGCATTTCCTTTCTGCGCCTCCTTGATCTGACTGATCAAAGTGGGTTAAAGTTCTATGCTAGAAAAAAATCCTTCACTTACTAGATCCATTCTGAAATCCTCCAACTCCATGTGCAAACTTGGTTGCTCCTTTAGAATCATAGAGTTCAAGCGACACGGCAATCTGCTAAGGGCATCTGCTACCACATTGGCTTTACCGGGGTGATAGTGAATGTCCAGATCATAGTCCTTGATTAGCTCTACCCATCTCCTTTTCCTCATATTTAGCTCCTCCTGCGTGAAAATATACTTCAGGCTCTTGTGATCCGAATAAATCTCACAATTGTTACCCATAAGGTAATGCCAACATGTCTTCAAGGCTAAAACTACGGATGCTAGTTCAAGGTCATGGGTAGGGTAATTCTTCTCATGTTGCTTCAGTTGTCAGGATAGATATTATATGACTTTGCATTCTTGCATCAACACACATCCGAGACCGATCTTGGATTCGTCACAAAACACATCAAAGGGCTTCGTGATATCCGGCATAATTAAGATTGGGGATGAGATCAATCTCTTCTTAAGTTCTTGAAAACTCGCTTCACATATGTCCGTCCATTCAAAATTCTTATCTTTCTTCAACACTTGGGTCATGGGTCTTGTGATGCTCGAGAATCCTTCTACGAACTTGCGGTAATATCCCGCTAATCCGAGAAATGCACGAACTTGGGTTTGAGTGGTTGGGGCTTGCCATTATTCAATATCGTTAACCTTGGCAGGGTCGACAGCAATTCCTCCTGTTGACACGATATGTCCGAGGAATCCTACTTCCTATAACAAGAACGAACATTTGCTAAACTTCGCATACAACCGATGCTCCTAAGGGTTCCAAGGATGGTTCTTAGGTGTAGCTCATGTTCTTCTTCTGATTTGGAATAGATCAGAATGTTATTGATGAAAACAACGACAAACTTATACAGGAAGTCCATAAAAATCTTATTCATGAGGTTCATGAAATAAGAGGGGGAATTGGTTACTCCAAAAGACATGACCGTGTACTCATACAGTGCATATCTGGTGATGAAGGCAGTCTTTGGAATATCCTCTACGCGAATCTTGAGTTGATGATAACCAGTTCTAAGATCAATCTTAGAAAACACTTTGGCATCGGTCAACTGGTTAAACAGATCTTATATCTTCAGCAGTGGGTACTTATTCTTAATGGTGACATCATTCAGCTTCCGATAATCCGTACACAAATGGTTACCTCCATCTTTATTATCCACTAACAAGACAAGTGATCTCCATGGCGACGCACTTGGTTGAATCAGGCCTATCTCCATCATAGCATCCAGTTGCTTCTTCAGCTCCACTAATTCAGACGGGTTCATACTATAAGGTCTCTGGGCTATGGGTCTAGTTCCAGGGATTAGTTCAATGATAAACTTGATATCCCGATCTGGGGGCATACCGGGCAATACATCTGGAAATACGTCGGGGTATTCACAGACTACTCTGACTTGGTCAATGGTTGGTTGGGCTAGACACTTGTTGCACTTGAATTGACGGGGCAAGGTTTCAGATACATGCTCTACTGATACTCCAGTGGTACTGGTCATGGTTATGGCTTTCTTGGCACAGTCGATTAATCCTTTATGTTTTGGCATCTAATCCATTCCCAGTACTACCTCCAAACCTTTGGTTCCGAGTACTACTAGATTAGCATAAAAATCTATGCCATGGATTCTGATAGGTACGGCCTTGCAAATTTGTCTAGCTTTGGTGGTTGAATCAGGTATCTGAACTATCATAACATGCTTCAATTTTGTTGGTTGAATCTTACTAGTGCATGCAAATTCTTCTGTAACAAACGAGTGCGATGCTCTAGAATCAAAAACACTCTTGCAAGTACTGAGTTAACAGAAAACATACCAGCATGACATCTGGCGCTTCATGGGCTTCTTCAGCATTCATGTGAAACAAACTGCTGTTGCGAATTCCCTGGGGCAAATCTTATTCCAGGCTGAACACAGCGCTGCTGCTAAGCTGGGGTGTTCACATTGGGGGCTGCTGCAAGCTTCTCGGGGCACTCATTGGAGTAGTGACCCTTGGTTCCTCATTCATAACAAGTCACCTAAGACTTTTCTTTTCCTGCAACAGGCACACCATTGCTTCCAGTCCTTGGGGAAGTATTGGTGTTGTTGGCGACATTGTTGTTGTTGAACTTGGGCGGTGCATGGTTGAAATTCCTGGAGTTATCGGGGTTGTTGTTGTGGTTTCCTCTGGGCCTTGGGTTTCCTCCTGCATGGTTGGGATAGTTCGGACGGGTCATCGGGGGTCTATTGTTTCTTGAGGCAAATCCTGTAGACGGGTTGGGACGATACTTTGGGGTATGGTGGGTTGCTGGTTGATGCATCATTCGACGCTTGCGGTTCTCATTGGCTTGGTTGATCTTCCTTCCATCTGAATGGCAGAATCCACAAAGGCTTCAATGTCAGCAAACGGGATATTGACTAAGACTGCCTGCATCTCATCATGCAGACTGTTCAGGAATCTCTCCTTGTTCTTGGCTTCAGTGTCAATCTCATCTGGTGCATACCTAGCTAATGACAGAATTTTTTCACGGTACTCAACTATTGTCATCCTCCCTTGCTTCAATTCTCTGAATTCATCTTTCATCCTCTTGATTAAACCCGGTGTCATATGGGTTCTTCTGAACTTGAGTTTGAATTCATCCCAAGTCATCATTTGTCCTCCATTCATGGCGCAAACGCTATTCCACCAAGCCCTTGCATCTCCGGCCAGATAGTAGGTGGCAAACAATACTTTCTCATTGGCCTCCACTCCTGCGACTTCTAAGTTGTTCTCCATAGTCTGCAGCCAATCATCTGCATCTAAGGGCTCTTGAGACTTACTAAAAATGGGTGGATTGTTGTTCTGAAAGTTTTTGAGCTTGGATCCATTGTTGTCCTGGTTTCCATGGCCTTGATTGTTGTTGGCCATCTGAGCTATGTGTTGAAGGGTTTCTAAGTTGGCTTGACGTTCGGCTCTTTCAGCTTCGCGGTCTGAAACCAACATTTACAAGATTTGCAGCATTGGGTCCGGGGATGAACTGCTTCCTTCGTGAGGCATCTGAAGATTGAGATAGATCATGAGAAAAGTGGGAAATTTCTGGGTTTTTTTAAAGTTTTTAGATTTTAAGCTTGACTCGGGTTTTGCTACTAGCAACTTGCTTTTCATTCATTCATAGAACATAATACAAACACACACCACAACAAGGAAACATATGGTTTTAGGAACCATTATGTGAAACTACTATACAATGGGACCGGATACAACTCACTAACGCTAGTGCTCAAGTGCTACTACTCATCAGACTTGGTGTCTTCATCATCATCATCAATGAAGGTGAAGTCATCGTCATCGGTGTGGAAGTCCATGGCTTGGTCCTCCAGGAAGTCATCATCGTCACTTAGGTAGGAGTAGGGGTCTCCACGGATATCCTCCCCTGCATTCTCCCTTTCCTCAAGCTGCATGTCCTGCTCGTGGATGGTATCCTCCAAGTCTGTCACTTTGTGATGAGGGCGAGCAATAATGCGATCCTTCTTTTCAAGCTGACGGCGACGTGACTGGCGATCCTTCACAAGCATGGCGATGGTCTGGTCCTTCTTGACTGTGATGGCATAGTTGTAGCTAGCGTAGGCGCGGGCATTTTCCAACTCATTTTGCATGTCATACATCATGAAGATGAGATGGTCCACTTGATGCTTCAGCTCCGGGTGATGTGGTACCTCCAATGGATGTCCCATAGCATCACGTCTTGGGTAATAATCAAAGCACGTGCCCTTGATCTGATTGATGCTTTGCCCACACATACGGGCAAGAGATTCCTGGATGTCCCTAGCGAGTCCATCTAGCCAGTTGTTCTCTCTTAAGGTGAACTAGATTCCCTTTGAGGTGGGGGCTTCAATCTTCCCTCTAAGACTTGCAACAATCAGCCATTGCAATTCTCCTCCTTGCTGATCGTTGAGCTAGGCTCCGAAGAACTCGGGGTGCGGGTGCTCCAGAAGTTCCGAGAGTTGGTCCAAATCACACTCAAAGATGATATCTCCTCCATTGCCCAACTGATAGAACATGCTATACTTCATGTCCATCTATAAGAATGTAGGATGAGTAAGTTAGCAGAGTGATCAAGTGTGTCAAATTTTATGTAAGTTTGCAAGAATTTTTGGAGGAACATGAATTTTCATGAAAGACTCTAAGTGATAAGAATGAGAATAGGTTTTCATAAATACTCACTTATTTTGTTTTGAAACTAAGTTTCTATTCAAGTTTCCATTCTAAACTAGGGTCTCCTATGGTCAGGATGGCTCTCATACCAACTTGTCAACACCCAGATTTTTAATCCCAGATGCATGTTATGCCATACATCGCAATCCTAGGATTACCATTTTTGCGAGACATAACAGATTGGTACCATAGTTCATCATCCATTACAAACCATAATAAAGGTCTTACAAATAAAGGATCTCATGATCTAGTCTTAATACAATCAACGCAGCGGAATAATATAATAAAGGTAGAGTGGGCGAAGCTCCATCTTCAGGGTCATAGGCAATGCTGACGATGGGAGATGATCCTAGTTGGTAGACTTCCTGTTTTCCATCATCCTGATAGTCCTCCTCATAATCTGGCCATGGGAATAGCCAGGGACAAAGCCACGAGTACTCTTTAAGTACTCGCAAACTAAGACTAACAAGTAAAGAGGTTTCAAGTAGGAATCCTAAGCTGTAGGTTGTTTCGCAAAAAGCCAGGTTTATCTCTATCTGAGTTCAGAAGTAAAGAAAACTAGTTTAAGGTTTTATAACACCTAATTGGGAACTTAGTTTTGATGTTCACAACCCTGTTGTGGTCAAGTCAAAGTCATGATTCATTTCACAAGTCATTTTGAAAACATCTGACGATGGAACAGTATGGCCACTCCAACTGTCCATAACCGCGAACGCGGCAATTCGAATAGTTTGACACTCTGTAGAGGTGATACACTTTCACCACAATATTCGATACATCCGTCAGGAACAATCCTAAATCACCATACTCAGTATGTGGATAATCAATCATAACCTTTCAATTACACACCCTAGTATAGGCACCTCTCCTATGAGTTTGGCCTCCCAACCATGACCATCTATCATCTTGGGAACTGCATAGGTGGTCAATCATCACGAGGTAGCCTCAGCTCAAACCTCGGCCACAACGGAACCCATACTAAGATATATAAACTTCCAGTCAAGCCCTACCCAATTCGGGTATTGTGATTGTATGGTAAAATTGGAATGGTATCGCATCCGAACACAACCATCAGTTTTATAAAAGGGATAACGCTCATGCCTCAAAATTTTCATCATAAAATCATCTGGAGTTCATAAAACATGTAAAAAACATTTCATTAGAATGACTCATCATTCTAAGGTTTTCATAACCATTTTCACCAAGTATTCCCATCTAAGGTGATCAAGTTTTATGCTTAGCACTAGCCACTAAATTGAGGGTAATCACTAATGAGGGGTGATAATCAAGTGTGACTATCAGATCTAATCTCATGCCTTGGGATTACATCTAATTCTATCTTAGGCTAAGTTTTATGCTCTTTATGCTACCTATAATAACTTTACAAAATATCACAAACACTACCTAAAAGTAAACAAAGAATTTTGATAAAGGAATAAACTAACAAAGCTTACAAGTAAAACTGGGATTTGGTATAATCAAGTGGTATAACCAAAGCATGCCTAATACATTGCATAGGTTCATTGGTATTGTGGGGCTGGCAAGTATTAGCCTGCATGGTTTTAGCTTAGCTTGCAGTGGTTGAAGTTCTCCTCTCCTTCCTCCTCATAGTAGTAGTCTCCTTCCTCTTCGTATCCTTGGTCGGTACTAGCGTCTATAAATAAATACGACGTACACAATCACCAAAGAATACTTAACTACTTCTATTTGGCACACAAGGGTTTACACTAGATGATCTAGCCTCATCACAATTATCAGAAGAATTAAAGACTTAGTCTTATTTATTTTATTTTAGAAAAGTAATTTCTACTCATTGAAAAGCTACTTAAGATTTAGTATTCTCCAATTAAAATATGGGATCATGTTGACACATGTCATCACCACATATTTTAATACTTGGGAATGTGATTTAAAGTGGTGTCACAATTTAATAAGGTTTACCCTTATTATTTTAATTAGTTAAAGTGACTAGAAATGCCTATGGGGCATTTTTTGATTACTTGTCCATTATTACTGCAAGTAAACCTAGATATTTTTATATATTCAGAAAGGTCTTATCAAATGTGATTTTTGAGAGTTGGAATCAACTCAAAAGTATTTTTGGTTGAATTTTGAAAAATGTTTGGCTGCAGAAAAGTCTCTGAATTGTTAACTTTACCATCGGTGATCTATAAATTCAAATGGTTTGAATCCAACGGGCTTGGATTAAGAATTTCAATAACTTTCTAACAAAATTGGTTTCATGCAATTTGGTTTAGTGAAACTCTTTGAATTGATTTTTGAATCAACAGACAAAACTAGGGGTTGAGTTTAAATGAAAAAAATCTAATTTGAACTAACTGGGTTGCGTGGGAGAGTTACTGGGCCGGCACACTGGGCACAGCGCACGCGGGCTGCTAATAGATGGGGTCCACTAGTTAGCGGAACTAACTAAATGAAATGGTATCGATGAATATGAGCCTTACGATCTTATTCTAATCTAATGGCTGAGGGTCGTCATCGACGATGAGCTACTCCGGCGAGCAACGAACCCTAATGCATCCAGTGGGGGTCTAGAGAGGCTCACCGGGGCTTAGACGAGGGTCAGTGACGGGGGCGAATGAGGTTGTCGACTGCGGCGGTTCTCCTGGTACTGGCGGTGTCTCCTGGGGTGGTCGCAATCGACGGCGCCCTTCTCATCTAGCAGCAGCGGCCTACGATGAAATTCTGGCGGCCTGGTGCTCGCCTTGCTGCAGGGAAGGGTGTGGGAGGTTTCTGAGAGGGAGGGGAGTGATATGGTGTGGAGAAATCGAGCTGGGGAGGGCTCCTTTTATATGCGAGCAAGAGAGGCCGAGTGGCATGGGCAGAGCTCGTCGGGGTCGGTGTTACATCGAGCCACTAGCATGGCGCGTGGGATAGGATGGTGCACGGTATCCTGGCGGTGCTCATCAGCTTGATGGCACGACAAGGGGCAGTGTGCTTTGGTCTGGAACGTGCGATGCTCTGAGCGGCACCGGCGACGTTTTTGACAACGCACAGGTGCTCCTAGTCGTGCAGCGGCGAACGGGCATGTCTGGTGGTCTCCTGGGAAGGTGGTGATCATGTAGACGGGCGGCGAGAGCGAGTCGTGGTGTGTGTGAGCGTGTCAGGCGCGGTGCTCTGGCGTGCTCTCGGCATGGCAGGGACGAACTGGCCGTGACGCATTCTCTGTGGTGCACGTCTTGGACAGGGGGTGGCGGTGGACGGTGGCCTGCCTCCTGGACATGGTGGCTAGGCACGGTGATGGATCTGGCTAGCTTGCCATGGTCGGCTAGCAAGGGGTGGCTCGAGCATGCACGACATGGTGTAATTGTTAGGGTTCTAGCTGGTTTAATGCAATGGTTGTCACTAGGGGATACAAGGGTGATCAAAGGGAGACAGGGTTTGGAAAGATCACTGCTCAAAACAGTGTAGTTTGGCAGAGTTAGTTTTGTGTCTCCAGGTGTTTGATGAAATGGATGCAAGAGATTTATATTTGAATTTTGAATGAATTTTGGTGGGTGCACTGAGCACACACTTGGTAGGTTGTTTGGATTTGTCAAGGTGAACTGGTTTGGTTGGGTTTTGAGAAATGGCGATCTTACCATAAGAACTAGATTCAATTTTGAACTGTCCTTGGCATAGATTTGCAAAATGTTTCTGTGGGTTTGCAAGGTGGGCTTGGGTTCACTTTTACTTGGTCTAGCAAGGGGTGAAAAGAATTGGATTTGTTTCTATTAGAAATCTTGGAATAGAAAAACTCAAAGTAGTCTAGTGAACAAGATTGTCAAAAATGACCATTTGCTTATATGGTTGATGACCCACAAGTATAGGGGATCGCAACAGTCTTCGCGGGTAGTATTACCAAATTTATTGATTCGACACAAGGGGAGCCAAAGAATACTTGCAAGCCTTAACAACTAAGTTGTCAGTTCAGCTGCACCTGGAAATAGGTCTTGCTCACAGAAGTTTATCAGTAGCAACGGTTTGGTAGTAGAAACAGCAAAGCAATAGCAACAACAACAGTAACAGCAACAGTGAAATAGGAGCAATAGTAACAATAACGGTAACAGTAGTATTCGAGTGCGGTAGGCATAGGGATTGATGGATGGGCGTTGCATGTACGAGTCTAAACATGTAACTTCAAGATCTAGGGCATTGCAGATAAATAATAACAAGCATCCAAGTACTAAACAATCCTAGGCATGTGCTCCAAATATAGTCATATGTGCTCGCAATGAGAAGTTGCACATCTTCTATCCAGCCATCCCGTGGCAGCGGGGCCTCTAGGCAACTACTAGCAATTAAGGTGATCCTTTTAATAGAGCACCAGAGCAAAGCATTAACACTCCGTGAACACATGTGATCCTCACAACATAGCCATCCCCTCAGGTTGTCCCAATTATTGTCACTTTGGGGCCTTTGCATCCGGACAATGATATGTGTACACAACTTGCAGATAAGATCACAAACAATACTATCATAATGATTCAATAATAAGTTCAGATCTTAGATCATGGCACTCAGGCCCTAGTGACAAGCATTAAGCACAACAAGTTGCAACAAAGTAAAATGGCAGTAATAGAGATACTAGGCACTATGCCCTAACAGATCTTATTCGATTACATGATAGAACTCATCCAATCCCTACCATCCCCAAGCCTACAGCAGGGGATTACTCACTCATGGATGAGGGAAATATCGGTGGTTGATCGAGATGCGTTGGTGATGATATGGCGATGATCCTATCCACATTCCCCATCCCGGCAGGGTGCCATAATGGAGTTTCGGGATCCGAATCTTGGTTTCTGGTAGTGGCGGTGGAGCGGAACTCTTTCTGAAAAACTATCGAACCCCCCTTGGTTTTTAGGTGAAAGGCAACTTATAGGCGCAGAGGGAGGCCGAGGAGGTGCCTGGGGTGGCTGCACCCCCTCCAAAAGCGGGGTTAGGTGGGCCGGCGCCTAGGGTGGGTATGGGCCCCCAGGCCTCCTCTCCGTCTCCCCTTCTGGCTCCATGGATCTTCTGGTGAAATATAATTTTTGGCATATTTTCCGGGATTTTTCCTGATAGTTCATTTTCTGCACTAAAACAAGACACCAAGGTAATTCTGCTGAAAACAGCGTTAGTCCATGTTAGTTGTATCCAAATCACACAAGTTTAGAGGAGAAACAATAGAAAAAGTGTTCGGGAAAGTAGATACGTTTTGGACGTATCAACTCCCCCCAAGATTAGCTTATTGCTTGTCCTCAAGAAATTCAGTTGAAAACTGAGTGCGATAAAAGAACTTTCACGAACCCTTTGCTTCATATGATGTATATATTCTCAGCACAGGAGTAGATGCTTATACAATTCATAATAAGGAGTATGCAACTAAGTCTACTCAATAGTCATGGCAAGCTATGAAGAGAAACCAACTCAATAATAATAAGTAGCATGAAACATAAACATAAGCAACATTGCAATGCTCATAATAAGGTATGATAGAGTGGTATCTCGCTTGCCTTTGTTTGGAAAGCACGATATAAATGCCAAGGCACCTCTGAAGTTCACATGAAGACTAGAGATAAAGATATCAGAGATACAAGCAGCAAAGTCATGACATAGTTAACCAAGTTTTGGAACAAACACAAGAATGACAACTATGCTCTCAAGAAGGTGCTCGCAGAATAAACGGTGACTCAACAAGGTTGTGAAAAAGGTTTTGTGAAGGTTTGAAAGGCTTCCCAATGCTGAAAGGAAGGTACTCATTAGCTTTATGCTCTCATTGCCCCTATCATAGGAATGTTCATGTGGTTAAGGTGAATGTGAGGTCCACTCTGAATCATATGCTTGACGGACCATAAACTAGAAATCCCGAGTCCCTTGAGTACGAGGGTCGCTCCGCATGCTACTCAACTTTGGTCACCTGAAAGTTCTTGTCATTGTAAATACATGCATATCATTGAGAACCGCCAATGGGGTACCCCTTGCACATGGTACAGGAGCTTTCCCATACCAAAATGACAAGGCAAGTAGACAATGAGCATCTGAGCAATCTTTTTATTTACCATATGCATAGCTTTTTATAGAGGATGCTTCATAGATGCTCATTATGGTGATGCTGCAAGTTTCCACCATGATTAAGCATGCCTTAGGCTAGCGGCCCAGGCGTTTCTCTAACACAATGTATAAAATCCATGAACTCACAACCTCCCCTTTTATTTCACATCGTCGACATCCGTAAACAAAAGAGCAAGGAATCAACTGGATGAGATATCTAAAAAGTGTTCCCCATGGCAGCACGGTTCTGCTGACTCCCAACATATAATTAGCAAGCATATAACTTTCATGGACTAGTCACAATGGTTCAAGATTATTAAGTGCAAGGAATAAAGTGTGCCATCAAGTTCGTGAGAGCTTTACTAACTAACTTTCTCAAAACAGACAAACATTTTATTTTGGAAGAAAACATGGCATATATAAAATATGCACTGAAGTAGCAAATGATGCTAATAGGTAGGTATGGTGGACACAGCTGGCAATATTGGTTTTGAGGAGTTGGAAGCACAGGCACATACTCAGTGCAAATGAAGGATAGAAATAGAGAGGGAGTGACAAACGAGAGAGCAATAGCTGTCATAATCATGCTTGCAACAAAACAGGACTAACTATGGCATGAAAGTGATACAAGAACTCTAAGGAAAAATAATCATCGAGGCTTACTGACTATTGATTAGTCATATGCTTGCGTGAGCATGTGCCAAGTCGATTCACATGAACAGTCAGAGGAGGATACCACAATGTCATACCAAAGTATAATAAAACAATGCAAGCAAACATTCATATGACATGCTACAAACTATTAGCAAGCTGGATCTAATCATAGACAAGCAAGAACTACTAAGCATCCATAATGACGTACACCTTACACAAACAGGCTAAGCATGCTCACAATGATGAGTATATGTAAAAAATGAAACAAATAGAGTTCGTTACCAGCCTCTTACCACACCTCGAGTTGTCTTAATCTTCATTATTGCCCTTCACTTGTGTGACTTGAATAATTAACATGAAACCAAAATCCACTGAGGACGCCTGAACCCTACAAAGAACTCTTAAAACCAAAGAATAACAACAATTTTTTTGGTGTTTTCAATTTTTTATAAACAAGCAGATAAAGAAAAACCAAACAAAAACAAAGAAAACCAAACAAAGCAAAATATTTTTGGATTTTTCTTTTGAGGCGAACCAAAGCAAAGAAACAAACCAAGAGAAACAACAAAAATATTTTTGGTATTTTTGGGTTTTTAGAAAGAAGCAACAAAAACCAAAAAAGAAAGCGAAAACAATGGATATACAAAGAACCGACTGAACATGATATATATATGAGTGTGATGTCGGTGTAGATCCCCCCAAGCTTAGGCTTTTGGCCTAAGTGGGGCTCAATCCCATGGTGCCCAAGTAGATGCACCTCCGTAGTATGTCGAGGAAGCTCCCTCGTCCTGGTACGAGCTCGAGGCCTCCCCTGTGTAATACGCAGGGGGGGTCGTATGATGGTGCTTCCTCCTGATAGTGCCCATGGAAGTTAAGAGAATGCAGGTTGTCGTCCATCTCCTCCTTCGAGCGTGACCAAGGTCCCTGATAAATACTGAACAAAGTGGTTTGGGGTAGAGGGATCTCTCTCTCTTCCCCGTCAGTAAACAACATTCTATAAACCAAGTTCTCAAGAGTAGAGCTAGTGGTGACAAAGTGGTGCACCTTCATGGCAGCAAGATCAAGCCTTTGAGGAGCCAAAACTATATCATGTGGATCAACAACAATGTACAAGGCAGCACCAATACGAGTAGCAATAATTCCCCCCATAAATGGGTCCCTTAGTAGCTAGGCGACGAGCAATGAGGGAACCAAGATTATACTTATCCTCATTGTTGAGTGCAGCATCTAAGAAGGCCAATTGATAGTTGGAAATATTACTAGTGTTCTCCCTACCAAGAACACTAGTGGCAAGATAGTAGGCAAAATACCCGATGGGTAGAAGTTGAATGTTCTTTATCTTCCCTCGCTGAGCTCTGTGGTCATCATCATTGGTTATTCCTCGGTAAAGCTCCAACAAATTAGTGGGTAGAGCTTGAATCTTCTTTGATGACCCAGTTGTACCAAGTCCCAGGGCCTTGAAAAATTTCTTCAATGTCATAGAATGAGCCCTGCCATAAATTTTGAAGGACACGGAAGGCTTGAACATGCTGTTAGTAAAGGAGAAACTCTCCACAAATGTTTTAGTAAGCAAAGCATATTGTGCACTCTCATCCTGCATGTATCTTGTTAGTCCAGCCCTCTGCACCAAAGTCATAAAATCGTTAAGAATCCTAGCATCTTGCAAGAAAGTTTGGCAAGGAAATGTGGAGGGGTGTGCATCCCCTTCATCTCCCTCGTCACCAAATCGCGGAGTGATGAGATCCTCATTGTATGAGGGTCTAGTACTGATAGATGACCTTGGAAGCCTTGCCCTTCTAGGTGCATCACTCTCAAATGTATCACCAAATGTGTGCTGGCCCATGACTTCACTTTTTCTGAAATTTTAAACAACCATCAAACCAAGTGATTTCTAAGTTGATAAATGATGAGAAACTACTATAGGAACTTGCTATAGGACTACACATGCATCAAAACAAAGTTTCTAAACAAATAACAAGCATGCAAGCTCAAACAACCTGTCACCTATAGCAGCATAATACTCAAGATATAATCTACCAATCACAAATCTAATTGGACAAGCGGAGGAGGCACATAGCAAGGAACAGTCCCTCAAAAAATCAGCACTTGAGATGGGCTGAACAAGGAGATCGAAAATCCCGAGCAAGAACAGCAAGAACTCGAGCTTGAGCAAGTTTTCCGATGTTTTTCGGGAGAGAGAAAGAAGATGGCTTTGAGGAGGCAGCTTGGAGGGGCCAAGGTACGCTAGACCCCCCAGGCGCCGCCACCTAGTAGGTCGCGCCAACCAGGGGTGTGGTAGCCTGGGGTGGCCCCCTGAGTCACCTCAGGTGCTATTCTGCCCCTTTTTTCGAGGAAAAAAATATTTTGAATTTTCTGGGATTTTTCGGGAAACTTTATTTTTGGCCAATTTTCAGGGTATGAAAATTGATTTTCTCACAGAAACAGTTTTTTCAGAAGAAGCAAAGGCAAACCAAAAGCCAAACTACAGGAGCTCTAAATAACTCAAACAAGCAAACAACTAGCAAAACTAAAGCTAAAACAAAGACTAGGAAGGAGAAAGGAAAAAAGAAAGCAAGTATAACCATAGTGGAAACATTATTTTGTTCATTAAAATCCTTTTGTTAACAAGGTTGATCAAGTCTTGTTACAAAACAATCTTATCTGAAACAAAACTTTGCATTCCACAAGGTGATTATGTTACCTCATACATGATAGCAATGGTCCCAATCATAATAGTTTCAAAATTTTCCTGTGGAATGGGACAATATATTTCTCCAACATTGATACTCTCAATATTTTCAATGGAATTTAGGCAATAGCTCTTAAAAACCTTCTTGGGGAAATAGACAGTGTGCTCTTTGTCATTAATATTGAATGTTAATTTTCCTTGATTGCAATTGATGACAGCACCTGCAGTATTAAGAAAATGTCTCCCAAGAATAATAGACATATTATCATGTTCAGTCATTTCAAGCACAACAAAATCAGTTAAAACCATGCAATTATGAGCAACTTGAACAGGAACATCCTCACATATACCAACAGGAATAGTAGTTGATTTATCAGCCATTTGCAAATAAATATCAGTTGGAATCAACTTTTCTAGCTGGAGTCTCTTATAGAGATAAAAAGGCATAACACTAACTCCAGCTCCCAAATCACATAAAGCAGTTCTAACATAATTATTCTTAATAGAGCAAGGAATAGTTGGTATACCTGGATCACCATGTTTCTTTGGAACCTTACCATTGAAGGAATAATTAGCAAGTAGAGTAGAAATCTCCTCATTAGGAATCTTCCATTTATTAGAGACAGTATCCTTCATATACTTTGAATAAGGAGGCAATTTAATAGTATCAGTCAAAGTAATTTGCAAGAATAAAGGTTTCATCCACTCACAAAACTTGTTGTAGTGTTCCTCCTCCTTTGACTTGTGTTTCTTACCTGGAAAAGGCATAGGTTTTTGCACCCAAGGTTCTCTCTTTACCATGTTTATTAGCAATAAAATCTTCCTTTGTGTACCTAGTGTTCTTAGTGTGCTTCCCAGGTTCTTCCTCATCTTCCTCCTTATCAGGAGACTTATTTTTATCATTACCACTCTCAGTTTCAGCATCGGAGATAGATATACTATTAGGATCTACAGCAAGTTCAAGTGGTTCCTCAACTATCTTATGTTTCTTTTTCTTTCTCTTACGAGGACTACCACTATATTCACCTTGTTGGGAATCCTGCTCTATTATTTTAGGGTGTCCTTCAGGATATAAAGGATCATGAGTATCCATACCACTCCTAGTTCTAATTCCATAAGCATGTTTATCTCCTGAAGCATTAACTAGCATATCCTTTTATACCTTAGCAAATTGATCAAGTTGGGTTTGAACCATTTGAAAGTGTTTACAAAGCATTTGAATATCATTATAAGTTCTTTCCACAATATCTTTCAACTCATGGATAGATCTAGAGTTTTCCAATAAATGATTCTAAACTTGTTTATTAAAATACCCTTCTTTAACAATAAAAGTGTCAAGTTCCTCTAAACATTGATCAGGAGGCTTACCACAAGGAACATCACCTTCATCAAAGTGTTGGAGACAGTGTACCTCAATAGTAGATGAGTGGGGAATTGGCTTACATAATTATTCTATAGGAGGTAGATTCTTCACATCTTCAGCTCTAATACCTTTCTCCTTTAGACACTTCTTAGCTTCCTTCATCACTTCATCATTTAATGCAATAACTCCCCTCTTCTTTGTTGTTGGTGTTGGAATTGGTTCAGGAAGGAGTAATAGGATCAGGTGTATTTAGCTTAGTTGAAGTCCAATCATCATAATTCTTGCTTATTTTAGTCATTAATTCTCTAGGATTTGTAGGAGTCATTTTCCTGAAAACACAATCAACAAAGCTATCTAGGTAGGTCCTAGAATCATTAGTTAGTCCATTATAATAAATATCAAGAAGCTCATTCTTAGGCAATGGACATCCAGGATGTGCATGGATCAAGGCACAGAACCTTGTACATGACTCAGGCAATTTCTCTTCTTCTCCCTGTTTAAAATCAAAAAGTCTCTACAAAGCAGCATGTCTAGCACTAGGAGGAAAATATTTCTGGAAGAGAGAAGCAATCAAGCAATCAGGGCTATCAATGGAACCAGGAGGTAATCTATTAAACCAAGCCCTAGCTTCTCCTTTTAGTGAAAAAGGGAATATCTTAGCAACAAAGTACTTGTGCATCTTAATATCATCAGAGAACAAAGCACTCATAGTATAAAGCTCATTCATATGAGCCACAACACTCTCATTTTTAGTCCCACAAAAAGGTTCTTTCTCAACAATATCTAAATAAGATAAATCAAGAGAGAAATCAAAATCTTCATCTTTAATATCTATGGGAGAAGTGGCAAACTTAGGATTAGAGGACATCTTAGGCATAATAGTACGTCTAGCAAGGAGACTCTTAATAGCACTAGTACCATGTGTGTTTCGGCACTCTTCAACAAAATCATTAGTGAACTCAATTTAACCATCATTAATATCATAACTTTCAATAGCCTCAGGTGAGCTAACAGGTGTAACAGTGTCTTCACTAGGAGTTTTGGTATTTCCTAGACTAGCCATAGTAGCATCTAGAAAAAGACCTAATGAACCACTCGAATCAAGCACAGTAGAAGTAACATCATGAGCATCAAAAGAAGTTTCAGACTCGACAGTAGTAGCAGTGTGTGTAGAATGTGTATGTGGTGGTGGTGTAACAAGCTTACTTATAACAGACGGTGAATCAAGAGTAGCAGAGGTGTTTAGGACTGTACCTCTTCTTGTAGTGGATGGTAAAATAGGGAACTTTCCATCATAAGACTTCCCCATGATGAAAGGAGTAGTAGTGAACAATAATAGATCCAAGTGAACTTACAAATAAAGCTATGCTCCCTGGCAACGGCGCCAAAAAATAGTCTTGATGACCCACAAGTATAGGGGATCGCAACAGTCTTCGTGGGTAGTATTACCCAATTTATTGATTCGACACAAGGGGAGCCAAATAATACTTGCAAGCCTTAATAACTGAGTTGTCAGTTCAGCTTCACCTGGAAATAGTTCTTGCTCACAGAAGTAAATCAGTAGCAACGGTTTGGTAGTAGCAACAGCAAAGCAACAGCAATAGCAACATCAAAAGTGAAATAGGAGCAATAGTAACAGTAACGGTAATAGTAGGATTCGAGTGCGGTAGGCATAGGGATGGATGGACGGGCTTTGCATGGACGAGTCTAAACATGTAACTTCAAGATCTAGGACATTGCAGATAAATAATAACAAGCATCCAAGTACTAAACAATCCTAGGCATGTGCTCCAAACATAGTCATACGTGCTCGCAATGAGAACTTGCACAACATCTTCTATCCAGCCAGCCTGTGGCAGCGGGGCCTCTGGGGAATTACTGGCAATTAAGGTGCTCCTCTTAATAGAGCATCGGAGCAAAGCATTAACACTCTGTGAACATATGTGATCCTCACACCACAGCCATCCCCTCCGGTTGTCCCAATTATTGTTACTTTGGGGCCTTTGGATCCGGACAATGATATGTGTACACAACTTGCAGATAAGATCACAAACAATAATAAGTTCGGTGGTTGATGGAGATGTGTTGGTGATGACGATGGCACACGGGCCCTAGTGACAAGAATTAAGCACAACAAGTTGCAACAAAGTCAAATAGCACTAATAGAGATGCTAGGCACTATGCCCTAATAGATCTTATTTGATTACATGTTAGAACTCATCCAATCCCTACCATCCCCAATCCTACAGCGGGGGATTACTCACTCATGGATGAGGGAAACATTGGTGGTTGATGGAGATGTGTTGGTGATAACGATGGCGATGATCCTCTCCAAATTCCTCGTCCCGGCAGGGTGCCAGAACGGAGTTTATGGATCTGAATCTTGGTTTCTGGTGGTGGCGACGGAGTGGAACTCTTTCTGGAAAACTATCGAAGCCCCCTCGGGTTTTAGGTCGAAAGGCAACTTATAGGCACAGAGGGAGGCCGATGAGGTGCCTGGGGTGGCTGCACCCCCTCCAGGCACGGGGTCAGGTGGGCCCGCGCCTTGGGTGGGTGTGGCCCCCCCAGGCCTCCTCTCCGTCTCCCCTTCTGGGTCCGTGGATCTTCTGGTGAAATATAATTTTTGGCATATTTTCCGGGATTTTTTCTGATAGTTCATTTTATACATAAAAACAAGACACCAAGGTAATTCTTCTAAAAATAGCGTCAGTCCGTGTTAGTTGTATCCAAATCACACAAGTTTAGAGGAGAAACAATAGCAAAAGTGTTCGGAAAATTAGATACGTTTTGGACGTATCAATGGTTTGTTTTTGAATTTCTATTGATTTGATTCTGCTTGGAAATGATTTACATGATGTTGTATCTTTAAACCAATCCTTGTCATTCATAACAATCAAACAAGTACATACCAGCATTCATGCATGCATCACACACACATGCATTCATATTGATTTTAATTAACAAAAGTTTTTGCTAACCCTAAATTTGGGTGATTGGAATTTGATAATCTTGATTAATATTTTTAGGATGTTACAGTTAACGAAAGAGGAACCAGATCCGAATCAAGACGCACCCTTGCTCCCATAGTTTAGAAAAAATCCCTAATATTGCGGGAAGAACAGGATCAGAAAGTAAAGCAGTAGTAAATCAAATCGTGAATACCACAGTGAGCAGTAGGAAGTCGCATCGTTGTTTATCTCTCGTGAGTTGTGTTCCGCCGCATCGCCGACTGTTTGGTTTCCCAAAGGATGGGAGGAAGACGCTGATGAGTGAGCCACCGGCACTGGAGGAAGAGAGAAAAGAGCAACACCATCATTGACCCTGCGCCCAAGGCTCATGCTCGAGATGCCATGGTTTTCATGCGTGCCCTGCTGGTCACATGGATTTGTATTGGAGGCACGATCTTCGGCATCCTAGGATCACTGCGTACATGTGGTTCTGAATTTTAATGCGCGACCAAGGGAAGCGATGCGGGAACGACGAAGGAGGTGGGACGAAGGAGGAGCGAAATGTTTTCGCCAAGAAACAAAACACAATGTTCTTTTTAGGTAGTATATAATATATAAAGTCTATTTTTATTTTCTACCATAAACCCTAATTATAGCAAGGATGATATGACAAGTTAAATAGTACTGAATGTAACCCTAGTACATGCTTGTCCATTTTAAACGGGGTCCGAGGGGTCAAAACCCTATTACAGGGAAACCTCGAAATCACCTACGGGAGTTCATTTAGGAATCACCTACGGTAGCTACGGACATAATTTTTAGTACTACAAAACATAATTTTCAGCTCAGATAGTATCATTAAAACCACCCATGCAACAAATAGCATGGCTATGAAATCTACAATACGATGGCTATCAAGGAATCATCTGGGGTCTATGACAATTCTACTGGGTACTCACCATAGCATAGCATAGTATATAAGATAAAACATTTCCTACACATGCAAGCTACTGAAAACTAAATGCATATGAAACAATAGGAAATTTATGATAGTGACTATTTACACTAGGGTTTTCTCCAAAAAAAAACCTATTTTCTATTTTCTAAACCCTATTTTTTCCAAAAAAAAAAACTAATTACACTAGGGTTTTCTCCAAAAACTAAATAAACTAGGGTTTTCTCCAAAAAAACTAATTACACTAGTGGGGAAAGTAGGGCCGGCGATCACCTCCTCCACGGGCCGCGCGGGCGGCGGTCTTCTGCTCCACGGGCGATGCGGGCGGCGGTCTTCTCCTCCACGGGCGGTGCTCTTGTCCTCCACGGACAGCGCAGGCGGCATTGGTGGTCTCCTTCTTCTCCACGAGCGAGAACGGGCGGCGCACATGTCTCGTTGGAGAAGATGAGTGTGTATGTATCCCGATCTGTTGCTCGAACCGGGGAGGCGGTGGTGGGTATTTATACCCACGCACCTTGGCCTTTAGTCCCGGTTGGTGGCTCCAACCGGGACTAAAGAGAATTTTAGCCGCTGCGTAATTGCGCGCGCAAGCCCCACCCCTTTAGTCCCAAGTGGTGGTTGCAACCGGTATTAAAGGTTCTTTTTAGAGCCAAAACAAAAATCTTTTTTAATGTGCCCATCCTTTTTGATATTTGAAAAGTGCTTGAATATGAATTTGAATAACTTTTGCATATTTTCAAATCTGATAAAACTTTCAACATGAAAAGTGGTTGAATTTGAATATCTAATCTAAAACAATTTTCTGTTTCTAAAATAATTATTCTAACTACTCGAACTATTAACCAATTTTCCATTTTCAATTAAAAATGCATTAATTCATAACGTCTGCATATTTTTGAATCTGGTAAAACTTTCAACATGAAAAGTGTTTAAATTTGAATAACTAATCTAAAACCATTTTTGTTTTATAAAATAATTATTCTAACTACTCGTACTATTAACATTTTTCCATTTTCAATTAAAAATGCATCAATTCATATCTTTTTCATATTTTTGAATTTGATAAATCTTTTAACGTGAATAACTAATCTCACACCATTTTATGTTTTCAAAAATAATTATTCAAACTATTTTAGTATGACACACATGGAGAGGGAATAATATTAACTGGCCACATTAAATTGCAATACTATCTCTCCCTTATGAATCAACAACTGCCTATTGAGAGTCGATTCATATCTTGAACCCGATTACATAAAAGATTTAATACATTATTATACATCACCAACATCTAGTGTTGGGGTTTTTTTCTGCACCGTAGGCATGGAGCATCTTCATTATTTAATAGGATGCTTGGGTCAGTGTTCACTCCGAAGGGCGGAATTTCATCAAACTTAATTTAATCTTCTGGCATGTCTGTCTTGTCCTCCTCTCCCATGATGTTTCTTTTCCTGAAAGAACTATGTGGCGCTTTGGCTCATAATTTGATGTATTGGTTTGCCTATATTTTCTTTTTATCGGTTTGGTAGACATGTCTTTCACATACAAAACCTGAGTCACATCATTGGCTAGGACAAATGGTTCATCCCTGTACCCAAGATTGTTGAGATGCATTGTCGTCATTCCAACTGCTGGTCTACCTTTACCCCGTCTCCTAACAGCTTGACCCATTTGCACTAAAACAAAGAGACCTTAAAAGAAGGTCCATCATCAAGTTCCCATATCTCCTCTATATAACCATAATATGTATCCTTTTTTCCATAGTCGTCTGTTGGATCGAAGCGGACACCACTGTTTTGGTTGGTTCTTTTTTATCTTCGGCGATCGTGTGAAATATTCCCATTTATATCGTACCCTTGGAAAGTCAATACAGTCTAAGATGGTGACCTGGTAACCGAGTACAGTTGCTCTCCAATAGTGGTGTTATTCATGAGATGTGTCAACAACCAACTGCCAAAAGTCTCCATGTGTTCAAATTTAATCCAGGAGTCAAACAGCCCCGAGTTTTTAGAGCATACAATATTCTGGTGTTCCTCGATATACTAAGCCATCAAGGTGGAATTTTTTAGAACCGTGTAGTGTGCTTTAGTGAAAGAATTCCCGTCCATACTTATCATTGCCTTTTTTCCCTAGAGTTCCTTTTCCACTCAGTCTCCCATCATGCCACAATTCAGGAACACCAACCGGCTTAAGGTTAGGAATAAATTCAACACAAAAAATCAATGACCTCCTCTATTCCATAACCCTTGGAGACACTTCCTTCTGTCCTAGCACGGTTATGAACATATTTCTATAAGACTCCCATGAAGCTCTCAAAGGGGAACATATTGTGTAGAAATTTAGGACCGAGAATGGTAATCTCTTATACTAGATGAACTAGGAGGTGCATCATAATATTGATGAAAGATGGTGAGAAAAACAACTCAAAGCTGACAAGACATTGGACCACATCATTCTGTAACCTTGGTAGATTTTCTAGATCTATTACCTTTTGAGAAATTGCATTGAGGAAGGCACATAGCTTCACAATGGGTACTCAAACATTTTCTGGTAGAAGCCTCCTCAATGCAACCGGAAGTAGTTGCATCATAAGCACGTGGTAGTCATGAGAATTTAGGTTTTGGATTTTTTTCTCTGCTATATTTATTATTCCATTTATATTCGATGAGAAGCCAGACGGGACCTTGATACTGCTCATACATTCAAAAAACATTTCCTTCTCTTCTTTGGTAAGAGCATAGCTGCCAGGACTTTAAAACTGCTCTAGAAGCATGTCATCTCGGTCTTCCATATGTTGTTGGTCCTGCTGTGCTTCCGGTGTATCTTTATTCTTCCCATACAGGCCCAAGAAGCCTAGCAAGATCATGCAAAGTTTCTTCGTCAGGTGCATCACGTCGATTGCAGAGCAGGCCTCTAGGAATTTCCAATAGGTTAGCTCCAAAAATATAGATTTCTTCTTCCACATGCATGGGTGCATGTCCGCTTGTGCCATTCATAACAGATTGTCAGCCAAGAATCTTTCCAAAGATAACTTTTTAATCCTTCACTATATCAAATACACCATCACCAATAAGGCGGGTAGGCTTACTTCGGTGATCCATCTCGCCATTCAAATTCCATGGGTACACATTCTTCTTATATTTATCCAAATATATACTTTCAATATCACCTAAACAACCTGTGCATGCATTGTATTGCTTGTTTGCCTGGCCTGAAATGTTATTAAGAGCAGGCCAATCATTGATGGTTACGAACAACAATGCTTGTAGGTCAAATTCCTCCTGTTTGTGGTCATCCCACACACGTACACCTTGTTCTTTCCACACCTATAAAAGTTCTTCAACTAATGTTCTTATGTACACATCAATGTCATTGCCGAGTTGCTTCGGGCCTTGGATGAGCACTGGCATCATCATGACCTTCCGCTTCATCCACAACCAAGGAGGAAGGTTATAGATACATAGAGTCACATGCCAGGTGCTATGACTACAGCTCTGCTATCCAAAAGGATTCATGCCATATGTACTTAGACCAAACCATAAGTCCCTCGTGCCACCTTCAAAGTACGGGAACTATCTCTCAATTTTTATCGACCCATCAATGGTGTGTCTCAACATCACTTATTTATTACGGTCTTCCATGTGCCATCGCGACTACTTAGCATGCTCTTTGTTTATAAAGAAACGTTTCAACCGTGGTATTATAGGAGCATACCACATCACCTTGGCAGGAACCCTCTTCTGGGGGGGATCGCCCTCAACATCACCAGGGTTATCTCGTCTGATCTTATACTGCAACGTAGTGCATACCGGGCATCCATACCAATTCTCGTACTCCTCACCGCCGTAGAGGATGCAGTCATTAGGGCATGCATGTATATTCTGCACGTCTAATCCTAGAGGGCAGACAACCTTCTTTGCTTCCTACATACTGGCAAACAATTCGTTATCCTTTGGAATCAGCTTCTTTATAATTTTCAGTAATTTTTCAAATCCCTTATTAGTCACACCATTTTCTACCTTCCATTGCAGCAAATCCAATGTGCTACCCAGATTTTTCTAGCCATCTTCTCAATTTGGGCACAACAATTTTTTTTGATCCTTTAACATCTCCTCAAATTTCAACCTCTCCTTTTCACTTTTTCAGTCTTTCTTTGAATCAGCAATGCCCCGACCAAGATCATCAGCGGGCTCATCTTATGCCCGTTCTTCATATTCTTCTTTATTGTCTTCCATTTGCAATACCACCATATTGAGGTAACATAGAATAGTTATCTTTATTCTCTTCTTGTTTGTTGCTTCCATCATAACCCCTCTTTCTCCGTGCTTGGTCCAACAATTATAGACAGACATGAATCTAGACTTAAACAGGTGGCTGTGAACGATTTGGGAGGAAGAGTAATCCTTCTGATTCTGACAGACATCACATGGACAAAACATAAAACAATTCTGCTTGTGTGCCTCAGCCACAACGAGAAAATAACGGACGCCTTTAATAAACTCGCTAGAGCGTCGGTCATCATACATCCATGGTCAGCTCATCTGCATTATATAAGTATATCAAACAAAATCACGATGCTAAAATTAGTCCTGGTCTAAAATTATATGCACACAATGATACTTTGGCCCTAGATGCGACGACATACTACGTACTAAAACTATGTACTGATTAAAAAGTTTATACTCCATATTTAGTCCTAGTTGGAGCCACCAACCAGCACTAAAGGGGTTGTGGCGGCCTGGGGCCGACGCGAGCCCGTTTGGTCCTGGATGGTGTCTCCAACCAGGACTAAAGATGGACCTTTAGTCCTAGGACTGAACGTTTAGATATGTTTAATCGTGGGTGGCGACAGTATTAGGTGGGTGGAGGCACTATGTTATGGGTGAGTGTCGACACTATGTCGTGAGTGGTGGCACTATGCCGTGAGTGGTGACACTATTCAGTGGGTGATGAGTGCATATTTGCATCATGTTTTGCATTATTATTTTGCATTGTAGATGTAGGATTTTTTATTTTACGACATTCGCGCGCACTTTTTATGTTTATTTTCACCAGGAATCTGATCAGATGATGGATCCAAAGGACACAATTCTTGGAGCAGTTGTACTGGAGAGAAAAGGAGCCAAAAACTACGTAAATCGCTTATTTGGGGAATATTAATAATACCAGAAGAAAACCCGAAGGGAGAAGCGGAGACAGAAGGGTTGATGACCAACTATATGGTGGGTCGCCATTTAGTTCCCGCCATATAGTTGGAGTCACCTCTGCCTCCTCAAATAGTTTCACCTCGTGCAACTGGTTTGGAGAGACGACATACAGAACACCCAGAAATCACCGAAACCAAACCTCTAGAAGGAATTTGGAGGGGAAACTTGCCCTATGGATCTATCTTCGTCCTACGCAGATCTAGGAGGCCAAGGCATCGATCTCCATCTTCATCACCACCATCATCTCCATCCATCCCATCTAGATCTTGTTATAATTCTTGCAGTAATTGTGGATTTATACAAGTACTATTCATCAATGATCCCTTCCATTACCATTATGATGATGTTGTCTGCCTCCATGTCTGAGTATATCATTAGTTCTTAGGGATATGGAGAAACCCTAGTATGAGATTGAAATAAGATAAGGTTTATTATGATATTCATTACTGTGAACATGTGTTAGATTGTCTATATCTTGATGTTGGCAGAAGTCGACCTTTCCAATATTTGCCTCTTGTGGGGACTTGATGTAGGGAATTACTTGTTGGTAGACAGAGGGATGCTAGCTCTTACACTGATAATAAAGATGTTGGCACCTTACATATCAACTTGGGAATCGAGGAAACTCACAAAACACTTTCCATGCCATGGGATACGTCCTGCGGGATCATGTCCCTTAATAACGTGGTAATTCAATTGATGTAGATTGCTGTCTGCTGTAGTTATGAGGATGATTTGAGCAGTGGATGCTGCCTCTTTGTCCAAATACGGAGTTCCTCCCACACATACATAGTTGAGAATGTTCATGATGATAATCTTTACCTTAGCCTTTTATAATGCTAGTGGTGTATCCGCCAATCCCTCAGAACGCTTTCTCCACAGAAGTTTCAAATCTGTTTTACAAACGCGATATTTATTTTCTGTATTCAGTTTTATTTACTTTACACATTGTTCTCTATTACCAAAAACCCCAAAACACCTTTTTACACATTACTCGCATTTTATATTGTCACTTAGAACTTTATTTAGCAATTCTACTTTTAGTATTTACTTCAAGAATTCTTAGACTTCAGACTCCTGCTCCCTGTGGGATCGATATCTTTATTTCAAAACTAGCTACATCCGATCTATGCACTTGCAGTCATCAGTGGGTTGCGACACTATGTCAGGGGTGAGTGTCGACACTATATTGTGACACTTAATCTATAAATAGGCAATATGCATCCTTGTGAAGTTATAAACTGCAAGATAGTGCGAGGGGGACACCACTACAGCGGAGCTTCTCAGAGATATATTGGGATTTCGTCATCAGACATCTTCCAGGAGCTCTCCATAGAGGCACTCCCTAATATATGAAATTTGTTAGATCCCCGACATATTGATCTAGCTAGATAAGTTATTGATGTCTACGCACTTCTATTCTTGTAGACAGTTGTTGGGCCTCCAAGTGCAGAGGTTTGTAGAACAACAGCAAGTTTCCTTTAAGTGGATTACCCAAGGTTTATCGAACTCGGGGAGGAAGTGGTCAAAGCTACCCCTCTCAAGCAACCCTGTGATCAAGATACTAGAAGTCTCTTGTGTCCCCAACACACCCAATATAGGTGCACTAGTTCGGCGAAGAGATAGTGAAATAAAAGTGGTAACGGTGCCAGAAAAGAGCTTGACGGTGAGGTAAAGACTAAAGCAAGCAAACATGCAATAGCTCTAGTAGCAAACGGTGTTTCAATGTTTAGAAACGAGGCCTAGGGAGCATCCTTTCACTAGTGAACACTCTTTCATATAAATATTCTCTCTTCATGATACTACTGTTAACTACTCTCCGGTTGGACACTCTAACCCATGGTAGGGCTATAAAAGCACACCTCAAAGTCTGCCTTCCCCAATCTAGATAACCCCACACTATCACCTTGAGCGCTAGACGGTTCCAACAAACACCACAATTTCATAAAGACATCCAACTACAAATATAACTCATAACAAATATTCAGTCTAGCCAAAGTGCCACACACGGTATGCACGCTGTCACTTTCACACACGTGGGGAAAATCATAGATCTATTAAAGCACAAAGAGTATTTATGTAGACTCTAACCTAAGTGCCACCATGGCGTGCACGCTGTCACTTTCACACACATGGGGTGAGCAGAGATCTATTAAAGCAATGAGTAGCAAGGTAGATCTACTTGATTACAAAGCTCATGAACACAACAAGATCATGCATAGAGAGAGAGAGATGAACACATAGCTACCGGTAGAGCCCTTAGCCTCGAGGAAGAACTACTCCCTCCTCATCATGGGAATCAGCAACGGTCATAGATATGGTGGTGGATATCGATGGAGATGGCTCCGGGGGCACTTCCCCGTCCCGGCAGGGTGCCGGAACAGAGACTTTCTATCCCCCGAATCTCCCCTTCGGTGGCGGTGGTGCTACATAGGTTTTCGTGGATTTCTTCTGGATGCCCTAGGGATTTTGGGTCGGAGGCTTCTTATAGGTGCAAGAATCAAGATCGGTGGGGGTCCAGGGGGCCCACACCCCCTTTGGGAGACTCCAGGGCTTGCCCGCGCCTATGGGGTGCGGCCACCCTGTGGCCCCCCTCCGGCTCTGCTTCGTGGTTCCGTGTTGCTCCGGGAAAATAATTACTTTGACTTTTGTCCCGTCCAATTCCGAGAATATTGATTTTCTTCCTTTCTGGAACCAAAACAGAAGAAACAAGAAACTGGCACTATGGCAACTTGATAATAGGTTAGTACCAGCAAGTGTATAAAAATACCTCAAAGTGTAGACAAAACATAGCAAAGTAGATACTAAACAAGCATGGAGCATCAAAAATTATAGATACGTTTCCTACGTATCAATTATAAACTATAAGATGGTGCGAGAGGGACACCACTATGCCGGAGCTTCTTGAAGATGTTTTAAGATCCCGTCCTCGGACATCTTCGAGGGGCTCTCCATAGAGGCACTCCCATATATTGATCTCGAGCAGCTTCTCGAAGACATACCGAGTTAGTGTGTCTTCTTATGAAGCTTTTTTGAATTAACCCTATTTTTGTGACAATTTTGTGATTCATTAATGTTTACTATGGTACATATATATGTATATGCATAATGATGATGGTATTTTGTTTATATCTATCTGGAGTTTGAAGATGCAGTGGTTACAAATCTCTTTAATGCGAGAGTATGAAATGAGAGAAACTAGCAATTACTGATGAAAGGATGGAGTTGCTAACCTTTTAGAACACTTGCATATATGGGGTGCCGCAAAATCTTGATAAATCGTGTGAAAAAATGGGGATAAACTCGAGCTCAGAAGGAATGGACAAATCTGCATTATATAATTATATCAAAAACTATTACACAACATCATCAACAGAGAAGTGACCAAATTAATACAAGTTCATCACATTAAAACCAAAGTAAAGTAGTGACCAAATGTTATTATTGAAAAAATTAATCCCAAACTAAACCCAGAAATTCCTCTACTTCTAGAGCATAAAATAAGCTAAACTAGCAAACAAAGATAAAAGGATGAAGTTTCTAACCTTTTTGAGACCCTTGGATAGATGGGCGCCGCCAAATGTTGTGAAAAATGGTGATGAACTCGAGCTCAAGAAGGAAACTGAGAGGAGAAACAACATGAAAATGGAGTATGGCTCGGTTCTAGGAGGAAGAAGTTATAGGAAGAATATTAGTCCCAGTTGGTGTTTTAAACCGGGACTATAGGTCAATATTTAGTCCCAATTTGAGACACCAACCAGGATTAAAGGGTCTGGTGTCGGTCCCAGACTATCGGAAACCCTTTAGTCCGGTTGGTGCCTCCAACCAGGACTAAAGGTCCCGTTTGAACCGAGACTAATGGTTGTCATACCCTGCGGCCATTTCTAGTTGTTGAAACCGGAACATTAGTCCCGGTTCCTAACAAAACTGGCACTAATGCTCGGGATGAAAGACCTATTTTCTACTAGTGCATGACAGTGTCGTCGGATCCGCCCGTCTAGTGATAGTACGTCATAGAAGTTTTCATGCATGAACATAACAGAAAACATTATTTGTTGACAAGCCTCTAAGTCAAGATAGATATAACATAAATCTAGTCACACTACACTGTGAATCTCAGAAGCAATAATAACACATGAAGCCTATGAAGATGAGATAACACAATAAATGAGGAATTCCATGAAGTTAAACCATGTGGATCTATGTTGGGGAACATTCACGGCACCTAGATGCACTATGTCACCGAAAAGTAAATGAAGTAGTTAGTTAAAGTACTTCAGATGGATACAAATTTGCTTTCATCAATTCAATTTTCATGTTAAGATCATGTTACTTATTCCAAAAGTGTATAAGAAGCTGGGAACACAATTTATTTTATTAGTGTGAATATGCAAAAGGCCAAAATGCATCGTCTTGTTAGATGATAATTTAGTACACACCACGGATGCATGAATCATATATGCAAGCTCTAGTAGAAAAAAGATCCTTTCATTCGGGAGCTCCTAGAGCATTTGTACCGGTCGCGCCACGAACCGGGACTAATGCTCGCATTGTCCCGATTCGAGTTGCCAGAGCGTCACTTGGGAGCGGCACTAAGGATGTTGTGTTAGACACGTGGCATGCCTCATACCTTTAGTCCTGGTTTGTGTCACAAACCAGGACGAACAGTCATCCTATAAATACGCATCCAACCCTCTCCCTCCCTTTGTTTTTTCTTGGTGGAAGGTGTGAGTGTCTGATAGTTTTTTCCTATGCACGTAAGGTGTTCGATGAAATGCCTGAGGGAATGATGTCGCTTGAGTTCACACAAAACAAAAATGATATGAGGTGCTCGAGCCACACTTGAGCTTTCTCCTCTTTCTTTCCTCCTCGATCGAGGTTAGCAACCTTATCCTTTGATCTGTCATTGATACAATGCATGTCTCAATTAAAGTAGTCATTAATTAGATGATGCATATGAACTGACAGGGATGGTTGTATGGTGACTGACCTGAATCCGATTACATTAAAGGGGTGGATAAATTTATCGGTGTGGCTAAAGCAAACAAAGAGAATGGTTTTATGCATTGTCCATGTCTTAAATGTCGAAACGACAAGGAGTACTCTTCCTTGAAAATCCTTCGTGGCCACTTGGTTCGGAGAGGTTTCATGCCCATCTGTAATTTCTGTACTAACCACGGAGAAAGAGAGGTTATGATGGAAGACAATAAAGAAGAGGTTGATAAAAACTATCATATGTTCCCTGAATACGGTGATACTGCAATGGAAGACAATGAAGAGGAAGGAGGTGAAGACCGGGCATCAGATGAGCCTGCTGATGATCTTGGTCGGGTCATTTCTGATGCAAAGCGAGACTGTGAAACAGAAAAGGAGAAGTTGAAGTTGGAAGGCATGTTACAGGATCACAAAAAATGTTGTACCCAAATTGCAAAGATGGAAGCACAAAGCTCGGTACCACATTGGAATTGTTGATATGGAAGGCAGAGACTGGTTTATCTGACAAGGGATTTGATAAGTTACTGACAATAATGAATCCAAAGCTTCCAAATGATACCGAATTGCCCTAGAGTAGGTACGAAGCGAAGAAGACTCTTTTTCCTCTCGGATTAGATGTGAAGAAGATACATGCATGCATTAATGAGTGCATCCTCTACCACGATGAGGAATACGAGAATTTGGATAAATTCCCGGTATTGATACCTTCGATCCGGATTCACGGATATAGTATAATACCTTTTTCCCTAGAAGACCAAGGTTTAATCGAACCTTGGAAAGCAATGCTAAAAGGAAATAAATAAGGACATGTCTACAAGACTTTGTTTCTTCACTTTACCTTAGTTTACCAGACCAATTGAGTTTAATTTTTCAAGTGGGTCGAATCCATGGATGGAGATAGGCTAGGGTTAAAGATCCACGTGTAGTTGCACATCATATGGGATAAAATATAATAATAAGCATAGTCATGTGTAATGTTTGAACGGGGATAATCTCTTATGGGAAACACATCCTAATATACTAGAGCCCCTGTGATGCAGCGAACATAGCAATAGTCTTTAATCCAACGGAGTGCACACCGTAGTCACAGGCTACAAATGATTATTAAGTGAAGAACACAGATTAAAGCATTAAGTGGTGATGTTGTGATTCAGAATGGGTCGCTAAGCAAAGACCATACTACCCTTTTTGTCACTGAGGTTCCTATGAGATCGCCATTATCCAAGTATCTCACCTCAAGCCTTTATCAATCTATGGGATCTTGGGTACCTACAAGTCCATGGATCTAGACAAGAGACAAAGAAACAAAAGATACAAATCTCAACTACAAAAAAAAATACAATACTCCCATGATTACATGAACATAGTTGTTGCGAGGTTTCTCTCCAACCCATAGCCCGTGAGGACTAGTCATTCGTAACAAATAGATCAAGGATAGAAAACATTGTGCAACATACTTAGATTGAAACCAAATATTCTTACAATGGTCACCAAATCACAAGGAGATCTAAAGTACAAAGCAATGGCTATGGCTAGTGGAGGGACGGATGGTGGAGTGGATGAACAATGGCGTGGATCTTCTTTGATGGTGTTGTGATGAAATCTAAGAATGACGGCTCTCTCTAGGTGGCGGCTGGAGCCTCAAAATATATAGGCATCTTCACAAAATTTCTAGGGTTTGACGAGATGAAGCTGTCGGCAGCCTGAACGGGTGGGCCCCGCCCGTACCATCGGTTGTTATGCGCACTGACGCCTGGAATTTGCTTCCCAATTACTTGGTCATGTGGAATTCCTCAAATTCCTTCATTATGACTCCTGATTTCACGTTAAAACTCGTGATTTCCTGCACAACATAATTCAAAGCAAGGTTTCGCATATCTTTGCAATAATTAGTCACTAGTGGCAAGGATTGAGAGTTTATTGTCAATTGCTTGACTAAAAACATTGTTTAAACGCAGAGAAAGATGGAAAATTTCATATCCAGCAACTACCCCAAACCTCAAACCTTGACCGTCCTCGAGCAACAAGAAGTAAAAGAACTATAAGGAATTCAACGTTTAAACTTGAAACAACGAGAATAAGACTTCGCTTACAGTTGCTAGCCATATGTGCATAACACTTCATTCATTTGCGAGGCTTGTCAAAGTTAGAGAGATGACAAGAGTACTATACAGGCTTCGAAAATTCTAGACAATGAAAGTAGAGATTAATATCAATATGAATAACTAGAAGTTTAGCAATCAATCCAATTCTTCTAGTTAACTCTCAGCTTGCCAAGGAACACTAGGATGTTTAAATGGTCTGATTGAGTAAGAGAGTTCCATGTCCTAAGTAAAATAACAATGAAGTGTCTTATTTACAAACACATCAATAAATCAAGTCTATCAAAAACACTTCTAATCCAATCATTGTTTTTCAAGAAAAAATCATAGATTAGTAATGAGACCATGCCAAGGACTTGTTATGTGGATACTCAAAGATATCCTTTTCTGTTCATTCTTATCAAGGATTGCTGGCTGTTTCTTTTGCAAGTTCTTGCACAACCTTCGAGAATACCAATACTTCTGCCCATACATTCACAGTAATGCCAATCATGTCATCAACTCATAGCCGAAATCTGGTGTTATACCATAGATCGTTCAAACGCTAGCGGAGTTGTTGGCATCCCAAAGACGTGCACTAGGAACATAAATAGCAAAAATTTTCTTTCACTCTTCTTTTTTTATGAGCTAGTACCATGGTTTGATCCACATGGTTAGCTTTGGCATGCATCAAAATTACCACTAGACTTTATTTCAACCAAAGAACTCCTTTCAAGAGTGTCGTTAAGACTATCAAAATATCTATGGGGTTAAGTATCTTCAAGGGTATACTCTCAAGACAATCATTCACCAAACAAGTCGTAAATTTCAGACTTTTTCTTATTATACTTGTTTGGCATTATTATTTCTAAGACAAGACTTGGTTAGCTAAAAGAACTAGAGAAAGAGCTTCAACAACTAACTATCATACTAATAAAAAGCTTTACTTTAACGAAATTAAATTACTCCCATAGGCATAGCATCTTAGCAAATCAATCAACTAAGATAAACAACTCAAACTGCAAAAGTGGGAGACATAGGACATACCTCTCATAAGCGACTTCATGATTATCTTCCTTATAGGGATGTGTTCCTTCAAAAAAACTCAAACATGATTACTCTCACTATAATATAAAAGCAAAGAGGCAAAGTGTGAATCCACATTTACGAAAAAAGGAAAAACGGAGAAAATTGTATTTTTGAGGAAAGGGATTAAAGAATAGAAAACACCTTGCGACCAAGCAAGGATTCCTAGAAAAGAAAAACAAACATAAGAAAAATAAAAAGAAAAGAAAAAACAAAGTGTTGGAACAAAATAACACGAGTGTTTCAAAGCTCCCGAGGAGCTGAAGTACAATATCATTATTACACAAATAAATTTGCAAGGGGAACACATCCCCAAGATCAGGCTTTTGCAAGCCACTTTGTTGCTCGTTGTGGCGGCGGTGGATAATCTCCCAAGTTCCATTGGCCATGCCAATTTTGGAACTGGGTGTTGAGGCTTACAGTGACATCTCGAAGGTTGATGGAGAGGTTGTTCATGTTTTGGATATTTCCTTCAAGTGTGTAGATGTCTTCATAGGTGGTGTAGTATTTTCGTGGCTGCTCATCTTGATCGGGCTCTTCTTGTTCTACTTCTTCATCTTATCCTCCTCCTCCCATGGGTATCTCTTGTTGGGGTAGATTAGCCTCAACCTGCGCATCATAAAGCAAATGTACCTCCTCGATAGAGAAAATACCATTAGGAAAAGGAGCTGGGATCAAGTGATCCACCCTAGGTATATCGAGAAAATATCTACCATGAGTTTTATACACCATACCACATGCTCTTAGAGTAGGGAGACCAAGACGGTAACTTCCTACCAACGGTTGGATATTACCTAGGATGATGTGAAGGGCAAGTGCAAGAACGGTCACAACTCCCCCTCCGCATATGGGTCCACGATATTGAAGAGCATGTTGCTTAAGTTAAAACACAAGCAAAGCACCCAAAATTGGCATTAAGTTATAATTAACAATAGCAGGCTTAGCGAGGATCAACATGTCTTCCTCATTAACTCTAGTAAACTAACCACGTGCCTGCAAGGTGTTAGCAATCACATAAAATAAATAACGAATAACAGGGTGATCAATTTGGTTTCCCTTGGGTTTGTTTCCATGAATTCTCATTAAGTTGAAGTATTGCCAAGGTGCAGGATCTAAAATAAAATTAGTTGTGCGTACATCGGTGGCGTTATTGGCAAAGCAAAAACATTGAGCCCATTGGTCGAGTGTTAGGATGTACTCACGATTCATAAGGCAGAATTTGACGCGATTGACTCTGGGCCTTTGTTCCTCTGTACAATAGTAATGATCCACCGTATGCTTCAAGGTGCTAAAGAAATAAAGTGTCAAACGGTGATATGTGGCAACATCCTAAAAGACAAAGTCACATAAACCAACATTGTTCCAAAGTAAATTGAAATCAGCATGAATTCCAAGTTGGTTCAGGATATAGGGAAACATGTTGGAGATATGCCCAAGAAGCAATAATAAAGTGGTTATTATCATATCTTCATACTTATGATAAATGTTTACATACCATGCTATAATTGTATTAACAGGAAACATTAATACTTGTGTGATTTGTAAACATAAAAGAGTCCCTAGTAAAGCCTATTGTTACACTAGCTTGTTGGTTAATATATGATCATGGTTTCCTGATCATGAACATAGAGATGTTATTAACAACAGGGTCATATCATTAGGAGAATGATGTGATGGACATACTCCTATAGTTAAGCATAGCATAAAGATCAAGTCATTTAATATAGTTCATTTGCTATAAGCTTTCTGATACATAGTAACCTAATTCCTTCGACCATGAGATCATGCTTATCACCATCACCGGAAGCATGCTTTGATGACATCAAACACCACTCCGTAACTGGGTGGCTATAAAGGTGGCATTGAGTGTTCGGAAGGTATGGGTTGAGACACATGGATCAAGAGTGGGATTTGTCCATCCATATGACGGATAGATATACTCTGGGCCCTCTCGGTGGAATGTCATCCAATTAGCTTGCAAGCATGTGACTGGCTCACAACATATCACGGGAACAAGAAAAGAGTACTTATTGTTAACGAGGTTGAACTAGGTATGCAGAGATACTGACGATCAAAACCTCGGATAAGTAAACTATCATGAGACAAAGGGAAATTGGTATCGTATGTAAGTGGTTCATTCGATCGCAAAGTAATCGTAGAAATATGTGGGAGCCATATGAATTTCTAGATTCCTCTATTGGTTATTGATCGGAGAAGTATCTCGATCATGTCCGCATAATTCACGAACCGTATGGAGACACACTTAAGGATTCGATGTTGTTGAGTAGTTATGGAATGATGAGTAAGAGACCGAATGTTGTTCGGAGTATCGGATGGGATATGGGATATCACGAGGAGATCCGGAATGGTCCGTAGAATAAGATTCATATAAGGAAAGTCCTGTTTCGGAGTTGGAGAATGATTCTGGTGTTTTCATCGGGAATGTTCTAGAAGGGTCCGGAAGGTCCGGCACTCCGGAGGGGAAGGGTACATGAATGTGTCATAACAAGTTGGAATGGTTGCATCATGTACTAGGTATCATGGCTGGGAAAAATAAAGGGATAAATCAAATCATAGTTTGAAAAGTCAAACGCCAATTTGAAAAGTCAAACGGCAGTTTTGCTTGGTGGAGGGAGAGTAGGAAACCTACTTGGGGAGGAAGTCCCACTCCCTCCACCCGCCGGCCAAGGAGGAGGAGTTGGAGGAGGACTCCCTCCTCCCAACCGCGTCTCCCTCCCACCTATAAAAGAAGGGGCAGGGGTGCCCCCTCTTCTACATACCCAACACCTCCAAACCCTAGCCCCAGGCGCCACCACCTGCTGCTGCCGCCGCCTAGGGCCTCCTCCCAAGTCGCCGACAAGGGTTTCCCCAAACCCTATCCGCCGGATACACCTCTCCCCTTGGTGCCTCTAAACCGTAGATCGCCAAGGCCTCTCTCATACTCCACCATACTCGCTCCGGCTTAAGGAGAATCCCTGCGAGATCTCCCCTCTACTTCCGGTACCACGCCGTCGTGCTGTTGGAATCATGAGGAGAGTGCTACAACCTCCGTTGCCTGCTGGAACAAGGGAGAGGAAGGTCTTCATCGAGTACCGAACGTGTGATTGACTGCGGAAGCGCTGCCGGAACGCAGCGCCGGAAGGATCGTCTACGCGATCTTGAGATCGGAAGTGTACGACTACATCACCCACGAGAATCTGCTCTCATTAACCGCTTTGGATCTTCGAGGGTTAGTATTCTATCGACTCGTTGCTACAATCTAGTAGATAGATCTTGGCTTGATCATAGATTAGATCTTGAGTGTGTGTTCATGCGGTTGAATTTTTTTTTTCCATGGTACGAACCCCTACAGTGGTATCAGAGCCGTGTCTATATGTAGATTTGTTGCACGAGTAGAACACAATGGTCATTGTGGGCGTTGATGCTTTTGTTGTCAATTGCTTCTTGTGTACTTTGCATCTTGCGGGATGGTGGGATGAAGCGCCCCGGGCTAACCTTACATGACATCGTTCATGAGAGTTGCTCCACGCTTGACATGCAACTTGTATTGCATAAGTGGCTTTGCGGGTGCCTGTTTCTCCCAACATAGTTAAGATTCAATTTACAACGGGTGATTGACAATACTAGTATCAATGTTGTGGTTCTTGTTCGTAAGTTAGAACGACACTTATTGAAAGCCCCAAACCACGTAAAACATGCAAAGAAAATTAGAGGCGTCTAACTTTGTTTTGCAGGGGTGTGCTGTGATGTGATATGGCCATGATTGTGATTATATTTGATGTATGCAATGTTCCTTATTGTAAGTTGGCAACCGGCAGGAGCCATATGGCTGTCTTTAAATTCCGTTAAGACCTGCATGTCTATTCAAAGAAGTTGTAATAGTTGATGCTAGTGGACGACAACCATGAAGCGACGCCATTGACCTTGACGCCACACCGGTGATGATGGAGATCATGTTCGTGCTTAAAGATGGAGATCAGAAGTACAAGAAGAAAGGCCATATCATATCACATATTATGAATTGCATGTGATGTTAATCCTTTTTTGCATCTTGTATTGCTTAGTTCACGATGGTAGCATTATAAGATGATCCCTCAAGCACACAATTTCAAGTTTTAAAGTGTTCATCCTTAGTAAGCACCGTTGCTAAAGCTCGTTGTTTCGAAGCACCACGTGATGATCGGGTGTGTTAGATTCTGCGAGTGTATACAACGTGAGCAAGCCAGATTTGCTCATGCGGAAGCTAAGGTTTGATCTTGACGAGCCTAACATGTACAGACATGGTCTCGGAACACGGATCACCGAAAGGTAAAGCATGAGTCATATAGTAGATATGATGAACATGTTGATTGTTCGCCATTGAAGCTACATCAACTCTCGTGATGATCGGTTTTGATGTGGTGGATTTGGTTCGTGTGATCACTAAAACAATATGAGGGATATTGTTTTGAGTGGGAGTTCAACGATAATATGATTAAAAGTTGAACACTATTTATCATAAATTAAATCAAAGTGAATTTGCATAGTTGTTGTCACATCCCAAATTTTAGATTTGGTTCTGCATATCATTCATGCCATTGCATCATACTTTTCCATGCAAAACCATCGATTGAAAAGATTCGGCAAAACGCTATTTTCTAAACCCTACTCTATTTTACTACGAGGCTCCTACGGGAGGTTTTAGTAGGACTTGTGTTTTCCACGCTTGTATCCTAGTGGTTTCTCTCATACCTTGACCCTAGGTTGTTCCCCTCGATTTTACAAAAATTTAGGAACAAGAATCGCCCAATTCGGAGCTCGTACGGAAAAGTTACGGAGCTTTTACTAAAAGGCAAAAAGGGAAAAAGGAAGGAACAAAAAAAAGAGGGCGCCAGCCTGCTGGGCCGGACCGGCCCAGCCGGCCAGCACCGTGCCGCCGCCGCCTCGCGCCCCGGCCCACCGACAGGTGGGGCCGAGTCCGGGTAGGACCCCGCGTGGGGCCCTCCCACAAAAGGACGCGGACCCCACCCGCGCCCTCTCTCTCCCCACGCAGCCGCCGCCGCCTCCCTGGACCCAGCGCCGCCGCCGCCTCGGGAACCGCCCCCGCGCCGCCGCCGCATCCCGTCACCACCGCAGGTAAGCGCCGCCGCCTCTGCGCCGCGCCGCCCGCGCCGCCGCCCCGCGCTCGCGCGCGCATCGCCGCCGCCCACCCGCGCGCTGCTCGCCGCCACGCCGCTGCTCGCCGACCGCTGCCGTACCGCGCTGACCGCCTCCCCTTCCGTGCAGGAACCGCCGCCGACCGCCGGAGCCGGGGCCGATCGCCGCCGTCGCCGAGCTCGCCGCCGTCGTCTCCGGTGAGTCCTCTGCCGCACGATCTCTGATCGACGGTCCAGATCGGCCGTTGACCGGTCAGCCCCAGGCGCTGACTCGTCAAACGCCCAGTCAGCACCCAGTCAGCAGCCATGTGGACCAGTCAACAGACACAGTTGACTGGGTATTTTTCTTTAATCGTTTTAGTTGGCAGATTTTCGTAGAAACTTGTAAACTGCGTAGAAATTAAACCGCTGGGCCAAAAATTGCAAATAAAATATGTGTAGATTCAGAAAGTCGTGTAGAATCTTGCTGTGCCATTGTTTCACACTTTTGCAGCAAGATTTAGTATAGTTTAATCAAATGAGTTAATGGCCTTTTTGGAGTATTTAATTCGTAGGAAAAGATCTGTAACTCCAAAAATTGCGTGTAATATGTCCCTGGATTCGGTGGAACGAGGGGAATCTCCTCGTGAATTAAAATGATAGGCTTACAGTGAAAACTTCTGCAGAAACTGTTTAGTGGCTTTCTGCAGTGTTTTAATTACTCGGGGGGTTTATAATTCCTTTTTGAGTAATTCCAATTGGTACTATTCCTAAATAGCAATGCCTATACAGTAGAATTGTCCCAAGATTTTACAAACAGTATACTACCGGTAGTGAATTATTTGAGTTCTAGCTCTAGTTTTGAGCACTATTTCTTTTGCATAATAGTTTCCTAGCGCTAAAACTATTTTTCCATGCATGCTACCAGTAGTATTATTGAATAGGTTTATGTGGTGCAGCTGTAGCACAAATTCACTTGTCGAGCATGCATTCATGCATCATCTTTGTTGCATATGTTTGTGGATTGTTTGTTTATGATTGCAATTGTATCATGTAGATTGTGACGAGTGCAACGCTTGCTCGTGTGTGGATTGTTCTTCCGACCATTACAACCAAGGCAAGTAGATGCTACTTTGTTCATGATATCGTCCTACTATTTTTAATGCATTGTCATGTATTTTGTAGATGCATGTGTAGGATGATACTATCGCTATGCTATGTCCTATTATGTGGTAGGGCCTTCCTTGTAGATGAACCACCGTTGGTAGATGTTCTTAGCCATGCTATGATGAACGAGGGCTGGGTTACATCACTGCAAGTTGTTTCTAAATGAGTTGGTTTTCAAAAACTAAAACAACTTAATCAATGAATCTCCTGGGTGTGATGGGATTGATAATTTTTGGTGGTTTCATTGCGGAAAGGCACCCAGGTATCAAGAGAGAATGATTGGCTTCTTTATTTTGGTATCTTACGTGTACAACCATGTGCCAATAATGAAATGGGCGGTTGGTTGGACTTAGTAGGTTGTGGTAACTCGAACCCGCGTATCCAGAGATGTAGAATTTTGGTAGGTTGGACCGGTGCGCGTCGGGATTGGGGAGCTACTTCCCGAACAGTCTCTTCTTGGACTTCTCCCTATCATCACCCAAAATGAGAGTGATGGTACGAGCTGGGCTGGCCAAGTCATATGGGTAAAGTGTACTAACCCCTGCAGGGTGTATAATCTAATCGATTAGCTGTGTCCCCGGTTATGGACAACTGAGTTGCTTGATATTGATTCCATGACATGTTTCTCGCTCATTCCAATTTCATAATTGCTTTAATGTTGCTGGGTTAACTTAATTGGGATCTTTTCAAAGAAAAAAAATTAAAAACTGTTTATGGAAGTAGGATAAAGTTATTTGCAAATGCAAGCCAGACACAGCTCCACTTGCCAAATATGCATGTAGATGTTAGTATTATTGTCTCCTTTACTAGCTCTACTTGCCATACGTTCCATGTATTGACCCTTCGGGGCTGCTACGTTTCATGTTGCAGGATATTCCGATTCTGAGTAATCGATATAGGCCACGGTACTCCACTCGGCACTTGTTCACTTGTGGGCAATTTGAAGAATGGAGGATTTGCTTTATTTACGTTGCTACCTGAATAATTTGAGCTAGCCTTGAGCTAAGCTTTTATTGTAATAATGGTACTCTGGATCTTCGTTATTTATGATACACGGATATTTTGCTATGTTATTCATCTCATTCTATTGTGGGCCAATGAACCGATCCAGGGATTGGCATGTCACATAGAAGCCATGGTCTTTTCAGAACCGCGGTGTTACAAGATGGTATCAGAGCCCGTGTGTCGACTGTAGGATCGTGACCTAGGATTGGATTAGGAAGCCATAGATTTATTAAAGCCTAATTAACTCTGTCTTTCATCTTATGCCTTTCACCCTCGTAAATTCTTACCATATGCTATTCTCACACTTTCCTCTTTTACTTGATAAATGGGAGAAGTTAGGACTGAGTATGCAACCATGGAGTCACCAAGGCCCTTTGCAAGGCAGTTAGCACAACTTTCGCAGTCATTGGGACTGCCACTGCCCATGTTCAAGGGAAGAAGGTTGTACACCTATGGATATGGAGAGGACGCATGGGAGATCACTACCTTCATATTCCGGGATGCCGCCTTACCAAACCCTGTGCATTTGATCTACACCAAGACATACTGCAACTGGGGACTTGGGATCAACTTGGCCATACATGAAGCCCTGTCTCGCCAGTGCCATCAAGTCCGACATCTACTGCCAGCAGATTCACCCTACCGTGACTATGGGAGGAGTGATGAAGATGGGCACATTATGGTTACCCCGGGCGACATGAACAACATGCCGCCCCGTCGAAGGCACATAGAGGACTTGGAAAGGGAGAATGGAGCTCTAGCTGAGAAAGTGATGATGGTGAAGGAGATTGCAGATTTTGCCAGCAATACTATGGCAGCCCAAGGACAGGAAATTGACACCTTACATGAAGCTGTGGGAGTGATGGAGAATGCCCTGATAGCCAGAGATGCAACCATATCTCACCTTCGTGGTACTGTGCAGGAGAACACCCAGAACATACAACAGTTGCACGGGACCGTCCAGGAAAGGGATCAAACTATTGAAGCTATGGCAGCCCATATTGCCGCTCTCCAAGCGCAGCCGAATCCACCCTCTGATGATGACAATGGAGATGGTGACCACAATGATGATGACAATGGGAATGATGATGATGATGAGGACGAGGATGATGATGATGGAAACGACGATGGTGGAGGAGATGAGGCTGTTGCAGTTGCAGCGGAGAGTGAAGAAGAAGAGGAGGATCCAGAAGAGGTGGAGTTTGAGATCTCAAGTGATGATTCAGGAGAGGTGTACACTCCGCCGCCATGGTTGAACCGCGAACCGAAGCGCCAACGCATGACAGCAAGGACCTACCGCAACCTCTTCAAGAAGTAGATAGAAGTCCACCAGTTAGTCCTCGTTAGGTAAAATCGTTAGGATTAGTCTCGATCGATGTGAAACTTAGTTGCTGTTAGTTTAAGAGTGATTAGTTGCTTATTTGTGTACTCCAATATCCCAGGAATTATTTGTGCAAAATTTTATGAAAGAGTTATGGCAAGTTTGGTTACTATCTGTGTTATTTTCACTGCAGTTTTCTGCTGATACAGCAGTACTGTACGATTTTTCATATTTTTCTGGTAACTGGGAAAAATCTGAAAAAAATAGGGCTGGTGTGAAACTCTCTGTACTGTATGTTAAAAAATAAGCATATTTTTCTGACGAGTCTAAGTCAGGTAGAAAAATTCGTGAATGCTGCTAGACTGTTCTGGCAGATTGCTGTTTTGTTGCTTAGTTGATCAACTGTTTAGTTAACCATTGACAACTCTTGTAAAACTATTTCAGTAGGTACATACTGCTAGGATAACCCCTGGGATGTTGCTGGATCACTTGTTTGTTGATGTGTTGCTTGCTTGTGATTGTCTGCCTTTGTTTGTTGTTGATTGATCATATGCATGGGTAGAATCCTATTGTCGTAGTTGATTCTTTCTAAACTTACCTGTGCTGAACCGCAGATGCCTCCCCGCCGTCAACCCACTGAGTTGGAGCAACTCATGGCAGCTCAGGCACAGCTGACCCAAGTTATGACTCAGTTCATGGTAGCTCAGAACAACAACAATGGAAACAACCAGCCTCAGGGAGATGCTCTCACCAGATTTCTGAGGCTAAGGCCAGCTAAGTTCTCTACTGCAACGGAACCAATGGTTGCTCTCGACTGGTTGCGTTCAGTCAACAAGGATCTGGTAACTGTTGGATGCACTGATGCTGAGAAGGTGAGGTTTGCCGCTCACCTATTGGAGGGACCAGCCGCTTCTTGGTGGGACACTTTTCAGATCACCCACCCACTGGACACTGTGACTTGGGCAATGTTCGAGGAAGGTTTCAGAACCAACCACGTGTCTTCAGGAGTTCTGAGCCTGAAGAGGAAGGAGTTCCGTAACTTGCGCCAAACTAATCGCACCGTGGCCGAGTACATTGAGGAGTTCAACAACCTGTCCCGTTATGCACCTGAGGATGTTGACACTGATGCAAAAAGGAGGGAGAGATTTCTAGATGGCCTCAGTGATGAGCTTTCTGTGCAGCTACTGGTGGTTTATTGCCCCACTTTCCAGGAGCTTATGGACAAGGCCAGGATCTTGGAAGGGAAGCACAAGCAGGTGGAAAGCCGCAAGAGAAAGAGCAACAATCATCACTCTGGTTCACATCACAAGTCTCGCACTTCATATGATGGATACTCCAAGCATGGAGGGAGTGACCATGGAAGCCATGACCGCCATCACCATGGAGGCGATGGGCATCGTCATGACAACCATAGGAGCAGCCACCACAGCCACAAGGGAGGACACTCTCACCACTCTGGAGGACACGGTGGACATGACCGCAACCGTGATCGCAGCTTTGTGAAGAAGGATCTGAGTGAGGTGACGTGCTTCAAGTGTAAACAGAAGGGACACTATGCTGACAACTGTCCGGAGAGGAAGGGACTGAAGCCAACCAACAACGATAAGGCCACAGTGAACCACATGAATGTGGAGGAGATCCCAGATGAGCCTGACCTTGTGATTGGTAAGTTTCCAATCAACACTCACCCTGCACTTATACTTTTCGATATTCATATCAAGGGCTTTTGTGGATAAGTATAACCTACCAACTGAGTCTATGAAAGGGTCTATTAGAGTGAGTTCACCTGGAGGAGATATGATAGCTAGCGCGGGATGCCGTAACTTAACGGTGAGGATTGGAACACACAACTTCAGTGCACATTTGGTAGTGTTGGAATCACAGGGGTTAGACGTTATTCTGGGTATGGATTGGATGTCTATGCATGAGGGACACATAGATTGTGCACAGCGAGCACTCAAAACCCCGGATGGTAAGAGGATTAGATTCAAGTCAACCGTGCGACCGCGAAGTTTTAAGTTGAATTCTCTTAAGGGGGTTAGCATGGATACTGTGCCAGTGATTAGGGATTACCCCGACGTGTTTCCGGAAGAGCTGCCAGGGATGCCACCTGACAGGGAAGTAGAGTTTCTTATCGACCTGATGCCGTGAACAGGACCTATAGCAAAGAGACCATATAAGATGGATGTGGATGAGCTGAAGGAATTGAAGAAGCAGCTGAAAGAGCAGTTGGATAAGGGATTCATTCAGCCTAGTTCGTTGTCATGGGGAGCACCTGTTCTGTTTGTGGAGAAGAAAGACAGCAGCAAGAGATTAGTAGTGGACTATCGCTCGCTGAATGAGGTGACCATCAAGAACAAATACCCCTGCCGAACATAAATGATTTGTTTGATCAACTGGAAGGAGCGAAGGTGTTCAGCAAGATTGATCTGCGATCAGGCTACTTTCAATTGAAGATCCGGGAGGAGGACATACCAAAAACCGTCTTCACCACTAGGTATGGTTTATATGAGTATACAGTTATGTCTTTTGGACTAACGAATGCCCCGACATATTTCATGACCATGATGAACAAGGTATTTATGGAGTACTTGGACAAGTTCGTGGTGGTGTTTATTGATGACATACTAATATATTCCAAGGATGATGCTGAGCATGAGAAACATCCGCGACTGATTATGGAGAAACTGAGGGAACACCAGCTGTATGCCAAATTCAGCAAGTGTGAATTCTGGCTTAACACCGTTGGGTTTCTTGGACACGTAGTGTCAGGAGAAGGAGTCGCTGTTGATCCAAGCAAAGTGACTGCAGTAACTGAGTGGGAAGCACCCAAGAACGCGGGAGAGATTCGAAGCTTTTTGGGACTTGCTGGATATTACAGGAGGTTCATTGAAAACTTTTCCAAGATTGCTAAGCCGATGACTGAACTTCTGAAGAAGGAGAGAAAGTTTGAATGGACGGATGTGTGTGAAGCTAGCTTTCGGAAACTGAAGCGTCGACTAGTGACCGCCCCTGTTCTGTGCTTACCAGACCTTCAGAAGGATTTCCAAGTGTACTGTGATGCTTCTCGACAGGGACTTGGGAGTGTGCTGATGCAAGATGGGAGATTGGTGTCATATGCCTCGCGACAACTCAAGCACCATGAGCGGAATTACCCCACCCACGACTTGGAGTTAGCGTCAGTGGTTCATGCGCTCAAGGTATGGAGGCACTACTTAATGGGAAAACACTGTGATGTATACACCGACCACAAGAGCCTGAAGTACATATTCAAGCAGAAGGAATTGAACATGAGGCAAAGGACATGGTTGGAGCTTATCAAGGACTATGATATGAATCTGCAATACCACCCAGGAAAGGCCAATGTAGTAGCAGATGCTCTGAGCTGGAAGGTTTATGCTAATGGATTGACAATTGGGGAATTGCCCGAGGATTTGTGCAAGCAATTCAAGGACCTTAGACTGGAGGTAGTATCTGAAGGATACTTGGCAACAATGGAAGTCCAACCAACGCTGCAGGACAGAATTAGGAAGGCTCAAGTGGGAGACAAAGGGATAGATGAAGTTAAGGAAAAGATGAAGGAGGGTCGAGCAAGGGAGTTCCGCGAGGATGAGCAAGGAACCTTGTGGTATGGAGATCGTTTGTGCGTCCCCAACGATCCGGAGATCATGAAGTTGATTCTGCAGGAAGCTCATGACTCATCGTATTCCATACATCCGGGCAATACAAAGATGTATATGGACCTAAAGGACAGATTCTGGTGGAACAACATGAAGGGAGACATCGCAGAGCATATTGCCCTATGTGATGTATGTAGCCGAGTAAAGGTGGAACACCAGAAGCCAGCAGGACTACTACAGCCATTTCCCGTGCCTGATTGGAAGTGGGATAGAGTGGGAATGGATTTTATCACAGGATTGCCCAGGACCAGGTCAGGATATGACTCCATTTGGGTAGTGGTCGACCATTTGACCAAGGTAGCCCACTTTATTCCGGTAAAGACGACTTACACGAGTGCAAAGTTGGCCAAGATTTACATGGACAGGATTGTGTGCCTACATGGAGTTCCCAAGAGTATCGTACCTGATAGAGGCACCCAATTTACCTCACACTTCTGGCGCCAGCTGCACGAGTCGCTTGGGACTAGATTGGAGTTTAGCACGACGTTTCACCCGCAGACTGATGGACAGACCGAGAGGGTGAATCAGATTTTGGAGGACATGCTGAGAGCTTGCACTTTGGCTCATGGCTCTTGTTGGGATGAGAATTTGTCGTATGCTGAGTTTTCCTACAACAACAGCTATCAAACCAGCATCAAGACGTCACCGTTCCATGTGCTATATGGGAAATGGTGCCGAACACCATTGCTATGGGATGGAGTAGGAGAACGCCGGCTGTTTGGACCTGATTTGATCAAGGACGCTGAGGAGAAGGTCGCCTTGATTAGGGACAGGCTGAAGGTAGCGCAATCAAGGCATAAGAGCTACGCTGACGCCAAGCGCAAGGAAGTGGTGTATGAGATAGGTGATAGAGCATACCTCAGAGTGTCGCCACTTCGTGGGATCAAGAGATTTGGAATTAAGGGTAAGCTGGCACCTCGATTTATTGGACCGTATCGGGTCTTAGCACGCAAAGGAGAAGTTGCTTATCAGTTGGAGTTGCCAGAGACTCTGTCCGCTGTTCATAATGTGTTCCACGTGTCCCAGCTGAAGAAGTGCCATCCGGAGATGGTGGATACACCATTAAGAGACACTGTACCGCTAGAGGAGGTTCAGCTTGAGAACGACTTGAGCTATGAGGAGAAACCGATCAAGATTCTGGAGACAGCGGAGAGGACTACCCGCACCAAGACAATCAAGTTTTGCAAGGTGCAGTGGAGCCACCACACCGAAGAGGAAGCCACTTGGGAGCGTGAGGACGACATCCGAGAGGACTATCCACACCTATTTGCTAGCCGCGCCGAATCTCGGGGACGAGATTCATCTTAAGGGGGTTAGTCTTGTCACATCCCAAATTTTAGATTTGGTTCTTCATATCATTCATGCCATTGCATCATACTTTTCCATGCAAAACCATCGATTGAAAAGATTCGGCAAAACGCTATTTTCTAAACCCTACTCTATTTTACTACGAGGCTCCTGCGGGAGGTTTTAGTAGGACTTGTGTTGTCCATCCTTGTAGCCTAGTGGTTTCTCTCATCCCTTGACCCTAGGTTGTTCCCCTCGATTTTAAAAAAAATTAGGAACAAGAATCGCCCAATTCGGAGCTCGTACGGAAAAGTTACGGAGCTTTTACTAAAAGGCAAAAAGGGAAAAAGGAAGGAACAAAAAAAAAGAGGGCGCTAGCCTGCTGGGCCGCGCCGGCCCAGCCGGCCAGCACCGCGCCGCCCGCGCGGCGGATAGCCGCCGCCGCCTCGCGCCCCGGCCCACCGACAGGTGGGGCCGAGTCCGGGTAGGACCCCGCGTGGGCCCCCCCACAAAAGGACGCGGACCCCACCCGCGCCCTCTCTCTCCCCACGCAGCCGCCGCCGCCTCCCTGGACCCAGCGCCGCCACCGCTGCCGCCTCGGGAACCGCCCCCGCGCCGCCGCCGCATCCCGCCGCCACCGCAGGTAAGCGCCGCCCGCCGCCGCATGCACCGCGCCGCCGCCCTCCCACGTAGCGCGGCGCGCCGCCGCACGCACCGCGCCGCCGCCCTCCCACGTAGCGCGGCGCGCCGCCGCCGCCACGCGTCGCCGCCGCGCCGACCACCGCGGTACCGCACTGACCGCCTCCCCTTCCGCGCAGGAACCGCCGCCGACCGCCGGAGCCGGAACCGATCGCCGCCGCCGCCGAGCTCGCCGCCGTCGTCTTCGGTGAGTCCTCTGCCGCACGATCTCTGATCGACGGCCCAGATCGGCCGTTGACCGGTCAGCCCCAGGCACTGAGTAGTCAAACGCCCAGTCAGCGCCCAGTCAGCAGCCACGTGGACCAGTCAACAGACATAGTTGACTGGGTATTTTTCTTTAATCGTTTTAGTTGGCAGATTTTCGTAGAAACTTGTAAACTGCGTAGAAATTAAACCGCTGGGCCAAAAATTGCAAATAAAATATGTGTAGATTCAGGAAGTGGTGTAGAATCTTGCTGTACCATTGTTTCACACTTTTGCAGCAATATTTAGTATAGTTTAATCAAATGAGTTAATGGCCTTTTTGGAGTATTTAATTCGTAGGAAAAGATCTGTAACTCCAAAAATTGTGTGTAATATGTCCCTGGATTCGGTGGAACGAGGGGAATCTCCTCGTGAATTAAAATGGTAGGCTTACAATGAAAACTTCTGCAGAAACTGTCTAGTGGTTTTCTGCAGTGTTTTAATTACTCGGGGAGTTTTACAATTTCTTTTTGAGTAATTCCAATTGGTACTGTTCCTAAATAGCAATGCCTATACATTAGAATTTTCCCAAGATTTTACAAACAGTATACTACCGGTAGTGAATTATTTGAGTTCTAGCTCTAGTTTTGAGCACTATTTCTTTTGCATAATAGTTTCCTAGCGCTAAAACTATTTTTCCATGCATGCTACCAGTAGTATTATTGAATAGGCTTATGTGGTGCAGCTGTAGCACAAATTCACTTGTCGAGCATGCATTCATGCATCACCTTTGTTGCATATTATTGTGGATTGTTTGTTTATGATTGTAATTGTATCGTGTAGATTGTGACGAGTGCAACGCTTGCTCGTGTGTGGATTGTTCTTCCGACCGCTACAACCAAGGCAAGTAGATGCTACTTTGTTCATGATATCGTCCTACTATTTTCAATGCATTGTCGTGTATTTTGTAGATGCATGTGTAGGATGATACTATCGCTATGCTATGTCCTATTATGTGGTAGGGCCTTCCTTGTAGATGAACCACCGTTGGTAGATGTGCTTAGCCATGCTATGATGAACGAGGGCTGGGTTACATCACTGAAAGTTGTTTCTAAATGAGTTGGTTTTCAAAAACTAAAACAACTTAATCAATGAATCTCCTGGGTGTGATGGGATTGATAATTTTTGGTGGTTTCATTGCGGAAAGGCACCCAGGTATCAAGAGAGAATGATTGGCTTCTTTATTTTGGTAGCTTACGTGTACAACCATATGCCAATAATGAAATGGGCGGTTGGTTGGACTTAGTAGGTTGTGGTAACTCGAACCCGCGTATCCAGAGATGTAGAATTTTGGTAGGTTGGACCGGTGCGCGTCGGGATTGGGGAGCTACTTCCCGAACAGTCTCTTCTTGGACTTCTCCCTATCATCACCCAAAATGAGAGTGATGGTACGAGCTGGGCTGGCCAAGTCACATGGGTAAAGTGTACTAACCCCTGCAGGGTGTATAATCTAATCGATTAGCCGTGTCCCCGGTTATGGACAACTGAGTTACTTGATATTGATTCCATGACATGTTTCTTGCTCATTCCAATTTCATAATTGCTTTAATATTGCTGGGTTAACTTAATTGGGATCTTTTCAAAGAAAAAAAATCAAAAACTGTTTATGGAAGTAGGATAAAGTTATTTGCAAATGCAAGCCAGACACAGCTCCACTTGCCAAATATGCATGTAGATGTTAGTATTATTGTCTCCTTTACTAGCTCTACTTGCCATACGTTCCATGTATTGACCCTTCGGGGCTGCTACGTTTTATGTTGCAGGATATTCCGATTCTGAGTAATCAATATAGGCCACGGTACTCCACTCGGCACTTGTTCACTTGTGGGCAATTTGAAGAATGGAGGATTTGCTTTATTTACGTTGCTACCTGAATAATTTGAGCTATCCTTGAGCTAAGATTTTATTGTAATAATGGTACTCTGGATCTTCGTTATTTATGATAAATGGATATTTTGCTATGTTATTCATCTCATTCTATTGTGGGCCAATGAACCGATCCAGGGATTGGCATGTCACATAGAAGCCACGGTCTTTTCAGAACCGCGGTGTTACAGTTGTTGTAGTCATTGGCATCCGTTTACCACCTTACGCTTAGTTTTAATTGAGATGATAGAACTATAGAATTCTGGTTAGTTACTTTATGAACTGGTATCGTATTGTTTTGAAGTGTTAATCTAAAGTTTAAAAGTCCTATTGCAAACTTTCAGTAAGTTCCGGTTACTCCATGAAGTTTAATAATTGGTATTAAATCAAGAGTGACAATTCCAAGTGTTAGTGTATGAGTATCATGTTTGTCTCCATGATTCTTGATATTCAAAGGATTGTCTTAATATCAAGGTTATCTAGAATCTGAAAGAGTTGTTTCAGAAACCATGATGTGTGGAAGATATTGTGATATCTGAAACGAAGTTTTGGTTGCAACATGATAGAGTATAATATGGCAAAAGTCATGTTCTCATATTTGATAAGAATTTGCAAAAGGTTGGAGACACTAGTTGTCCTAAACCTCCAAAAGGTTTTGGAGAGCAACATTATGCTCGCGATTCACCGTTCTAAACTAAAAGTAGTTTGATCATGGATAATTCCATGATAAGGGTGAATATTTGATGTAGGTAAAATGTTTGCTACACCAAGAGATTACTAAAGAAAGGAATTTGAAAGAGCACCAAATGTTTGATGATGGTGATCTACTTCAAAGTGCAAGTCCAAAGACATTGGTATTTTACTATACATGCTCTGGACTATGTGTCATGTATATGGCTCCACTATTGATGTTGATAGATTCTTTCAAACAGAAAAGGAAATACTGAAAGAGAATCTCATAAATATATGGCAGAAAAGAAAAAGACTTGAATTGTTCAGCTTAAGTATATAGATGATATACATGTTATGGATATATTATTTGCTTATTAAACAATGTGGTTCTTAAGTATTTGATACTGAATTTGTTGGTGTGAATCGTCATACGAAACAACACAATTCATGAACTACAATGGCCTAAGTAACTAGCAAAAGAATATGTGATGATGTTCATCGAGAACAAATAAAGGGTTATTGTGTTGCTCGTTAAATATCAAATTTTGCCTTCAAGATTTGTTTTATCAGGTATTATGAGAACAAAAGGGTTGTTCAATTAATTGCCGTAATCCATAAAAGATGGATGATTTACAAATCTCGTTGGAGAAATCACATCCATAAAACTAGTGCTAAAAATGTTGAAAGACAAATTGATAAGAAAGATCACTTAGGAAGTGACATCGCCGTTTAAATTATATTGGAAAGAAAACATGAAGAAACTCCATGTGGATGGAATTTTGGAGTCTTTTGATTTTTGATCAAATGATGCTTGTGAAACTTTCCTAGAGATAATTAAAACTTCGTTCATAGGCAAAAAGGGAATGAATGACTAGCTTATTGGAACTTGTACATATTGTTGTATGAAGTCCATTATGTGTAGTCAAGAGCGATGGATTTCAACTTCATATGCTTTCTCCGAAAATTTGAGTGAATGTATGAATATTTACTTAATAAGGATGAAGTATGAAACATTTGAAAAGTTCAAAGACTTTCAAGATGAAGTGAAAAATCATTGTAACAAGAATATAAATAGTTTATGATAAGATCATAAAGGAAGATATTTGAGTTACAAGTTTAGCATAATACCTAAGATTTAAGGAATCGTTCCGTGGATTTGCATTTTTCGAAACACCATAAGAGTATGGAGCATTCGAGATTTGTAATTAAACCTTGTTTGACATGGTAAGATCAAAGGTGTAATTCATAAAACTACCATTATATTTTAAAAATTAAAAGCTTTAGAGACTACCGGTTTTCCACTAAAAAGAGCTCCATCATAATCCGTTTAATTGACACCATATAAAGTTATGGTTTGGGATAAAACCCAAGTAGTCCTTTCTTAAACATTGGTATGCTATGCATAAGAAAGATGTTTGGAACCAAAGTCGGATCAACCTGTCTTTGTATGTTATTTCGAATAACTGTTCCTCCATAACATCGGAGACAAAAGTGTTTGTCTCTTAGGACGTCAAGTTTCTTTGAGAAGGAATTTTTCGTGAAAAGTTAAGTGGGAGGACAATAGAACTTTGATAAGGTTAAAGGAACCTTAGCTATATGTGCAAAGTTGCGCAGCGCCGAAAAGTGTTCCGGAGGCAGCAACAATGCTCATGGCTCACGTGCCTCAAAGGTTGTGGTAACGGAGATCTAAGTTCCTATTGAAACAAGTAGGTCGGGTAAAACAATCAAATACCAAGATTTGAGAGTTAAATCATTATTTGACAATAATGATCCCACTACATGCAAAGAAGCGATGATGGGCCCTGACTCCGTCAAATGACTTGAAGCCATAAAATCCATGATAGTTCCATATACGAGAGATCAAGCTTTGAATTTGAAAGACCCTCTAAAAAGGTACAAGACCTTACAGTCGTATTTGGATCTATAAAGAAATAGACATGGATGTTTCACATCTATGAAATAGTCGACATGTTGGGAAAGAGTTCACAACAATGTTCAAAGGTTGACTATGACAAGATCTGATCTTTCATAGTGATATTTAGTCTAGACGGATTAATGTAGCAACCACGACATATAATTTTGTTATGTGTTGAATAAACAAAACAAGTTCTTCTAATAGAATGGTTACCAAGGACGTGTGCATGACACGGTCCAAAGGGTTTTGTTAATTCAAAGGATGCTAAAAGCATATGCAAACTTCAATGGTTGAAGTAAGCATCACGGAGTTGGAATCTTCACTATGATGAAACTGTTAAAAGAGTTTAATTTCATCGGAGACGATGAAGATGCTTGCATTTGCAAGAAATTAAGTGGGAGCGCTAAGACATGTTTCTAATACATTATGTGGAAGACATATTGTTGATTGGAAATGATGTATATTTTTATTAACACAAGATAAGAATTTCATCTCGATGAAAGACTTAGGCAAAACCCAAATATTTGGCATCAGTAGATGCTAATATGGTTGTGCCGAAAGTACATAGATGATATATTGAATGAGTTCAATATAGAAACTACAAGAAATGTTCTTGTCGCACAGAAAGGATTGAATGAGTTCAATATTGATGATATATTCAAGTGTATTGACACTTGGTAAGTGAAACAAAGATTCAAGTATAGATTGATACTTGATGTATGAAATCACAAAGAGTATTTATATCAATCATGTTGTGATATGTACAAATCCAGATATGTCCTATGCTCTAAATGTTATGAGCATATACCAGAATGATTCATAAGATAATTATTGGACGATAGTAAAGATATTCTTATGATCTTGTAAAAGAACTAAGAATATATTATTTTGTAGAAGTGACAAACAGATGGTTAGTTCATTGTAAATGAATTACATTGATACTAGTTTTGTCACAAAGTACAAATTAAGTTTATCTCAATCTAAACTAAGAGTGGAACAATATAATGGAAAGTAAGTTCCATAATGAATTTGGATGAGTTCCAAAGTTAAGATATTGTGACAGATACTACAACAAAAGGGCTAAGTATATAATTGCTATTATAGCAGCAAAAGAGGGTATTTGTGTCAAGTAGTTTGTTATCAAACTAGGTGTACTTCAAAGTAGGGATAATACTATGAAGATATATTGTACGACAATGTTATCAACATGTTTTAACCCCAAAGAACTAAAGGTCACACCAAAGGATCAAATTTGTACAAAGCCATCTCATTAGAGAATGAGTGATGTGTAGAGACACAAAGACATGCAATTACACACGGAACTGGAAGTGTCAGATCCGGAGATCAGTTGACCACTAGCAATCGTGTACATACAACACCAGAAAGCCATAGGTGTTGAATACACAAAGGTTTGAAACTAGATTATTGACTCTAGTGCAAGTGGGAGACTGTTGGAGATATGCCCAAGAGGCAATAATAAAGTGGTTATTATCATATCTTCATACTTATGATAAATGTTTACATACCATGCTATAATTGTATTAACAGGAAACATTAATACTTGTGTGATTTGTAACATAAAAGAGTCCCTAGTAAAGACTCTTGTTACACTATCTTGTTGGTTAATATATGATCATGGTTTCCTGATCATGAACATAGAGATGTTATTAACAACAGGGTCATATCATTAGGAGAATGATGTGATGGACATACTCCTATAGTTAAGCGTAGCATAAAGATCAAGTCATTTAATATAGTTCATTTGCTATAAGCTTTCTGATACATAGTAACCTAATTCCTTCGACCATGAGATCATGCTTATCACCATCACCGGAAGGATGCTTTGATGACATCAAACACCACTCCGTAACTGGGTGGCTATAAGGTGGCATTGAGTGTTCGGGAAGTATGGGTTGAGACACATGGATCAAGAGTGGGATTTGTCCATCCATATGACGGATAGATATACTCTGGGCCCTCTCGGTGGAATGTCATCCAATTAGCTTGCAAGCATGTGACTGGCTCACAAGGGATCACATATCACGGGAACGAGAAAAGAGTACTTATCGGTAACGAGGTTGAACTAGGTATGCAAAGATACCGACGATCAAAACCTCGGATAAGTAAACTATCATGAGAAAAAGGGAAATTGGTATTGTATGTAAGTGGTTCATTCGATCGCAAAGTAATCGTAGAAATATGTGGGAGCCATATGAATTTCTAGATTCCTCTATTGGTTATTGATCGGAGAAGTGTCTCGATCATGTCCACATAATTCACGAACCGTAGGGAGACACACTTAAGGATTCGATGTTGTTGAGTAGTTATGGAATGATGAGTAAGAGACCGAATGTTGTTCGGAGTCTCGGATGGGATCTATGATATCACGAGGAGATCCGGAATGGTCCGGAGAATAAGATTCATATAAGGAAAGTCCTGTTTCGGAGTTGGAGAATGATTCCGGTGTTTTCATCGGGAATGTTCTAGAAGGGTCCGAAAGGTCCGGCACTCCGGAGGGGAAGGGAACATGAATGTGTCATAACAAGTTGGAATGGTTGCATCGTGTACTAGGTATCATGGCTGGGCAAAATAAAGGGATAAATCAAATCCTAGTTTGAAAATTCAAACGCCAATTTGAAAAGTCAAACGACAGTTTTGCTTGGTGGAGGGAGAGTAGGAAACCTACTTGGGGAGGAAGTCCCACTCCCTCCACCCGCCGGCCAAGGAGGAGGAGTTGGAGGAGGACTCCCTCCTCCCAACCGCGTCTCCCTCCCACCTATAAAAGAAGGGGCAGGGGTGCCCCCTCTTCTACACACCTAACACCTCCAAACCCTAGCCCCAGGCGCCACCACCTGCTGCTGCCGCCGCCTAGGGCATCCTCCCAAGTCGCCGACAAGGGTTTCCCCAAACCCTAGCCGCCGGCTACACCTCTCCCCTTGGTGCCTCTAAACCGTAGATCGCCAAGGCCTCTCTCATACTCCACCATACTCGCTCCGGCTTAAGGCGAAGCCCTGCGAGATCTCCCCTCTACTTCCGGTACCACGCTGTCGTGCTGCTGGAATCATGAGGAGAGTGCTACAACCTCCACTGCCTGCTGGAACAAGGGAGAGGAAGGTCTTCATCCAGTACCGAACGTGTGACCGACTGCGGAAGCGCTGCCGGAACGCAGCGCCGGAAGGATCGTCTACGCGATCTTGAGATCGGAACTGTACGACTACATCACCCACGAGAATCTGCTCTCGTTAACCGCTTTGGATCTTCGAGGGTTAGTATTCTATTGACTCGTTGCTACAATCTAGTAGATAGATCTTGGCTTGATCATAGATTAGATCTTGATTGTGTGTTCATGCGGTAGAAATTTTTTGTTTTCCATGCTACGAACCCCTACAAAACACCCACTTGGTGGACTTGATTTCCCGAAGCTTGTGACAGTTGAAACGGTTCGGATGGAAATCCTCGGTGAACTCGATACCAAGTGATTCAGGGGTCATCAACGGGTGGTGCGCAAGATGCCGCAGCCACCGCACATGTATGACTCATTGTGTTCATCTAAAAATATTAAGATATAATAAAAACTACTAATAATAAATCTTGATCAAATAGAAACATATCATATGTGATCCTCTACACTAGTTACAAAAGAATTCTCCTCTAAAACAATACGAAGCACGCTCAATATCAAGATTGAATAAAAACAAGACCTAAGTTTTTGCAAAAATAACTTGAGGATCAGAGGAGAATCACACCTTAGATTGATTGAGTGCGAGGGATCGAAGAAATATTTGAAGATCCAAGGGAGGTAGTGTGGAGTTTTGATGGGGGAATACCAATCGGGGTATACCCACGAAGCGGATTCGCCAGCTGGATCGAGCCGACTGAAGCCAATCCGAGAGCGGGTCGACTCACCCAATACGGCGACTGGCGCATACTGGACCCAGGCGAGTGGCGACGACTAGAGGCCCAAGACGGTGACTTCAATACAAAGCCCACCAAATACTTGTAAACCCTAACTGGCTGCATATATAAAGGCACCAGGGGCACCCCTATGGGGTACATCATATTACATGCTCTCCCATGTCATATTACATATCCTCTCCCACATTAGACTAGATCTAGTCTCTCCCTCCGCCTACGGCGGCTCCCATGTAAACCAATCTATGATCATATACTGGATTGATAGCAGGACGTAGCGATCCTCCATCGAGGGGACGTGAACCTGGGTATATCGTGTGCCAATCTCGCTCCCGGATTCTCCTACGTCGCCTTGCTCCCTCTATGTAAGCTACCCCCAGTAGCATCTGCCATGCAATACCACGACAGTTGGCGCCCACCGTGGGGTACATCATATTACAAAGCGCGACCTCTGTCCGCCGCGTCGACTTCGCCATAGCGCGACCTCCGTCCGCCGCGTCGACCCCGTGTCCGCCGCGTCGACTTTGCCATAGCGCGACCTCTGTCTGCCGCATCGACCCCATGTCCGCCGCGTCGACTACGCCATAGCGCGACCTCTGTCCGCCGTGTCGACCCCGTGTCCGCCGCGTCGACTATGCCATAGCGCTACCTCCGTCCGCCGCGTCGACCCCGTGTCCGCCGCATCGACTACGCCATAGGGCGACCTCCGTCCGCCGCGTCGACTTCGCCATAGCGCGACCTCTGTCCGCCGCGTCGACCCCATGTCCGCCGCGTCGATTACGCCATAGCGCGACCTCCGTCCGCCGCGTCAACCCCGTGTCCGCCGCATCGACTTCGCCATAGCGCGACCTCTGTCCGCCGCGTCAACTACGCCATAGCGCGACCTCCTTCCGCCGCGTCGACCCCGTATCCGCCGTGTCGACTATGCCATAGCGCGACCTCCATCCGCCGCGTCGACCCCGTGTCCGCTGCGTCGACTACGCCATAGCGCGACCTCCGTCCGCCGCGTCGACCCCGTTTCCGCCGCGTCGACTTCGCCATAGTGCGACCTCCGTCCGCCGCGTCGACCCCGTGTCCTCCGCATCGACTTCGCCATAGCGCGACCATACGTCTACCGTATGACCCCGTTCGCTACGTCAAATGCGTATTCCGCGCCTACTAAGGGACCTTCATCGTCCGAGTCGCCAGAGAGGGTCGCATGCCACACTGCATGGACTCACCACTGGGTGTCTCTTCCCCCCGGGAAAAATCTATTCGCCTTTGTCAACCTTTGAAAGAGCGACTTGCAATGGCCAAGTATTGTGGACGAGGACTCGCAAACCGAGCCTCGGATCGTCCACGAAAAACGTTAAGCGAGAGCCATCATTGGAGTCGCCTTGCTCCACTGGCCTTCCAGGCCAAGACAAATGGTAGTGCTACACAAACAGCACCACGTCCTCCTCAACCTTAGACAGTGCGACTCGCATGGCCAAGTACTGCGGACGAGGACTCGCAAACCGAGCCTCGGATCACTTAGGAAAAACGCCAAGTTGAGAGCCATCTTTGGAGTCGCCATGAGACTGCCCCCCCCCCCCCCGGGCCAAGACGAGAGACTCGCTAACAAAAACAACGTAATCAACATTATCACGGACTCGCAATCATCACGGACTCGCCACATTCGCGGACTCGCAATCATCGCGGACTCGCCACATTCGCGGACTCGCAATTATCGCGGACTCGCCACATTCGGAGACTCTCCCCTTGCGGACTTGCCACACTCGGGGACTCTCCTCTCGCGCACTCGCAATCATCGTGGACTCGCCACGCTCGAGGAATCTCCCCTCGCGGACTCGCTCGACCTCGCCACTCGCCATGCTCGGCAGCAACCACTACAATTTCAGAATATGCATCTCTAAAGAGCCTCAAGTCGCCTCTACAAGCCAACTCGACCCTCGGGGACTACTCCTAGGCATGATGCATGTACGCGTGTGTAAGATCCCTCCTTTATAAAGGAAAAGGATCCCTGTGATTGCAATGCTAGTCCCTGGATCAATAGCTAGCATCCAGAGTTAAGATGTAATATCAAGAAACAAAGGTCATAGTACAACTTTATAACCAGGAATAGCATATTACATCTTACATAGCTCATTTTGCTATTACATTACATTGCAGCAGAATATCTATAAGCATGGGGTCCTTCATCTTCAAAGTGCTAATCATTAAACTTCACTAATATCAAACAAACCTGCAACATAACAAGTTACAGCCACAAGGGTCAATACATTTGAATTGTATTGGCAAGTGATACTATGGTAGTATAGTGGAGTCTATCATCTATATGCATTTGGCTAAGTGGAGCTTAGGCTTGCTTTGCTCAAAATTGATTTTTCCTTATCATTTGAAAATACTAAGTTTTTGCTTGTCAAAAATAACACCCAAGGAACCACCAATAGAAATTGGTGAACCTTAAACCCTTGATCAACCACAAGTTTTTAACTTAGAAATTTGGATGATGAGATTCTTGATAGCTTCCATGTCTTGATGCTCAAATTGTCCTTTGCCAGGGACATGGCTAAGTACTTAGATTTTACACTCTGCAGATGTGGTGCACTTTCCCCACAAGACTTGGTTTCACCAAGACAAGATCTTTCAGAAGCCTTCCCTTAGACCAAAATGGACGTGCTCCAACCTATCAAACCCCTACCACCAACTGTCCATTTGTCTAAGTTCTTGCAACCTATATGATCTAGGCAGAGCCCATAATGCCATGTGGCTGCACTTGAAGCTTCTCAACATTTGACATCTCAAATCTCTTTGTTCCTGGGTGGCCATCCACAAGTGAGACACCAAGTTTTCCCCAGTATACTGGACTTGGTGATGCCGAAGTTTTCCCCAGCATACTGGACTTGCCTGACCACTCAACACAAACCATTCCTTCCATTCCACCCAGGTGATTCATTCACTTAGTTGTTTTATTAAACAAAACACAAGTCCTCAGACTTAGAAATTTTTCCATAGCATGAATATATATTCCACCCTTGTTTTCTACTAGCTAAGCTAAGCATGATAGTAGTAGGAATCTTAACTTAGGAAATTTCTACTAAGGTTACATCTACTAGGATTTCCCATAGTATGGTTTATACTAAGCAAAAACTCCATGCAAGTCCTACTTAGAAATATCACTAATGCATAGTGGAAATAATGGGACAAAAGTATGAAGCATCACTTGCCTTTTTGGTAGAGAGTATAAGTTCACTCCTTGATCCTTGCAATGTTTACTCACTTCAAATCACTACAATTCAATCAAGCAAACAATATTTTTCAATCTACCATTCAAGCAATTCATCACATAAAATCATAGTAACAAAACAATGCATGCAAGCATGCTAAAGATTGTTTTATTTGTAAAAGTGGTTTCTAATGGTTCATAAACATTTGAAAACACCTAATGGTCATTTTATAAAGTGGCAAAATCATTTGTATAAGATTTTACTTCATAAACCATCTTTGGATCAAGTCATTATTTTATGTGGTGAAGAAATGCTTTTAATAAGGCAAAATTCTATAGATTTCACAAAATATGTTTTCAAACCATATAACCTTGTGTCTAGGGTCAGAGAGTATATTTCCAAAACATTTCTCAAAGGTTTTCCTCAAAAACCATTTTTAATAATTAAACCATATTTTTATTGGACTAGAAATGGTTTAAATCCAAAGTTTATTCTTTTGATTCACCAAATACATTTTTGAAACCACCATTTGTTTCCTATGGTCAGTAGGTTCAAAACAAACCATTTGCCAAAGATTTTATCCTCAAAATCATTTTAGAACAATTTTTATATTCTAAACAAGCATACACAAGTTTCTACAAAAACAATCAATTTACCAGAAGCTTTTTACTAAACAAAGTGCATGGTTGGCTAAGGTTTGTTTTTCTGAATCCATTGATATAAAGTTTGCAAAATTTGGACGTGTAGATTAAAAGTTATAGATTTTACAAAATCTAACTTCTAATAGATCAAATCTATTTTAATTCAAACGAGCAGAGCCACGTGGCGCTTTCCTATTCGTGCGTACCGTTTTGCGCGGATCGGTCGCTGTGAGGTGCTAGATCTAAGTTAGATTGAGCGGCACAGATTGCATACCCTTTCGGCGTTAAGTGATTCTATTGCATCCTTACGATCTGCATCCAACGGCTAGCGATGATCTGACCAAACTCTGGCGGCGCTCAGCGGCAGCGCGCGGCGGCGACGCTCGGATAGCGGCGGAGGTGGCGATATAGGAAGCAAGGAAGAAGAAGAGATGGCTCACCGTGATCGCCGTGGCGTGGGGAAGCTCAAGGTACTTGCGGTTGGTCAAGGGGCGCACTGGGGTTGCAGGAATTCCTCGTCGGAGTTGCGTCTGACGACGGCCACGCTCTGTCATCGTCGAGGGCGGCGCTACGGGTCACGAAGAAACAAACGGAGGACACGGTTAGCTTCGTACGCAAGTCGCGGACATGCGTTTATCAAAAGGAGGGCAAGGGGGGGTCTGGTCTCACCGGTAGGGTTCGTCGGAGCGGAGGCAGACGGTGGCGCAGTACTGGCGGTGACATTGTCGAGCTTGCAGAGCACGCGCGGGTGAGATGGCGATATGGGAAGGTCTGCCAGGAGATGAGGATCACGGCTGTGTGCTCGAGGAGGCAAGGGGCGGTGAGGGGTTGCCGGAATCGTCGTAGGAGAGTCGTCGGACAGAGGACGGTGCAGATGAGAATTGGGCGGCCTAGGGGCACGCTTGGGTGAGGCGACAGAGGGGAATGAGAGAGGGAAGGCTGGCGATTAAGAAGGCGTCGTCGTAGGGCCGTTACATGGCGTGGTTAACGCGTATTCACGCCGGCAATTCATCGGCTGTAATGGCCAGAGGAGGGGGGCGCGGTCAGCGGCGTGTGGGGAAGAAAGAGCTGGTGGTGGGGTCCGCTTGGCAGCGTGAGAGAAAGAGAGGGAACGGGGTCCACCGGTCATACACTGTGCGGGTAAGATATTTGGTCTGAAGCGTTTTCTGTGGGAGAGGAGCAAAGGGCTGGCTGGGCTTAGTTGGGCTGGGTTCTTTACATATTTTTTTGTTCTGTTTTGTTTTTCTTTTTCTCTTTTGATTTTTCTGTTTTGATTTTGTTTAAGCAATTCAAACATTCATTTGACTTCAAACCTTTGCCAAAATTTGTGTAGGTTTAAATATTGATTAATAAAACATTCCGATATCATTTTTAGAATAATTTATCTATTCTTTTTAAGTCTTTTAATTATTCAAAATAGGCTCTAGTTTTAATTCAAATGAGATTTAATAAAATTTCAAACACCATTTAAATTTTCTAAATCCTTCCAAATCTTTTCAGTAGGTTTTAATTACTTAATGAGGTGTCAAATAATTCACCTTGAATTATTTGGAAAAGTTTTTAATATGATTTATTAATTATTTAAAATTTGGATTTGTCTTTATTTCAATGGGATTTGGTTTATGACATTTTATTTTATTTTGGATATTCTTCATTCTTGTATTTCATTTGGATTTGGTTTATAATTCATTCCATTTGCTTATGGATTAGGCCAAGATTTGATTTGGTCTTCAGATATTCTTTAATTAATATTTCTTTCTTCATCTTATAAAATCCATATCTTTTTATTTAGAGATCCAAACTTGGTGATTCCAATTTGTAAAATCTTGTTTAATATTTGTTTATCTTTTAAATGTCTTTAGGATTATTTGCTCTCCATTTGGTAGGGATTTTAGATAAGGCTTTGTTAGCTTTGAAAATTTAACTTCCTTATCTTATTATATTCATAAGATTTTATTTATGGCTCCAATTTAAGTGAAACCAATTTATATGGTCTTATAATATTTGTATTTGTCTTTCTTGATCATTTGTAAATGTTTGTTGACAAGTTTTTATATGGATCAAATCCATAGGCTTGGAGATAACTTGGAAATGATTTTATTCCATTAGGGTTTTGGGTTTGGTTTTATTTTCCAAGTGTTTAAGTTTCTAGATGCATTTATGAGGAATGCATTTTACTTGATTTGAATTTAGTTGGATTCAAACATTAACCAAAGTTTGTTCCAGATGGGATTTTTAAGTTTCCATTTAGAAATAAAAAGTTTCTTTTCACTCTAAAATTCAACAATAATTTATTTTGTTTATTTATTTTTCAGATTACAAGATTTGGAAAATCTTGGGATGTGACAGGCTACCACCCTTAAAATAAATCTCGTCCCGAGATTTGGGGAGGCTAGGGGTTACAAGTTGGCTCAAAAGCAGCTAGGGTACTACCACCCTTAAAAATTTTCCAACTAGATTACATATTGGCCTTCTTGGGATCCTGTTGAAATCTTTCTGGGCAAATATCTGCATAGTGTCCTTTGTTTCCACACTTGAAACATGTGACTAGGCTGAGATCCTTCATGGGCTTGTTTATGTTGTGCTTCATCTTTTCTAGACAGTTGCTTGCATAATGTCCTTGGTTACCACAATTGTAACATGTGATAAGATTGAGTTCATCACGTATCTTCTGTGGGCAAGTTGCTACATAATGGCCTAGCTCTTTGCAGTTGTTGCACCACACTTGGCTAATCTCATTATATTTCTGCTTCTCTGGACATTCACTGGCATAGTGTCCCATTTCTTTGCAATGACCACATTGCACATGGCTTTTGTCCTTCTTTTTTCTTGGGTTTCTCCAAAGCTAAGAGTGCTTATAATTCATGTTCTTCATATGTTATCTCATAGGTAGGAATGTCTATTGGTCTCCTTGACTTTCTATTACTCCTTGGATAATGCATATGTCTCCTCTTTGGTCCTTTAAATTGGGTCATGTTGCTGGGAGGTACAAGCTGAGATTTTCCTTTGTCTTCATCCTTCTTGGTAGACTTGGCTCTCTCATGGTAGTTTGCAATCAGTTGTTGCACTCCACCTTGTTTCCTTTGTTCAACTATGGAATAGATGGGGCATTGGATAGGGACATGATTGTTTCCTTACAAAGGTAACAAGTAGCTTGGGATGTGGGGCATTGGTCAATTGGATGATTCTCTTCACAATTGGGGCATTGATCTTCATGCTCCTTGGAAGTGTGATCTTTGTCTCCACAAATATTGCAAGCTTGGGTTCCTTCTAGAATAACATCTTTGTTATCCTTGTTGTCATTAGCTCCTTGGGAATAGTTGTCTCCCATGTTGATCATTTGAGTAGCCATCCCTTGCAACAATTGGGATTGAAGTTTCAAAAACCTTTGTATGGCTGGATCTAATTCATTGTTGTTGGCTAAAAGCTGAGTTGTCACTTGGCTCAACTGGGTTTGGTTTGCTAGTAGTTGTTCTCTCATGTGCATCTCTTGGTTGTTGTTGTTTTCACCATCCTTGATGTTGGAGTCTCTTGGAGAAGTCATCTGTTTGGGTTGGATTGGGATTAGAATAGGCAAAATATTTCTAAGGGAATAATTCTAATCACACACATCACAACTCACTCAAGCAAGGTGCAAGCAATCACTAACAAACATTCCACTCAAACAACAAAGTTCAAGCACATTTTTAGGCAACCAAAAATATTTTGGTTACACCACATAAGTTGGTGGTTTGACTTAAACTAAATATGGTGGTCCATCTATATGGTTCACTTGAAATCTTTCCATCCTTCTTAGTTGATTCTTCATGAACAAGATATTTGTATCCTTAGAGAATTTCTTGCATCTTGGTCTCAAAACTTCAAGGTGATAATGGTTCCTTCTAAGTTGTATTTCCTTAGTCTTCAAGTCTTGAGTAGGATTTCTTGTCTCAATTGTAGTCCTTAGTGATATCCAAGGTTGAAGTCCTTGTTGAAAATGTTGAAGATGTTGAAGTCATTAGAGTTGAAAATGTTGAAGTCATTAGAGTTGAAGATGTTGAAGTCATTAGAGTTGAAGATGTTGAAGTCATTAGAGTTGAAGATGTTGAAGTCATTTGCTCATGGTGAAGTCTTTGGCCATGGGGAAGGCTTGTCCATCAAGTTTGAAATAGAAGAGATGTAGAATCAAACCAAAATGGTTGAGGAAAGAGTTTACAAGATTGTTTGTAAATAAGTTTTGGAACAAATACAACTCCTATTTTTCTAAGGGGTTTTGTCCAATCCTAGGTTTACAATTCTACAGGCAACACAATACTCTGATACCATCTGTAAGATCCCTCCTTTATAAAGGAAAAGGATCCCTGTGATTGCAATGCTAGTCCCTGGATCAATAGCTAGCATCCACAGTTAAGATGTAATATCAAGAAACAAAGGTCATAGTACAACTTTATAACCAGGAATAGCATATTACATCTTACATAGCTCATTTGGCTATTACATTACATTGCAGCAGAATATCTATAAGAATGGGGTCCTTCATCTTCAAAGTGCCACAGGCAGACATGTTGGTTGTAGACTTGTAGTCCTAATCATTAAACTTCACTAATATCAAACAAACCTGCAACATAACAAGTTACAGCCACAAGGGTCAATACATTTGAATTGTATTGGCAAGTGATACTATGGTAGTATAGTGGAGTCTATCATCTATATGCATTTGGTTAAGTGGAGCTTAGGCTTGCTTTGCTCAAAATTGATTTTTCCTTATCATTTGAAAATACTATGTTTTTGCTTGTCAAAAATAACACCCAAGGAACCACCAATAGAAATTGGTGAACCTTAAACCCTTGTTCAACCACAAGTTTTTAACTTAGAAATTTGGATGATGAGATTCTTGATAGCTTCCATGTCTTGATGCTCAAATTGTCCTTTGCCAGGGACATGGCTAAGTACTTAGATTTTACACTATGCAGAGGTGGTGCACTTTCCCCACAAGACTTGGTTTCACCAAGACAAGATCTTTCATAAGCCTTCCCTTAGAACAAAATGGACGCGCTCCAACCTATCAAACCCCTACCACCAACTGTCCATTTGGCTAAGTTCTTGCAACCTATATGATCCAGGCAGAGCCCATAATGCCATGTGGCTGCACTTGAAGCTTCTAAACATTTGACATCTCAAATCTCTTTGTTCCTGGGTGGCCATCCACAAGTGAGACACCATGTTTTCCCCAGTATACTGGACTTGGTGATGCCCAAGTTTTCCCCAGCATACTGGACTTGCCTGACCACTCAACACAAACCATTCCTTCCATTCCACCCAGGTGATTCATTCACTTAGTTATTTTATTAAACAAAACACAAGTCCTCAGACTTAGAAATTTTTCCATAGCATGAATATATATTCCACCCTTGTTTTCTACTAGCTAAGCTAAGCATGATAGTAGTAGGAATCTTAACTTAGGAAATTTCTACTAAGGTTACATCTACTAGGATTTCCCATAGTATGGTTTATACTTAGCAAAAACTCCATGCAAGTCCTACTTAGAAATATCACTAATGCATAGTGAAAATAATGGGACAAAAGTATGAAGCATCACTTGCCTTTTTGGTAGAGAGTATAAGTTCACTCCTTGATATTTGCAATGTTCAATCACTTCAAATCACTACAATTCAATCAAGCAAACAATATTTTTCAATCTACCATTCAAGCAATTCATCACATAAAATCATAGTAACAAAACAATACATGCAAGCATGCTAAAGATTGTTTTATTTGTACAAGTGGTTTCTAATGGTTCATAAACATTTGAAAACACCTAATGGTCATTTTATAAAGTGGCAAAATCATTTGTATAAGATTTTACTTCATAAACCATTTTTGGATCAAGTCATTATTTTATGTGGTGAAGAAATGCTTTTAATAAGTCAAAATTCTATAGGTTTCACAAAATATGTTTTCAACCCATATAACCTTGTGTTTAGGGTCAGAGAGTATATTTCCAAAACATTTCTCAAAGGTTTTCCTCAAAAACCATTTTTAATAATTAAACCGTATTTTTATTGGACTAGAAATGGTTTAAATCCAAAGTTTATTCTTTTGATTCACCAAATACATTTTTGAAACCACCATTTGTTTCCTATGGTCAGTAGGTTCCAAACAAACCATTTGCCAAAGGTTTTATCCTCAAAATCATTTTAGAACAATCTTTATATTCTAAACAAGCATACACAAGTTTCTACAAAAACAATCAATTTAACAGAAGCTTTTTACTAAAAAAAGTGCATGGTTGGCTAGGGTTTGATTTTCTGAATCCATTGATATAAAGTTTGCAAAATTTGGACGTGTAGATTAAAAGTTATAGATTTTACAAAATCTAACTTCTAATAGATCAAATCTGTTTTAATTCAAACGAGCAGAGCCACGTGGCGCTTTCCTATCGTGCGTACCGTTTCGCGTGGATCGGTCGCTATGAGGCGTCAGATCTAAGTTAGATCGAGCAGCACAGATTGCATACCCTTTCGGCGTTAAGTGATTCTATTGCATCCTTACGATCTGCATCCAACGGCTAGCGATGATCTGACCAAACTCTAGCGGCACTCAGCGGTAGTGCGCGGCGGCGACGCTCGGCTAGCGGCAGAGCTGGCGATAGAGGAAGCAAGGAAGAAGAAGAGATGCCTCACCGTGATCGCCGTGGCGTGGGGAAGCTCAAGGTACTCGCGGTTGGTCAAGGGGTGCACTGGGGTTGCAGGAATTCCTCGTCGGAGTTACATCTGACGACGGCCACGCTCTATCGTCGTCGAGGGCGGTGCTACGGGTCACGAAGAAACAAACGGAGGACACGGTTAGCTTCGTACGCAAGTCGCGGACATGCGTGTATCAAAAGGAGGGCAAGGGGGGGTCTGGTCTCACCGGTAGGGTTCGTCGGAGCGGAGGCAGACGGTGGCGCTGTACTGGCGGTGACGTTGTCGAGCTTGCAGAGCACGCACGGGTGAGCTGGCGATACGGGAAGGTCTGCCAAGAGATGGGGATCACGGCTGTGTGCTCGAGGAGGCAAGGGGCGGTGAGGGGTTGCCGGAATCGTCGCCGGAGAGTCGTCGGACAGAGGACGGTGCAGAGGAGAATTGGGCGGCCTGGGGGCACGCTTGGGTGAGGCGACCGAGGGGAATGAGAGAGGGAAGGTTGGCGATTAAGAAGGCGTCGTCGCAGGGCCGTTACATGGCGTGGTTAACGCGTATTCATGCCGGCAATTCATCGGCTGTAATGGCCAGAGGAGGGGGCGCAGTCAGCGGTGGGTGGGGAAGAAAGAGCTGGCGGTGGGGTCCGCTTGGCAGCGTGAGAGAAAGAGAGGGAACGGGGTCCACCGCTCATACACTGTGCGGGTAAGATATTTGGTCTAGAGCGTTTTCTGCGGGAGAGGAGCAGTGGGCTGGCTGGGCTTAGTTTGGCTGGGTTCTTTACATATTTTTTTGTTCTGTTTTGTTTTTCTTTTTCTCTTTTGATTTTTCTGTTTTGATTTTGTTTAAGCAATTCAAACATTCATTTGACTTCAAACCTTTGCCAAAATTTGTGTAGGTTTAAATATTTATTAATAAAACATTCTGATATCATTTTTAGAATAATTATATATTCTTTTTAAGTCTTTTAATTATCCAAAATAGGCTCTAGTTTTAATTCAAATGAGATTTAATAAAATTTCAAACACCATTTAAATTTTCTAAATCCTTCCAAATCTTTTCAGTAGGTTTTATTTACTTAATGAGGTGTCAAATAATTCATCTTGAATTATTTGGAAAAGTTTTTAATATGATTTATTAATCATTTAAAATTTGGATTTGTCTTTATTTCAATGGGATTTGGTTTATGCCATTTTATTTTATTTTGGATATTCTTCATTCTTGTATTTCATTTGGATTTGGTTTATAATTCATTACATTTGCTTATGGATTAGGCCAAGGTTTGATTTGGTCTTCAGATATTCTTTAATTAATATTTATTTCTTCATCTTATAAAATCCATATCTTTTTATTTAGAGATCCAAACTTGGTGATTCCAATTTGTAAAATCTAGTTTAATATTTGTTTATCTTTTAAATGTCTTTAGGATTATTTGCTCTCCATTTGGTAGGGATTTTAGATAAGGCTTTATTAGCATTGAAAATTTAACTTCCTTATCTTATTATATTCATAAGATTTTATTTATGGCTCCAATTTAAGTGAAACCAATTTATATGGTCTTATAATATTTCTATTTGTCTTTCTTGATCATTTGTAAATGTTTGTTGACAAATTTTTATATGGATCAAATCCATAGGCTTGGATAACTTGGAAATGATTTTATTCCATTAGGGTTTTGGGTTTGGTTTTATTTTCCAAGTGTTTAAGTTTCTAGATGCATTTATGAGGAATGCATTTTACTTGATTTGAATTTAGTTGGATTCAAACATTAACCAAAGTTTGTTCCAGATGGGATTTTTAAGTTTCCATTTAGAAATAAAAAGTTTCTTTTCACCCTAAAATTCAACAATAATTTATTTTGTTTATTTATTTTTCATATTACAAGATTTGGAAAATCTTGGGATGTGACAGCGTGGTTGCACGACCGCGGCTCGCCCTCTTCGACTCTGCACCGCGGACTCTCCCTCGTGTACTCAACACGCTCGGGGACTCGCCACCGCGGACTCGCCCTCGCGTACTCGATACGCTCAGGGACTCTCCGCCGTGGACTCGCCCTCGCGTACTCGACACGCTCGGGGACTCGCTGCTGCGGACTCACCCTCGGGTACTCGACACGCTCGGGGACTCGCCGCCGCGGACTCGCCCTCACGTACTCGATACGCTCGGGGACTCGCCTTCGCGTACTCAACGCGCTCAGGAACTCGGCGCGCTACAGACAGTGCCACTCTCCGGTTGCCCGACCTCGTCACTCGCCACACGCTCGGGGACTCAGCGCGCTATAGACAGCGCCACTCGCTGGTCGCTCGACCTCGCCACTCGGTGCGCTCGGGGACTCGGCACTTGCCAGTCGCTCGACCTCGCCACTCGCCATGCTCTAGGATTTGGCACTTGCCGGTCGCTCGACCTCACCACTCGCCATGCTCTAGGATTCGTCACTCGCCGATCGCTCGACCTTGCCACTCGCCGCGCTCAGGGACACGGCAAGTTCCGCGCTCGGATACTCGTGCAACTGGCGGCTTCACCGACTCCCTGCGTCTTACACCAACTGTCCATCACCGACTGTCTTATGCCGACCGCCTCCCGCTTCACTGTTCTTTTTTCTGTTCAGGAGCTCGTCGCCTGTCACATCCCAAGATTTTCCAAATCTTGTTATGTGAAAAATAAATGAATAAAATAAAACTTTGTTGATTTTCAGGGTGAGAAGAAACCTTTTTGCTTCCAACTGGAAACTTTCAAACCATTTGGATCAAATAAAATCTTAAAGGGAATTAAAAAGTTAAATAAACAATAAAGTTAAAAATATTTGGAATTACTATTTTGGATCTTTTAATAAAATATTTGGTTTTCAAATGAAAAGGTAGAAATATAAATAAGGATTATTTTATAAAGCCAAATTAAAACTTGGCCAAGCCTTTGAAATAAAATATTTCTATTGATTAAAAAATAGTAAAGGTTTATTTAAATAAAATAATAAGGATTTAATATCCAAGTTTATTAAAAATAAAGGTTACTATTCTTTATTAAACATCAAAACTTATTTAGTTTAAACAAGTTTTCCAAGAGTTCTTTATTTTCAAATAAAACCTACTGATTGGTTTTGAAAAATATTTAGATTTCAAATGGAGATTTGAATAAATTAAAACCCATTTGATTTATTAACTAAGGTCCATTTTATTTAATTATAAATGGACCCAAAAATAAAAATATTATTTTTGGTCTTTGGACTTTGGTTTATATTATTAAACAGAACCAAATTCAAATTGCAAAGTGTGGTGGAAGTTGGATTGTTTTGAATGTTTGATTTGTTTGTCTGAAATTCAATCAGGAAATTCAAACAGAAAAAGAGAAAAGAATCAGAACAAAAAAAATATGCAAAGGATACAGCCCAGCCGGCCCAGCCCAACTATCCTAGCCACTGAGCCAAACCAGCCCACTGCCCTCTCCCGCAGAAAACGATTCACACTCGCGATTGAACCCACTAAGTCGCAGACAGGTGGACCCCGTTCCATTTCCTTCTCTCTCGCTGCCAGTGGACCCCACAACCACGCGGTCATCTTGCCCACCCACGACCTGTTCTTCCCCAGACCTCGCTGCCGTTCTCTGTCAATCAATTCCCGAGTAAATTCACTTAATTGCAGCGTTGATTCGGCATGGTAACCTCGATCACTTAAGCGCCCACTCCCCCTCTCCATTTCCCTCTGTCGCCATAGCCTACACGCCACCAGGCTACGCTAATTTCACCAGAGAACCCTCACTGCTCCGACGAGCTGCCTCCACGATTCCGGCCGAACCTCGCCACCCCTTGCCTTCCCAAGAACACGAGTACATTCCTCAGACCTAGACGCTTCTCCCTGTACCTCCCATTCAACCGCGGGCGCCCCAGGACCTCGACTCCGACAACCACTGAGCGCCATCGCGTCTGCGTCTTACTCCGGTGAAGTTTCCTGGTAAGAACTGACCACCCCGAGCCCTTTCCTTCACGCACGCGTCATCACATTGACCTTGCGCATCTGACCATGCCCTCCGTTTTTCTCCTCGTGACCCGTAGCACCGTCCCCGACGACGACAGAACGTGGCCGAGGCGAAGCTCCACTTCGGCGAGCGATTACTCCCTCCCCTGAGCGCCCCTCGTCGAACCAACAACACGCTGAGCTTCCCCACGCTACTGCGAACACGGTGAGCATACTCCCTTCCTTCCTCTCTTCCTACATCCCCAATTTCACCGTCGACTGACCGTCGCCGCCGCGCGCAGCCGTCGAGCGCCGCCAGATATTGGTCAAGGTGACGATGGCCGTTAGATGAAAATCCAAAGGATGCGATTAGATCACTTAACGCTGAAAGGGTACGCAGTCTGAGCCGTGCGATGTAGTTTAATCCAACGCCCCGTAGAGGCTGATCCGCACGAAGCGGTACCGCCCAATAAAAACGCGACGCGTGTCACCAGTTCTGTTTAAAAACAAAGTTTGAATCTGATTTAGATGCAAATTTGAAACCCTTGTAACTTTTGATCCACATGTCCAAAATTTGCAAACTTTATATCAATGGAATCAGTGTAACAAGCCCTAGCCGACCATGCAATTTGTTTAGTAAAAAGCCTCTGGTAAAATGTTTGTTTTTGCAGAAACATTTGTAAGCTAGTTTAGGTTATAAAAATTATTCAAAAATGTTTTTGAGGTTGAAATCTTTGCAAATTGGTTTGTTGTGAACCTACTGACCCTGGGAACCAACCCATGGATTTAAAAATGAATATGGGGAAGTTTAGGATGGATTAATTGATTTAGCCCATTTCTAGCCAAATAAAAATATTAGTTTTGTTATGAAAATGTTTTTGGAGTAAAAACTTTGGAAAAATGATTTGGATCAAACCTACTGACCCTAAACACCAAGATTTGAGAATTAACAATTTATTTGGTGAACAACATAAAGTTTTTGTTTGAATAAAAACATTTTCCACCACATAAAATAATGAATGGGTTTAAAAATGGTTTATAGATAAAACCCTTTTGCAAATGACTTTGCCACTTTGGAAAATGACCACTTTGAACCTTACAAAGTTTAGAGCCTAGTGGAAACCATCTTTGCAAATAAAACTAACTCTTGCATGCTTGCATGCATGACTTGGTTTCTATTTATTTTATGTGTGATGTTTTGTTTGATTGATTATTGGTTGGAATGCAAGTTGATATTGTGTTTGCTTGATTGATTTGTAGTGAATTTAGAAAAGTGTGAAACTAGCAAGATCAAGAAGTGAACCAACATTCCTTACCCAAAAGGCAAGTTACACTATCATCTAAAGTCCTACTATTTTCATTATACTTAGTGGATTTTGAAACATGCATGAAAAGAATTTCTATACTTATGCTATGCTAAATCCTAATAGGATACCTTATACCTTCCTTAGTGAAAACAATGTAGTTGTAAAGTGCTTAGCCATGCTAAATATTTTGAGAAGAGATACATGTTGAGATTTTTAAGAAGTTGAGAAAAGACTTGTGTTTTATATAATAAAACAAGGACTCAATGAACCACCTGGGTGGACAAGGATACTTTGAGTTTTGACAAGGTGGCAACAAAAGGAACCATGTCTATGGCAATCTCTTTGTGTTGTGCACCAAAAGAAAACCACCCAGGAAACTTAGAGATTGAACATGTTTCTCCAATTGTGGCTTTCGTGTACAACCACATGCTACTTATGGCTCTGGCTTAGTCAACTACATTGGGAAGACCCATACATTGTCTTCAGGTTACTGAAAATGAGGAACTTGGAATCCTACATGGGTACTGAAGACAAGCTAGCAATGGTGTATGGGAGGACTCTCTGGAAAGACTTCGACACATTCTCAATCTGCCAGTACTCCATCGTGGTGAGTACCTATCCAGCGGCCACTGGTGGCAACAAGATGAGATTGTGTCATGTGGGTAAAGTGTACAACTTCTGCAGAAGAAAATAAAAATCTAAGTACTTAGTCGTGTCCCCGGTTATGGACAATACTGAGCAACTAAAGTTTGAAGCTATGGGAAATCTCGACATTCCAATTTCTAAAAGAATTTTTTTTAGTGATAACAAAAGACTTGCAGCACTTGGGGGTACCAAGGAGCTCAAGAGATTTGGATAAAAACTTGAACACTTGGGGGTACCAAGGAGCTCAAGAGATTTTTGATGAAAACTTGAACAGTTGGTGGATTCCAAGGAGTTCAGAAAGAGATGACAAAAGTTCAAAACCATTTTGAAAAGATAGGATAAATTATTGCTTTCTGCAAATGAGCCTAAAACCCTACTTAGCAAAATATGCATGTAATGATAGGATCCACTTATATTCTACATAGTAGTGAAACTTGCCAATACAATTCAAATGTATTGACCCTTGTGGCTGTAACTTGTAATGTTGCAGGTTTGATTGATATTAGTGAAGTTGATTGATTAGGATTACAAAGTCTACAACCAACATGTCTGCCTGTGGCACTTTGAAGATGAAGGACCCCATGCTTATAGTTAATTCGCTGCAATGTAATGTAATAGCCAAATGAGCTATGTAAGATGTAATAAATTAATTTATTCCTGGTTATAAAGTTATATTATGACCTTTGTTTCTTGATATTACATCCTAACTATGGATTCTAGCTATTGATCCAGGAACTAGCATTGTAAACACAGGGGACTCCACCTTATATTATTTAAAGGTTGGGACACTCCCTCTACAGATGGTATCAGAGCATTGTGTTGCCTGTAGGATTTGTAAACCTAGGATTGGAAAAAAAACCTTCGAAAAATAGGAGTTGTATTTGTTCCAAAACTTATTTACAAACAATCTTGTAAACCCTTTCCTCAACCATTTTGGTTTTGATTCTACATCTCTTCTATTTTCAACTTGATGGAAAAACCTACCCCATGGCCAAAGACTTCACCATGTGCAAAGGACTTCTTCAACTCTAATGACTTCAACATGTTCAACTCTAATGACTTCAACATCTTTAGCATATTCACCAAGGACTTCAACCTTGGATATCGCTAAGGACAAGTGAGACAAGAAATGTTTCTCAAGACTTGAGGACTAAGGAAAACACAAACCATCATCACTTTGAAGTTTTTGTGACTAAGAGTTTTCCCAAGGAAACCATGATCTTAAACAAGAAGAATTAACCAAGAAGGATGGGAAGATCACAAGTGAACCATAGAGATGGACCACCATATTTTAGTTAAGTTAAACACACCAACTTATGTGGTGTAACAAAAATATTTTTGTTACCTAAAGATATGCTTGAACTTGTTGTTTGAGTGAAAAGTTTGTTTGTGATTGCTTGCACATTGCTTGTGTGAATTGTGATGTGTGTGATTAGAATCCTTCCCTTAGAAATAATTTGCCTATTCTAATCTCCATCTAACCCAAATAGATGACTACTCCAAGAGACTCCAACATCAAGGTTGATGACACCAACACCAACCAAGGGGACAACATGAAAGAACTCATAGCAACCCAAAACCAATTGAACCAGATGACAGCTCAGTTCATAGCTAACACTAGTGGGGAAGATCCAACCCTGCAAAAGTTTTTGGAAGACCAAGCCCAAATGTTGCATAAGGTGACAAACCAAATGCTCAACATGGAAAGAAACTTTTCCAAGGATGACAAGGATGTTATTCTAAAAGGAGCTAAAGCTTGCAATATTTGTGGAGACAAGGATCACACTACTAAGAAGCATGGAGATCAATGCCCCAACTGTGAAGAGAAACATCCTGTTGGCCAATGTCCCACCTCTCAAGCTACTTGCTACTTGTGTGAAGGAAATGATCATGTTCCTATCCAATGCCCCATCTATTCCATTGTTGAACAAAGGAAACAAGGTGGAGTGCAACAAATGATTGCAAACTATCAAGAGGGATCCAAGTCTACCAAGAAGAATGATGACAAAGGAAAAGGTCCACTTATACCTCCATGCAATACAACCCAATTCAAAGGACCAAAGAAGAGGCATATGAATTTTCCAAAGAGCAATAGAAGGTCCAAGAAACATGTAGACATTCCTACCTATCAGATAACATATGAACAACATGAACTAGATGCACTCCTAGCTTTGGAGAAACCCAAAAAGCAAAAGAAGGACAAAAGCCATGTGCAATGTCATAATTGCAAAGAAATGGGACACTATTCTAGTGAATGTCCAGATAAACAGAAGTATAAAGATATTGTCCAAGTATGGTGCAACAATTGCAAAGAACTAGGCCATTATGCAGCAACTTGTCCACAAGAGACACGTGAAGAACTCAAGGTTATCAACTGTTTCAATTGCAAAAACCCAGGACATTATGCAAGAAATTGTCCAGAAAAGATGAAGAACAAGTTAAACAAGCCTATGAAGGATCTCAACCTTGGCCCATGAGTCAAGTATCGAAACAAAGGACACTATGCAAATGTTTGCCCAGAGAAGTTTCCCCAAGATCCCAAGCAAGCCAATATGTAATTTAGATTGAAAATTTTTAAGGGTGGTAGTACCCTAGATTCTTTTGAGCCTACTTGTAACCCTAGCCTTCCCAAATCTCGGGACGAGATTTATTTTAAGGGTGGTAGCCTGTCACATCCCAAGATTTTCCAAATCTTGTTATGTGAAAAATAAATGAATAAAATAAAACTTTGTTGATTTTTAGGGTGAGAAGAAACCTTTTTGCTTCCAACTGGAAACTTTCAAACCATTTGGATCAAATACAATCTTAAAGGGAATTAAAAAGTTAAATAAACAATAAAGTTAAAAATATTTGGAATTACTATTTTGGATCTTTTAATAAAAGATTTGGTTTTCAAATGAAAAGGTAGAAATATAAATAAGGATTATTTTATAAAGCCAAATTAAAACTTGGCCAAGCCTTTGAAATAAAATATTTCTATTGATTAAAAAATAGTAAAGGTTTATTTAAATAAAATAATAAGGATTTAATATCCAAGTTGATTAAAAATAAAGGTTACTATTCTTTATTAAACATCAAAACTTATTTAGTTTAAACAAGTTTTCCAAGAGTTCTTTATTTTCAAATAAAACCTACTGATTGGTTTTGAAAAATATTTAGATTTCAAATGGAGATTTAAATAAACTAAAACCCATTTGATTTATTAACTAAGGTCCATTTTATTTAATTATAAATGGACCCAAAAATAAAAATATTATTTTTGGTCTTTGGACTTTGGTTTATGTTGTTAAACAGAACCAAATTCAAATTGCAAAGTGTGGTGGAAGTTGGATTGTTTTGAATGTTTGATTTGTTTGTTTGAAATTCAATCAGGAAATTCAAATAGAAAAAGAGAAAAGAATCAGAACAAAAAAAATATGCAAAGGATACAGCCCAGCCGGCCCAGCCCAACTATCCTAGCCACTGAGCCCAACCAGCCCACTGCCCTCTCCTGCAGAAAACGATTCACACTCGCGATTGAACCCACTAAGTCGCAGACAGGTGGACCCCGTTCCCTTTCCTTCTCTCTCGCTGCTAGTGGACCCCACGGCCACGCGGTCATCTTCCCCACCCACGACCTGTTCTTCCCCAGACCTCGCTGCCGTTCTCTGTCAATCAATCCCCGAGTAAATTCACTTAATTGCAGCGTTGATTCCGCACGGTAACCTCGCTCACTTAAGCGCCCACTCCCCCTCTCCATTTCCCTCTGTCGCCATAGCCTACACGCCACCAGGCTACGCTAATTTCACCAGAGAACCCTCACTGCTCCGACGAGCTGCCTCCTCGATTCCGGCCGAACCTCGCCACCCCTTGCCTTCCCAAGCACACGAGTACATTCCTCAGACCTAGACGCTTCTCCCTGTACCTCCTATTCAACCGCGGGCGCCCCAGGACCTCGACTCCGACAACCACTGAGCGCCGCCGCGTCTGCGTCTTACTCCGGTGAAGTTTCCTGGTAAGAACTGACCACCCCGAGCCCTTTCCTTGACGCACGCGTTATCACATTGACCTTGCACATCTGACCATGCCCTCCGTTTGTCTCCTCGTGACCCGTAGCACCATCCCCGACGACGACAGAACGTGGCCGAGGCGAAGCTCCACTCCGGCGAGCGATTACTCCCGCCCCTGAGCGCCCCTTGTCGAACCAACAACACGCTGAGCTTCCCCACGCTACTGCGAACACGGTGAGCATACTCCCTTCCTTCCTTGCTTCCTGCATCGCCAGTTTCGCCGTCGACTGACCGTCGCTGCCGCGCGCAGCCGTCGAGCGCCCCCAGATATTGGTCAAGGTGACGATGGCCGTTAGATGAAAATCCAAAGGATGCGATTAGATCACTTAACGCTGAAAGGGTACACAGTCTGAGCCGTGCGATGTAGTTTAATCCAATGCCCCGCAGAGGCAGATCCACATGAAGCGGTACCGCCCAATAAAAACGTGACGCGTGTCACCAGTTCTGTTTAAAAACAAAGTTTGAATCTGATTTAGATGCAGATTTGAAACCCTTGTAACTTTTGATCCACACGTCCAAAATTTGCAAACTTTATATCAATGGAATCAGTGGAACAAGCCCTAGCCGACCATGCAATTTTTTTAGTAAAAAGCCTCTGGTAAAACGTTTGTTTTTGCAGAAACATTTGTATTCTAGTTTAGGTTATAAAAATTATTCAAAAATGTTTTTGAGGTTGAAATCTTTGCAAATTGGTTTGTTGTGAACCTACTGACCCTAGGAACCAACCCATGGATTTAAAAATGAATTTGGGGAAGTTTAGGATGGATTAATTGATTTAGCCCATTTCTAGCCAAATAAAAATATTGGTTTTGTTATGAAAATGTTTTTGGAGTAAAAACTTTGGAAAAATGATTTGGATCAAACCTACTGACCCTAAACACCAAGATTTGAGAATTAACAATTTATTTGGTGAACAACATAAAGTTTTTGTTTGAAAAAAAACATTTTCCACCACATAAAATAATGAATGGGTTTAAAAATGGTTTATAGATAAAACCCTTTTGCAAATGACTTTGCCACTTTGGAAAATGACCACTTTGAACCTTACAAAGTTTAGAGCCTAGTGGAAACCATCTTTGCAAATAAAACTAACTCTTGCATGCTTGCATGCATGACTTGGTTTCTATTTATTTTATGTTGATGTTTTGTTTGATTGATTATTGGTTGGAATGCAAGTTGATATTGTGTTTGCTTGATTGATTTGTAGTGAAGTTAGAAAAGTGTGAAACTAGCAAGATCAAGAAGTGAACCAACATTCCTTACCAAAAAGGCAAGTTACACTATCATGTAAAGTCCTACTATTTTCATTATACTTAGTGGATTTTGAAACATGCATGAAAAGAATTTCTATACTTATGCTATGCTAAATCCTAATAGGATACCTTATACCTTCCTTTGTGAAAACAATGTAGTTGTAAAGTGCTTAGCCATGCTAAATATTTTGAGAAGAGATACATGTTGAGATTTTTAAGAAGTTGAGAAAAGACTTGTGTTTTATATAATAAAACAAGGACTCAATGAACCACTTGGGTGGACAAGGATACTTTGAGTTTTGACATGGTGGCAACAAAAGGAACCATGTCTATGGCAATCTCTTTGTGTTGTGCACCAAAAGAAAACCACCCAGGAAACTTAGAGATTGAACATGTTTCTCCAATTGTGGCTTTCGTGTACAACCACATGCTACTTATGGCTCTGGCTTAGTCAACTACATTGGGAAGACCCATACATTGTCTTCAGGTTACTGAAAATGAGGAACTTGGAATCCTACATGGGTACTGAAGACAAGCTAGCAATGGTGTATGGGAGGACTCTCTGGAAAGACTTCGACACATTCTCAATCTGCCAGTACTCCATCCTGGTGAGTACCTATCCAGCGCCCACTGGTGGCAACAAGATGAGATTGTGTCATGTGGGTAAAGTGTACAACTTCTGCAGAAGAAAATAAAAATCTAAGTACTTAGCCGTGTCCCCGGTTATGGACAATACTGAGCAACTAAAGTTTGAAGCTATGGGAAATCTCGACATTCCAATTTCTAAAAGAATTTTTTTAAGTGATAACAAAAGACTTGTAGCACTTGGGGGTACCAAGGAGCTCAAGAGATTTGGATAAAAACTTGAACACTTGGGGGTACCAAGGAGCTCAAGAGATTTTTGATGAAAACTTGAACACTTGGTGGATTCCAAGGATTTCAGAAAGAGGTGACAAAAGTTCAAAACCATTTTGAAAAGATAGGATAAATTATTGCTTTCTGCAAATGAGCCTAAAACCCTACTTAGCCAAATATGCATGTAATGATAGGATCCACTTATATTCTACATAGTAGTGAAACTTTCCAATACAATTCAAATGTATTGACCCTTGTGGCTGTAACTTGTAATGTTGCAGGTTTGATTGATATTACTGAAGTTGATTGATTAGGATTACAAAGTCTACAACCAACATGTCTGCCTGTGGCACTTTGAAGATGAAGGACCCCATGCTTATAGTTAATCCGCTGCAATGTAATGTAATAGCCAAATGAGCTATGTAAGATGTAATAAATTATTTTATTCCTGGTTATAAAGTTATATTATGACCTTTGTTTCTTGATATTACATCCTAACTATGGATGCTAGCTATTGATCCAGGGACTAGCATTGTAAACACAGGGGACTCCACCTTATATTATTTAAAGGTTGGGACACTCCCTCTACATCGCCGATTTGCCACGACCCATCGTCAAGACTCTCCGCGCCCTGCCTCAAGCCTGCGTCGAATCAACAACGCGCTCGGGGACTACTGATGGGGAATACCAATAGGGGTATACCCACGAAGCGGATTCGTCAACTAGATCGAGCCGACTGAAGCCAATCCGAGAGCGGGTCGACTCGCCCAATACGGCGACTGGCGCATACTGGACCCAGGCGAGTGGCGACGACTGGAGGCCCAAGACGGCGACTTCAATACAAAGCCCACCAAATACTTGTAAACCCTAACTGGATGCATATATAAAGCCACCAGGGGCACCCCCACTGGGTACATCATATTACATGCTCTCCCATGTCATATTACATATCCTCTCCCACATTAGACTAGATCTAGTCTCTCCCTCCGCCTACAACGGCTCCCATGTAAACCAATCTATGATCATATATTGGATTGATAGCAGGACGTAGCGATCCTCCATCGAGGGGACGTGAACCTGGGTACATCGTGTGCCAATCTCTCTCCCGGATTCTCCTACGTCGCCTTGCTCCCTCTACGTAAGCTACCCCCAGTAGCATCTGCCGTGCAATACCACGACAAGTTTGGAGGAAGAAGAAAGGGAGATTGATATTTAGGGATTTTAGGTTACCTTCCTCGGGGTGTTTATGTTGGCCGAATACGTGGTACGGGCGGGAGGTAAGGCCGGAGCGCGCCCGTACCGGGTGACTTACCTTGGGGGCGACGACTGCTCTTAGACGATGCACTCGGTACGGTCACGCGCGCCCGTACTGCTGGTCGTTATGGGAATAGTATGGTTTGCTTGAAATTTAATATTTTCTCGAGGATACGGTATGGGCGCACCGTACGGGCGCGTCCGACTGTACCACAGGTCGTTATCAACACTGTTTACTCTGGCAAAAATCAAACTTTCTATTTTTCTTCGACTTGAGGTGGTACGGGCACACGGTACAGTCCCCTCCAATCATACCATAGGTCGTTATGGGTACTATGAGCTACAAAACTTTAAGAATTTGTTTAGTAGCTCCGTGCGCCTTTGCACACCTCATGTCATGGTATTGCCGACGAGTACGCCATGGAGGGGTCCTCACAGTGCGTGTTTAGAGACGTGGGGTAAGGCGGACGGTTGACGGGTACGAGGTAACATAGCTTACCCAGGTTCAGATCCCACAACGGTGGCGGAATCCTACTCTTGCTATAAATCACTATAATGGCAATACGCCGAGTTACAAAGATAGGTTCGCTGTGCGAGGTGACTAGAGAGTCTAAGTTGTCGTCTGAGATTGTGCCCTAAAGGCTCCCATAGGCCCGACTTATATAGTCGCCAGGTCCTAGGGTTACAGGGAAAAGTCCTAGCCGGACAGGTTACAGAGTCCTACACCGTCTATCACTAGTCTTGCGTATCTTGCACTCCAAGGCTCCGGGTACGTTGGTGACTCCACCGTAGCCTTCCTTTATCCGGCATGGGCCTCCCTTTTGGATCCACCTAACTGGGCCGCCCAGCAGGCCACAGGCCATGCTACCGACTATGGGCCACCCGGGTTAGTCGGATAAGATACATGCTATGAGGATACCCATATAGCATATCCCCAACAGTAGCCCCCGGAGAACTCCGAGATCTAGTGTTGTCTTGCCTCTTCCCGTGGGATGCTCCGTCTAGATGGATGTCGGCAAACTGTCAAGAAATATCTTGTAGTCCTCCCAAAGAACCCTGCAAAGCTTTTCCTCCGTCTTCTATTAGTAAGTCGGAGAAATGCTGAATCTTCCATCGTACTTTTTCGTAGTCGGACAAAATTCGTCCATGCCGGAATCTTCGACGAGACGGCTCATCTACCATGTCAGCTATGACGACGTAGGTTGTAGGTCAGCGACACCTCGTAACTCACACATGCAGAGAACGCAATCATATCCGTTTTTCCCGCGCGAGCGATACGAACCGTTGGCGGCAGCGGTTGGAGACGTGGCGAAATTACCACGCACGTTCACGAACACGTCGTCTACGCGGCAACCGTCCGATTAGCTGCACGAATCTTGACGTAGAGTAGGATAAATAGTAACCGTGGGACACTTCCACTTTTTCACCCTATTCCCTCGCGACATCGTCTTCTTCCTCCAGTCGCACGCCTCCTCGAGCTCTCCGCGGAAAACCTTGAGAAAACCCTAGCCTCTCTCTCTCTGTACCAGTCGCTTCCCCCCAGTCTTCCATGGCCAGCAACAGTTCTTCCCCGTCGATGGCGGCGTTGAGCGAAGACACGACAAAGCCGGCGAGCTCCGTTGTCGTGCCGCCAGAGGGGCTGGTCATCCCCGCATCGGCGGTGATTGAAACCACCGGCGGTGACCACAAACTGGCGACGCTGGAGCCTCTGGACGAGGAGCTAGATTCGCACAAAGGCGACTGGCGTGGCTCGAACATCACCGGCCGCGACATCCAAGAGATGGTCGCTGAGGGTTATCTCCTGTGATGGAGGGGCTCGCCTGGCGGGCGGCGCCGGCCGGCGAGGTGACCCCTTCTCCCCAAGCCGGAGAGAAAGTATACCTCAAGGCGCAATTGGTACGCGGCGTTTTCCTGCCCATCTCCCACTTCTTCTTGTCCTTCTTGAATCACTTCAAGGTCCAACCCCATAACCTCTCCCCCAATAGTATCTTAGTGCTTAGCAACTTCGCGGCACTTTGTGAGGGTTACCTAGGGATTAGGCCTAGGTTACATTTGTTTGTATACTTCTTCACCGTTAAACGTGAAGCCGGACACAGTAGGGAGGAGCTTAGGAACTGCGGCACCATAAGCTTCAAGATCCGACCTGCCCGGCGGTTCCCCGACATTGTCGGCCACGAGTCGTGTAAAAACTGGCAGTGGACGTACTTCTACGGCCCCGACATTCCTTTGTCGGGCCGAGAAGCAATGTACCCGGACTTCATGGATGGAGCCGCCGCTGAAGTTTCCACATGGCGGTCCCATGCCTCCCTTCCCTTCGACCTCGACGCTTCTCGCGCAATAAGGCGGATCGAGTGGTTCGTAGAGACGGATCTAACAGGCTTGGACCTAGCCATGTGCTGGTTCATCAGGCGGATCCAACCTCTGCAGCACCGTATGAAGTTTATGCACGAGTACACCGGCGACCGAAGGGATACCCTCCGGATCTCCGAGGACAACTTTTCGAGCGACTCCGTCAAGTTCCGCCTTAAGGACATCATCAAGGTGAAGGATAAGAAGCGTGGCTTCACCCTCACCTACGACATTTCGTAGACGGCAAGTGCCCAAAGGTAAGTATATATTTTTCGTATATGACATTGCTCCAGTTTCTCCGTCTTGCCATTGCCATCTTATCTAACACGGTGATTTCTCACTTAACAGCTTAGTGATCTAGATGAGGACAACCTGACTGCCCAAATCTACGATCCGAAGATGAAGGAAGTCACGGTCGTGTCCGACGATGATGTCCCGTTGGCGCGGAAGCGGAAGAGCTCCACATCTAACGCTGCCGACGGAGGCAAGAAGAAGAAGACGGAGGGTGGAGCCTCCAAAAAGAGTACTACCGCCCTGGAGGCGGAGAAGAATAAAGCCACCGGGATGTTTGCCAAAGTGCCCCCCCTAGTGTAAGCCTCTTATTCTCCGACATTGTCTCATTTTTTCTGTCTTATTCCTGTACTTATGCATTTTGGACGTTTCAGGAAGAAAGCCACAACCAGCCTCAAGAAGTCCTCCAAGACTCTTGGGGCTTCTAGAAATATTAAAGATATGCTGCATCGCGATTCCTCCCCCGCCATCGCCCCTGCCACTCCTGCCGTGAAGCCCTCCTCTGCTCTGACAAGCTCCCAAGTCCATGAGGCACCAGGCCCTTCCGCCATGGAAGTGGACTCTGGCGCCTCAACCGAGCTTGCTGTTGTCGGCGAGCAGGCGACGCAGGAGAGTGCTGCTCTCCAAATGGCTGAAGCTCCGGATAAGGATGTCATCGGTAGCGGCAAGGCGGCGGTGGGAGCTGGTACTTCTACCGGAGGCGGCGCCTCCACTCCCTAGAAACCCCTCGATTTCCCGAAGATTATTTACCCGGCGCTCATGCCGAGTAACATGACTATGGTTCCTGGAGGAGTGCCATCATCTCCGACGTGCGGTCTTGAGGAGCTACTCTGGCAAGCAGACATCTTGTGAGGAAACAGCATTGCCTTTGGCAGGCTGCTGGCCGAGAGCGCTACAAGCCTCAATATCATCGCACTTGTAAGTTTTACTTTACCTTTTTTATTTCATATGATCATCCCACTGTAGCCACCGAGGATGTAGACGGAAAACCATAAGTTTTGCATCTATATGCTCTAAGAGTGACTAAGTTAGAAAAACTCTCACTGCAGCCCCCAAGCATTTAGATGGAATGGATTATTCCGGCTAGATGCTTTAAGAGTAGCATACACAGTGTTCATAATTTTCCATGCTGTAGCCCCCAAGCGTCTAGTTGTAACTGAATTAGTTCGGACTAGATGCTTAAAGAAAAGCTAAGCATTTTCCGAGATGAAACTTTATACTGTAGCCCCCAAGCTTCTAATCAAGAACTGAAGTAGCTCCGACTAGATGCTTGTAAAGAAAAGCTAAGCATTTTGCTAAGTTAAAAAACTCTCGCTGTAGCCCCCGAGCACCTAGATGGAAAATCTCTGACTAGGGGCTCCAAGTAGCCTAAACAACGATTTAACTTTGTATTTGTTGCCACAGAATGAGAATGCTCGGCGAGGCATGGCCAACAACAAGTACCAGAAGATGCGCGCAGACCTTGAAGCTGAAAAGGGTAAAACTGCCATCTTGAAGGAACATATCACCAAAAACAAGTCTGTTTTCTTTTTGCGCATTTCCGTCTTATTTTGTGCCCATACTCTCCAAGTACTCACTGTGTACATGGTTTTCTCCGACTTGCAGACCATGTCGCCAAGGCCAAGGATATTGTCAAGCAGTCCAAGCACATCCAGGAGCTGGACAGCAAGAACAAGATCCTGAAGAAGGAGAGAGAGGAGATGCTGAAGATGCACGAGGATTCTATGAAAGCCCTGCAGGAGTCCGCAGGAGGAGCTTGTGATCCTAAAGGATCAGAAACAAGCTGCTGATGAGCAAAATCTTCGCCATAGCGAGGCATTTACGCTCCTCCAACAAGAGAAGGAATCCTTGGCGGACACCATCTGGCAGGCTAAGTCCAGCATCTTCAGTAAGTGTCCTCCGCCTTGTAGCTTAGTAGTCTAGATACTTAGAGTTGATTGGACTCATGCGATCCTTGTCAGAATTTTCAGCGCCTCTGGGTTTAACCCGCTCGCCTCCTTCGGACAAGGAATGCATGGTTCTTGCCGGCAAATTCATCAATACCGCCATCGACCAAGCCAAGGAGATTGCCAAGCCCCTCCAGATTTATATCAAGGCTTCGGACTCCATGGTGAAGTACTCGGAGATTCTACGCCGAGCCCCCGAGCGTGTCGCGAGCTGGAAAGCCTCATGCGCACGGGCTGGCGCAAGGATGGTGTTGTCTATGGTGAAGGCACACTACGAAAATGCCGACATCGACACGGTAACATCTGGTATCCCCGACGTGGATGATGACGGCAAGGAGATCGATCACGAAGCCATCCTGTCATCACTCGCGGGTTATGATACTAGAGTCGCCGAGTTGGTGGACGTTGATGTCTTCGTGCCCAGAAACTCCATCGACAGCGTCGACCAGGATTCCTCTGAGTCTCATCATAGTGCCGACATTGAAGGTGATTCTCCGGCTAGCGATGATGCGGCTTCCAAGTCTCTTGCGCCCAAACAATGAAAAGTACTTTGTAATTTCTGTTTCACCTCTGGAATGCGTGCGGGAAAAAACTTGTTGATGTAATCTTAAGGCAGAAAAAAATGGTTGTTATATCCATCTACTTAAGAACGAATTCCCAGTATGTATATATTTTTTAAGCAAGTGCTGGCTTATCCATTACTTTGGTTCTTATGCTTGACTTTTCGTGAGTCTTAAGACTCGTTGTCGGAACCATGCGCTTAGGTGATGATGCCCAATGGCACCGTCAATAACCTGAGCACAAAATCGCCGACAACAAGTGCCAAAATTCACTACTCCGGAATCCACATAAAAATGACAAAGAATGTGTAGACCAGAAAACTTAAGCTAACTCCCGGAGGCGGAATTTTCACAAGTGCAATCGCAAAACTTGTGCATAAAGGTTTATATGATCCAAAAATAAACACTAAAGGAGGTAAAAGACTCAGCAATATGAGTGAACCAAAGAGCTTTATTTCATTGATCATATAAGATGTACACAATTAGATAAAAAAATGCTAAGTGTAGAAAGGACATAGATGTGCTATGTTCCATGGTCGATCAAGCTCTGGATAGTCATCATCCAGGTCACGTCGCTTACGCTTGTGATCCTTGCTGGGTCTATCCTTGAGTTCACGATTGTCGACAAGGTAGTAAGACCCATTGAGCAGCGCCTTGCTTATGATGAACGGTCCTTCCCATGGCGGGGATAATTTGTGTGACTTCTTCTGCTTAAGTCGGAGCACTAAATCCCCCTCTTTAAACGAGCGATGCCGAATGCGGCGACTATGGTAGCTGCGTAGCTTCTACTGGTAGATGGCGGATCTTTGGCATGCCAAAACGCGCTCCTCCTCGAGAAGGTCCACATCTAGGCGTCTGGATTCTTCAGCGTCATCTTCGTCGTAGGCGGCAACTCTTGGTGCATCGTGGAGGATGTCGGAAGGTAGGATGGCTTCTGCTCCATATACCATGAAGTAAGGGGTGTAGCCGGTGGATCTGTTGGGTGTAGTTCGTAAACTCCACAGCACAGATGGCAATTCTTCCGCCCAGGCTCCAGCTGCTCTATGTAGCGGTGCCTCCAGACGCGGCTTGATTTCCTGCAGAATTAATCCATTGGCTCGCTCAACCTGACCATTGGATTGTGGGTGTGCCACAGATGCAAGGTCAAGTCGGATGCCTTTGTCCTAGCAATAAGCCTCCAGTTCTCCGAGTGACAAGTTGCTTCCGTTGTCGGTGATGATGCTATGTGGGAGACCAAATCTCACCACTAGATCCCGGACAAACCTGAGGGCAGTTGCCCCATCAAGCTTTCTAATGGATTTAGCTTCGATCCATTTGGTGAATTTTTCAAATGCTACAAGCAGATACGTAAACCCACATGTTGTCGTTTGTAACGGCCCCACCATGTCTAGCCCCCAGACTGCAAACGGCCAAGTTATTGGTATTGTTCGCAATTCTTCAGCAGGAACATGTGGTTGTCGGGCGTAATACTGGCATCCTGTGCATGTCTCGGACCAGCTTGTCGGCGTCCGCCTTTGCGGTCAGCCAGTAGAATCCTTGCCGGAAGGCTTTCGCGACCAACGATCGAGGAGCGGCGTGATGCCCGCAATCTTCGAGATGGATCTCGCGCAGGATTTCCATACCTTCTAGCTGGGAAACACACTTTAGGTATACACCAGTAGTGCTCCTTTTATAGAGTTGCCCATTGATTATGGTATAACCCTTTGCTCGTCGTACTATTTGCCGTCTTTCGACTTCGTCGTCGGGCAAAGTTCCGTGTTCGAGATACTCCATGAACGGTTTTGTCCAAGCCGGAGGGATCTTTGTCACCATGTTGACAAAAGAGTCAGCTCTATCTGGGTTGTCGATGTCGGCGCCCTTCACGGATGGTGTACGTAGATGCTCTAGGAAAACTCTTGGCGGAATTTGCTTGCGCCCTTATCCAAGTTTAGAGAGTAGATTAGCCGCCTCGTTTTGCTCCCTAGGCACATACTTGACTTCGTAGCCCATGAAGCTCTTGGCTATCTCGTCCACTTCGTCACGATATGCCGCCATCATAGGGTTCCGCGCATTCCAGGTGCCAGCCACCTGCTGGGCAACCAAGTCGTAATCTCCACAGCAAACTATGTGCTTGATGCCAATATCCTTGGCTACACGTAGTCCGTGAATGAGTGCTTCATACTCCGCCATGTTGTTTGTAGCCTCGAAGTGGATCTACAGAACGTAGTGCATCTTATCTCCTTTTGGTGACTGTAGTAGTACACCAGCCCCCGAGCCGTTGAGCAACTTTGATCCGTCAAAGTGCATCACCCAGTATTCTGGTTCTGGCAGCGGAGTAGCATCTGGCATCTCCGTACAATCTGCAATAAAATCCGCCAAAGCTTGTGATTTGATAGCGTCGCGTCTCTTGTAGGTGATCTCGAAGGCGGCAAGTTCAATGCCCCACTTCGCGACCCTTCTTGTAGCGTCGTTGTTGTTAATAATGTCGGACAGTGGATTCTTGCTCACTACTATGATTGGGTTCTCCTGGAAGTAATGCCTCAGCTTCCGAGAAGCAAGGAATACTCCATAAGCTATCTTTTGGTAGTGCGGGTAACGTTGCTTGGACTCTGTCAAGACCTCGCTCACATAGTAAACTGGTCGTTGAACTCCGTGCTTGAAGCCTGGTTCCTTCCGCTCTACCACGACGACGATGCTGATAACCCGGTTGGTTGCCGCCATGTAAATTAACAGGGGCTCTCTAGGCTCGGGTGCTGCAAGGATGGGCGCTGAGGAAAGAATCTCCTTGAGCTACTTCAATGTTGTATCTGCTTCGTCTGTCCATGTGAATTTGTCCGCCTTCTTCAGCAACTTGTATAGCGGCAGAGCCTTCTCACCAAGTCGGCTAACGAACCGACTAACTGCTGCAACACAACATGTTAGTCATTGAATGTCCTTTAGCCATGTCGGACGGTTTATGTTTAAGATGGCCTTGATTTTCTCCGGGTTGACCTTGATTCTGCGCTGGGAAACGATGAAGCCCAACAGTTTGTCGGCTGGAACCCCGAAGACGCACTTCTTAGGGTTGAGCATCATGTTGTATTTCCGGAGATTATCAAAGGTTTCTTTTAAGTCGGAGATTAAGTCGTTTGACTTTTTAGACATCACCGCGATATCGTCCACGTAGGCGTGAACGTTCCAACCAATTTGGCCGTGGAGGCAACGTTGCATTGTCCGCTGGTAGGTAGCACATGCGTTTTTCAGCCCAAAGGGCATCGTGACATACCAAAACGTGCCGTATGGGGTAGTGAACGAAGTGGCCAATTGGTCCGACTTCCTCATCTTGATCTGGTGGTATCCTGAGTATGCATCGAGAAAACACAATAGTTCTGAGCCAGCCGTCGAGTCAATGACTTGGTCAATGCGAGGCAAAGCAAACAGATCTTTGGGACATGCTTTGTTCAAGCCGGTGTAATCAATGCACATTCTTAATTCATTGGTTCCCTCTTTGGGGACAAGTACAGGATTGGCCACCCATCAGGTGTGAAGGACTTCTCGGATAAACTCAGCCTTAAGCAACCTAGCTATCTCTTTGCCAATGGTGCGTCTCTTCTCATCTCCAAAGCGTCGTAGAGGTTGTTTCACTGGTTTACATTTTGGATCTATCTTTAAGCTGTTCTCGGCAAGTTCCCTAGGTACACCTTTCATGTCGATAGTTTGCCAGGCAAAGATGTCCCTATTCTCACGGAGGAACTCGACGAGCGCGCTTTCCTATTTGGGATCCAGGTTCGTCCCAATGGCGACGGTCTTGGAGGCATCGCCTACCACAAGTTCCACCGGCTTGGTCTCGATGGCGGCCTTGAACGCAGGAGCGGAGTCAGAGATTTGCTTCTTCGACGCGGGCATCTCTGAGTCATTGACCTTGCTCTGGATCTCCTTGAATTCTTCGCTGTAGAGGACAACTTCTGCAACGGCTGCTTCATTGATCTCGCAGTCCCTTGCCTTGGTAAAGCTTCTGGATACGGTGATGACACCGTTTGGTTCGGGTATCTTGAGTTTCTTGTAGACGAAGCATGGCTTGGCCATGAACGTGTGGAATATGTCGCGGCCGAATATGACGTGGTACACGCTCTTGAAGGGGACCACCTCAAAGGTCATGCGCTCTTGGCGGTAATTATTGACGTCGCCAAAGGCTACCTGAAGTGTGATGCACCCAAGGGACCGAGCTTCCCGGCCAGGAACTACGCCATGGAACACGGTGTTGGTCCGCCTTAGGTTTGCCTCCGTCAAGTTCATCTTCTGTAGTGTATCCAGGTACATGATGTTGATGCTGCTTCCACTATCCACCATGCACTTGGTGAACTCCACGCCGTCAATCAATGGGTTGATGACCATGGCGTACTGGTTCTCTGTGGGCACAAGGTCTGGGTGGTCCGTCCTGTCCCAAGTGATTGGAACCTCCGACCAGCGCAGGTATTGGGGGACTGGGGGGAGAGTGGCCATCAGGATCCTTAGAGAGGTCTTCTATTGTCGGACAGTGGGGGTGCCAAGGAAAGTGTGGTAGACTGGGGCCTTCTTTGCGAAGGGGTTCTTGCCCTTGTCGTCGCTCTTGGCGGCGTGCTTGGGGTCAACGTACTCGTCCATGTCGCTTGAATCCTTGGACTCCTCCTCCTTCTTCTTCCCCTTGCCCTTGCCTCGCGGTCTGTTCTTCCGGCTTCGCTTGTAGCCGGACTCCAGGTCTTCCTTGAGGTCGTTGACGAACTTGCAGTGTCGATTGGTATGGGTGGCCTTGCCGTGGACATCGAGAGTGTACGAGGCACGGCATATCGTGGTACTCTTCGTACGTTTGGGGAACGCGGAGCGGCGCCGAGTTGGTTTCACTTCCTCGTTGCTTCCCGCGGCCTGCTCCCCTTCCTCGGCCACGTTGTCCGCCCTCTCCTCGTCCTGCAAAAGTCATAGCGACCATGTCGGTAGATTGCTTTTCTTCTGGAGCGGTTTTCCACTTTGTACTGCTGTTCCTCCGAGCTTGGGTTGGAACGGCCGTTGCCGGCAAAGAGCCACGAGCATCATCGTCGGCAGCTGCGAACTCACTAGCTAACTGAATCATCTAATTCAAGTCAAGCTGATGATTGTCCTACAAGCGCTTCAGCTTATGTCGGAGCAACGTGCCCCTTTCCAACCCATCGATGAAGGCGGCCATGGCGGTCTGGGCATGCACTCCTGCGCAAGAATTCTTCATATCCAGCCAGCAGGAGAGGTAGGCGCGAGATGTCTCGTCTTTCTCTTGCACGCACCGTTGTAGATCGCCCACAGTGCAGGGACGTTTGTATGTACCCTCAAAGTTCTTGGTGAATGCTTCTTGCATACCCAGCCAGTTGTAGATGGATTTCTCCGGCAAGTCGTCGATCCATTGACGGGCCGTACTCGCCAACATTAACGGGAGGTAGGGGTGGGCAGAAAAACCAAAAACCGAATCCGAAAAGACCGAGATCGAAACCGAATAGACCAAGACTGAAAGGACCGATCAAAAAATTGGGTAGCAAATTTTGTAGACCGAATTTAGTTCAGTTAATTCGGTCATTAGTTCTTGGTGACCAAATGGACCGAATTGACCGAAATTTAGGCGAGAGTGGCCTAGTTCCAAAGCGCTAGTTTCCCATAATTATAGATTTATCTTCCTCGACTAAGCCAAATTTAGTATTATTGAATGTTAGTTTCTGCTAATTAATATGACTATATGAAGTGTATTTTATATTCAAATTACAACTGAAATAGTACCAAATATTATCCAACTTTTGTATTTGATAATATCTATCACACAATTCGATCATGACCGAAACCGAACCCGAATTATCGGGTAACCGAATTTGTCGGTTAGTAAAAATAATAAGTAAATTTCGGTCTTTATTTTTTGAAGACCGATTTCAAAATAGACCTATATGCAAAGACCGAATTTTCGGTCATGACCGAACGCCCACCCCTAACGGGAGGTACTTGACGGCGACGTTGGGGTTACCTCCGGCAATCTCCACTACGTTGCCGTAGTCCTGCAACCATGTGGAGGGCTTGGCGGTGCCGTCATAGGGCTTGATGGTCTTGTCTATCCGGAAACCTTTGGGGTAAGTTGCAGACCGTATTGCAGGCCCGAAGCAACGTGGTCCCAGGTATGGTCCCAAAATGCTAATTCAAAATACTACCACCCCATTTTTCAAAAATACTAGACCACCTTAAATTTATGATCCTTTCCATCCTTTCCATCCCAACCGGGATATCTCAAACCTTTCCATCCTTTCCAGGTGTAAAATACAAATGTCTGCTAAATCAGTAGGAAGTGGGTTCGGTTTTGTAACATCCCAGCATTTAGGAACTAATGAAGGGTAGATATAGGAATTTGGAATGTTGCATGCATTTATCTATGAAAATGTGGGTAAAATTTTCGCCAAATAAAAACCTTAAGTGATCAATGTTTCTTTCATACTTTGAGATTAGGTTTAGTCCTAAAGGATGATTGCTATAAACTTTGATATGATCTTTGAGGAATTATGTGTTCGGAAAGTGAATTTGAATTTTAAACTTGAATGTTTGAATTATAATTCAAATGAACTAGGAATAAGGTTTGAATCTTAATCTAATTAAGAGTTAACTATTTTAAATTAAACTTTATCTAAAGAAAATAATTAAGAATATGAAAACTTATTTCATATTATCAATATATAAACAAGTTACAAAAATGTAACTTATTGAAATCATCTCCAAACTTCACAATAATAAATGAATAAAGAATAAGAATATTTCTTTATTAAAAATTATATAATCTTTATTACAAAGGAATAAAATGAAAATTACAAAATAATAAAATCAAAATTACAAAAGTATGAAGAAGATTACATTGAACTATTCTATAACTAAACCTAAACTAAAATCTTCACTTTGAATCTGTACCTGCAAAACAAACAGAAACTAAATAGAAAAATAAAAGGTTAGTGTTAGAATTATTTTTTTCTCAGACATGTCAGTGAGGTGCACTGAACAAGTTCATCATTGAGAAATTATAAAAGGGGCAAGTTTCACCAATATGAAAGAATTTAGCTTTCATAAATTTTAGGACAGAGGTCAAATGACAGCCAAAAGGGGCAAGTTTCTCCAGCCAGATAACAGTAAGTTTCAAAATTCTGAACATATCCACAAGTGCACAGCAAGCACACAAGCAGGACACACAACTAAATGCATGTGTTGTGCTGTCAGCTTCACAGCACAGCTCCAACACACCAAAACCAACAGCATAGCCGTGGAGAGGCACTAGAGCATCTTTTCACAGCACACACACAAGAACAGCTAGCTTAGGCAGCAGCTAAACCAAGCACAACAGCCAGTAACCAAACACCCCAAAGCCCAGATCTCATCACCAGGATGGTGACATAAGGAGGGGGAAGGATCAGGTGGACAGCAAGATCAAGTCCAGGAGCTCGGAGGAGCAGGCTAGCTCAAGGTCAAGCACAGGAGCTCAGCAAGACAAGATCAACATCACCACCTTACTCCATAATCATCAAATTTTGTGGTGAGCATCATAAAACCTTCATATTATCTAGACAGAAACATGTGTGGTTTTATGAAATACACTCTCAAAAATCACCCAAGTGGGGTGAATCCATCATAGAGATTTAAACTCTAACACTACTAGGAAAACGGCTATAGGTAATCCACACTTCTGTGGCGCACTTGCTAGTGGTGCCCCACTGGTAAAGTAGGCATGGCGCACTGCCTACAGGTGCCCTATGGCTAACTGACATAAGTGTGGCGCACATGGGGGTGGTGCGCCATGGCTATGTGTGGGCCAGGGCATAGGTGACCGCAACACACATACCCGTAGCGCACAAGGTCAAGGTGCGCTATGGATGTGTCACTTAGCCATAGCGCACCTTGACCTAGTGCGCTACGGGCATCTGTGCTACAACAGCTGGGTCAACTTAGCCGTAGGGCACTCTTCCCTAGTGCCCTACGGCTAAGTGGTCTGCACCAACTCCACCCCCCCCCCCCCCCCCGTGGATCGCCTTTTTAGGTTTTGCAAAAAATAAAAGAAAATGATAAACACTTCCAAAAATATAATCCTTTCATATTTATGTAGGTAATGTGGTATAGTTTGTAGGAAAATTAACAAACAATAATTTCGACTTTATCTGCAAAATAAAGTCATGCCACGGTAAAATGGCCCTAACTTTTGCATACGATATCGAAAAAAATCGTATAATATACCAAAGTGACGAGAATGATATTTCGCATCCGCTCGCAATGACCTTTGGTCGTTTAGATATTTTTTAGATTTTCAAAATTCGAAAAGAGTAAAAAGTTACGGTCAAAATACCGTTTTTTCCTGCAGAAAAAAAAGAGGGCAACTTACTCGTAGCGCACCACCACCTAGTGCTCCACGGATAAGCTTGGGCAGGATTCAAATTTGAATCACCACCCCGCCCACCTACCCCTCAAATTTCCCTCCCCCTTTTCCTTCTCCTTCTCCTTCTCCTCCTTCCCCTTTTTCCCCTTCACCTATCTCTGGCCACCTTGCTCCGGCGTCCTTGCTTCGGCCTCTTCCTCTCCTTCAAGTGACGGTGGCACGACGACGGCCTTCTCCTCCTCCTTGCAGCGACGACGGGCGACGGCAGCCTCCTCCTCCTCGCAGCGATGACAGGCGATGGCGGCCTCCTTCTCCTCTCCTACCTCCCTTCCTCCCTCTCTTCTTCTCTTCCTCCCTCTCGTCGTACCTCCCCTTCTCCAACCATCTACTGCCTCGATGCCGGCAAGGACTACCACGGCCACGGCCTCCCGCACCTCCCTGCGATGGTAGGTCATGGCCACGACCATGCTCTAGCGAGGCGACACGACGGCGGTGCACGTACCCGATTGTTTTTGCAATTCAAAATGAGGGTGTTTTTTGCATTTTTTTTTGTTTTTTGAAAACACATCCGTGGCGCACCTTGTACCCCTAGCCGTGGCGCACCTGGTAGTGCGCCACGGCTATCTCGACACAACCGTGGCGCACCATGCAGTGCGCCACGGCTAGGAGATAGCCACAGCGCGAGGCCCGTGGCGCAGGTGCACCACGAACAGGCGTTTTCCTAGTAGTGTAAAAAGCAAACAGCAAAGTACAAGGATCCAACCAGAGCTCAGAACAACAACATTGCTCTGGTTGTCAAGCTATATAATACAATTCAAGCATAAATATAGATAGATATAATTTTTAGGCTCATCCCTAGAGTAAAGGTAGCACCTTAGAAACTAATCTTTTAGATCCAGATAATGATCAAGCTTACTATCATTTTTACCAAGCTTTGATTCAAAAACAATAGCTGGTACCACTACCAGGACTACTTATATGAATCAATTTGATATGGCTTAAAACCCCTAAGTCTCAGACCAACATCATTGGTCTTAGGGATTTCAGAAAAGAACATCTATGTTTATCTTTCAAAGTCAAGCTTGTCTTAAGCTTAAATAAACCCAATCAATGGATTAGAATCAATATTGTGTGCCATACCAAGATGGTGTCACAAGAACAAATCTATTTTGAATCAGGATAAACATCCAATCATCACAGGTTCAACAAAACAATCTACTAATCATTTTCCTGTTAATACAGGAATCATAAATAGGATATTCCTATGTTCATCTTCACTGTTTGAGATCATGATGATCTCAAACCACCTATTAATTTCTAAGCCACTAAGACAGTGGTGTCATCACATCATAACCATGATCATAAACCCAGAAATGGCAGTGAAAACTTATCAAGCCACTGACTTTACCAAGCATGGTTCCAAAGCAACTATACCATCTGAATCATATGCAATCCAAGCATAAAAGCATCTAGTAAGCCACCAGAACCATCATAATTCATATCAAGCAACAAGCCTCAGGCCAATAACCATTTAGCATGCTTACAAACCATCCAGACATGATCTAATTCATCCAGTATACGATCAACCACAGGGTAAGACCCCTAAATGGATAAATCATCTTAATCAGGACAAGACAGTAACCAGAGAGGTCATTGCCAACATCTAGCATGGATGAGCGAGCACAGAGAGCACAAGGGGATATGAAATGAACTCACCATAGGTCCTCGCTGGAGATTAGAAGAGGAAGCAGAGGGGCCGACGACCATGGCAGCACGGGGAGCACCCTAGAGGGGGCGCTGCAACCCATACGGCCACACGGCGGTGACCATGAACACGCATAGAGGCAAGGAGCATCACCACGACGCACGACAGCGGCGGTAGCACCAGGATCCACGCCAACCCCCAAACCCTAGGGTTCGGGACGGCATCGATCCGTCGTAGCAGAGCACCATACCCAAATCCAGCTGGATAGGAAGGACGAGCATCGTCGACAACCTCCTGTTGCACCATGGCGGCAACCAGAATCGCCCACGGCGGCGGGAATCGCCGGCGGCGACATCACCGACCACGTGGTCGAGGCCAGAGGAGGAGAGGATGAGTTCGAGGGATAGAGGCAGTGAGGAGTGGGCTGAGTTGGGCCAGGCCCTTCGGGGTAGTTATTTTTGACTATGTCTAATGGGCCACTAGGGCCCAATAAGATTAAATCAGCCCAGGAACCTTTCAGGCATGTTTTAATAAATAGGAAAAGACCAAATAACCCCTGGAATTAACTAAATTCTATAAAATAAAATAAAAGTCCAAAAATTATAACTAAAATGTTTTTGGATTCACAATAATCCACACTATCCAAATAAAACAAGATATAAAATTTTAGGCATTTAAATTTTATTAAGGATTTTGTAATTTACATATTCCATCGGTAATTTTACAAAATTATTGAAAGATGATAAAAATAGATAAAAATCACTTTCATTATATATTAATATTGTAGTATTTTTAAAAAATACTAAATAAATATTTAACAACAATATTTGGTGTTTAAGTGATAATTCGTAAAAGAATTATTAAATCAATAAAAGTCAAATAAAAGGGAAATAAAATAAAATAATTCAATATGTGTTATATTATTAAAATGTAATATTTATAAATCCTTTATTATTTAAAAAATAATTATTATAATAACGCGGAAACTGCATATCAAATTAAACGATGCATTACACTACTTGCATACTCATTTTGCTTCTTTAAATATTGTCCTTACCGGGCAATAATGGTGTTTTTGTAGTCATAGAAGCTCAAGGTCCAGTGCAAGCATCAGACTTCACTACCTTGCCATCACAAGGAAAGTTCATCACTTGCTCATGTCCTTTGAAGAGTCTTTATCAAAGTATTTGCAAATTATGTGTTATCATATATGCTAAAAAAGAAAGAAAATATTATTTTTACAAATAAAGAAACTATAGATACCATCCTAAGTGGTGATATAATGGAGCAATAGAACTTAGGGTTCTATTTGCAACAATGATGATCAAGTAGGAATTTAATAACTGTAACATCCCAAAAATACTAAGCTTGGATCATCAAACTCTAATCATCAAATTTAGGGTTAACAAAAACTTTTCTAAATAAAATTATGAATGCATGCATATGTGTATGCATTGATTTTGAATTCTTTTAAAACCACCTTGTTTGTTTGTTTCTTTGGTTGTAAAATGTTTCTTAGGTGAAATAAACATCATCTAAAACATTTCCCACACTTTTCCTAAAGACAAGTAAATCAAAACACATATATTAAATGAATGGTCACTTTGACCAATTTAACTCTCATGCCTACTTTGGCTGTCTCAAACTTTCAGAACCTAACGGAAAATTCTCTGGATCTTTGCACCCCTTGAATGTACTCATAACAAAGTATCAAGGCCCACTTTGTGATCATCCAGAAACTTTTAAATGCATAGTTTAAATGACAATTCAAAATTGAATCTTTATCATATGGGAAGATCCCACTTTTTCAAAAACCCCTCAAACAAGCTCAACTTTCAAAACCCAAGCATCTGCAGACTCACCAGCACCAATCTAGCAAACCCACCAAAAATATTTTCAAAATTCAAAACTTGATTTCATGCGGCCATTTCATCAAACAGGTTGCAAACACAAATTAAACAAACATCAAACACTATTGTGAGCAGTGATTCTTGCCTAACTGGTTCCCCATTTAGCTCACAACCAGCTCAGTAGATCACCTAGCAAGATTAACCAAGCACTAGCACCACTGTGAGCTTGCCATTGCCATCAATGGTGAACAGCCGAGCACACCCTTGCCACCCCATAGTCGACAGCAAGCTAGGAGCAGCAGCAAGCCTAGCCAGCATGTCTGGGAGGCAGCCCACCATCCACCGCCACTCACTGTCCCAGCCACGAGCGTTGCCAAGCCCTGGACCATGCGCCCAGACCGCCAGAGACCATGTCGAGCGTGCGCCAGAGCACCACCCTCGACCAAAGCCCACAGACCGCGCGCCGCCCTCGCCGCATGCATACACAATCCCCACCGACCCAGGAGACCGCCAGACATCCCCGTTCGCTGCCCCGTGACGTATAGCCACCGCTCGCTGTCGAAGTCGCTGCCTCTGCCGCGCAGAGCGTCGCATGTTCTAGGCCAAGCCACACCGCCCCACGCCTCAAAACCATGCCGTTGAGCATCGCCAGGAGACACCACACCGTCCCCTACCCTTGCCCATGCCAATAGCCGCCTGTAACATCGCCCCCGACGAGCTCACCGTGTGCCCCGACGATCCCCTCGCTCGACTATAAATAGAGGCCACCCCCGCTCGATTTCTTCACACCATCTCACTCCCCTCTCCTCATTGATCGTGCCACACCGTTCTCAGAGCAAGGTGAGCACCACCTCGCCGGAATTTCACCGGAGCCCGCCGCCTATGGAGAAGAAGGGATCCATCGATTTCATCCACCCCAGGAACTGTCGCGACCACCCCTGAGTTCACCGTCGTCGACTTCGTCGTTCGCCCGCCTCGCCGACCCTCGCTCGTACCCCGGTGAGCCCCCAGCACCCCTCACTGGCCGCGCTAGGTTTCGTTCTCACCGGCGTTGTCTCGCGTCGTCGATGACTCCCAGCCGTTGGATTAGAATCAGATCAAACGACCCACGTTGCCCCGTACTGCTTCGCCCAGCCCCGTGTCACTCACGAGTGGGGACACCCACTTAAGCAGCCCGCGGGAGCACTGCGCTTAGAAGGCCGGCCCGTTAACTTTTCCCGCGCAGCCCAGTTATTCAAATTAAACCTTTTCTAATTTATTTCATACTCACTTCTGTACCCAACTTCAAAAATCAACCCAGATCGATTCAGTGCACCAATTTGAATGAAACCAATTTTGTTGGAAAGGACTGTGAATGTTGAATCCAATCCCGTTGGATTCAAGTCATTTGGATCTGTAGATCATCCTTAGTAAAAATAACTAGGCAGAAGCTTTTCTGCATTCAAACATTTTTCAAATTTAAACCATAATAACTTTTGAGTTGATTCCAACTCTCAAAAATCACATTTAACCATACCTTTCAGAATATATAAAAATATATAGGTTTACTTGCAGAAATAATGTTCAAGTAATAAAAGAATGCTACATAGGCATTTCTAGCCACTTTAATTAATTAGAATAAAAGGGTAAAACCATATTAAATTGTTACACCACTTTAAATCACATTCCCATGGACTACAATATGTGGTGATGACATGTGTCAGCATGATCCCATGTTTGGTTTGGAGAATATTAAATCTTAAGTAGTTTTTCAATGAGTAGAAATTACTTTTCTAAAAATAAAAGGAATTAAATCAAGCCTTAACCTTGTAATATTAGAGATGATGCTAGATCATCTATAGGACCCTTGTGTGTGATGATTGCAAGTAGTTAAGTATTGTTTGGCGATTGTGTACCTCGTATTTATGCATAGACGCTAGTACCGACCAAGGATACAAGGAGGAAGGAGGATACTACGAAGAAGAAGCCGAGGAGAACTTCAACCACTGCTCTGCCCAAGGCAAGCCTTACTAATCAAGTTGACCTATGCAAAGCTAACCCTTGCAATTTAGCAAGCTTATACTGATTTTGTGCAAGCAAATACTTGCTTGTTACTATGCCTACTATATGCCTTAAGCATATGTGATCATACCCACTTAATAAACCAATCCTAGTTTTATTTGCAAGCTTCTTACTTTATTTCTTTATCGAAGCTTTAACTTAGAGTTGACTTAAGTGACTTGTAGATACTAGAAAGATTCTGAAGGTTGCATAAAGAGCATAAAATTTGGCCTAAGTTAGAAACCTTGATATCATTCTAAGATATAAGGTTGTACTTAGTTGAAACTCCACTAGTTTACCACCCCTCATTAGTACTACCCCCACCTGTAGATGCTAGTGCTAAGCATAAGACTTGATCAACTTTAGATGGGTTTACTTGGTGGAAAAATGGTTATGAAAACCTTGGAATGATGGATCATTCTATTGAAATGTTTTGGACATGTGTTTCCAAACACCTGATGATTTTGGTGATGAAAATGTTAAGGCATTAGCCTTAGCCCTTTATAAAAACTAATGGTTGTCTGAATGCGATACCATTCCAATTTTATCGTACAACCACAATACCCGAATATTGGGTAGGGCTTGACTGGAAACTTATATACCTTAGTATTAGTTCCCTCACGGCCTAGGTCTGAGCTGAGGCTACCTTGTGAAGATTGTCCACCTATGCAGTACCCAAGATGACAGTTGGTCATGGTTGGGAGGCCAAACTCATAGGAGAGGTGCTTATACTAGGGCGTGTAATTTAAAGGTTAGGATCGATTATCCGCATACTTAGTATGGTGAATTCAGGATTTGTTCCTGACGGATGTATCGAATGTTGTGGTGAAAGTGTACAATCTCTGCAGAGTATCAAACTATTCGAATAGCCGCGTCCGCGGTTATGGACAGTTGGAGTGGCCATACTGTTCCCCCGTCAGACTTTTCAAAATGACTTGTGAAATAAATTGAGACTTTGACTTGATCACAACAGAGTTGCGACCTGAGTTACAAGATCCTACCTAGGAGTTATAAAATTGTGACTAGTTTCGGAACTTAGTAGAGATAAATTTGGCTTTTGCAAAACAACCCTAGAGCCTAGTGTCCTATTATCCAAAAACCCCTTTACCTATTAGTATTAGCTTGCAAGTACTTAAAGAGTACTCATGGCTTTGTCCCTGGCTATTCCCATGGCCAGACTATGAAGAGGAGTACCTGGAGGATGGACCCCAGGGATGTTATGACAACTCGGATCATCTTCCATCGTTAGCATTGCCTGTGACCCCGAAGATGGAGCTTTGCCTACGCTATCGTTATTATTACGTATTCCGCTGCCTGATGTTGTATTAAAAACTAGATCATGAGATTCCTATTTGTGTAAGAACTTATGTATCGTTTGTAATGGATGATGTACTATGGTATCAAATTCTGTTATGTCTCGCAAAAATGGTAATCCTGGGATTGCGATGTATGGCATAACAGGCATCTAGGATTGAAAAATCCGGGTGTTGACAAGTTGGTATCAGAGCCATCCTGACCATAGGAGACCCTAGTTAGACTGGACGTTTGAACCAAAAACTTAGTTTCAAAACCAAAGAAAACAAATATTTACAAAAACTTATTCTCATTCTTATCTCTTTGATTCTTTCGTAAAAATTCATGTTCCTCAAAAACTCTTGCAAAATACATAAAATTTTGACACACTTGATCACCCTGCTAATCTACTCATCCTCTATTCTTATAGATGGATGTGAAGTACAGCAAGTTTTACCAACTGGGGAATGGAGGAGACCTTATCTTTGAGAGGGATTTGGACCAGCTTTCGGAACTTCTGGAGCGTCCGCACCCCGAGTTCTTCGGAGCTCAGCTCAATGATCAAGGAGGAGAAGACCTACAGTGGCTAATTGTTGCAAGTCTCCGAGGAAAGATTGAACCTCCCAATGCGGAGGGAATTCAGTTTACCATGAGGGAAAACAACTGGCTCGATGGACTTGCCAGAGCAATGCAGGAAGCTCTTTCCCGTCTGTGTGGGCAGAGCATCAATCAGATCAAGGGTACTCGCTTTGAGTTTTGCCCAAGGCGTGATGCAAATGGACAACCACTGGAAGCCCCATACCACCCCGAGCTGAAGACTCAATTGGACCACCTTAGCTTCATGATGTACGATCGTCAGCAGGAGTTGGACAACTGCCGTGACTACTGCAACCACAAGTCAGCCATCATCAAGATGAAGGATCAAACCATCGCCATGCTAGCAAAGGATCGCAAGTCTCGCTGTCGTCAGCTCGACAAGAAGGAGCGCATCATTGCCCATCTTCGCCACCGCATCTCATCTTTAGAGGAGACCATCCACGAGAGAGTCATGCAGTTGGAGGAAAGGGAGAATGCCGGAGAGGATCTTCGTGGAGACCCTTACTCCTATCTCAGCGATGACGATGATTTTCTGGAGGATCAGGCCATGGACTTCTTCACCGATGAGGATGATTTCGCCTTCATCGATGATGATGAAGATGATGAAGCCACAGACTCCGAGGAGTAGTAGCACTTGAGCACTAGCGTAGTGAGAAGTATTCGCTCCCACTGTATCGTAGTTCTCAGAATGGTTCTTAAAACCATCTGTTTTTCTTTGTTGTGTTGTGTGTTGTACTGTGTGCTATGAATGAATGAATGAAAAAGCAAGTTGCTAGAAAAATCTGAGTCAAACCATTAAAACTTTTCAAAGTTCCCGAAACCTTAGAAATTTCCCTCTTTTCTCATGATCTATCTAAATCTTCAGATGCCACGTGGAGGAAGTGGTTCAGCCCCGGACCCAATGTTGCAGATCCTGCAAATGTTGACTTCTGACCGCGAAGCTGAAAGAGCGGAACGTCAAGCCAACCTAGCCACTCTGCAATAGATAGCCCAGCTAGCCCACAACAACCAAGGCCACGGAAATCAGGACACCCATGGATCTAAGCTCAAAAATTTCCAGAAGACCAACCCACCTATTTTCACTAAGTCAGAAGAACCCCTAGACGCCGATGATTGGCTGCAAACCATGGAAAATAACTTAAAAGTCGCTGGAGTAGAAGCCAACGAGAAAGTTCTATTTGCCACCTACTATCTAGCCGGAGATGCCAGGGCATGGTGGAACAGTGTTCGCGCAATGACCGGAGGCCAGATGATGACCTAGGAGGAATTCAAAGTCAAGTTCAGCAGAACCCATGTGCCACCGGGTTTGATCAAGAGAATGAGAGACGAGTTCAGAGAGCTGAAGCAAGGAAGGATGACTGTAGTGGAATACCGTGACAAATTTTTGTCATTAGCTAGGTATGCCCCGGACGAGATAGACACGGAAGCCAAGAAGAAGGAGAGGTTCCTGAATGGTCTGCATGACGAGATGCAGACGGTGTTAGTCAATATTCCCTTTGCGGATATTGAAGCCCTTGTCGACTCTGCCATCTAGATGGAAGGAAAAATCAACCAAGCCAATGAGAACCGCAAGCGTCGTATGATGCATCAGCCAGGAACCCATCAGACCCCAAAGTATCGCCCCAGCCCATCTCCAGGATTTGCCCCAAGAACCAACAGACCCCCGATGAACCGTCCGACCTATCCCAACCGTGGAAACCCTAGACCCGGAGGAAATCACAACAACCCCGGCAACGCCAGCAATTTCAATCGTGCCCCACCCAAGTTCAACAACAATGTTACCGCCAACACCAACACTGCCCCGAGGACTGGACGCAATGCTATGCCTGTAGCAGCCATGGACAAGTCGCAAGTGACTTGTTATGACTGTGGAAATAAAGTCCACTATTCCAACGAGTGCCCCAACAAGAAGAATGCTACAGCCCCCAATGCCAATTCCCCAGCTCAGCAACAGCGTCGTGTTCAGCCAGGGAGAAGATTTGCCCCAGGGAATTCACTCAACCGCAATCGCCGTCTTTTTCTCATGCATGCTGAAGAAGCTCAGGAGGCGCCAGACGTCGTGCTGGGTATGTTTTCTGTTAATTCAGTACTTGCAAGAGTGTTGTTTGATTCTAGCGCATCGCATTCATTTGTCACGGAAGAATTTGCATGCACTAGTAAAATTCAACCAACCAAACTGAAGCATGTTATGATTGTTCAAATTCCCGGATCAACCACCAAGGCTAGGAAAATTTGCAAAGCCGTCCCTATCCGAATCCATGGCATAGATTTTTATGCTAATCTGATAGTACTCGGAACTAAAGGTTTGGAAGTAGTACTAGGAATGGATTGGATGTCCAAACATAAAGGATTGATTGACTGTGCCAAGAAAGCCATCACCATGACCAGTACAGCCGGAATATCAGTCGAACATATATCTGAAACCTTACCTCGCCAATTCAAATGCAACAAGAGTATAGCCCAACCTACCATTGACCAAGTCTGGATAGTCTGTGAATACCCCGATGTATTTCTAGATGTTTTGCTCGGTATGCCCCCAGATCGGGATATCGAGTTTATCATTGAACTAATCCCCGGAACTGGACCCATAGCCCAGAGACCCTATAGTATGAACCCGTCAGAGCTAGCTGAATTGAAGAAGCAACTGGATTCCATGTTGGAAATCGGATTGATTCAACCAAGTGCGTCACCATGGAGATCACCTGTCTTGTTTGTGGACAAGAAGGATGGAGGTAACCGTTTGTGTACGGATTATCGGAAATTGAATGATGTCACCATCAAAAACAAGTACCCCTTGCCCAAGATCGAAGATTTGTTTGATCAGTTGACCGGTGCCAAGGTGTTTTCTAAGATTGATCTTAGAACTGGCTATCATCAACTCAAAATTCGTGCAGAGGATATTCCAAAGACTGCCTTTACCGCCAGATATGGATTGTATGAGTATAGGGTCATGTCTTTTGTATTAACCAATGCCCCCGCTTATTTCATGAACCTCATGAATAAGATTTTTATGGACTTCCTGGATAAGTTTGTCGTTGTTTTCATTGATGACATTCTGATTTATTCCAAATCAGAAGAAGAACATGAGCTACACCTAAGGACCATTCTTGGAACCCTTAGAGAGCATCAGCTGTATGCAAAGTTTAGCAAGTGTGAATTCTGGTTACAGGAGGTAGGATTCCTCGGTCACATTGTATCAGCCGGAGGAATTGCCGTTGACCCTGCCGAAGTGAAAGATGTAGAAGATTGGCAAGCCCCAACCACTCAAACCCAAGTTCGCGCATTTCTCGGATTGGCGGGATATTACCGCAAATTCGTAGAAGGATTCTCTAGTATCGCCAGACCCATGACCCAATTGCTGAAGAAGGACAAGAAGTTCGACAAATGTGAAGCGAGTTTTCAAGAACTCAAGAAGAGATTGATTTCAGCCCCAATCTTGATCATGCCGGATATCACGAAGCCCTTCAATGTGTATTGTGACGCATCCAAGATTGGTCTCGGATGTGTGCTAATGCAAGAAGGCAAAGTTATATCTCATCTATCCCGACAATTGAAGCAACATGAGCAAAACTACCCAACCCATGACCTCGAACTCACAGCCGTAGTTCCAGCCCTAAAGACATGGAGACATTACCTGATGGGAAACCGTTGTGAGATTTATTCGGATCACAAGAGCCTAAAGTATATATTCACTCAGAAGGAGCTGAATATGAGGCAGAGAAGATGGATTGAGCTAATCAAGGATTATGACCTGGACATTCACTATCACCCTGGTAAAGCCAGCGTAGTAGCCGATGCCCTTAGCAGATTGCCGTGCCGCTTGAACTCCATGATTTTGAAGGAGCAACCAAGCTTGCACAAAGAGATGGAAGATTTTCGAATGGAATTAGTAAGTGAAGGATTTTTGGCTAGCATAGAACTCCATCCCACCTTGATCAGTCAGATTAAGAAGGCGCAGAAGGAAAATGCTAGTATCGACAGAATCAAGCGTCGTATCGGTATAGGCAAAGTACCCGGATTCACCGAGGACGAAGAAGGAGTGTTTGGTTCAAAGGACGCCTTTGTGTACCAGCAGATTCTGAATTGAAAGAAGTTATTTTGAAGGAGGCTCATGATACTCTTTATTCTATCCATCCCGGAGGAACTAAGATGTATCAAGATTTTAAAGAGCAATTTTGGTGGCATAAGATGAAGAGAGAAATCGGAAGCTATATCGCCAAGTGTGATATATGTCAGCGAGTCAAGGAAGGACATCAAAGAACCGCTGGATTGTTGCAACCTTTGCAGATTCCGGAGTGGAAATGGGATTCTGTAGGAATGGACTTTATCACTGGACTTCCTACTTCTAGTAGGGGAAATGACTCTATCGGTCATAGTGGACAGATTGTCCAAAGTCGCCCATTTCTTGCCCGTCAACACCACATATCAGAGTTTGAAGCTAGCAGAGTTGTACATCGCTAGAATCGTTAGTTTGCACGGAGTCCCCAAGAACATAGTATCGGATTGAGGAACTCAGTTTACCTCGAGATTCTGGTAGAAAGTTCAAGAAGGTTTAGGAACCCGCCTAGATTTCAGTACCGCGTATCACCCTTAGACTGATGGACAAACGGAGCGAGTAAATCAAATACTCGAAGATATGCTGAGAGCATGTGTGTTAGAATATGGATCCAAGTGGGAAGACTGTCTGCCGTTTGCAGAATGTTCCTACAACAACAGTTACCAAGCCAGTTTGCAAATGGCCCCATTTCAATTCATGTACGGAATAAAGTGTCGCACCCCTTTGAACTGGTCGTAAGTAGGAGAGAGTCAGATTTTTGGACCCGGCATCCTACGAGAAGCCGAAGAGAAGGTTCACAAGATTCGTGAGCACCTCAAGACCGCCCAATCCCGACAAAAGAGTTACGCCGACAAGAAACGTAGAGACCTCGCCTTCAATATAGGAGATTTTGTTTATCTGAAAGTGTCGCCGTTGAAGGGAATGCAGCGTTTCCAACTCAAAGGAAAGTTAGCCCCTAGATATATCGGACCCTTCAAGATTTTGAACCGTCGAGGAGAAGTATTGTATCAATTGGAGCTACCCGAAGAGATATCAGCCGTGCACAATGTGTTCCATATCTCGTTACTTCGCAAGTGTCTCGAAGTCCCCGAGAAGACCGAAGTATTCAAGAATATCGACCATCAGACCATAGAGATCAATGATGACCTGACCTATCCTGAAGTACCCATCCGCAATTTGGAAGAAGCTTTTCGAACCACCCGAACCCGAAGCATCAAGTTTCTCAAGATTCAGTGGAGCAACCACACAGAAGAGGAAGCTACCTGGGAGCGCTAAGATCACATCAGGACGGAGTTTCCCGATCTCTTCAAATCCTAGGTAATCTTTTCGTCCTTTTTCAAATCTCGGGACGAGATTTTGTTTAAGGGGGGAAGGTTTGTAACATCCCAAAAATACCAAGCTTGGATCATCAAACTCTAATAATCAAATTTAGGGTTAACAAAAACTTTTCTAAATAAAATTATGAATGCATCCATATGTGTATGCATTGATTTTGAATTCTTTTAAAACCACCTTGTTTGTTTGTTTCTTTGCTTGTAAAATGTTTCTTAGGTGAAATAAACATCATCTAAAACATTTCCCACACTTTTCCTAAAGACAAGTAAATCAAAACACATATATTAAATGAATGGTCACTTTGACCAATTTAACTCTCTAGCCTACTTTGGCTGTCTCAAACTTTCAGAACCTAACAGAAACTTCTCTGGATCTTTGCACCCCTTGAATGTACTCATAACAAAGTATCAAGGCCCACTTTGTGATCATCCAGAAACTTTTAAATGCATAGTTTAAATGACAATTCAAAATTGAATCTTTATCATATGGGAAGATCCCACTTTTTCAAAAACCCCTCAAACAAGCTCAACTTTCAAAACCCAAGCATGTGCAGACTCACCAGCACCAATCTAGCAAACCCACCAAAAATCTTTTCAAAATTCAAAACTTGATTTCATGCGGCCATTTCATCAAACAGGTTGCAGACACAAATCAAACAAACATCAAACACTATTGTGAGCAGTGATTCTTGCCTAACTGGTCCCCCATTTAGCTCACAACCAGCTCAGTAGATCACCTAGCAAGATTAACCAAGCACTAGCACCATTGTGAGCTTGCCATTGCCATCAATGGTGAACAGCCGAGCACACCCTTGCCACCCCATAGTCGACAGCAAGCTAGGAGTAGCAACAAGCCTGGCCAGCATGTCTGGGAGGCAGCCCACCGTCCACCGCCACTCACTGTCCCAGCCGCAAGCGTTGCCAAGCCCTAGACCACGCGCATGAACCGCGCCTAGACTGTCAGAGACCATGCCGAGCGTGCGCCAGAGAACCACCCTCCACCGAAGCCCACAGACCGCGCGCCGCCCTCGCCACGTGCATACACAATCCCCACCGACCCAGGAGACCGCCAGACATCCCCGTTCGCCGCCTCGCGACGTATAGCCACCGCTCGCCGTCGAAGTCGCCGCCTCTGCCGCGCAGAGCGTCGCATGTTCCAGACCAAGCCACACCGCCCCACGCCTCAAAACCATGTCGTTGAGCATCGCCAGGAGACACCACACCGTCCCCTACCCTTGCCCATGCCAATAGCCGCCTGTAACATCGCCCCGACGAGCTCACCGTGCGCCCCGACGGTCCCCTCGCTCGACTATAAATAGAGGCCACCCCCGCTCGATTTCTTCACACCATCTCACTCCCCTCTCCTCACTGATCGTGCCACACCGTTCTCAGAGCAAGGCGAGCACCACCCCGCCGGAATTTCACCGGAGCCCGCCGCCTCTGGAGAAGAAGGGATCCATCGATTTCATCCACCCCAGGAGCTGTCGCGACCACCCCTGAGTTCACCGTCGTCGACTTCGTCGTTCGCCCGCCTCGCCGACCCTCGCCCGTACCCCGGTCAGCCCCCAGCACCCCTCACTGGCCGCGCTAGGTTTCGTTCTCACCGGCGTTGTCTCGCGTCGTCGATGACTCCCAGCCGTTGGATTAGAATCAGATCAAACGACCCACGTTTCCCCGTACCGCTTCGCCCAGCCCCGTGTCACTCACGAGTGGGGACACCCACTTAAGCAGCCCGCGGGAGCACTGCGCTTAGCAGGCCGGCCCGTTAACTTTTCCCGCGCGGCCCAGTTATTCAAATTAAACCTTTTCTAATTTATTTCAAACTCACTTCTGTACCCAACTTCAAAAATCAACCCAGATCGATTCAGTGCACCAATTTGAATAAAACCAATTTTGTTGGAAAGGTCTGTGAATGCTGAATCCAAGCCTGTTGGATTCAAGTCATTTGGATCTGTAGATCATCCTTAGTAAAAATAACAAGGCAGAAGCTTTTCTGCATTCAAACATTTTTCAAATTTAAACCATAATAACTTTTGAGTTGATTCTAACTCTCAAAAATCACATTTAACCATACCTTTCAGAATATATAAAAATATATAGGTTTACTTGCAGAAATAATGTTCAAGTAATAAAAGAATGCTACATAGGCATTTCTAGCCACTTTAATTAATTAGAATAAAAGGGTAAAACCTTATTAAATTGTGACACCACTTTAAATCACATTCCCATGGACTACAATATGTGGTGATGACATGTGTCGACATGATCCCATGTTTGGTTTGGAGAATATTAAATCTTAAGTAGTTTTCCAATGAGTAGAAATTACTTTTCTAAAAATAAAAGGAATTAAATCAAGCCTTAACCTTGTAATGTTAGAGATGATGCTAGATCATCTATAGGACCCTTGTGTGTGATGATTGCAAGTAGTTAAGTATTGTTTGGTGATTGTGTACCTCGTATTTATGCATAGACGCTAGTACCGACCAAGGATACAAGGAGGAATGAGGATACTACGAAGAAGAAGCCGAGGAGAACTTCAACCACTGCTCTGCCCAAGGCAAGCCTTACTAATCAAGTTGACCTATGCAAGTTAACCCTTGCAATTTAGCAAGCTTATACTGATTTTGTGCAAGCAAATACTTGCTTGTTACTATGCCTACTATATGCCTTAAGCATATGTGATCATACCCACTTGATAAACCAATCCTAGTTTTATTTGCAAGCTTCTTACTTTATTTCTTTATCGAAGCTTTAACTTAGAGTTGACTTAAGTGACTCGTAGATACTAGAAAGATTCTGAAGGTTGCATAAAGAGCATAAAATTTGGCCTAAGTTAGAAACCTTGATATCATTCTAAGATATAAGGTTGTACTTAGTTGAAACTCCACTAGTTTACCACCCCTCATTAGTACTACCCCCACCTGTAGATGCTAGTGCTAAGCATAAGACTTGATCAACTTTAGATGGGTTTACTTGGTGGAAAAATGGTTATGAAATCCTTGGAATGATGGATCATTCTATTGAAATGTTTTGGACATGTGTTTCCAAACACCTGATGATTTTGGTGATGAAAATGTTAAGGCATTAGCCTTAGCCTTTTATAAAAACTGATGGTTGTCTGAATGCGATACCATTCCAATTTTATCGTACAACCACAATACCCGAATATTGGGTAGGGCTTGACTGGAAACTTATATACCTTAGTATTAGTTCCCTCATGGACAAGGTCTGAGCTGAGGCTACCTTGTGAAGATTGTCCACCTGTGCAGTACCCAAGATGACAGTTGGTCATGGTTGGGAGGCCAAACTCATAGGAGAGGTGCTTATACTAGGGCGTGTAATTGACAGTTGGTCATGGTTGGTCATGATTGATTATCCGAATACTGAGTATGGTGAATTCAGGATTTGTTCCTGACGGATATATCGAATGTTGTGGTGAAAGTGTACAATCTTTGCAGAGTGTTAAACTATTCGAATAGCCGCGTCCGCGGTTATGGACAGTTGGAGTGGCCATACTGTTCCCACAACAGAGTTGTGACCTGAGTTACAAGATCCCACATAGGAGTTATAAAATTGTGATCAGTTTCAGAATTTAGTAGAGATAAATCTGGCTTTTGCAAAACAACCCTAGAGCCTAGTGTCCTATTATCCAACAACCCCTTTACCTGTTAGTATTAGCTTGCAAGTACTTAAAGAGTACTCATGGCTTTGTCCCTGGCTATTCCCATGGCCAGACTATGAAGAGGAGTACCTGGAGGATGGACCCCAGGGAGGTTACGATAACTAGGATCATCTCCCATCGTCAGCATTGCCTGTGACCCCGAAGATGGAGCTTCGCCTACGCTATCGTTATTATTACGTATTCCGCTGCCTGATGTTGTATTAAGAACTGGATCATGAGATCCCTATTTGTGTAAGAACTTATGTATTGTTTGTAATGGATGATGTACTATGGTATCCAATTCTGTTATGTCTCGCAAAAATGGTAATCCTGGGATTGCGATGTATGGCATAACAGGCATCTAGGATTGAAAAATCTGGGTGTTGACAATAACCCCTGACATCAGTGATTCTAGCGTCGTATATTACGCGTTAGCCATGAGATTTGGAATGGGACAGAGAAGTCAGCTGTATCTTCTTTCTCTCGCATGAAGCCGGATGCGCAGGTCGTGGCTATTATCCTCGTAGCATGCATATTAATTGGTAATTCATAGAGGATATGCGGCATATGGGTAGGAACCCTCATCGTCCCACGATAGTTCTGGCATCTAACGGTTTGTACAAACCATTGCCGTAATTCATTATGTGGGCATGGTGTAAACCAAGGAGGCATGCGAGGTCGCGAAGGGGGCAGTGATTGGCTTGGACCAACTACTGGGCCCCACATCATGGAATTGTGGACGGGAAAGTACGCCCGATTGTGCAACAAGGAGTTGATCTCTCATGGGTAAAGTAACGCACCTCTGCAGAGTGTAAGAATTGTAACTTGTTACTCCCTGTTCCGGGAAGGAGCTACGAACGCGGCAGGAAAGGAACTCTATGAAAGTTCTGATCAACCTGTGAAGGCTGATTGTCATAGATTTTCATAATAAAATCAATCTTTGAAGAAAGATTTACAAAAATTGCATAGTGCCAAGGATTTATAATCCGAGGTGGTAGTTAGAGCATCAAACTTCCCACCTTGCATATAATGAACTTGTTGGGTAACGCAGTTACTCATTCCTTCCTTTAATCCCTTGCTTAGACTCTGAGGATCCCGAAGACGTGCCAATGTATGCAGCCGAGTGTCAAGAAGATGTGTACTGCGAGGAACCCGATCTGTCCAGAGGTGTTGAAGGAGTGGATTACGAGATCCGCTACGGTGTCAATGATAACGAGTCTAACTAGATATCCCTAGTTAGTAGTAACCAATGGAGCCGAGCAGCATGAACTCTATAGAATAAGCTGCTGAGCTCAACTCCTAGTTGGAGTTGTTACTTTTAAATTCCGCCGAAATACTTTATATTTTGGTTTGTAAGTTGAATCTTTAAGAATTCTTGAACTTCTGGTATTGTAATAATAATGTGTGTATATTTGTAATATGGACCCGCAATGTTTCTATTGTACCACTCTGAGGGATGTGATATTTACGGAATGGTGTTCTGTGGATGTCATGTCAATGGCTATAGTGTACTACACATGTAGTGGTATGTTGGGTCCCTGGAGGTTTGAACTATAGATACATGAACTAATGCTCATGATTTTATGAAAAAATAATTTTTAGACTCACAATATGATGTTTATTTAGGTATCCTATGCAAGTTTTAACGAGGCTCGTCCCCTATCTTCATGCCCACCATTTTGACCATAATTTGAAACGGGCATAAGAAAATAAAAAATGGTATGAACAATGTAAATCCTTTGCGTGGTGTCATATTATGTGACATAGTTGCAAGGAAAAATACCAAACTTGGTATATTGATTATGTCACAAATAAACCATCACAAAATGACCTATGATGTTCGAGGTTTCATGGTTTTCGGTCCAAATGACCAATGTTATGTGCAGAATCATGGCATAGTTTGTGATATCGTGTCTATATTGTGCATGCATGTGAATCTTGGGATGACGAATAATGTTGCATGAGGAAGTTTTCTTTTTCGTCACACGGAAATTCCATTTTCCATTTTCTGAGCGCCAAAAACGGGGCTCTATGAAGCCACCATGAAAATTCTAATTCAAAATACTACCACCCCATTTTTCAAAACTACTAGACCACCTTATATGGACGATCTCCCAACCGGGAGATCTCAAACCTTTCGGTCCTCCCTAGGTGAAAAAGAAAAATATCTGCTGAATCGATAGGAAGTGGGTCCTATTTGAATAGTTAGAATAATTATTTTAGAAAATAGAAAATGGTTTTTGATTAGTTATTAAAATTCAAACACTTTTTATGTTGAAAGTTTTGTCAGATTCCAAAGTATGCAAAACATATTACTTAATGCATTTTTAATTGAAAATGGCTAAACAAATAATTATTTTAGAAAACAAAAAAAAGGTTTTGGATTAGTTATTCAAATTCAAAACACTTTTCATGTTGAAAGTTTTTTCAAATTCAAAATGATTTACCATTTAAAAACCATTTCAAATTTAAACACCTAAATAAGAAATAAGGCGGGACCTGGACTAAAAAGTTTGAAAACATTTGAAAAAAAAGACTTTAGTCTTAGTTTATGCAAATAACCATGACTAATGGGCCTCCCTGCGCGCCATTTTAGGCCATGCCAAAAAAGACATACGTCCCAGGGTGGTTCCAACCGGGACTAATGAGTATAGCATTCTTCCCAGTTGGAACCACCAACCAGGACTAAAGACCCTTTCGTCTCAGTTGGAGCCACGAACCGGGACAAATGAGGAGCCCCTACTTAACTGCACGGTGTCCCTTCTCCTTCCCATTCTTCTTCTTTCACGCGAACAGAGCAGCCGTCGCCGCCATCGTGAGGAGCTCAATATCCGACGTGCGCCGTCATGCTGCCCAACCGCCGCCCCACCATCGGCCTCCACACGTCGCTGCGGCATCCACGCTCGCCGCGCACCCCTTCTCCTGAGGTCGCCCGCCGCCAGCAATGGAGCTCGCCGCCGCAACCCGACACTGCACCACCCCCGCAACCGCCCCCCTCTCCTTGTCCCAAGCCGCCGCCGCCACCAGACCTAGCCGCGCGCATCCGAGCCTGGCTGCCCACGCGCGCAAGGTGAGCCGACCCTTTTTTCTGTTTTTTTCACACATATTTTCTGTTATTTAGTTAGCAAGTGTATAACAATTAGCTAGGGATTATTAGTTAGGTTAGTTAGGGATTATTAATAAGGGATTAACTAGTTAGGGATTATCATTGTGTATGTATATATTTTTTATTATATAGTGTATGTACACATTTGGATTATTATGTGAAATGTGAGCACAAAGCCAATCCCTTCACATTTGTCCGGCGTAGTAATTTCTTCGGGTCAGGCGCGGCAACACGTGCCATATATTAGGGTTTCTCCGAATTAGGTTTTATATCCCTCAGACCCCGTTTAAATTGTCAGGCATGTATTAGGGTTATATTTAAGGTGATCTCATCATCAATCCAGGGCACCCTAACCCCTCAACTCTCGCCTACCTAACCTCCTCGCTTAGCCGCTTCGACTCATCCACTTTTCCGTTTTGTAGAAAATATGGAACCACACGGCAGAGATGAAGAAAACAAAAACTTGCTCTAGGATATGATCCGCGAGGAAGATGTCAATGTCATCTCGATGTTTATAAACAACTCCGATCAGGGAGATCCTCTTCTCGACCGAAGAGATGGCTTTGGTGAGGGAGAAGCCGATAGCTTCGGTGAGGGAGAAGGCGACGGCTCCAGTGGAACATTAAATATTACAAACTCCAACGAGGTGCATATATATATATTAAGTAATCATCTGGTATCTATATACATATATTAATTATCTTTCTTATCTTAGCCCTTAGGACTGAGAAAATCTTCTGCAAAGAGCAAACGAGGCCCAGCCAGAAAGTTGGAAGACCATGAAAGGTATAGGATTGAAGAAGTCACTGAAGACAGCGAACCGATGGCTCCCGCTCATGGTAAAAACAAATTTGTTGAGAAATTCAGAGTTATTGTTAGGGATTACATCCGGATCATCGTTCGAGAATGGAATAGGACAAACGAGGGAGGGGCTAGATATGTCGTCGACAAAGCCAAAAAAAATCTTTGGAATAAGCTCATGGTTAATTTCACCCTACCGATGCTAGAGGTGGATCCAAATGAGGAGGATAGACAGAATGCTGAGCAATTTTCTGATTCCATAAAGCAAATAGTCAAGGAGTGGGCTCTTAAGAAGATGGATCAGCAATTCACCAACTGGAAGAAAAGATTGCACCTTGACTTTATCGTGAAAGAGAAGACTCCACAGTTCACTCGAGTGTATGAGAAGATAAAAGACTACTAGGATGACTTTGTGGCTAACAATAAATCGGATCTAGCTCTGAAAAGGTCTAAAACAAATAAGAAAAATGTTGCTAAAAAAGTATCACCAAACTATGGGGCAAGGTGGCTATAGGGCTATCATACCTAAGTGGAAGAAACTTGAGGACGGCCTTAGTGCTAAAGTGATCTCTCCAGAGATAGACAATTGGTTCGAACGGGTAAATAATTGGTTTTACGGGCATGGGGGCATGTTGGAATCACAAGGTAAGTGCATATATAACAAAAGACATGATGAAAATCCCGTAAACATCAAAGACATTAGAAATGCGGTAAAGGTAGTTGAAGAGGGGAGGTTCCTTCCCATAGAGATAATGGAGAGCTCACACTTGCCCTTGGGAATGATCATCACATAGGACGAACACAAGGCACATCAGGCTCCAAACAATGGAAAATTGGGTTTCTTGTCGGCATGAAGAAATATTCTGATCGAAGCCATAAGAGGAGAAAGGTAAAGTATGAAATTGAAGCAAGGAAACAGGCAGACCGGATGCATAACATAGAAACACAATTAAAGCGGCAGCAGGATCAAATTGACACACTTAGCCAACAAGGTACTACCGGTCCATCTTAGCGGCACATGGTAGAACCTGCATTCGATTCTACCGGCCTATGTAATAATCAGAAAAGTATCATGGCTTCCACGGAGATGCGGGGTGATGATGATGATGCACCGACGATGGCTCCTCTTGGCTACCCAGTGGATGATATCACAGAGACGACACATTATGATCTACATGTGAATTAGTGAACATAACCTTGAAGGTGGCGGTCGGCTATGCCTTACCAATTGGACCTAAACCTACTTACAATTGTTATTCGGTTCCATAGGGTACGGTATTGTCGGGGTGGATGAAGTTATGACCGGATTTCACCACCTGAAGCTTGACTTCCCTGCAGGTGAAGGGGATGTGACTGAACTGGGAGATGCTAAAAATGTCACCATCATATGGCGAAAGTAAAACATAGTGCTTCCAAATCAGATGCTAAGGCCATCGACTTCTCAGAGAACTCCATCTTTGCCGCCTCCTCACCCGTCTCTAGCGCAATAGTAGTCTCCACCGCCTCACGCGTCTCCAACGCAGCTGTCTTCTCCGTCACGTAAGCCGTCTCTAGCGCAGCCGTCTTTGCCTCCGTGGAAGCCGTCTCAACCCACTATGGCTCAGGGCCAAAAGTGGAAGAGTATCATCGCTACTCTGTGGAGTGGTAACCGATCACCGAGACGTCGACTAGACCCCTCCCAAAAGTACCAAAGGTTCTTCCCAAGAGACCTTACGACTATACTTCAGAGGAGAATGAGGTGATCGCAAAGGCCCAAACAAAAGAGTGGTTTGGTAACCTTTAGCGGACGAAAGAGCCACGGTTCCCCAACACCGAAAAATAAAAATCCCAAGTGCAAAAAATTCCGAAGATCCTTCAACAACCCAAGCCAAAGCTGCCATTAGACTATGAGGGCTCTATTATCCAGTCACATGCGTCAATGGTGCGGTCAAAGAATAGTAGTGCAATCGGGAAATCAGTTCCCAGCTCGGAGGACAAAAAACCAGTCGTGCCCCCTGCTCAAGGTGATTTCTGATACCAAGGTGGGGTCAAGCATATGTGCAATCAAAGAGTAGTATGATCCAGAGTTAGTTGCATTTTACGGAGATGCGGCCGTTTCTTAAGGTATGACTATTGCTTAGTATGTATCCTAATATAGCATACAAATACCGGTACGGTAACCCTCCCGTCAAACCTGAGGAGGTCAAACATCTACCAACAAAAATGTGAAGATTGTATAAGTGGTACATGCAAGCCTCAAAGGAAGGGAAAAACTGGATAATGCTGGGAGTTAGAAACAAGCATTACGGGTATGGTGATGCCGAGATAATAATTGAATTTGAGAAACTATTTCAGTTATTCAATCAAGACGCCGTTGACAAAGTGATCGTTAGTGCCTATTGCCTGTAAGTACTAGTTATGTAATTAAGTCTCTAGCTAGCTCACCTTGTTTATTGCATGTATAATCATACTCACTATATTATGCAGAATAAAGATTCTCGAATGCAAAAGAGGACGCATCTATGACATTGGGTTTATTGACCCATATTTTGTTTATCAACATAATCTCTAAAATAAACCCAAGGATACAAAGGATAAAATTGTAAAGGCGTTATGATTTCAAGAAACCAAAAGGGAAATATTGTTTCCTTACAACTATGAGTGAGTGCTATTGTGTTGTACACATTCTATTTCACTTACTCGATGTTAAGTGTATAATTGATGAGTTATGCGTGCGCAGCTTCCACTTTATTCTTCTAATCATTCAACCTGACAAAGGAGTAGTACAAGTCATGGACTCAAAACATAAACCCTTGAGACGTGGGTGGACTTGCAGACAATGCTCCAAAGGTAATTTAAATCATTATGGCACTATATCGGCAACTAACGTTTATTTCCTGATATCAAGTAATTAATAACTCATTTATTCATTTTCTTTGCCGGACAGCGCTTGGAAACGATTCACCATCAAGGCTAAGGGTGAATGAAAAGAGGAGATTATATTTCAACCACTAGATGTAAGTACTACTAGATAGATCCGTACATCTCTTTGATTCTTATTTCAATACCATTATCATACTTGATTATTATTTTGATTAAACTTTGTTCTTGTAAAGTGTTTGACGCAGGGACCCAGAAATAATTTATGTGTATACTATGTTTGAAAGTTCATTCGTCAGATGACCTGTGAGAAGGGAAGAAATTTAGAGCAACTTCATATACGTAAATATTCACAATTTTATTTTATTACCGTTAATTGTATTTACTTTCATTTATATATGTTGACTCCTTCTATAAATTAGATAGAACGGCTGCTGGACAGTCTTCTACCAAAGGATCGCGTATGAGCAATTCACGAGAAATTGGCGGGATTTTTAGATGCAGAGGTCCTACAACCAAAAGGAGAATACTATCGAAAGATGTTGATAGTGGAATAAGGACCATAAAAACAGATTATATTGTATATATATGCATAAAACTCTTATATCGTATGTAATATGTTCGACACTTTGATCTCTATATTTACATGACGATGTTGTCTAATACTCCCTCCGTTTCAAAATATAAGATGTTTTAGTTTTGTGAAGCAAAAATATCTATATTTGTTTTAATATGTAGGTTCACTCGGGTTTGGAGTGAATCTACACACTAAAAAAGGTCTAGATACATTTTCTTCATAAACCTAAAACATTTTATATTTTGAAACGAAGAAAGTATAATGGTTCCTTCATTGCTGAGTGCAAAACACAAAATAAAAAGAAAAACAATAAATGGGAAAATAAAATAAATGAAAAAAATACAAAATAAATTTTGTGCCACGACACAGAAAAGTGCTAAAAATGCTGCCGCGGCAGAGAAACATCGATCCCAATTCATATTATGAACCGGGACGAAAGGTTGTCCCCTCGCTCCACACAGCGGCCACGTGGATCATCTTTCGTCCTTGTTCGTAGCACAACCAAAACTAAAAATGGGGGCTTTAGTCCTAATTGTCTTGTTCCGGTTGCGTAATTAGGACTAAAGCCCCTTACGAACCGAGACGACAGGTCCATTCTTCACCAGTGAAGACACAACTTGAAAAGAGTGCACCACTACATACATGTATTTTAAATCCTAGGAGAGAAATGTCTCCAAAAAGCTACAGTACAGTTGTGGACTTATGACTTATGGTTCAGGACGACTTCTTGGGGTTGCGCACACGGAGCTTACACTAGCTTTAACGAAACCGTAAAAACACGAACTATACAATGTGTTTATAGTCGACGGAAAACGGTTTTTATAGTTCAAAAACAGCTCGCGCAGAATGGTGCCTGTATATTGGAACTACAAATCTAAAAATGTGCGAACACAGGTAAATTGAACGGACGAACACGCGTTTGATCAATTGCGATTCATACATATATTTCTACGCTATTCGGGATTAATACTACGGGGCGCCGTCGCGTCCTAAACCAAAAATGAACCCCTTGGCGGGGTTGCAGGGCGCTGCGGCGTTGTGGCGGCGAGGACCTCACTCGTCGATGAGGTCTATGAGGTTGCCGAGATCGACCTTCACGACGATGGCCGCGCTGCTGCTAGCCTCCATCTCCCTGGCCTCGTGCGCTTCGATGAGGGCGATGGCCCGGCGCTTCTCGGCCCCCTCGATCTTGAGCTCCATGGTGATAGCGAAATCATACTCGCGCACCATGAGCTCCATGGCGATCAGACTCGCGCACCATGACCTCCATGAGCTGCCGTGGCATAGACCACCACGCCTACAACAATCGCCAGAGGAAGAGACGGCGAGCTGAAGCTTTCGGAGGAGGGAGGGAAGGGAGGATCAGGGCCACACGAGGATCCCTCTCTGGCGTGCGCGTACCTGGGGGCGAGCTGCTCGTGTTGCTGATCGTCCCTATATGCTATCCAGCACGTCGGCGTGTAGGCACGAAGAGATGGCGGTGGGAGCACATCACGGTTCATCCACTTGAGGGCGGTGCGCTTCTTCGCGCCCTCCAACCGGATGAACTTGACGTGCGCGTCATTGGCGACACCGTGCGGAGGACGGTCGCCGCCTCCCCCTCCTATGCATCTCCCTCCGCTAACCCCGTAGCTACCTCTACGCGAAGACATGGCCTCGATCTCGCTTTGTGCACACGCGATTGTTCACCGGAGATCGAGATGGCGAAGGTGGCGCTAGGGTTGGGAGGGGGCAGAAAGAACGAGTTTGGACTCATACTCGCCGACACGGCCTCTATTTGTATAGATCGAGATGAGCGGTTAACTGGACACTATAAAAAAAATTACATGCCGAGCTGATTTACAAGCTCTGTTAGGGCATGTACAATGCGGTGACGTTGGCCTTTCCTTATGCTTGCCACATTGGATTCTTGCCTACTTGGAGGAGAGAAACAAGAGAGAGAAGGTTGTCTTACTTTAGTAAAGGGATGATCTCTTAGAAATAAGAGAAGACTATTTTTTCCATTGTACCATATGCCCTCCCTTAGTCAACCAATTTCTTACTAAAAATAGTTAATCCTCGTTAATTGCTAGAGATAGCAATAATAGATAGTGAATTGTATAAGTTATTTATTATGTCTTCTCTAAATAATGTGAAGAGCTAAGAGAAAGCATGCCTTTCCTAGCATTATACGTGCCCTTAGAGGAGCCGATTTCTCATGGGTGTGTAAATTCCGGCGGTTTTATGGTTACCGTTAAATATGCTCTTAGGAGAGAGGCCAGGGGTTCGGTGGCGTCGTGCGGAGTGGCGTTGGCGGAAGCTCCATGTAGGCACCTTTGGAGAGCGGGGATGGTTCATCGACGTTCTGCAACATCGCTAGAGGCAGGGTGCGGAGTGGAGACGGTGTCGCGCATGCTTCCAGTGTCGATGGAGGCGGCATGCGGTGTCATCTCACGCGTCGTCGTGCATCGTTGGTGGAGGCGTCGTGCGTCGCGCGGGGTGGAGGAGGAGGTGTCATGCTCATGCTTCATTTCATCGTCGGCGCATACGACTTTGGTGTGAGATCGAGAATATTTCCGAGATTGCAGCTTCCTGGGCTTACTAGGCCTAATCTTTTTCGGGGTAAAATTCACCATTAGTATCTAAACTTGGCATCCTTTTAACTTGGCATCCTTTTTTGATACGTTCATCAACCTTAGGAATACACAATTTAAGGTCACTAAACACGGAGGGTGTGTCATAACGGTCACTTGGCCTGTGTATACCAATGTATTCGACTGGGGTTGACCGGTCCAAACAAAAAAAGTCTTAACTTTTTTGCAAATAGGCCCTCCTCTAAATCAAGATCAAGCATATAGAGTAACATGTAGAGTCCTCAGATCTATACCGACAGGTGGGCCCCACCTATCAGTGTCACACTTCCCTTCTTCCTCCTCTCGTTCCCCCACCCGACTCCACCAAACTGCCACCAGACGCCGGCGCACGTCTCTAGCATCTCCATCGTCAACCGGCTCCCACACCCATGGCGCGCGCCAGCCCTGGTCGCGCCCACGACGCCTAGAGTCGGCCACTTCCTCGCCATGTCGGTCGTCGATCTTCAGGTTGTGGTTGTGCCGCTCATCTTTAGGTTGGTGTCGCCAGCCGCGCCCCCGCCTCACCTCTTCTGTCTATAGTGGAGAGGAAGAGTGAGCAACCGCCGCTCCACTTCTTTTGTCCGCATTGGAGAGGAAGAGTGAGAACCCGCCGCTCCACTTCTTCTGTCCTCCATGGGAAGCGTGGAACGGGAGGGGCGTCGTCTTTGGCTCTGTAGCCACGCCTGGCCAGTGCTTCGGCTAGACCCCTTCCTCCACGCTGGTAGTTTCTGCTGGAGTCACGCTTGAGTAGGAGGTCCTTGTCGACCCTTCCTCCCCATGCCCGCACTGGCTCCCTTCCTCCTCACGCCGACCCTTTCCTCCCCATGCATGCACCGCTCCATTCCCCCATTGGCGACCCTGCCTCCTCACGCCTGCCGCCTGCACGGACAACACGAGCATGGGGTCGGACGCCTAGCTCCGGCCACCTCCTCCTCGTCTTGCCCTCCTCGCTGGGTGCTGCAGGCTATGCCGAGATAGAGAGGGATCAGCGCCAGCGCGGGGAGGGCGAGGGGAGAGGCGCCAGGGTGGAGAGGGCGAGGGGAGAGGCGCCAAGGTGGAGAGGGCGGCTTCGGGGTGGGACGGGCAGCACAGGTCGCCGGAGCCAGAGGAGAAGACTACCCTTATCCCTTTGGCAGTTTGCACTTGAGCCCTTCTGATTTTTAATTATCGTTAGTTTCATGTGTGTGTAGTAGAGGCTGACAAATTGGGTCCACTAGGTGTCACGTAAGCAAATACATCCCTATACAAAAATTAGTATATACCAGTGACTGTAAATTACGTATTTCTAAGATCGATGACCATATCGAAAAAGAGTGCCAAGTTTAGATACTAACGGTGAATTTTACTCTCTTCTTCGCTACATGGAGATAACTCTGTGCGCGAAAATGTCCAATATAACCACGCCTATGAACCTTTTTATTCCCTTACATGGATATTATCCTCATCTGGCACAACTAATGTAGCAGCAGCACATAGTCGACATGGTTAGGCCGGCTCAGGGCGGAGCAGCAGTGGCGACACACCATTGACACGGATTGAAGGTTGAAGATGGAGGGTTTTTTAAGGATTTCGATGTAATTTTTGTTTTTATGAGCTGTTTTGTACTGTTCGATGTTTCATTTAATGCGAGAGTCTAATTCGCAAAAAAATGTGCTATAGCTATATCGGCATATATTACTTGGCACATGAAATGCCATTCAATCTGCATTATGTGCCAAACTTGGATAAGTACCTCCAAAATGTTTATTTTGCATCGAGCAACATCATACTACTACCTCACAAGGTAATCTTTCCGTTTGGGATTATAAGTCCCGCGCGGATAACTAGGTTGCCAATTTGGACAACAAAACATAAATAGTATAGCATAAAAATTATACCATTAGAAACTTTAGAGGTTATATTTTCTAATGGTATAATTTTTGTGATATATAAGTTATGTTTTATTAGTCCAATTAACAACCTAGGTATGCGCGTAGGACCTATAATCTCGAACAGAGGGAGTACCTTTCACTGTGGTGCACATGCCTCCAAATTATCCTTAATTAGCACCCAGCTCCTATAGTAAATTCTGCATTAATTTTTGCTTTAATTATGCAGGTGCCGCCAAAATATGATTTATTACTCCCTCCACTTTGGTATAAAGGGCCTCTAGCTTTTTTTTTGCTGTTCCGAATTGTGAAGGAAATAAGGCTCGAAAAATTAATTGCTGTTTAATTGCCTTCCTAAAAACGCTCTCGTCGTCTCCTTCTCCTATGCATGCACTTCCTCCTTAATAACTGCCACGGAAACCGAGTCTTCCCATGCACTCCTCGTTCCTATTCTAGTCCGCTGGTTGGTCCTACCATTCATCTCCTTCGTTCCTCTGAAGCAATGGATATACAGCTTGGTCTCGCTGCGATTTGCTAGAGGCCCTTTATACCGGAGCGGAGGGAGCGGCATTTATTATCATAAGCCTATAAATACACCCTAGCTCAACCTCCCCTCTTCATCAGTCACGGCTGTCCTCACACACCCACAACGACAACAATGGCACCTTCCTTTAGCATCATCCTTGCCCTTCTTCTCGTTGTCGCCGCTACCGATGCCGCCACAATCTTTGTCATCAACAAGTGCCCCTACACGGTGTGGCCAGGCGCCACCCCTCTTGGCGGCGGGACAAAGCTCGACCCAGGCCAATCAACGTCCTTCAAGGCGGCAGCGGGCACTCAGTCGATCAGGATCTGGGGCCGCACGGGCTGCAATTTCGACGCTAACGGCCAAGGATCATGTACCACGGGAGACTGCGGTGGCGTCCTAGCCTGCAAAGGTGGCGGGAAGCCACCCGTGTCGCTCGCCGAGATCACGCTCGGTTCGGGCGGCGCCTCCGACTTCTACGACGTCTCCCTCGTTGACGGCTTCAACGTGCCCATGAGCTTCGGCCCTGCCGGCCCCACCGGCGGCAGCTGCCACACGATCGAATGCTCCGCCGACATCAACGCGCAATGCCCGTCGGAGCTGAAGGTGGACGGGGCCTGCGCGAGCGCGTGCCTGAAGTTCAATACTCCGCAGTATTGCTGCCCGCCGCCGGCTACCCCTGAGACGTGCCTGCCGACGGACTACTCCCGATTCTTCAAGAAGCTCTGCCCGGACGCCTACAGCTACGCCTATGACGACAAGAGCAGCACCTTCACCTGCGTCTCCGGGGCAGACTATGACGTCATCTTCTGCCCGTAGATCAGTTCAGACCTCTTATCATCATTCATGCATGCTGGGAAATTTGCTTTGATGAACCAAGTTAAAGAGGACTGATTCTTGCAGCAACCGGAACATGTTTAATGTTTTCCATGCTTTGCGGTGGAACTCCCTGAAGTTTTTTTTTTTTGCGGTGAAAAACTTTTTAATAAGTAAAAAAATAACCGCAGCACATAATTTCTTAAGCTTTACAGGGTCTTCTTACTGTTGAAAATGTTAAGTATACGTATCTGTTAGGGATAGACTAGGTTACTTGTCTTGTACTCCAAGTAGGTTACTTGTCTTGTACTCCAAGTTGGTCCCTGTATGTTTATATATACTCGCCCGAGAGGTTCAATAATACAACCATCATATTCCGCAATCTCTCTCTCCCTCTACCCTTCAACATGGTATCAGAGCGGCACGGCCCTTGATCTAGCCGCCGCCTCCGCTTCCGCCGCGCCGCCCCCGGGGAGGTCGATCTCCATGATCTCCGCCGGGGGCCGCGCAACCCGTACGCAGGGTTCGTCCGCCGATCCGTGATCGGCTGCCCTGCAAGTCTTTTTTTTCCGATCTCTTGATCGGTTTTCTTTTTTGGTTTACCGATTTTAGATCGGATTGCGTCGCTCATCGCCGTCGTCATCGCCGCGCCTCTACTCCGACCATCGGCATCGACGATCTACACCGCGCCCGTGCGCCTGTCACTTGTGCCGCTATGCCTTCCTCGGTAGGCCGTCGCGGCCTTATGACAGGCTGTCGCGCACCGCGGCCGGCTGCTGTGGCTTCCTCGGGAGGCTGTCGCGGCCGACCCCCCTTCGGATTGTCTTCGCCGTCATCGCCCGGGATTGCACCGACAACGACGCCGCGGATTCCGATCTGCCGTCGTCACGGACTTGGCGCGTACAGCGCCGCCGTCGGTCTGATCAACCGATCTGGCGCTCGTCTCCGCCGAGTACGTCCCCGAGCACGCGCCTACCACCGATCGAGCATCGGGCTGCCGTTGCGTCGTCCCTTCGGGCCGTAGCGTCGCCGCCTTTGGTCCCCGCCGCCGGCTACCAACGCGCCTTCTCAGGCGTGTCCGTCGCTGGTGGTTCTCACACCGCTGCACCGACTCGCGCCCTGCAGCTACGCCGCCCCATCGGGCAGTAGCATCGCTGCACGCGGTCATCGCCGTCACCCCGCAAGGACGTCGCAGGCTTCCGCCGCGCCACCTCCCTCGGCGCGGGTCGCCGCCGTCCCCGCATGGTCTTCGTCACGTCGCCGGGTTCTTCCTCGCCTACTTCGAGCACCGCCGCCGCATCTCCACAGGTAGCCTGCATGGTCACTCCTGGCTGTCGTAGGTCCCGCCGACTACCCCTCCGTCTAGGCATCCAGTCTGACCACTCCTGGTCATCGCTGGTTTGCCGCCTTCTACGTCTTCGTCCAGCACGACTTCGTCGCCATCGTCCTCGCCTCGTCCTCGACCACACCTACTCGTCTACTCCGACTACCGCGGCCTGCATCGGCACCTCGCCGATCTGCGCAACGCAACCGTCGTAGAGTCCTCCTCTGCTAATCTCCTCTCTGACATGGCGTGAAGTTGTTTCTACTGGTCCCGTTCTTCGCATGCCCGGTACTGGCAACACCGGTGCGTGCCTTCGTCCCCGACGCGTTCCCGAGTCTGGCAAGCTCGGTTGTAGCGCCTCGTCTTCATCGGCTTCGACAAGGTCTTCATCGGCATCGACTACCTCCTCTACGTCTGCCTCGACTGCGTCATACCGACTTCGTCTTTGCATACTCGGTTTTGGCACAACCAGAGTATGCCTTCGTCCCCGACGTGCGCCTGGTTTTGGCAAAGCCATGGCCGCACCTCGTCCTCGACGGCTCGGACTGCATCGGCTTCGGCATCGCTCTCTCCGACGACTGCCCTGACGCGTCTCCGTCCTTCTTCTGGCTGCACTATGCGCACACGGCTTAATATGCGGCTACCTCGACACCGGCAACCCCGACCACGACATCGACCACGGCGACCCCTTGCGCGGCTACCTCGACCAAGGTTGCAGCACCCACCGCTCTCGGCTCACTCGACACCGGCACAAGGGCTACCACCTCGCATGAGCTCCTCACCAGCATCCTCCGGTCCAAGCTACTGCGCCGTGACACCGTCCATGACGTTCCCGCTACCACTGCGGGGGGATGTCAGCGCACTGGTCTACTTCGGCTCTCCAGTCTGACCGTTCGCGACGTTCCAGTTGTTCACGCTGCTACCTCTACGACTGCGGGGGGATGTTAGAGTATACGTATCTGTTAGGGATAGACTAGGTTACTTGTCTTGTACTCCAAGTAGGTTACTTGTCTTGTACTCCAAGTTGGTCCCTGTACGTCTATATATACTCGCCCGAGAGGCTCAATAATACAACCATCATATTCCGCAATCTCTCTCTCCCTCTACCCTTCAACAGAAAACCTGAACATCTAAAAGTTTTTTCGAAACGTAGGCAAAAGCTTTGCATGATCCATTAATTAAGAAGAAGTGCTCAATTAATTACAGAAAACCGATACAACCGAGGCCAAGCCCGCCCGAAACAATATCAATGTGGTAAGCCCACACTCGCAACAAACACCACAAAACACGCCAACCACAAACACAAACTGACGTTGAACCCGTTCCACCGAAGAAGCTAGACCTCGACCACCGCTGAAGACAAGAAGCCGCGCCTGCTATGGGAGGAGCAGACTCGGGACGACCCGACCAAGGTAAAGAATCCTGCTTGTTGCGATAAATGACATACCATTGAGAAAACCCGAGGACAGCCTTGTCGCCCACACAACCAAAGAAAAACACCTCGACATTGCAGAAACTCTCGGGGCCGCCACCTCAACTTCCATCAGCTCCGCCACTCCCTGCGCAGTCCACCAACACCACCTTCCGAGACCGCTGCCCCGACATAGCACCACTCACTCTAGAGTTGCAGCACCGCACGACCTGGAATCCCACAGCCCTAGTTGTGCATGACAACCACTCGCAAACCACAGCCGCCACACCAAATCCGGGGTTGTCGCCCTGACATCCAGTCAACCATCCCCTTTGGAATGCATTAACCAAGCCGAAGACCCCGCTGCCAATGCAGGCCGAGGTTGACACTCGAACCATGTCAAGACACTGCGCTTCCTCATAGGGTCATCAAAGCATGGCTCCCCGAGGCCTCCGCCTTGGCACACGATCATGAACCACCCAGAGTCGCCGCCCCGGCATCCACAAACCACGTAAGAAGGTGACACAATGTAGCAGATGCAAGGCAGGCCCTCCAAGGCGACACCTCCAAGCAGGTGACAATGTAACCATCACCGTCGCCCTCTTCGGCGTCACAAAGATAGGGCTTTCTCCTGCAGAGCCCATCACCCCAAAGAGGGATAATAAAAGAAGCTCCTCGACAACGCCCCCCAAGAGGGAAAAATGACTCCCAAGATACCGCCACCGGCGGAACCAACCAAAGTCGATTCTAGGATTTCTCCTGGAGCTCCTCCTTGCGGTCGAGGGGAAAACGATTCTAGCAGATCGAAGGCAAGAAGCACACCGAAATTGCCAGAGCATTGCACGCTGCACAAAGCCTCAACTCTGCCCCCCAACCACCTAGGAACTCCACGCAAGACAACTTCCATGGCATCTCACGCCGTAGGAAGAACCTGCACCCTGGTAACCACGGAGGCCCTCGCCACCGCCCTCAACCCGGGGCTGCCGCTCTGCCACCATGCCTGAAGACCATGCGGTGGAGCAGAACTACAGCAGATTCGCACAGGAAATTGGGGCCCAACCACTGCACACACAGCGCATGGACACTGCTTGCACCGCTCACCGTCCTGCTCCACCACTTCCCATCGGCACCGCGCACCCGAACGCCTCCTGTCATGCCCGCTTGAAAACCTCCCTCCAAATCTAGATGCAACCAGACCGACCATGAACCAGGCCACACGCCTTCCCCTACGCTGTTTCGTCGGGGGACGACGACTGTAGTGCCCACCTGTTTAGGCGTCGCAGCTCCGACCTACAATCGCCAGTGACACGACCTCTGCCCCCTAGCCGAGGTGGTCGGCCGCTAGTTTTTTAAGTAGCAAGGACCTCCCCCCCATGGCCTTTGGCAGAAGGCGGCGCCGCCACCATGCAAGGCGCCGGTGGCAGCGACAGCGAGGAGGCCAGTGGAGGGGGTGTTGGGGATATACTTTCCGGGTATACCCACAGGACTCACTGACCAGGGTGGCCCACAAATGGGTTAGAGCTTTGCTTCATGGGAGGCCCAGTCAAAGAAAAAGGAGGATCCACTTCCGGCTACGACAAGGCCCAGAAGAGTTACCGACTAAGGTCTTTAGTATTAGTTGTAGTCCAAGTTGTATCTAGTTGCTGACTCTATAACGTAGCTGGATAGGTCTCTCTTGTAACCATAGGTCCCGGTGACTATATAAACCGGACCTATGGGAGCCTTTAGGGCACAGGCGAACCTCTCTTGTAATCCATTGTAACATCCGGCTTCTGCCGATATATTACTGGGTTGCTAGCAGGAGTAGGATCCGATCACCACAGTCGGATCTAAACCTGGGTAAACCTATGCTCACCGTTCCCGGAACATCCGACGTCTCACACCCCATCTTCTCAACGCCGTCAGGACCCCATATGGCATACTTATCGACAATCTGATGACAGTTGGCACCCACCGTGGGACAGGTGACTTTTGGAGCTTCGTTCCATGTGGAATCTGCGTGTGCGGGAATCAGCGAAACAATCTCTATGGGTTGCGTGTTCTATGCCAGTGATGTCTCTCTCGTTCTTCTCGACGAGACTTGGATTCTGGCTAGCAAGCCCGCGACAGCCTACACAATCATGCCTATTGGCAAGACTGATATCTACCTCGGTTTCGCTGAACCCGCCCAACCCACCCTTGAGGTGATGACCATGGAGGAAGAAAAATCCGGATCTGCTCTGTCCGCAGAGGCGAAAGAGTTCAAGATCCCGGAAAAACCTGAACCCACCCAGCCCGCTCCTGTAGTGGAAGAAGTGGTGGAAGAAAAATCTAGATCTGATCTCCCCGTTGAGATCGGATACACGGAAGTGGAGTATATCCACTTCGGATCTGTTCCTACCGATGTCGGAGCAGAAAAAACACTCTTGAGGCACATGATAAAGAAGATGATGAAACGCGCCTACATCGATTACAAAGAAATCGCCGATATCAAGGAAAGCTTTGAGATGGCAGAGGCGGAAACTCAGCTGTCTCGCTACCTTCAAAACATGAACAAGAAGAAGCACTGATTCGTATACCACGTGAACTCTGGATCTGACTCTGTCGATGCTGGAGCCGAAAACGATTCAGTTCTCGACGCAATCGAAGAAAACACCGACTTGCCTGGTTCCCCTCAGGAGTCGATAACATCACAGGAACTTCGAGACTTCGAGAAGGAGATGGAGGCATACAAAGAATAATACGCCTCTAAACCAGCGCAAGGTGATCCGGAGATCCCTCTGAGTCCATACGATAGCATGGACGAAGACTACACCTCGCAAGATGATATGGACACCGGAGACTTGTCCGAGGTCCAGAAACCAACTACTACGGAAAGTACCGATGGAAGTTTATCTCCCGGTACCTGAACGAAAGACGTCTTTGCCATCGGTACACATGTCAGGGCTACTGGGCAGTCAAAGAAGAAGAAGAACAAAAATCCGATATCGGCAGAGCCGGACGTCGAGGAAACCAACGAAGAAAAATTTGATTCAGAAATCGAGATGGAGAATCAGGACAGAGACCAGATTAATCCCACACCGATCGACCCTCCTGTAGATGGACACTTCATCACCAAGGATGCACGTGAAATTTACGGAGATTCTCTCACGATACTAATCCCAACTACTTCGGATCTCACTCCAGATGCGCTAGAGAAAAGGGCTAAGGACCTGGAAAAGCACCACTTGTTTTTACTCGATGAAGCTGCACGCATCGTCGAGCTCAAACAACAGTTAGACAACGATCCTGCCAAATACCAGTCAGATTTCAAGCGACTACCAAACAAGACAAGGGGAGGTCCAGTTCTTGCTAACAGGAACCAAGATATCCACAGAGATTTATTCGATGGAAAATTAGAAGAGAAGATCCGAGTCTATAGCATGCCATTAGAAAACGCCGCGGCTGCTCGGGATATCCTCGCCAATAATCCGTCTCCAGAGCAAGTTTGGCAATGTGTTGCATTGCTGTACAAAGGATTGAAACAGCAGAAGACTACCACGTCATTCAGTAGCAAGCTGGCCTCAAAGTCAGAATTTTGCCACACTGGCGCTGACCAAAGCACTGATGAAAGACCTGCAGGGATACGGATCAACGCTATCGTCCCCAGGGAGAAGAAGAAAATTTAAGGACCGAATCAAACAGTCATCATCGCAGGCCCGCACGCGACTAGGCGAGAGTTATTCCGGCTGCGTCCTAAGAGGCCATCAGGGCAATAGTGCCTCATCAGGGCCATCATCGGCAGAACAACCGCCATAGAGAAGATTCAGAAGTGCGTCGCCAACGAGAATAGGATCGGCTAAGGATGCCACCTCCAAGCCGTCCGGCTGGTAATTCCGGACGAAGAGCTGATCCGGACCATCCTAAATCTAGTAGGGACGGTGCCCGAAGAAACCAACCTCGAAGTCAGCATAATGAGGCTCCACCACCACCGTGTAATCCAGCCGAAAACAATCCATCGGGGCCACCATCGCCTCTAGACAGCAACCATGAGGGATCTCATCGCAGCCATGGAAGCCGCAGGGGTGGAGGCAGCAACGGTGAGAGGAGAAGCATAAATCCGACTCCGCCGCGTAGAAGCCGCGAGCCTCCAAGGCGCTGATCTCTCTCACCAAACAACGATCGCAACCGAATTGAGTCAAACATAGAGGCCTAGCGGTACGAGGAAGAAGACATGTATGTGGGACCAAAGTGCTTTGGCCCACGCATCCGTCGAACCAAATTTCCGATTGATTTTGGTATAGGCAAACACATCCAAGCCTACGACAGCGTAACTCGGCCAGATACTTGGCTTCAAGATTTTTTCTAGGCTTGCTGCATCGCCAAAGGAGGAAACAGTCTGGTCGCATTCCGATATCTCCCACTTATGCTGAGGAAGACGGATCGATCATGGATCAATGAACTGCCAGAGAATTCAATTCATAACTAGTATGATATGCAAAGTGCGTTCTTTTCAAACTTCGAGGGAACATGCAGGAGGCCCTGCAGAGTCGCAGACTTGTAGCGTTGCACTCAAAGACCCGGAGAAACATGTCGAGAATACCTCAGACGCTGGATCGATACAAAAAAACTCCTACGAGGGAGTAAACGAGCAAACTGCGATTGAGGCTTTTATTGCAGGACACCTAGTCGTACTTTTGCGTCACAGGCTGAAGCATGACCACGTCTTAGATTTGGGAGAGATGATCGAAATGGCAAGCAAATATGCCAATGACGATTCAGAAGGACTACTGAATATTCTGGCCAACCCAAATGCGGCCAAGCAGCAGAAGCAACAAACTCAGAAGCGCAAGAACACCTCGGAAGATAAACCGGCTCCGGACAACGCAGTAGTTAATGCAACATTCGGATCTGGAGGACGAGGAGGGCGCGGAGGTGGCCGAGGAAGAGCCCGTGGAACTTCCTGAATCCAGGGGAGAGGATACCAGCAACCCGGAAGAACCTATACCTGTGCCAACATTGCCAACAATCCATGTGTCCACCACCTAGATACTAATGGAGGATCTACCCACAAAAATGCCGAGTGTTGTTTCAATAACGACATCAAAAAGACAAATCCGCTGGCTACATGGCCAAGAGACGAAAAGGAAAGAGAAATTTCGAGAAAGGCAAGGAGCCCAAGGAAGATTCCGACAAGGAAGAAGTGGACGCCGCACAGCCCGTCAGATGGAAAGAAGGATTATCCCACAAAGAAAGACACATACGTCTGCTTCCTTGGGACTCAGCCGACTAAGGTCAAAAAGGCGGTTCACCGTAAGCTCAATGCCACGGTTCCGGCTGTCCCCCAATTCCTGGATTAGTCGGATGTAAAAATCACCTTTGACCTCTCAGATCACCAGAGGAAAACACATCGTCGGGGAAAGTACCCTCTAGTCGTCAATCCTCTCATTGATGGCTATGAGTTCTCTAAAACTCTTATGGACGATGGTAGCAGCATTAACATCCTCTACATTGAAACACTCCACCGCAAGAAGATCCACGAGAGCCCGTTGAGTTACAGCTGTGTAACTTTTCATGGCATTGTACTAGGGAGACAGGCGGATTCTCTGGGTGAGATCACACTGGACGTGACATTTGGAACCCGAGATAATTATTGGACCAAACCACTCTCTTTCGAGGTGGTACCGTTCAAAAGTTCTTACCACGCCATCTTCAGGCGTCCGTCTTACTGGGCGTTCATGGCTCGTCCCTACTACATTTACAACATGATAAAACTTCTAGGTCCAAAGGGTGTCATCACCATCCGGGGAAATCCAAAGAAGGCGCGAGAGTGCGACGAAGGATCTGCTGCCTTTGCTGAAGCCGGGTTGCACACCCAGGAGTACCAGGAGATCAAGAAGACAATCGATCTGTCTGAGATGCCTGCTATGAAGAACAAGGTGCTGAAGCCAAGCATGCAGTTCAAGTCATCGGAAGAGATGAATAAGACGTATTTGAAGGGAGAAGATCCCTCTAAGAAGATGAATGTAGGGGTAGGCTTAGACCGCGCATATTAAAGCGCGCTCGTTGAGTTCCTCAAAGCTAATAGTGATATCTTCGCATGTCAGCCTTCTGACATGACCGGAGTACCTAGGAAACTTGCCGAGCACTCTCTTAATGTGTATCCTGACGCTAAACCCATCAAACAGTCCTTACGACGGTTTGGTGATAAAAAGCACAAAGCAATAGCTAAGGAATTAGCCGGATTCATAACAGAGGTCATCCACACAAATTGGATGGAAAATCCTGTCTCGTCCCTAAAAAGGAAACTATTGACTTAAGGATGTGTGTTGATTATACCGCTTTGAACAAAGCCTGTCCAAAAGACCCGTTCCCTTTGCCAAGAATCGATCAAGTTATCTACTCAACTGTAGGATCAGAATTACTCTGTTTTCTCGACGCATATTCCGGATATCACCAAATACCGATGAAAAAATTGGATCAAATCAAGACGTCTTTCGTCACTCCTTTCGGAACCTTCTGCTACAAAACTATGTCTTTTGGCTTAAAGAAAGCAGGAGCAACATATCGATAAACTATGAAACATTGTCTCAACGATCAAATCGGACGCAACGTCCATGTATACGTAGATGACATAGCAGTTATGTCCAAAAAGAAGGAAACTTTAATTTCTGACTTGCAGGAAACATTTGCTAGCCTACAAAAATTCAATATGATGCTAAATCCGAAGAAATGTTTCTTTGGAATTCCAGCCGGAAAATTGTTAGGTTTCATCATGTCTGAAAGAGGCATAGAGGTGAACAGGGACAAAATTAAGACTATACTCAACATTACCAGGCCAACTCCCCTGAAGGACGTGCAACGTCTCACTGGTTGCATCGCAGCAGTGAGTCGGTTCGTCAGCCGTCTCGGAGAAAGAGCAGCATATTTATACAATCTCTTGAAGAAAACAGAAAAATTTGTTTGGACCCAGGAAGCCGATGCTGCCATAAAAAGTTTGAAAGCCCTACGTTCAAATCCACCTGTTCTCGCAGCACCAGAGCCTCAAGATCCTATGTTACTTTACATTGCAAAGACTAACAAAGGCATAAGTGTGATAACAGTAGTCGAGCACGAACAAGAAGGCCATGAGCATATGGTGCAGCGTCCAACTTACTACCTAAGTGGGGTTTTGAAAGAGTCGAAACAACGGTATCCATGTTGGAGATATGCCCTAGAGGAAATAATAAAAGTGGTTATAATTATATCTTTGTGTTTATGATAAATGTTTACATTCATGCTATAACAGTATTAACTAGAAACATTAATACTTGTGTGATTTGTAAACAAAATTAGAGTCCCTAGTAAAGCCTCTTTATAATAGTAGCTTGTTGGTTAATAGATGATCGTAATTTCTCGATCATGAACATTGACATGTTATTAAAAACGAGATCATATCATTAGGAGAATGGTATGATGGACATACTCCTATAGATAAGCGTAGCATAAAGATCAAGTCATTTCAATAGTTCATTTGCTATAAGCTTTCTGATACATAGTAACCTAATTCCTTCGACCATGAGATAATGCTAATCACCATCACCGGAAGAATGCTTTGATGAAATCAAACACCACACCATAATTGGGTGGCTATAATGGTGGCATTGAGTGTTCGGAAAGTATGTGTTGAGGCACATGGATCAAGAGTGGGATTTGTCCATCCATATGACGGATAGATATACTCTGGGCCCTCTCGGTGGAATGTCATCCAATTAGCTTGCAAAAATTTGACTGGCTCACAAGGGATCACATATCACGGGAACGAGAAAAAAGTACTTATCGGTAACGAGGTTGAACTAGGTATGCAGAGATACCGACGATCAAAACCTCGGATAAGTAAACTATCGTGAGACAAAGGGAAATTGGTATTGTATGTAAGTTTTTCATTCGATCGCAAAGTAATCGTAGAAAAATGTGGGAGCCATATGAATTTCCAGATTCCTCTATATGTTATTGATCGGAGAAGTGTCTCGGTCATGTCCGCATAATTCACGAACCGTAGGGAGACACACTTAAGGATTTGATGTTGTTTAGTAGATATGGAATGTTAGTAGGGATACCGAATGTTGTTCGGAGTCTCGGATGGGATCCGGGATATCACAAGGAGATCCGGAATGGTCCGGAGAATAAGATTCATATAAGGCAAGTCTGATTCCGGAGTTCGGGAAAAATTCCGATGTTTTCATCGGAGAGGTTCTAGAAGGTTCACCGGACCGAAAGGGGAATGGACCATGAATGTGTCATGGATAAGTGGAATGATTGGATCATATCCTAGGTCACTTGGTTTGGGCATTTGCAAGAGAGAATTAAAGCTCTAAATTAAAGTCAAACGGGAAGTTTGAAAAGTCAAACTAGAACAATGGTTTCCTAGTGGAAGAAGGAAAGAGTCATTCTCTCAATCCAACTTGGGTTTGGGTTTGGATTCAAACCCACCCCTCCCAAGGCTGCCCCCCTCTCATAAATAGAAGGGGAGGGCTGCCCCCAAAAGCCAAGCCCTAGCCCTCCCACACCCGTGCGCCGCCGCCTCCGCCGCCGTGCTGCTGCCGCCGCCGCGCCGCCGACACCTCCTCCTCCTCCTCCTGGTCTTCTAAACCCTAGATCACCGAGAAACCCTAGATCCACCATAACTCGCTCCGGCTAAGGAGAAGCCCTGCTGGATCTTCCCTCTACTTCCAACACCACGCCGTCGTGCTGCCGGAATCGCGAGGGGAGAACTACAGCCTCCGCTCCCTGCTGGAACAAGGGAGAGGAAGGTCTTCATCGAGTACCGAATATGTGACCGACTCCGGAAGCACTGCTGGAACGCAGCGCCGGAAGGATCGTCTACGCGATCTTGAGATTGGCAAGTGTACGACTACATCACCCACGAGAATCTGCTCTCGTTAACCGCTTGGGAATCTTCGAGGGTGAGTGCTTCTATTGACTCGTTGTTACAATCTAGTAGATAGATCTTGGCTTGTTTGTGTGCATGCGGTAGAAATTTTTTTTTCCATGCTACGAACCCCTACAGTGGTATCAGAGCCGTGTCTATATGTAGATTTGTTGCACAAGTAGAACACAATGGTCATTGTGGGCGGTGGTGCTTTTATTATCAATTTCTTTTTATGTACTTTGCATCTTGAGGTATGATGGGATGAAGCGGCCCGGGCGAACCTTACATGACATCGTTCATGAGACTTGCTCCACGCTTAACATGCAACTTTTATTGCATAAGTGGCTTTGCGGGTGTCTGTCTCTCCCATCATAGTAAAGATTCAATTTACAATGGGCACTTGATAGTTCAAGCATCAACGTTGTGGTTCTTGTTCGTAAGTTAGAACGACACTTATTGAAAGCCCCAAACCACTTAAAACATGCAAAGAAAATTAGAGGCGTCTAACTTTGTTTTGCAGGGGTGTGATGTGATGTGATATGGCCATGATTGTGATTATATATGATGTATGCAATGTTCCTTATTGTAAGTCGGCAACCGGCAGGAGACATATGGTTGTCTTTTAATTCCGTTAAGACCTGCGGTGTCTATTAAAAGTAGTTGTAATAGTTGATGCTGGTGGACGACAACCATGAAGCGGCGCCATTTACCTTGACGCCATACCGGTGATGATGGAGATCATGTTCGTGCTTGAAGATGGAGATCGGAAGCACAAGAAGAAAGGCCATATCATATCACATATTTTGAATTGCATGTGATGTTAATCCTTTTATGCATCTTGTATTGCTTAGTTCACGACGGTAGCATTATAAGATGATCCCTCAAGCACAAAATTTCAAGTTTTATAGTGTTCATCATTAGTAAGCACCATTGCTAAAGCTCGTTGTTTCGAAGCACCACGTGATGATCGGGTGTGTTAGATTCTGCAAGTGTATATAACGTGAGCAAGCTAGATTTTCTCATGCGGAAGCTAAGGTTTGATCTTGACGAGCCTAGCATGTACAGACATGGTCTCAGAACACGGATCACCGAAAGGTAAAGCATGAGTCATATAGTAGATATTATGAACATGTTGATTGTTCGCCATTGAAGCTATATCAACTCTTGTGATGATCGGTTTTGATGTGGTGGATTTGGTTTGTGTGATCACTAAAACAATGTGAGGGATATTGTTTTGAGTGGGAGTTCACCTAGATTAATTTAACTATTAATTAGAACTCAATTTGTCATAAACTTAGTCTAAACTATTGCAAATATGTTGTAGATAAATGGCGACCCCTACCATCAATTTTAATGCGTTCCTAGAGAAAGAAAAGTTGAAAAACAATGGAAGCAACTTCGCGGATTGGTTCCGCAATTTGAGGATTGTCCTCAATGCTGGTAATTTGACCTACGTGTTGGATGCACCGCTGGGTAACCCGCCTGCAGCTGATGCTACCAATGAGGTAAAGAATGTTTTCCTCGCTCGAAAGAATCAGTACTCCGCATTTCAGTGTGCTATCTTGTATGGTTTGAAATCGGAGCTTCAGAAAAGGTTTGAGAACCATGACCCACATGATATTGTCCGTGAACTCAAAATGATATTTGAGGCTCACGCGGCAGTTGAGAGTTATGAGGCTTCTGAAAAGTTATTTAACTACAAGATGGAAGAGGGAAGCTCCATTAGTGAGCACGTGCTTAAGATGTCTGGGCACGCAAGCAAGCTTCAGAGCTTAGGTATAGTGATTCCTAATGATTTGGGGATTCACCGTGTCCTCCAATCACTACCACCAAGTTACAACAACTTTGTGATGAACTACAATATGCAAAACATGGACAAGTCGTTGCCCGAACTCTTCTCCATGTTAAAGTCTACATAAGTGGAGATCAAGAAAGAGCACCAAGTGTTGTTGGTCAATAAGACCACCAAATTCAAGAAGCAAGGCAAGTCTAAGAAAAAGGGAAACTTCAAGAAGGGCGGTAAGAAAGTTACCGCGGCGGCGAAGGAGACAAAGGCTGGTCCTAAGCCTGATACTGAGTGCTTTTACTGCAAGGGAGAGGTCATTGGAAGAGGAATTGCCCTAAGTACTTGGCGGATTTGAAGAACGGCAACATCAAGAAGAAAGGTATATCCGATATACATGTTATTGATGTGTATCTCACTAGTACTCGTAGTAGTGCCTAGGTATTTGATACTGGTTCGGGTTGCTCATATTTGTAACTCAAAACAGGTGCTGCAGAATAGACGGAAACTAGCGAAGAACGAGGTGACGATGCGTGTTGGAAATGGATCAAAGGTTGATGTGATCGCGGTCGGCACACTACCTCTTCATCTACCATCGGGATTAGTTTTATACTTAAATAATTGTTATTTGGTGCCTGCGTTGAGCATGCACATTATATATGGATCATGTTTACTGCGAGACGGTTACTTGTTTAAGTCCAAGAATAATGGTTGTTCGATTTATATGAGTAATATGTTTTATGCACATGCACCTTTGACAGATGGTCTATTCTTATTGAATCTCGATTGTGGTAATACACACATTAATAACATCGAAGCTAAACGTTTGAAATTGAGTGATAACTCGACCTATATGTGGCACTATCGTCTTGGTCATATTGGAGTGAAGCGTATGAAGAAACTCCATTCCGATGGACTTTTTGAATCACTTGATTTCGAATCACTTGAAAGATGCGAAGCATGTCTGATGGGTAAAATGACTAAGACTCCATTTTCTGGTATGATGGAGCGAGCTACGAACTTATTGGAAATCATACATACTGATGTGTGTGGCCCAATGAGTGTAGCATCGCGCGGTGGTTATCGTTATGTTCTTACCTTCATGGATGATTTGAGTAGATATGGGTATATCTATTTCATGAAACATAAGTCCGAAACTTTCGAGAAGTTTAAGGAATTTCAAAGTGAGGTAGAGAATCAACGTAACAAGAAGATTAAATTTTTACGATCTGATCGTGGAGGTGAATATCTAAGTTACGAGTTTGGCAAGCATTTGACGAAATGCGGAATACTTTCACAATTGACACCGCCGGGAACACCACAACGTAATGGTGTGTTCGATCGAACTCTCTTAGATATGGTTCGTTCTATGATGTCACTTACAGATTTACCGCTATCATTTTGGGGTTATGCATTAGAAACAGCCGCATTCACTTTAAATAGGGCACCATCTAAATTCGTTGAAACGATACCGTATGAATTATGGTTTGGAAAGAAACCTAAATTGTCGTTCCTTAAAGTTTGGGGTTGCGAAGCTTATGTAAAGAAGTTACAGCCCGACAAGCTTGAACCCAAAGTGGAAAAGTGCATCTTCATAGGATACCCGAAGGAAACTATTGGGTATACCTTCTATCATAGATCCGAGGGAAAAATCTTTGTTGCCAAGAATGGATCCTTTCTAGAGAAGGAGTTTCTCTCGAAAGAAGTGACTGGAAGAAAAGTAGAACTCGACGATGTTGTTGAACCTTCTCTCGAACTTGCGAGTAGCACAACACCGGAAGTAGTTCCTGTGGCGCCTGCACCAATAAGAGAGGAGGATAAATATGTTGATCATGAAACTTCAGTTGAAGTTACTACGGAACCTCGCAGGTCAACGAGAACTCGTACCACTCCTGATTGGTATGATACCGTTATGAGTGTCATGTTGGTAGACAAAACCGATGACCCTGCGACATATGATAAAGCGATGATGAGCCCAGATTCCAATAAATGGCAAGAAGCCATGAAATCTTAGATTGGATCCATGTACGAAAACCAAGTATGGACTTTGGTGGACTTACCGGATGGCCGGAAGGCTGTCGAGAACAAATGGATTTTCAAGAAGAAAACAGATGCTGATGGTAATGTTACTGTCTATAAAGCTCGACTTGTCGCAAAAGGGTTTCGACAAATTCAAGGAGTTGACTACGATGAGACTTTCTCACCGGTAGCAAAGCTAAAGTCTGTGAGGATTTTGTTAGCAATCACTGCACATTATGATTATGAGATATGGCAGATGGATGTCAAAACGGCGTTCCTCAATGGAGACATTGATGAAGAGTTGTATATGGTACAACCCAAAGGTTTTGTCGATCCTAAAGATGCTAACAAGGTATGCAAACTTCAACAGTCCATTTATGGATTGAAGCAAGCATCCCAGAGTTGGAATCAACGTTTTGATAAGGTGATCAAAAGTTTTGGTTTTATACAAACTTATGGAGAAGCTTGTATTTACAAGAAAGTGAGTGGGAGCTCTATAGCATTCTTAATACTATATGTAGATGACATATTGTTGATTGGGAATGATGTAGACCTTCTTAATAGTGTCAAGGATTATTTGAATAATAGTTTTTCAATGAAAGATCTTGGCGAAGCAGCTTACATATTAGGCATAAAGATTTATAGAGATAGATCGAGACACCTAATATCATTGTCACAGAGTACATATTTGGACAAATTCCTAAAGAGGTTTGGAATGGAAGATAGAAAGAAAGGGTTCTTGCCCATGTTGCCCAATTCGACCTTGAGTAAAACTCAAAGTCCTGCAATGGTAGAAGATAGAGAAAGGATGAGTAAGACTCCCTATGACTCAGTCATAGGATCTCTTATGTATGCCATGCTATATACTAGACCCGACATTGCATATGCTGTTAGTTTGACTAGAAGATATCAAAGTGATCCAGGAGTATATCATTGGACGGCGGTCAAAAACATCCTTAAGTACTTGAGAAGAACTAAGGATGGTTCTTTCTTATGGAGGTGATGAACAGCTCGTTGTTAATGGTTACACCGATGCTAGTTGGAACACCGATCCGGATGATTCTAAATCTCAATCTGGATACGTATTTACTTTGAATGGTGCAGCAGTTAGCTGGAGGAGTGCAACGCAAAGCGTTGTGGCGAGATCTTCAACTGAATCGGAATACATAGTTGCTTCGGAGGCTTCACAAGAGGCGATATAGATGAAGGAGTTCATTACAGAGCTCGGTGTGGTTCCAAGTGTGCTAGACCCAATGTCTATCTATTGTGATAACATGGGCGCCATAGCCAACACGCAAGAACCAAGGTCACACAAGAAGCTGAAGCATATCAAGCTACGTTTTCACGCTATTCGAGAGCATGTCCAAGATGGTGACATAAAGATTTGCAAAGTACACACAGATCTAAATGTGGCGGATTCGTTGACTAAACCTCTCCCGAAGGAAACAATATGACCAGCACCAAACTGCCATGGGTGTTCGGTATATTACCATGTAATCTAGATTAGTTGACTCTAGTGCAAGTGGGAGACTGTTGGAGATATTCCCTAGAGGCAATAATAAAAGTGGTTATTATTATATCTTTGTGTTTATGATAAATGTTTACATTCATGCAATAACAGTATTAACCAGAAACATTAATACTTGTGTGATTTGTAAACTAAATTAGAGTCCCTGGTAAAGCCTCTTTATAATACTAGCTTGTTGGTTAATAGATGATCGTGATTTCACGATCATGAACATTGAGATGTTATTAACAACGAGATCATATCATTAGGAGAATGGTATGATGGACATACTCCTATAGATAAGCGTAGCATAAAGATCAAGTTATTTCAATAGTTCGTTTGCTATAAGCTTTCTGATACATAGTAACCTAATTCCTTCGACCATGAGATCATGCTAATCACCATCACCGGATGGATGCTTTGATGACATCAAACACCACACCGTAATTGGGTGGCTATAAAGGTGGCATTGAGTGTTCAGAAAATTTGTGTTGAGGCACATGGATCAAGAGTGGGATTTGTCCATCCATATGACGGATAGATATACTCTGGGCCCTCTCGGTGGAATGTCATCCAATTAGCTTGCAAGCATGTGACTGGCTCACAAGGGATCACATATCACGGGAACGAGAAAAGAGTACTTATTGGTAACGAGGTTTAACTAGGTATGCAGAGATACCGACGATCGAAACCTCGGATAAGTAAACTATCGTGAGACAAAGGGAAATTGGTATCGTATGTAAGTGGTTCATTCGATCGCAAAATAATTGTAGAAATATGTGGGAGACATATGAATTCTAGATTCCTCTATTGGTTATTGATCGGAGAAGTGTCTCGGTCATGTCCGCATAATTCACGAACCGTAGGGAGACACACTTAAGGATTCGATGTTGTTTAGTAGATATGGAATGTTAGTAGGGATATTGAATGTTGTTCGGAGTCTCGGATGGGATCCGGGATATCATGAGGAGATCCGGAATGGTCCAGAGAATAAGATTCATATAAGGAAAGTCCAATTCCGGAGTTCGGGAAAGATTTCGATGTTTTCATCGGAGAGGTTCTAGAAGGTTCACCGGACCGGAAGGGGAATGGACCATGAATGTGTCATGGATAAGTGGAATGATTGGATCATATCCTAGGTCACTTGGTTTGGGCATTTGCAAGAGAGAATTAAAGCTCTAAATTAAAGTCAAACGGGAAGTTTGAAAAGTCAAACTGGAACAATGGTTTCCTAGTGGAAGAAGGAAAGAGTCATTCTCTCAATCCAACTTGGGTTTGGGTTTGGATTCAAACTCACCCCTCCCAAGGCTTCCCTCCTCTCATAAATAGAAGGGGAGGGCTGCCCCAAAAGCCAAGCCCTAGCCCTCCCACACCCGTGCGCCGCCACCAGCTGTCGCCACCGCGCCGCCACTGACACCTCCTCCTCCTCCCAGTGTTCTAAACCCTATATCCACCATAACTCGCATCGGCTTAGGCGAAGCCCTGCGGGATCTTCCCTCTACTTCTGACACCACACTGTCGTGCTGCCGGAATCGCGAGGGGAGAACTACAACCTCCGCTGCCTGCTGGAACAAGGGAGAGGAAGGTCTTAATCGAGTACCGAACGTGTGACCGACTGTGGAAGCGCTGCTGGAACGCAGCGTCGGAAGGATCGTCTACGCGATCTTGAGATCGGCAAGTGTACGACTACATCACCCACGAGAATCTGTTCTCGTTAACCGCTTTGGAATATTCGAGGGTGAGTGCTTCTATCGACGCGTTGTTACAATCTAGTAGATAGATCTTGGCTTGTTTGTGTGCATGCGGTAGAATTTTTTTGTTTCTCCATGCTACGAACCCCTACAATCCACACCATTAAAAGATAGCCTATGGAGTGTTCTTCGCGTCCAGAAAGCTACGACACTACTTTCAAGAGCACAAGATCACAGTGGTGAGTATTGCTCCCCTGCGAGATACAATCAACAATCGCGATGCCAGAGGACGTGTTGCAAAGTGGGGAATAGAGCTTGCTGCTTTCAACATTGAATACAAGCCACGTACAGCAATCAAGTCCCAAATACTTGCCGATTTTGTTGTTGATTGGATAGAGACGACAGAAAATACAAATCTTCTAGACTCACAATTTTGGACCCTTCATTTTTACGGATCAAAAGCACGAGGAGGCTCGGGGGCTGGCGTGGTGCTCAAGTCACCCCAAGGAGACAAGTTTTTCTATGTGTTACAAATGCACTTCATGGTAACCAATAATATTGCCGAGTATGAAGCATTTTTATATGGAATACGCATGGCCAAATATATTGGCGTAATAAGACTCATGTGTTATGGTGACTCGGATTTAGTTGCTCAGCAAGTATCTGATATCTGCAATACAAACAAACACATGGCAGCATACAAAGCTGTCGTGGATGAATTATCTAAATGGTTCGAGGGTTTTGAGGTTCAACACATCCCTCCAGCAGAAAATATGGAAGAAGATGCTTTATCAGGGATAGGCTCTGCACAGAAACAAGTCCCGGATGGCGCTTTTTTAGAGCACTTAAAGGTCCCCTCCATCATTAGAGTTGATGAGGACTATCCGACGAAATCCGACTCACCTTTAGTAGCAGTTCTGGCTGTAATTCCCAGCTGGACAAAACCCTATCTGGATTTCCTGATAGACGTAAAATTACCTGAAGACGAAGTCCTGAGCCGGCAGATCGTCCGACGAGCAAAAGTCTATACAATAATGAATGGTGAGATCTACAAGCAGAATGTTTCTGGAGGTTTTCATCGATGTATTTCTCCGGAAGAAGGACTGGAAACCTTGCGAGAAATCCATGAAGGCAAGTGTGGTCACCATGCTGCAGCCAAATCTTTAGTGGCAAAAGCTTTTAGACATGGATTCTTTTGGCCTACAGCTAAGGCGGATGCCGATAAACTGGTCAAAGCGTGCAAAGGTTGCCAAAAGTACGCCCGTCAGGCACATGTCCTGGTTGATCAGCTACAAACAATCCCAATTACATGGACATTTGCGGTATGGGGGCTTGATATGGTAGGGCCATTTCACACATCAAAACATCACAAGTTGCGATGGAGTCACAGCCAGAAAGTTCGTCGAGGACGTGATCATCCGATTAGGATATCCGCACAGTATAATTACTGACAACGAGAGCAAATTTTCCATGGGGGAACTTGCCGAATTCTGCGAGGAGCAAGGGATCCGACTGGATATTGCATCAGTCGTGCATCCAGAGGCTAATGAACAAGTCAAAAGAGCTAACGGTCTTATTTTACAAGGACTCCGACCTCGTCTCGAGGCACCACTTCGTCATGCCGCGGGGTCTTGGGTGGAAGAATTACCATTTGTGATATGGAGCTTACGAACAACTCCTAACAGGTCAACCGGATACACTCCTTTCTTCTTGGTCTATGGTGCAAAGGCAGTTCTTCCAAGTGATTTAATTCACTAGTCTCCTCGAGTCAAAGCGTATATCGAAGAAGATGCAGAAGTTTCTCGACAGGATCATCTCAATATAATCGAAGAAGTCCGCGTCGTTGCTGAGCAGAGATCTACAGCCTATCAGCAGAAGTTACACAAGTATCATAGTCAAAGAGTACAAAACCGTTCTTTCAGGAAAGGTGATTTGGTTCTCCGACTTGTGCAAAAAGGAAAGCATAAACTTTTCCCGATTTGGGAAGGACCTTTTATAATCTGCAGAGTTCTGCATAATGGGTCATATTATTTAACCGATATGATATCAATCAAGGAAAGACCAGATACTCGAAAGAGAAAGAGAGTTGGCGGTAGTACAGACCTAGATGAAATAGACCGTCCATACAATATTGCACATCTACGTCCCTTCTATTCTTAGTTATATTTCGTTGTAATCATATATGTACATATTCAAAGTGAAATAAAGTATTGGTTTCCTCATATGTTATTCTTGAGAAGTTTTTTACCATCTTATTTCCAAAAGAGCATGTCATTTTCAAAAATCCTAGAATGCTTGAAAGTACTTTATGCTCATGTTCGTTCTGGTTATGATTTTTGAGTATCTAAAAAGTTACCTTAGGATAAAAATTTAATCTTTCGTTTATACTTTGGTTTTCTATCTGATTGCTTAGACGCGGATATTTTCCGAGTAATGAATTCTTGGTACTGGAACTCGGCTTTGTTTCCGAGTTTAAACAGGTTTAGCAATTGAGCTCCGTTGCTCGGCAAAGTTTTCGTGATAAAAGTTGGTCGGCTCATGAAAGGGATGAGGTAGAGTGCCAGATAAAAACAAGTATAAACACACAAAACTGTGCTTAGGAAATTACCAGGCACAAGCATACAAATATATACAAATAAGTGCTAAGATAGTAAAGCATTAGTTCTTACAGACCAGCACATACGTAAACAAAAAATTGTTTCCATCATTACATGCCAAATGATAAAGTTCAGAATAATGCATCAAAGATGTCTATGCTGCAGATTTAGGTGGTGGTGATGAAGATCTTGGAGGGCTAGAGTAGATATCATCGTCACCTTGATCCTGAGACTCGGAAGCTCCTTCGATGAGGCTCTCTTCTGGCTCTTGGGGTGAAGGAGGCACAACGATGGATTTGAAGAATGGCGTCCTGTAGTTCGTCATCTCTGCCACGCGACAAGCGTAGCCCGTACAGGATTCTTGGATAGCCTTGACATTCTGCGGGTTACCCTTATCATCGGCGATGCCCTTGGTGACATGCCAGATATCCATATCGCTATGGTGGCTCATCACCATGGTGAGGGAGGTTTGTGAAGCGGTCCGAGCATAGGAGATCTTCTAGTCTTTGATGAGATTTGGATCTCCTTGGCTCTGTCCCTCACCTCGAGCACTGACATTTTGTGCAAATCGGAAAGTCTAACCGACTCGCCAGTCTCTTCAAGAGTCTGGCGAAAGTCGAAAAGAATATCTCCAACGAGCTTTATGCGCTCGAGGCGAGGTTCAGAGGAGGGAGAGTCAGAAAGGTGAAGAGGATCTGGGAAAAAACCAAAAAATTAAAACTGACTCAAAGAAAGTCAAGAATCAAGCGAAGAGTGAAAGTCGGAAATCTTACCTAGCACGTAGTGGTTCCACTGAGAATGCTCCTCTCGGAGACTCTTCAGTTCTTCTTCAGTGGGCTAGACTAGATCTTTCTGGTTCTCGAAGAACTTCTTGAGATCATCTATTTGCTTATCTCGAAGGGCTAGCAGCCTCTCGAGCCTCTCGGTCTCCATATTGCTTGACTCCAGGATGATGTTTACGGATTTCTCCGATTCAGCCTTTAACTTCTCAAGATCGTCCCGGAGTTCAGCATTTTCCAACTCCAAGACCTTGAAGTTTTTGGCTTGCTCCACCATCTTGCTGGATTCGTCAAGCAATTCTGCAAAGGGAAAATTATCAGTCGCACAGAACAGTTTGACTAAGAAAATCACTAATGAAAAAGAAGAAGTCAGGAAAGTTTACCTTCTGCTTCATCTTTCTCAATTTTCAACTTAGAATTCTCAAGGCATTGAGCCTTAATATCCTTGTGCTTATTACATATATTCTTGAGCAATTCCTGGTTGGAAGATGCAATTTTCTGTAAGTCTAAAAGACGGAATACCGTCAGACGTCTACTAAGACTCGGGCTGCAACTTTAACCAAGTCAAAATACATCACAAGTCTTGGGGGCTACACTACATCGTTCTTTTGCATCCTACATGCATCAACTCTGATTTTATACTATGATGTTTATCCGAATTTATGCTTGGGGGCTAGAGGATATGACAATAAACACTACAAACAAGATTCGGAAAACTTACAATATGTTCCAGATGCAGATTCTTGAATCCGAGTTTAGTGTTGTGAAACACTTTCTCGACAAGGGAGAGAGAGGGAACATTCATTGCTGGGAGCTTGCCAGACTCGATTTTTGCATCCCGGAACAAAATTTGGTCCAGGAGGTTAACCAGCTTCATGTCCTCCATATCCTGGCTCGCTGCCTCCGGAGTGAGGGTTTGTTTTTCAAGACTGGACTGAGCCAGCTTGAGAATCTCCTCCTTTTTCTTCCGCTTTAGGCAGGAGGCAGCGGAGCCGGCCACTTTATCTACATCCCCTGTTGATATTACCACGGGATCATTACCCTTGACAGGTTCACCCTTATTAGTTGTCTGGCTACCAACGATAACCAGGGCTTTCGAGGTGGTGCTGGCATTAGGGATGGCAGAGCCAGCATCGGGAGAGGCGGAAACCTCTAGTGCCGATGTCTGGGCACTGCTTGGATTTGGAGGAGGCATGACTAGGGAAATGACAAGATTCTGCTGGCGCAGCTGCTTGCCCGGCTTGCTATCTGGCTTCGATTTTCTCTTCAAAATTGTTTTTGCTCTGAAACACATAAATCCAAATATCAGGCGTGCTTCGGAAAGAAGGAAATGTACAAAGTACTACAATATTGACAAGGTGATTACCTTTTAACTACTGGGAACACTTGGGTGCCAGCAGTGGCAACAACATCCTTGACCTTGCGCTTCTTGGAAGCGGAGGCAGGAACTTCTTGCACCTCATCATCCTCCGTTCCCTCTGGATCGTCTGAAAGATATCCCTCTGGTGGAGCTAACTCAGACTCGGGGAGCTTCTCGAGCTGATAGAGTCAAAAAGCATCGGTAAAAATAGAGTCAGTGAAAAAGACAAAAAAGACTGACAAAACGGAAATGCAGAGTTGAAATATTTACCGGAGTCAGAGGACGGTCGGCCGTAAACATCTTCAGGTAGGCATCCAGAACTTTTATTTCCACTCTCTCCTTGATCAAAAAATGCATTCGGGTCTTGTAGTCCTTCGTCAGAATACAATTCGGGCTAACCCTCAGGCTGTCCTTCCGGTCTCCGGTGACCGTGTGCATGAGGCGATCTCCATGATACTGCAGAGGCTGGATCCGGCGATCCAGCCAACAGTGGATCAAGTCAGATCCACTGAGGCCCTTGTGCTTCATAAGGAACTCAATCCTCCTTTTAGCGAGGATCAAGACATCTGCAAGTTCCGGCGCCTCCGCGTCCCATGCTTCCTGGTGGGAAGCGGCACCGTCGATGAAGGTCGGAAGACCTTCCGCCTTTTCAGGAGCCGGAATATCCTTATTATAGAAGAAGGTTCCGGCCCAATGTTTAACTGATTCGCTAGCGTTAATCCTAGGATAGACTCGGTTTCTGCTAGGACTAAGCTAAGAGTACCGATGGTGTAAGGAACACTGGCACTGATCGAGTTCTTCCGGGTACCATAGTAGTACCGTAAAATCGTGAGACTTGGCCTAATGCCAAGAAAACCCTCACTCGAAGCTGCATGAGCACTAAGCTCAAGAAAGGAGTTGGGGGAAGATTGTGGAGTTGCACACCGTAGTATTGAAGGACCTCGATGAAGAAGTCCGATGGTGGGAGACTGAGGCCGTGGTCGACGTGCGTGCCGAAGAGCACTCATTCGCCGTAGCGCGGTGCGGGAGTGGCGTATCCAGAGGCGCTCCACCATGCGCCGGCGACGAGGTAGCCCTCGTCCTCCATGACCTAGAGCTCGGCGTGAAGGGTTTGCAGCATAGAAAACCAAAAAATTCCTACGATGAGAACAGCTATGTACCAAGATCAATCTAATAGATACAAGCAACGGGTGGATATACATCCATAGAAAACATACCCTCGAAGACCGAATAGCATTAACGAGGTTGTACTCGTGGATGATGTAGTCGAACGCTTACCGATCTCAAGATCAAGAAGAAGTCCATATGGTCCAGCCGGTCTAGCACCATCAAGTCCAGCACCACAAAGCAGTGGCACATCCGTGATCGCACACACATCCAGGTACCCCGACAACCTCCATGCCCTCGCTCCAGCGAAGCAGTGGAAGCAACAAATCCTTCCAGAAAAAGCCACCGGGAACATGTATCTCGCTGATCCGAGACCATGGGGAAATTCTAAAGGAGGGAGAGAGATCCTTCACGAGGAGGTGTGAGTGAGAAGTGAGAGGAGGGGCTCCTTATATAGGGGAGGGGGGAAGCCCAAGGGGGCATGATCGCCGGCCATAGAGGGTGCCCCCACCTCTCCCTCATTCAGGTGGTGGAAGCTCCACTCACATAAATAAGACCCTCCATTTTCTCCACTCAAATCCCATTAAATTTCCACCAAATTTAATGCAATCTCTCATTAAATAAAACTCTTTTATTTATTTATTCAGAATTTTGTTAATTACTTTAATTAACAAGCATTCACATAAAACCCCTTGCTAGTATTCAATTTCACATGCAGAACCAGTTTCAGCAATTTCAACCGAAACAGTTCTGATGTCTAGTGAAATAATTCCTGCGCTTTCTCTTTCTTTCTCTGGCATCTTATTTGATCCAAATGGTGTCAGTATACCTTAAGTGTGTCACCCTACGGTTCGCGAATAATGTAGACATGATTGAGACCCCTCTCCGATCAATAATCAGCAGCGGGACCTGGAGATCCGTACTGACTCCCACACATTCAACGATGACTTCTGTATTCATGTGAACCTTATACGCATGTAACTCAATCTCTTTGCCTCGTGATATATTACATGTCCGAGATTCGATCATCGGTATCTCCATACCTAGTTTGATCTTGTTACCGACATGTACTCTTTTGTCGTTCCCGTGATATAACATTCTAGTGATGAAATCACTTGCTTGCAATCTAACTAATGTGATATCACCGAGAGGGCCCAGAGTATATCTCCCTGTCATCGGGATGGACAAATTCCACTCTTGATCCATTAACCTCAACATAATACCTTCGTAGCACTGAACCCATCTTTATAGTCACCCTGTCACGGTGTGACGTTTGATATTATCAAGATACTCTTCCGGTGTTAGTGATTGACATGATCTCATGGTCTAAGGACTAATATTACTTTGTATGATGTTACAGCAATATAAACACACTGACCTTGATCGTAATGCTATACTTAGGATGAATGTTCATCACATCATTCCACCAATGTTGTGACCTCGTTATTAACAACATCCAATATCCATGATCAGGAAACCTTAATTTGATCATCTTGTTAATCAACGAGCTAGTTTATAAGAGAGGCATAACTAGGAACTTCCTTTTTGTTTATTAAACACACATGTATTAACGTTTCCGTATTAATACAATTATAGAATGCAAAATAAATATTTATCATAAATAAGGAATATGATAATAACCACTTTTATTATTGCCTCTCGGGCATATTCCCTTCACGGCGTTGTCCATGACGCTCGGGACCTAGAGGCCCCGCATCTTCTTCTCGTCCGCTGTCGTGGCCGCCACCGCTGCTGCTCCAGAACTGGATGGCGCATCCATCTTCCTGGGGAAGATTGAAGATTGGTGGTTTTTTGGGGTTTTTTTGGTGTGTAGTTGAGAATGGCTGCGGAGGGCTTGAGGAGTACGAGAAGGCAATGAATGAAACGGTGGAGAGATGAATCTCGGAGAGAAGGGTTTCCTCTCTCGCTTATTTACCTCTGCGCCAAGATTTGCATTTAAACTGCGTGATTTGCGCCATGCGTATAGGAGAGAGGGAGGTAGCTTTCTCGCGACTACTCCGCCCCCTCGATTCCCGCGCAGGCATTGAAACAGTGCTCTGTTCCGTAAGGAACGGACCCACCAACGGTCATACTGATGGGACTCTTGTCAGTGAAAAGACCTGATCTGAAAAGTTGTCAGACAGCACGCCGTTGTTTAAAATCCGGCTCATGTTCCATACTGAACAAAGAAAAGACTAAAGTCAAATAAAAAACATATCCGACTTAGATGACTCAGAATCCTGCTTTGTTAAAATAAGTTTTCAGGAACCCTTTAAGATTCTCAAGGCGAAGAAACCATCAAGCTAGACGATTTATCTGACTTTGGATCTTGGAGACTTCCGGGGGCTACTATTTGGGATATACTTTCCGGATATACCCACAGGACTCACTGACCAGGGCGGCCCACCAACGGGTTAGAGCTTTGCTTCATGGGTGGCCCAGTCAGAGAAAGAGGAGGATCCACTTCCGACTACGACAAGGCCAAGAAGAGTTACCGACTTAGGACTGTAGTATTACTTGTAGTCCAAGATGTATCTAGTTGCCGACTCTGTAACGTAGCTGGATAGGTCTCTCCTGTAACCATAGGTCCGTGACTATATAAACTGGCCCTATGGGATCCTTTAGGGCACCAGATCATATATCAACCATAACCTACTCGCACAGGCGAACCTCTCTTATAATCCATTATAACATCCGGCTCCCGCCGATATATTACTGGGTTGCTAGCAGGAGTAGGATCCGATCACTGCAGTCGAATCTGAACCTGGGTAAAATTGTGCTCACCGTTCCCGGAATATCCGACATCTCACACCCCATTTTCTCAACGCCTTCAGGACCCCCTATGGCGTACTTGTCGACAATCCAACGACAGGGGGGCTTGGTGGGGCGCGGTGCTTCGTCCCCGGTGCCGCCTAGGGAGCGACACTGGGGGAGTTTTAACATCTAAAAGTTGTGAACATATATATATCTGATGATATAAAAGATGCAGCGCCTATATGTCAGGGCTTTAGAGCATCTCCACTCGGGTTCCCAGCAGGCCGTTCCTAGGCGCTGAAAAATGGCCCAGTCGCATTCCCATGACGCTGGTTTCATCCAGATTTGGCCCAACTTTCGTCCGAAGACCCCATGCCGATCTTGGGGCACCGGGAACGCCCTGGGAACGCTGGATGAAGCGAATTCGGCGGAAAAAACGGATCAGCGTGTGGCCCCACCCTGTCAGCGACTGGAAGGTGAGTCGTCATCATCCCTTCTCCTCGGCTCCTGCGACGGACCGTCGGGCAATGACTACCCGCTGCGTCGGCCACGCGTCATCGTAATGGCGCGCTACCGCCACCTCGGATTCCTGTTGTTTCCCTTTTCTTGCCGATGCTGCTACACCCCTCCCGCCCTTGTCGCCCACTTCGGCCTATAAAACTCGGCGCCCTCGCCGGCTCGCAGCACACACTCTCAGCCTCTCGACTCTCCTCTACCGCGAAGTCCAACTCCAGTGAGTAGAAGCACTCGGCAAAAGCCATGGCGGAGAGATACCCTGGCGACCCTGCCGTGGCAAACAGCTTTGGCCGGCGTATGCTCCAGGCCCAGATGCTCCACGACGCCGGGTACATGGTGTCGCCGGACTTCTAGTGCCTAGCCAGCTGGAAGCTCAGCACCCGCGGCATGCCGGTGCCGCCGGTGCCAGAGGACGACGAGATGGTGGAGGACATCCAGGCCGTCATCGCGGCGATAGACGACCCAGAGCTCGCTGAAGATCCCAGTAACTTATTTTACTGCGAGCATTTCTTCGCCAAGCACCGTAACCGAGAGCTCGCCGCTGAAGGGCAACAACGCGGCGGGGCGCCACCGATGGTGGAGTGCACCGGGACGGACCCTCACCGCCGTCCTGGAGCACATCCACGCCGACAACCGCCCAAGGCTAGGCTTCCCGCGCTCGTCGGCGGCCATGGTGAGGGCGAGGCGAAATCCGCTGGTGAACTGGTTGCCCAGGAGGATGGGCAGCCTCAGCTCGTCGTCCTCCGTGGCATCGGCCTTGCGCTCGTCCGGCTCCGCGCCGACACAGTCGCCGCGTGCCAGGGGCGAGGCTCTTTGGCCCGTGAAGCGGGAGGCCGACATGCCAGTGCGCTCTCTGCCGAGGATGCGATCGCAGGGATCTTCATCAACGAGCCCCGCACGCCTACGCAGCCGACCGGCCGGCTTCGCATGCACCAGCCGAAGCGGGATCCGGTGGACTGGGCGGTGCCCGTCGACGAGGACTCCTTCGCCATTAAGATGGCGATGGAGCGCTCTCTATAGGACGTGGTGCCGAAGCCGGACCTCCTCGCTTGGTCCAGGGCGGACTGGGAGCACGAGGAGGCGCGCCAAGTTTAGCGCCCGCAGGAGGAGGCCGAGCGCTAGGCCATGGTTCGCCACGAGCTCTCCTACCACGGCACGCCGCTCGTCGTCCTCGACGATGACGATGACGCCAGTCCCTCGCCGCAGCCTTGGCGCTTCGGCGACGCCGGCCAGGGCAGCTCGCGCCCCCGCAGCCGTCGAGCGACGACGACAACGGCAAGGCGGACCCTGACTACATGTCGTTCTACCGTCACTTCGGCATGTGAGCTGCTCCCGACGGCATCGGCATCGACATGGGCCTTATCTTTATTTTATTTAGTTTTTTAGCCTATGAAGTCAAATTTAGCTGTTCGCCCGAATTTGATGTAATATGTACAAACTCCCCCTTTTTAATGAAAGTCGCGTATATTCGCCCAAAATTGGCTGAATTTAGACGAAATTTGGCCAAACTCGAAAACTCGACCTGCGAAAGCGACTGAGCCGGTCGTCAGGAGGTAACAGGCCATTTAAACGTTTGTTTTTTCTTTTAACCCGTCTTTGCTCCAGGTGGTGCCTCCATTATCACGTACACACGCATACAGGAAATTTATTGGGTGAAGAAGTCAGTTGAAACTAATGAGTGTGCATTCTTGAGAGCAAATCTAACAGGTAATGTATTATAGGGCAGCGAAAACCGATGATCTAAAAATTATACATGACCAGAAAGGGGTTTTACATCACCTATGTAGTTTATGTATTTTAACGTCATATATTTTAAGGCATCTGTGCTACACTAGATGATGTATAATAGGTCACCTAGCACCACCAAATCCTTCATCTTCGATAGTTCAAACTTCAAATTTAATAACTCAAACTTTAATTTGAACACTTCTAATTCATATCAACAGTTCGATACACCCAAACTCGACTCTAACTATACATAGAACCTAATCTTCGACATTTTGTCCCTAAACATCGATACTTCAATTTGATCCTAAATTTCGACACTCCGATAGAACTGAACTTTGATTAAAACTCTATGGCGTTAGAGCTAAACTCAACCCTGTCTAGAGATCACCCTAGTCATTGTCGTCGGACTTGTTGAGGTCGTTCCACAAATTCGAGTCCAATTAGGAGGAAGAGCTCGACGAACACGGCAATGGTGGACGGGCCAGCTTCCGACACAGCAGCCTCAACCTTCTTCTTCTTTGTGACTTCTCTTGGCGCTAAGTACTCTTTCTCAAGCTACACGAGCTTCGGATGCTCACGGTGAATCTTCTCCGGCGCCATCTCGTCAGTGTCATGCGGCCTAATCTGCAAGAACATGCGAAGATTCTCCTTTTCGTGCTCACGCGTGGCCATCCGCACCGGTGGCACGAGGATCATATTAAATTATGGAGGCCATGAAACAAGTGTCTACTAATTCATTTTTGACATTTTTTCTTCTTCTGCAGGCACACGAATGGAGCAATTTCTAAGTAATATTAATGTTCGGGTTTCCCAAATTATGAATGAGGCTTTATGTGTGGAATTCATGAAAAAATTTCTGTCCCTATGAGAGTTTTTTTTTTGAACAACGTTAACATGCTTTAGTAAGTGAAAAATGTGTCTATGTAATTTATAAAGAAAGTTTATCAATCGAATAATGTATTTATGTATCCGTGAACTTTTTTCGACCTCGTGAGCATTATTTTTTAACCCTATGAACATTGTATCGAACGCCTTACTATACTTTCAAATGCGTGAACATACCTTAATCTTGTTATCATTTCTCAATCATGAAAATTCGTTTAGACCAAGAACAAAATTTTAAATCTGTGAACTTTTTCACAACATGAAACATTTGTTAATTTTATGAAGGAACATAAGAACAAATAAAGGGAAAGTTAAATATGCAAACAAAATATAATGAAAGAAAAATGGAAAACAAAGAAATGAAATCGAAACCGAAATGGAAATGGAAAAGGCACGTAGCAATAATGGGCCTAGCCGGATGATTTTTCTCTCGGACAAGATTTTCACACGAGAGGGCCGTATTACTTGTTACTAAAACATATACGCTGTCCCTTAGTTAGGGTTTTCTTATCTCGTCTGCGGTGACGCCGATGCTGAGGACACTTTTTTCCCGATCTACCTTGCTGCCGCTCTCGTTCGTGCTCGGGCTGATCAAGGGGCGATCTTGTATCGCTGCTCGGCCTTGGCACTTCGAAGCGGCGTGTAAAATTGCGGAATATTATCTGTTTTGATATTGCTTGTGATGATTACAACGTAAGCCCTTGAGCTGTTTATATAGTACTAGAAGACTTGGGGGGCAAGAAGACTACTAGAGATAGAATTGGATTACAATATGAAACTACCTAATATATCTAAACCGTGATATACTCTAACACTCTCCCGCAGTCAGATCGGTAGTGACGCGAACGGTCTGACTGGAGCATAATCTGAAGGCGGAGATGGGAGAGGATGTCGATGTCGATGTAGACGGATGTAGGGCGTTGTAGTCATGGTCGATGATGCCATTGGTGATGTAGTCGCCGTTGATGAAGTCGATGAAGTTGATGATGCCGTTGTGTTGTGGTCGATGTCGTCGTTGAGCCGGGAGAATTCGTCGTAGTGGTTGAAGTAGATGTAGTTTGAGAAGTAGCTCGACCCGCAATGCCGAGCTTGCCAGACTCGGAAGCGTGTCGGGGACGAAGGCACGCGTCGATGTTGCCGATACCAGGCGTGCGAAGACAGGGACCATCACGAGCCATGCGAGCCAGAGCCGGAGGGAGCAGCAGAGAAATTCTCCGTGAACGGTCGGTGCGTAGAAGTTGTCCGCCGATTTATCGGAGTAGATGAAGTAGTTGCAAGAAGAAAATAAATTTAGTGAAAAATAAAATTAGACTGCGACTCTGGTGGCGAGGTCGTGGTGGACGAAGACGACGAGGTAGTTTTTGATGGCGATTGAATTGTTGCGGTCGTTGATTTCGGGGATTAGACCCGTATTTTCCGCTTGTATGAGCGTGGCATCGCTCGTGTAGAAGAACTTGTTGGCGTTGACGAGGACCACGATTGGTGGTGGCGGCGACGATGTGACGATGTTGTTGGTGTAGATGGTTGTCGGTGATGATGACCACGGGTGATGAATGTGCATCCCTTTATTGACGGCGAGGAGCGTACTCGGGGACTTGCGTCCCGATTGATGTAGACGAAGACGGGCCGGTGTGGTGACGACGTGAGGACGGAGAAGCCGACGTAGCGCGTGAAAGCGTCCCTTGGGGCGCCGCGTGGAGCCTCCTTGGCACGATCGTTGGCGATGATTTGCCGGAGATGAGTCGATGCCGAGGTTGAAGTAGAGGCGCGTGATGACGACATGTGGTTGTGGACGACGCAATCCGATCTATGATCGGCGAAAGAAGAAGAAACGCCGGTCAAGCGGCCGGCGAGAAAAAATTGGCGAAGAAAGATCTAATCTACTATTTGCGCGGCCCCCGGCGAAGAACGATTTCCCCAGGGGCGGCGCGACGGAAGAGGTGGCTAAACCCTAGGCGGAACGGACCGCTCTGATACCATGCAGAATTGCGGAATATTATCTATTTTGATATTTTTCAACACCCGGATTTTTAATCCCAGATGCCTGTTATGCCATACATCGCAATCCTAGGATTGCCATTTTTGTGAGACATAACAGAATTGGATACCATAGTACATCATCCATTACAAACCGTACATAAGTTCTTACACAAATAGGGATCTCATGATCCAGTTCTTAATACAACTTCAAGCAGCGGAATACGTAATAATAACGGTAGCGTAGGCGAAGCTTCATCTTCGGGGTCACAGGCAATGCTGACGATGGGAGATGATCCTATTTGTCGTAACCTTCCGGGGGTCCATCCTCCAGGTACTCCTCTTCATAGTATGGCCACGGGAATAGCCAGGGACAAAGCCATGAGTACTCTTTAAGTACTCGCAAACTAATGCTAACAAGTGAAACGGGTTTTTGATAATAGGACACTAGGCTCTAGGGTTGTTTTGCAAAAGCCAGATTTATCTCTACTAAGTTCAGAAGCAAGAGAGCTAGTCAAAATTTTATAACTCCTAAGTGGGAACTTGTATCTCATGTCACAACTCTGTTGTGGTCAAGTCAAAGTCTCAATTCATTTCACAAGTCATTTTGAAAAGTCTAACGGGGGAACAGTATGGCCACTCCAACTGTCCATAACCGCGGACGCGGGTATTCGAATAGTTTGACACTCTGCAGAGATTGTACACTTTCACCACAACATTCGATACATCCGTCAGAAACAAATCCTGAATTCACCATACTCAGTATGCGGATAATCAATCCTAACCTTTCAATTACACGCCCTAGTATAAGCACCTCTCCTGTGAGTTTGGCCTCCCAACCATGACCAACCGTCATCTTGGGTACTGCACAGGTGGACAATCTTCATAAGGTAGCCTCAGCTCATACCTTGACCGTCAGGGAACTAATACTAAGGTATATAAGTTTTGAGTCAAGCCCTACCCAATCTTCAGGTATTGTGGTTGTACGATAAAATTGGAATGGTATCGCATCCAGACAACCATCAGTTTTATAAAGGGCTAAGGCTCATGCCTCAACATTTTCATCACCAAATCATCCGATGTTCGGAAACACATGTCAAAACATCTCAGTAGAATGATCCATCATTCTAAGGTTTTCATAACCATTTTCACCAAGTATTCCCATCTAAAGTTGGTCAAGTTTTATGCTTAGCACTAGCATCTACAAGTGGGGGTAAGCACTAATGAGGGGTGGTACACTAGTGGGGTTTGACTAAGTTTAATCTCATGCCATAGGAGGACATCAAGATTATCTAGCTTAGACCAAATTTTATGTTCTTTATGCAACCTTCAAGTATCCTTCTAGTATCTACCATTTATTCCAGTAAACTCTAAGTAAGAGCTTTGATAAAGAAATAAAGTAATAAACATGCAAATAAAACTAGGATTGGTTTATCAAGTGGTTATGATCATATATGCTTTAAGGCATATAGTGGCATGGTAGCAAGCAAGTAGTAGCTTGCATAGGTCAACTTGATTAGTAAGGCTTGCAAGTATTGGCTTGCACCATATCAGTATAAGCTTGCCTTGTGCAGAGCAGTGGTTGAAGTTCTCCTCGGCTTCTTCTTCGTAGTATCCTCCTTCCTCCTCGTATCCTTGGTCGGTACTAGCGTCTATAAATAAATACGATGTACACAATCACCAAACAATACTTAACTACTTGCAATTATCACACAAAAGGGTCCTATAGATGATCTAGCATCATCACTAACATTACAAGATTAAAGTTTGGTTTAATTCCTTTTATTTTTAGAAAAGTAATTTCTCCTCATTGAAAAACTACTTAAGATTTAATATTCTCCAAACCAAACATGGGATCATGTTGACACATGTCATCACCACATATTTTAGTTCATGGGAATGTGATTTAAAGTGGTGTCACAATTTAATAAGGTTTTACCCTTTTATTTTAATTAATTAAAGTAGCTAGAAATGCCTATGGGGCATTCTTTTATTACTTGAACATTATTTCTGTAAGTAAACCTATATATTTTTATATATTCTGAAAGGTATGGCTAAATGTGATTTTTGAGAGTTGGAATCAACTCAAAAGCAATTATGGATTTAATTTGAAAAATGTTTGAATGCATAAAAGCTTCTGCCTTGTTATTTTTACCATGGATGATCTACAGATCCAAATAACTTGAATCCAACGGGCTTGGATTCAGCATTCCCAGACCTTCCTAACAAAATTGGTTTCACTCAATTTGGTCCACTGAATCGACCTGGGTTGATTTTTGAAACTGGGTACAGAAGTGTGTTTGAACTAAAAAGGAAAAGGTTAAATTCAAATAACTGGGCTGCGCGGGAAAGGTTAACGGGCCGGCCTGCTAAGCACAGTGCTTCCGCAGGCTGCATAAGTGGCTGTCCTCACGCGTTAGTGAGACAGGGGGTGCGAAGCAGTATGGGGCGATGTGGTGCGTTCGATCTGGTTCTAATCTAACGGCTGAGGGTCATCGTCGACGTTGGGCAACGCTGGTGATACAGAAACATAGCACGGCCAGTGGGGGTCGCTGGGGGCTCACCGGGATTCAGGCGAGGGTCGGCGAGGCGGACGAACGACAAAGTCGACGACGGCGGTTCTCCTGGTACCGGCAGCTTCTCCTGGGGCGGCTCCAATCGCTGGCTCCCTTCTTCTCCAGCAGCGGCGGGCTCCGTTGAAATTCCGATGAAGTGCTGCTCGCCTTGCTCCGGGAACGGGGTGGAATGGTTAGTGAGGAGAGGGGAGTGAGATGGTGTTCTCAATTCGGCTGGGGTGGCCTCTATTTACAGTCGCGACAATGAGACCGAACGGGATGGGCAGGCGACGGTGGCGACATGGCTCCGGGCGGCTAGAGGCATGGCCGGTGGTGGCGATCGCTTCGTGGTGTCCTGGCGATGCTCTACGGCTTTAATGCGCGCGTAGGGGCGGTGCGGTTTGGTCTGGAACACGCGATGCTCTGCGCGGCAGAGGCGGCGTCTTCGACGGCGAGCGGTCGCTGTGAGGCATGGGGCGGCGAACGGGGATGTCTGGCGGTCTCCTGGGTCGGGGGCGATCATGTATGCACGCGGCAAGGGCGGCGCGCGGTCTGTGGGCTTCGGTCGTGGGTTACGCTTTGGCGCATGCTCGGCATGGTTGCTGGCGAGCTGGGCGCGGTCCGTGCGTGTGGTCCAGTGGCTGGCAACGTTCGAGCGCTGGACAGGGAGTGGCGGTGGACGGTGGGCTGCCTCCTAGACAAGGTTGGCACGGCTAAATCTCCTCCTAGCTTGCTGTCTCCACTGGGGTGGCATGGTGAGCTTCGGCTGTTCACCATTGATGTCATTGCCCAGCTTACAGTGAGGCTAGTGCTTGGTTTAACTTGCTAGATGATCTACTGAGATGGTTGTGATCTAGAGAGGGAACAAGTTAGGCTTGAATCACTGCTCACAATAGTGTTTAAGATTTTGATGATTTGTGTCTCCAATGTGTTTGATGAAATGGCCGCAAGAATTCAAGTTTTGAATTTTGAAAATATTTTTGGTGGGTGTGCTAGGTTGGTGCTGGTGAGTTTGCAGATGCTTGGGTTTTGAAAGTTGAGCTTGTTTGAGTGGTTTTTGAAAAAGTGGGATCTTCTCATATGATAAAGATTCAATTTTGAATTGCCATTTAAGATATGCATTTAAAAGTTTCTAGATGATCACAAAGTGGGTCTTCATACTTTGTTATGAGTACAATCAAGGGGTGCAAAGATCCAGAAAAGTTTCTGTTAGGTTCTGAAAGTTTGAGACAGCCAAAGTAGGCATGGGAGTTAAATTGGTCAAAATAACCATTCCCTTATTTTATTTGTTTTGATTTACTTGTCTTTGAGAAAATTTTGGGAATTGTTTAGATGATGTTTATTTCACCTATGCATCCATTTACAAGAAAAGGAACACACAAACAAGTTGGTTCAAAAGGATTCAAAATGAAATGCATACTCACATGCATGCATTTATATTTTTATTTAGCAAAGTATTTGTTAACCCTAAATTTTATGATTAGAGTTTGGTGATCCAAGTTTAGTATTTTTGGGATATTACAAACCTTCCCCCCTTAAACAAAATCTCGTCCCGAGATTTGAAAAAGGACGAAAAAGATTACCTAGGATTTGAAGAGATCGGGAAACTCTGTCCTGATGTGATCTTCGCGCTCCCCGGTAGCTTGCTCTTCTGTGTGGTTGCTCCACTGAATCTTGAGAAACTTGATGCTTCGGGTTCGGGTAGTTCTGAAAGCTTCTTCCAAAATACGGATGAGTACTTCAGGATAGGTCAGGTCATCGTTGATCTCTATGGTCCGGTGGTCGATGTTCTTGAACACTTCGGTCTTCTCTGGGACTTCGAGACACTTGCGTAGTAACGAGATATGGAACACATTGTGCACGGCTGACATCTCTTCAGGTAGTTCCAATTGATACGACACTTCTCCTCGACGGTTTAAAATCTTGAAGGGTCCGATATATCTGGGGGCTAACTTTCCTTTGAGTTGGAAACGCTGCATTCCCTTCAATAGCGACACTTTCAGATAAACAAAATCTCCTATGTTGAAGGCGAGGTCTCTACGTCTCTTGTCGGCGTAACTCTTCTGTCTGGACTGGGCGGTCTTGAGGTGCTCACGAATCTTGTGAACCTTCTCTTCTACTTCTCGTAGGATGTCGGGTCCGAAAATCTGACACTCTCCTACTTCCGACCAGTTCAAAGGGGTGCGACACTTCCTTCCGTACATGAATTCAAACGGGGCCATTTGCAGACTGGCTTGATAACTGTTATTGTAAGAAAATTCTGCAAACGGCAGACAGTCTTCCCACTTGGAGCCATATTCTAACACACATGCTCTCAGCATATCTTCGAGTATTTGTTTTACTCGCTCCGTTTGTCCATCGGTCTGAGGGTGGTACACGGTGCTGAAATCTAGGCGGGTTCCTAAACCTTCTTGGACTTTCTTCTAGAATCTCGAGGTAAACTGAGTTCCTCGATCCGATACGATGTTCTTGGGGACTCCGTGCAAACTAACTATCCTAGCGATGTACAACTCCGCTAGCTTCGAACTCTGATATGTGGTCTTGACGGGCAAGAAATGGGCGACTTTGGACAATCTGTCCACTATGACCCAGATAGAGTCATTTCCCCTACTAGAGGTAGGCAATTCAGTGATAAAGTCCATTCCAATGGAATCCATTTCCATTCCGGAATCTGTAAGGGTTGCAACAATCCAGCGGGTCTTTGATGTCCTGCCTTGACTCGCTGACATATATCACACTTGGCGATATAGCTTCCGATTTCTCTCTTCATCTTATGCCACAAAAATTGCTCTTTTAAATCTTGATACATCTTAGTTCCGCCGGGATGGATAGAATAAAGAGTATCATGAGCCTCCTTCAGAATCACTTCTTTCAACTCAGAATCTGCTGGTACACAAAGGCGTCCTTTGTACCACAGAACTCCTTCTTCGTCTTCGGTGAATCCAGGTACTTTGCCTGTACCGATACGACGCTTGATTCCGTCGATACTAGCATTTCCCTTCTGCGCCTCTTTAATCTGACTGATCAAAGTGGGTTGAAGTTCTATGCTAGCCAAAAATCCTTCACTCACTAATTCTATTCAAAAATATTCCATCTCTTTGTGCAGGCTTGGTTGCTCCTTCAAAATCATGGAGTTCAAGCGGCACGGCAATCTGCTAAGGGCATCTGCTACCACATTGGCTTTACCAGGGTGATAGTGAATGTCTAGATCGTAATCCTTGATTAGCTCAATCCATCTCCTCTGTCTCATATTCAGCTCCTTCTGAGTGAATATATACTTCAGACTCTTGTGATCCGTATAGATCTCACAACGGTTTCCCATCAGGTAATGCCTCCATGTCTTCAGGGCTAAAACTACGGCTGCGAGTTCGAGGTCATGGGTTGGGTAATTTTGCTCGTGTTGCTTCAGTTGTCGAGATAGATAAGATATAACTTTGCCTTCTTGCATTAGCACACATCCGAGACCTATCTTGGATGCATCACAATACACATCGAAGGGCTTCGTGATATCTGGCATGATCAAGATTGGGGCTGAAATCAATCTCCTTTTGAGTTCTTGAAAACTCGCTTCACATTTGTCGGTCCATTCAAACTTCTTGTCCTTCTTCACCAATTGGGTCATAGGTCTGGCGATACTCGAGAATCCTTCTACGAATTTGCGGTAATATCCCGCCAATCCGAGAAATGCACGAACTTGGGTTTGAGTGGTTGGGGCTTGCCAATCTTCTACATCTTTCACTTTGGCAGGATCAACGGCAATTCCTCCGGCTGATACAATGTGACCGAGGAATCCTACCTCCTGTAACCAGAATTCACATTTGCTAAACTTTGCATATAGCTGATGCTCTCTAAGGGTTCCAAGAATGGTCCTTAGGTGTAGCTCATGTTCTTCTTCTGATTTGGAATAAATCAGAATGTCATCGATGAAAACAACGACAAACTTATCCAGGAAGTCCATAAAAATCTTATTCATGAGATTCATGAAATAAGCGGGGGCATTGGTTAGTCCAAAATACATGACTGTATACTCATACAATCCATATTTGGTGGTAAAGGCAGTCTTTGGAATATCCTCTACACGAATCTTGAGTTGATGATAGCCAGTCCTAAGATCAATCTTAGAAAACACTTTGGCACCGGTCAACTGATCAAACAAATCTTCTATCTTGGGCAAGGGGTACTTGTTCTTGATGGTGACATCATTCAACTTCCGATAATCCGTACACAAACGGTTACCTCCATCTTTCTTGTCCACAAACAAGACAGGTGATCTCTAAGGTGTCGCATTTGGTTGAATCAATCCAATTTCCAGCATGGCATCCAGTTGCTTCTTCAGTTCTGCTAGCTCTGACGGGTTCATACTATAGGGTCTCTGGGCTATGGGTCCAGTTCCGGGGATTAGTTCAATGATAAACTCGATATCCCGATCTGGGGGCATACCGGGCAAAACATCTGGAAATACATCGGGGTATTCACAGACTATCTAGACTTGGTCAATGGTAGGTTGGTATATACTCTTGTTACACTTGAATTGGCGAGGTAAGGTTTCAGATATATGCTCGACTGATATTCCGGCTATACTGGTCATGGTTATGGGTTTCTTGGCACAGTCAATCAATCCTTTATGTTTGGACATCCAATCCTTTCCTAGTACTACTTCCAAACCTTTAGTTCCGAGTACTATCAGATTATCATAAAAATCTATGCCATGGATTCGGATAGGGACGGCTTTGCAAATTTGCCTAGCCTTGGTGGTTGATCCGAGAATTTGAACAATCATGACATGCTTCAGTTTGGTTGGTTGAATTTTACTAGTGCATGCAAATTCTTCAGTGACAAATGAGTACGATGCACCAGAATCAAACAACACTCGTGCAAGTACTGAATTAACAGAAAACATACCCAGCACGACGTCTGGCACTTCCTGAGCTTCTTTAGCATGCATCAGAAAAAGACGGCCATTGCGGTTGAGCGAATTCCCTGGGGCAAATCTTCTTCCGGGCTCAACACGACACTGTTGCTGAGCTGGGACATTGGCATTGGGGGTTGTGGCATTCTTCTTGTTGGGGCACTCGTTGGAATAGTGGCCTTTATTTCCATAGTCATAACAAGTCACTTGCGACTTGTCCTTTGCTGCTACAGGCACAGCATTGCTTCCAGTCCTCGGGGCAGTGTTGGTGTTGGTGGTAGCATTGTTGTTGTTGAACTTGGGTGGGGCACGGTTGAAATTGCTAGAGTTGCCGGGGTTGTTGTGATTTCCTCCGGGCCTAGGGTTTCCATGGTTGGGATAGGTCGGACGGTTCATCGAGGGTCTGTTGGTTCTTGGGGCAAATCCTGGAGAAGGGTTAGGGCGATACTTTGGGGTCTGATGGGTTCCTGGCTGATGCATCATACGACGCTTGCGGTTCTCATTGGCTTGGTTGATCTTTCCTTCCATCTAGATAGCAGAGTCGACAAGGGCTTCAATATCAGCAAAGGGGATATTGACTAACAATGTCTACATCTCATCATGCAGACCATTCAAGAATCTCTCTTTCTTCTTGGCATCGGTGTCAATCTCATCCGGGGCATACCTAGCTAATGACAAAAATTTGTCACGGTATTCCACTACAGTCATCCTTCCTTGCTTCAGCTTTCTGAATTCGTCTCTCATTCTCTTGATCAAACTTGGTGGCACATGGGATCTTCTAAACTTGACCTTGAATTCCTCCCAGGTCATCATCTGGCCTCCGGTCATTGCGCGAACACTATTCCACCATGCCCTGGCATCTCCGGCTAGATAGTGGGTGGCGAACAGAACTTTCTTGTTGGCTTCCACTCCGGCGACTTCTAGGTTATTTTCCATGGTTTGCAACCAATTATCGGCATCTAGGGGCTCTTCTGACTTAGTGAAAACAGGTGGGTTGGTATTCTAGAAATTCTTGAGCTTAGATCCATGGTTGTCCTGATTTCCGTGGCCTTGGTTGTTGTGGGCAAGCTGAGCTATCTGTTGCAGGGTGGCTAGGTTAGCTTGACGTTCCGCTCTTTCAGCTTCGCGGTTAGAAGTCAACATTTGCAGAATCTGCAACATCGGGTCCGGGGATGAACCACTTCCTCCGCGTGGCATCTGAAGATTGAGATAGATCGTGAGAAAAGAGAGAAATTTCTAAGGTTCAGGGTCTTTGAAAAGTTTTTAAAGTTTGACTTAGATTTTCTAGCAACTTGCTTTTCATTCATTCATTCATAGCACACGGTACAACACACACCACAACAAAGAAAAACAGATAGTTTTAAGAACCATTCTGGAAACTGCGATACAGTGGGACCGAATACTCCTCACTATGCTAGTGCTCAAGTGCTACTACTCCTCGGAAATCGGTGGCTTCATCATCCTCATCATCATCGATGAAGGCGAAATCATCCTCATCGGTGAAGAAATCCATAGCCTGATCCTCCAGAAAATCATCATCATCGCTGAGATAGGAGTAGGGGTCTCCACGAAGATCCTCTCCGGCATTCTCCCTTTCTTCCAACTGCATGTCTCCCTCGTAGATGGTCTCCTCCAAAGATGAGATACGATAGCGAAGACGGGCAATGATGTGCTCCTTCTTGTCGAGCTGACAGCGGTGAGACTTGTGATCCTTTGCTAACATGGCGATGGTCTGATCCTTCGTCTTGATGATGGAAGACTTGTGGTTGGAGTAGTCACAGCAGTTGTCCAACTTCTGCTGACGATCGTACATCATGAAGCTGAGGTGGTCCAATTGAGTCTTCAGCTCGGGGTGGTATGGGGCTTCCAGTGGTTGTCCATTAGCATCACGCCTTGGGCGAAACTCAAAGCGGGTTACCTTGATCTGATTGATGCTCTGCCCACACAGACGGGAAAGAGCTTCCTGCATGGCCCTGGCAAGTCCATCGAGCCAGTTGTTCTCTCTTAAGGTAAACTGAATTCCCTCAGCAGTGGGAGGTTGAATCTTTTCTCGGAGACTTGCAACAATTAGCCACTGCAGATCTTCTCCTCCTTGATCATTGAGCTGAGCTCCGAAGAACTCGGGGTACGGACGCTCCAGAAGTTCCGAAAGCTGGTCCAAATCCCTCTCAAAGATAAGGTCTCCTCCATTCCCCAACTGATAAAACTTGATGTACTTCACGTCCATCTATAAGAATATAGGATGAGTAAGTTAGTAGAGTGATTAAGTGTGTCCATATTTTATGTATATTGCAAGAGTTTTTGAGGAACATGATTTTTCATGAAAGAATCAAAGGGATAAGAATGAGAATAGTTTTTATAAATATTGTTTTCTTTGGTTTTGAAACTAAGTTTTTGATTCAACGTCCAGTCTAACTAGGGACTCCTATGGTCAGGATGGCTCTGATACCAACTTGTCAACACCCGGATTTTTAATCCCAGATGCATGTAATGCCATACATCGCAATCCCAGGATTGCCATTTTTGCGAGACATAACAGAATTGTATACCATAGTACATCATCCATTACAAACCCTACATAAGTCCTTACACAAATAGGGATCTCATGATTCAGTTCTTAATACAACTTCAAGCAGCGGAATACGTAATAATAACGGTAGCATAGGCGAAGCTCCATCTTCGGGGTCACAGGCAATGCTGATGATGGGATATGATCCTAGTTGTCGTAACCTTCCGGGGGTCCATCCTCCAGGTACTCCTCTTCATAGTCTGGCCACGGGAATAGCCAGGGACAAAGCCATGAGTACTCTTTAAGTACTCGCAAACTAATGGTAACAAGTGAAAGGGGTTTTTGATAATAGGACACTAGGCTCTAGGGTTGTTTTGCAAAAGCCAGATTTATATCTACTAAGTTCAGAAGCAAGAGAGCTAGTCAAAATTTTATAACTCCTAAGTGGGAACTTGTATCTCATGTCACAACTCTGTTGTGGTCAAGTCAAAGTCTCAATTCATTTCACAAGTCATTTTGAAAAGTCTGGCGGGGGAACAGTATGGCCACTCCAACTGTCCATAACCGCGGACGTGGCTATTCGAATAGTTTGACACTCTGTAGAGATTGTACACTTTCACCACAACATTAGATACATCCGTTAGGAACAAATCCTGAATTCACCATACTCAGTATGCGGATAATCAATCCTAACCTTTCAATTACACGCCCTAGTATAAGCACCTCTCCTGTGAGTTTGGCCTCCCAACCATGACCAACCGTCATCTTGGGTACTGCACAGGTGGACAATCTTCACAAGGTAGCCTCAGCTCATACCTTGGCCATGAGGGAACTAATACTAAGGTATATAAGTTTCCAGTCAAGCCCTACCCAATCTTCGGGTATTGTGGTTGTACGATAAAATTGGAATGGTATCGCATCTAGACAACCATCAGTTTTATAAAGGGCTAAAGCTCATGCCTCAACATTTTCATCACCAAATCATCTGGTGTTCGGAAACACATGTCAAAACATCTCAGTAGAATGATCCATCATTCTAAGGTTTTCATAACCATTTTCACCAAGTATTCCCATCTAAAGTTGGTCAAGTTTTATGCTTAGCACTAGCATCTACAAGTGGGGGTAAGCACTAATGAGGGGTGGTACACTAGTGGGGTTTGACTAAGTTTTATCTCAAGCCTTAGGAGGACATCAAGATTATCTAGCTTAGGCCAAATTTTATGTTCTTTATGCAACCTTCAAGTATCCTTCTAGTATCTACCATTTATTCCAGTAAACTCTAAGTAAGAGCTTTGATGAAGAAATAAAGTAATAAACATGCAAATAAAACTAGGATTGATTTATCAAGTGGTTATGATCATATATGCTTGAAGGCATATAGTTGCATGGTAGCAAGCAAGTAGTAGCTTGCATAGGTCAACTTGATTAGTAAGGCGTGCAAGTATTGGCTTGCACCATATCAGTATAAGCTTGCCTTCTGCAGAGCAGTGGGTGAAGTTCTCCTCGGCTTCTTCTTCGTAGTATCCTCCTTCCTCCTCGTATCCTTGGTCGGTACTAGCGTCTATAAATAAATACGATGTACACAATCACCAAACAATACTTAACTACTTGCAATTCTGAAAGGTATGGTTAAATGTGATTTTTGAGAGTTGGAATCAACTCAAAAGATATTATGGTTTTAATTTGAAAAATGTTTGAATGCAGAAAAGCTTCTGCCTTGTTATTTTTACCATGGATGATCTACAGATCCAAATGACTTGAATCCAAGAGGCTTGGATTCAGCATTCCCAGACCTTCCTAACAAAATTGGTTTCACTCAATTTGGTTCACTGAATCAACCTGGGTTGGTTTTTGAAACTGGGTACAGAAGTGTGTTTGAACTAAAAAGGAAAAGGTTAAATTCAAATAACTGGGCTGCGCGGGAAAGGTTAATGGGCCGGCCTGCTAAGCACAGCGCTACCGCGGGCTGCATAAGTGGCTGTCCCCACGCGTCAGTGAGACAGGGGGTGCGAAGTGGTATGGGGCGATGTGGTGCGTTCGATCTAGTTCTAATCCAACGGCTGAGGGTCATCGTTGATGTTGGGCAACGCCGGCGAGACAGAAACCTAGCGCGGCCAGTGGGGGTCGCTGGGGGCTCACCGGGGTTCAGGCGAGGGTCGGCGAGGCGGGCGAACGACGAAGTCGACGACGGCGGTTCTCCTGGTACCGGCAGCTTCTCCTGGGGCGGCTCCAATCGCTGGCTCCCTTCTTCTCCAGCAGCGGCGGGCTCCGTTGAAATTCCGGCGAAGTGCTGCTCGCCTTGCTCCGGGAACAGGGTGGAATGGTCAGTGAGGAGAGGGGAGTGAGATGGTGTGCACAATTCGGCTGGGGGTGGCCTCTATTTATAGTCGCGACGATGAGACCGAATGGGATGGGCAGGCGACGGTGGCGACATGGCTACGGGCGGCTAGAGGCATGGCCAGTGGTGGCGATCGCTTGGTGGTCTCCTGGCGATGCTCTACGGCTTTAATGCGCGCGTAGGGGCGGTGCGGTTTTGTCTGGAACACGCGACGCTTTGCACGGCAGAGGCGGCGTCTTCGACGGCGAGCGGTGGCTGTGAGGCATGGGGCGGCGAACGGGGATGTCTGGTGGTCTCCTGGGTCGGTGGCGATCATGTATGCACGCGGCAAGGGCGGCGTGCGGTCTGTGGGCTTCGGTCGAGGGTGGCGCTCTAGCGCATGCTCGGCATGGTTGCTGGCGAGCTGGGCGCGGTCCGTGCGTGTGGTCCAGTGGCTGGCAACGTTCGAGCGCTGGACAGGGAGTGGCGGTGGACGGTGGGATGCCTCCTAGACAAGGATGGCACGGCTAAATCTCCTCCTAGCTTGTTGTCTCCACTGGGGTGGCATGGTGAGCTTCGGCTGTTCACCATTGATGTCATTGCCCAGCTTACGTTGAGGCTAGTGCTTGGTTTAACTTGCTAGATGATCTACTGAGATGGTTGTGAGCTAGAGAGGGAACAAGTTAGGCTTCAATCACTGCTCACAATAGTGTTTAAGATTTTGATGATTTGTGTCTGCAATGTGTTTGATGAAATGGCCGCAAGAATTCAAGTTTTGAATTTTGAAAAGATTTTGGTGGGTGTGCTAGGTTGGTGCTGGTGAGTCTGTAGATGCTTGAGTTTTGAAAGTTGAGCTTGTCTGAGTGGTTTTTGAAAAAGTGGGATCTTCTCATATGATAAAGATTCAATTTTGAATTTCCATTTAAACTATGCATTTGAAAGTTTCTGGATGATCACAAAGTGGGCCTTGATACTTTGTTATGAGTACAATCAAGGGGTGCAAAGATCCAGAAAAGTTTCTGTTAGGTTCTGAAAGTTTGAGACAGCCAAAGTAGGCATGGGAGTTAAATTGGTCAAAATGACCATTCCCTTATTTTATTTGTTTTGATTTACTTGTCTTTGAGAAAAGTTTGGGAATTGTTTAGATGATGTTTATTTCACCTAAGCATCCATTTACAAGCAAAGGAACACACAAACAAGTTGGTCCAAAAGGATTCAAAATGAAATGCATACTCACATGCATGCATTTATATTTTTATTTAGCAAAGTTTTTGTTAACCCTAAATTTGATGATTAGAGTTTGGTGATCCAAGTTTAGTATTTTTGGGATGTTACAATATTGCTTGTGGTGATTACAACGTGAGACCTTGAGCTGTTTATATAGTACTAAAAGACTTGGGGGGCAAGAAGACTACTAGAGATAGAATTGGATTACAATATGAAACTACCTAATATGTCCAAACCGTGATATACTCTAACACGGCGGGTCGAGATCGTTTTTGCTATGGGTGTTGACCATGGCGACGGAAGGAGGAGGTTCGTCGGCGTGCGCCGGCAACGAAGGGATTGAAGCGATGATGAAGGGACTTGGCCTACGGGAAGAGGACCTGGATGATATTGTTTTTGAAGAGGAAATAGCGGCACCTGACGAGGTGATCAAATGGTTGCTGATTGCTAGGGTTTACACTGATAATGAGTATTCAACTTTCTGGTTCTACAAGAACATACGATCTGCATGGGATCTAGCCCGAAAAGTGAAAACAAAAACCCTAGAACCTAATCTTCATATCTTCCAATTCACCTGCTTGGGAGATTGGGAGAAGGTAACGGAAGGAGGGCCCTGGGCGTTTAGGGGTAACCCTGTATGCATGTCTCCATATGATGGGTTCTCTAAGGCATCCACCATTGAACTTAATCATATCAATGTCTGGATCCAAATCCATGACCTGCCTATTGGCTATGCTCCGCTGGTGAGTTCCCTAGCGTCCAAGGTCGTAGAGGTTCTGCATCCCGAGACTGCTGCGTTAGACTTTGAGGGAAACTTTTACCGATTTTAAGTGAAGCTGGATGTAAGGAAGCAACTCAGGTGTGTTGTCTCTTTGATCAGGGGTGGAAAAGGGAGCTGCTCCTCGTCAAATTTGAGAAATTACCGAACTAGTTCCAGGTCTGTGGACATCTGGGGCATGAATACAAGGAGCATGGGGACGGTGTTCACGCTCCATCGGCCCTTGGTTTCAAGAACCTACGTGCTACTTGGAGAATGAAATCGGATGGAAGACCGAGACGTGGTAGAGGTGACCCCCGTGGAGGTGGTAGGAGTGGGAGGTTCGGCCATGTGAATGGCTCCGATAGCACTGAACCTGATGATCCTTTCACCGAAGAGAGATATGAAACTAAGATGATTGTTGACGAGACTGAAGCTTCGAAGAAAAGAGGGTCTGATCACCGCAAGGATGATCCTAAAGCGGGTACTGCTGGAGCTATGGTTCTAATTGAGAAGGGCAAAAGGGTGGGGACTGTGGTGAATCAGTTCGAGAGCCCCGAAAACAGTTAGAATACTCCCCCAACTCCAAACCCGGTCCATGATCCCAAGAGATATAAGGGAACTGAGGCTGGCGCTGCTGATGATACTGAAAACTTGGCGGGCTCCACGAAGGAGCGTCTCCCGTCCCAATGAGTATCTATAGCCTTAACTGTCGGGGATTAGGCAATGCCTCGACAGTTAACGAGTTGCGCCACTTTGTTTCAAAGTTTGCCCCCTCTATTTTATGTATCCAGGAGACTCAGATTAGTAGAGTTCGTGTGGAATCCCTAGCAAGTACTTTGGGGTTCGATCATGCTTTTGTTGTTGATAGCGACGGCAGAAGTGGTGGTCTTGGTGCTTTTTGGAATAATTCAATAAATATTACTATTTTGGGATATTCTAGATATCATATAGACATATCGATTGATGGTATCAGAGGGAATCAGTGAAGATTAACTAAATATATATGGTGAAGCACAGAAAAACGAGAGATATAAAACATGGGATACTCTCAAGGATATTTGCAGTCACAATTCTTTACCCTAGCTTTGCATTGGTGACTTCAATGAGGTGCTGAGGCCGAAGGAACACGCTGGGGTGGGGCATCACTCTTCGTCGCAGATTCAGGGTTTCCGAGATGTTGTTGATGTGTGTATTCTCCTCGATCTTGGATATAGTGGCCACTTCTGGACGTCGGAGAAGAAGGTTGTTGGAGGATCCTATACTCGGGTAAGGCTTGGCCGAGCTTTGGGCTCGGTGGAATGGGGAGCTAAATTTCCTTTGGCTTTCCTCACACATGTCACTACCGCTACTTCAGATCATTGTGGGATGTTACTCAAACTTTCGAATGATGATAGGTCGATGGGACGAAGACAATTCAGATATGAGACTATGTGGGACCGTCATGAGGAGCTTAAACACATAGGCACAGCAGGTTGGGCTGAGCGATCGGGATCCTCTATTACAGCACTTCGGAACAAGCTTAATGGTCTTGCGAAAGACCTAACCATTTGGGGAACGAATACGTTCGACAGTGTCAAGGAGGAGATTAAAACCTTAAAAATGGATAGATTGCGGAACCTCCCCACTCGTGTTGGTCCTTCTCATATGGAGATCAAGGTCAACGAGAGGCTGATTGAACTACACCACAGGGAGGAGATTATGTGGCGCCAGAGATCCCGGGTGTCGCATGGGGATAAGAACTCAAAATTCTTTCATCTAAGAGCTATTATGAGAAGGCAGAAAAATATGATTAAATCGCTAACACAGGTTGATGGCCAGAGCACGGAAGATAGACATGAGATGTAGACCATGGCATCTAACTTTTATGAGAATCTTTATACTTCGGAGGGAGTTCATAATATGGAGCAAGTCCTCGACCATGTTCCCAGGAAGGTAACGACGCCCATGAACGTGATACTCATTGCCCGTTCAAACAACAAGAAGTTAAAGATGCCTTTTTCAAATGTTCCCTACAAAGGCCCCGGGACCCGATGGTTTCCCAGCATACTTCTTTTAGCGGCATTGGGATGTTTGTGGTGATGAGATTACAAAGGTTGTCCGGAGCATTGTTTAGGGGATAGAGTCTACTGACAGCATCAATGACACGGTCTTCGTGCTTATCCCTAAGGTGAAGAATCCTTCTCTGTTATTGCAATTCCGTCCAATAAGCTTATGCAACGTCTTTTATAAGATTACCTCCAAGGTTATGGCCAACCGTTTGAAGATGATACTCCCTGAAGTCATCTCGGAGGAGCAATCTGCTTTTCTTGGCGGGAGGTTTATAACTGACAACATTATCTCGGCATATGAGTGTTTGCATTTTATGAAACATAATAGATCTAAGAGAAATACTTACTGTGCTCTGAAACTAGACATGATGAAGCATATAATCGCGTCGAATGGGACTATCTGGAGGCTATTATGGAAAAAATGGGCTTCGCCCATCAGTGGATCAGTGTGGTTATGTGAATGGTGCGCTCAGTCACATTCTCTGTCCTTTTTAATGGCACTAGGTTGGAGAGCTTCAAACCATCAAGAGGTATTAGACAAGGTGATCCTATCTCACCCTATTTATTCTTATTGGCAGCAGAGGGCCTTTCATGCCTGTTAAAATTTCATGATGAGTCATCGCACTTGGGAGGTATCAAAGTGGCAGCTTTGGCCTCGCCGATAAACCACTTGCTATTTACGGATGACAGCATGTTGTTTTTTAAGGGTAGTAGAGAAGGAGCGGAAGATTTGTCTAACTTGTTGGAGAGATATTGAAAAGCCTCGGGCCAGCGGATTAACAGAGATAAATCCTCTATCTTCTTCACAAAAGGGTGCAATAAGGCTATGTGTGAGGTAATTAAGAACATCCTGGATGTTAGCAATGAGTCTCTAAATGAGAGGTACCTCAGCATGCCCATAGATGTTGGCTTTTCGAGATATGGCACATTTAAATTCTTGAAAGATCGAGTATGGAGCAAAATAAAGGGGTGGCTAGAGAAGATTATGTCAGCAGGGGGTATAGAGGTTTTGATCAAATCTATTGCTCAAGCTATCCCAGTTTTCTCAATGGCATGCTTCAGATTACCTAAAGGAGTATGTGAGCACATCAACTCTCTAATCCGACAGTTTTTGTGGGGTAGCAAGGAAGGGAAAAGGAAACCCTGTTGGGTTTCATGGGATGTCATGACTAGGCCAAAACACATGGGAGGCTTGGGATTCAGAGACACTGAGCTATTCAATCTTTGTATGCTATCCCGACAGTCATGGAGGCTATTGCAAGAGCCCAATTCGCTCAGTGCTCGTATCTTAAAGGCCGTATATTACCCAAATTCTTCCATTCTGGAGGCAGAGTTGGGGTCTCATCCCTCTCAGATATGGAGATCTATATTAGATGGAAGAGATATTCTTGTGCAGGGGCTGATCAAGCAGATTGGAGATGGGCGCAACACAAATATTTGGACAGATATTGGCTACCTTGTGATAACAACCTAAGATCCATTGCTTGTATCATGGACAGTCCACCTCAGATGGTTTCGGAATTAATTGATGAAACTTCGGCAAGCTAGAAGGAGGAAGTGGTCCGGTAGGCCTTTCTCCCGATGGACGCAGAGGTTATCCTTGGCATTCCTCTTTGTACGCATAGACAAGATGACTTCTGGGCTTGGCACTTTGATCGGTGTTCTCTGTTAGATCGGCATATCGCATGATCATCAAGACCAAAGTGACACGTGAGGATTACTTTGATAGTTCCACTGGTTCATCTAATGTGGGTATCCTCACTTTGATAGTGCCACTGGTTCATCTAATGTGGGTGCAGAAGAGGAGAGTTGGACCACTTTGTGGAAAACTGCAATTCCCTCGAAATTGCGGGTATTTTTGTGGAGGCTGGCTAGACAGTCAATCCCTTCTTCTGATGTTCTACATAGGAGGAATATGTCGCGATCGAGTACCTGTAGCCTATGTGGAGGGTCAGATTCATGGTGGCACTCCCTGATTGATTGCAACATGTCACATAACGTATGGGTTTTGTCTGAAGATCTTGAAGATCTTATGGTGGAGCACCTGGTGATGTCTAGACAAGAAAGTGCTAAGCAGTGGTTATTCCATGTGATGAGAACCCTTCCCCATGAGCAGTTCATCAGGGTGGTGATTACACTATGGACGATTTAGTCAGCACATAGGAAGGCTATACATGAGGGAATTTTCCAGAGCCCTCTGTCTACTTTTGGCTTCATCAATTCATGCATCAAAGAGTTAAATGATATCAAAAATCCTCCCAATGTTTTGGCCGCATCGAATCCCCCTACCACGAACTGCTCGGTAGAACAAAGCTGCTTGGATTCCTCCGCCTATTTCTGTCCTGAAGATCAATGTGGATGCAGGTTTATCTAAGTCAGATGATAAGGGGGTTGCTGCTGCGATATGCCGTACTCACGATGGTATCTATCTTGGAGCCTCGGCTATTGTCTTCAAGGGAATCACCGATCCATCAATTCTAGAAACACTGGCATGTCGTGAAGCCTTGGCGCTCGCTGAAGATTTGGTGGCAACAGAGTTCTATGTGGGGTCAGACTGCAAAACGACAATTCAAACATCTCTAAGGGTGTGTTTGGTTGAGATTTTGCAACCAGATTCACTATCAAAAAGCTAAAATCTAAACCAAAGGGGTTCCAGGCCAACCCAGATTCTGAAAACGCAGTAGATTTTCGTAGTGCAAAGAGAAAGTTGGGTCGACCCCAGATTTCCCTGCATCGCGTTGAGCCAAAAACTAGTAAATTACCCACCATGCCACTAGTAAGTAAAAAACTGACCGGTTCATCTTTCTCTATTCCACTCCAACCCTCCTCCTTCCTCCTTTCTTTTCCCCATGACACGCACCAGCAGTGGAGAAGCCTGGATAGGGTTCCCCTTGCCGGCCTATTCCGGCGGCCTCCGGCGAGGAACAGGCCGGGAGTCGATCCCCCCGAGCTCTCCACTCCGAATACCCTGCTAGACCGCCTCGACCGTTGACCCGACGTCAAGCTCTTGCCCCCAGCCTGCCGCCTCCTCCATAGCCTAGTCCATCGCGCCGCCACCTCGAGGAAGGACGTGCGACGCCGGTCGGTCGGAGGTCGAATGGTGGTTCTCCCGTCCTATTTCTCCCCCTCTCACTCCATATATCCTTCCTCCTCTCTCACGTGGTTTGGAGATTGCTTGCAAGGTGTTTGTGAAAATGCTTGTAGAAAGACAAATACTTGCTATATGTAAATCTGAAGTGTTTGCTATATGTAAATCTGAAAAATGCAAGGTGTTTGTCGCTGAAGAACACCATGTTGCGAACCATGTATTTTGTGTAATGTTTGTTTGTTGTAATCTTATGACATCAATTTCTATTTCTATTAGCTATATGTATAAAATATAAGAAATGAAAATTTCCATCCCAATTGGTCATTTGCATGTCTATCCATGTTCAAATGCTTGTTCAGCGGTCCATTAGCATACATATAATCTACACATTATCTCTCAAGACCTGAGGACATTACGTACATTTTCTGTTGAATCCAAAGTTCATAGTTATTCCAACCAAACAACTTCCAGCTTTCTTACAGTTGTTAGCTCACAGCAGCTTTTCGGCAGCAGATTTTCTACAGCTGATTTTCAAAAATCTACAGCTCAACCAAACACACCCTAAAGGTAGCTTGGGAAGGAACGCTACTATCATATCGGCGATTAATACAAGATCGGTGCAGTTCTAGCAGTGTATCATTATTTTTGAAGGCCGGTCCTCTAATTTCGAAGCCCACAACCTTATGCTTTCCCAGGGAGTTGGCCGCCATGTTTGGCTCAGTGCAACTCCATATCCTGGTAATAGCCCTATAAACAGTTTGCTTAATCAATAAAGTCTAGCAGGTTATCTAAAAAAACTAAAACATATACCGGTAATCTTGGACTTCTATAGGCCAAACTAATTCATACATTGGATTTCAATACTCCCTCTGGCCCATATTAGTTGCTTAGATTTGTCAAAATTTGAATGAACATATATACTCAATAGTGCCTATATTGATTCAGATCTAGACAAATTTGAGTCAACTAATATGGGTTGGAGGGGTAGTTTTTAAGTCTAATTTTTTTTTGTTTTGAAGACTCTATGCAAAAAGACTTGGGAGCTCTTTATTTTTATACAAGATTTGGGAGCTCCTTTTTTTTTTGATACAAGACTTGGGAGCTCCTATCACTGGCTCGCTGCGAGGTGCGTGAGCCAGGAAACGCACGAAGCAGGTTCTCCATGGGCCGTAACAATGTGGCTCCAGGTACAGTTCTTGAATTTCATATTTGTTCTTTTCTGTTTTCTAAATCTGAACATTTTTTTAAATCAGTACATTTTCAAAAACTGAATATTTTAAAATCTACATATTTTTGTAATCTGGACACCATCAATCTGAACGTTTTCAAATTCAAACGTTTTAAAATTTTGTACTATTTTGAATTTTGAACTTTTTAAATTTGGACATGGTCAAATCTGAAAGAACCAAAATCTGAAATATTTTCAAACTTAAACATTTTTCAAATCTGAACCGTTTCAAGAAATTAAAAAAGATAAAGATAACACAAAATAAAGAAACAGTAAAAAGAAAAAAATGAGAAAAACAAGAGGAAAGCTTTACCTGTAAATGGGTCGGCCCACGACGGAACCTATTCAGATGACGAGCCACATAGAAATCGCTATGAGCTATGCGTAGTATTTTCCGGAGTTAAGTGTACTCCCTCCGTTTGGGATTATTAGTCTCATACGAATAACTAGATTGCTAATTTGAACAATAAAATATAAATAATACAAAATAAAAATTATACCATTAAAAAATTTAGAGGTTATATTTTAATGATATAACTTTTGTGATATATAAGTTATATTTTATTGATTAAATTAACATCCTAGATATACGTGTAGGACCTATATTCCCAAACAGAAGGAGTAATGATCAGCTCGAATCATTTCATCCACTAGGGAAATTCTCTTCTCTAAAAAATAGGGAAATTCTCAAAAAAAAAATCATCCACCTGGGAGTGTCTCTGAATCATCCCTTCTGTCGTGTATGGTTTTTTGGCTTTTTTTTGCGAGAAACAGGTGATTATATTAAAGGTTTAATCTTACAAGGAGACCAAGAAAACAAAGAAAATCACAACAACGTCCCTATGAATCCCAAATGTTGACAAGTACTCATAGGTTTATGTTGATTAGGGTGGCAAGCGGGACGGGTTGCGAACAGAGGTTCACTAAGCCAGCTTAATTTCTGTTCCCTTAGCCAACTCATTTTAGCCTAGATTTGAATTTTGCGGGCAGGATGCGGGTGCCGCCTGCAACCCTAATATTGATGACCATCCAGCGACCCACGGAAGGTGGAGAAGGATTGACCAAGAATTATTTGTGGATTTTTTTTAGATAACAGGCATAAATGCCCAGTTTTAAATTAATAAAGTATTTTCTGTACTGTGCATTTCTGACACCGCGTTGCGACGATTGATCAAGAGATACGTGGCCTCTCAAGCAAATTTTAAAAGCCCACCAACGCCCCATACGGCCATACCTGTTCGGTGGACTATTTTCTTCTGTACCACATATGCAAGACACTAGTAGGTTCTGATAGAGGAATGGGTAGCATACATATTTTAGAAATTTTTTATAAACAATCACGTCTCAAGTGGGAGGTTATGATTATTTATGGCCCCGCGGACCATAGGAGGTCCCAGCAGTTTTTGCTCGAGCTCAAGACCAAGGTGGAGCGTACGGAGACCCCCATCCCAGGGGACTTCAACCTCATTCGCTCCGCCGCGGACAAGAGCTCGGCAAACGTGGACCTCAATAGGATTCGACTTTTCAATGATTGCATCGCTGACCTTGCTCTTAGGGAGATCACTAGGGTGGGTGCGAGGTTCACATGGACCAACAATCGCCTAGATCCGGTTCGCTGCGTCCTGGATCGGGTGTTTGTTTCGGTTGATTGGGAACTTGCCTTCCCCCTTTGCTCCCTCCAGGCGGTCACTAGGGTGGGCTCGGATCATACCCCCCTCCTCCTATCCTTTGGGGGAGGGCCCCCACCCAGACTGAATCGCTTCCATTTTGAGAACTTCTGGCTCCAATAGAGGGGCTTCGTGGAGGCGGTTAGGGCTAGGTGGGTGGAGGCGGCTGCCTCTCCTCCCCGAGCCTTCTGTGCGGTTGACATCTGGCACCATTGTGCCTTGGTGGCTTGTCAGCTGATGCGGGGCTGGGGCGCCAACCTGGGTGCTGCGATTCGCGGCCAGAAGGAGGCGATTTTGCAGGAGATCCAGTACTCTCGGCGGATGCCTGGTCCCATAGATACGCCCTTGAGCCCTCCATTATGGAGATCTATAAGGGTGAGGAGACGTTCTGGAGGCAGCGGAGCCGACAGAATTGGACTATCCAGGGGGAATCGAACTCGACCTACTTCCATGCCATTGCGAATGGAGGCGTAGGAAGTGTTTGATCCCTTGTCTCGGGGTCGCAGATGCTCTCGTTACCGACCAAAGAGAGATCTCGGCCCATATTTACTCCTTCTACCGGGGACTATTCTCGGCATCCCCCAGATCGGGGCTGGCGCTGGAGGTGACCTTCTGGCCTGAGGTGGCCAAGGTAACCACGGAGGAGAATAGGGAGCTTACTCTCCCCTTTCTCCAGTCTGAGGTTGCTGAGGCAATCAAGGCCATGAAGACCGCCTCGGCGCCGGGGCCGGACGGCCTCCCGGTGGTGTTCTTCCAGACCTTCTGGACCAGCTGAGCCCAGTGATCATGCGTATGTTTCAGGAGTTCTATACCGGGACCCTGGTCATGTCGCGGCTGAATTTTGGCGTGATTACCCTGATCCCCAAGGTAGTGGGGGCCATGGATATCCGCCAATTTAGGCCAATCACAGTGATCAATGTCATCCAGAGGCTTTTCGCTAAGGTCTGCGCCATCCGCCTCGCCCCGATCATGGGTCGCCTGACCCACCCGCTTCAGTTTGCCTTCCTTAAGGGTCGCCTCATTCACGATGGTATACTCGAAGTTCATGAAATCATTCATGAGGTGAAGGTACGCCATCAGAAAGGGGTGTTCCTTAAGCTAGATTTCCAGAAGGCATACGACAAGCTGGATTGGGTGTTCCTGAGGCAAGTCCTCGAGCGTAGAGGATTTGAGGACCGGGTGATCTCATGGATCATGCAATTCGTGATGAGTGGCAGCACGGCGATCAATATCAATGGGGAGGTGGGTCCTTATTTTAGACCCTCGTGCGGAGTGAGGCAAGGGGACCCGATCTCCCCTTTGCTTTTTAACTCTGTGGTGGATGCCCTGGTAGGAATCTTGGACAAAGCCAAGGTTGCTGGCCATCTCTCAGGGGTGGTAGGGCATCTAGTCCCCGGAGGTTGGATCACTCACCTCCAATATGCAGATGACACGATGATCATGGTTCAGGGATCGAAGTCGGACATTATTAACCTCAAGTTCCTGCTGCTATGCTTTGAGGCCATGTCCGGCCTCAAGATCAACTTTGACAAGAGCGAGGTTATGATTCTCGGCTTCCCTGAGGAGGAACATCAGGTGATCTCCGACCGTCTTAACTACCGGTTGGTGGACTTCCCGATTACCTACTTGGGCATGCCCATGCGGGACTCATGAGTGCTGATCAGGGACCTGGCCCCCATGGTTGCGAAGGTCCGGTCCAAAGTCGAACCGTGGCGAGCGCGCCTCACGTCCAAGGGGTCCAAAACGGTACTTATCAACTCGTGCTTGTCCATCCTCACGATGTATCAGATGGGTCTATACCTCCTGCCTGAAGGAATCCATGCAGACTTTGCGAAGGAGCTGTCTAGATTCTTTTGGGTGGCCGGCGATGGACACCAGAAATATCACATGCTGAAATGGGCAGATATTTGTTCCCCCAAATCCCTTAAGGAGCTAGGGGTGCTTGACTCCCGTCGCTTCAACGTGGCCTTGCTGCTTAAATGGGTGTGGCGCATCCTCCGGGAGGAGGGTGGTCTGTGGCTTCAGCTCATCAAGGCCAAGTATCTCCGCGTTAGCCCCCTGATGGCCTGTGAGCATAGGGAGGGCTCCCAGTTTTGGCGGGCTATTCAGGACATCAAACATCTCATCCGTCGTGGTGCGTCCTTTGTGGTAGGGGATGGTCAGGAAGTCCTGTTTTGGTTGGACCCTTGGCTTCTAGGGGTCCCACTCAAGCAGGAATTCCCGGCTTTGTTTGCTATCTGCGCAACCCCCGCGATGTTTATTGCCGAGGCTAGGCTGGGGGATCAATGGAACATCCCGTTCCGAAGGACCTTCAACGTAGCCGAGGCGGCAGAATTCAGGCGGTTGCGGGGTTTCTTGCCCCAATTCCTTTCTTCTGAGAGGGATTCGGTCTCTTGGAACCAGTCTCCCTCGAGAGGTTTTTCTGTGAGCTCAGCCTATAGGACCCTTTTCCAGGGTCCTTAGCTCCCTTGGTCGTCGCAGCTGTGGAAGGCCCCCATTCCCCTGAGCGTCCGTATCTTCTTGTGGCAGTTGCTCCGGGATCGCCTCCCCACCGGAATCGAGGTTTCGAAGCGCAACGGCCCAGGCAATGGCACGTGTCCATTATGTGGGGTGCCTGAATCCTGTACCCACATAATGTTCACGTGTCCTGCCGCTCGGTTTCTGTGGAACTTTGTCCGGGAGGCGCTGGGCCCCGCCTGGGAGGCCCAGGATCTCGGGGAGTTCCTGGAAACTGAGGCAAACCATCCCGGGAGAGGGCGTCATCTCTTCTGGCTGGTGTTTGCGGCCATCTCGTGGTCTTTGTGGAAGATTAGAAATAAGATGGTGATTGAGCGGATTTATCCCCGCCGGGCTTTTCACTCAGTGTTTTCTTTGCTTGCCCATCTCCAGCAGTGGTACCCCCTCTCCAGCCAGCGTGACCGGGAGCGTGTGGACGGCATCTTGCAGGCGATCAGGACGTCGGCGGTCCCTGCTAGGGCGTCCGAGGTGTCGTAGGGGCGCTCTTCCTTGCGCTTGGCCGTTTTTTCTTTTCTTCGGGTTTATTGTGTTGTTGCCCAGCGGACTTTTTTCTATTTTCTCCTTGTGGCGCTTGGGCGTCATTGACTTTGTGATACTCTGGTTGGTCGTTGTTTTATTTATAAAGCTGGGCGTAAAGCTTGTTTTCGAGGAAATTTCTCTAAAATAAAAAACATATTTTAGGAATGGAGTATGCCCAACCTTGCTAGTAGAATAGGAGATGCGTCCCTACTTGCCTTCTTGACAAAATCTGACATGATATCGTAATTAACTAATAAAAAAAGGTGTGTTAGTGGTATCATCACATGATACCGTATCAGGCTATATGTCTTATACATAAAATTACAGTAAGATTGTATAAATAATTAAATATTTTGAGATCATGAGAAAGTAAATTATGATACTTCCTCATACCCATATTAGTTGACTCAACTTTGTCTAGATACGGATGAATCTAGACTACTACCTCCGTCCCGGTTTATAAGACTTACGCGTATTTCTAGATTGACAAATTAACCAACTTAGTATGAGGTACATAAGATAAAAACTATATTATTAGAAACTTCAAATGTTGTATTTTCTAGTGATATGGTTTTTATATTATATAATTTATATTATATAGCTAATGCGGACGACCTAGATATACGCGTAAGTCTTATAAACTGGAATAGAGGGAGTAGATACTTAACTACATGTATATGAATTAAAAAGAATAAATCAACTAATATGGATCGTAGCAAGTACTATGAGGGTGTCATATGCGTAATACTACCCTAAAATACTTACTACTATGACCCGCCTCCTGTGGACACGTATCAATGGACGAGATACATTGCATCTTTGGTGGGTGTGGCCATCATTGTATGCCCCACGCTTTTATTGCTTCTTAAGTGCTGAAGTATATCCAATACTACTGGTGCTACTAAAATGCTGTTTGATCAAAATAATATGCATAATGTGCGGACCTAAATATATGTCATTGCAGCATTTTGACAAGTCAAGACTAATGTCCATCTCATCAAATTGATATTCTACAAAATATATATGGTCAGATAATAGTCTACACTCTTTATTAGTTAGGCAACATGTCAGCATATAAATTGATGGTGGAGCTATCATGTTGCAGACTATGAATATATATGCACAGCTAGATTGAACAGGACCATAGAAAAGTCTGCAGCTTGCATGAACACGTAACCAAAACCTACAACAGCATCGATCGGGCGCCTATAAATAAATAGTTAAATACCTGCAAGTCACAGCAACAAGCCTCCATTCACCACTTCTAACTGCACGAGCTAGTCGTCAATCGTCAGCCATGGCGTCCTCCACCGTCCTGGCTGTGCTCCTCCTCCTTGCCGTCGCCACGGCTACCGACGCCGCCACCATCACCGTCGTCAACAGATGCTCCTACACGATCTGGCCAGGCGCGCTCCCGGGCGGCGGCGTGCGCCTTAACCCGGGCCAGTCGTGGTCGTTCAGCATGCCGCCTGGCACCGCGGGAGCCAGGATTTGGCCGCGGACGGGATGCACCTTCGACGGTAGAGGCCGTGGCCGCTGCATCACCGGAGACTGCGCGGGGGCGCTGGTCTGCCGGGTGTCCGGCGAGCAGCCCGCCACGCTGGCCGAGTACACCCTGGGCCAGGGCGGGGCTCGGGACTTCTTCGACCTGTCCGTCATCGACGGGTTCAACACGCCAATAAGCTTCCAGGTGGATTTGAATTTCGGTTTCATAAATACTTTCCCATTACCGAAAAACTCTGAATTCAGTAAATTTTTGTTTCATTTCAAGCCTAACGACTAAAAATTTTCTCGTGAAATTCATCCAGATATTAAAAAAAGAACAAAAAATATTTTGAAGTTTATTCTAATTACTAGTATACTGAAATGTCTCAAAAAATTAGACCGAAATGTAGTTATTTGGTTCTCTGCCCAAATTACTGAAATGGGATGAATTTCGATGAGATCTCACTAACTGTGATTTCCATTCCAGCCCGTGGGCGGCGCACCCTGCCGAGGCGTGAGCTGCGCCGTGGACATCACGAAGCAGTGCCTGCCGGAGCTGCAGGTGCCTGGAGGGTGTGCGAGCGCGTGCGGCAAGTTCGGCGGCGACACCTACTGCTGCCGGGGACAGTTCACGGACAACTGCCCGCCGACCTACTACTCCAAGTTCTTCAAGGGGAAATGCCCCGACGCGTACAGCTACGCCAAGGACGACCAGACCAGCACCTTCACCTGTCCCTCCGGAACCAACTACCAGATGGTCCTCTGCCCCTCCAACGACCTAATCTCAGAGGCATAATGCATGATTGCATCTCAACGCGTATAAGTTTGTACTTGGATCAATAAGGACTTCCCTTTGTGCTTGGACCAATAAGGACTATAAGTTTGTGTCTGTCATACGTCGCACATGCATGCATGGCTAGTGCGTGTATGTGGATGAGTAAATAAATGATTAAATAAATAACGAATCTTTTACTTGATAATAGTATGTGTTTATTTTGGCCGTCAATGTTCATCTTTGGGCTACGACTAACCATTTAGTTATTTTTATGTTGAAAATGCATGTCTCTCAAGCTTAACTGTGCACGATGTGACAGCGCAACAGATTGTTTGTCAAGGTGTCAAAATTTGACAATTCAACTTACATACAGTCGTTGCAGTTGGGACTTCATTTAGTACGTTTCTTTGATTCTCGAAATTAACCAACCACTTCTAGTTCGAGGACCATTTTCAGTTCTTCCACCCACCCTCATTCAGCTCCATGCTTATATATCTTCGTGAAATCCTCATCTTATTAGTCGACCTCTCTTTATATAGTACGTAGCTGCTTCTTTCATGCTCAACAGGACGTCTAGATAGGAATATATGGTTGAAATACAAAAGATATATTTCTGGTCATATCATCTCTTGTCTCTATCGTCATATCTATTCACGCACGCACTTATCTAAGAAAGGGAGGTGTTGGGAATATATCTATCTGTAACTCGATGAAGTCTACAAGTGTGTAATCTCAAAGGAGTTCATTTGATCCATAGGTTACTCCGTGTACTCAGAGGGGATGAAATTGAGTACCTTAAATCATCACAAGTTCATTCGCGACAGGAAGATATGAAACTAGTATGTACCACTCGATTGGGTACAACATCCTACGAGACCTTCTACATTCTCTAGTTCAGACCACCACATTGCCAAGTTGATTATTAGTTGATGGAGATGTTGTATAGTAGGCCCTTAGAGCATCTCTAACAGTAACAGAAAAAGTCGAAACCGAAAAATATGAATTCAGTCTTCCGAAAACGTAGTGGACGAAGATTTTGCAGCTGGCGTAGAACAGAACCCATAAAACACGAACTGAAAAAACGCATTTCAAATATCACAGGGAAATTTGTGATCATATATATACATGGCATTTGATGCTCCGATTGAGCATCATAAGTTACATAATCGGATTAGCAAACCTAAATTACATACTACACATAATCGCGCTAATTAGTTTGAAACAAAATGCGGCCAGACTAGCCTCTGCGCGCGGCGGTGCCGGTGGTGGGGCGCCCAATCCCGCGCCGCGTCCTGCTGAGACACCACGGGAGGCCATCGCGTCGCGGAGCTAGGGCGAATGGGGGCTGCTGCGAGCTGGATTGCTCGTCGGAGAGGAAGCTGGCGACGGCGGAGGGAGTGGAAGCGGCGGAGGATAGTAGGGTTTGGAAACCGAACTCTCCTCCACAGCCCGTTTTAATACGGGGCGGTCGCCGAGTTTCTCAGGGCCCCTAACTCGTTTTACGGGCCAGGTCGCGAGTTCGGGCTTCGTTCTGGCCTACTTTCGGCCTGAACTCGTATTGTCGCCGGACTTTTTCGGTTTCGGCCACTTTTTCGGTTACTGTTAGAGATACTCTTACATCTTTACTTCTAGCATTTCACCATGCTCGGCCTGAGTGTCCGCGGCCACGTAGCAGGATAAAAGGCTCCTGGGAACTCTTTCCCGAGGTGCCAAATTTGACAAATCAAGACACATACAACCATTGCAGCTACGACTTGTTTGAGGACGTTGCTTTGATTATATAAATGAACCCACGCCTTGAGTCTATTTGATGTTACATGTCTCATCAATGTGTTTAAACCATCTTACACATATACCATAGAGGCAAATTCTCTCCCAATTTTAGGAACCCTAACCTCCCTCCCGCTCTCCTGCCGCAGCGCCGAGCTGCATCGGAGCGCCGGATCCCCTCTTCGTCTCCGTGTCTCCCCTAACCTACCGCCGCCACAAGGGATGTCGCTGGGCAAAGCCTGTGCAGGATAGGAGCGGCTGCCCTGCCCAAACACTGATCTGGGACGTGGTGGCAGCATTCACTATGGGCCTACAGATGTGGTGATGCGGGCGGTAGTGTCCAGGATGTGGAGGCGCACTCATAGTCACAAGTGGAGGTAGCATGGAAGGCTAGTCTGACGGTCATTGGTCGGGAAGGCTGCATTCCGCGCAACTGCTCCTTCTACTTCGACGGCTCCGACGGTGGCACACTAAGCCTGCAAGATGAAGACAACGAGGCAGCGACCGTAGGCATGAAGGTGGAGGCCTCCTTACCGGAGGTGGTCTGCCGATTTGGACCTTGGTGTGGTGGATCCTAGGATCCCACGCCGATCTCCTCTAGTGGTCCAGCCGATGACGAGTTCAGGGAGGCGCAAGAACTAGTGAAAACCGATCCTTGACCTCTGTCCTGGGGAGAGGGGGCGATGACGGAGCCGCTTGGCGTCATTACCTTTTTGAAGGCATCTTCATCGATGGTTGCATCACTCTACTCGGGCCACTTCGCGGAAAACCCTAGATCTGGATCTACCGGATCAAACGATAGCGGTGCCTAGCGTTGTTACCCCTCCTAAGGGCATGTATTTTGAGAAGAAGTTGGCCGGAGTGGTCAGGAGTTGGATCGATGGAGGGGTGTGTTTCTACTACATTGATGACGAATGGTCTTGGCGGCATGGCACAATGGGGTCTCGCCAAAGATGGTGGTGGCAACTTCTGGAGCATGTGTGTTGGTGTGTGGTCTGCCAGACCCAGTTTGTACTTCCAACTCGCTATTGGACGGTTGGGTGAGGCCTTCGCGTTTATGGTGATGTGCGTAGGTGTCAGGTTAGTTCAATGGCTTAGGCATGACCACCCTTTTCTTCAAGGTTGTAGGTGTTGCAACAAATGTCGTTACAGAGGTAGGTTCGGATTCATCTTTGTATTGTTTTTTAATGTTTCATTGAATAATAATAAATAAACATTTTGACGCAGAGGCCGGGGATATCACCTACATTTCGAAAAAAAAACATGTGTACCATATTCATTTCTTCCACCCACTCGCTTTCAATTCCATCCTTACATCTTCATGAAATCCTCCTCTCATTTGTCCCTTTTTAAATAGCACCTTCTTGTTTTATTAGAAAAAATAGCAGCTTCATCTTTGATGCTCAACCAGACATCCAGCTAGATAGGAATATGATTACAAAACACAAAAGATATATTTCTCTTCATATCATCTGAAGTCTCAGTTTCCACAGCTATTCACGCGAACACTTATCTAAGGATGGGAGGTGTTAGGAATATATCTGTCAGTTAGTGCATGAAGACTAGAAGCGTGTCCCGACAAAAAAGTTCATTTCATCCGTAGTTTACTCTGTATACCCATAGAAGATGAAATTAACTACAGTACCTTGTATAATTAGAGCCTCGCTTGATTCCTGGAAAACTGCCCGCCGGCCTACTACTTGAGGTTCTCCAAGAGCAAGTGCCCCGACTCATACAGCTACGCCAACGATGACCAGACCAGGACCTTCACCTGTCCCGCCGGAACCAACATCAAGATCGTGCTCTGCCCCTCCAATGCCCTTGTATCAGATGCATAATGCATGGATCATACGGCCTATAAGGACTACCCTTTGTACTTGGGTCAATAAGAAAAGTTTATGTGTGCCATATCTCTCATATGCAACCATGGCTAGTGCGTGTGTGTCGATCAGTAAATAAATGATTAAATTGTCAAATTTCAACTTAACAATATGTGTTTTTCGCGCCTGTCTTATCTTTGGGTTACGATTTAGGACTAATCAATTACTCCCTCCGTTTGAAAATATAAGATGTTTTAGGTTTGTAAAGCTAATGTATCTAGACACCTTTTAGTGTGTTGATTCATTTGAACCTACACACTAAAAGATGTCTAGATACATTTACTTCACAAACCTAAAACATCTTATATTTCTAATTAGAGTAGTTATTATTACGTTGAAGATGTACCTCTCAAGCTTGATTGTGCATGATGTAACATAAAAACAGATGGTTTGACAAGGTGTCAAAATTTGACAATTCAATACACATATAGTCCATGCAGTTGGGACTTCTATTAGCACGTTGCTTTGATAGAAATTGAGGCGTGGGCTAGTAGGGGGACGAAGAAGTGGTATCTAGAATGGATTAAGTCTCAATTGATGTTACATGCATGTATCATCTATATGAAAATGGGCACCACTAGGGATCCCTAGCTTCCCATCGGACTGCTTCCACACCACAGGATTGCTTTCATCCTGGACATGAAACAGACCAGTAAAAGAAGCTCCGAATTTTTGCATGCAATCGTACTAATAATGGGCTAATGGCAATTCATTTCCTATAACTGCTCCCTTGATTCGCTGAAGTAATGCTAGCACCATAAAACTTACTTTTTAAAACAAAACTTGCTTCCATGTGAAGAAAATTTGCTTCCATTTGTAGTCCACTTTATTTTTGCTGAAACTTAATTTTGCTTCATACTACAATAAATCGTTTGTTTTATACAAAATTTCGGTTTTGACGCTAGTGAATTTGCTTCTAATCCGGTACAAAATTATCCTCACCAAAAAACTTTTTCTCTAGCTTCCAACACATAGAGAAACTGTTTCTCAATTGGAAAATTTGCTTCAAGCGAAAATATTTTTTCATCAAACAAAATCTGGTTTACACTGTTTATTTTGTCTCCAAAGTAGCAAAAACTGTGTTTCGATCCATAATATAATTTGCTTCCTATAGTTTGTTCAATCAAATACGACCACATTGCATATGTGGCAAGCAATCTACTGAAAAATTGTTTCAATGACGCAAATAGAGTTGTTTCTATCATAATTATGGTTTCTTATAATACTGTAATTTTATTATATTAGTTCTCAAATTTTCTCCGATATAACACTTGATTGCTTCCAATATATTTACATATTTTTGTTTCTAATCCACCTAGAATTGTTTCCTCATATATAGAGAATTCGCTTTCAGTACAAATACAAAAAAATGATCTGAATAAATATCCGTTTCCAATCTAGAAACAACGTGTTTCCATCAACATTTTCTGTGCTTCTAGTATAATTACAATTTGTCCCTATCAAAATGTATAGATGCTTCCGTCATGCCATATAATAGCCAACATTCCATGCCCGCACTTGTTCTTATTATGTATGAAGGTGCATATGCCTGCTGCTGGATATTGCCCTGCATCTCGTATTTTACCTTCGGAAGCACCAATCACGTGTCCCTTCACTTGTCATGCATCTAGACCTCATCCCTTGCAACAATGTTCTGGAGAAAAACAAATGGCAGAAATAATTAAGGAAGCATGTGTGACAAACCAACAGAAGCATATACGAGAATCTAAGGAAGCATGCCAAGTATGCAGCGCACACACCTTGCCACTGCTGCAAGCATACACCAACTTGTCGCCGTTGTAGTTGGCCGTTGTAGTTGTTTTATCGTGGCATGGTCTCTGCCACCTGCTATGACACAAGCCGCGGCGGCCGCATGTTGCCGATCCGATCTGTGTTGTAGTACGAAGAGAGAGCAGACAAGGGACATGAATGGAACTATGGAAGCACCTTGCTGGTCCTCCATGCCGGCAGATCCTTCCCCAGGTTTGTCTCCTCCCATGAACAGCCCTGGGCGTTTGGCCTTGGGGAGGCGCCGACGGTGCTTCCGCGTGCTGAAACACATGGCAACGCTGAGCGGCGAAATGAGGCCGAGACGGAAGTGAGGCAACGCTGAGCAGTGAAACCAGAAGAAGCACCGAGTGGAACGACGTGACGCAGGAAAGCAATTTGGGGAAGAACCGGTGAGACATAACTGCAGCGAAATTACCGTGGATTAAATGATGTTTGACTCATTTATTTATTGACCATGGAGTATATGATCCATACGATGAAACTAGGAATGGAGGGCATCGCGCAGGTCGACGATTTGCTAGAAATCGGACCACGATAGGAAGTATTTACCTATGAAAATTGGGGTTGAAACTAAAAGGTCTACCTCACAATTCATCTGCATTAATTATCAGTGGTGCTGCCTGCAATGCATAATGAGACCATAGGGTGCGTGGGGTCAAGCGAGAAGCAAGCCACGCTGGCCGAGTACACCATGGGCCAGGGCGATGGCATGGACTTCTTCGACCTGTCCGTCATCAATGGGTTCAATTCACCAATAACCTTTTGATTTTTTGCGAAATACTTTGGGCACTGTCAAAATCAACGAATCCAGTAAATTTCAGTGATTTCGGTATCATTTCGGCCAAAGGACCAAAATTTTCTCTTCCAATTCATCCTGTAAACCAAATATCTGGAAATTATTTTGAACTTATTTGTATTCATGTGTGGTAATGAAATGTCTGAATATCTCCTGTGATTATTTTAATGTCTGCCGAAATTACTCAACTCTGATGAAATATCTGAAGTATTTTGGCTGATTATTGTAATGCTTACAGCTACGGAAAGGATGACCAGACAAGCACCTTCACCTGCCCCGCTAGAACCAACTACCAGATCGTGCTCTGCCCCTCCAATGCACTTATATCAGATGCATAATGCATGGATGCATCTGAAGGCGTATAAGTTTGTAGTTGGATCAATAAGGACTGCCATTTGTACTTGTATTAATAAGGACTATAAGTTTGTGTCTGCACCATACGTCGCATATGCATGCATGGTTAGTGTGTGTATGTCGATTAGTTAATGACTAAATAAATATCGAATTTCTACGCTGATAAAAAAAATTCCATCTATTTTCATCTTTGTCGTGCTGGCAGCCGCACTACGGGACGCGCGCGTTACGCCGAGGGCAAAAGGCCGTCGGCGTAGGCCAAAATGCCCTCGGCGTATGGTACGCCGAGGGCTGCCCTCACTCCTCGGCAAAGATCTCCCTCGGCGGAGCACACTCAAGCCGTCGGCGTATCAAAATGCCGTCGGCATAGCCTGTCGACCGGTTGCAAAAAAATATATTTTTTTGAAAAAAAAAAATTTATTTATTTATTCTCAATTTTTTTATTCTTTGAATTGTTTCACTTGTTAATCTCCTACTTTGAACATTTTTAACACTAATTATACTTACTATTTGATTAAATTCTAGTTTTAGTCAAACTTCCCAGCAGGTCACCCATCCTAATACTACTCCAGCTTCAACACGCTTAACTTCCTCGTTCCTTCACAATCCGTTTCCGCAAAGTAATCCATACATTGGTGTCAATACTATGATATCAATCCTATTAACTCTTATATCATCATGTCACATGTTTGTATTTTTTGAAATTACAAACAATTATTTAAGTAAATATTAATGAATAAGTAAAAATATTATTGAATTCAAATAAAAATATAATAATTTTATTTTTTTGTATTTTTCTATTTAATATAGAATAATTAATACCTTTAAATCTGTAAATCGAAATTCAACAAATAATATGTTTAAATTGATCAGAAAAATGAGCGGAATCCAAATATGATATCCATATCAACTAATCACAAACCCTTCATTTTTGAATTAGCTATTTGGTGGTTGCTTTAGAAAATCTCCTTTTTGCGCTCGGATAATGAAAAATGCCTTTTTGGTGCGATGAAAAGGAAAACTTGCATTGGATCTTTGATAAAATAGCATATTGTGAACCTAAAAATGATTTTTGTAAAAAAATATAAGCATCGGATCATGTACCTGTAGTTCATATCTGACCCACTTCCTATCGATTCGGCAGCAATTTGTCTTTTTCACCAAAGGTGGACGGAAATGTTTCGGATCCCCCTGTTGGGACATTGTCCATATAAGGTGGTATAGTATTTTTTTTTAAAATGTGGTGATAGTATTTTGAATTAGCCATTTGGTGGTTGCTTCACAAAACCGTCCGTTTTTTATACTCGGAAAATAGAAAATGGCTTTTTGGTGCGACGAAAAGGAAAACTTCCTCCTGCAACATTGTTCGTCATTCCATGATGCATGTGTATGCATAATATGGGCACATTATCACAAACTATGCCTTCATTCTAGCCATAACATTGGTCATTTGACCCGAAAGCCAAGAAACCTCGAACGAGATAGGTCATTTTGTGAAGGGTTTTTTGAGACATAATCAATATATCAAGTTTGCTATTTTTCTTTATAAATATCTCACATAATATGACACCACGGAAGGTTTCGGATTGTTTCGATCGTTTTTGGATTTTTTTATGCCCGTTTTAAACTATCGTTAACTTTGTCGAACGGCGGACATAAAGATACTTAGCTCGGGGCAGAGCCTCGCTAAACTTTTATTAGATCTTTGATAAAATAGCATATTGTAAACCTAAAAATGATTTTTGTAAAAAAACATGAGCATCGGATCATGTACCTGTAGTTCATATCTGACCCACTTCCTACCGATTCGGCAGAAATTTGTCTTTTTCACCAAAGGTGGACGGAAAGGTTTCGGATCCCCCTGTTGGGACATTGTCCATATAAGGTGGTATAGTATTTTTGTAAAATGTGGTGATAGTATTTTGAATTAGCCATTTGGTGGTTGCTTCACAAAACCGTTTGTTTTTATGCTCGGAAAATAGAAAATGGCTTTTTGGTACGACGAAAAGGAAAACTTCCTCCTGCAACATTGTTCGTCATCCCATGGTGCATGTGTATGCATAATATGGGCACATTATCACAAACTATGCCTAGATTCTAGCCATAACATTGGTCATTTGGCCCGGAAGCCAAGAAACCTCGAATGAGATAGGTCATTTTGTGAAGGTTTTTTTGAGACAAAATCAATATATCAAGTTTGCTATTTTTCCTTATAACTATGTCACATAATATGACACCACACGGAGGTTTCGCATTGTTTCGATCGTTTTGAAATTTTTTATACCCGTTTTAAACTATCGTCAAACTTTGTCGAACGACGGACATAAAGATTCTTAGCTCGGGGCCGAGCCTCGCTAAACTTGCATTGGATCTTTGATAAAATATCATATTGTCAACTTAAAAATAATTTTTGTAAAAAAACATGAGCATCGGATCATGTACCTGTAGTTCATATCTGACCCACTTCCTGCCGATTCGGCAAAAAATTGTCTTTTTCACCAAAGGTGGACAGAAAGGTTTCGGATCCCCCTGTTGGGACATTGTCCATATAAGGTGGTATAGTATTTTTGTAAAATATGTTGGTAGTATTTTGAATTAGCCATTTGGTGGTTGCTTCACAAAACCGTTTGTTTTTTATGCTCGAAAAATAGAAAATGGCTTTTTGGTACGACGAAAAGGAAAACTTCCTCCTGCAACATTGTTCGCCATCCCATGATGCATGTGTATGCATAATATGGACACATTATCACAAACTATGCCTTGATTGTAGCCATAACATTGGTCATTTGACCCGGAAGCCAAGAAACCTCGAATGAGATAGGTCATTTTGTGAAGGTTTTTTTGAGACATAATCAATATATCAAGTTTGCTATTTTTCCTTATAACTATGTCACATAATATGACACCACGCGAAGGTTTCGCATTGTTTCGATCGTTTTTTAATTTTTTATGTCCGTTTTAAACTATCGTCAAACTTTGTCGAACGGCGGACATAAAGATTCTTAGCTCGGGGCCGAGCCTCGCTAAACTTGTATTGGATCTTTGATAAAATAGCATATTGTGAACCTAAAAATAATTTTTGTAAAAAAACATGAGCATCGGATCATGTACTTGTAGTTCATATCTGACCCACTTCCTACCGATTCGGCAGGAATTTGTCTTTTTCACCAAAGGTGGACGGAAAGATTTCGGATCCCCCTGTTGGTACATTGTCCGTATAAGGTGGTATAGTATTTTTATAAAATGTGGTGGTAGTATTTTGAATTAGCCATTTGGTGGTTGCTTCACAAAATCGTCCGTTTTTTATGCTCGGAAAATGGGAAATGGTTTTTGGTGCGACGAAAAGGAAAACTTCCTCCTGCAACATTGTTCGCCATCCCATGATGCATGTGTATGCACAATATGGGCACATTATCACAAACTATGCCTTGATTCTGGCCATAACATTGGTCATTTGACCCGAAAGCCAAGAAACCTCGAATGAGATAGGTCATTTTGTGAAGGTTTCTTTGAGACATAATCAATATACCAAGTTTGATATTTTTTCTTCTAACTATGTCACATAATATAACACCACGCGAAGGTTTCGCATTGTTTCGATCGTTTTTGAATTTTTTATGCCCGTTTTAAACTATATATAATGTTTTATGTTTTACTTAATTTTTATTTATAAATGTGTAATATTTGAGTGTAGATAGATAGGTCTTATTTTTCTGCATATTTTGATATATTATTTGTATTTTTCCAAATTAGAATGATTTAGTTATGATTTTTCGAAGTTTAATGAGATAAAATAAAAAATAGCTACGCCGAGGGCAGCCGTCGGCGTATGCTACGCCGAGGGCAGCCGTCGGCGTAGCATAGAATATGCTGAGGGCAATTTTACGCGACGGCTGCTTGACGGGGCTGGCCTGGACGATGGCTACGCCGACGGCCCCGACGTTTGGCCGTCGGCGTAGCGACCGGCCATCGACGTAGCTTCCCATTCCTGCAGTGCCGCTTAGTAGACTACGGAATGACTAGATTTTTTATTCCTTTTTTTCGCTGGCTAATTCATGCATCAACGCTAAGCGACCCATAACTTGTTTTCCGTTTGGTTGATGAATGATATTTGACTCATTTTAATAAAAGACTGTGTGCAACGACTGTTGCAGAGGCCGGGGCTATATCCCCTTTTCGAAAAAAATAATCTATTCACATCTTTGTGTTAAGACTAATCTAGTGGTTATTTTTTCCTTGAAAATGGATATCTCAAGCTTGATTGTGCATGATGTAACCGCACAAAAGATGAGTTGTCAAAGTGCCAAAATTTGACAATTCAACACACATGGCCGTTGAGATTTGTTTTAGCACGTTGCTTTTATTGTTCAAATGAACCCACGTGTCCAGGTAGAGGCCATCCCGAGTCTCAATTGATGTTACATGTCTCATCAATGTGTTCAAATCATCTTACACGTTAACCATATACATTTTCTTTCAACCACTGGCTTTCAATTCCATTATTATATCTTCGTGACATCCTCCTCTCATTTGTCTCTCTTTCAATAGCAGCTTCTTCATCGATGATCAACCAGACATCTAGCTAAACTAGATAGAAATATGATTATAATACAATATATATATTTCTCTTGATATCATCTCTCTCGTCTCAGTTTCCATAGCTACACACGCCAACACTTGTCTACGAGTGGGAGGTGCTAGGAATATATCTATTAGTCACTCGATGAAGATTAGAAGTGGCTGCTGTCGGGGAAGTTCATTTCATCCTTAGGTTCGTCCGTATACTCATACAAGATGAAATTAGCTAGCTTGAATAAATAGAACCTTATTTGCCAGATGAAGATGAAACATAGTATGTACCTCTCGGGGGAAAACATCCTACAAGACATGCTTAATTTTGTCTAGGGTGCCACACTGCCAAGTTGATTAGTATCAATTGATGCACATGTTGTATTAATACTTCTGATTATGAATTTGTCTAGCGAGTATATTTTCAATCGATCTCATTTGTTCCTTAATTTTGAACATGAAAATTAATTCAGTTGCTGTTGTAGTAATTGATATTCGCATGCTGTTGAAGTGCGCATCCACCCATTTCGAATTTTGGGTCCATCTTGGGTCTCAATTGTTGTGCATGTCCCATCAATGACTCTAGATCATCCTGCATGTTAACCATGTTCATCTATTTCACCCACCGGATTTCAGTTACACGTTTACTTATATCTTTGCAAAATCATCGTCCACTTGCACGTCTCTCTCTTTTTCCAGCAGCTTTCTCTTTCATGCTTTACGTCTAGATATATAGGAATATCATCTAGAAGTGTAATTGGTGCCCCCCATGGCTCCTCACAGCGATTCACGCCTCTCGGCCGTCGGATGAGCTCATGGGGGGCATCTCAGCCGTTCGTTAGCGCTAGTCCAAGTGATGTAATGGCGCTGATCTACCCTTCTGTGCCTGCACGTGGGTCCTCTGTTTAGCGGGTCCACCATGCCAGTGCCTTGGGGTGGTTTTGGGTGGGTTGCACGTAGATACTGGTCCCTGAGGTGTGCTCACGTTGGAAAAAGAAAGGCAGACCGGGATGAAATCTAGAGCCAATCCCCTCCATCTTCTCCTCCTCCAATCCCCTCTTCCCTTCGCGACAAGCCGCCGCCGATGCCTTTGCTGCTCGCACGGTTCCCCCTCCTCCACCCCCTAGCAGCGGCCTGAGGTCCACAACCTCCTCCATAGCGACGCCACATCTTCGTAGTCGCGGCATGCCACACCGTATGAGGAATAACTGATCGCCGGCGGAGCAGCGCAGCCCGCTGCTTTTGCCGCCACTACACGTCGGGAGAAGCCCCTCAAGTGGCCGCCCTTCCCCCGTGGGACACACGTGAACGAGTCCTCTCATCTCTGCCGAGCTTCGTATTCTCCACCCCGAGCCAGTGGTGAAAACCATAGCACCTCCCCAGATGTCCTGCAGCCGGCGCCTCTCCTCCGAGTCGCGGCGCGCATAGACAGTGGCGCAGCGGCTTGGGACGTGGCCTTGGATGCGCGGTGTGCTCAGCCCCTGCCTGGCGTCCCCCACCTCTTCATTGTTGTCGATGAAGGCAGCCAGCGGTGTAGCAGCATGCCCGTGCCCTCCTCTGCCTCATCATAGTCAAGGTCATGTAGGTCCCCTCTCTCTCTCTCTCTCTAAATCTTTTTTCATGCAGCAGGTCACTAAAAGTTAGATCTAACCATTCTCAAATTGTTCTTTTGATCTGATGGGTCGTTGCTTGGAGCTTGGCTGCAGGGCTACGTGTGTGCTTGGCTACCAGTCTCCATGCTTTCTTGTTGGCATGCTGATGGGGTTAATTTTCTTGTGGCCTGCTATGTTGATTATTGATGCTGATGCTTCTGAACTCGCTATGTTTGGACTTGGAATCAGAAGCTCGAGGGCCAGGAAACATTTAACATTAGGTAAAGAAGCTGCAAGCTAGCATCTTTAATTTTTGAACATTGCTTCATGCTTGTATGTTCTGTATATCTCAAATTCATTTGCTCGGTGTCTCTTTCTATCCTACATCAAACAAATTCTGAAATTCTCGAGTTATTGGAGCTATATACGGCTCATATCGTTTTTCTTATATTAATTTATAAGTAATTGTATTTTTTCTGGTCGGTTACAATAATGGAATATTAATCTGACTCACTTGGCATATTAAAAATAGATGATTTGGAAAGAAAGGTACAAGTGGACATCAATACTTGTGCACTATATTGTTTAGTGAACTGCGATAATCATATCTGATCACTAGATTTCGTTCCAATGAAGGTGAGAGTGGAAAGGATGTGACCAACGAATGGGGTAAGAGCAAAGAGCAGTGCCCAAAAAAGGTAAGCCCCATTCTGAATTGAACATGGCACAAGGCAATTCTTTCTGACATGTGTGTACAATTGTTGTAGAACTCGTCTGTAATGATCTGATGGAGTCTTGTAGTGCAGGACTTATGCCCTGAATGTTGGATGCAAGTGTGTTAAGTAAATTGGTTTCTCCTTGATGTTTTCTTTGGTTTAATGCATCATTTGTTTAATTGATAGGTGCAGTTCAATACCCACCATCGGAGAGGGAATGAAAAAGTCATCAGAAAAGCATGTGGCCTGAGGCATCTACTCATTTTGTTACCAGAGGTAACTCTTGTTCAAAAAGTGTCGGTCTTGCTCAAGTCATACGGTTTCAATATCTCCAAGTTTTCTATACCAATAGTGGTTTAGGCAATTTATTTAAACACTGATTCGTTTCCGATCTTCCTTTGGACTCTATGGAGTTCTCATCGTGAGGATTTCTATTATGTTTGATTTTCTGCAATTCTCCCTTTCCACTGAAGTTTAGTTTATCAATTATTCAATCATGTTCTCAGTTTTCAAAATGTATATTATGCTAGATACATATTAAAAAAAAGGTTCAAACGTGAAGTCGCCATTTTGGTTAATACGTTGTATCAGAGCAGTGGCATGCATTTCGGTGGGTTGTTGTATCCATCCTATTTTAGCTGATGCTCATCTGACTGATCGATAAAATGTATTTCTTAGGCTAAATAATATTCTCAGGTTTGTAATATATATCTGGCCAAGAGATGATTTCTTCAAAAAATAATGTTTTGGATCTCATAATGTTCGTCTCTTCTTAGAGAAAAGATACAAAATATTCTTAGATGGTGTTGCATCTGCTGCTATAGAAAAGAGGAGCCTAATCTATTTTGAGTTTCACAAGTCATCCTTCTATAGTCTGTCTTTTCTGTGCACACCATTCCGTTCCCTTACAGAAACCAGGTAATACCATACATTTTTTTTCTATCTGCAGTCTAGAGTAACATGGCCTGTTCCTTGCTATAATCTGTTCTTCATAGTACTGTCTTTGTTTTATCTTTCTTTATATTCTACTATTCCATAAATTAATCGACTATGAAGGAAATAATATGTTTTATCTCGCTTTATATTCTCCTATTTCAGTCTTCAACCCTATTTATCAAATACTTTTATTCAGCTCCGAAAATGATAATGTAGTAAGAGTTTCAGATTATTTATGAAATACAAAGAATGTACTTGAGTAATTGGATATTCTTCAAACCAAAAGGGATGACAGTGCAATCATATGAACATGAAGAATATGACGAAAGAGAAGAATTTGCACCAAATTCTTGCAGCCTCCATTACTCACTCCATTAATAAAGGTATTTCTACCAGGTTAAATTATCCAATTGTTATTTGGTTGGCTTATTTACTTGCTTCCATCGAATAAAATGGGATAACGGTGTGAGGTGTTGGAAGTATGCCACGTGATTTTTAGGTAGGTTTATTTCATTATCATTTTCCGTGAGTAACTGAGGAAATGCAGAATTAGCTTTGATGTTGCACATATTTAAGGGGCATGTTTAGCATGTCAACCAAACCAACAACAATAACAGGGCGTACTTTTTGTTAGTCTAAACTTCCTCTTCTGCTCCCAGGAAGGCATGATTCCAATATTTTACAGTATCTCATAAAACTTAAGGTGCCATACAATCCCCCGGAAGTAACCGAGCAGCAGTTTAGCTATTCTTGCAGTCAGAAACTCTTGATTTATTTATTTCTATAGACAAAATTTATTGGTCAGTTTCTTCTTGCAGGTAAGAGTTCTCCATTTATTCTCCTAGAATCTCGATTTATCCTCTTTCTTATATGTTACCAGGAGCTGAAATATTTTAGTTCGTCTTCTAACATGTGAGGGTACTCCTATGTCCCTTTTGTTTACTACTTGTGCTACTAAACTTCTCAATTGTTTCTTTTAGTCTACCAGATGGCTCTTTCTGATCTAATATTTGCACTGCATTGCCTCACGTAGCACTGTGTTCGCCCTGGTTCATCAAGGTCGAGGAATGAAGGTATGTTGTGCTAGCTGCTTCTCTTTGTCGTTTCATGAAAGTTAAGTACTACTGTTCGTAGAAACATTTGTAGATAAGAAAGATAGGAAGTATATGTGGAAGTTGAGTAGGAATTTGCACTAGGAAAGGGATAATCCTGATGCGTATTATAGCAATTACTTACATCAACTTTCTTTAGGATTCAGAGTTACTTAGTTACTGAAGAACCTAATTTAAAACCTGCAAAAAAAAACTTCAGATTTTGGAGTAGAAAATTTCAATTTATCATGGTTTACAAGCAACGCTAAAAACGTTCTATAGGCTTGAAGCGTTTATTTCTTAAAAATCCATATTGATAGATATACATCATTTTAACTTTGCTAAGGCTTCAAGTTTTTATTTATGTATTCTTTTATTTTCTTAGTACAGATAAATTTATCGTACTTGGTTTCTCTACACGTCTATCGTTGTCCTGAAAACAATTCTTTGTACTTAATTTCTTTTACTCTTCCATTTATCCTTGCAGAACAGAATAATTTTTTATCAGCACTAAAAGGCTCTTCGACTGCACCATCACTGGTCAATTACACTAAATACCCTCACCTAGGTTTGTTGTTGTGCTTGGCTCCACTCTATTTTCTAGACCAGTTAATCCTACTGCCAAATCTGATGAACCTACTCCTTATCATCGAATCAAAAGACCATCTATCTTAAAAGTGAGCTTTCTTAATCAGTTAATGGACTCTTTGCACATCTCATTTGTTTGTATATAATAAGTCATAAGCTTTTAATTTTTCTGACTGATACGCAGATATGTAAACAAGGCTCTAACTTCAACTTTAGTTTTTTTTAACTCGAGTCTCTGGTTGTAACTGCAGCCAGTGTCGTCGCTGACTGGGGTTTGTCTGATCTGAGCATCTACTAGGAAAAACGCTCGCGCACACCGGGAGAGAAAAGCATTGCTCAGGATAATATTTATTGAATATTTTTGTTGGTGTCCCGCTGATAGATGGAACCATATTGACATCTTCTTGGTCACACATACGCTAGGGTGAAATGGAATTGCTCATTCCATCTGAAGGTCGTAGCGCTGCACCACCACATCACTTTCTTCATCAGCCGTCGCCTTCTCCTTTCCTCGTCTACCAATGGGATTCTCCTAAAAAAAATTGCATCATGGTTATGCATATGTACTCCAAAAATGGAAAATTTAGTTAGGTTTCACTTTTAACCATTATTAGTAGGTATTGATGTTCTGTACATGTCCTCTTGATTGTCGAATAACCCACACTAATAAGTTGATAAACTATATGTATGCATTTTTACATTTACTGTGATCAACATGTAAAAGATGTAGCTGAACATCATTTGATCATATTTCATGGTATTAGGGACTAAATGTTGACACTTTGTCTGAAGAAAAACATGGGAGCTCTGAAATAGTTCAGCTAGGAACATATGCTATCTTTCTTATTTTTTGTTTCCCCTAATATTACTTGATATTTCCCGTCTTTTTATATAAATTACATATCATTGCAGTGTTCTCACTTGGGTTTAGCTCCTGATTATGAATTTTTTTCCAATTCTGTTTATGTTGGTCAAGCCTTTTGCATCATTTCTCCGTTCTTACATCATTGGAACTTGCTTCGTTTAGTTGTCAGTTTCAGGCTTTAGCTCTCAAGCATGAAATAGTTTGGCCATATGAATTTGCACTTCTTGTATGAACGTAAAACTATTGTTTTCTTGTGCTAATTGATATGAAAATATTTGATTAATTATGCAGGTGGTCAGATGAATACAAGAAAAACTTGCAAGAGGCTGGTTTCTTGCAGTTAAGCATGTTTCATTTTCTCAGAAAGTACTAACCGTCGTGTATCTTAAGTTCTTAACCGCTCTAAATGAGGAGGCCCATCTACAAGTTTGGAATACTCTTTGAAACTTTCGAGATATGGAGTTTAGGCTTAAATTAACATGCAGGCGACCGCTTGGAGAAACATCTAGACAAAATGTAATACCCGTAGTGTTTATTACCTTTTCAAATTAGCTATATTTTTGTACAAATAAAAGATCAGCTATTTTTCCCTTTTGACATACCGTGTGTCACCTCAGTGTGTATTTCTTGCTCTCTAATAGATTGTATTGATCTATATGTATTTCATTTCTTGCTGGTTCCAGCAATTATGTTTAGGACATTCTCGGAGTATAGGCTTGCACTTATTTATTACCTTCTATTTGTGGATATGGTTCTCGGAAGGTTCAGAGTTGTGCGTCCCTTTTCATTCCTTTTCAATTCTTCTATGCAATCTACCTCACTTCTCTAAGTTATACTTCATAGTAGGTTCCCTTCAGGCACTCCAGTAGATGTTCTATATTTTCTTCAAGATTATTTTGCTTGGATAATCATTCATAAGTTAGATTCTTGGTTAATAGGTCATCTATTTGGTTGCTTGATATAGCGTTTTATAAAATGTTTGTGGGTACGGAAGGCCAGCGACAATTTAGTTTATCTTATGGACCCGAATAGCTTTTCCTGTCAAGTGTTCTTTTATTAATATTTCAGACATGTCTTCTTCTCATATGTGGCGTGTTGAAAGAATTGTATTTGGTGGTTTCTCATTTTTATTCACCTAACATTTATTTTTCATACGGGGCTTTTGAAATTTAATCTTTTTGGTTACGCTTGGTAATCTTTCTGTGATCATGGACGAAGGATTTTTCTTCTCACTTTTCCTAAAATTAAAAATAGGATGATCTGGGTATCGTTGTACGTACGCAGTTTCTGATATGCTATTAATGTTTGATATCATGTAATTTCAGGTATAGCTTTTGGAGGAAATCAACAAGTATGATTGTGCAGTGTCCTCTAAAGGCTATGTTGATGTTTTTGTTGTTCCTTCCCTTTGCTTTTGTACTTTGTACTGGAAAAACATTCAGTAAAATATACGTGTTAGTTGTTTAGTGCTGCTTATTCATGATAAATTTCATGTTTGCATAACATAGCATTATACAAAATGTATATTGTCTTGGATTTAATACATGGTGTCCCTGTTCTCTAAGAAACACATTATCATATTTCAATCTGATTTTTTTCGCTGTTATATAAAAAGTAAAATAGTGCAGATTTCACGGGATCGTGCACCAAGGCGCACCCCTAAATCTAGTTAAGATTAAGAAGACACCTCTCTCTCTCTCATCATTCTTCTTAGCTGCTCATGTGCACGTTTTACCTAAAATTTGGGAGGTAACAAGACAAACAATAGAATAGTTTTATGTTGTAGCAGATTATTCTATGCGTAGCTAACTGGGACGGACAGCAGCGTCGTCGCCACGGCGCTTCCCTTCCTGAAAGTGTTGTTTTGGCACCGGGCGAATTTAGGGTGTCAGGTGTGGGGCGGGACAAATTCGGAGAGCACAGCGGTGGCTTGTCACCCTCGTATCATCAATTCACCGTCTTTTTCATTTCTTTTTCTTTTGGACATGTTTTAACTGTTGCTCCAGCATTTTCAGTTGTTCAACATTTTGTATCCTTTGGGCGTTGTGTTGTCTACCCAGCAGCGATCTCACCCGTGTGCTTTATTTATAAAGCTAGGCTAAAGCCTGTTTTGAGGGGAAAAAAAAGATAGACAGGAAATTTTGCATCGATCGATATGGATATGAAGACAAAGACCGGGCTAGCATTGTATTCATTAGCTGCATGCAGAGGAAAATGAAGATGTTTATTCTTAGACGTGATAAAGAAAAGAGGGACATGACGAATGAAGAATAAAAAATGGGAAAGACTTTTGTTGGATATTAAACCCGAGGGCTGGACCTGGACGTAATAAACATCCACAGTGCTAGTTTGGGATATATAAAACAGCCTCCTAAGCATTACTTGGTGTTGGTTGCACATGAACCTATCCTGAACCGTAAGAAACCCAGTGGGTTGCCGGTGTTCCCCAAGGCTGGAAGTACTCTTCACATCTTCGCTGCCATAACTTAGGAAACTTAGGGTTAGATCCCTCGAATTGCCGCAATTCCATGTGCGGAGCCAAAACACAAGCATGAACATTTTGCATATCAGAACTCGGATTTAGCAAGGAGAGAAAATTCTGGCCAGAATCTGTACCTCTGACCAGAGGATGGAGTTCAGTTATCCAAATCCAAAAAAAGGTGAACTTATTAAATTAAATGTAATTTGAGTATACTTAAGTGAAAAAGTTTGTACTTGGATCAACAAGTAAGGACTATAAGGCCGTGTGTGCCATACGTGGCATATGCATACATGGCTAGTGAAAGTATTTTGATCATCGCCTTTGTTTCAGGACGTTTGATTACCGATAATATGCTTGTAGAATTTGAGTGTATTCATAGCATGAAGAGAAGAAAAAAGGCAAAATCGGGGGTCTGCGAGTCAAACTCGACATGTTGAAGGGTACGATCAAGTAGAGTGGCCGTTTCTTGCAGCGATTATGTCAAAACTGGGCTTTTCGAGTTCAATGGTTCAACTGATAATGAACTGTGTTTGTTCTGTCCGCTTCTCAGTAAAGGTAAACGGAGAACTATTACCACATTTTAATCCTTCTCGAGGACTGAGGTAGGGAGTCCAATTTCGCCATATCTATTCGTGATGTGTGCCAAAGGTTTGTCGGCATTGTTAAACAATTTCACCTTGGGTTATGTGCTCAGAGGAGTCCGTGTCTGCAATAGATCTCCATGGATTATGTCAAGCTTCATGCACTAGCCAACGCAACCAAAAGTCCGAACTGATGAAAATGGCTAGTGTAATCTACTTATACACTTCAACACCCCCTCTCACGTGTGACGGGAAGAAGTCAGCACGTGCAACCGGAAGAGAGCGACGGCGTGCGAAACTCACGTATGACTCAAGAGGCCTATACGTGGACATAGAGGGGTCAACAACAATTTTAGGATAAATTGCGAAAGCTAAGACTCGAACTCGAGACCTTAGGCTCTAATACCATGTTAAGTTTCATGTACTAATCAACTATTCCAAAAGACCGATCTGATAGAAAGAGTTAGGCTATCCACTTATACAGTTTAACATCCTCCTCACGTGTGATGCGGAAACAAGTCAACACGTGTAAACAGAGACGTATGGATCCAGTGGCCAGTACGTAGACATGAGGGGGATAACAACAATTTATATAATAAATTGTGAAAACCAGGACTTGAACTCGAGACCCTGGCTTTGATACCATGTCAAGCATCATGCACTAGCCAACGCAACCAAAAGTCCGAACTGATGGAAAGGACTAGTGCAATCCACTTATACACTTCAACGGATTACTTACTTGCTATTTGCGAATGATAGTTTGATCTTTGTTGAGGCATCACCGAGAGGAGCGGCCAGACTCAATATTATTCTGAATATGTATAACGAGGCGTCTGGGCAGTTGGTTAACCGGAAGAAAAGCTTTATTTTATTCAGTCCGGGAATTCTAGAAGAAGACCGACGAGTTGTTGTCAAGGAAGAGTTGAATATACAGGTGGAGGCTTTCAGTGATAAGTACCTGGGCTTGCCGACCACGGTGGGCAATTTAACGAGTGAAGTTTTTGATAATATTGCTGAGAGAATTAGAAGTAAGCTGAATGGACGATCAGAGCGAAATCTCTCATATGCAGTGAAAGAGGTCCTGATTAAATCAGTCATCCAGGCAATGCCGGCCTATAGTATGGCATGTTTTTTATTGGGCAAAGGAACAATCCAGAAGTTGACGTCTTTAATGACTCAATTTTGGTAGAGTGGATCCTTGGATAAACGATCCATGCACTGGCTGGCATGGGATAAGATTGCAGTTCCAAAAGAGTGGGGAGGCATAGGTTTTAGGGAGCTACATCTGTTCAATCTAGCTCTGTTGGAGAAACAAGGGTGGAGACTAATGTCGAATCCTAATTCTCTGTGTGCTCAGGTGTTAAGAGGGAGGTATTATCCTGGTGGTGATTTTATGACAGTAGAGGCACCAAGGACTGCCTCAAAAACGTGGCGGGCTATTCTAGCTGGACGAAAGGCTCTGCAAGTTGGATTGATTCATCGGATTGGATCGGGAGACTCGATTTATATTTGGAATGATAGCTAGATTCCGAGGGCGGAGAGGATGAGACCCATGGGAAAACTTCAGAAGACAGACAAGGAATATGTGCATGAATTGTTTCTGCCGGAAGTGAACCAGTGGGACGAGCAGTTGGCCATGTCCATTTTCTTGCCACCGGATGCAGACCGGATCTTGCAAATCCCTTTGCCTCAAGATGGGGGAGAAGACAGGTTAGCCTGGGATCTGGAGAAGACATACTAGTTTCAGAGAGGACCACATGAGGGAAGCTCAAGTGAATGTACCTACGACATACTCAGCGAAAGATGGTCTCACATGGCGGAAATTGTGGAAGCTTGATGTTCAACCAAGGGTACGAGTTTTTTGGTGGAGAGTGCTCAAAGGCATTTTGCTGGATTACGCCACTCTCGCCAGACGGCATGTCAGAGATCAAAGTACCTGCCCGGTTTGCAAGTCAACATCAGAGTATTTATACCACGCTCTTGTGGAATGCACACATGCGCAACTGTTCTGGACAACGACAAAGGATGCCATGAACCTCAAACTTCCGAATCTTCACCCCAAAACTTGGGCGGAGGATGTTCTTACTGAAGCTTCTTTTCAGAATTTGGACCGAGAGATGGCCATCTCACTGATGGCTGTAGGGATACGGGTAGGCTACACTAGCGCAAATCAAAATTTTCTACCGCGTAAACCAGGATTACTGTTGTCATAGATCACGGGATTACCACTAGACGCGCAGTTGTGGAATTGATGAAGCGCGTCGAGGCTGTGCAGACGTTCCACGTCTCCTCCTTGTCCTCGTCTCACGAGAAGCTCCCCTTGCACGGCTTGTCCAAGCGCTACAGATGCAGCGCCTCCGAGGTATCCACACGTACAAGGTGGAAGTGTCAGACGCCGGACTGCTAGGTCCGCGCATGCAACACAGGCGTGAGGTGTGGCGGCTGAGTGGAATGGTCTAACCCTAGCCAGCTCGCCCCACCCTCTCTTATACAGGCGTCCCTAGTGGTCTTCTATATTAGCAGCCCATTAGTAGCCTAAGCCTGGTCTAATTCGGATCCAATCCTCATTAGGCTTCCAGCCCCTTAAGTGTGTGACCCTATAGGTTCATATACGTGTAGACATGACACGAATACACTTATTCTGTCAATAGTTGGTAGCGGCCTCTAGCAAGACATGTCAACTACTAAACGCATACGAAGATCATATCGGACGAACCATCACAAGGTTTAGTACATGTCTTTCTCTTTGCCTCACGATATTTGGTCTAGCTCCAAGCTAACCTCCCTTTCTCAATACTGTGATTCGGATTCCCTTTACCAGGTTAACTCTTAATCTTATGTAGCACGACCATGCATTTCTGGATCCGATCACTCGAGGGCCCCAGAGATATCTCTCTCAAGTAGAGAGGGGCAAATCCCATCATGATTGACCATGCCTTGCAGCATGCTTCAGGACAAACCCGAAATCTACCTTTATAACTACCCATCTACGGAGTAGTGTTTGATAGACCCAAAGTAGGTCGATCCACATCTCAAGTACATGCGACAATCTCAGGTCTAAGGACAAAACGTACACGATGTGCAGAGAGAGCTAGAAGTCTAATTGCCAGTCTCAAGTTGGGTCAGTCCAACCCCATGTTCATAACATGTGTCCACATCATTGGTTTGACATCTCCATGTATATGACTTGCGAAACATAGTCATCAACCAATCGATGTGCAAGTCTAATATTTAAGTGTGTCCTCACATGAACTTCGACTAGGGACCACTATTAAATAACCATACAAGTAAAGAGTTTCACAAACAATTCACATAATTGCCAATCAATACAAGTTGCCTAATATGGATATTCAAGGAACATTACAATAACTCATGGATACATATGAAATATAATCATCTCTATGATTGCCTCTAGGGCATATTTCCTTCAGTCTCCCACTTGCACTAGAGTCAATCTAAAATGTATCTAATACCAATTGCTCTTGTGTGCGCTTCATGCGCAGGCTGCGGGAGAGGCTTAGTCAAGGGATCATCAACATTTGAGTCCATATGTTTTTGCATATCATGACACTAACATCCTCAACAAACTCATGAATCTGATGGTAACACATGCGAATATGTTTGTTCTTCTGGTGCTGTCTAGGTTCCTTGGCTTGTGCAATAGCACCATTGTTGTCATAATAAACGTCCAAGGGATTGGACGCGTCCTGAACCACACCGAGAGCGATCAGGAAATTCCTAATCCAAACAACTTCCTTTACAGCCTTCGAGGCATCAATATATTCAGCTTCTGTTGAAGAGGAGGTCACCGTATCTTGCTTGGGACTTTTCCGGCTCACAGCATCACTATTCAAGACAAACACATAACCTGATTACGATTTCGAATCATCTGAGTCGTTAAGGTAACTCGTATCTGTGTAACCCTTTACACCGAGTTCATCCTCACCTCCATAAACTAGGAAAACATCCTTAGTCCTTTTCAAATACTTAAGGATGTTCTTTACCGCTGTCTAGTGACCTTCACCTGGATCAGCCTGGTATCTGCTCGTAACACTTAGAGCATAGGAAACATCTGGGCGAGTACATATCATTGCATACATGATGGATCCAATAGCTGAAGCATATGGAACCCTGCTCATGCGCTCACGCTCATCAATATTCGAAGGACACTCAATCTTGCTGAGTTTTATGCCGTGAGGCATGGGAAAGAACCCCTTCTTAGCCTCTTCCATGCTGAACTGTTTCAACACTTTGTCAATGTATGTACTCTGGCTTAATCCAATTAGCCTTCTTGATCTATCTCTATAGATCTTGATGCCCAGAATATATGCCGCTTCTCCCAAGTCCTTCATCCAAAAACTATTTTTCAATGAGGTCTTAACAGACTCGAGCATAGGAATGTCATTTCCAATCAGCAATATGTCATCCACATATAAGATTAGAAATACCAGCGCTCTCCCACTTTCCTTCTTGTAAACACAAGGTTTTTGTTCGTTTTTGATGAAGCCAAACTCCTTTACAACTTCATCAAATCGAACGTTCCAACTCCGAGATTCTTGCTTCAGCCCATAAATGGACTTCAGAAGTTTGCATACCTTTCTAGCATTGTTTGGATCGAAAAAACCTTCGGGCTGCATCATATACACGTCCTCAGTTAAGATTCCATTTAGGAAAGCCGTCTTGACATCCATCTTCCATATTTCATAGTCGAAATGTGCAGAAATGGCTAGAATTATCCGTATAGATTTAAGCATCGCTACGGGTGAGAAAGTCTTGTTGTAGTCAACTCCTTAAACTTGTTAAAAACATTTTGCAACAAGTCAAGCTTTATGGATGTGAACATTTCCATCCATAGCAATCTTCTTCTTATAGATCCATTTGCACTCGATGGCTTTAAAACCATCAAGTAGGTCAACCAAGTTCCAAACTTGATTGTCTCCCATGGACTCTATCTCGGATCTCATGGCGGTCAGCCATTTCTCAGAGTCTGGGTCCACCATCGCTTCTGCATAGGTCGCAGACTCATCATTGTCTAACAATAATAATTCTCGCGCTTCGCGGAGCCTCGCCGACCTTCGTGGTTGTGGTGCTTCCGTTGCCATGGGTTCCTCAACTTGTTCTGCTACAATAGCATCACACTTAGAAACATCCCCAACTGGCTCATCTTGAACTTCTTCAAGTCGCACCGATCTTCCACTTGTTCCCTTTGTGAGAAACTCTTTCTCTAAGAAAACACCGCTACGAGCGACAAACACTTTGCCCTCCTCTCGGTTGCAGAAGTAATACCCTAAGGTTTCCCTTGGATATCCCACGAAAATGCACTTATCCGATTTGGGTGTTAGATTGTCTGCCTGAATTCGCTTGACAAATGCATCACAACCCCAAATCTTTAGAAAAGACAAACTGGGATTCTTTCCAGTCCACATCTCATATGGTGTCTTAACTACGGATTTAGATGGTACCCTATTAAGTGTGAAAGATGTCGTTTCTAGAGTGTAACCCCAAAATGACAATGGAAAATCCGACTGGCTCATCATCGATCGAACCATGTCCAACAAAGTTCGATTACGCCGTTCGGAGACCCTGTTCCTTTGAGGCGTTCTAGGCGGCGTAGGTTCTGGAACAATTCCGCAACTCTTAAGATGATCGCTAAACTCGTGACTTAAATATTCACCTCTACGATCAGATCGCAAGGCCTTTATTTTCTTGCCACGTTGATTCTCTACTTCACTCTGAAACTCCTTGAACTTTTCAAAAGTTTCAGACTTATGCCTCATCAAGTAGACATAACCATTTCTACTGAAATCATCAGTAAAAGTAATGAAGTAGTGATATCCTGCTCTGGTTGTCGTGCTCATTGGTCCACATACATCAGTATGTATGAGTTCCAACAAGTCTGTCGCTCTCTCGGCTAAACCCGAAAAAGGCAACTTGGTCATCTTTCCAAGTAAACAAGCTTGACATGTCTCGTATGATTCAAAATCAAACGAAGTTAGAAGACCATCACCATGGAGCTTCTTCATGCGCTTTTCACTTATATGCCCCAAACGACAATGCCATAAATAGGTAGGACTCAAATCATTAGGCCGAAGCCTTTTAGCACTAACATTGTAAACAGATGCATCATCAAGATTTAAAATAAATAACCCATTCACAATGGGAGCATCAGCCATAAACATAGCATTCTTAGAGATTACACAACCATTGTTTGCACTCGTGAATGTATAACCATCCCTCATCAAACATGAAGGTGATAAAATGTTTTGACCCATACTAGGAATGTAGTAACAATTATTCAACTCCATAATAAATCCTGACGGAAGGTGAAGTTGCATGACGCCGACGAACAATGCAGCAACCCTTGCTTTATTTCCGACGCGAAAATCCACTTCGCCTTTCTGCACTTCTCTAGTCCTTATTAGCCCCTGCATCAAATTGCAAATATGAGCAACCAATCCGGTATCAAATACCCAAGAGTTAACATAGGAATCAGCGAGAAGAATGTCCACAACATTTACAACAAGCGTACCTGAGTGGGAAGTACTCTTACTTCCACTCTTCTTCAAAGAAGCCTGGTACTTGCTGCAGTTTCTCTTCCAGTGGCCATGTTCATGACAAAAGAAGCACTCAGTTTCTCTTGCAAGAAGTACCCTTTTTCTTGAAGCTAGGCTTGTTCTGCACAACTATCACATGGCTATGCCCTGCACACTTCTTCATGTGACTTTCTGCTGTTTTAAGCATCCCACATAATTCATTAAGGCCCTTCTCCACCCCATGCATATGGTAGTTCGAAATGAAATGCCCATAGCTGGATGGAAGAGAGATGAAGTTAGTGGCCAACTCTTGGCCTAGTGGAAAACCAAGATTTTCCAAAGTCTGACTGTAACCAACCATTTTGATCACATGGGGGCCTACAGCTGCTCCCTCTGCCAGCTTGCATTCGACAAAGGATTTGTCAACATTGTACCTCTCAGTCCTTGCCTGATCTTGGAACATGTCCTTAAGCGCGACGATCATATCGTACGCTTCCTGATCCTCAAACTTCTTTTGGAGTTCAGGTTCCATGCATGTAAGCATAAGACAGCTAAGCTCAAGAGAATCATCACATGCTCTCTTATAGGAATTCTTGAGGGCAGCAGATGCATTATCAGCAGGTTCATCGGGGATTGGGGTATCCAGAGCCGTTTCCTTTTTATCAGACCTGAGAACAATTCTCAGGTTACGGACCCAGTCCGAATAGTTTGTTCCATTTAGTTTATCTTTGTCAAGAATCGAACGCAAAGAGAAAGGTGATGTAGTGTTCGGTGCCATTGATCTACAACAGAAAACATGCAAAATACTAAGCCATGTAACCATGAAAGAGTAAAACATATTAAACAATTTAATAGCATATACTCCCACTTAAATCAATATCCCTCTATTGATACTAAGTGATTCAATATCCACAATTAACAAGTCGACTAGTGAGCTTTAGCATCACTGCTAGAAGACAAGGTAAATCGGTAAGCAACACTCGCTAATCATATCACATATGACTCTTGTTGTTGGGTGACATCTCTATGTCAAAACTAGGCGCCCAACCTTTATGCCCCAAGGTCCTTAACTGTTAAGATGACCTTGTCAAGCTCACCAACCCTTATGCGTGTAGGTATCCGATACAAACCCATCCAGCCAAGGAAAACCGCGGCACCCTAATTTCATAGGCCCACCAACGATTGTACAGGGCATAGGATGGTGCAAGGTTTGGTTGGGAGGGCATGATTTAACTTAAACTTTGTGAGGGATCGTTCTACTTCTATCATCTAAGCATGCATAGTAGTAACACACATAAGAATAGCATTCACATATGATGTAACACAGTATGGCCCATTTTGTCATGGTGATCTCCATCGCCATAGAACCTGTCCACCATGATGATCTCCATCTTCATGTTCCATATAAGCCATCTTCCAAGTGATGAGTCCTCCAAGAACTAATACAAGCTATTACTCCTAACAGCTAGTAATCAAAATTACATAGTATTGGGATCATCACAAGTTGGCACGCAGGCCATTACAATAAATGACAACACATATGGATCCAGCCGTGTTGCCCTATTCACGACACGCAGATAATGCAAAATTTCATACATGCATCACATACATATATGGGCCATACTGATCACATACATCCTGCAAAAAACAAGTTATGCATAGAATCGCATTCTACCGGATCATGTGACATCGCAGCACCTAGTTACCTTAACGAGATACAAAAGGGGATACGATTAAGGGGGGTCTAGGGGTCTCCTCCCGCGGGGTTTGAAGGGGCAGCGCCCCTCGCGGTATCTTCACAATTTTCTTTAAGGATTTTGATCGGCAAATCAAATTTACCATAAATCGACTATTGTTACGATCTGATCAAACTCCTTTGATCACGGTACATCGATTTTAGATCTAGGTTCTGATTCGATCAATCATATTGATCTTCACGTGATTCAACAGTATTTATGTGTCACTGTCTACCCCGATGGCGGAAACCGACCGGTAGGGGTAAGTCGTTCGACTACCTCAGAATCATGATCACGGAAAGCAAGATCATAGATCAATCCTGAACCACGCAATATAAACGATCACATCATTCATATCAATCTGCATATCACCATATGCAAACATCCTGAACCTATAACTGAACAACATCGGCTCTGATACCACTGTAGGGATACGGGTAGGCTACACTAGCGCAAATCAAAATTTTCTACCGCGTAAACCAGGATTACCGTTGTCATAGATCATGGGATTACCACTAGACGCATAGTTGCGGAATTGATGACGCGCGTCGAGGCAGTGCAGACGTTCCACGTCTCCTCTTTGTCCTCATCCCACGAGAATCTCCCCTTGCGTGGCTCGTCCAAGCACTACATATGCAGCGCCTCCGAGGTATCCACACGTACAGGGTGGAAGCGTTAGACGCCGGACTGCTAGGTCCGCGCGTGCAACACAGGCGTGAGGTGTGGCGGCTGAGTGGAATGGTCTAACCCTAGTCAGCTCGCCCCACCCTCTCTTATATAGGCGTCCCTAGTGGGCTTCTATATTAGCAGCCCATTAGTAGCCTAAGCCTGGTCTAATTCGGATCCAATCCTCATTAGGCTTCCAGCCCCTTAAGTGTGTGACCCTATAGGTTCATATACGTGTAGACATGACACGAATACACTTATTCTGTCAATAGTTGGTAGCGGCCTCTAGCAAGACGTGTCAACTCCTAAACACATACAAAGATCATACCGGACGAACCATCACAAGCTTTAGTACATGTATTTCCTTTTGCCTCACGATATTTGGTCTAACTCCAAGCTGACCTCCCTTTCTCGATACTGTGATTCAGATTCCCTTTACCAGGTTAACTCTTAACCTTATGTAGCACGACCATGCATTTCTAGATCCGATCACTCGAGGGGCCCAGAGATATCTCTCTCAAGTAGAGAGAGGCAAATCCCATCTTGATTGACCATGCCTTGCAGCATGCTTCAGGACAAACCCGAAAACTACCTTTATAACTACCCAGTTACGGAGTAGCGTCTGATAGCTCCAAAGTAGGTCGATCCACATCTCAAGTACATGCGACAATCTTAGGTCTAAGGACAAAACATACACGATGTGCAGAGAGAGCTGCAAGTCTAATTGCCAGTCTCAAGTTGGGTCAGTCCAACCCCATGTTCATAACATGTGTCCACATCATTGGTTTGACATCTCCATGTCTATGACTTGCGAAACATAGTCATCAAACAATCGATGTGCTAGTCTAATATTCACGTGTGTCCTCACATGAACTCCGACTAGGGACAACTATTAAATAATCATACAAGTATAGAGTTTCATAAACAATTCACATAATTGCCAATCAATACAAGTTGCCTCATATGGATATTCAAGGAATATTACAATAACTCATGGATACATATGAAATATAATCATCTCTATGATTGCCTCTAGGGCATATTTCCTTCAATGGCTTCTATATGGGATTCCAGAAACAAGTGGAGTCACGACGATCAGGGTTTTGACCCAAAGTCCACAGTGGAGTTTATTTCAAAGACCCTGGTTTTGCTTCAGGGGTTTAAGTCAAAGAAAGGCAAAGCGGGAAAGCCTCTATGTACTTGGAGAGCACGTTCGGTGGGGGTTGTTAAGCTGAATTCTGACGGTGCGATCAGAATAGCTGAAGGACTAGCAGCGAGTGGAGGCATTGCTAGAGATGGTGATGGGTTTAGGGGTGCATGGTGTAAAATTTACCGACGCATCAGTGACCGTCTAACCATTGAAGACCTAGCATTGCGTGATGCAATTGTGCATGCAATGATTCAGGGCTTTCAGAGTATATTGGCTGAAACAGACTGTTCAGAGTTGGTCAAGTTTTGGCTTGAGAGAGGGAGCCATAGGGCCTGAATTGGCCCTATAATTAGTGAGATTAGCGATCTTAGGAGATGTTTTAGATCGTTCGAGCTAGTGTTTGCTCGGCGATCAGCAAATAATGTAGCTCATGAGTGTGCACGCTATGCTTGTGCTCATGGGGTGTCGATGGAGTGGCTGGTAGAGAGCCCTCAGTTTCTGTCCTATAGCCTGATGGCTGATTGTAATTCTGTAGTTTTGAGTTAATAAAGAGTGTGTGTGTTATTGTCAAAAAAAGTATTTTGATCATTAAATAAATGTTGAATTTCTACACGATAACATGTCGTTTTTCCATCAATATTCAACTTTGGGTTACGACTAATCACATTAATTAGTTATTTTTACGTTGAAAATGTATCTCTGAAGCCTAATTGTGCGCGATGTGACAGCACAACAGATTGTATGTCAAGGTGTCAACATTTGACAATTCAACTCACAACAACACTTCCAAATTAACCACCCACAATTTGTCAAGGTGTTTTTTTTTGTCTCAATCTTTGGGTTACGATTAATCATCTTCGTCATTGTCTAAATTAACCACCCAAAAGAGAGAGAAAAAAATTAAGGACCATACTGAGTCGCAGTTGGTGTTAATTATATAGAATCAACGTGTACTGTGTATGTAGTAACGTAGAATATGTGTACTGAAATATATGTTTGAAATTATAGTGAAACGCAAAACGAAAAAAGAACGAAATGGCAAAAAAAAGAGAAACACACAATCTCTGCAGGGGCAGAGAAACACACAATTCTCTGCTGCGACAGGAAACAACCACGTGGTTGTTATCAGTCGCGGGCCGTAGCGAGCCGGGACTAGAGGAGGGGAGGGGGGGGCTCTAGTCCCGTTTTGGCAGTCCCGGGCCCAAAACCGGGACTAGAGCCAGTTGCGACCCGGGACTGGAGGTCTGTTTTCCACCAGTGACATGTACGTCTACCATCTTCATTTCTTCCATCCACCCTCATTCAACTCCATGCTTATATCTTCGTGAAATCCTCCTCCCATTTGTCTCTCTTTATATATCACCATGCTTCTTTCATGCTCAAAAGATAGAAATATGATTAAATTACAAAATATATCTTTCTTGCATAACATTTCTTGTCTCAGTTTCCATAGATATTCGGACGCACACTTATCTAGGAAAGGGAGGTGTTGGAATATATCTATCTATCACTCGCTCGATGAAGTCTACAAGTCTATGATTTCGAATGAGTTTGTTTCATCCATAGGTTACTCCGTATTCTCACAGAGGTTGAAATTAACAACCTTGGATCATTAGAACCTCATTTGCTTGATGAAGATGAAATATAGTATGTACTCCCTCTGTTTTAAAATATAAGATGTTTTAGCTTTGTAAAGTAAATGTATCTAGACTTCTTTTAGTTTATAGATTCACTCAACCTTAGAATGAACCTACTACTAAAAAAAATTTAGATACATTTTATTTACAAATCTAAAACATCTTATATTTTAAAACCACTCTGGGAAATGAACGTGCGAGATGTAGGCTGCCCGGTTGCCAACTTGATTGTCAATTAACACGTGTCTACCATCTGCATTTCCACCACACTCAGATTGTCTGCAGGTGTCCATGAGACCAGGCAATAAGACCATAGTATCATTTAATTCAGTAATTATTATGAATGAACTCGTGGATTTTTCAGTTCTTCTGATTCTTTGTATATTTTCAATGGATCTTATCTGTTCCTTAATTCCGAACACGAAGATTATTCTGCCACCGTCTTAGTAATTGATATTTTCATGTCGTTGAAGTGCACATCCACCCATTTCCAATTGTGGGACCATGGGTCTCAGTTGGTGTACATGTCGCATCAATGAGTCTAGATCAAGGAACCGAAAAACTAGAGCAGCCGCGTGGAGCGGAAGCTTTGGACTGAGCCATGGAGAAGATGGATTTGGTGGAGGCGGTGAGAGTTTTGCATCGGATTATAGCAACATCGATGGTAGTAGGCAAAGTTCATAGCAGATTAGGGCAATGGCAGCAGAATTCCGGGACAAGAGAAGAAAGCATCCACCTATCTGGACCACTCTCCCTCCTCCTTCCTTGCTTTGAGAGTCGTGCAAATCCCATCGGGTCCCTCCCGAGCTCTTCTCGCCGGAGTAGCCGACGGGGGGCGGAGGAGGGATGCCGGAGTAGTTAGGAGTAGGGCCTTTGGCAGTTTGCCGGTAGTGGGCTTCATGTCCGTAGGCGTTGGTTTTCCAGATCGAGGAGGCGAGATCTGGAGTCTAGGGTTCCTCTCTGCCCCTTTCTTGCTCCTATGGCTGGAGCTGGAGGTGCTGTCGGGAGCCACCACGCCTCCCAATAAATTAGTCGCTGTCTTCTTGCAGGTGCGGTTCTTTGTCGCGGTGCATCCCTCACTGGCCGGCCGTGGAGGCGGGGGGGGGGGGGGGGGGGGTGGTGCGGTGCGGCAAGATCTGTTCTGGTGAGGGTGCCTCGAGCGGTGCTGCTTTCTCTGGCTGGCCATGGTGGCAGAGGGAGATGGCGGCGCGGTTCCTGGCGCCCTGTACCGGCATGGAAGCTTATCGCTGGTGCTGTGGACTGCGAGCCGGATCTGATTCTTCCCCTTTCTCTGGACAGCCAAGGTGGCGAGGGGAGAAGGAGATGGATGCTGGTCTTGCTTGCGGTTCTGCGACGCCAGAGGGATTGCAAGAAGCTCAAGCTGCGGCTGATTCCAAGCGTCGGTGAGGAGCACCGTCGCTATCCTTGGCCAAGGGGGCCTCGCCACACCTCGCGAGTCCTTGCTCCGAGGAGTCTATTCCTCCTGGCCGTCGAACCGATGCAGAGGTTATTCGATCTTGTTGCGGCAATCCATCCTGGCGTCGATCCAAGTGGTGTCGTTCTCGACGTCGTTGCCAGCGGCCGTTGTTCGAGATCTGGGTGTGCTGCCGGTGGAGAAGAAGGGCCAGATTGTTGTTTCCCCCCTCGCCTAGGGTCCTTCTTGTAAATTGCGAGGCCTGTTTGGTTTTTTCTTGGAACCTTGGGATCTCGTTGTAATTGTATCCCACCGTTTAATGGAACTTCTGGGGCCTTCGGGCCTATTTCCGTTCAAAAAAAAAAGCAGAATTCCGGGGCCGATCTTGATTCGGTCAGCAACAACGTGATCTGACAGGATACAAGCAACGTCTGACCAAAGTTAATATTCTGGCAGCCAACTGGTTTGGCACATGGCTCCCATACAGATGTAGGAAAAAGAGGGTCGGAGCTAAACGGTCTACCCTATTTTTTTCTACATCATCAATGTGTTCAGATCATCTTTGACGTCCACCATTTTCATTTCCTTCACCGGTTCACCCACCCGCTTTAAACCCCACCTCTCATTTGTATATATTTTATAGCAGCTTCTTCTTTGATGCTCAACCGGACGTCAATATAGGAACATGGTTAAAATACAAAAGATATATTTATCTTGATATCATGTCTAGTCTCAGTCTTCTTAGTTATTCATGCACACATTCATCTAAGAATGGAAGGTGTTAGGAATATATCTATCCGTCGGTGCATGATATCTTGAAGTGGTTGCGATCGAAGAAGTTTATTTCATCCATAGGTTACTCCATACACTCATATAGGATGAATTTAACTAGTTTGTGTCATTAGAACATCATTTGCAACATGAAGATGAAACATAATATGTACCACTTGATTACAGAAAAGATCCTACGAGATCTGCTCCACTCTCTTGTCTAGGCTGCGACATTGCCAACTTGATTATCAATTGATGCACATCTTCTGTAAATGAGTTCCAATCACCATTGGCATTTGCCATTGGATTTCCACCACACTCGACTGTTTGCACGTGTCCATAACACCAGTCAATGGGACCATATAATTTAACTTATAATTATTATGAAAGAACTCGCTGATTTTTTAATACACTAGTAGAAAACAGGCTACCCGTTCGCGCGCCCTAACAGCATTAGTCTCGGTTGCGTCACGAACCGGGACTAATGCTGGCACGCGTCCCGGTTCGAGCGGCTACGGTGGCCGGAGGCACGCGTCCCGGTTGGTAGGAGCATGCGTCCCGGTTTGTAACATAAACCGGGACTAAAGGTTGAGCGCCAACCACGTGGCCTGGCACAGGTTACAAACCGGGACGTATGATCCCGCCCTCTATAAATACGACGTCCCAGTCCTCTGCCTCCCCTCTGTTTTTTCTTGGTGGAAGGTGTGAGAGGTGTGCTAGTTTATTTTTTCCTATGCATGCATTCAAGTTGTTTGATGAAATGTTTGAGTGAATGATCCCGTTCAATTTCTCACAGAACAAAAATATAGAAGGTGTCCGAGACGCACTTGAGCTTTCTCCTCTTTATTTCCCTCGATCGAGGTTAGCAATCTTATCTTTTCTCTGTCATTGATACAATGCATGTGTCGATGTGAATTGGTTATTTCACTATTTATGATGTCTCGTTTTTGATAAACTTAATTGTATGATGCAGATGAACGGTCGGGAATGGATGTACGGTGACCGGCGTGTACCCGGGTACATTAAAGGCGTGGATAAATTTATCGATGTGGCTACGGCAAACAAAGAGAATGGTTTTATACGTTGTCCATGTGTTCAATGTCGGAACAACAAGGAGAACTCTTCCTTGAAAATCATTCGCAGCCACCTGGTTATGAAAGGTTTCATGCCCAACTATAATTGTTGGACCAAGCACGGGGAAAGAGGGGTTATGATGGAAGACAGTGAAGAAGAAGATGATGATAACAACTATCATCATATGTTTCCTAAACACAGTGATACTGCAATGGAAGACAATGAAGAGGAAGGAGGTGAAGAACGGGCATCAGATGGGCCCGCTGATGAACTTGGTAGGGTCATTTCTGATGCAAAGCGAGACTGTGAAACAGAAAAGGAGAAGTTGAAGTTAGAGGGCATGTTAGAAGATCACAAGAAATTGTTGTACCCAAACTGCAAAGATGGCAGCACAAAGCTCGGTACCACACTGGAATTGCTGCGATGGAAGGCAGAGTGTGGTATAACTTACTCCTCATTTAAAAAGATGCTGAAAATAATGAAGCCGAAGTTTCCAAAACATAACGAACTTCCCGAGAGTACGTATTAAGCAAAGAAGACTCGCTGTCCTCTAGGATTAGATGTGCAGAAGATACATGCATGCATTAATGACTACATCCTCTACCGCTGTAAGGAGTATGCGAATTTAGATAAATGTCCGGTATGCAATGCATTGCGGTATAAGATGAGACGAGATGACCCTGGTGATGTTGAGGGAGAGCCCCTCCGGAAGAGGGTTCCTGCTAAGGTTATGTGGTATGCTCCTATAATACCAAGGTTGAAACGCATGTTCAGAAACAAAGAGCATGCCAGGTTGTTGCGATGGCACAAATAAGACCGTAAGAAAGACGGGAAGTTGAGACACCCCGCTGATGGGTCACAGTGGAGAAAAATTGAGAGAGACTTCCCAGACTTTGCAGGTGACGCAAGGAACTTATGGTTTGCTCTAAGTACGGATGGCATGAATCGTTTTGGGGAGCAGAGCTGCAGTCACAGCACCTGGCCCGTGACTCTATGTATCTACAACCTTCCTCTTTGGTTGTGCATGAAGAGTAAGTTCATTATAATGCCAGTGCTCATCCAAGGCCCGAAGCAACCGGGCAACAACATTGATGTATACCTTAGGACATTAGTTGAAGAACTCTTACAGCTGTGGGGCAAACCAGGTGTTCATGCGTGGGATGAGAAAAAATAGGAGCCATTTGACCTATGAGGGTTGCTTTTCGTAACCATCAATGATTGGCCTGCTCTTAGTAACCTTTCAGGACAGACAAACAAGGGATATAAGGCATGCACGCACTGTTTAGATAAGACTGAAGGTACATATTTGCATAAATGCAAGAAGGTTGTGTACCTGGCGAATCGACGATTTCTTCTGACCAATCATCCCGTAAGAAAGAAAGGCAAGCATTTCAAAGGTGAGGCAGATCACCGGAAGAAGCCTGAACTCCCTGCTGGTGATGATGTATTTGGTATGGTCAAGGACATAGAAGTAATCTTTGAAAAGGGTCCCGACGGTCAATCAGTTCCGAACAACGTCGCTACAGGACACACACCCATGTGGAAGAAGAAATCTATATTTTGGGAGCTGCCATATTAGAAAGTCCTACGTGTCCGCTCTTCAATCGACGTGATGCACGTGACGAAGAATCTTTGCGTGAACCTGCTAGGATTCCTAGACGTGTATGGGAAGACAAAAGATACAACAGAAGCACAGGAGGACCAACAAATTATGAAAGACCCAAAGAATATGCATACACAGAACAGGACGGATAAAGGGCGTCACTTATGTTGTACCACTGCCAGCTATGCTCTTACCAAAGCAGAGAAGGAAATATTTTTTGAAGTCCTTTACATTATCAAGGTTCCGTCTGGCTTCTCATCTAATATAAAGGGGATAATAAATATGGCAGAGAAAAAGTTCCAAAACCTGAAGTCTCATGACCGTCACGTGATTATGACGCAGTTGCTTCCGATTGCATTGAGGGGGCTTCTACCGGAAAATGTTCGAGTACCCATTGTGAAGCTGTGTGCATTCCTCAATGCAATATCTCAGAAGGTAATCAATCCAGATATTCTGCCAAGGTTACAGAAGGATGTGGTACAATGTCTTGTTAGTTTTGAGTTGGTGTTCCCACCATCCTTCTTCAATATTATGACGCATCTCCTGGTTCACCTAGTGGAAGAGATTGCCATTCTCGGTCCTGTATTTCTGCACAATATGTTCCCCTTTGAGAGGTTCATGGGAGTCTTAAAGAAATATGTTCATAACCATGCTAGACCAGAAGGAAGCATCTCCAAGGGATATGGAACAAAGGAGGTCATTGAGTTTTGTGTTGACTTTATTCCTGACCTTAAGCCGATTGGTGTTTCTGACTCGCGGCATAAGGGAAGACTAAGTGGAAAAGGCACGCTGGGAAAGAAATCAATGATATGTAGGGACGGGGATTCTTTCACTAAAGCACACTACACAGTTCTACATAATTCCACCATGGCAGCTCTGTATATCGAGGAACACAAGAATATTGTACGCTCCAAAAACCCGGGGAAGCCTGACTCATGGATTATAGATGAACACATGAAGTCTTTCGGTGGTTGGATGCGGACATATCTCTTGAATCACACCACTGTTGGCGATCAGCTATACTTGTTGGCCGCATCACCATCTTCTACTATATTGAATTTCCAAGGGTACGAAATAAATGGGAATACATTCTACACGATCGCCCAAGATAAAAAGAGCACCAACCAAAATAGTGGTGTCCGCTTTGATGCAACGGACGAGAATGGGCAAAAGGACACATACTTTCGTTACATAGAGGAGATATGGGAACTAGACTATGGAGTCTCTTTTAAGGTCCCTTTGTTTCGCTGCAAATGGGTCAACCTGAATGGGGAAGGGGTAAATATAGACCAGTTGTACGGAATGACAATAGTGGATCTCAACAATCTTGGTTATAGAGATGAACCGTTCGTCCTAGCCAATGATGTGTCTCAGGTTTTCTATGTGCAGGACATGTCCTTCAGACCGAAAAAAAGAAAAAATATGCAAACAAATAAATCTGATGAGCCAAAGCGTCACATAGTTCTTTCAGGAAAAAGAAACATCGTGGGAATCGAGGACAAGACATACATGTCAGAAGATTATAATAAGTTTGATAAAATTCCGCCCTTCACAGTAAAAACTGACCCAAGCATTCCGTTAAGTAAAGAAGATGCTCTATGGTTACATCTGAAGCGATCATAAGGAAGGACATACGCCAAGAAGTTCATGCTCATATTGTGTACCTCTAGTTCATGTCTGGCCGGTCGGCTACATATTGTGAACCTAAATACCATGAGACATGATAGCTCATTTTGTGAAGGATATTTTATGATGTTTGCAATTTTCCAAGTTTAATAAATGTATTGAGTGTTAGTCCCGGTTTGTGGATTGACCGGGACTATATATAGGGGGGCCTTAAGTCCCGGTTTTGTAGTCTCGGTTTTTAATATTAATAAATGTCTTGAGTGTTAGTCCCGTTTTGTGGCTGGACCGGGAATAAAGGGGGCCTTTAGTCCCAATTCGTAGAACGACTTTCGCAAACTATGAAGAAAAGTTGTACCGATTCGTACTTACCATTAAGATCTGATCTCCAAACGCGTGTGGTCACATATTAGGGAGTGCCTCTATGACCAGTTTGTTGGAGATGCCGGAGGACTGGGCTCCGACGGCATCTCCCTCAAACTGGACGTAGTGGTGTCCCTGCTCTCGCACACCATCTTGTAGCTTGTAACTTGTCTAACTAGATCAAGTCACTTGGGAGATAACTAATTTTACATATTAGGGAGTGCCTCTATGACCAGTTTCTTGGAGATGCCGGAGGACTGGGGTCTGGCGTCATCTCCCTAAAACTGGTCGTAGTGGTGTCCCTGCTCTCGAAAACCATATTGGAGATGCCTCAATCTGGCTGGAGGACTGGACTCACAAGGATGCCTATTTATTGTACAAGCAGCTCGGCATAGTGTCGACACTCACGACATAATGTCGACACTTACCCCTATTATTAGTGCTGACTCGTGTTTTTTCCCGGTTGGTGTCTCCAACCGGGACTAAAGGTTCATCTTTAGTCCCGGTTTGTGACACCATCCGGGATAAGGTACAAGACGCACGACATAATATCGACACTCGCCCCTATCATTAGTGCTGCCGGTCCTAGCCTGCCGAAATCCCTCCAACCGGTACTAAATATGAACCTATCATGTTCGAGGTTTCATGGCTTTCAAAACTTCATGCACGCTGGTTTGACCATAGTTAGAAATTCAAAAAATTCAAAACGGGCATAAGAAATTCAAAAAAAAGTCCGAACAATGTAAATCCTTCGCGTGGTGTCATATTATGTGACATAGTTGCAAGGAAAAATACGAAACTTGGTATATTGATTATGTCTCAAAAAACCTTCACAAAATGACCTATCATGTTCGAGGTTTCATGGCTTTCGGTCCAAATGACTGATTTTATGTGCTGAATCACGGTGTAGTTTGTGATGATGTGCCCATATTATGCATGCATGTGGACATTGGTATGGAGAACAATATTGTAGGAGGAAGTTTTCCTTTTCATTTGCACGGAAAAGCCATTTTCCATTTTCCGAGCGCAAAAAAGGGTCGTTTTATGAAGTAACCACCAAAATGTTGTTTTAGAATGCTACTGTCCCATTTTTATAAAATACTAGACCACCTTACATGGACTATCTCCCAACCGGGACATCTCAAACCTTTTCGTCCATCCCGGGTAAAAAGGACAAATGTCTACCGAATCGGTAGGAAGTGGGTCCGGTTTGTACTACAGATACATGATCTAACGCCCGTTATTTTTTTAAAATATCATTTTTAGACTCACAATATGTGGTTTCTTCAGAGATCCAATGCAAGTTCTAACGATGCTCGTGCCCTATCTTCATGCACGCCGGTTCAACCATAGTTAGAAATTCAAAAAATTCAAAACAGGCATAAGAAATTCAAAAAAAGTCCGAACAATGTAAATATTTCACGTGGTATCATATTATGTGACATAGTTGCAAGGAAAAATACTAGACTTGGTATATTGATCATGTCTCGAAAAAACCTTCACAAAATGACCTATCATGTTCGAGGTTTCATGGCTTTCGGTTCAAATGACCGATGTTATGTGCTGAATCACGGCATAGTTTGTGATGATATGCCCATATAATGCATGCTTGTGGACATTGGTATGGAGAACAATGTTGCAGGAGGAAGTTTTCCTTTTCGTCGCACGGAAAAGCCATTTTCCATTTTCCAAGCGCAAAAAACGAGTCGTTTTGTAAAGTAACCATCAAAATGTTGTTTCAGAATGCTACTGTCCTATTTTTCTAAAATACTAGACCACCTTACATAGACTATCTCCCAATTGGGACATATCAAACCTTTTCGTCCATCCCGGGTAAAAAGGACAAATGTCTGCCGAATCGGTAGGAAGTGGGTCCGGTTTGTACTACAGGTACATGATCTAACGCCCGTGATTTTTTGAAAAAATCATTTTTAGACTCGCAATATGTGGTTTCTTCAGAGATCCAATGCAAGTTCTAACGATGCTCATCCCCTATCTTCATGCACGTCGGTTCGACCATAGTTAGAAATTCAAAAAATTCAAAACGGGCATAAGAAATTCAAAATAAGTCCGAACAATATAAATCCTTCGCGTGGTGTCATATTATGTGACATAGTTGCAAGGAAAAATACCAGACTTGGTATATTGATCATGTCTCAAAAAAACCTTCACAAAATGACCTATCATGTTCGAGGTTTCATAGGCTTTCGGTCCAAATGACCGATGTTATGTGCTGAATCACAGTATAGTTTATGATGCTATGCATATTATGCATGCATGTGGACATTGATATGGAGAACAATGTTGCAGGAGGAAGTTTTCCTTTTCGTCGCATGGAAAAGCCATTTTTCATTTTCCGAGCGCAAAAAAGGGTCGTTTTGTGAAGTAGACACCAAAATTCTGTTTCAGAGTGCTACCGTCCCATTTTTCTAAAATATTAGACCACCTTACATGGACTATCTCCCAACCGGGACATCTCAAACCTTTTCGTTCATCCCGGGTAAAAAGGACAAATGTTTGTCGAATCGGCAGAAAGTGGGTCTGGTTTGTACTACAGGTACATGACCTCTAGGGAGGCGGAGGCACTTTGCGCCTCGAACTACCCCTGCCCGCCGGGCTACTGCGTCCCCGTCGGCTGGATGCTGAGCGCCGGAGGCGTGCCGGTTCCTCATGTCCCTCTAGGTGTGGCGCGTCAGATGGCCATCACAAACCACTACTACTTCGAGCTCACGCCGGAGCAGCGGAGGAATCCCAACTGGCATCCCGACTATTTCCCGACTTGGGAAGCCTTCTTCAGGAATCGACGTGAGAGGGCGCTCGCCAGGCACGAGGAGGACGGCCCACCTCCTCCAAACTTCAACGAGGCCGGCAGTCGGCTGTGGTGGCGCGGCCGGACTCTCCAGAGCGTCATGGCCTACGACATGGCCGCCGACTCTAACCCCCGCCTGCGCTACCCTCAAGTCCACGTCACTCATACTCAGCCTTTAAGATTCAACTACAGCGACCCCGACGATGACATCGACGACGACCGTGACGAGTACGACGACTACAGTGGCGGGTATTACAGGTGTAGGCAGGACCATGACTGAATCACTCCAACATTGCCAAACAAGTTCGGCCAATTGTGACTTAATCTGGCCATGTATCTTAATTTTCAATTCTTCTATGTATCTTAATATTCAGTCGTGCTTTATGTAACTTAGTGTTAGTTGCGTTATGTATTTTAATTCCAGTTCTATCGTAATAAAATTTTCTTCCCGCCCATTATTTTCCGTCTTTTTCGTCCCGCCCATTAATATATAAAAATATAAGTTAATTCATTTTTAATTTTAAATGGTTCATAGTTTAAATGGTTACATTAATTATTTTTAAAAACATAAAATGGTTTTGAACTAGTTATTCAAATCCAAACACTTTTTATGTTTAAAGTTTTTCTAAATTCCAAATTATTATTCATAAAATATAAGTTAATTCATTTTAAATTTTAAATGGTTCATATTTTAAATGGTTACATTAATTATTTTTAAAAACAGAAAATGGTTTTGAGTTAGTTATTCAAATCCAAACACTTTTTATGTTTAAAGTTTTTCTAAATTCCAAATTAATATTCAAAAAATATAAGTTAATTCATTTTTAATTTTAAATGGTTCATAGTTTAAATGGTTACATTAATTATTTTTAAACACATAAAATGGTTTTGAATTAGTTATTCAAATCCAAACACTTTTTATGTTTAAAGTTTTTATAAATTCCAAATTAATATTCAAAAAATATAAGTTAATTCATTTTTAATTTTAAATGGTTCATAGTTTAATTGGTTACATTAATTATTTTTAAAAACAGAAAATGGTTTTGAATTAGATATTCAAATTTAAACACTTTTTATGTCTAAAGTTTTTCTAAATTTCAAAGTAATTATCATTTAAAAAACATTACAAATTTAATCCCCAAAATAAAAAATAAGGCGGGAACAAAGAGAAAATTCATGAATTTTTTTAAAAACAGGGTCATATGTCCCGGGTTGAGCTACTAACCGGGACTAAAGACCCCCTGCGCGTGCCGCTTGGGCTCAGCCTAAAATATGTGGAGCATACGTCCCGGTTGGTGTCACCAACCAGGACGTATGACCCTTTAGTCCCAGTTAGAGCCACCAACCGGGACGTATGCTCCCTCCTCTTTATACACGACACGTCCGTTCCTCTCCTTCCCCTTCTCCATTCTATGCAACTCGCACACACACAGGGAGACGCCGCCGTCAGGCTGCCCGCGCCGCCGCCTCGCCGTCAGGCTGCCCGTGCGTCGGCGTCGATCCCTCCATCTCGCCGTCAGTCAGCGTCGCCGCGCCGTCAAGCTGCCCGCGCCGCCGCCCCGCCGTCAGGCTGCCCGTGCGTCGGCATCGACCTCGTCTTCTCCGATCTCGACGACCTCCGCCGCCCGCATCCCCGTCGCTCCGGTCCACCCCGTGTCTCGACGTCGATCCCTCCATCTCTAGGGTGAGCAGGCGATCCTACTGGACCCCTCATATGCCTCCTCCCTGTCTGTGGTCGTCGCGCGTCGCCGACCCGTGAGCACCGCCGCCGCTCACCGTCGCAGCAACGTCGCCGGTGGCTTCGATCTAGCATCGCCGCCTCTATTAGGTAGCCCGCGACGTCCTCGTTCAAACGCGCTAGTTCTCGTAGCCCAGCGTGACCGCTATCGCCGTTGCTGCCGCTGCCTGGGAGCTCACTGCCGGCGTGACGTCGTGCTGACGTCACCCGTGCGTCACCTTGCTCGCGTGGCAGCTGATGTGGCTTGGGGCCCATCAGTCAGCCTCAGTGTGTAGGCTCCACTGTGGTGCAAAAAGCATCTGATACGTGTGTTGACATCAGCATGACGCAGTAAATGTTTTAAATTGGTTAAATAATTCCAGAAATTAAATATTTTTTTTAAAATCAATAACTAATTCATATTTAATCATAAAAATATATATAATATATCAAAATGTTCAGAAAATTGAGATCTATGTGTCTAAGCAATCATAATACATTGTAAAACAACTTTAAACCCTAGTTTAGGTGGAAGAACATCGATACACCTCATATACATGTGAGTTTGATGATGCACCTTTGTCAGGGCATTCCGAACCCTCTTAAATCGACATGCATTATGGTTACTGCGTAGTATCTAATCTGACATGTCATACATATTGTTTGCGCATTGCATTATGCCATGTCTTGAATTGTCGCCTTTATTTCTGGTATTGGTTCTTTGCGATAGGATCCGAGCCCGAGGGCAAGCGTAGCCTCTCATTCTGAACCTATTACAAAGTATCTACTTTCTCGCTATCATGCATATGATTCCAATGCGGTATTTTGTCAGTAGCTAGAGTTACCTATCTACTACAGTTTCCTTTTTGTAGCTAGGTTTAGGGTTTCTCTTCATTTTTATTATTGTGTATGTATATATTAGGGTTTCTCCGAATTAGGGTTTATATCTCTCAACACCCTACCTAACATTTGTAGGGATTCGTAGCATGGAAAACAAAAATTTTCTATCGCATACAAACAAACAAGCCAAGATCTATCTACTAGATTGTAGCAACGAGTCGATGGAATAACTCACCCTCGAAGATTCCAAAGTGTTTAACGAGAGCGGATTCTCGTGGGTGATGTAGTCGTACTCTTCCCGATCTCAAGATCTCGTAGATGATCCTTCCGGCGCTGCGTTCCGGCAGCGCTCCCGCAGTCGGTCATACGTTCGGTACTCAACGAAGACCTTCCTCTCCCTTGTTCCAGCAGGCAGCGGAGGTTGTAGCACTCTCCTCGCGATTTCGGCAGCACAACGGCGTGGTACCGGAAGTAGAGGGGAGATCTCGCAAGGCTTCGCCTTAAGCCGGAGAGAGTATGGTGGAGTATGAGACGGTCCCTCGACGATCTAGGGTTTAGACACGCCGAGGAGGGGCTGGGCCGGCGGCTAGGGTTTCACCTAGGCGGCGGCGAGTGCCCTAGGGCCGGCGGCGGCTATGGAGGCGGCGGGGGCTTGGGGCTAGGGTTTAGAGGTGTAGGAACTTGTGTGTCTAGGAGGGGAGCCCTGCCCCTCCTTATATAGGTGGAGGGGGCCGGCCAAGGGGAGGGGAGTCCCTCCCCAACTCGGCTTGGTGGTGCGCCGGCGGTGGGAGGAGGAATCCTCCCCCAAGTCGGTTTCCACCTCCCTCTCCACTTCCCAAAACTAGTCGTTTGACTTTCAAACTAGCCGTTTGACTTTCAAACTAGCCGTTTGACTTTTTAAACTAGGATTTGATTAATCCCTCTATTTTGTTCAGCGATGACACAGAGTACATAATGCAATCATACCAACTTGATATAACACATTCATGTACCCTTCCCCTCCGGAGTGCTGGACATTCCGGAACCTTCTAGAACATTCCCGATGAAAACACCGGAACCATTCCCCAACTCCGAAATGGGACTTTCCTTATATGAATCGTATTCTCCGGACCATTCCGGATCTCCTCGTGATATCCCGAATCCCATTCGAGACTCCGAACAACATTCGGACTCTTTCTCATCATTCCATAACTACTCAAACAACGTCGAATCCTTAAGTGTGTCTCCCTACGGTTCGTGAATTATGCGGACATGATCGAGACACCTCTCCGAACAATAACCAATAGAGGAATCTGGAAATTCATATGGCTCCCACATATTTCTACGATTACTTTGCGATCGAATGAGCCACTTACATACGATACCAATTTCCCTTTGTCTCACGATACTTTACTTATCCGAGGTTATGATCGTCGGTATCTCTGCATACCTAGTTCAACCTCGTTACCGATAAGTACTCTTTTCTCGTTCCCGTGATATGTGATCCCCAGTGATCTAGTCACATGCTTGCAAGCTAATTGGATGACATTTCACCGAGAGGGCCCAGAGTATATCTATCCGTCATATGGATGGACAAATCCCACTCTTGATCCATGTGTCTCAACCAATACTTTCCGAACACTCAATGCCACCTTTATAGCCACCCAGTTACGGTGTGGTGTTTGATGTCATCAAAGCATCCATCCAGTAAAGGTGATATGCATGATCTCATGGTCGAAGGAATTAGGTTACTATGTATCAGAAAGCATATAGTAATTGAACTATTAAAATGACTTGATCTTTATGCTATGCTTATCTATAGGAGTATGTCCACCATATCATTCTCCTAACGATATGATCTTGTTGTTAATAACATCTCAATGTTCATGACAGGGAAACCACAATCATTCATTAACCAACAAGCTAGTGATGTATAGAGGCTTTACTAGGGACTTCAATTTTAGTTTACAAATCACACAAGTATTAATGTTTCCTTGTTAATACTATTATAGCGTGAATGTAAACATTTATCATAAACACAAAGATATAATAATAACTATATTTATTATTGCCTCTAGGGCATATCTCCAACAGTCTCCCACTTGCACTAGAGTCATCTAATCTAGATTACATGGTAATATACCGAACACCCATGGCAGTTTGGTGCTGGTCATGTTTTGCCCTCGGGAGAGGTTTAGTCAACGGATCCGCCACATTCAGATCTGTGTGTACTTTGCAAATCTTTATATCCCCATCTTGGATATGTTCTCGAATAGCGTGAAAACGTAGCTTGATATGCTTCAGCTTCTTGTGTGACCTTGGTTCTTGCGCATTGGCTATGGCGCCCATGTTATCACAGTAGATAGACATTGGGTTCAGCGCACTAGGAACCACACCCAGCTCTGTAATGAACTCTTTCATCCATATTGCTTCTTGTGAAGCCTCCGAAGCAGCCATGTATTCCGATTCAGTTGAAGATCTCGCCACAACGCTTTGCTTTGCACTCCTCCAGCTAACTGCTGCACCATTCAAATAAATACGTATCCAGATTGTGATTTAGAATCATCCGGATCGGTGTTCCAACTAGCATCGGTGTAACCATTAACAACGAGTTGTTCATCACCTCCATAAGAAAGAACCATATCCTTAGTTCTTCTCAAGTACTTAAGGATGTTTTTGACCGCTGTCCAATGATCCACTCCTGGATCACTTTGATATCTGCTAGTTAAACTAACAACATATGCAATGTCGGGTCTAGTACATAGCATGGCATACATTAGAGATCCTATGGCTGAGGCATAGGGAGTCTTACTCATCCTTTCTCTATCTTCTGCCGATGTCGGACTTTGAGTTTTACTCAAGGTCGTATTGGGCAACATGGGCAAGAACCCTTTCTTGCTATCTTCCATTCCAAACCTCTTTAGAACTTTGTCCAAATATGTACTTTGTGACAATGATATTTGGCGTCTCGATCTATCTCTATAAATCTTTATGCCTAATATGTAAGCTGCTTCGCCAAGATCCTTCATTGAAAAACTATTATTCAAATATTCCTTGACACTATTAAGAAGGTCTACATCATTCCCAATCAACAATATGTCATCTACATATAGTATTAAGAATGCTACAGAGCTCCCACTCACTTTCTTGTAAATACAAGCTTCTCCATAAGTTTGTATAAAACCAAAACTTTTGATCACCTTATCAAAACGTTGATTCCAACTTCGGGATGCTTGCTTCAATCCATAGATGGACCGTTGAAGTTTGCATACCTTGTTAGCATCTTTAGGATCGACAAAACCTTTGGGTTGCATCATATACAACTCTTCATCAATGTCTCCATTGAGGAATGCTGTTTTGACATCCATCTGCCATATCTCATAATCATAATATGTAGCGATTGCTAACATAATCCTCACAGACTTTAGCTTTGCTACTGGTGAGAAAGTCTCATCGTAGTCAACTCCTTGAATTTGTCAAAACCCCTTTGCGACAAGTCGAGCTTTATAGACAGTAACATTACCATCAGCATCTGTTTTCTTCTTGAAAATCCATTTGTTCTCGATAGCCTTCCGGCCATCCGGTAAGTCCACCAAAGTCCATACTTGGTTTTCATACATGGATCCAATCTTGGATTTCATGGCTTCTTGCCATTTATTGGAATCTGGGCTCATTATCGCTTCCTCATATGTTGCAGGGTCATCGGTGTTGTCCACCAACATGACACTCATAATGGGATCATACCAATCTGGAGTGGTACGAGTTCTTGTTGACCTGCGAGGCTCTGTAGCAACTTCAATCGAAGTTTCATGATCATCATCATTAGCTTCCTCTCTAACTGGTGCAGGCACCATAGGAACTTCTTCCGGTGCTGCGCTACTCGCAATTTCGAGAGAAGGTTCGACAACCTCGTCGAGTTCTACATTCCTTCCAGTCACTTCTTTCGAGAGAAATTCCTTCTCTAGAAAGGATCCATTCTTGGCAACGAAGATTTTGCCTTCGGATCTATGATAGAAGGTATACCCAATAGTTTCCTTCGGGTATCCTATGAAGACGCATTTTTCCGCTTTGGGTTCAAGCTTGTCCGGCTGTAACTTCTTTACATAGGCTTCGCAACCCCAAACTTTAAGGAACGACAATCTAGGTTTCTTCCCAAACCATAATTCATACGGTGTCGTTTCAACGGATTTAGATGGTGCCCTATTTAAAGTGAATGCGGCTGTTTCTAATGCATAACCCCAAAATGATAGTGGTAAATCTGTAAGTGACATCATAGAACGAACCATATCTAAGAGAGTTTGATTATGACGTTCGGACACACCATTACGCTGTGGTGTTCCCGGCGGTGTCAATTGTGAAAGTATTCCGCATTTCTTCAAATGCTCGCCAAACTCGTAACTTAGATATTCACCTCCACGAACAGAACGTAGAAATTTAATCTTCTTGTTACGTTGATTCTCTACCTCACTTTGAAATTCCTTAAACTTCTCGAAAGTTTCAGACTTATGTTTCATGAAATAGATATACCCATATCTACTCAAATCATCCATGAAGGTAAGAACATAACGATAACCACCGCGCGATGCTACACTCATTGGACCACACACATCGGTATGTATGATTTCCAATAAGTCCGTAGCTCGCTCCATCATACCAGAGAATGGAGTCTTAGTCATTTTACCCATCAGACATGCTTCACATCTTTCAAGTGATTCGAAATCAAGTGATTCAAGAAGTCCACCGGAATGGAGTTTCTTCATACGCTTCAATCCAATGTGACCAAGACGACAGTGCCACATATAGGTCGAGTTATCGCTCGATTTCAAACGTTTAGCCTCAATGTTATTAATATGTGTATTTCCACTATCGAGATTCAATAAGAATAGACCATCTATCAAAGGTGCATGTGCATAAAACATATTACTCATATAAATCGAACAACCATTATTCTCGGACTTAAACAAGTAACCGTCTCGCAATAAACAAGATCCCGATATAATGTTCATGCTTAACGCAGGCACCAAATAACAATTATTTAAGTATAAAACTAATCCCGATGGTAGATGAAGGGGTAGCGTGCCGACCGCGATCACATCAACCTTTGATCCGTTTCCCACACGCATCGTCACCTCGTTCTTCGCTAGCTTCCGTTTATTCTGCAGCACCTGTTTCGAGTTACAAATATGAGCAACCGAACCAGTATCAAATACCCAGGCACTACTACGAGTACTAGTGAGATACACATCAATAACATGTATATCAGACATACCTTTCTTTTTGATGTTGCCGTTCTTCAAATCCGCCAAGTACTTTGGGCAATTCCGCTTCCAGTGACCTTCTCCCTTGCAGTAAAAGCACTCAGTATCAGGGTTAGGTCCAGCCTTGGTCTTCTTCGTTGGCGTGGTAACTTTCTTACCACCCTTCTTGAAGTGTCCCTTCTGCTTGGACTTGCCTTTCTTGAATTTGGTGGTCTTATTGACCAACAACACTTGGTGCTCTTTCTTGATCTCCACTTCTGTAGATTTCAACATGGCAAAGAGTTCTGGCAACGTCTTGTTCATGTTTTGCATGTTGTAGTTCATCACAAAGTTCTTGTAACTTGGTGGTAGTGATTGGAGGACGCGGTAAATCCCCAAAGCATTAGGAATCACTATACCCAAGCTTTGAAGTTTGTTTGCGTGCCCAGACATCTTAAGCACATGCTCACTGATGGAGCTGCCCTCTTCCATCTTGCAGTTAAAGAACTTTTTAGAAGTCTCATAACTTTCAATTGCCGCATGAGTCTCAAAGATCAATTTGAGATCCTCGACAATATCATATGGGTCTGAATTCTCAAACCTTTTCTGAAGCTCCGATTCTAAACCATACAAGATAGCACACTGAACTGTGGAGTACTGAGTCTTCCGAGTGAGGTAAACATTCTTTACTTCATCGGCAGCATCAGCTGCAGGTGGGTCACCCAGCGGTGCATCCAGCACATAGGTCAAATTACCAGCTGTGAGGACAATCCTCAAATTGCGGAACCAATCCGCGAAGTTGCTTCCATTGTTTTTCAACTTTTGTTTCTCTAGGAACGCATTAAAATTGATGGTAGGGGCTGCCATTGATCTACAACATATTTGCAATAGTTTAGAGTAAGTTTATGACAAATTGAGTTCAAATTAATAATAAAATTAATCTAGGTGAACTCCCACTCAAAACAATATCCCTCACATTGTTTTAGTGATCACACGAACCAAATCCACCATATCAACACCGATCATCACGAGAGTTGATATAGTTTCAATGGCGAACAATCGACATGTTCATCATATCTACTATATGATTCATGCTTTACCTTTCGGTGATCCGTGTTCCGAGACCATGTCTGTACATGCTAGGCTCATCAAGATCAAACCTTATTTTCCGCATGAGAAAATCTGGCTTGCTCACGTTGTATACGCTTGCGGAATCTAACACACCCGATCATCACGTGGTGCTTCAAAACAACAAGCTTTAGCAACGGTGCTAACTAAGGGTGAACACTTTATGACTTGAAATTCATGTGCATGAGGGATCATCTTATAATGCTACCGTCGTCTACTAAGCAATACAAGATGCATAAAGGATTAACATCACATGCAATTCATAATATGTGATATGATATGGCCTTTCTTCTTTTGTGCTTCCGATCTCCATCTTCTAGCACGAACATGATCTCCATCATCACCGGCATTGCATCAAGGTCAATGACGCTTCTCCATGGTTGTCGTCCACCGGCTTCAACTATTACAACTACTTTGAATAGACACGCGGGTCTTAACATAAATTAAAGACAACCATATGGCTCCTGTCGGTTGCCAACTTACAATAAGGAACATTGCATACATCAAATATAATCACAATCATGGCCATATCACATCACAGCACACCCCTGCAAAACAAAGTTAGACGCTTCTACTTTCTTTGCATGTTTTACGTGGTTTGGGGCTTTCAATAAGTGTCGTTCTAACTTACGAACATGAACCACAACATTGATACTAGTATTGTTAATCACCCGTTGTAAATTAGATCTTAACTATGCTAGGAGAAACAGGCACCCGCAAAGCCACTTATGCAATACAAGTTGCATGTCAAGCGTGGAGCAAGTCTCATGAATGATGTCATGTAAGCTTAGCCCGGGCCACTTTATCCCAACATCCCGCAAGATGCAAAGTACACAAGAAGCAATCAACAATAAAAGCATCAACGCCCACAATGACCATTGTGTTCTACTCGTGCAACAGATCTACATATAGACACGGCTCTGATACCACTGTAGGGATTCGTAGCATGGAAAACAAAAAAATTCTATCGCATACAAGCAAACAAGCCAAGATCTATCTACTAGATTGTAGCAACGAGTCGATGGAATAACTCACCCTCGAAGATTCCAAAGTGTTTAACGAGAGCGGATTCTCGTGGGTGATGTAGTCGTACTCTTCCCGATCTCAAGATCGCGTAGACGATCCTTCCGGCACTGTGTTCCGGCAGCGCTCCCGCAGTCGGTCACACGTTCGGTACTCGACGAAGACCTTCCTCTCCCTTGTTCCAGCAGGCAGCGGAGGTTGTAGCACTCTCCTCGCGATTCCGGCAGCACAACGGCGTGGTACCGGAAGTAGAGGGGAGATCTCGCAGGGCTTCGCCTTAAGCCGGAGTGAGTATGGTGGAGTATGAGAGAGTCCCTCGACGATCTAGGGTTTAGACACGCCGAGGAGGGGCTGGGCCGGCGGCTAGGGTTTCACCTAGGCGGCGGCGAGTGCCCTAGGGCCGGCGGCGGCTATGGAGGCGGCGGCGGCTTGGGGCTAGGGTTTAGAGGTGTAGGAACTTGTGTATCTAGGAGGGGAGCCCTGCCCCTCCTTATATAGGTGGAGGGGGCCGGCCAAGGGGAGGGGAGTCCCTCCCCAACTCGGCTTGGTGGTGCACCAGCGGTGGGAGGAGGAACTCCTCCCCCAAGTCGGTTTCCACCTCCCTCTCCACTTCCCAAAACTAGCCGTTTGACTTTCAAACTAGCCGTTTGACTTTTCAAACTAGGATTTGATTAATCCCTCTATTTTGTTCAGCGATGACACCGAGTACATAATGCAATCATACCAACTTGATATAACACATTCATGTACCCTTCCCCTCCGGAGTGACGGACATTCCGGAACCTTCTAGAACATTCTCGATGAAAACACCGGAACCATTCCCCAACTCCGAAACGGGACTTTCCTTATATGAATCTTATTCTCCAGACCATTCCGGATCTCCTCGTGATATCCCGAATGCCATTCGAGACTCCGAACAACATTCGGACTCTTTCTCATCATTCCATAACTACTCAAACAACGTCGAATCCTTAAGTGTGTCTCCCTACGGTTCGTGAATTATGCGGACATGATCGAGACACCTCTCCGAACAATAACCAATAGAGGAATCTGGAAATTCATATGGCTCCCACATATTTCTACGATTACTTTGCGATCGAATGAACCACTTACATACGATGCCAATTTCCCTTTGTCTCATGATACTTTACTTATCCGAGGTTATGATCGTCGGTATCTCTGCATACCTAGTTCAACCTCGTTACCGATAAGTACTCTTTTCTTGTTCCCGTGATATGTGATCCCTTGTGAGCTAGTCACATGCTTGCAAGCTAATTGGATGACATTTCACCGAGAGGGCCCAGAGTATATCTATCCGTCATATGGATGGACAAATCCCACTCTTGATCCATGTGTCTCAACTAATACTTTCCGAACACTCAATGCCACCTTTATAGCCACCCAGTTACGGTGTGGTGTTTGATGTCATCAAAGCATCCATCCAGTAAAGGTGATATGCATGATTTCATGGTCGAAGGAATTAGGTTACTATGTATCAGAAAGCATATAGCAATTGAACTATTAAAATGACTTGATCTTTATGCTATGCTTATCTATAGGAGTATGTCCACCATATCATTCTACTAACGATATGATCTTGTTGTTAATAACATCTCAATGTTCATGACAGGGAAACCACAATCATTCATTAACCAACAAGGTAGTGATGTATAGAGGCTTTACTAGGGACTTCAATTTAAGTTTACAAATCACACAAGTATTAATGTTTCCTTGTTAATACTATTATAGCATGAATGTAAACATTTATCATAAACACAAAGATATAATAATAACTATATTTATTATTGCCTCTAGGGCATATCTCCAACAACATTCTCCCTTAGCCGCTTTGACTTATCCGTTTTTCCACCTATGCAGAAAATATGGACCCACACGACAGAGACGAAAAAAGGAAGAGTTGATCCAAGGTGTGATCCGCGGGGAAGAAAATTTATATGTATCGACATTTCTAAACAACTCCGGTGAGGGTTATCCTCTTTTTGCCAGAAGATATGACTTGTTTGAGGTTGAAGGTGATGCCTTCCGCGAGGGAGAAGGCGATGCCTTGTATGATCGAGAAGACGACCGCTCCAGCGAGGTGCATGTAATATAATTAATTCATTAATTAATCATCTGCTGTCTATATAGAAATAGTAACGGTGATATTTCTTCTTTTAGCCCACCGGATCGAAGAAATCTACTAAAAAGAGTGGACGAGGTCCAACCAAAAATTTGGAAGACCATGAGAGGTTCAGGATCAAAGATATCGGTGAAGACGGCAAACCAACGACTCCCGTTCTTGTCGCAAACAAATTTGTGACACAACGTGGAGTAATTGTTAGGGACTTCGTCCCGATCACCATTCGAAATTGGAATAGGCCTGCTGATGCGGAATAAGAGGGAACATGTTTATATCTCCCTAACATGGCGAAAAATTTATTGTGGAAGAGGCTCATGCTTAATTTCAAACTACCGAAGGTAGAGCTGGATCCAAATGCGGAGGATCCAGTTGAGGACGCCTTAGAACATGTGAAAGCCATGGAGATGAAGGTCAGGGAGTGGGCTATGAAGAAGATGGCCCAGTGTTTCATCAACTGGAAGAAAAGATTGCACCTTGACTATATCGTGAAAGAGAAGACTCCGGATTTCGAGAAGATTCAGTTTCAGAAGATAAAACCATTCTGTGCTGAGTTTGTGAATTACAAGACATCAGAAAAAGCTAAGAAAATATCTGCAACGAATAAGCTAAATGCTGCTAACAAGAAGTATCACCATACTATGGGGCAAGGTGGCTACATGGCTGGCATTCCTAAGTGGAAGAAACTTGAGGATGAACTACGTGCTAAAAAGATCATCCCAGAGACAGACAATTGGATCAAACATGCAAAGAATTGGTTTTACGGGCATGAGGGCACGTTAAACTCGGAAGGGAAGTGTATATATAACATACGACAAAAAGAAGACCCCTTGACAATCGAGAAGATGAGAAACGCAGTAAAGGCTGTTAAAGATGGGGAATTCATTCCCGATAGAGATAATGATGAGCTCACACTCGCCCTTGGAAATAAGGAACATGATGGATGAACACGAGGCACAATAGGCTCCCAACCATGGAGGACTGGGTTTCCCGAAGAGAGGAAGAAATATCCTGATAGAAGCCGTAAGAGGAGAAAGGTCAAGGCGGAAGTTGAAGCAGATATTCAAAAAGAGTGAATGCGTATAATTGAAGAACGAATAAAGCAACAACAAGATCAAATTAACGCACTTAGCCAGCAAGGTACTACCGGCCCATCTCAGCAGCACATGGTGGTAGAACCTGCATTCGATGCTACCGGCCTATCGAATAATCAAAAAGCAGTGTGGCTTCCACCGAGGTCCCGGGTGATGACAATTACGATGACGATGGTGCACCGACGATGGCTCGTGTTGGCTACCCGGTGTATGATATCACACAGATGACACACTGCGAGCTACATGTCAAAGTTGTGAACATATCAATGAAGGTGGTGGTCGGCTATGCCTTACCAATTGGACCCACACAAACTTACCATTGTCGTCCGGTTCCACAGGGCTACGCTGTTGTTGGGGTGGATGAAATCATGCCCACCTTTCAAGGTTTGAAGCTTGACTACCCTGCAGGTGAAGGGGATGTGACTGAACTGGGAGAAGCAACAAACGTCATCATTCTATGGCCAAAGGATTGTATCGTGCTTCAAAATCACACGCCAAGGCCATCTTCGCCGCCGCCTCACCCGTCTCCAGCGCGGTCGTCGCCGTCGCGGCAGCCGTCTTCGTCGCCTCACCCGGCTCCGTCGCCTCACCCGTCTCCGTCGCCTCACCAATCTCCGGCACAGCCATCGCTGGCGCCTCAGGAAAAAAAGCGTACGCGTACCACCGCTACTTTGTGGAGTGGTAAGCGATCGCCGACACGTAAACAAGAGCCTCTTCCAAAAGTACCAAACATTCATCCCAAGAGAGCTTATGACTGTACTGAAGAGGAGACTACGACGATCGTTGAGGCGCAAACGACAGCGTTTTTCGCTAAGCTGAGGTGGACGAAAGAGCCAGAGTTCCCCAGCACCAAAGAAGAAAAGACCCGAGTGTTCAAAATGCTAAAGGCCCTTCACCAACCAGAGCCAAAGCTGTCATCAGACTATGAGCGCTCTATTCTAAAGTCACATGCGGCACAGCAACTGTCAAAGAGCAGTACTGATGCAAGCGGGAAATCTGTTGTCTAGCTCGGAGAACAAGCAAAACAATCTTGCGCCCCTCTCAAGGTGATTTCCCATACCAATGTGGGGTCGAGCAAATATGCGGCCAAAGAGCAGTATGATCCAGATGTAGTTGCACAATACGGAGAAGCTGCCGCTATTAAAGGTATGAGTATTGCCCACTACTTATCCCAGTTACAGTACTTCCCCGTCGGTGAATTAGCATACAAATACCAGTACGGCAAACCTCTCGTCAAACCTGAGGAGCTAAATAATCTTCCAACAAAAATGCGAAGATTGCATAACTGGTACATGCATGCCACAAAGACCGGGACTAACTGGATAATGTTGAGGGTTACAAAAAAGCATTATGAGAAAGAAATAGATGACATGATATCCATTGAATTTGTTGAACTATTTCAATTATTCAATCAAGACGCCTTGGACAAATCGATCATCTGTGCCTATTGTCTGTAAGTACTTATTCTGTAATTAATTTAGTCTCTAGCTATCTCACCTCATTTATTGCATGTATATAATTATACTATAATATGAAGAATGAAGATTCTCGAATGCAGTAGAGGACAAATCTATGACATTGGGTTGATTGACCCATATTGGGTTCATCAAGCTAATATCAAAACAAACCCCCAGGATATGGAGGATAATATCGTACACGCGTTAAGGTTTCAAGAAACCAGAAGGGAAATACTATTTCCTTACAACTTCGAGTCAGTGTTATTGTCTTGTATACACTTTCTATTTCGCTTACTCGACGTTAAGTACATAATTTATTAGTTATGCATGCGCAGCTTCCACTATATTCTGTTAATCATTCAAGCTGACAAAGGGTGTGTACTAGTCATGGACTCAAAACATAAACCCCTTGAGACGTGAAAGGACATGCAGATGTTTCTCCAGCGGTAATTCTAATCATTATAACACTATATCGTCAACGTTCGTAAATTTTATGATATCAAGTAATTAATAACTTCTTTTATTTGTTTTCTTCGCCAGGCAGCGATTGGAAACGGTTCACCAAGAAGGCTAGGGGAGTTTGGAAAGAGGAGCTTACATTTAAACCACTAGATGTAAGTACCACTAGCAATATCTGCGCATCTCTTTGATTCTAGTTTTGATACCGTTATTATCATGTTTGATTATTATTTTGATTGAACTATGTTCTCGTAAAGTGTCTGACACAGGGACCAGAGAACAATTTATGTGGATATTATGTTTGCGAGTTCATCCGTCAGACGTGCTGTGAGAAGGGGAGAAATTTAGAACAACTTAACGTACGTAAACAATTTCTATAGTTTTTAATTACCATTAAATTGTGTTTAGTTTCATTCATATATGTTGACTCCTTTTTAAAATCAGATCTAACCTCTACGGGCCGGTCTTCTGCCAAAGGATCGCGTACGAGCAATTCAGGAGGAATTGGCGGGATTCTTGGATGCATAAGTACTAGACCCAAAAGGAGAATACTATTCAGGTGTGTATATCCAATAGGGATTGTACAAACAACTTATTTTGTATGTAGTGCATGAACACCGTGTATCGAATGTAATATGTTCGACATTTGGATCTATATTGTCATGATGATCTTGTGTAATATAATGGTTCCTTCATTGATGAGTGCAAAATACTAAATAAAAAATAAAATAACATAAATTAATTCTCTGCCGCGGCAGAGAAATGTGCCAAATCTCTGCCGCGGCAGAGAGTTATTTGTCCCGACGGTTGCTCCTCCCCCCTCGCACTCAGCAGCGGCCACGTGTACGCTCTTTTGTCCCGGTTGATAGGGCAACCGAGACTAAAGGTTAAGCTTTAGTCCCGATTGCCCCGTCCCGGTTGGGGAACCGGGACTAAAGCCCCTTACCAATCGGGACACATAGGGTGGTTTGCACTAGTGATACTTCTGATTGCCTGTATATTTCAATCGATCTTATATATGTTTCTAAATTTTAAACAAGAAAAATCCAGTCACTGCCTTAGTAATTGATATTTGCAAGTTGTTGAAGTGCACATTCACCCATTTCGAAATCTGGGATCATCTTGGGTCTTAATTGTTGTACATGTCCCATCAATGAGTCTAAATTATCTTGCACGTTAGCCACTTTCATCTATTTCACCCACGGGCTTTCAATCACACAATTATATCTTTGAAAAATCCTGTTTTGTAATTGCATGTCCCTCTTTCTCCAGCAGTTTATTCTTTCATGCTCAACGTTTATATAGGAATATGATTAAGATTAAGAAGATATATATTTCTTCATGTCATCTCTTGTCTCATTCTTCTTAGCTTCTCAGTGCACGTTTTTCCTATAAATTGGGAGGTGATAGGAATATATCTAGCCTTCACAAGACATCTTATACTAGTAGAATAGTTTTCCGTCAAAACAGATTATTCCATGTGTAGCTAACGGGGGTAAGCGATAAAGCGTCAAGTTAACTAGCATAAAAACTGAGTATAGCAACAGGAGAGAGGAGGTATAGCAATCCTCAACAGATTTCTCTTTGGTAGTATTCCTAAAACTAGATTGCTATATTTTTCTCAACACAAACAATGACATATGGGGACAAGAAACATAGCTAGCCACATAATAACCACGCACACCCACGAATACACACATATTGTCAAACACACAAGCACACAACACACACACATTGAACACACACCACACGCACGCACATACGTAGCACTGACACTACTAGTAAATAGGTCGTTTGTAGCGCACCTGTAAACAGCATCTGTGGCGCACTAGGGGTGTGCCACGGGCCTCGCGCTACGGCTATCTCCTAACTGTGGCGCACTGGTTATATCGAGATAGGCGTAGCGCACCTACTAGTGCGCCACGGCTATGTGGGCATGTGCGCTACGCTTTGGATCTTCTGTGGCGCACGTTGCAGTGCGCCACTAAGCTGCGCAGGTGCACTTTAGTTATAGTGCGCCACAAAAGCTAGGACATGTGCGCACGGGTGTCTTTTTTTTAATTTCAGAGCCAGATGATATACAATACAGATTATATACAATATTACAGGCAGATATACACACAGATATAAGATATACAGTTATATATATAAATACACAATTCGCAAAACAAGATTAAAACAAATACATATAGATAAGTCTCATACATGAATACATAGTATAAGTTATATTGTTTCGATCAAGTTACAAAGTAGTTGGTGACATGTGAATATATGTGTCTCGAACAAGTTAGAGCTCGGAAGCTCGCCTAGACATCTAAACGAGCTAGACACAAACGCGGGATAAACAACCAAAGACGATAAGCATGATCACCGCGATGAAGGTGTAGGTCTTCATCCGGTTCCTCGTCCTAACTCCCGCTAGATAGCGCGTGTGTCTAGCTTCCGTCTCCACCATAGTGTTGTACCCTTTGTAGCTATTGCCGCTAAAACGGTGCACCTGTCTCCGATAGTCTTCCCAATCATCGTAGACTCCGGGAACCCGTCCCTTGTACACGACGTACCACGTCATCTACAAGTTGACAATAATAATTAACCAGTGATTGAAAATAAACATGTATAATTAAAGTCACATATGAAGATACACTTATAGAAAGTACTCCTAAATCGAAAAGACCAAACTCAAAAAGAATGCCTCATATATAACTAGGTTGTTCGACACAGGAATATGCTACGATGGAACCATCCGCCAAGTAGGATGCACAACACCTGGACAAGTGCATAGCACAAGGCGGACAATCCCATCGTAGCATATTCACATATATAGTGTGCCATGACATTTTAATCATCGGCATTCTCGAAAAAGACCAAAGTAACTCAAAAATTATGCCTCATATATAACTAGGTTATTGGACACAGGAATATGCTACGATGGAACTGTACGCCAAGTAGGATGCACAACATCTGGACTTGTGCATAGCACAAGGCGTACAATCTCATCGCAGCACATTCACATATATAGTGTGCCACGATATTTCAATCATCGGTATTATTCTCGAAAAATACCAAAGTAACTCGAAAAGAATGCCTCATATATAACTAGCTAGGTCGTTGGACACATGAATATGGTACGATGGAACCGTAAGCCAAGTAGGATGCACAACATCTGGACTTGTGCATAACACAAGGCTTACAATCCCATCACAGCACATTCACATATATAGTATGTCACGACATTTCAATCATCGGCATTATTCTCGAAAAAGACCAAAGTAACTCAAAAAGAATGCCTCATATATAACTAGCTAGGTCGTTGGACACAGGAATATGCTACGACGGAACAGTTAGCCAAGTAGGATGCACAAGACCTGGACTTGTGCATATCACAAGGCTAACTATCCTGTCGTATCACATTCACATATATAGTGTGCCACGACATTTCAATCATTGGCATTATTCTCAAAAAATACCAAAGTAAATCAAAAAGAATGCCTCATATATATACATAGGTCGTTGGACACAGGAATATGCTACGATGGAACTATAAGCCAAGTAGGATGCATAACACCTGGACTTGTGCATATCACAAGGCTCACAATCCCGTCGTAGCACATTCACATATATAGTGTGCCACGACATTTCAATCATTGGCATTATTCTCAAAAAAATACTAATAAATTAAGGGAAAAAAGAAGGACCAAAGTGAGCAAAGGACCAAAGAGTAAGCAAAAAAACCAAGCATTGATTGATATATAATAATAATAAGCAAAAGAAGTAAGCGATGATTCATAAACCTAATAAGATAAGTAGTAGCAAGTGCACTTGTCCACACACATACAAATGTCATCTATAGTTTGTAACTACAACTAGGCCAATATCAAGCCTTCTGGCTCGGCTTAGGGAACGGGAGGACGCCTTGTCTCGTCATGAACTTCCTATAGTCACCCTGCATCTCTAGGCGATCTTCTATGTCATGGTTATTCGGGATATTTCCTCCGTAGAAGATCCCCCCCCCAAAGTCATGACATCATGAAAGATGATTGCCCCAAACTGCTGCTGGATGCGATACATCTCTTGTCTAATATCTGAATCAGTGATCTTGGCCTTTGCTTCGGCCCACTGTTTGAGATGATCTGACAAGGTAGAATTCTGCTGGTCAAGTAGGAACGCCCTCATGTGATGGAGTGCGTAGTAGGCTTCCTTCTTACTGTTTTCCGGCTACTTCACGCAGGGGAACTCCGTTACGTGGTTGAAGACGTGCCTACCGAACTTGAACTTCGTACGCACGAAGGTGGTGCCTTCCGTCGAGGCATAGCCAGTGAGAGCATCATCCAGAACTTCCTTGATCTTGTCGTAGTTTTTCTTCTTTTCTAGACTCCCCGAGTCGAAATACGCGGCGTGGGAATGCTTCGGCGATAAGGAGATGAGCGTGCAGTGTTCATCTCTGCGCAAAAAATTTAAATGGAATGTGTTGGAAAAAAAATGATGATAATCTAATAAAGCCAATCGACGGTGGCGAGTGAATAACGACTTACTCGGGAAAGTAAGGCACGAGAATGTATTCCTTTGTCTTGTTAGCCACGAGGATGTTTTTAGGTACGAGGCCACGATACGTCGTTCAGTGGGGGAACCCAAGCAGTCGTCACGCATGTAGTAGGGGTCCACTATAGCGATGCCCGGTGTGTTCTCTCTAATGATCTGCATGGCCAGGCTGAGAGAAAACAGGCGGACCATGGTATAGTGCAGCGGGTATAGGTGGAACATATTGAAGATGTCATCGAACCGTAGGAAGAATAGATCCGCAGGGGCATTGTCGACGAAGCCCAAGCCTGGTGGCACCTTAACCACGAATACCGGGCGCGAGGGATCTTTCTCCGCCAGAAGGCGTCTCTCTATCGTCAGCACGCCATCATGCACACTCTGCAGTTCCGAACTGGCGAGCCTCCGCAAATTCTTAGGTAGCATGGGCTCACCCGCCACATGAATCCTCCACATAATACCCTCGGGTCTTGGTGGCCCGTCCCGAAACATGATCGGATTCGCAGTTGATGCCACCGGCTGGCTCGAGCTGCTAGATTTTATTTTCCTGCCCTTTTTTCCTTTTGGAGAGCGGGCATGCACCGCAATCTGAGCACCGGCCGCCCTATGTAGTGTGTTAGGGCTTAGAATAAAGGGCCGGTTGGTTGTATCAGCTGGCTCTATAAAGGCGCAAGATGGAGGCATCTCCTGAGAACCAAACAAACGCTTGGTGATAGTGGCTTTCTCTGTGTGGCCACCAGCTAGGTCTTCGTTGCTAAACTGAGTGTTGAAGAAGTGATCATTCCAGTCTTCGTCGTCCTCGGCCGGATCCTTCGCCATGTGCATATCATCAACATGATCATCCAACCTACCGCGTGGAGGTGACGGCGAGGGCGGTAAGGGGGCCTTGCCACCGCTTGTCGCTGGCACGACAGGCGGTGCTGTTGTCTGTGGCGTGATGGCCCCCGCCGTCCCCAAATGGATCATGCTCTTTGTCCATTGCAAGAATAAGCCGAAGCAACTTCTGAGGAAAGCCGACTCTTCTTCATCCGCTCCTGGGGGTTGAATGGGAGGTTACAGGTCGTCGCATCCCCTTAGCACCCGACTAATTTTAACCCCATGCACGCTATTTGGCATCGGCCTTGAGTGGAACATGCGTTGCAAGGGTTGAACGATGGTACCCTTGGCAACATCCCTCAGCTCGTTGTTCACGTAGCATAAGAGAGTTTAAGGAACATCCATCTGCGGAAACCATGTACGGCGTCATCAGAGATGCCATAAGAATAATAGATGGCGTGAAAGTCGGTAAAGCAATTTGTTTACCGTGATGGCGTCGAGATCGGCTAATGTCAAGGCACCGCATACGGCGACGGGCGTGCAAGAGACGGAAGGGCTGCTTGATGGCACGGTGTTGGCCGCCGGTGTATTCTCCCTACCGGATGCTTGGAGCTCCAGTGCCGCCGCGACGATGGCAGGGGGGGCCACCAACATGTCCTGCACCACGGTGATGGCAGGGGGAGTCACCAACACTTGCGGCGCCGTGGTGCTAGCGGGCAGAGTCAGGAACACGTAGTTCACCTGATTCGTCGGTGCCGCGTTGTTCGAGTGGCTGCTGACCATGCTTGGAATCGGGCACGGCCCTACTCGACCACCCGCACTCCAGTTCGCTATTGACTCCACCAAGGTAGGCAGGATGGACGTGAGGGTGATTGCCAGGTTATCTTGGATGATCTTCGGGATCCGTGCCACTTGTTCCTTAAGTTCTTGAACCTCGCGGTTTTCCTCCTCGCTCCTTCCCGACGGCGCCACATGCGTCCTCGGCGGTGGACCAAAATGATCCACCCAATTCTTACCCCCGAGGCCGGCCAGACGGCCAGCCGACGACGGCTTCTTCGTAACTGTCTCTATTTTCTTGGCCCGGTTCATCGCCCTGTTAAAAGTGTTATCCCACCGGGTGGCTGCCATCGACCCCTGGGATGAGGAACCCTGGGATCCATGACTAGCAACAATTTCCTCCTCCTGCAGAAGAAGTAACAGTGAATCGTTTAGAAACTAGACTTCATCGATTAGAACGCAATCGAGTTGATCCACGGTAATTAGATTACTTACCACAATTTCCTTGAATTCCTTCACCACAGGATCCGCGGTGAGTTGTTTGGTTTTTGGGTCCACATGGTAACGGGCGCTGATGAAGTTTCGAACCTTCCCGGGTTCGAATTTCGCAAAGGGGTTTTGTATCCCCTTAGATCTATACTCTTCATCCTCCTTATTCCATTTGGCCTCTGCGGTTCTGTATCCACCAGATCCGAGATGGTGATGACCTATATTCATCGCCTCCAGCACCTTTCCCCGATTACTATTGGCCAGGGCTCTTTCGGATTCACACCTCTCCTTGAACTCCCAAAACTGATCTTCGACGATCTGCGGGTCAATCTTCTGGATCTCCTCGAGACTTTTGCCTTCTTTATAGATCTTCTTCTTTATCCAGGTTCTCCAGTTGGCCAGGGCGATGCTCATCTTTGTGAGGGCGGATTTGTTTACTTCGTTCCCATGATAATTTGTGTTATGATACTTAGCGGGGAACTTGTATCTTGCGTGCAGATTCTCGAAGAGGAGTGTGCGCAAGTGGCCATTATCTTTATGCCGGAGATTCTCGGTGTTGATCGAGATGGTTGTCCGGGTGATCGCCGCCACTTGCCCACCGTACCCTTTGACGACAAGGTCGGGATCCAAAGGAACCCTTGTTGGGCTCACTTCGGTAATTTCCTCCCTGACGGTGTCGACCGTGTTCGGGCGCCGTTCCTTCGGCTTCTTCTTCTTCTTAGGAGGATTGCTACCACTCCCTATGCCCTCGCCGCCATCAGTGGTTTCATCACCCACCGTTCCTTCGGCTTCTTCCTCCGCGTCTTCCATCTCATCATCCTCGCTCTCCGAAGGATGGTATTCTTCATCGTCTTCTAGCCGCTGGGCCGCCTCCCAGTATGTCAATTGTTTATTCGGAGGTCTGAGTTCTCCTTCAGCGCTGATGCGCTTAGAACATCTAGCCTCGTCGTTGTCACACATCTTTGCACTGATAAAAACAAATAATTGTTTAAATGCACGGAAAAATCCGGCATGACCTTTGCTAATTTTCTTAAACTAGGAGTGCCCAATTTCTGCCAAAACGGAAGTTAATCAACATTCCGGCAAAAATCAGGACTCATTTCATACAAGAACCTGCATACACAACATAATAAAGTGCTTCATATACAAGCACAAGCACAATTTTAAGTGCTACAATTATATCAAGCACAAGCACCTGTCATTATAGCAAGCACAAGCACATGTCATTATAGCAAATACAATTGCAAGCACAAGCACCTGTCATTATAGCAAGCAAGCAAATACAACATGCAGATTATATGACAACAAGCAAATACATATATAGAAGCACACAAGTTTTTGTACAACAGTATACATTAAATTGGCCTAATGCTAACTACTAACTGCTAACCTACAACTTACCTACAACCATCACAGTAAAAACTATATGTGTATCTGATAAGCATCATTAGTTGCTAGATGAGTATGCTTATCTGATAAGCATTTCATTTGCTACAACCATCACAGTAAAACCTACAACCATCATCAGTTGCTGGATGAGTATGCTTATCTGATAAGCATTTCATTTTTATCTCATCAGATGAGATAAGCATAAAACCTACACCCTACACAGTAAAAGTGATATTGAGTATCTACCATCTAAACCTACAACCATCACAGTAAAAACTTGTGTTCTAGCAAAACAATACCTTGACATTCCACTTGTGTTCTACCAATAATCCAACTTGTGTTCTATCAAAACTATGAACAATTCACAAACAGTACCTTGACATTCAAGAATCACATGCCTAGCAAATTAGTTGGTATTCATAGGAGCAGATTTGGAGTGTTGTGTTCATTGGGATGCAGTACATGATTTGGACCAGAGAGTACCCGTGGCCTACTAAATTTCAGGGTACATGCAAAAACTACAACCACCCGTACAAATATGCATCCAAAAACTACAACCAGCTACACTCCACTACAATCTAGCCCATCCAAGCAGAGGTACCTGGTATTTTGAGCACAAGTGTCATGCCCAGTTCAACCTTTGGTCTATCTAACAAAATTACCCCAGAGCTCTCTTGATACTAAATATGTTTGTCAAAATTTCTTTGCACTTCTCTATCACTGTTTAGGTTATCAACAACAAGATCCATGGGGTTGAACCATCTGCATGAGAACTTGTTCACAAATTGGCTCGCCAGGACCCAAACCAAACAGTCACTGTCACTCCAACCAAACCCTTTTCACTCTAGTACCAAATGACATAGTTGGTACTCCTACGAACTTAGCTTAACCCAAGTCATAACTAGACCTTTCAGGGGTAGAATAATAGTGAAAATACATTGTTGTCTACAAAAATCAGATAATAATTAACTAAAAAAATACCATTACAGCAAAGGAATAGAACATAAAAGTTGAACCTTAACTCATGTAAATCAATAGTGACAAAACAACAGAATTAATGCATCATAACTGAAATAATCACATCAGCTAACATGACAAAATGGCTAGTGGGATCACATAGCAGGAAAATTTATCAAGACAGCATGCTAAAATGCATCTTGACTTACTCCCGTCTAGTGCCATAACATAAAATTCAAGACCAGTAATTTATCAAGACAGTATTAATGGATCAAGTCTCTCTTTCGGAACGAAATGTGATCAATCAGAGGTTCTTAACATGATTTCCCCTAAACAATCCGTAGGTGCCTCTGATCCGCAGGTCGCCGTTCCCCCCACACCCCGCCCAAGACAGAGAGACGAGCGAGGAGGAGCAGCCTAGAGGAGAGATGGGAGAGGAGGGAGGTACCTTGCCAGCCGTAGGAGGAGCAGACGAGCGAGGAGGAGCAGCCGCCGTAGCCGTGTGTGGTCGATCCGCCGTCGTGTGTGGTCCAGCCCGCGCCACGCCGTGCCCTGTCCCAAACGATTCACGCAGCCGCGTCCTCCTCCTCCTCCTCCTCCTAGCATGGTGAACTCATCCTCCTCCTGGCGTGGCGGCCTCCTCCTCCTGACCTCCGGCGGCGGCGGCGCGTCGATGGGGACGACGGGGATGGGGACGATGGGGTTAGACTTGTGTCTGAAGATGGGGATCGAGGGCGACAGTTGACTAGTCCCACCCACTTAGGCGTAGCGCACCCTGGCCAAGTGCACTACGGTTTATCCGTAGCGCACTTGGCCAGGGTGCGCTACGCCTAAGTGGGTAGGACTAGTCCGATAAGAGGGCTGCCACCCCCATAGTTATCACTAGCACTGCCTTATCCCACTGGTTCCACCCACTGCTCTATTCTAAACTTGTGAGCACCCAGGTTCGAAACCTGGTGCCCACCTTTTTTATTTTTATTTTAAAAATATTTTTAAATGTTCCAAAAAATGCCCAAAAGTGGTGATATATGCCATAAAAGTTTTGTTTTGTTTTTAAAATACTTTTAAATATTTCAAAAATGCCCAAAGGTGATAATATATGTCATAAAAGTGGTACAAATATGATTCAAATATGTCATAATAATTTGTCCATGATACAAATATGTCATAATAATTTGTCTATGAATATTACAATCTTTTTCGACCACGCATTTTACAATATTTTTTGAGCTAGCGTTTACAATATTTTTTCCCTTCTTTGTCGTGATTGAATAATTTAGCTCCGGCACTTTAATATTTCTTCTTTTGAACGCGCTACCTTTTTTGGGTAGGGTTGTCCTTTTTCTTCTTGTGATGTATGTTGCTGCATCATAGTCGTCGTCATCTTTAATCTTTTGATCGCCGTACTGGTCGAAGTCTTGCTCTTTGCCGACTCCATCCATTCCGATGATGTTTCTTTTTCCTCTCCTCACGACAACACGACTAGGCTTTGTCGGGTCGGTAATGAAAAAACATTGGTCCACTTTGGTAGCCAGTATCCACGGTTCATTTTTCGCGGCCACGTTCACACCGTCGGCCTTGGATTTAGCTGCTTCGGGTATAACCATGGTTGTGAAATACCGGTCTTCTCTTTCGACGCTCTTTGCCCATCTGACACGAAACATCGGCACCTTTTCTCCATAGTAGTCGAGGTCCCAGATCTCCTCGATTCTTCCGTAGTATCTTTCCTTCACGTTGTCATCGGTGTAGAATTCCGGCGTTACGCCTGAGTTCTGATAATCACACTTGTTGTCCTTTTCCTCCGTGTAGAATGTATAGCCGTTGATATCATACGCCTGATAGATCACCAGGTTTTGCATCGGTCCCTGCGACAAGGTGAATATGATCTTTTCCGTGTCATAAGAATGTGATCGTGGGGATTATCAAGGAGCGTCTGCCTAAACCAACGCGTGAAATCTGAGTTGTGCTCTTTGATTATTTCTCCATGCGTCCTTTATATGCCCCGGTCACTGTACTTCTTCTCGCAACTTTTGTGCTTCTGTACCCAAGGATCGACCAGTTCTAAATGCTGTAGCGCGACGAGGTTTGCTCGATCAAAGTCTGCACATCGAAAATCGAAGTCTGCATGCAGTATGCGACGACCCTCTCGGTGACCAGATCCGTCGAGCGTGCCAAGCTGCCTGTTGACGGGAAGACCGACAGGGTTCTCGATGTCTAGATAATTCGTGCAGAAAGAGATGCACTCTTCGACCAGAAAGCCCTTGGCTATGCTTCCATCTGGACGGGACCTGTTGTGAACGTATCCTTTGATGTGTCTGTTCATCCTTTCGAACGCCATCATGCTGCGGAGGAACATCGGCCCGAGTTGGACGATGTCCTCCACGACATGGACCAGCAGATGCACCATACTGTTGAAGAATACGGGCGGGAAGTAGACCTCAAGCTCGCATAGTATCACCACGATCTCCTCATGTAGCCTCCCGAGCTGATTCATGCCAATCGACTTCCTAGAGATGACGTCGAAAAACTTGCAGAGGCAAAATAACGTTTCACAGACGTACTCGTCCATTATCCCTCTTAGTGCAACCGGAAGTACCTCCGTCATTAGCATGGCACAGTCGTGAAACTTCATGCACTGAACCTCTGCTTCGCCTCGTCTAGGTATCTGCTTATCTTGCCCGCGTAGCCGTAAGAAAATTTGACTCCTAGAAGGCACTTGAAAAACTGTTTGGTCTCATCCTGGCTTAGAGTGAAGCAAGAAGGAGGGCAGTAATATTCGTTCTTCTTGAACTTTTTACCCTTCCGACGACCTTGTGTCGTCTCCGACTCATGATCATCGTCATCTTCCTGATCATCAGGAGTAGTGCGTCCTCCATGAAGCTCCTTCTGGATACCCATGAATATCAGGCCGTGCCTTGCTTTCAGACCATCTTTCGTCCTATCTAGCATGTTGATTATGGTGGCGACCAGACTCTCTCACATGTTTTTCGTGATATGCATGATGTCGAGGCTATGAGGCGTGCGGAGAAACTTCCAGTATGGCAACTCCCAGAAAACAGACCTTGTTTTCCATACCTTCATCAACGGCTTGTCTTGCTGCCTCTTTCGCTTCTTTCCAGGCTTAGGACAATCTTTCCAGTTTTTCAGCAACTCTTCCACTTCTTCGCTGCTCCTACGCTCTGGGATTCCTCGGGTCTCGGATTTGCCATCGAACAGGTCTCCACGTTTTCTCCATGGATCATTCTTGCCGAGCCACCTCCAGTGCGCCATGAACACGGTTTTCGAAGACCCTGGATCTTTCTCTAGTTGGAGATAGGTTGTGTTATCCATGCACCTAACGCATGCGCAGAATCCTTGGATAACCTGCCCCGAGATATACCCGTAACCTGGATAGTCTTGCACCGTAGTGACCAACGCGGCTCTCATAGTGAAATAATCTTGTGTGACGGCGTCGTAAGTATTGGCTCCAGATTCCCATAACGTGGCTAGCTCCTCTTTCAATAGCCTGAGATACAGATTGATGTTGGTACCACGTTGTTTCGGCCCTTGAATTAGCATACTCATTTGTATGTACTTCTTCTTCATGCACAACAATGGAGGGAGGTTGTACATCCATACAAACACGGGCCAAGTGTTGTGCGTGCTGCTTTGGATACCGAACGGATTGAGTCCATCGGTGCTCGCACCAAGCCTGATGTTCCTCGAATCTCCACCGAATTCTGGGAATTCGAGGTCCAATGCTTTCCATTGGCTAGCATTTGAAGGGTGCGTCAGCAGATCATCCTTTTCGGGGTCATCGTCATCTCCTGGCTTCTTCCTTTCCGCATGCCATCGCATGAGCTTCGCTTCCTTAGGGTGCAAGAAATAGCGCTGCAGACGAGGAGTGATAGGAAAGTACCATACCACTTTTCGAGGTGCTTTCTTCCCTTTCTTGTATCGACTCACGCCGCACACCGTACATGTGGTTTTCTCCGCGTCCTCGCCCCGATAAATGATGCAATCGTTGATGCATACGTGATATCTAACATGCAGTAGATCGAGAGGACGAACGATTTTCTTGGCGTCCTCGATACTAATTGGACATGTGTTCCCCTCCGGGAGACGATCGTGCCAGAATGCCATCATGTCGTCGAAGCTTGCGTCGCTCAATTTGTGTTTTGCCTTCATCTTCATAGCCTTGAGCGTTACATTCAACCAGGTACCATCGGGCCTGCATCCTTCATACAATGGAGTAACCGCGTCTTTCTCAAGTTCCACAAGCTTGGCTTTCTCTCTAGCGGCAGCCCTGGTGTTACTCGTCTGCTTGAGAAGCAGCTCTTGCACATAAGGGTCCCGCACTCAGCCTGACGTTGTTCCATCGTCGTCTGCTCCTCCGACATCTAGATCATCATCATCCTGGTCTGCTTTTGCACCTTCACCAGGAGACTCTTCATCATCTCGCCCGTCCTCGCCGTGATGATCATCGTCATGTTGCCCACCTTCACCGTCTCCATCGTCTTCGTCATCTCTTATCCAGCGAGTGTATCCATCCATGAAACCATGGCGGAGCAGGTGCGCCTGTAGATTCCCGGAATCTGGGTCGATCACCCAGTTGAGTTTGCATCTTCTGCACGGACATCTTATATCCGTCTTGTTATTTCGTATCATGTCGGTCGTTGCACATTTCAAAAATCTAGCCACAATGCCTTCGCTCATTATGCGGACCATTTTTGCCTGCATGGTGTACACGGTACAATTAGAAGTCTATTAGAACCACATAATGAATGCATGCATGCAATGGTCGTTAGTAAATTTCGGCATGACCTATCCTAAAATTAGGACCTTTGCGAAATGCAAAGTCTTGCCAAAATGGAAATGAATCAAAATTTTGGCAAAACAAATGGCAACTTGTTCACACACAAACACAAGATAGAGAGACCGATCCATACACACATGAACATATCATTATCCTCTCCATACACACATGCATATGAGCATCGATACTCTCCATATATATACACACACATGACCATCGATCCTCTCCATACACACATCATGAGCATCAATCATCTACATACATATGAGCATATCATCCATATACACATGAACACATCCTTACATGGACAACTTACCGAGATGAGAGACCGAGATCGCGAGAAGATGGAAAGGAGAGGTGCGCGCGAGACCGGAGAAGGAGATGTGAGAGACCGAAGAGCTTCCTCTGTTACGTATGTAACATCCAAGGCAAGTTCCATATGCTAAAAATGGTGAATGAGTGGAGAAATTGAGGTGGAAAGGAAAAGGATCCCGACTAGATCTAAGGAGGAAGAAGAAGGGGAAAGTGAAGTGTGGGGTGGTGGATGATCACATGATCACATGTTGTGCACATGCATGGTCGACACATCCGTGGCGCTTATGACCATAGTGCACCATAGGGAAAAATCACATCCGTGGCGCACATGACAGAGTGCGCCATGGATGTTTCTGCCCATTTAAGGAGCAGAGGGGGCTTCACATAGGCATAGCGCACTTGACGCATATGCGCTACGGATATCCCTAACGACCGTAGCGCACCTCCCCTATATGCGCTACGGATATGCGGCATGCGGCCAGCAGGGCCCTGGCCCACACATATCTGTGGCGCACTACGACCATGTGCGCCACAGTTGTTCTAGTTGCTAGTAGGGCACTGCGCATAGGTGAGCCACGCCTATTTTAGCCGTGGGACACTTCAAGCATGTGAGCCACGGATGTGCTTATTACCTATAGCCGTTTCCCTAGTAGTGTGACAAGCACGCGCACACTCCACATGCACAGCACACATGGACACATACACACACGTATGCACAATAAATCCTGCACACACACACCGGACCCACATGTCAATGTGCCTAAAAATTGAAGGGGACATAACAAACTTGGTTGCTATAATTTTGGGATTGGCTCTTGACTTTGCAAATATATCAAGTGGAGAGGCCAATATACTAAGCTTCCTAAAAAACATGGGGGAACCACTTATAAGGCTGCTGGGGCTGTTTTTTTAACAAGGATTGCTATAATAGCAATTGGAAGCAAATATAGGAGGCTCTTGAAGATGCTCTAAATGGGAAAAAAATAGGAACCTATAGAAGGCGACGGTACGAGGTGGCTTATATGCGACGGTTTGGTGTGCCGCCCATGTCACCGCATACAGATGTACACGTGTAAAAACGGGTTATACGGTATGGATATGGGCCGCGCGGCATAGGATGTGGGTTTCTAGGGCCATTGCTCGCTGATAAACGGGAAGTTCAACACGATCCTGACCGTACGCGAAGGAAGGGGATGCCGAAGCAAAAGTGTTTTCATTTCTTTGTCCAACACCTTGTTGTTGGATGTTCGATCAGATGTCTTGGACCACACTATCAGAATTCTAGAAACACCATAATTAATACTGTCTCATAGATAGGTAAGGAAATTTTGCATCGGTTATCCTCAATTTTTTTGCATCTGTATGGATATGAAGACATTACCGTCTAGCATTGGGAAAATAATCCTATATGACCTGGGTCATATGATCCCATTTGGTGGACCACATACATCGCCGTTTTATGGTAATGACACTTTTATTACATTATTATATAATAATGTTTACATCCGCTCTCTACATAACTAGGATGCACATAGTCACACAAACCACACAACTAAAACATAAAGAAAACAGACTAATATTACACAAAATGGTAACCAAAAGGCGGACCCAAACTACGGCATATTAATCCGCAAATTACGCTGCCATCCATGTCGGGAGGAAATATCTCTTGATGTGTCCTCCAATCGTGTACACCCCTCCACAAACAAGTCTTGAAACTTCATATATTGGAGAATAGTCCATGATGAGAGGATAGCCGTGGCCCGATAAATAACCTTCAGGGAGAAGACATAGTGTTATTAAAAATCTTGACATTTCTACATAGCCAAAGAGACCAAATAATGGCAAGAGCTTCCAACCTAAACAAAGTCCTGTATTTATCATCTATCCTATGCAACTAGTTACCAAAAACATTCGCAACCAAACAAGAGGGAGATAAACCAGAAGCTATTTGGATGAATGACCATACATAACGAGCAAATTTATAATAGAAGAATAAATGACAGATTATCTCATCCTGATGACAAAAAACGTATTGTGTACTTCCATGCCAATTTCTCTTTACAAGATTATATTTTATAAGAATTACTCCCTTACTAAGATACCAAGCGAATATCTTCGTCTTTAGGGGTATTTTCATTTTCCATATTTTGCTATTACCATCGTCCGGAATATCAGGTTGAATAAATTCTCTATAGAATGAGTCAACTGAAAATTTACCACTTTCAAATAGTTTCCATTTAATCTCGTCCATACCGTCCGACAGCTGCATGAGATACATATTTAGAGCCCACATATTTCCTCCATAACATGGTTTGCCAGAAACCATCTTCAGTCAGTAGTTTGAAAAGCCATTTACCAAGGAGCGCGGTGTCTTTGACTTGTAAATCATGTATACTAAGTCCACCGATATTCTTTCGGTCGGCAAACCACATTCCACCTGGCCAGTCGATATTTCTTCTTTTCACTATCCCATGGCAAAAGAATCTTGATCGGAAATAATACACTTTATTCAAGACATCTTTAGGTATTTGGAAAAATAAGATCATATACAGTACCATATTTGTAAGCACCGAATTGTTTATGAGTACAAGTCTTGCCCTAAGGGATAGCAATTTTCCTTTCCAACTATTAAGGCGTTTTGGAGCCTTTCCTCAATAAGTTTCCATTTAGCGATTGTGAGACACCTATAGTGAATCGTTATTCGCAGATAGTTGCTTGGAAATTGCCCCTGACCACAACCAAAAAGTTCAGCATACAGGTGGGTCTCGTTTTGATCATCGCCAAAACAGTACAAATCACTCTTATGGAAGTTTATTTTCAGTCCATATAGCTGCTTGAATGCTGTTAATATTAATTTCATATTCTTAGCTTTCTCCAGATCGAGTTCCATAAATAAGATTGTATCGTCAGCGTATTGAAGAATAGAGAGTATGCCATAAACTAGGTGGGGACTAGTCCTTCAATCTGGACATCAGCCTTTGCTCTCTCGATAAGGATAACCAACATATCAGCCATTATATTAAAAGGTATGGGTGATAATGGGTCCCCCTGTGTTGGTCCCTTCTTGGTCTGGAAGTAGTTACTAGTGTCATCATTTACTTTTATGGCAACACTACCACCTGACAAAAAGGACTATATAAGAGCACACCACTCCTCTGAAAATCCTTTCATCTGAAGTGTTTACTGGAGGAAAGACCAATTAACTTTATCATACGCCTTTTCAAAGTCAATCTTGCATAATACACCATTTAGTTTTTTGAGTGTAGTTCATGGATTGTTTCATGTAATATTATTCCACCATCTAGGGTGTGTCTACCTTGCATGAACGCAGTTTGAGAAGGACGGACACCATGGTCAGCTACTGAATTTAGTCTAATCGTGGAAACTTTTGTGAAAATTTTAAAGCTAACATTAAGAAGGAAGATTGGATGATATTGTTATATATGTTTTTCATTAGTAACCTTAGGCAATAAAATTATGTTGCCAAAATTTAGTCTAAAAATATCCACTTGACTGATCTGTAAGAACCCAAAAAAATTCATCATATCCTTCTTGATGACTTCGTAGAATTTCTAGTAAAATTCAGCTGGGAAGCACAACATAAATGCCAAGGTACCTCTGAAGTTCAAGTGAAGACTAGAAGTAAAGATATCAAAGATACAAGCATCAAAGTCATGACATAATTAACCAAGTTTTGAGACAAGCACATTACACTAAGAATGACAACTATGCTCTCAAGAAGGTGCTCATAGAAAAAGTGGCGACTCAATAAGGAAGTGAAAAGGTTTTGAAAAGTTTGAAAGTCTTCCAAATGTTGAAAGTATGGCACTCATTAGCTTTGAGCTCTCATTGCCCCTATCATAGGCATCTTTAAATGATTAAGGTGAAAGTGAGGTCCAATATGAGTTATATGCTTGACAGACCATAAACTAGAAATCTTATGTCCCTTGAGTACGAGGGCCGCTCCTCATGATACTCAACTTTAGTTATCGGTAAGTTCTTGTCATAGTAAATACATGCGTATCATAGAGAACAGCCAACGGGGTACCCCTTGCACATGATACTAGAGCTATCCCATAATCAAAATGACAAGGCAAGTAGACAATGAGCACCTCAACAATCTTCTTATTTGCTATGGGAAATGGCGCTTTTTTCTCTCTTTCCTCTTTTCATATGTATCTTTTTTTATAAGAAGAAAGCTTCATATATTGCTCAATATGGTTATGCTGGAAGTTTCCCCATGATTAGGCATGGCTTAGTATAGTGGCTCAGGTGTTTATCTAACACATATACATAACTCCAAGGACTTACAAGCTCCCCTTTTATTTCACACCGACGACATCCGCAAACAAAAGAGCATGATATCAACTGGATATATATATCCACAAGTGTTGTAAGCGTTCCCCGTGACAACACGGTTCTGCTAACTCCTAGCCTATAATTTGCAAGCATAGAACTTTCATGGACAGTCACAATGGTTCGGGTTTATTAAGTGCAAGAAATAAAGTGTGCCATCAAGTTCGTGAGAGCTTTACTAACTAACTTTCTCAAAACAGTCAAATATTTTATTTGGAAGAAAACAAGGCATAATGAATATGCACTGAATAGAAAATGATGCTAGTAGGTAGGTATGGTGGACACTGTTGGCAATATTGGTTTTGGGGAGTTGGAAGCATAAGTAGAGCTCATACTCAATGCAAGTGAAGGCTAGCAATAGAGAGGGAGCGACAAACGAGAGAGCAATAACTGTAAAAATCATGCTTGCAACAAAACATGACTAATTATGGCATGAAAGTGATAAAAGAACTCTGAGGCAAAATAAATCATCGAGGCTTACTAACTATTATTCAGTCATATGCATGCGTGAGCGTGTGCCAAGTCGATTCACATGAAACATTCAGAGGAGGATACCACAATATCATACCAAGTTATGAATAAAACAATGCAAGCAAACATTCATATGACATGCTACAAACTATTAGCAAGCTAGAGCTAATCCTAAGAAAGCAAGAACTACTAAGCATCCATAAATAACATACACCTTACATGAACAGACTAAGCATGCTCACAATGATGAGTATATGTACAAAAATGAAAACAAATAGAGTTCATTACCAGCCTCTTACCACACCTCAAGTTGTCTTAATCTTCATTATTGCCCTTCACTTGTGTGGCTTGAATAATAACATGAAACCAAACTCCAATGAGGACTACTGAACCCTGCAAAGAACTTCACAAAACCAAAGAAGAACAACAAATATTTTTGGTGTTTTCGATTTTTTAAAGCAAGCACACAAAGCAAAAAAACAAAGCAAAATATTTTTGGATTTTTCTTAAGGAAAACCAATGCTAAAAAGCAAAGAAATAAACCAAGAGAAACAATGAAAATATTTTTGGTCTTTTTGTGGTTTGAGAAAGCAGAAACAAAAACCAAAAAGAAAGCGAAATATGGATATACAAAGGACCAACGAAACATGATATATATATGAGTGTGATGTCGGTGTACCTCCTCCCAAGCTTAGGCTTTTGGCCTAAGTGGGGATCAACTCCATGATGACCAAGAAGTTGCACCTCCGTAGTACGACAAAGAGGCCCCTTAGTCCTGGTATGAGCTCGAGGACGCCCCTGATAGCTCGAAGTTGGATATTTCTTATCTTCCCGCGCTGGGCTATGCGGTCATCATCATTAGTTATCCCGCGGTAGAGCTCCAAGAAATCAGCACCTGAAGTATGCTCTTTGTCATTAATATTAAAAGTTACTTTTCCTTGATTACAATTGATGACAGCACCTTAAGTATTAAGAAAAGGTCTCCCAAGAATAATAGACATATTATCATCTTTGGGCATCTCAAGCACAACAAAATCAGTTAAAACCAAGCAATTATGAGCCACTTGAACAGGAACATCCTCACATATACCAACAGGAACAGTAGTAGACTTATCAGCCATTTGCAAAGATATATCGGTTGGTATAAACTTTTCTAGCTGGAGTCTCTTGTAAATATAAAAAGGCATAACACTAACTCCAGCTCCCAAATCACACAAAACATTTCTAACATAATTATTCTTAATAGAGCAAGGAATAGTTGGTATACCTGGATCACCAAGTTTCTTTGGAACCTTACCATTGAAGGAATAATTAGCAAGCAAAGTAGAAATTTCCTCATTAGGAATCTTCCTTTTATTAGAGACAATATCCTTCATATACTTTTAATAAGGAGGCAACTTAATAGCATCAGTCAAAGGAATTTGCAAAAATAAAGGTTTCATCCACTCACAAAAATTGTTATAGTGTTCTTCCTCCTTTGACTTGTGTTTCTTATTAGGAAAAGGCATAGGTTTCTGCACCCATAGTTCTCTCTCACTACCATGTTTATTAGCAATAAAATCTTCCTTAGTGTACCTAGTATTCTTAGTGTGCTTCTCAGGTTCTTCCTCAACTTCTTCCTTATCAGGAGCATTATTTTTACCATCACCACTCTCAGTTTCAGCACCAGAGACAGATATACTATTAGGATCTACAGCAGGTCCAGGTGGTTCCTCAACTATTTTATGTTTCTTTTTCTTTCTCTTATGAGGACTACCACTACTTTCACCTTGTTGAGAATCCTGCTCAATTCTTTTAGTGTGCCCTTCAGGATATAAAGGATCTTGAGTGGCTATACCACTCCTAGTTCTAATTCCATAAGCATGTTTATCTCCTGAGGCATTAACTAGCATATCCTTTTGTACCTTGGCAAGTTGATCAATTTGAGTTTGAACTATTTGAAAGTGTTTACATAGCATTTTAACATTATTAGCAGTTCTTTCCACAATATCTTTCAACTCATTAATATCTCTAGGGTTTTCCAATAAATGATTCTGAACTTGTTTATTAAAATTACCTTGTTTAACAATAAATGTGTCAAGTTCATCTAAGCATTGACCAGGAGGCTTACCATAGGGAATATCACCTTCATTAAAGTGGAGAGAGTGTACCTCAATAGTAGATGATCGGGGAACTGGCTTACATAATTCTTCTATAGGAGGTAGATTCTTCACATCTTCAGCTCTAATACCTTTCTCCTTAAGACATTTCTTAGCTTCCTTCATCACTTCATCATTTAATGCAATCACTCCCCTCTTCCTTGGTATTGGTGTTGGAACTGGTTCAGGCACAACTGGTTCAGGAGTAATAGGCTCAGGTGCATCTAGCTCTGTTGAAGTCCAATCATCATAATTCTGTAGGGGTTCTTTTCCTGAAAACACAATCAGCAAAATTATCCAGGTATGTCCTAGAATCATTAGTTAGCCCATAATAATAAATATCAAGAAGCTCATTTTTAGGCAATGGACATCCAAGATGTGCATGAATCAAGGCACAGAACCTTGTCCATGACTCAGGCAATTTCTCCTCTTCTCCCTGCTTATAATCAAAAAGTTTCTGCAAAGCAGCATGTCTAGCACTAGGAGGAAAATATTTCTGGAAGAAAGAAGCAATCAAACAATCAGGGCTATCAATGGATCCAGGAGGTAATCTATTAAACCAAGATTTAGCTTTCCCTTTTAGTTAAAAGGGGAAGATCTTTGTAACAAAGTACTTGCACATCTTAAAATCATCAGAGAATAAAGCACTCATAGTGGAAAGCACATTCATATGTGCCACAACACTCTCACTCTTAGTCCCACAAAAAGGTTCTTTCTCAACAATGTCTATATAGGATAAATCAAGAGAGAAATCATTATCTTTATCTTTAATATCTATGGGAGAAGTGGCAAACTTAGCATCAGAAGATAGTTTAGGAATAATGGTACGTCTCTCAAGGAGACTCCTAATAGCACTAGCACCATGTGTGTTTTGGTACTCTTCAATAAAATCATCAGTCATTTCAATGTAACCATCACTAATATCATATATCTCTCTAGACTCAGGTGAGCTAATAGGTGTACTACTGTCTTCACTAGGAGTTTCAGTGTTTCCTAAAATAGTTCTAGCAATAGTAGCATCTAGGAAAGGACCTACTGAACCACTCGCATCAAGCACAGTAGAGGTAACATCATGAGTATCAGAAGCAGTTTCAGATTCAGCAGTAGTAGCAGTGTGTGTAGCATGTGTATGTGGTGGTGGTGTAACAAGCTTACTTATAACAGACGGTGAATTAAGAGCAGGAGAGGTGTTTAGGACTGTACCTATTCTTGTAGCGGATGGTAAAATAGGAAACTTTCCATCACGAGACTTCCCCATGATAAAAGGAATAGCAATGAACAATAATAGATCCAAGTGAACTTACAAATAAAGTTATGCTCCCCGGCAACGGCGCCAGAAAATAGTCTTGATGACCCACAAGTATAGGGGATCACAACAGTCTTCGAGGGTAGTATTACCCAATTTATTGATTCGACACAAGGGGAGCCAAAGAATACTTGCAAGCCTTAACAACTGAGTTGTCAATTCAGCTGCATCTGGAAATAGTTCTTGCTCACAGTAGTTTATCAGTAGCAACAATTTTGTAGTAGCAACAACAAAGTAACAGCATCAGCAAAACAGGAGCAATAGTAACAGCATTAGCAAACAGTAGGATATGAGCGCAGTAGGCATAGGGATGGATGGATGGGTGTTGCATGGACAAGTCTAAACATGTAACTTCAAGATCTAGGGCAATTGCAGATAAATAAGAATAAATCATCCAAGTACTAAACAATCATAGGCATGTGCTCCATATATAGTCATGCGTGCTCGCAATGAGAACTTGCACAACATATTTTGTCCTGCCAGCTGATACGTCCAATTTGCATCACCATTCTATATCATAATTTGCCTCTATTCATTGATTTATTTCTTTTTATGAGGTGTTACATATGTATTTTCATCTATTTTTGCATGTTGGATGATTCTTGGAGGATGAACTGCTGGAGTCAGGATTCTGATGGAAAAAGAGGTGTTTTGATCCAATTTCGTGAAGATCAGAAAAATACTAGAAAAACTACGGAAAATCATATTTTCCCATAATACAAAGAAAGCCAGAAGGGGAGGCGGAGATGGGCCACAGGGGGCCCACACCCTCCCAGGCGCGGGCCACCCCTAGGTCGCGCCTACAGGGGTGTGGCCCACCTGACTCTGCCCTCTCGCCTATATCTTCTCATCGAAACCCTAAAACAAAGAGAGTGACCACAGAAAGATTCTGCCGCCTCTGCGGGGCGGAAAACACCGAGAGAGAAAGAGCTCTCCGTTAGACAGATTTCTGCCAGGGAAATTCCTTCCCAGAGAGGGGAGATCGTTGCCATCAACACCATCATCAAGCTAGACTTCATCGGGATCATCATCATCATCCACACCATCATCTCCACCAGCACCACCATCACCACTCCATCCCGCTGTAACAATTGTGTTGAATACTTGCATAGTTCTTAGGGGAAACTTTCCCGGTGTTGATTACTATTGTAGTTGATGCTTGTGAGTGGAACCATTGGATTATTTTTTATGTTCATATTGTTATCCATCACCATATCATGTTTGATCTTGATCCATATGATATCTTGTGAGTAGTTCATTTAGTTATTGAGGACATGGGAGAAGTCATGTTGTTAGTAGTGGATTTGTGTTGAGATATTATTCAATGGTTTAGTATTTAAAATGTGGTGCTATTATTCTAGTGGTTTCATGTGAACATCGACTACATGATACTTCACCATTTATGGGCCTAGGGGAATGCATTGTGTATTTGGCTACTAATTATGGGGTTGCCGGAGTGACAGAAACCTGAACCCCCGTTAGGACACCATTGCACAAGGGAGTGTAGGATCTCAGAGTTTAAGGCCGTGGTTAGGTTTATATCTTAATTGCTTTCCTATAGTTGCGGATGCTTGCAGGGGGTTTAATCACAAGTATGTACTAGTCCAAGTAAGGTCGGTACATTAGCACAGGTTCACCCACACAACACTTACAACACCAAAGAAGGGTAATCGGCTATTTGAAGCAAAAGCACTTGACAAAATTCCCATGTGTCCTCGAGAACGTTTGGTACTTATAATTATTTCCACCGGCTTGTCCCTTGCTAAGAAAGGATTGGGCTACTTGTTGTAGTTGTTCGTTATCTTTATTACTTGCACTTTATTTCTTTGCTTTATCAGAAAACCCTAAAAATCCGTTTGCTAAGTATTTACAGAGATTTCCTGCTCCATACCACTAGTCAACACCTTCTGCTCCTCGTTGGGATCGACACTCCTATTTATCGAAAGTATTACGATACAAACCCTATACTTGTGGGTCATCACCAGCCCGTTGCAGCGGGGCCTCAAGGGAACTACTGGCAATTAAGGTGCTCCTTTTAATAGAGCACCGGAGCAAAACATTAACACTCCGTGAACACATATGATCCTCACATCATAGCCATTCCCTCAGGTTATCCCAATTTATGTCACTTTGGGGCCTTTGGATCCGGACAATGATATCTGTACACAACTTGCAGATAAGATCACAAACAATACTATCATAATGAATCAATAATAAGTTCAGATCTGAGATCATGTCACTCAGGCCCTAGTGACAAGCATTAAGCACAAGTTGAAACTGTTGGAATTATGCCCTAGAGGCAATAATAAAGATGTTATTATTATAATTCTTGTTCATGATAAAGTTTATATTCCATGCTAGAATTGTATTAAGCGGAAACTTTGATACTTGTGTGGTTTATGAACAACGTCGTGTCCCTAGTACGCCTCTATGTACTAGCTCATTGATTAATGATGGTTAAGGTTTCCTAACCATGGACATGAGTTGTCGATTAATAATGAGATCATATCATTGGGAGAATGATATGATGGACAGACCCAAATCAAGCAGAGCAATTAGATCGTGTCATCGTGTTCATCTTTGCGAAGCTTTTTCTTAGGTCAAATATTGTATTCCTTAGACCATGAGATAATGCAACTCCCTGGTATCGGAAGAAAGCTTTGAGGTCATCAAACGTCATCCTATGAGAGGGTGATCATAAAAGTGTCTCTCAGGTGATCGGAAAGTACTTGTTGGGTTGTATGTATCGAGATGGGATTTGTCCCTCCCAAGTCGGAGAGATATACTTCGGGCCCACTCGGTAATCGATATCAACACCTCTTGCAAGCAAATGGTTAAGGAGTTAATCACAAAGTGATATCGGATTACGGAACGAGTAAAGTACTTGCTGTGAACGAGATTGAACTAGGTATGCCGATACCGACGATCGAATCTCGGGCAAGTAAAATATCGCGTGATGAAGGGAATATATATATGGGATTAATTGAATCCTGGCATCGTGGTTCATCCGATATGATCATCAATGAATGTGTGGGAGTCAATATTGGTTTCCAGACCCTGCTGTTGATTATTTATAGAAGATCATGTCTGCATATTCTCGAACCCGTAGGGTCAGACACTTAACGTGTCTCGACGCTAGGATAGAATGGATAATTGGTTTATGAGTTTTTGTTCAGAGTCTCGGATGAGATCCAGGACATCACGAGAGGTTCCGGAATGGTTCGGAGAATAAGATTCATATAAGGGAAAGCAGTTTTTGGATTTCGGAATTGTTTCGGATTGTTCGGTATTGTACCGGAAGCTTCTAGAACCTTCCGGAGTGGGACCAACGTGGCCCCACTTGTCGGGAGGGGGCGTGGCCCTACGAGGGAGTGTCCTGGCCGCATTGGGCCAGGGGCACAAGGCCCCATAGGCCCAGCCGGCCAAGCCCTAGGGGAAATCCTAGGGAAACCTTCTAGAAGGAAGGGGAAAACTAGCCCCCCACTCCAACCCTTGGGGCCGCCACCCTAGGGCTTGGAGGAGGGGCCAAGGGGGCCGGCCAACCCCCTATATATAGAGGGCAGGGGTGCAGCCCTCCTCCCCCACTCCTTCAACCCTAGCCGCCATACTGCTGCCCTCCAGATCTCTCTCTCTCCCGACTGCGCGTAGGCGAAGCCCTGCCGCAGAAACTCTCCACCTTTGCACCATGCTGTCATGTTGTAGATCCAATCTATCTCTCCACCCCACTTGCTGGACCGAGTAAGGAGGAGACGTCGAGGTGCCATACGTGTGCATCTCTCGGAGGCATCGCCACTTGCGGTGTTGGATCGGATCGGATCGCGGGGAGGAGAAGCTAGTACGACTACATCAACCACGTTCCGTTGAACATTCCGCTGTGCGAATCTTCAAGGGTATGAAGATCTCATCTATCCCACCTTGTTGTTTGCATCTCCTAGATTAGATCTTGGCTTTCCCGTTCTCATCCGTAGAAATTTTTTGATTTACTATGCTGCGAAACCCTTCAGTGGTATCAGAGCTAGATCTATGCGTAGATGTGTTTCACGAGTAGAACGCAACATGCTTGTTACGGGCGTTGATGTTTTCTGTTGCAAGTCTCTTGTTTGTGTACTTATTTTGACGCGGGATAGTGAGATCGAAGCGGTCCAGGCCAACTTTACGCGACCTTGTTCGCGAGACCGGCTCCGCACTTGACGTGTGGCTTGTTCCACACATGCGGCTGGTGGATGCCAGTTTCTCTCACTATAGTTTTCATGGGATTTACACCGGATATTGGCAACCATAATATCACTGTTGTGTCTTTCCGTATGTAAGAATCATTCTTAGCTTGTTACTCCCATAAGCCACGTAAAACATGCAACAACAAAGTAGAGGCGTCTAACTTGTTTTTGCAGGGAGTGTTTCTGTGATATGGTATGGCCCAAGATGTGATGTGTATGTTGTATGCAATGATCATGTTTTGTAATGTTTCACGACTTGCATGTCGATGAGTACACAACCGGCAGGAGCCATATGGTTGTCTTTATAATTGTGTATGACCTGTGTGTCAACTTCTTATACGCCATGTAATAGCTTTACTTTATCGCTAAGTAGTTAGCAATAGTTGTAGTTGCTATTCGTGGTGGAGGCAATCATGGTGGAGTTATGGAGATCATGCTGGCACTCACAAGATGGAGATCATTGCGCGGAGATTGGCTATACCATGTCACATAAAATTATATGCATGTGATGTTTATCCTTTTATGTATCTTATTATGCTTAGATCGCGACGGTAGCATTATAAGATGATTCCTCACTTAAAGATCAAGATAAAACTGTGTTCTCCCCATGTATGCACCGTTGCGAAAGTTCGTCGTGTTCAAGCATCACGTGATGATCGGGTGCTATAAACTCTACGTTCACATACAACGGGTGCAAGCCAGTTTTGCACACGCGGAAATACTTGGGTTTGACTTGACGAGCGTAGCATGTACAGACATGGCCTCGGAACACACGAACCGAAAGGTTAAGCATGAGTCATATGAATGATATGATCGACACTTTGTTGTCCACCATTGAAACCACATCTCTTCTTGTGAAGATCGGATCAGGTGTGGTGAATTTGGATCGTGTTCACTAAACAACTTGAGGGATGTTGAATTTAGTGGGAGTTCATCTAGTAATTTGATTAAGTTGAACTAGTTATCATGAACATAATCTAAATTGTACTTGCAAATTTTGTAGATAAAATGGCTAAGTCCAACTTCAACTTCAATGTTTTTGCTGAGAAAGAAAAGCTTAAGAACAACGGGTCTAACTTCACCGACTGGTTCCGCAATCTGAGAATCATTCTCTCTAGCGGACCAAAGGACTATGTCCTTGAGAAAGCGCTAGGTGACGCCCCTGCTGTAGATGCGCCGGCTGATGAGAAAGCTGTTTATCAGTCGTGCAAGGATGATTATGGTGTGATTAAGAGCACCATGTTGTTTGCTATGGAATCAGACCTTCAAAATTGTTTTGAGGAGTTCCCCGGGCCCTTTGAGATTCTTGAGGAACTGAAAACTATGTTTCAGACTCAGGCCCGTTCTGAGAGATATGAGATCTCTGAGAAGTTCTTTAACTTCAAGATGGAGGAAGGGAGTTCTGTTAGTGAGCACGCCATTAAGATGTCGGGCTACACTCAACGCCTTGAGCAACTGGACTACAAGATTCTAGAGGAGCTCAAGATTGATAGAGTTCGGCAATCACTCCCTCCTATCTACAAAGGTTTTGTAGTTACTCATAATCAGATTGGTTCCACTGATATGATCACTAAGCTCTTCGCTAAGCTGAAAGCTGCGGAGGTGGACATCAAGAAAGATAATCATGTGTTGATGGTCAACAAGCCCCCCAGCTTTAAGAAAGGTAAGGGTGCAAAGAAGCCCTTCAATAAGGGCAGCGGCAAGCGCGTTGCCCCTGCAGAGAAGAAGCTCAAGTCTGGACCTAAGCCGGACACTGAGTGCTTCTATTGCAAGGACAAGGGTCACTGGAAGCGCAACTGTCTGAAGTACTTAGCGGACAAGAAGGCTGGCACCATCAAAGGTATATTTGATATACATGTTATTGATGTTTTCCTTACTAGCCCTCGTTGTAGTGCCTGGGTATTTGATACTGGTTTAGTTGCCAATATTTGTAACTCGAAACAGGAGCTACGGAATAGACGGCGGCTAGCGAGGGATGAGGTGACGATGCGCGTTGGCAACGGATCAAGAGTTGATGTGATGGCCGTCGGCACGCTCTCCTTAGTTTTACCTTCGGGATTAGTTTTAAACCTTAATAAATGCTATTATGTGCCTGCGTTGAGCATGAACATCATATCTGGATCGTGTTTATTGCAAGACGGTTATTCATTTAAATCGGAGAATAATGGTTGTTCTATTTATATGAGTAACATATTTTATGGTCATGCACCTGCTGTGAATGGTTTATTTCTTCTGAATCTCGAAAGCAATGAAACACACATCCATAACATTGAGGCTAAGAGATGCAAGGTAGATAGTGATAATACGACTTATTTGTGGCACTGCCATCTAGGTCATATTGGTGTAAAACGCATGAAGAAACTCCATTCTGATGGACTTTTGGAGTCTCTTGATTTTGAATCATTTGACACGTGCGAACCATGCCTCATGGGCAAGATGATCAAAACCCCGTTCTCCGGGATAATGGAGCGAGCAACGGACTTGTTGGAAATCATACATACCGATGTATGCGGACCCATGAGTGTTTCGACGCGCGGTGGTTATCGCTATTCTCTCACTTTTACTCATGACTTAAGTAGATATGGGTATATCTATTTAATGAAACATAAATCTGAAACATTTTGAAAAGTTCAAAGAATTTCAGAACGAAGTGGAAAACCATCATAACAGGAAAATTAAATTTCTACGATCCGATCGTGGAGGTGAATTTGAGTTATGATTTTCTCACGCATCTTAAAGCAAGCGGAATCGTTTCGCAACTCACGCCACCCGGAACACCACAGCGCAATGGTGTGTCTGAACGCCAGAATCAAACTTTATTGGATATGGTGCGATCGATGATGTCTCTTACAGATTTGCCGTTATCATTTTGGGGTTATGCATTAGAAACCACTGCATTCACTTTAAATAGGGCACCATCTAAATCCGTTGAGACGACACCGTATGAGCTGTGGTTTGGTGCTAAACCTAAGTTGTCGTTTCTTAAAGTTTGGGGATGCGAAGCTTACGTCAAGAAGTTGATGCCGTACAAGCTCGAACCCAAAGCGAAGAAATGTGTCTTCATAGGATACCCTAAGGAAACGATTGGGTATACCTTATATCACAGATCTGAAGGCAAAGTGTTTGTTGATAAGAACGGATCCTTTCTTGAGAAGGAGTTTCTCTGGAAAGAAGTGAGTGGGAGGAAAGTAGAGCTAGACGAGGTTATTGAACCTTCTCTTGAGTTGGAGAGTAGCGCAACACCTGAAATTGTTCCAGTGCCGTCTGCACCAACAATAGAGGAAGCTAATGACAAGGATCATGAAGCTTCGGACGATGCTACTACTGAACATCGCAGGTCGACAAGGTCGCGTGCCCCTCCTGAGTGGTACGGCAACCCTGTCTTAACTGTCTTCTTAGTAGACAACAGTGAACCTGCGAACTATGAGGAAGCAATGATGAGCCCAGACTCTGAGAAATGGCTAGAGGCCATGAAATCCGAATTGGGATCCATGAGTGAAAACCAAGTATGGACTTTGGTGGACCCTCCTAGCGACCGAAAGGCCGTTGAGTGCAAATGGATTTTCAAGAAGAAAATGGACGCGGATAGTAATGTTACTATCTATAAAGCACGGCTTGTCGCGAAAGGTTTTCGACAAGTTCAAGGTGTTGACTACGATGAGACTTTTTCTCCCGTAGCAATGTTTAAGTCCATTCGGATTTTATTAGCAATTGCTGTGTTTCATGATTATGAAATATGGCAGATGGATGTCAGGACTGCGTTCCTCAATGGCAACATTGATGAAGAGTTGTATATGATGCAACCCGAAGGTTTTGTCGATCCTAAGGATGTTGATAAGGTGTGCAAACTTCAGTGTTCCATTTATGGACTGAAGCAAGCATCTCGGAGTTGGAACCTTCGTTTTGATCAAGTGATCAAGAGCTTTGGATTTGCTCCAAATTGCTAGGAAGCTTGTATCTACAAGAAAGTGAGTGGGAGCTCAGTGACATTTTTGGTACTATATGTGGATGACATATTGATTATCGGAAATGACATTGACATGTTTAACGATGTGAAGAGTTATTTGAACAAATGTTTTTCAATGAAAGACCTAGGGGAAGCAGCTTATATATTGGACATCAAAATCTATAGAGATAGACAAAGACGCCTAATAGCTTTAAGCCAAAGTACATACCTAGAAAAAGTTCTGAAAAGGTTCAGAATGGATAAGGCAAAGAAAGGTTCAGTGCCTATGTTGTCAGGTGAGGTATTGAGCAGGGCTCAATGTCCAGCTACGGTAAACGATAGAGAAGCTATGAGCAAAGTGCCTTATGCCTCGGCCATAGGATCTATCATGTATGCCATGCTATGTACTAGACCGGATGTGTCCAATGCTCTTAGTTTGACGAGCAGATACCAAAGTGATCCAGGAGTGGAACACTGGACAGCCGTGAAGAACATCCTATAGTATTTAAATAGAACTAAAGAAATGTTCTTAGTCTATGGAGGTGATGAACAGCTCGTCGTAAAAGGTTACGTCGATGCTAGTTTCGACACCGACAAGGATGATTCTAAATCTCAGACAGGATACGTTTATATTTTGAATGGAGGAGCTGTGAGCTGGAGAAGCTGCAAGCAAAGCCTGATCGCGGGATCTACAGTAGAAGCGGAATACATGGCTGCTGCAGAAGCGTCAAGTGAAGGAGTTTGGATCAGGAACTTCATCACTGAGCTTGGTGTGGTTCCAAGTGCCTTGGACCCACTGGAGATATTTTGTGACAACATTGGTGCCATAGCACTGGCTAAGTAACCAAGATATCATCCAAATACCAAGCATATCAACCGCAAGTTTCATATAATTCGAGATTATATAGCAGATGGAGATCTGAAGATTAGCAAAGTACATACGGGTCTGAATGTCGCAGATCCGTTGAGTAAACCTCTTCCACGAGCAAAACATGATCAGCACCTTAGTGCCATGGGTGTTAGATTGTTGCCAGATGTAAACTAGATTATTGACTCTAGTGCAAGTGGGAGACTGTTGGAATTATGCCCTAGAGGCAATAATAAAGATGTTATTATTATAATTCTTGTTCATGATAAAGTTTATATTCCATGCTAGAAATGTATTAAGGATATACAACCATCTAGCTACTACATGAACCCATATTCCAAGGTGGAACTACTCACGCATCATACCGGAGAAGAAGGCCTCTGGGATGATCTCCCCTCCAGCAGGGTGCCGGGAAGAACTTCAGATCCCCCGATCTAGGGACGACAGTGGCGGCGGCTTCAGAAGGTTTCGTGGAGTTTTGATCCGGTTCATAGGGTTTCTACATTGGGGGCTTCTTGTAGGCGAAGAGGCGAGGCTGGGAGGCGGCCAGGGGGCCTACACCCTACCCAGGCGCGGGATGGGCCCACCCGCGCCTACGGGGGTGTGGTGGCCCTAGTGTGCCTCTCTGTATCCCCTCTGGACTTCGTGACGCCCACGGTAAAATATTTAATTTGTCTTTTGTCCCGTCCAATTCCAAGAATATTGATTTTCTGCCTTTCTGGAACCAAAAACAGAACAAAACAGGCAACTGGCACTGTGGCAACTTGTTAATATTTTAGTTCTAGAAAAGATATAAAAACACCTCAAAGTGTAGACAAAGCAAAGCAAAGTATATACTAAACAAGCATGGAGCATAAAAATTATAGATATGTTTCCGACGTATCAAGCATCCCCAAGATTAACTACTGCTCATCCTCGAGTAGGTAAGTGATAAAAGAACAATTTTTGAGGTGACATGCACCATCAAAACCAAGATCAAACCATTTGCAAGCATTGAAAGCTGGGAACAAAGAACTCTGAACAAGTGCATGAAAGATGGATTTCTAACAATAGGACATAGTAACTATGCATGCAACATGAAAGGCCACAAACAAAGATCATGAATAACATGCATTGAAAAATGTTTGTTTGTTTCACATACAGAAAACATAACATAGTGGCAATCAGCTTGTCCCTCATGGAGTAGAAAAAATATGCATAAGACACCTTCAAAGTTCACAAGGGTGACTACAAACAAGTAGCACAAGAACAAGTAATATCACAATATGCATCAATCAATAAGTTTTGGGACACTGCACACAGAATGACAACTATGCTCTCTTAATGGTGCCTAAAAGTAGAAGGTGGAGACTCAAATAATGGTGGAAGAAAGGCCTTTCATAAAGGAAGCAGGGATTTCAAGTCTCAAAAAGAGCTTCCAAAAATTATGGTACTTGTTAGCTTTCAGCCCTCATTGCCCCTATCATAAGCATCTTGAAATGGTTAAGGTTAAAGTGAACAAGGATGGAGTATATGCTTGAAAAAGTATAAGTTGGCAATCTCAAGTCCCTTGAATACGAGGGCCACACCTCATGCTACTCAACTTCACTCACTTGTAAGTTCTTGTCATTGTAAGTACATGCGTATCATAGAGAACCGCCAATGGGGTACCCCTTGCACATGGTACAGGAGCTATCCCATAACCAAAATGACAAGGCAAGCAGACAATGAGCATCTCGGCGATCTTTTTATTTACTATATGCATAGATTTTTATTAAGGATGCTTCATAGATAGCTCACTATGGTGATGCTGCAAGTTTCCACCATGATTAGGCATGGCTTAGGCTAGCATCCCAGGCGTTTCTCTAACACAAAATACATACTCCATTGACTTACAAGTTCCCTCTTTATTTCACTCCGGTGATATCCATAGACAAAAGAGCATGATATCAACTGAGGACAAAGTACAAGTGCAATGTTGAAAACGTTCCTCGTGACAGCACGGTTCTGCTAATTCCAACGTATAAGTGCAAGCATATACAACATAGATGACACAATGGTTCAAGTTTATTAGGGGCAAAGAATATAAAGTGTGCCATCAAGTTTGTGAGGGCTTTAATCACTAAGTTTTCACATAACAAAATAGTTTTTAATTGGAAGATAGCTGAAAACAAGAATATACTTGGAATGGTGTAACACACCATGCATAGGAGTTTATAGTGGACACTTTGGAATAACTTGGTTTCTTGGGAGTTGGAAGCATGAGTAGAGCTTACTCATACAAGTGGAGGCTAGCAAAAGACTGGGAGCAACCAACTAAGAGAGCAATAATGGCCATAATCATGCAGTGCAACAAAACATTGCTAATCAAATCATAGAGTGGTACTACAAGTCAAGGACTAAATGATCATAGAGGCTAAGGTGACTTGTCATAGTCATAACATGGCGTGAGCATGTTCCAAGTCAACCCAAACAAAGCATCAAAGGAGACTACCACAATACTATACTTTTGTATGCTAAAACAACGCATAATTTCTTCAAGGCACACTAAGCAATCCCAATTTTTTGGAACAAGACATGCTACAGAAATAATCACTAAGCATAAGGTCAAAACAACACCTAGCATGTCATGCTAAAGTCTAAGTCACAGTCAATGCAAGCTCCTCTTGCACTTTCAAGCAGGAACTTCCTACTCCTATCCAACACCAAGCAACTTATTTTCAACAACACAGCAAGAACGCGGGTCCAAACTACTTTATTCAAGCAAACTAAACAACTAAGCAAACCAAATGAAAACTAAGACGCTCCAAGAACAACACAACAGTGCATGAAACAATAAAAACGAAGTGTCTAGACAGACCTGAGCTTTTTATTGATGAAGAAGGGGATGCCTTGGGCATCCCCAAGCATTGACGCTTGTACCTCTTGGATATTTCTTGGGGTGACACCGGGGTGGCATCCCCAAGCTTGAGCTTTTGTCCATTCTTCATCTCATTACATCATTCTCTCTCTACACCTGAAATTTTTCCATCATACAAAACTTCACACAATCTTCATTAGCAACATTAGTGTATTCAAAAGATAATAGACCCTTAGGTAAAGCTTTGGAATAGCAATACTTTCCACTAAAAACACATTCTACTGTATCAACTCCTTCAAAAATCTCAATTCACCTAAAGACAACTAAAAAAGGAATCAATAAGAAGCAAATGCAAATAATGGCAGAAATCTGTCAAAACAGACCAGCAGGTAGAAACCGATTTTTTCGAAGACCTTCTGTTGCTCAAATAAAAACGTGTTGAACTAACGAAAGTTAGATAACATACTATGGGATTTATTCGTAAAAGTTTCAGCTGAACCCGAGTTACAGAGACTACTCATGAATATTTTTGGTGGAGGACAGAAATCTATTTCGGGACAGCAACTCCCCAAATCTTACTTTCCTCTCATTAGAGGTCATTCTTGGCACAAAAAGGATAAGGAGTGGTCATTACAGAAGTAATAACTTCCAAGACTCAAGGAAACTCTTGGGTTATCTCCCAACAAGTACTTTTATTTAACGCCTTTAAGTTAGGCACAAGAAGCAAGAAGAATCAAGTATTTTCAAATGAGGAAGCATTAACATCAAACCTTGCTTTCAAAGGAGGAGAAAAAAGCAACTTCTCTCTCCTCATAGGGAAGTGTTCAATACCTTTCTTGAATGGAAATTGATATTTAATGGTGCCTTCTTTCATATCAATGATGACACCAATAGTTCTAAGAAAAGGTCTTCCCAAAGTAATAGGACAAGAAGCATTGTATTAAACATCCAAAACATAGAAATCAACAGGGACATGAGCATTGTTAACCATGATGAGAACATCATTAATACTCCCCATTAGTTTGTTTTAAGCATTATCATTGAGTGGGACATCCAAATAACAATCTTCCAAAGGTGGCAAAACAACCATTTCATAAATCTTCCTAGGCATAATAGAGATACTTGAACCAAGATCACATGAAGCTTTGAGATCAAAGTCATTCACTTGCACATTAATAATGGGTTTCCAACTATCTTCTACTTTCCTAGGAATAGAAGCTTTGTGTTTTAGCTTCTCTTCCTTAATCTTAACAAGAGCATATGTAATGTGTTTGGTGAAAGCAACATGCATATCACTAGCATCAGGACTTCTAGTAAGCTTTTGCAAGAACAGAATCACTTCAGAAATATTGCAACCATCTATACCAAAATCAAGATTAGCATCACTAGTAGTAGACACATTAGGCTTAGGCATTGTGGGAGTAGGAATAGGGACTTCTTGTGGTTTAGTGGTCTCCATTCTAATTATGGTGCACACACTACTATTTCTATCAATTTCAGCTTCCCTTTCCCACTTAGCATGAAGTTGAGCTAGTAGTCTAACATTTTCATCAATAGTAACTTGTATGGCAAGAGCAGTAGCAAAGGTATTTTCCATGGTTTCAGGTTTAGCAGCCATTTTATTAATCAAGGAGGACCGTGCTTCAGACAAAGAGGAAATATTCTTCTCAATAGTTAAAAGCTTTTCCTCCATAGTCTTGTTGAAAGCAGTTTGTTTACTAATAAAGTCTTTGAGCATGACTTCAAGTTCATAGGGGGTACTTCTAGCATTGTTGTAGGAGTTTCCATAGGAATTGCCATTATTAGGAGGATAAGGCCTATAATTGTTGTTACCACCAAAATTATTCCTATAGGCATTGTTGTTAAAATTGTTGTTTCTAATGAAGTTCACATCAACTTGCTCTTATTGAGCAACCAAAGAGGCTAAGGGAACACTATTAGGATCTAGAGGAGCTTTCCCATTAACAAGCATAGCCATAATAACATCAATCTTATCACTCAAAGAGGAGGTTTTCTTCAACGGAATTTACCTTCTTACCATGTGGAGCTCTCTCAGTGTGCCATTCAGAGTAATTAACCATCATATTGTCAAGGAGCTTTCTTGCAACACCCAAAGTGAGGCCCATAAAAGTACCTCCAGGAGCTGAATCCAACAGGTTTCTTGAAGAGAAGTTCAAACCTGCATAAAAGTCTGGATAATCATCCAAGCAGTGAGTCCATGAGTAGGACAATTCTTAACCAAATATTTCATTCTTTCCCATTCTTGAGCAACATGTTCATTATCAAGTTGTTTAAATTTCATAATGTCACTTCTCATAGATATAATCTTAGCAGGAGGATAGTACTTCCCAATAAAAGCATCTTTACACTTAGTCCAAGAATCAATACTATTTCTAGGCAAGGATAGCAACCATTCTTTAGCTTTCCCTCTTAAAAATAAAGGAAACAGGTTGAGCTTAATAATATCTCCATATACATCCTTATACTTTTGCATCTCACAAAGTTCAACAAAGTTATTGAGATGGGCAGCAGCATCATCAGAACTAGCACCAGAAAATTGCTCTCTCGTCACAAGATTCAACAAAGCAGGCTTAATTTCATAAAAGGTAGCAGGTGGAGCAATAGGAGTTCTAAGGAAATCATTATTGTTTGTGCTAGTGAAGTCACAAAACTTGGTGTTCTCAGCAGAGTTCATTTTGGCAAAGGTGGGCAAGCCAAAAACAGCTGCAGCAGCTAGAGTAGGAACTATTTTTTTGTGTTTTTGAATAAAGAAAGCAAACCAAACTAAACTAATTTTTTGGAGTTTTTGAAAATAGGCAAACAAAGCCAAGCAAAAGAAACTAAGCAAATTAAAAACAAAGTAAAGAGAAAGGAAGTGGAGGACTCCCCTTGTGAAGACGTCCTTAGCCTCCCCGGCAACGACGCCAAAAAAATGTTGGTGCTTGACGGGGAGGAAGAGGTTGAAGCTGTCCTATAGATCCCCGGCAGCGGCGCCAGAAAAAGACTTGATGAGTGCAGCAGAACTTCGTTGGGAGACCCCAACCGGAAGGTATGATGCAGTTCAGCAGGCAAGTTTCCCTCAGTAAGAAACCAAGGTTATCGAACCAGTAGGAGGAAGGAAACGCCCCAAAGGTGCTGCAAGCAACGTGGAGACCTGCACAACACAAACTCAAGACTTTGCCCCAACTAATAGTGAGGTTGTCAATCTCACCGGTTGCTGTAACAAAGGATTAAACGTATGGTGTGGAAGGTAATGGTTTGCAGCAAGTAAACAAGTAACAGTGGAAGATGAATCAATGGTAAAGACTAGACCGAGGTCCATAGTTCACTAGTGGTGCTCTCCTTAGATAAAAAACATGGCATGAAGGGTAAACAAATTATACAGGGCAATTGACAGGAACTGAGCATGGCATAACAATGCAATACCAGAAAAAAATATCCTATGGGATTCGATTGGGCAATACAATAATATACATAGACTGCCATCCAACTACATCTATGACTAGAAGTCCACCTTCAGGTTATCATCCTAACCCCCTCCAGTATTAAGTTGCAAGCAACAGACAATTGCTTTAAGAAAAGTGTGTAAGGTAAACAATCCACTTGTTCCATGAACAAGAGACCGTTGTTTTCTCCCTAGTGGCAACAGCACATCTACAAGATTTTTGTCACTTTCCTTGGAAACTAGAGGCATGAACCCACTATCGAGCATAAATACCCCCTCTTGGAGTCACTAGCAACTACTTGGCCAAGATAGCTACTAATAACGGAGAGCATGCAAGATCACAAACACAACATGCATGATTACAAATAGATTAGATATTGATCATGAACGGAGCTCACAAGATCTATACATGAAAGCACAAGGAGGAGATACAACCATCTAGCTACTACATGGACCCATAGTCCAAGGTGGAACTACTCATGCATCATACCGGAGAAGAAGGCCTCCGGGATGATCTCCCCTCCGGCAGGGTGCCAGGAAGAACTTCAGATCCCCCCTGATCTAGGGACGACGGTGGCAGCGGCTATAGAAGGTTTCGTGGAGTTCTGATCGGGTTCCTAGGGTTTCTGCATCGGGGGATTCTTATAGGCGAAGAGGCGAGGCTGGGAGGCGGCCAGGGAGCCCACACCCTACCCAGGTGCGGGGTGGGCCCACCCACGCCTAGGGGGTGTGGTGGCCCTAGTTCACCTCTTCATATCCCTTCTGGACTTCATGACTCCCATGGTAAAATATTAACTTTGGCTTTTGTCCCGTCCAATTCCGAGAATATTGATTTTCTGTCTTTCTGGAACCAAAAACAGAAGAAAACAGGCAACTGGCACTATGACAACTTGTTAATAGGTTAGTTTCAGAAAAGATATAAAAACACCTCAAAGTGTAGACAAAGCAAAGCAAAGTAGATACTAAACAAGCATGGAGCATCAAAAATTATAGATACGTTTCCGACGTATCAATCATTTACTCTTTATACATGAATTATGCGAGTTGTTCAAGTGTGCAGGTATTTCAATGGACCAAGTAAAGATGAAGCTATTCTCTTTATCACTTAGGGACAAAGCAAGGGAGTGGTATGATCTACTAGATGATCCTCATCATTTGAAGTGGAAGGAACTTGAATCTCTCTTTTACTCTAAATTTTATCCTCCTCATGAAATTCATAAAGATAGGAATTATATTTATAATTTTTATCATCATAATGGAGAAAGTATTTCCTAAGCATGGGGAAGATTGAAGTCACTAATGCTTAAATGTCCCATTCATGAGCTCCCCGGCAATATTATTATCAATAATTTTTATGCAAGGCTTCCAGGATATTACAAGGACTATCTAGATACATGTTTAGAGGGATCCTTCACAAGTAAGGATTTCAAAGCTAAGTGGGATCTTCTTGGAACAATTCAAAGCAATACCGAAGATTGAGATAACGACAAAGGTAAAGAAACAGGTATAAACTATGAGTATGATTGCATTAAATATTTCGCTGAAACTGCTGATTTTCAAGAGCTTAGTGCTAAATATGGTATTCATACTCAAATTCTTGTTGATTGTTGTAGAGCTTTTGCTTCCCATATTAATTCTCCTAAGTAAAAGTGGGACATATATCATGAACCTTTTAAAGACACTTGCATGAAAAATGAAACTCATATTAATGATTGCAATAAACATGCTCAAACTTCTGAAAATACTATTTCTTATAAGCATGTTAATTTTTTGGAATGCATAGACCTTGTTAAAAGAATCAAATCAAAGAAGAATATTGTATCACCCACTGGAATTAAAAAACTAGAACGTGGTATAAGGCTCTAAATGATCTTCGTAAAAAAGTTTGTGCCATCTATCCTTTTATTTGTGAACTCTGATATGAATTGGGTCATTTCAATTTTCAATGCTCAGACCATAATAATGACCTTTCTAATCCAATGAGTACTGCAAGATTATATTGTGATAACGTGATCACTGATAATCAACATGATGAACTTGCATTATTTTTGGGGTGTGAAGAGTTATCAAGAAAAACTTCTTTGGTAGTCATGAGTGCTTTTGATATGAATAGTGTCCTGCATGGTTTTCATCTTTATTGTGTTGATAATTTCCACGCAAATACTTACATACAAAATATTATAAAAGATGGTATTTTACCAAAATATGACATGACTGATATGAGTTTTGTTCTTATTAATGAAAAGGAGGAATCCTCCAAAGTTTCTTCTATTGTCTCTAACAATAAACCAGGGTATGTGGAGAAGCTTCTTTTCAAGCCTCTCCTTCCTAAAGAGCAGAAGAAGAAGAAGAAGAAGAAGAAGAAGAAGAAGAAGAAGAAGAGGAGGAGGAGGAGTAAAAGTAGAGAGGAAACGGTATCTTCCCCTAAGCATGTTGCTCCTATTATAGTTTTTGCTGATGAGTCTGAACTAGATGATGTTCCTATGCCTGTTACCTATAGTAGTAATCATCATTGGGAAAAGCACGCTACTTTTGATATTGAAAATCTCTTTGGTACCAATTATGAAAATGATGATATTAATAATTGTTGTACTATTAGTACTATCCATGTTCCTCCCAATGATGATATGTTTACATATGAACACACCTTGGAAGATATCTATTCTATTGATGATACTATACTTCCAATGTATGATGATTACAATCATGAATATGATATTTTAAGTCCACCTACTATTGAGGAGAAAATTAATTATGATTACAATGTGCCTCCTATATTTGATGATTATGGTGATGAGAATAATAATGATAGCTATTTTTTTGAATTTTCTCCCATTATGATTAATAAGAATGACTATGCTTATCTGGAGAGTAATAATTATTTTATGCATGTGGCTCATGATAAGAATGTTTTATGTGATAGTTATATTGTTAATTTTATTAATGTTGCTACTGAAAGTTAGTATGAGAGAGGGAAACATGGTCTTATGTATCTCAACAATATTAAGTTTCCCCTCTTTATGTTGAAAGTCTTGGAGTTGCACTTGTTTTTCTTTCCTATGCTTGTTGTTTTGTGCTTTCATGACTTGTTTATTTACAAGATTCCTATGCATAGGAAGTGGGTTAGATTAAAATGTGTTTTGAATTTGCTTCTTGATGCTCTGTTTTACTTCAATTCATATTTCTTATGTGAGCATCTTCTCAAACTATCAAGCCTAACTTAAAGGCGTCAAAGAGAAGTACTCATTGGGAAATAATCCAAATTTCATTAGGATTTTATTTTGTTGAGTATTGGAAGTTATTACTTCTGTAATAACTTCTCCTTATCCTTTTTGTGTGCTTTTTGTGCCAAGAATAACCTCTAATGAAAGAGAAGTAAGATTTGGGGAAGTTGTTGTCCCGAAACAGATTTTTGTGCTTCAATATAAAAATTCGTGAAAAATTGTATGCCGGATTGAGCTGTAATTTTTTGAACTTATGCCCCAGGTTGTTATCGAACTTTCGTTAGTTCAACACTTTTCGATTTGACCAACAGAAGGTCTTTGAAAATATCGGTTTTTACCTGCTGGTCTATTTTGACAGATTTCTGCCATTATTTGCATTTGCCTATTTATCGGTTTCTTTTTGGGTTCTTCTAGATCACTTGAGCTTTCTAAAGGAGTTTCTACAGTATCTTGTGTTTTTCATGAAAGTTTTGCTGTGTTGAAACTAAAACCAAAGGTTTATTATCTTGAATGCACTAATGTTGCTAATGAAGATTGTGAGAAGTTTTGTATGAAGGAAATTTTCAAGTGTAGGGAAAGGATGATGTGATGAGATGAATAATGGACAAAAGCTCAAGCTTGGGGATGCTACCCTGTGTCACCCCAAGAAATATTCAAGAGGTACAAGCGTCAAATCTTGGGGGTGCCCAAGGCATCCCCTTCTTCATCAATAAAAATCTCAGGTCTCTTTCCGGACACTTCATTTTTATTGTTCCATGCATTGTTGTGTTGTTCTTGGAGCGTCTTAGTTTTAGTTTTTGGTTTTTGTTTGCTTAGTTTGCTTGAATAAAGTAGTTGGACTCTCTCTTTCGCTATGTTGTTTCAAATAAGTTGATTGGTGTTGGAAAAGAGTAAAGAGTTTTATGCTTAAGTGGTACAAATGGGAGCTTGTTTTGATTGTGACTTAGACTTTATCATGTCATGCTAGATGTTGCTTTAACTTTATGCTTAGTGATAATTGTTGTAGCGTGACTTGTTCCAAACAATTGAGATTACTTAATGTTCCTTGAAAGAATCTTGCGTTGTTTTAGCATACAAAAGCATAATATTGTGATATTCTCCTTTGATGCTATGTTTAGGTTGACTTGGCACATGCTCACACTATGTTATGACTATGAACCAGTCAACTTAGCCTCTATGATAATTTAGTTTTTGACTTGTGATAATTTCGTTTTTGACTTGTGAACTAGTCATTAGATTGATAATGTTTTTTCGCTCTGCATAATTATGGCCATTATTGATCTCTTAGTTGGTCGCTCCCAGTCTTTTGCTAGCCTCCACTTGTATTGATTAAGATCTACTCATAAATCCAACTACCAAGAAACCAAGTTATTCCAAAGAGTGCACTATAAATTCCTATGCATGGTGTGTTACACCATTCCATGTATATTCTTGTTTTATCTATCTTCCAAATTGAACTTGTTATGTGAAAATTAGTGATTAAAGCTCTCACAAACTTGATGGCACACTTTATTTTTCTTGCCCCTAATAAAATTAAACCATTATGTCATTTATGTTGTATATGCTTGCACTTGTAAGTTGGGAATTAGCAGAACCGTGTTGTCACGGGGAACGCTTTCAACACCTGTAAATATCTACCCAGTTGATATCATGATCTTTTGTTTATGGATGTCGGCGGTGTGAAATAAAAGGGGAGCTTGTAAGTCCATGGAGTTATGTATATGTGTTAGAGAAACGCCTAGGCCGCTAGCCTAAGCCATGCCTAATCATGGTGGAAACTTGCAGCATCACCATAGTGAGCAATCTATGAAGAATCCTCAGAAAAAATATATAGAAAAAAAGAGAAGAGAAAAAGAGAAAAATATATATATATGCACCATTCTCATGGTAAATTAAAGGATCGCTGAGATGCTCACTGTCTGTTGCCTTGTCATTTTGATATGGGATAGCTCCTGTGCCATGAGGCAAGGGGTACCCCGTTGACGGTTCTCTATGATACACATATACTTACAATAACAAGAACTTCATCAGAAACTGCCCTCTACAAGTTGGATCGGACACTTACCAATCTCGGTTTTGAGAAGTATCCGTCAGAACCTGCCCTCTACAAGCGAAACAAAAATGGTGCCACACTGTTAGTGGGTGTGTATGTGGATGATCTAGTTATTACTGGCAGAAATTCATCAGACATTGAAATGTTCAAGAAGAAGATGAAGACCTAGTTCTGTATGAGTGATCTCGGGCTATTGAGTTATTACCTAGGAATTGAAGTAAAGCAGACATCAAATGCCATTTACTTAAATCAATCTGCGTATGCATCAAAAATCTTGGAGAAGTGTGGAATGAAAGATTGCAACCCATGTCAGACACCTATAGAGACTTGTCTAAAATTGTCAAAGATGAGCAAAGAACCAGCTGCTGACAATACCTACTATCGCAGTGTGGTGGGCAGCTTGAGATACTTGCTACACACAAGGCCTGACTTGTGCTACTCGGTTGGAATTGTCAGCAGGTACATGGAAAATCCAACTAATGACCACATGGCTGCAGTAAAGGACATCCTCAGATACATCAAAGGAACACTTAAACTTGGGAGTTTTTATGAGATTGGTACAAGTCCAATCTCTTGGGCATCACAGAAGCAAAAGGTTGTTGTCATTTCATCATGTCAAGCTAAATACATGGCAGCAACATCAGGTGCTTGTCAGGGAATTTGGTTGGCCAGATTGCTAGCTAAAATGCAATATTCAGAGCCAAATACAGTGAAACTAAAGATGGACAATCAGTCTGCCATTTCACTCAGCAAAAATCCAGTTTTTCATGACCGCGGCAAGCACATAGATATCAGGTATCATTTTGTGCGTGACTGTGTGGAAGCTAGGAAAATTGACATCAGTCATGTCAGGACTGAAGACCAATTGGCTGATATCCTAACTAAGTCTCTCGGGAGAGCAAAGTTTCAGGAACTAAGGAGCTCAATTGGCATGAAGGAGACTACCTAAAGGCAACCATATGAAGGAAGAGAATGTTAGTTTTGATCTAGTTGTTTTACCTTTATTCCATTTCATAAACTGACACGTTGTGAATAGACCTGAGGCGTGCTTGTTCACATGGAGGTTCGTTATTTCCGCTTTAGTTCTGTTGTAAACCAGTGCATGATCGACTTCGTGGGATGGCGCAGAAGAAGTGGATCGTGGGCAGCTTAGGAATCGGTAACGACCGCTACGACGTCGTGTGCCTGTAATAAAAGGAGAACGCAGAAAAGACACAGAGATTAAGCGTGTCGCAAAACTCTATCTCTCTATGCACTGTCTGTCAAGGTTAATACCTTGATACTTGTTCCGAAGATGGGTCAGTGGAAGATGTCGGTGGCAAATTCTGGAGCGTGTGCGCTGGTGCGTGCCCATGGTCTGGCGGACCAGTTTGTACTCTAGGATTATCCTTGGGTGGTTGAGTGATGCGTCCAGTTTTATGGTTATGTGCGCAAGTGTGAGGTTAGGGCAATGACCACTCCCTTTATCAATGTTGTAGGTGTAATGTCATTAGGGAGGTAGCTTTGGACTAATCTTTTTATTTTTATTGTAAGGTTTTGTTGAATAATAAATAAAGAAGGTTGTGTGAATCATTCTGATGTTGAGCCCAGGGACATCACCTCCATATAAAAAAACACGTCTACCATATTCATTTCTTCCACCCACTCGCTTTCAATTCCATCCTTATATCTTCGTGAAATCCCCCTCTCATTTGTCCCTCTTTCAATAGCAGCAGCTTCTTTTATTCGAAAAAATTGCAGCTTCTTCTTTGATGCTCAACCGGACATCCAGCTAGATAGAAATATGATTAAAATACAAAAGTTATATTTCTCTCCATATCATCTCAAGTCTCAGTTTTCATAGCTATTCACGCGAACACTTATCTAAAAACGGGAAGTGTTAGGAATATATCTGTCACTGATTCTATGGAGAATAGAAGTGTGTCCCGCCAAAGAAGTTTATTTCATCCGTAGGTTACTCTGTATACCCATAGAAGATGAAATTAACTACCCTTGAATCCTTAGAGCGTCGTTTGATTCCTGGATCAATAAGGACTATCCTTTGTACCTAGGTCATCAATAAGAAAAGTTTATGTGTGACATACCTCTCATATGAATGCATGGCTAGTGGGTGTGTGTCGATCTGTAAATAAATGATTAAGTTGTCAAATTTCGACTTGATAATATGTGTTTTTTACCGCCAGTCTTATGTTCGGGTAATGATTTAGGACTAATCAATTAGTTATTATTATGCATATTCAAAAAAATAGTTATTATTACGTTGAAGATGTACCTCTCAAGCTTCATTTTGCATGATGTAACAGAAAGCCGGATGGTTCGTTAAGGTGTCAAAATTTGACAATTCAATACACATACAGTCCATGCAGTTGGGACTTCTTTTAGCACGTTGCTTTGATTGAAATGAACCACCCACTTCTAGTTCCCGGATCATATAAAGTCTCCATTTATGTTATATGCATCATCTGTAGGAAAATTAGGGTTGGAACTAAAAAGTCTACCCTCAATTCCTCTACCTTAATTATTGGTGGTGCCGATCGCAATGCATAATGAAGCTAGAGGGTACGCAAGGTCCGGCGAGCAGCCAGCCACACTGGCCGAGTACACCATGGGCCATGGCAATGGCAGAGACTTCTTCGACCTTCCCACCATGAACGGGTTCAATTCGCCAGTGAGCTTCGAGGTGGTTTTGAATTTCAGTTTCTGAAATACTTTGGGCACTATCGAAATCAATTAATCAAGTAAATTTTAGTAATTTTGGTATTCAATTTGGCCAAAGGAACAAAATTTTCTTTTTCAATTCATCCTTTTATCCAAATTTCTGAAAAGTAGTTTGAACTTATCTGTATTCATGTGTGGTACTGAAATGACTCATGTAATGTCGTCAACTCAAGGTCCTTGTATCAATGTCGCTTTCAATTCCATTATTATATCTTCGTGAATTTCTCCTCTCATTTGTCTCTCTTTCAATAACAGCTTCTTCATCGATACTCAACCGGACATCTAGCTAGATAGAAATATGATTATAATATAATACTCCTTCCGTCCTAAAATAGATTTATTAAAATTTAGATGAATCTATATACTAAATAGTGTCTAGATTTATCCAAAATTTTGACAAATCTAAGACATATAACTTAGGACTGAAGGAATATAAAAGATAGTTTTCTCTTGATATCATCTTAAGTCTCAGTTTCCATAGCTATACACACGTGTCTATGAATGGGAGGTCTTAGGAATAGATCTATCACTCACTCGATAGATTAGAAGTGGCTGTTTTGGAGGATGTTCATTTCATCCATACGTTCGTCCGTATACTCATACAAGAAATCACTACAGCACGCGCGCGGTACGCTGAGGGCTTAAAGCCGTTGGCGTAGGCCAAAAAGCTCTCGGCATATGCTACGTTGACGGCCATCTTTGGAGTAGACTTCTCGGCAAAGATCTTCCTCGGCATAGCCTCCCGGCCGGTTGCAAAAATATTTTTATTATTTTATTATTATTTTTTCAATAGTTTTTTCAAATTTTTTAATCTTTAAAGTGTTTGACTCGTTAATGTCTCACTTTGAACATTTTTAATACTAATTACACTTAACCTTTGATTAAATTGCAGTCTTGCTCAAACTTTCCGGTCGGTCACCCATCCTTACTACTCCTGCTCTAGCAAGCTTAACTTTATTGTTTCTTCAAAATCTGTTTTCACAAAACAATTTATACATTATTATCAATATTATGATATCAATCCTATTAACTCTTATATCATCGTGTCACATGTTTGTATTTTTTAAAATTATAAACAATTATTTTAGTAAACAATAATGAATAAGTAAAAATATTTTGAATTCAAATAAAAATATAATGATTTTATTTTTTTATATTTTTTATTTAATATAGAATAATTAATATCTTTAAATTTGTAAATCGGAATTCGACAAATAATATTTCTAAATTGATCTGAAAAATGAGAGGAATCCAAATATGATATCAATATCAAATTATCACAAACTATTCCATGATTATAGCCATAATTTTATTTGTCCGTTTAAAATGGAAAATGGCGTTTTGGCAACTTCAAATGAGATATGTAAAGGTTTTCTTGAGACATAATCAATATACAAAGTTTGATATTTTTCCTTGTAACTATGTCACATAATATGACACCACGCGAAAGTTTCGCATTGTTTGGATCGTTTTTGAATTTCTTATGCTCGTTTTAAACTATCGTCAAACTTTGTCGAACGGCAGACATGAAGATTCTTAGCTCGGGGCTGAGTCTCGATAAACTTAAAGTGGATCTCTGATGAAATAGCATATTTTGAACCTAAAAATGATTTTTTTCAAAAATTATGAGCATCAGATCATGTACCTATAGTTCATATCTGACCCACTTTCTGTCAATTGGCAGGAAATTGTCTTTTTACTAGGGATAGACGGAAAGGTTTGAGTTGTCCATTTGGTAGCATTTTTAATTGAACATTTGATGGTTGCTTCACAAAACTGCCATTTTTTGCACTCGAAAAATGGAAAATGGCTTTCCTAGGGGGCTTACGTCCTCATTTCACTCTTTTTGCTACTCGTTTCACTCCTGGCTAATGGTATAGGATCTTCTTAAAGGATTCAACTGACCTGCTACCTGGAAATCCCCAATGCACCAATGTACCAAAGGCACGGAACGAACAACAAAACTTTACGACAGCTTTGGCTATCGATACTGTCCCAACACCTCCTCTTCTGTGTCTACTTCTCCATTCTAATTTCCGACTGGTGCGACGAAAAGGAAAACTTCTGCTGCAACATTGTTCGTCATCCCATGATGCACATGTATGTACAATATGGACACATTATCACAAACTATGCCTTGATTCTAGCCATAACATTGGTCATTTGACCCGAAAGCCAGGAAACCTCGAATGAGATAGGTCATTTTGTGAGGTGTTTTTGAGACATAATCAATATACCAAGTTTGATATTTTTCTTGTAACTATGTCACATAATATGACACCACGCCAAGGTTTCACATTGTTTGGATTGTTTTTTGAATTATCGATTTGGTGGTTGCTTCACAAAACCGCCCGTTTTTTGCACTCGGAGAATGGAAAATGGCTTTTTGGTGTGATAAAAAAGAAAACTTCCTCCTGCAATATTGTTCGCCATCCCATGATGCACATGTATGCACAATATGGACACGTCATCACAAACTATGTCTTGATTCTAGCCATAATATTGGTCATGTGACCCGAAAGCGAGGAAACCTCGAATGAGATAGGTCATTTTGTGAAGGTTATTTAAGACATAATCAATATAACAAGTCTTTCTAACTATGTGACATAATATGACACCACGCGAAGGTTTCACATTGTTTGAATCATTTTTGAATTTCCTATGCCTGTTTTAAACTATCGTCAAACTTTGTCGAACGATGGGCATGAAGATTATTTGCTTGAGGCTAAGCCTCGATAAAATTAAAGTGGATCTCTGATTAAATAACATATTGTGAACCTAAAAATGATTTTTATAAAAAATCATGAGCATCAGATCATGTACCTATAGTTCATATATGACTCACTTCCAACCGATTCAGCAGAAATTTGTCTTCTTCACCAGGGATAGACTGAAAGGTTTGAGATCCCCCTGTTAGAACATTGTCCATGTAAGGTGGTATAGTATTTTATAAAAATGTGGTGGTAGCATTCTGAATTAGCCATTTGGTGGTTGCTTCACAAAACGCCCGTTTTTTGCACTCGGAAAATGGAAAATAGCTTTTTGGTGCGACGAAAAGGAAAAAATCCTCCTGCAACATTGTTCGCCATCCCATAATACACATGTATGAACTATATAGACACATTATCACAAACTATGCCTTGATTCTAGTCATAACATTGGTCATTTGACCCGAAAGCCAGAAAACCTCGAATGAGATAGGTCATTTTGTGAATGCTTTTTGAGACATAATCAATATACCAAGTTTGATTTTTTTACAACTATGTTACATAATATGACACCACGCGAAGGTTTCGCACTGTTTGGATCGTTTTTGAATTTCTTATGCCCGTTTTAAACTACCGTCAAATTTTGTCGAACAACGGCCATGAAGATTCTTAGATTGGTGATGAGCCTCGATAAAATTGAAGTGGATCTCTGATTAAATAGCATATTGTGAACCTAAAAATTATTTTTGTAAAATATCATGAGCATCAGATCATTTACCTATAGTTCATATCTGACCCACATCCCATCGATTCGGCAGGAATTTGTATTTTTCACCAGGGGTGGACGGAAAGGTTTGAGATCCTCGTGTTAGAACATTGTCCATGTAAGGTGGTATAGTATTTTGGAAAAATGTGGTGGCAGCATTTTGAATTAGCCATTTGGTGGTTGCTTCACAAACCACCTGTTTTTATGCTCGGAAAATGGAAACTTGTTTTTTGGTGCGACAAAAAGGAAAACTACCTCTTACAGCATTGTTCACCATCCCATTATGCACATGTATACACAATATGGACACATTATCACAAACTATGCCTTGATTCTAGCCATAATATTTGTCATTTGACCCGAAAGGCAGGAAACCTCGAATGACATAGGTCATTTTGTGAAGGTTTTTTGAGACATAACCAATATACCAAGTTTTATATTTGTCCTTCTAACTATGTTACAAAATATGACACCACGCGAAGGTTTCACATTGCTTGGATGGTTTTTTAATTATTTATGCCCGTTTTAAACTATATGTAATGTTTTATGTTTCACTTAATTTTTATTTACAAATGTGTAATATTTGAGTGTAGATAGATAGATCATATTTTTCTGCAAATTTTGATATATTAATTGTATTTTTGTGAATTAGAATGATTTAGTTATGATTCTTCAAAGTTTAATGAGGTAAAAGGAAAAATATGATATGGGGTGGCCCGATCTTCTCAGCAAGCTCTTGTCGATGATGATGGTGGATGGATGATAATTAGCCTGCATCTATGACCTCTTTCGCTCGAACCCTGATGCCAATCCAACAGCTCTCGAACCCTGTGGGATATTCACAACACCATGCTATTACGCATGCAGCCGTCGACCACGAACTCTAGTTTGCAATCTATGAATTCCCAATGGAACAACAGATCACACTCAATTGTAGTTGGTAAAATCGATCACAAGTAATTCTTGAGGTTCTAGATAGAAATAGCTCTAAAATATTTTAACGTGGTCTAACTCTACTAGAAACAGCGCTGATCAAGGGGGCGGCTAGGCTAAGAGTCCAACACACATATGATTACAAATAAGATACATGTAGACCCAACATAGGGAAGCACTTTAGGCGCGTAGGCCAGCTTCTACCGCGGTAGGATAATAGGTCGATTATGTGTCGTGGTAGAACTCCTGTCGTGGCCGAGTTTCAGTCGGTTTTTCTGTTGTGGAATAAATGATGGTGTTGATGTCTCCCTTGAGAGCTCCTTGTGCTTCCTCCCTCTCCTTGATACGTTGGAAATGTATCTATAATTTTTGATGCTCTATGCTTGTTTAGTACCTACTTTGCTTTACTTGTCCACACTTTGAGGTGCTTTTTACATGTTTTCTGGTACTAACATATTAACAAGTTGTAACAGTGCCAGATGCCTGTTTTCTGCTGTTTTTGGTTTTAGAAAAGTTCGTAAATAAATATTCTCGGAATTGGACAGGACAAACATCAAAGTCAATTACTTTTCGTGGGGAACAAGAAGTCCAGAGGAGAGCCAGAGGGGCCGGCTAGGGGGGCCAGACCCACCCCAGGCACGGGGGCAGGTGGGCCTGCGCCTCGCAAGGGTTCAGTGGCCCTGGACACCTCCCGGTCTCGCCCCTTCGCCTATAAGAAGCCCCCGATGCAGAAACCCTGAGTACCCGATCAAAAATCCATGAAACCGTCTGTAGCTGCCGCCATCATCGTCCCTAGATCGGAGGGGATCTGACGTTCTTCCCGGCACCCTGCCAGAGGGGAGATCATCCCGGAGGCCTTCTCTCTAGTATGATGCGTGAGTAGTTCCACCTTGGACTATGGGTCCATGTAGTAGCTAGATGGTTGTATCTCCTCCTTTGCTTTCATGTATAGATCTTGTGAGCTCCGTTAATGATCAAGATCTAATCTATTTGTAATCATGCATGTTGTGTTTGCGGGGATTCGATGGATATTGAGATTATTATGTTGGTTTGATTAATGGTTTTGTCTGTATGATTCTATCATGTCTGTGTTGTTTGTGATCTTGCATGCTCTCTGTTGCTAGTGGTTATCTTGGCCAATTAGTTGCTAGTGACTCCAAGAGGGGGTATTTATGCTCGATAGTGGGTTCATGCCTCTAGTTTCCAAGGGAAGTGACAGAAATCTCTTCGGTTGTAGATGTGATGTTGCTACTAGGGAGAAAACAATGGTCTCTTGTTCATGGAACATGTGGATTGTTTACCTTACACACTTTGCTTAAAGCAGTTGTCTGTTGCTTGCAACTTAATACTGGAGAGGGTTCGGATGATAACCTCAAGGTGGACTTATAGTCATAGATGCAGTTGGATGGAGGTCTATGTATATTGTTGTATTTCCCAATCAACCTCATGGGATCTTTCTGGCTATTAATTGCATTGTTATGCCTTGCTCAGTTCCTATCAATTTCCCCGCTATAATTTGTTTACCCTTCATGCCATGTTGTTTATCTAAGGAGAGCACCTATAGTGAACAATGGACCCCGGTCCAATCTTTACCATTGATGCATTCTCCACCGTTATTTGTTTACTTGCTGCAAACCATTACCTTCCACACCATATATTTAATCCTTTGTTACAGCAAACTGGAGAGCTTGACAACCTCACTGATTCGTTGGGGCAAAGTCTTGAGTTTGTGTTGTGCAGGTCTCCGCGTTGCTAGCAACACATGTGTGACGTTACCTTCCTCCTACTGGTTCGATAACATCGGTTTCTTACTGAGGGAAACTTGCTGATGTGCTGCTTCATACCTTGCTCTCGGGGTTTCCAACGAAGCGTTCCACAACAAGTACTGGGCGCCATCACTCCTCCCGCGCGCATGATTCATTAATCAACACTGTTGGAGATATGCCCTAGAGGCAATAATAAAAGTAGTTATTATTATATCTTTGTGTTTATGATAAATGTTTACATTCATGCTATAATTGCATTAACCGGAAACATTAATACTCGTGTGATTTGTAAACTTATTGGAGTCCCTAGTAAAGCCTCTTTATAATACTAGCTTGTTGGTTGATAGATGATCATGGTTTCCTGATCATGAACATTGAGAGTTTATTAACAAGATCATATCATTGGGAGAATGGTGTGATGGACATACTCCTATAGATAAGCGTAGCATAAAGATCAAGTCATTTCAATAGTTTGTTTGGTATAAGCTTTCAGATACATAGTGACCTAATTCCTTCGACCATGAGATCATGCTAATCACCATCACCGGATGGATGCTTTGATGACATCAAACACTACTTTGTAACTGGGTGGTTATAAAGGTGGCATTGAGTGTTTAGAAAGTATGTGTTGAGGCACATGGATCAATAGTGGGATTTTTCCATCCACATGACGGATAGATATAGTCTAGGCCCTCTCGGTGAATGTCGTCCAATTAGCTTGCAAGCATGTGACTGGCTTACAAGGGATCACATATCACAGGAACGAGTAAAGAGTACTTATCAGTAACGAGGTTGAACTAGGTATGCAGAGATACCGAAGATCAAACCTCGGATAAGTAAAATATCACGAGACAAGGGGAAATTGGTAGCGTATGTAAATGGTTCATTCGATCACAAAGTAATCGTAGAAATATGTGGGAGCCATATGAATTTCCAGATTCCTCTATTGGTTATTGACCGGAGAAGAGTCTCGGTCATGTCTGCATAATTCACGAACCGTAGGGAGACACACTTAAGGATTCGATGTTGTTTAGTAGATATGGAATGCGAGTAAGAACACCGAATGTTGTTCGGAGTCTCGGATGGGATACGAGATATCACGAGGAGATCCGGAATGGTCCGAAGAATAAGATTCATATAAGGAAAGTCCAATTCCGGAGTTCGGGAATGATTCCGGTGTTTTCACCGAAATGATCTAGAAGGGTCTAGAAGGTTCACCGAACCGGAAGGGGAAGGGTAAATGAATGTGTCATGACAAAGTGGAATGGTTGCATCATTTCCTAGATCAAAGGGATGTGCATATAAAAAAGAGAAATCAAACTCCAAAATTGGAAGTAAAAGGCAAGTTTGAAAAGTCAAACTGGGACAATGTATCCTGGTGGAGGGAGGAGAGGAAATCTCCTCTCCCTCCACCACGCGCCAAGGAGGAGAAGGAGTTGGGGGAGGATTCGACCTTCCCCTCCCCTAGCTGCACACCCTCTCATAAATAGAGGATAGGAGGCTGCCCTCCAACACAACTCCACACACCACCAAAACCCTAGCCCCCCCAAGTTGCCGCCGCCGCCGCACCTAGCCGTCGTCACCCTCGATGCTGCCGGCCCCACCTCCTCCCTCGGCATCTAGATCTAGTTGTCGGGGAACCCCTCTACTCCATCCTACCCGCTCCGCCTTAAGTCAAAGCCCTGCGGGATTGTAGGGGTTCGTAGCATGGAAAACAAAAAAATTCTACCGCATGCAAACAAACAAGCCAAGATCTATCTACTAGATTGTAGCAACGAGTCGATAGAGGAACTCACCCTCGAAGATTCCAAAGCGGTTAATGAGAGCAGATTCTCGTGGGTGATGTAGACGTACTCTTGCCGATCTCAAGATCGCGTAGACGATCCTTCCAGCGTTGCGTTCTGGCAGCGCTTCCGCAGTCGGTCACACGTTCGGTACTCGATGAAGACCTTCCTCTCCCTTGTTCCAGCAGGCAGCGGAGGTTGTAGCACTCTCCTCGCAATTCCGGCAGCACAACGGCGTGGTACCGGAAGTAGAGGGGAGATCTCGCAGGGCTTCACCTTAAGCCGGAGCGAGTATGGTGGACTATGAGAGAGGCCTTGGCGATCTAGGGTTTAGAAGGCACCAAGGGGAGAGTGTAGCCGGCGGCTATGGTTTGGGATCACCCCAACTCGGCGAGTTGGTGGTGCCCTAGGCGGCGGCAGCAGGGCAGGTGGCGCCGGCGGCTTAGGGTTAGGGTTTCGGGGTGTGAGAGGTGTAGTCTAGAGGGGCAGCCCTGCCCCTCCTTATATAGGTGGGAGGGCACGGCTTGGGAGGAGGGAGTCCTCCCCCAAGTCGGCCTCCTTGGCCGGCGGGTGGAGGGAGAGGACTTCCTCCCCAAGTAGGTTTCCTACTCTCCCTCCACCAAGCAAACTTGTCGTTTGACTTCTCAAATTGGCGTTTGACTTTTCAAACTAGGATTTGATTTCTCCCTTTATTTTGCCCAGCCATGATACCTAGTACATGATGCAACCATTCCACATTGTCATGACACATTCATGTACCCTTCCCCTCCGGAGTGCTGGACCTTCCGGACCCTTCTAGAACATTCCCGATGAAAACACCTGAATCATTCCCCAACTCCGAAACAGGACTTTCCTTATATGAATCTTATTCTCCGGACCATTCTGGATGTCCTCGTGATATCCCGGATCCCATCCGAGACTCTGAACAGCATTCGGTCTCTTACTCATCATTCCATAACTACTCAAAAACATTGAATCCTTAAGTGTGTCTCCCTACGGTTCGTGAATTATGCGGACATGACCGACACACTTCTCCGATCAATAACCAATAGAGGAATCTGGAAATTCATATGGCTCCCACATATTTCTACGATTACTTTGCAATCGAATGAACCACTTACATATGATACCAATTTCCCTTTGTCTCACGATAGTTTACTTATCCGAGGTTTTGATCGTCGGTATCTCTGCATACCTAGTTCAACCTCGTTACTGATAAGTACTCTTTTCTCGTTCCCGTGGTATGTGATCCCTTGTGAACCAGTCACATGCTTGCAAGCTAATTAGATGACATTCCACCAAGAGGGCCCAGAGTATATCTATCCGTCATATGGATGGACAAATCCCACTCTTGATCCATGTGCCTCAACCCATACTTTCCGAACACTCAATGCCACATTTATAGCCACCCAGTTACGGTGTGGTGTTTGATGTCATCAAAGCATCCTTCCGGTGATGGTGATTAACATGGTCTCATGGTCGAAGGAATTGGGTTACTATGTATCAAAAAGCTTATAGCAAATGAACTATATTAAATGACTTGATCTTTATGCTACGCTTATCTATAGGAGTATGTCCATCATATCATTCTCCTAATGATATGACCCTGTTGTTAATAACATCTCTATGTTCATGATCAGGAAACCATGATCATATATTAACCAACAAGCTAGTTTAACAAGAGGCTTTACTAGGGACTCTTTTATGTTTACAAATCACACAAGTATTAATGTTTCCTATTAATACAATTATATCATGGTATGTAAACATTTATCATAAGTATGAACATATGATAATAACCACTTTATTATTGCCTCTTGGGCATATCTCCAACAGTCTCCCACTTGCACTAGAGTCAATAATCTAGTTTCAAACCTTTGTGCATTCAACACATATGGCTTTCTGGTGTTGTATTTACACGATTGCTAGTGGTCAACTGATCTCCGGATCCGACACTTTCAGGTCCGTGTGTAATTGCTTGTCTTTGCGTCTTTACGCATCACTCATTCTCTAATGAGATGGCTTTGTATAAATTTGGTCCTTTGGTGAGACCTTTAGTTCTTTGGGGTTAAAACATGTTGATAATATTGTCGTACAATATATCTTCATAGTAATATCCCATTGTGAACTACACCTAGTTTGATAACAAACTACTTGACACGAATGCCCTCTTTTGCTGCTATAATAGCAGTCATATACTTAGCCTTTTGTTGTAGTATCTGTCACAATGTCTTAACTTTGGAACTCATCCAAATTCATTATGGAACTTACTTTCCATTATATTGTGCCACCCTTAGTTTAGATTGAGATAAAATTAATTTGTACTTTGTGACAAAACTAGTAACAATGTAGTACTTGTACAATTAACTAACCATCTATTTGTCACTTATACAAAATAATATACTCTTAGTTCTTCCAAAAGATTATAAGAATATCCTTACTATCGTCCAATGATCATCTTATGAATCATTATGGTATATGCTCATAACACTTAGAGCATAGGACATATCTGGATTTGTACATATCACAGTATGATTGATATAAATACTCTTTGTGATTTCATACATCAAGTATCAATCTATACTTGAATCTTAGTTTCACTTACCAAGTGTCAATACACTTGAATATATCATCAATATTGAACTCATTCAACCCTTTCTGTGCGACAAGAACCTTTCTAGTAGTTTCTATATTGAACTCGTTCAATACATCATCTATGTACTTTCGGCACAACCATATTAGCGTCTATTGATGCCAAATATTTGGGTTTTGCCTAAGTCTTTCATCGGGATGAAATTCTTAATATGTGTTAATAAAATATACATCATTTCCAATCAACAATATGTATTCCACATAATGTATTAGCAACATGTCTTAGCGCTCCCACTTAATTTCTTGCAAATGCAAGCATCTTCATATTTTCCGACGAATTTAAACTCCTTTAACAGTTTCATCATAGTGAAGATTCCAACTCCGCAATGCTTACTTCAACAATTGAAGTTTGCATATGCTTTTAGCATACTTTGAATTAACAAAACCCTATGGACCGTGTTATGCACATGTCCTAGGTAAAAATTCTATTAGAAGAACTTGTTTTGCTTATTCAACTACCACATAACAAAATTATATGTAGTGGTTGCTACATTAATCCGTCTAGACTAAATATCGCTATGAAAGATCAAATCTTGTCATAGTCAACCTTTGAACATTGTTGTGAACTCTTTCCCGACATATCGACTATTTCATAGATGTGAAACATCCATGTCTATTTCTTTATAGATCCAAACACAATTGTAAGGTCTTACACCTTTCTCGAGGGTCCTTCAAGTTCAAAACTTGGTTTCTTGTGTATGGAACTATCACGGATTTTATGGCTTCAAGCCATTTTACGGAGTCAGGGCCCATCATCGCTTCTTTGCATGTAGTCCGTTCATTATTCTCAAATAATGATTCAACCCTCAAATCTTGGTATTTGATTGTTTACCCGACCTACTTGGTTCAATAGAAACTTCGACCTTCGTAACCACAACCTTTGAGGCATGTGAGCCATGAGCATTGTTACTGCCTCCGGAACACTTTTCAGCGCTGCGCAACTTTGCACATATAGCTAAGGTTATTTTAACCTTATCAAAGTTCTATTGTCCTCCCACTTATCTTTTCACGAAAAATTCCTTCTCAAAGAAACTTGACGTTCTAAGTGACAAACACTTTTGTTTCCGATGTTATGGAGGAATACTTAATAGTTATTCGAAATAACATACAAAGACAGGTTCATCTGACTTTGGTTGCAAACATCTTTCTTATGCATAGCATATCAATGTTTAAGAAAGGACAACTTGGGTTTTATCCCAAACCATAACTTTATATGGTGTCATTTCAATGGATTATGATGGAGCTCTTTTCAGTGGAAAACGGTAGTCTCTAAAGCTTATAATCTTTAAAATATAATGGCAGTTTTATGAATTACACCTTTGATCTTACCATGTCAAACAAGTTTTAATTACATATCTCGAACGCTCCATACTCTTATGGTGTTTCGGGAAATGCAAATCCACGGAACAATTCCTTAAATCTTATGTATTATGCTAAACCTGTAACTCAAATATCTTCCTTTATGATCTTATCATAAACTATTTATATTCTTGTTACAATGATTTTGCACTTCATCCTTAAAGTCTTTGAACTTTTCAAATGTTTCATACTTCATCCTTATTAAGTAAATATTCATATATCCACCCAAATTTTCGAAGAAAGCATATGAAGTTGAAATCCATCGCTTTTGACTACCCATAATGGATTTCATACAACAATATGTACAAGTTCCAATAAGCTAGTCATTCGTTCACTTTTGGCCTATGAACGAAGTTTTAATTATCTCTAGAAAGTTTCACAAGTGTCATTTGATCAAAATCAAAAGACTCCAAAATTCCATCCACATGGAGTTCCTTCATGTTTTCTTTCCAATATAATTAAACGGCGATGTCACTTCCTGAGTGATCTTTCAATCAATTTGTCTTTCGACATTTTTAGCACTAGTTTTATGGATGTGATTTCTCCAACGAGATTTGTAAGTCATCCATCTTTTATGGATTACGACAATTATTTGAACAACCCTTTTGTTCTTATAATACCTGATAAAAAATCTTGAAGGCAAGCTTTGATGTCTAACGAGCAACACAATAACCCTTTATTTGTTCTCGATGAACATCATCACACATTCTTTTGCTAGTTACTTTGGCCATTGTAGTTCATGAATTCTGTTGTTTCGTATGACCAACAAATTCAGTATCCAATACTTAAAAACCACATTATTTAACAAGCAAAGAATACAGTCATAACACATATATCCTCTATATACTTAAGCTAAACAATTCTAGTCTTTTCTTTTCCGCCATATATTTATGAGATTCTCTTTCAGTATTTATTTTTCTGTTTGAAAGAATCTATCAACATCAATAGTGGAGCCATATTCATGACACATAGTCCAAAGCATGTATAGTTAAATACCAATGTCTTTGGACTTGCACTTTGAAGTAGATCACCATCATCAAATGTTTGGTGTTCTTTCAAATTCCTTTCTTTAGTAATCTCTTGGTGTAGTAAACATTTTACCTACATCAAATATTCACCCTTATCATGGAATTATTCATGATCAAGCTACTTTAGCTTATAACGGTGAATCGTGAGTATAATATTGCTCTCCAAAACCTTTTGGAGGATTAGGACAACTAGTGTCTCCAAACTTTTGTAAATTCTCATCAAATATGAGAACATTAACTTTGTCATATTATACTCTATCATGTTGTAACCAAAACATCATTTCAGATATCGCAATATCTTCCATACATGATGGTTTCTGAAACAACTATTTCAACTCCTAGATTACCTTGATATTGAAACTATCTTTCGAATATCAAGAATCATGGAGATAAACACGATACTTATATACTAACACTGGAATTGTTACTCTTGATTTAATACCAACTATTAAACTTCACGGAGTAATCGAAACTTACTGAAAGTTTGCAATGGGACTTTTAAACTTTAGATTAACACTTCAAAACAATACGATAACAGTTCGTAAAGTAACTAACCAGAATTCTATAGTTCTATCATCTCAATTAAAACTAAGCGCGAGGTGGTAAACGGATGCCAATGACTACAACAACTATGCAAATTCACTTTGATCTATTTTATGATAAATAGTGTTCAACTCTTAATCATATTGCTGTTGAACTCCCACTCAAAACAATATCCCTCACATTGATTTAGTGATCGCACGAACCAAATCCACCACATCAAAACCGATCATCACGAGAGTTGATGTAGCTTCAATGGCGAACAATCAACATGTTCATCATATCTACTATATGACTCATCCTTTACCTTTCGGTGATCCGTGTTTCGAGACCATGTCTGTACATGCTAGGCTCATCAAGATCAAACCCTAGCTTCCGCATGAGCAAATCTGGCTTGCTCACGTTGTATACACTCGCAGAATCTAACACACCCGATCATCACGTGATGCTTCGAAACAACGAGCTTTAGCAACTGTGCTTACTAAGGATGAACACTTTAAAACTTGAAATTGTGTGCTTGAGGGATCATCTTATAATGCTACCATCATGAACTAAGCAATACAAGATGCATAAAAGGATTAACATCACATGCAATTCATAATATGTGATATGATATGGCCTTTCTCCTTGTGCTTCCGATCTCCATCTTTAAGCACGAACATGATCTCCATCATCACCGGTATGGCGTCAAGGTCAATGACGCTGCTTCATGGTTGTCATCCACCAGCATCAACTATTACAACTACTTTGAATAATAGACACGCGGGTCTTAACGGAATTTAAAAGACAACCATATGGTTCCTGCCGGTTGCCAACTTACAATAAGGAACATTGCATACATCATATATAATCACAATCATGGCCATATCACATCATAGCACACCCCTGCAAAACAAAGTTAGACGCCTCTAATTTTCTTTGCATGTTTTACGTGGTTTGGGGCTTTCAATAAGTGTCGTTCTAACTTACGAACAAGAACCACAACGTTGATGTTTGAACTATCAAGTGCCCGTTGTAAATTGAATCTTTACTATGATGGGAGAGACAGACACCCGCAAAGCCACTTATGCAATACAAGTTGCATGTCGAGCGTGGAGCAAGTCTCATGAACGATGTCATGTAAGGTTAGCCCGAGCCGCTTCATCCCATCATACTGCAAGATGCAAAGTACACAAGGATCAATTGATAATAAAAGCACCACCGCCCACAATGACCATTGTGTTCTACTCGTGCAACAGATCTACATATAGACACGGCTCTGATACCACTTTAGGGGTTCGTATCATGGAAAACAAAAAAATTCTACCGCATGCAAACAAACAAGCCAATATCTATCTACTAGATTGTAGCAACGAGTCGATAGAGGAACTCACCCTCGAAGATTCCAAAGCGGTTAACGAGAGCAGATTCTCGTGGGTGATGTAGTCGTACTCTTGCCGATCTCAAGATCGCGTAGACGATCCTTCCGGCGCTGCGTTCCGGCAGCCCTTCCGCAGTCGATCACACGTTCAGTACTCGATGAAGACCTTCCTCTCCCTTGTTCCAGCAGGAAGCGGAGGTTGTAGCACTCTCCTCGCGATTTCGGCAGCACGACGGCGTGGTACCGGAAGTAGAGGGGAGATCTCGCAGGGCTTCGCCTTAAGCCGGAGCGAGTATGGTGGACTATGAGAGAGGCCTTGGCGATCTAGGGTTTAGAGGGAACCAAGGGGAGAGTGTAGCCGGCGGCTAGGGTTAGGGATCACCCTAACTCCCTAGGCGGTGGCAGTAGCAGGGGTGGTGGCGCTGGCGGCTTAGGGTTAGGGTTTCGGGGTGTGAGAGGTGTAGTCTAGAGGGGCAGCCCTGCCCCTCCTTATATAGGTGGGAGGGCACGGCTTGGGAGGAGAGAGTCCTCCCCCAAGTCGGCCTCCTTGGCCGGCGGGTGGAGGGAGAGGACTTCCTCCCCAAGTAGGTTTCCTACTCTCCCTCCACCAAGCAAACTTGCCGTTTGACTTCTCAAATTAGCGTTTGACTTTTCAAACTAGGATTTGATTTCTCCCTTTATTTTGCCCAGCCATGATACCTAGTACATGATGCAACCATTCCAAATTGTCATGACACATTCATGTACCCTTCCCTCCGGAGTGTCGGACCTTCCGGACCCTTCTAGAACATTCCTGATGAAAACACCGGAATCATTCCCCAACTCCAAAACAGGACTTTACTTATATGAATCTTATTCTCCGAACCATTCCGGATCTCCTCGTGATATCCCGGATCCCATCCGAGACTCTGAACAACATTCGGTCTCTTACTCATCATTCCATAACTACTCAGGAACATCGAATCCTTAAGTGTGTCTCCCTACGGTTCGTGCATTATGCGGACATGACCGAGAAACTTCTCCGATCAATAGCCAATAGAGGAATCTGGAAATTCATATGGCTCCCACATATTTCTACGATTACTTTGCGATCGAGTGAACCACTTACATACGATACCAATTTCCCTTTGTCTCACGATAGTTTACTTATCCGAGGTTTTGATCGTCGGTATCTCTGCATACCTAGTTCAACCTCGTTACTGATAAGTACTCTTTTCTCGTTCCCGCGGTATGTGATCCCTTGTGAACCAGTCACATGCTTGCAAGCTAATTATATGACATTCCACCGAGAGGGCCCATAGTATATCTATCCGTCATATGGATGGACAAATCCCACTCTTGATCCATGTGCCTCAACCCATACTTACCGAACACTCAATGCCACCTTTATAGCCACCCAGTTACGGTGTGGTGTTTGATGTCATCAAAGCATCCTTCCAGTGATGGTGATTAACATGGTCTCATGGTCGAAGGAATTAGGTTACTATGTATCAAAAAGTTTATAGCAAATGAACTATATTAAATGACTTGATCTTTATGCTACGCTTATCTATAGGAGTATGTCCATCATATCATTCTCCTAATGATATGACCCTGTTGTTAATAACATCTCTATGTTCATGATCAGGAAACCATGATCATATATTAACCAACAAGCTAGTTTAACAAGAGGCTTTAGTAGGGACTCTTTTATATTTACAAATCACACAAGTATTAATGTTTCCTGTTAATACAATTATAGCATGGTATGTAAAAATTTATCATAAGTATGAAGATATGATAATAACCACTTTATTATTGCCTCTTGGGCATATCTCCAACAGGGATCTCCCCTCTTCTTCTGACACCACGCCGTTGTGCTACCGGAATCGCGAGGAGAGAGCTACAACCTCCACTGCCTGCTGGAACAAGGGAGAGGAAGGTCTTCACCGAGTACCGAACGTGTGACCGACTGCAGGAGCGCTACCGGAATGCGGCGCCGGAAGGATAATCTACGCGATCTTGAGATCGGTAAGTGAATGACTACATCACCAACAAGAATCTTCTCTCGTTATCCGCTTTAGAATCTTCTAGGGTGGGTACTCTATCGACTCGTTGCTACAATCTAGTAGATAGATCTTGGCTTGTGTATGTTCAAGCGGTAGAAATTTTTTGTTTTCCATTCTACGAACCCCTACAATGGTATCAGAGTCGTATCTATATGTAGATCTGTTGCATGAGTAGAACACAATGGTCATTGTGGGCGGTGGTTCTTTTATTATCAATTGCTTCTTTTGTACTTTGCATCTTGCGGTATGGTGGGATGAAGCGACCCGGGCTAACCTTACATGACATCGTTCATGAGACTTGCTCCACGCTCAACGTGCAACTTGTATTGCATAAGTGGTTTTGCGGGTGTTTGTCTCTCCCATCATAGTAAAGATTCAATTTACAACGAGTACTTGATAGTTCAAGCATCAACGTTGTGGTTCTTGTTCGTAAGTTATAACGGTACTTATTGAAAGCCCCAAACCATGTAAAATATGCAAAGAAAATTAGAGGCGTCTAACTTTGTTTTACAGGGGTTTGTTGTGATATGATATGGCCATGATTGTGATTATATATGATGTATGCAATGATCCTTATTGTAAGTCGGCAACCGGCATGAGCCTTATGGTTGTATTTTTAATTTCGTTAATACCCGCGTGTCTATTATTCAAAGTAGTTGTAATAGTTGATGCTGGTGGACGACAACCATGGGCGGTGCCATTGACCTTGACGCCACGCCAGTCATGATGGAGATCATGTTCATGCTTGAAGATGGAGATCCGTTGCAAAAGAAGAAAGGTCATATCGTATCACATATTTTGAATTGCATGTGATGTTAATCCTTTTATGCGGCATGTATTTCTTAGATTGCGACGATAACATTATAAGATGATCCCTCTCACAAAATATCAAGTTATAAAGTATTCGTCTTTAGTAGGCACAATTGCCAAAGCTCATTGTGTCAAAGCACCACGTGATGATAGAGTGTGTTAGATTCTGCGAGTGTATACAACGGGAGCAAGCTAGATTTGCTCATGTGGGAACTAAGGTTACATCTTGACGAGCCTAGCATGTACAGACATGGTCTCGGAACATGGATCACCGAAAGGTAAAGCATGAGTCATATAGTAGATATGATGAACATGTTGATTGTTCGCCTTTGAAACTACATTATGTCTCGTGATGATAGGACATGATGTAGTGGATTTGGTTTGAATGATCACTAAAACAATGTGAGGGATATTGTTTTGAGTGGGAGTTCACCTAGATTAATTTAACTATTAATTAGAACTCAATTTGTCATAAACTTAGTCTAAACTATTGCAAATATGTTGTAGATCAATGGCGGCCCCTACCATCAATTTTAATGCGTTCCTAGAGAAAGAAAAGTTGAAAAACAATGGAAGCAACTTCGCGGATTGGTCCCACAATTTGAGGATTTTCCTCAATGCTGGTCAGTTGACCTATGTGCTGGATGCACCGCTGGGTAACCTACCTGCAGATGATGCTACCGATGATGAGAAAATATTTTGCGTGCTCGGAAGAATCAGTACTCCATAGTTCAGTGTGCTATCTTGTATGGTTTGGAATCGGAGCTTCAAAATAGGTTTGAGAACTTTGACCCACATGATATTATCCGTGAACTCAAAATGATATTTGAGGCTCATGCGACCGTTGAGAGTTATGAAGCTTTTGAAAAGTTCTTTAACTGCAAGATGGAAGATGGCAGCTCCGTCCGTGAGCTTGTGCTTAATATGTCTGGGCACGCTAATAAGCTCCGGAGCTTGGGCATAATAATTCCTAATGCATTGGGGATTCATCGTGTCCTTCAATCACTACCACCAAGTTACAAGAACTTTGTGATGAACTACAACATGCAGCGCATGGATAAGACGTTGCAAGAACTCTTCTTTATGTTGAAGTCTGCGGAAGTGGGGATCAAGAAAGAGCACCAAGTGTTGATGGTCAATAAGACCACTAATTTCAAGAAGCAAGACAAGTCTAAGAAAAAGGGAAACTTCAAGAAGGGCAGCAAAAAATCTACCGCGCCGGCGAAGATGACCAAGTTTAGGCCTAAGCCTGATACTGAGTGCTTTTACTGCACGGGAGAGGGTCACTGGAAGCGGAATTGCCCCAAGTACTTGGCGAATCTGAAGAACGACAACATCGAGAAGAAAGGTATATCCGATATACATGTTATTGATTTGTATCTTACTAGTAGTTGTAGTAGTGCCTGGATATTTGATACTGATTCGGTTGCTCATATTTGTAACTCGAAACAGGTGCTGCAGAATAGACGGAAACTAGCGAAGAACAAGGTGACGATGCGCGTTGGAAATTGATCAAAGGTTGATGTGATCGCGGTCGGCACACTACCTCTTCATCTACCATCGGGATTAGTTTTATACTTAAATAATTGTTATTTGGTGCTTGCATTGAGCATGAACATTATATCCGGATCATGTTTATTGCGAGACAGTTACTTGTTTAAGTCCAAGAATAATGGTTGTTCGATTTATATGAGTAATATGTTGTAAGAACATGCACCTTTGATAGATGGTCTATTCTTGTTGAAACTCGATTGTAGTAATACACATGTTAATAATATTGAAGCTAAACGTTTGAAATTGAGCAATAATTCTACATACATGTGTGATACGTCATAAACGTATCTATAATTTTTTATGCTCCATGCTTGTTTTGTACCAACAATATTATGTTTTGTCTATACTTTGAGGCATTTTTATACATTTTTTAGGACTAACCTATTAACAAGATGCCACAGTGTCATTTCCTGTTTTCTGCTGTTTTTGGTTTCAGAAAAGCTAGTAAAAAATATTCTCGGAATTGGACGAAACAAAAGCCGAACTTCCTATTTTCAGAGGCGAAGACAGAGTCCAGAGGCCAGAGGGAGGCGCACTGATGTCTATGCACGCTTCCATTCTTGTAGACAGTGTTGGGCCTCCAAGTGCAGAGGTATGTAGAACAACATCAAGTTTCCCTTAAGTGGATCATCCAAGGTTTATCAAACTCAGGGAGGAAGAGGTCAAAGGTATCCCTCTCAAGCAACCCTGCAATCAAGATACAAGAAGTCTCTTGTGTCCCCAACACACCCAATACACTTGTCAGGTGTATAGGTACACTAGTTCGGCGAAGACATAGTGAAATACAAGTAATATGGATGATTATAAGTGATAATTACAATCTGAAATAAAAATGGCAGCAAGCAAACATGTAGCAGGACTGATTGTAAACGGTGTTTTAATGCTTAGAAACAAGGCCTAGGAATCATACTTTCACTAGTGGTCACTCTCAATGAACACATAATATCTTCTCTTTACTATGCTACCCTGGACTACTCTCCGATTGGACGGTTCATGGCTATAACAGCACACCTCAAAGTTCACATTCCCCATCTAGATAACCCCACACTATCACCTTGAGCGCTAGATGGTTCCAACAAACACCACAATCACATAGATACATCCAACTCAAATTATACTCATGATAAGTATTTATGTAACCTTTAGCCTAAGTATCACACGGTGTGCACACTATCAACTTCACACACGTGGGGATAAGCGGAGATTAATTAAATCACTTGAGTAGCAGAGTAGATCTACTTATTCAACTATATTACAAAGCTCATGATCACAATAAGATCACGCATAGAGAGAGAGAGAGAGATGAACACATAGCTACCGGTAGAGCCCTTAGCCTCGAGGGAGAACTACTCCATCTTCATCATGGGAGTCAGCAACGGCAATGGAGATGGCGGTGGAGTCGATGGAGATGGCTCTGGGGGCAATTTCCCGTCCCGCCACGGTGCCGGAACACAGACTTCTGTCCCCCGAATCTCGTCATCGGTGGCGGCGGCGCTGCAGAACTTTTCGTGGATTTCTGATCTGGTTAGGGTTTTTGTCTCGGGGAGACGTATATATAGGCAAACGGGCAAGGTCGGTGGACGCCCGAGGGGCTCACACCATAGGGCGGCGTGACCTAGGCTGGACCCACGCCAGCCCTAGGTGTGGCCACCTCGTGGATCCACTTCGTTTCTCCTTCGAGCTCTGTGTTACGTCTGGAAAAATAGGCACTTTGGCTTTTGTTTCGTCCAATTCTGATAATATTTCCTCACTAGCTTTTCTGAAACCAAAAACAGCAGAAAACAAGCAACTGGCACTGTGGCATCTTGTCAATAGGTTAGTTTCAGAAAATGTATAAAAATGCCTCGAAGTGTATACAAAACATAAGATAGTTGGTACAAAACAAGATGGAGCATCAAAAATTATAGATACGTTTACGACGTATCAAGCATTCCCAAGCCTAACTCCTGCTCGTCCTCGAGTAGGTAAGTGATAAAAAGAATAATTTTTTGAGATGACATGCACCATCACAATCTTGATCAAGGTATTTGTAAAGCATTGATAGCTGGGATCAAAGTACTCTAACATAAGCATGAAAGTTATAGTTCTAACAGTAAGACAAAGCAACTAAGTTGTAACATGAAAATGTACAAACAAAAGATCATGAATAACAATGCATTGAAAGACATTTGTTTGTTTTAGATATAGAAAACATAGCATGAGTGGTATTTAGCTTGTCCTTCATGGAATAGCAAAACATAAATGCATAGGACACCTTCAAAGTTCATAAGGATGACTAGATACAAATAATTTAAGAACAAGCAATACCATAATTATGAATCAATCAACAATTTTTGGGACAATGCACATTGAACTAAGAATGACAACTATGCTCTCTTAATTGGTGCATAAAGATAGAATATGGAGACTCGACAAAAAGTAAAAAAAAGGCCCTTCATAGAGGGAAGTAGGGATTTTAAGTTTTATAAAGAGCTTCCAAAAATTATGGTACTTACTAGCTTTGAGCTCTCATTGCCCCTATCATAAGCATTTTGAAGTGATTAAGGTTAAGTTCAGACAAATATGAGTTATATGCTTGACAAATCATAAGTTGAAAATCTCATGTCCCTTGAGTACGAGGGTCGTTCCTCATGCTACTCAACTTTAGTAACAAGCAAGTTCTTATCATTGTAAATGTGTATTATAGATAACCGTCAATGGGTACCCCTTGCCCCATGACACAGGAGCTATCCCATATCAAAATAACAAGGCAACAGACAATTAGCATCTCAACAATCTTTTATTTACCATGATCATGGTGTTTTTATTTTTTTTCTCTATATTTTTTTCTGAAGATGCTTCGTAGAATGCTTATTATGGTTATGCTGCAAGTTTTCACCATGATTAGGCATGGATTAGTCTAGTGACCCAGACGTTTCTCTAACACATATACATAATTTCATGGACTTACAAGCTCCCATTTTATTTCACACCACCGACATCCATAAACAAAAGAACATGATATCAACTAAATTATGATTTCCGCTCACTGCACGTAATATATTTTGAATTCACAATAATTCTTTAAAAATAACTGAACTAGGGCTAACACTTAATTTTGAACACCAAAACACAATTCCTTCGTTGTATTAGAAAATGGTATTTCCCCATCCACCCACTTCCAGTTCCTCTACCATTGTGGTTTTTGGTTGACGTATATGTCTCATTAATAGGTTTATGATCTTTATGATCATCATTCCAAGCCTACCAATTTAATTTCTTTCACCCACCCCTTCCAATTTCCATGGTTATATGTTCGAAGAATCGTTCTCCTCTCATTTCCATTTTTTCTATTTTTCTTCTCTTTCTCCAATATTTCCTCCAGTGAAGTGCCTCGCTAGAATTATGGTTAACAAACTATATATTTCTTAGGGATTATTACCTATTATGTTATTAATTCTTCTTTGCTATCCAAAATGCATTTACATGAGAAATGAGAGGTATTCGGAATATATCTAAGCTCCGTTGGATAAACGATGAGGGGGGTCTTGGTCCGGTGAGCCAAGATTTGTAGTGCCACACCGTTGCTTTCAGTGGCGGTGGCCTGGAACACATTCGACAAGGTACAAGGTGGACCATATCAACTGTTGTATACTCCCTTGCTATATACTCCATTCGTACACAAATAAGTATATTTCTAGTCTTGTTTTAAATCAAAGTTAGCAAAGTTTAACTAACTTTATAGAAAAATATAGAAATATTTAGGACTCTAAATTAGTACTAATAGATATGTTTCAAAATTAGTTTCATAATATTTCAATTTAATATAATATATGTTATCTATACATAATATGTCAATTTAATATAATATATGTTGTTATATTTATCTATAAAATTGGTCAAATTTGATAAAAAAATTACTTAGAAAAAAGATAAAAGTACACTTATTTACAGACGAAGAGAATATAGAACATCTTAGACATTGGAGGGGACTCGTGCTTTTCTGCGTAGTATCTGGTTAAATGTTCTAATCATGCTTAGCCAGTTGTAGTTAGCTGCTGTATTATTTTTAAAGGAGCATATATTAATATTATGAGATATCAATTACACCCATCTCTACAACAACGCAATACCCTTTTGGCATTACCAATACACACAGCCAACAAAAGAAAGAAGAATTACATAAAACAAAAGTCCTGCTATAGTGATTAGTTTCTTGAAATAGTGGACAAAGTACCACCAAAACAGCACCAGAAATCCAACAACTCTAAAAGTGATGCCTCCAAGAAGAGGACAGTGCTCAAGCGACGTCATCGCCCCGATCAAAGACCATATGTTCTTACCTTGGAGAAAGTCCGCACACATAAAAGAATGTCTTCAACTAAGTCATTGTGAGCACAACCAATTAAGACAGACCTTGGGTTTTCACCCTACATGTTTAGATACAGAATTTCTCCTGTGATGTCGCTCCCGCTAGCCAATTCCGCTGATTCAAGTCACAAATCACCAAGCCAGAATCCCTACATTACTAGGACTCAAACTTTCATTGACAGTCTTCACTTCCCGGCTTCCGTTCCAATATCCGTGTCTGACTTTACTGTGGAACCAAGGCATGTCCCATAAAGACAACAGACCACAGAGCTTCACAACACCACCTCTGAAACTAAACGGCCAGCAAAAAACATGGTTGTGCGTGACCGAAACACCGCCCGCACTGGCAAGCTCCAGGCATGTCGTCCATTTGGAATTCACCGACGGAGTCTTTCGGAACTTGATAGTCCACTCAAGATCAATGATGACTGGCGACAGGCGGTCCTTCATCATGGCGAGAGAGAAATCCAAGGACGACCACCTTTATTCAAGCCAATCTGTCACAGCAGTCCCCACACCGTCGGCCGGCTCCTGGCGATCAGAACGAGCGGGTCATCCTCCAACCCCAAATGATCCCGAGGAAGTCGCAAATCAGGCCCACAAATTGAGCCAGGACTGCCGCCGCCACGAAGGTAGCCGCCGCCCATGACCATCTATGCAACTATCTCTGTCCTCCTCTGCGCTTCCCAGCCATGCACCGCTGCGCGCCGTCACCCCGACGAAGAAGACGCTGCCGCCCCGCCGCACGGCTTCCGCCCCCCAAGAGTCATCCTCCCGCGCGAGAGACCGACGGGGGATGCAGAGGACTCCCCCCCACCCCGCCTTCGGCAGTCAAAGCGTGGCCGCCACCGCCGGCACCACGGCGGCCAGCGGCCAGAGGCGGTGGCTGGGTCTAGGATTTTTTTGGGTCCTCCCGAGCTGCCACAGGCAGCGGCCTGGGAGGAGTTTGAGAATTTCTGTAAGCTGCCATATATATGTGTATCGCCAGTAAATCAAATGGAGAACAAGACAATAATATAGCACATGCTTAATTAGCAATTGGTGGACGTGTGTCATTTAGTGAGTTTCCATCATCTTTCAGGCACACCATTTGAGTTTCCACCACACTTGGTGGTATACTCGTGTCTGTGACTTGTGTGGATATCTGCTTGTCGCTGACGTGTACATGTCTCACTGAATATTCTCAAGGTGCACTGGTCAGGAGGAAGTCACATACAAAACTGAAGTAAAAATCATAGAAGACAATTACATAAACAAGATTATTTTTATGTCCCTGGGAAAACTACAATATGTGTGAATCTACCTCTAAATTTGTACCGAACCAGAATGCTGAATAGGATGAGCTCTAGGCAAAAGATGCGCAACCATGTAAATACTACGATTCTGTTGTCCAGCATGTCCAGCATGTTCAGTGACGAGGAAATGCATTCACTGTTTCGAAAGATACGACAGGATATACAATAGCATCTCAAACAAAAACAACGGGTGACAAGCAATTATAGCACACAGATGAGTAGATATTGATGTATGTGTTTCATTACTGAATTTAATCATCTTCCACACATGCATTTCCTCCCGCCATTAAAAATTATAATACTTTTTTTTTTCTAAAACGTATGTATATAGACGCCTTTTAGTGTGTAGATTCAAAGAAAGAGTAAACCTACATACTAAAAGGCATATAGATACATGTGTTTTAGAAAAAACTAAAACATGTTATATTTTAGGTATGGTATTATTTTGAACTCGTAGTTTTATTTTAAAAGAACTGAAGGGTTTTTTATTTATGATAGTTTATACTGTATTTTGAAGTGACCATATCTGACCCTTCATTTGAACACCAAAATTGTTCCTTCATTGTCTTAGAAAATGATATTTCCAAACATTTTTTTTTTGCGGGGGATATTTCCAAATATGTAGTCGAAGTGCACGTCCACGCACTTCCAATACCGGTTCCATTTTGAGTCTCAATTGATGTAGATGTCTCATTAATAGGTCTGTTATATTATCATCTTTCTGGGTCTACCATTTTCATTTCCTTCACCCACCCACTTCCTATTTCCATGCTTATATGTTTGCACAATCGTTACTCTCTCATTTCCATTACTTCCTCTTTCCTTTCTCTTTCTCCAACATTTTCTTCCGGGTGGTCTAGCTCGGATTAGGATTAAGAAACTATCTATTGTGCCATTCTTCTTTGCTATCCAAATACGCATTTACCTGTGAATGGGAGGGGTCAGGAACATATATAGCCTTCATAGGATTAGTGAGGCCTATGTGCGTTGAGCCGAGATGTCAACAACCTCTCTACTAAGTTGGACGGTGGGACGCTAATCTTGGGCCGGGCCTACCCTCATGACACCATCAAGGACTACAAATATGAAGTAGAGGCCACACCAATGACTCGGCTTGGAATTAAACGGACTAGACGTCGGCTTTGGCCGAGGCCGAGGCCTATCTTGGCGTGAGTTCCATGTGTATATATGTTCTTCTACTTCCTCCTTGGATCCCCACCTGCTTCTCACTTGTTCCTATGAAATTCAAGGCTTGTAACCTCAATTTGTTGGAATTGAGCGGAAATACTAGTGATATTTTACATGAGATTTGGAATTGAGCGGAAATACAAGGGGCTATGTCGGTGTCTTCTGTGACGAACTCCATCTCGTCCCTAGGCAGAACCGCCCTCATGTCTCCTCAACAGCGACGAAGGCTCCATCAGCAACAACGCGCTCGATCGCACCCCTTTACACATGCTAGGTCCATCTCCAAGCAATCTTAAGCTACAGATCTATCGGTGCCAAATGTTCTGGTTCTGTGTATTTAGTTTTAAATCTTAAATTCCATACAGTTTCAAGCATATATAGATAGACACTTTACGTTGGATCTTGGATGACATATCTGTTTTTGCAATTATCAACCAGCAAATAAGCATTTATCTATTGTGTGATAAAGAAAGACTCTCTATAACAACAAAGAACATACCCTTTCCCTTTGAGGGAAAAAAGAGGCAACAAAACAAAGGTTTGATGTGTTTCATCATGCTATATGGCATGTTACATGCCCCGAGACATAATTTTTTGTCCCAAATCGATAAGTTGAAGTCCTATTTCCCTCACCGCACATGCTTCACAGTGCGAGAAAGTATATTGGTATATCTTGCCTAGAATAATTAATTAAATAGTTTAAACCATATATTTCACATGTGAGGAGATCAAATGTGAGCATATGAGAAAGTATATTGGTATATCGTACTCTGGAATTTTTGCACATTTGCCACACTTTTCTTTGCACCTTGCATATTTGCTATTTTCTGTGTCGCAAATATGCAAGGTGCAAAGAAAAGTGTGGCAAATGTGCAAATCCCCCATCTTACTCTAGGCAAGATACACCATAGAGAGTAAGGAGATCAAATGTGAGCATCTTCAAACAAAAACAACCGGTGGCAAGTAATTATAGCACATAGATAAGTACTAGGTATTGATTCATGTGTTTCATTAATGAGTTTTAACCATTCTTCCATGCGCCCCATTTCCACAACAATCGGGCATACATCATAGAGAGTAAGGAGATCAAATGTGAGCATCTTCAAACAAAAACAACCGGTGGCAAGTAATTATAGCACATAGATAAGTACTAGGTATTGATTCGTGTGTTTCATTAATGAGTTTTAACCATTCTTCCATGCGCCCCATTTCCACCACAATCGGGCTGTGTAAATGTGCCAATGGAATCAGTTAGTATATTATTTTGAACTCGTAATAATTATTTTAAAATAACTGAAGGAGTTTTTAGTCTTTATGATATTTTATATAGTATTGTGAACCATATTTGCCACTTAATTTTGAACACCGATATTGTTCCTTCATTGTCTTAGAAACTGATATTTGCAAATATATAGTTGAAGTGCACATCCACCAACTTACAATTCATGTACCACTGACTGAGATGATGTATACGTCTCATTAATAGGTTTGTGATATATATGATCATCATTCCAGGCCTACCATTTTTCATTTCTTACACCCACCTTCTTCCTATTTCCATGGTTATATGTTCTTAGAATCATTGTCCTCTAATTTCCATTTCTTTCTATTTATTTTCTATTTTCCAATATTTTATCTCGAGCGAACTGTCCTAGCTAGAAGTATTTCTTCTGGACAATATCCATTGTTTTTCATTAATTCTTCTTTCCTATCCAAAACACATTTACCAGAGAATAATGGGAGGCATTATGAATATATCTAGCCTCCTTAGGATAAAGTGTGAGTGGGGCCTTGGTGAGGTGACCCAAGATCATAACTTGGTGCCGCGAGCCGAGATTTGTAGTGCCACACTGTTAATTTCAGTGGCAGTGGCCTGGAACACATTGGCCAAGGTACAAGCTGGCTCTCACCACGTGCCGAGTAGTGAACATCCTTACCAAGACCATTGCCAGCCGTGACTCCTGCCTAATTAGGGCATCTCCACCAGGACGACCGAACCCGGCCGAACGTGTCCCAACGCGAATGAGCGGACCGATGGACAGCTGCCCAACGGGGCGACCCATCCGGACAACTCGGCGGACCGATCCATCCATGCACCAAATTTAGGACTCGGTTGAGTCGGCCCAGACAGCGCATTTTTCCTCGCGCGTCCTCCCACTAGTTCGCTTAGGTCCTCTCGCTAGTGGCACAAGAGACACTCTCCTCCCCAAAAGCCTCACCCTTCATATCCCGTGGCCAGAGCAGGCACAACCGTTGCCCATTGCCCCCGTCGCCCCCGAGATATCGAGCAGCACCCGTAGGCCATGCGCGTTGATGGAGTTAACTGGACGCGCCACAGACCATCCTTCCGTCCCGGCCTCCGCCTGTCGACTGGACATGCCACAGCCTCTCGAGTGTGTCGCGCACAACCTGCTCGGTCATTTTCCTGACCGCGGTTGAGGTACGTGAAGGGAATATGCCCTGAGAGGCAATAATAAAGTGTTTATTATGTGTATTCAAGTATATGATATATGTTTATTTTGCATGCTATAATTATATTAATACGAAAACGTTAATACATGTGTGTTTAATAAACAAACAGAAAGTTCCTAGTTATGCCTCTCTCATAAACTAGCTCATTGATTAACAAGATGATCAAGGTTTCCTGATCATGGACATTGGATGTTGTTAATAACGGGATCACAACATTAGTGTAATGGTGTGCTGAACATTCATCCAAAGTATAGCATTACAATCAAAGTCATTGAGTTTATATTGCTATAACAACTTACGAAGTGATCCTAATCCTTAGACCATGAGATCATGTCAATCACTAACACCGAAAGAGTTTTTTGATAACATCAAATGTCACACCGTAACAGGGTGATTATAAAGATGTATTCAGAACTAATAAAGTGTTATGTTGAGGCCCATGGATCGAGAGTGGAATTTGTTCATCCCGAGACGGATAGATATACTCTGGGCGCTCTCGGTGATATCACATTGGTTAGCTTGCAAGCAAGTGATTTGATCACTAGAATGTTATACCACGGGAACAAGAAAAGAGTGCATGTCATTAACGAGATCAAACTAGGTATGGAGATACCGATGATCGAATCTCAGACATATAATATATCGTGAAACAAAGGGATTAAGATACTAGCGTAAAAGGTTCCGACGATCACAAGAAAGTCATCGTTGAATGTGTGGGAGTCAATATGGGTCTCCAGATCCCGCTTATGATTATTGATCCGAGAGGGGTCTCGATCATGTCCGCATTATTCACGAACCGTAGGATGACACACTTAAGAGACACCGACATCCAATTGGAACAAAAGTCTCATGCCGAAAGAATGAACAAGCGTAGGAATTTATTTCACTAGATACCGAAACAGGTTTTCGGGTGAAATTACATAAAGTGGTTATGCATGTGAAATAGAATTCTAGCAAGGGGTTATTTGTGAATGTTTGTCATTAAAGTAATTGACAAAATTCTGAATAAAATAAAAGAGTTTTATTTAATGAGAGTTTGCATTAAATTTGGTGGAAATTTAATGGCATGTTTGAGTGGGATTTTGAGTGGAGGTATTTGAATGGATTTTTGTGAGTGAAGTGTCCACCCACATGAATGAAGGGGGGGAGGGGGCAGCCCCATGGCCGGCATCCACCCCCTTGGGTGCCCCCCCTCCTCCTATAAAAGGCACCCCCTCTCCTCTCTCTCACTCACACCTTCTCGTGAAGGATCTCTCTCCCCCTCTAGAATTTATCCCCCATGGTCTCGGACTAGCGAGATACATGTTCCCGGTGGCTATTCGGCAAGAAATAGTTGTGCTTCCGCTGCATCGCTGGAGCGAGGAGGCGGAGGTTGCTCGGTGCCTCGAACGTGTGTGCGAGCACGGATGCGCTGCTGATTTGCGGCACTAGGACTTCCTCTCGATCTTGAGATCGGCAAGAGATCGTCTACATCAACCACGAGTCGAACTCGTTAAGCTTTGTCGGTCTTCAAGGGTATGTTCTCTACGGATATACATCCGCCCGTTGTTTGTATCTAGTAGATAGATCTTGGTACATAGTTCCCATCGTAGGAAAAAAAATCTATGCTGCGAACCTTACAGTGGTATCAGAGCCGGATCTATGTGTAGATGCTTTACACGGGTAGTACACATATGAGTATGTGGGTGAGGATGATCATGTTGTTGCTCCTTAGTTGTAATTTTGTATATTGGTGGCATAGTGGGATGAAGCGGCCCGGACAAACTTTACATGTCCTCGCACATGAGACATGTTCCACGCTTGACATGCAACTAGTTTGGATAAGTGGCTAGCGGGTGTCTGTCTCTCCTACTATAGTCAATATCTATTTTGCAACGAGTTGTCAACAATTTGGTTATTCTCGTTGTGGTTCATGTTCGTAGGTAAGAACGATTCTATCTCGAAAGCCCTAAGCCACGTAAAACTTGCAATGGATAAATTAGAGGCGTCTAGTTTAGATTGTTGCTGGGCTAGTGTTATGATATGGTGATGTTGTAAATAGAAGTATGAGATGATACTCTTACAACACACATAGCGTGTAAACTCCATAGACCTTGGATTTATACATAAAGTTATGATAGTTATCATACCACGATGCACATGATAGAGATCATATGCAGGAACCATATCATTCCACTAATAAACATGTGATGTTTGATAGCATCTTATATTGCTTGTTTAGCGCTTTGTTAGCATAATAAGATGATCCCTTATTTAAATATCAAGATAAGAATGTGTTCTTCCTTTAGTATGCACCGATTATGTTTTCGTCGCTCCAAGACATCACGTGATGATCGGGTGTTCTTGGATCCATGACCATATTTTGGGTGTAAAACAGTTACACACGCGAATACTAAGGTTATTACTTGGCGAGCCTAGCACGTACAGACATGGCCTCGGAATACGGACCGAAAGGTTAAGCATGAGTTATACGGTAGATATGATGCCCATTTTATGCTCGCCTTTGAAGCTATACCGACTCACATGATGTTCGGACTTGGTGTAGTGGATTTGGTTCATGTAATCGCCAAAATGGCACGAGGGATGTCATTTTTGAGTGGGAGTTCATTCGTAATATGGATTAGTTGAACTCAATCTATCATAAACTTAGTCTAAACTTTACAAATTCTGTTGTAGATGGCACCAGCTGCTTTTAATTTCAATGTGTTCATGGAGAAAGAGAAACTTGCAACGAACAGTAGCAACTTTACCGAATGGGCCATGAATTTGAGGATTCTCCTCTCTGCTGCACAAAAGAAATATGTGCTAGAAGCGCCGCTAGGCCCCCACCTTTTGAGGATGCCCCTGACGAGGAGAAGAATGTCTATCAGACTCGTCAGGAGGACCATAACTTAGTTCATTGCGGCGTATTGTATGGTCTAGAGCTGGAACTTCGAAAGCGTTTTGAAAACGGCAATGCGTTTGATACAATGGGTGAGTTGAAAATAATTTTCGACACACATGCTGCTGTAGAGAGCTACAATGCTTCAGAAAAGTTCTTTAGCTGCATGATGGAAGAGCACAACTCCGTTAGTGAGCATGTACTCAAGATGTCGGGTTACGCGCGATAATCTTGTGTCCTTGGGAATATCGATTCCCATTGACTTAGGCATCCATCATGTTCTACAGTCTCTGCCACCTAGCTATAAGAGCTTGGTGATGAACTATAATATGCAAGGCATGAAGAAGTCTCTCCCCGAGCTTCTGTCAATGCTAAAAACTGCAGAAGTGGAGATCAAAAAGGAACATCAAGTGTTGATGATCAATAGGAACACTGGTTTCAAGAAAGACAAGAAGGAAAAACGGAAGGGAAGTAAGGGCAGCAAGCCGGTTGCCGTGCCTGAAAAGAAACCCCGAGTTGGACCTAAGTCTGATACCGAGTGCTACTATTGCAAGGGGACTGGCCACTGGAAGCGCAACTGCCCCAAGTATTTGGCAGACAAGAAGGCCGGCAAGGCAAACAAAGGTATATATGATATAAATGTTATTGATGTGTACTTGACTAGTGCTCGCAGTAGCACCTGGGTATTTGATATGGTTCAGTTGCTAATATTTGTAACTCGGATCAGGGGCTGCGGAACAAGCGACCGCTAGCAAGGGGTGAGGTCAAGATGCGTGTCGGCAATGGATCAAGCGTTGATGTGATCGCCGTCGGAACGCTACCTCTCCATTTGCCGTCGGGATTAGTTATAAACTTGAATAATTGTTATCTGGTGCCTGCACTGAGCATGAACATTGTATCTGGATCGTGTTTGATACGAAGTGGTTATTCATTTAAATCCGAGAACAATGGTTGTTCTATTTATATGAATGAAATCTTTTATGGTCATGCACCGATGATGAATGGTTTATTTCTATTAGATCTTGACGATAATGTTACACATATTCATAATATTGATGCTAAAAGGATTAAACTTAACGATGATATATCCGCATATATGTGGCACTGCCGTCTAGGTCATATTGGTGTTAAACTCATGAAGAAGCTCCATTCGGATGGACTTTTGGAATCACTTGATTTTGAATCATTTGATACATGTGAGCCATGCCTTATGGGCAAGATGACTAGAACGCCGTTTTCCGGTTCAATGGAACGAGCGACGGATTTATTGGAAATCATACATTCTGATGTATGTGGTCCAATGAGTGTGTCGGCGCGAGGTGGATATCGTTATTTTGTTACTTTCACGGATTATTTGAGTAGATACGATTATATCTACTTGATAAAACACAAGTCTGAAACCTTTGAAAAGTTCAAGGAATTTCAGAATGAAGTGGAAATCATCGTAATAGAAAGATCAAATTTCTACGATCAGACCGTGGAGGTGAGTATCTAAGTTACGAGTTTAGCACTCACATGAAAGAGTGTGGAATTGTTTCACAACTCACACCTACCGGAACACCACAGCAAAATGGTGTGTCGGAACGTCGTAATCGTACTTTATTAGATATTGTTCGATCTATGATGTCTCTGACGGACTTGCCGTTGTCATTTTGGGGTTATGCACTAGAAACTGCTGCATTCACTTTAAATCGGGCACCATCTAAATCCGTTGAAAAGACACCGTATGAATTGTGGTTTGGAAACAAACCTAAGCTGTCATTTCTTAAAGTTTGGGGATGCAATGTTTATGTGAAGAAACTTCAACTGGATAAACTCGAACCCAAAGCGGAAAATTGCGTCTTCATAGGATACCCTAGGGAAACTACTGGGTATTCCTTCTATCACAGATCCGAGGGCAAAGTTTTTGTTGCCAAGAATGGATCCTTTCTAGAGAAAGCGTTTCTCGCGAAAGGTGTGAGTAGTCGAAAGGTAGAACTCGAAGAGGTTATTGAACCTTCTCTTCAAAGTATGGCGAGTAGCGCAGCGCCGGAAGTCGTTCCGGAGTTGGCTCCACCATTTGAAGAGGGAACTAATGATAATGATCATGAAACTCCAAAAGAGAATACTACCGAACCTTGCAGGTCTAGCAGGACGCGTGCAGCTCCCGAGCTATACGGAAATCCTATCATGAATTTCATGGTTGATGAAACTGATGACCCTGCGACGTATGAAGAAGCGATGATGAGACCGGATTCCAACAAATGGTTAGAAGCCATGAAATCCGAGATGGAATCCATGTATGAGAATCAAGTTTGGAACTTGGTGGAATTACCTCACGACCAAAAGGCCGTGGAGAACAAATGGATTTTCAAAAGGACAATTGATGCTGATGGTAATGTGACCGTCTATAAAGCTCGACTTGTCGCAAAGGGGTTTCGACAAATTCAAGGAGTTGACTACGATGAGACATTCTCTCCTGTAACGATGCTAAAGTCAGTTAGGATTATGTTAGCAATTGCTACATATTTCGATTATGAGATATGGCAGATGGATGTCAAAACCGCGTTTCTCAATGGTAATATTGAACAAGAGTTGTATATGATACAACCAAAGGGTTTTATCGATACTAAGGATCTTAACAAGGTGTGCGAGCTTCAGCGATCCATCTATGGATTGAAGCAAGCATCACGAAGTTGGAATCTCCGCTTTGATGAGGTGATCAAAGAGTTTGGATTTGTCCAAACTTATGGAGAAGCTTGTATTTACAAGAAAGTGAGTGGGAGCAATGTGGCATTTCTGATATTATATGTGGATGACGTATTATTGATCAGAAATGATATAGATCTTTTAAACAATGTTAAAAGTTATCTAAACAGCAAATTTTCAATGAAGGACCTAGGTGAAGCGTCATACATATTAGGCATAAAGATCTATAGAGATAGATCTAGGCGCCTAATAGGGCTATCGCAAAGTACATACCTTGATAAGATTTTAAAGAAGTTTAAAATGGACGGAAGTAAGAAGGAGTTCTTACCTATGTTGCAAGGCAAGACATCGAGTAAGACTCAAAGTCCGGTTTCGGCGTAAGAAAGAGAGATAATGGACAAAGTCCCCTATGCTTCAACCATAGGCTCTATAATGTACGTCATGCTATGTACAAGACAGATGTGGCACATTCTTTTAGTTTGACTAGTAGGTACCAATCGGATCCAGGTTTGGAACACTGGATAGCGGTCAAGAATATCCTTAAGTACTTACGAAGAACTAAGGATATGTTTCTTGTATACGGAGGTGAAGAAGAGCTCGTCGCTAAGTGTTATGTTGACGCTAGCTTTGACACCGATCCGGATGACTCTAAGTCTCAATCCAGATACGTATTTATCATGAATGGCGGAGCGGTTAGTTGGAGGATCTCCAAACAACCTGTGGTGGCGGGATCAACAACGGAGGTCGAATATGTTGCTGCTTCGGAAGCGGCTCAGGAAGCAGTTTGGATGAAGGAGTTCATATCCGAACTAGGAGTGGTTGCAAACGCGTTGGACCCAATGGTGATCTATTGTGACAATAATGGTGCCATTGCCAATGCCAAAGAGCCAAGGTCTCACAAGCATTCCAAGCATATTAAGCGCCGGTTTCACTCCATCCGCGAGCATGTCAAGGATGGAGATATAAAGATTTGTAAAGTACACACGGATCTCAATGTAGCAGATCCGTTGAATAAAACTCTCCCTAGAGCAAAACATAATCAACACCAGAACTCAATGGGTGTTAGATTTATCACTATGTAACTAGATTATTGTCTCTAGTGCAAGTAGGAGACTGAAGGGAATATGTCCTGAGAGGCAATAATAAAGTGTTTATTATGTGTATTCCAAGTATATGATATATGTTTATTTTGCATGCTATAATTGTATTAATACGAAAACGTTAATACATGTGTGTTTAATAAACAAACAGAAAGTTCCTAGTTATGTCTCTCTCATAAACTAGCTCGTTGATTAACAAGATGATCAAGGTTTCCTGATCATGGACATTGGATGTTGTTAATAACGGGATCACAACATTAGTGTAATGATATGATGAACATTCATCCGAAGTATAGCATTACGATCAAAGTCATTGAGTTTATATTGCTATAACAACTTACGAAGTGATCCTAATCCTTAGACCATGAGATCATGTCAATCACTAACACCGGAAGAGTTTCTTGATAACATCAAACGTCACACCGTAACAGGGTGATTATAAAGATGTATTCAGAACTAATAAAGTGTTATGTTGAGGCCCATGGATAGAGAGTGGAATTTGTTCATTCCGAGACGGATAGATATACTCTGGGCGCTCTCGGGGATATCACATTGGTTAGCTTGCAAGCAAGTGATTTGATCACTAGAATGTTCTATCATGGGAACGAGAAAAAAGTGCATGTCAGTAACGAGATCAAACTAGGTATGGAGATGCCGATGATCGAATCTCGGACATGTAATATATCGTGAAACAAAGGGATTAAGATACTAGCGTAAAAGGTTTCGACAATCACAAGAAAGTCATCGTTGAATGTGTGAGAGTCAGTATGGGTCTCCAGATCCCGCTTCTGATTATTGATCTTAGAGGGGTCTCGATCATGTCCGCATTATTCACGAACCGTAGGGTGACACACTTAAGAGACACCGACATCCAATTGGAACAAAAGTCTCATGCCGAAAGAATGAACAAGCGTAGGAATTTATTTCACTAGATACCGAAACAGGTTTTCGGGTGAAATTGCATAAAGTGGTTATGCATATGAAATAGAATTCTAGCAAGGGGTTATTTGTGAATGTTTGTCATTAAATTAATTGACAAAATTCTGAATAAAATAAAAGAGTTTTATTTAATGAGAGTTTGCATTAAATTTGGTGGAAATTTAATGGCATGTTTGAGTGGGATTTTGAGTGGAGGTATTTGAATGGATTTTTGTGAGTGGAGTGTCCACCCACATGAATGAAGGGGGGGAGGGGGCAGCCCCATGGCCGGCGGCCACCCCCTTGGGTGCCCCCCTCCTCCTATAAAAGGCACCCCCTCTCCTCTCTCTCACTCACACCTCCTCGTGAAGGATTTCTCTCCCCCTCTAGAATTTATCCCACATGGTCTCAGACTAGCGAGATACATGTTCCCCGTGGCTATTCGGCAAGAAATAGTTGTGCTTCCGCTGCATCGCTGGAGCGAGGAGGCGGAGGTTGCTCGGTGGCTCGAACATGTGTGCGAGCACGGATGCGCTGCTGATTTGCGGCTTTTGACTTCCTCTCGATCTTGAGATCGGCAAAAGATCGTCTACATCACTACTAGGAAATACCCTACTAGTGAGACACCAAATTTGGATATTAGTGGTCCACAAGTGGTGCGCCACTAGCGAGGCGCCACTAGTAAACTTTGCTAGTGGCGCACCTAGTGGTGCCTCGCTAGTAATATATACCAGTGGCGCACACCCATGGTGCCTCACTAGTAATGGATACTAGTGGCGCACCAACTAAGTGCGCCACTTATACAGGTGGCTCACTAGTAAAAAAATGGTGGGCCACTACTATATTTAGAAAAAAATTAAATACATTGTATAGGTATTTATACACAGTTATAAGATTCAAATACAGTATACATACAAACATAAACTGATCACATATTGGATTTGACCTAAATAATAATAAGACTAAGACAATTGTAGTTCATCACATTACTTAGAATTCAAAATGGAGACAAGTGTCAAATTATTAAGGGCGCATGTCCGATCGAGTAGCTAGCATGTTCACCTCAATGCAGGTAGTCACCTAAACCACCATCGAATACATTAGAACCGCAATCATGACGGTGAGGATTACAATGTAGGTCTTCATCCGGTTCTGGTTCTGATTCCTCAGGTGGTTCCTCCACTTAGCTTGCACCTCTCTACTCTTATAGCCTTTATGGTTGGTTCCTGGGAACTTGTTCACTTTCTTCAGATAGTTTTCCCACTCGTCATACACTCCTAGAACCTTGTTGATGTACACGACATAATACTTCTTCATCTGTGTACACAAGATAGATAGTATTAGGCAAATGAAAGCAAGCATTTTGACATGAAAATCATGATGGGTGCAGAAAGATGTAAACCTCATAAAAAGAAACACTTAACGAAAATAGGGCCAACATAGAAAGCATGCCTCATATTTATACTTAGGTTGGACACATAAATATAATATGAATGGTTCTAGTGAGCCATAATGTTTTAATCATCGGCGCTCTAAAGACAAACATCAAGTAAGTGCCGCAATAATAAATAATTAAAAGAAACATCACTAAGCATTAATTGCACCATCCATAAACCTAATAAATAGCATATTGATCACAGTTAAGTTCAACGACTGTCGAAACCATAAAGCTAGCTAGGCAAGTTAATGTAGCGATAAATTCTACAGGTACAACCAAATCTTCACACAGCCACACACCCACAAAAAAGTGCTCCAGCACTAGATAATTATGCAAAAAAATGTTGATGTACATACACACAAATCAGTATCAAACATATCAGCTTCTCTGGTTGCTGAACATATTCTGTACATACACATATATCAGCTGTTGTACATACGTATGAGATTGTATAATTTCTACTTCAGTAATAAAATAGAAATAGATGGACCTGTCCTGTTCCTGTAAATGATAAGAATGGATAAGTTCCAGAAATATTTTTAATTTGTTCAAGGCAAATCAATACTGGAAGCTTTTCTACCAAAACAAAACTATTGATTTCAGTTCAAGGCAAACCAAAGTATGAAAATTAGGAAGATTCAGAGCATGAGCCACATGTTTATGTCAAAATTGAATAAGATGTACAATATACAAATATGGAGCTGAATAAGAGTTTTGGCTGATTCTTATATTGTACATATGTTTTTTTAATCTGCAAGTCATATTGTGCATATATGGTACCATGGCAACTCATGGGCATACAGTAGGTCTTAGTTCGTGCTATGAAATCTGAGTGGAATAGAAAAGTTGGACTAGCTTAATGGTCGTGTAGATCTTGATGTTGGGCTGCTAAATTAAATGGATGAGGCATCGGTCAACTAATTAAGAATTTCAGATATACTATGTTTGACTGATTCAGAACTTTAGATATACTATATTTGAACAACGACTAGCAGGTCAGGTCGATGTTGTCGAACAGCAGCGGACGATGTTGCATCATTGCGACCAGCAGGTCAGGTCTGGCAACAGCCGACGGAGGGGAGGGGAGAGGGGGAGTGGAGGAAGGGCTCACCTCCGAGGCAGAAGAGGGCGGAGGACGATGCGGTCGCGGACGGAGGCTGCACGGGCAGCTCCTCCGGTGGGCTCCTCCACGGGCGGCACCTCCACGGGCTCCTTCATGGGTGGCTCTGTCTCCACAGGTGGCTCCGGGATCCACGGCGCGTCGACGACGGCGGAGCGAGTCGTGCGAGGCGAAGAGCGGCGTGGTGGTTTTCGGGTGCTGGATCGATCTAAGAAAGAAGAAAAGGGCGGGGGACCGCGTCGCTGTGAGATTGGGGAGAGGGCAATGGGGAGGGGGAGGGGGAGGGAAGCTGCGCTCACCTCGATGGTGCTCGCGGCGGCGGCTTCGAGCAGTGGACAGCGACGGACGGCGGCGGCAGCTTCGAGCAGTAGCAGTTGACCAGATCGAAAAATCGATAAAAACAAAAAAATAGACCGCCGCACTTAAGAAGGGGTGTAAAGATAAAAAGGCAGCGGGGCTTTTTCATTAAATTTCTACATGTACATAGCCTAGTGGCAGTCCATCTGTTCCGGTAAGTTGGCAATCCAAGTTTAATTCCCTGTGTCTATTTTTTTAAGTACATTTTAAATGTATAGACATTATTCAAATATAATATAAATTAGAAGTCTAAAATATAGTTGATTAATAATTTCATCCATCCATCCATATATAGTACTCTCTTCGGTTCATATTAATTGACTCAAATTTGTCTAAATTTAATGAATCTAGACACTATTTAGTATATAGGTTCATTTAAATTTTGACAAATCAAAGTCAATTAATATGGATCGGAGGGAGTACAAATTTTGCATGTCCATTACAAAATAAGAATAACTTGATTAATAATTTCATCCATCCATCCATATATAGTACAAATTTTGCATGTCCACACATATGAGAGAGCGTAGTGATTCGGAGCGTACTAGTTGTTTCAGAATCTTCTTGCCCTTCTTTGTCGCGGTTGAGTAATTTAGCCCTAGGACGTCTGGTGTTCTTTTTTTGAACTGAAGACCTCTTTTAGGTAGGGTTGTGGTGTATTTTGCTTGATCAGCGTAGTCATCTTCCATCTTTAGGTCGCCGTACTTGTCAAAGTCTTGTTCGTTAGCGACTCCATTTATTCTGATGATGTTCCTTTTGCCTCTCCTCACGACGATATGCTAGGCTTTGCTGGATTGGTGATGAAGAAGCATTGGTCTAGTTTGCTAGCCAATATCCATGGCTCATTCTTCGTGGTGACGTTCGTGCCGACAGACTTGGTGGATTTGGCCTCGGGCATAACCATGGTGGTGAAATACCATCCTTCTTTCTCGACGCTCTTGGCCCATCTGACATGGATCATTGGCACCTTCTCTCCACAAAAGTCGATCTCCCAGATTTCCTCAATTATTTCATAGAATCTTTCCTTGACGTCATCGGTGTACAATATTCCTGTTACCGCAGAGTTCTCGTACTCCCAGTTCATGTCCTTTTTCTCAGTGTACAACGTGTAGCCATTAATATCATATACCTGATAGGTCACTAGGTTGTGCTTGGCGCCTTGTGACAAGGCAAATACCAGCTTTTCTTCTACAGAAGCATTACGTTGCGGGGGATTATCCAGAAGCTTAGCCTTGAACCAACGTATTACGTTGCGGGGATTAGCCAGAAGCTCGGCCTTGAACCAACACATTACGTCGCAGGGGATTAGCTAGAAGCTTTTCTACAAGGCGAATACCAGCTTTTCTTCTCTAGTTGCGCCAGCTTGGCTTTCTCTAGCGGTAGCTCTAGCGTTACTCGTCTCCTTGAGAAGCAGTGCTTGAACATGAGGGTCCCGCACCCATCCCGACTCAGGTGTTTCTCCAGCATCTTGATCTCCATGATCATGTTCGGCATCATCTGCTCCGGCATCTTGATCTTCATGATCATGTGCGACATCATCTGCTCCGACTGTAGGGTTCGCAGCATAGAAAACAAAAAATTTCCTACGATGGGAACAACTATGTACCAAGATCTATCTACTAGATACAAACAACGGGCGGATGTATATCCGTAGAGAACATACCCTTGAAGACCTACAAAGCTTAACGAGTCCAAACTCATGGTTGATATAGACGATCTCTTGCCGATCTCAAGATCGAGAGGAAGTCCTAGCGCCGCAAAACAGCAGCGCATCCGTACTCGCACACACGTTCGAGGCACCGAGCAACCTCCGCCTCCTCGCTCCAGCGATGCAGCGGAAGCACAACTCTTTCTTGCCGAAAAGCCACCGGGAACATGTATCTCGCTAGTCCGAGACCATGGGGAATAAATTCTAGAGGGGGAGAGAGATCCTTCACGAGGAGGTGTGAGTGAGAAGTGAGAGGAGGGGCTCCTTATATAGGGGAGGGGGGCAGCCCAAGGAGACATGGCCGCCGGCCATGGAGGGTGCCCCCACCTCTCCCTCATTCATGTGGGTGGACACTCCACTCACAAAATGGCCCTTCAATTTTCTCCACTCAAAAACCCACTCAAATTCCCATTAAATTTCCACCAAATTTAATGCAAACTCTCATTAAATAAAACTCTTTTATTTTATTCAGAATTTTGTCAATTACTTTAATGACAAACATTCACAAATAACCCCTTGCTAGTATTTCATTTCACATGCAGAAACACTTTCTGCAATTTCACCCGAAAACCCGTTTCGGTATCTAGTGAAATAAATTCCTGCGCTTGTTATTCTTTTCGGCATGAAACTTTTGCTCCAATTGGATGTCGGTGTCTCTTAATTGTGTCACCCTACGGTTCGCGAATAATGCGGACATGATCGAGACCCCTCTCGGATCAATAATCAGAAGCGGGATCTGGAGACCCATACTGACTTCCACACATTCAACGATGACTTTCTTGTGATCGTCGGAACCTTTTACGCTAGTATCTTAATCCTTTTGTTTCGCGATATATTACATGTTCGAGATTCGATCATCGGTATCTCCATACCTAGTTTGATCTCGTTACTGACATGTACTCTTTTCTCGTTCCCGTGATATAACATTCTAGTGATCAAATCACTTGCTTGCAAGCTAATCAATGTGATATCACCGAGAGGGCCCAGAGCATATCTATCTGTCATCGGGATGAACAAATTCCATTCTCGATCCATGGGCCTCAACATAACACTTTAGTAGTTCTGAACCCATCTTTATAATCACCCTGTTACGGTGTGACGTTTGATGTTATCAAGAAACTCTTATGGTGTTAGTGATTGACATGATCTCATGGTCTAAGGATTAGGATCACTTCGTAAGTTGTTATAGCAATATAAACTCAATGACTTTGATCGTAATGCTATACTTCGGATGAATGTTCATCACACCATTACACTAATTTTGTGATCCCGTTATTAACAACATCCAATGTCCATGATCAGGAAACCTTGATCATCTTGTTAATCAACGAGCTAGTTTATAAGAGAGGCATAAGTAGGAACTTTATGTTTGTTTATTAAACACACATGTATTAACGTTTCCGTATTAATACAATTATAGCATGCAAAATAAACATTTATCATAAACAAGGAATACGATAATAACCACTTTATTATTGCCTCTCGGGCATATTCCCTTTAGTCTCCCACTTGCACTAGAGACAATAATCTAGTTTGAGAACTTTGCGTATTGAACACTTATGGCTTTCCGGTGTTCCATATACGCAATTGCAAGTGGTTAACATAATCTACGGATCTGACGCTTCAGGTCCGTGTGTATTTGCATGTGTTTGCGTCTTCACGCATCACTCATTCTCCAATGAGATGGCATTGTATAAATTTGGTCTTTCGGTGAGACCTTTAGTTCCTTGGGGTTTAAAACACGTCGATACTATTGTCATACAATATATCTTTAGTGTTAGCCCGTTGCGAACCACACCTTAGTTTGATAACAAACTACTTGACACAAATTCCCTTCTTTGCTGCTACTATAGCAGTCATATACTTAGCCATTTTGTTGTAGTATTCGTCACAATGTCTTAACTATGGATTTCATCCAAATCCATCATGGAAACTTTCTTTCCATTTCATTGTGCCACTCATAGTTTAAATTGAGATAAACTTAATTTGTATCTTGTGACAAAACTAGTATCAATGTAACACTTTACAATGAACTATTTGTAATTGTTTGTCACCTGTACACAAATATATTCTTAGTTCTTCCAAAAGATCATAAGAATATCCTTACTATAGTCCAATGATCATTTTATGATTCATTCTGGTATATGCTCATAACACTTAGAGCATAGGACATATCTGGATGTGTACATATCATGGTATGATTGATCAAAACATTCTCGTGATTTCACTCATCAAGTGTCAAAGCACTTGAATCTTGTTTCACTTATCAAGTGTCAATACACTTGAATCTTGATTCAATTCCTTTCCATGCGACAAGAACCATTTATTGTCGTTTATATATTGAACTCCTTCAATATCTCATATATGTATGTTTTGCACAACCACATTAGCGTCATAGTCTATCCGCTATAGACATTCATGCTAAATATTCTAGTTTTGCCTAAGTCTTTCATCAAAATGAAATTCTTAACCTTTGTCAATAAAAGATACATCATTTCTAATCAACAAGATGTCCTTCACATAATGTATTAGAAATATGTCTCAGCGCTCCCACTTAATTTCTTGCAAATGCAAGCATCTTCATCGTCTCCAGATGAAAAACTCATTTTTCATCATGGTGAAGATTCCAAGTCCGCGATGCTTAGTTCAACCATTTAAGTTTGCATGCCCTTTTAGCATCCTTTGAATTTAACAAAACCCTTTGGATCGTGTCATGTATACGTCCTAGGTAACCATTCTATTAGAAGAACTTTGTTTTGTTTATTCATCTATCATATATCAAATTATATGTAGTGATTGCTACTTTAATCTGTCCAGACTAAATATCGCTATGAAAGATCAAATCTTGTCATAGTCAACACCTTGAACATTGTCATAAAATACTTTACGACATGTCGACTATTTCATAGATGTCAAATATCTATGTCTGTTTATTTATAGATCCAAATACGACCGATAGGTTTTTACACCTTTCCGGAGGGTCTTCCAAGTTCAAAACTTGATTTCTCGTGTATGGAACTATCACGGATTTTATGGCTTCAAGTCATTTGACGGAGTCAGGGCCCATCATCGCTTCTTTGTATGTAGTCGGTTCATCATTGTCAAACAATAATGATTTACTCTCAAATCTCAGCATTTGATTTGTTTATCCAACCGACTTGGTTCAATAAGAACTTAGATCTCCGTGACCACAACCTTTGAGGCACATAAGCTATGAGCATTATGGCATCCTTCGGAACGATTTCCGGCGCTGCGCAACTCAGCACATTTAGCTAAGATTCGTTAACCTTATCAAAGTTCTATTGTCCTCCCACTTAACTTTTTCGAAAAATTACTTCTTTAAGAAACTTAACGTTTCAAGCGACAAACCCTTTTGTCCTTGGTGTTATGGAGAAATAACCAATTATTATTCAAAATAACCTACAAAGACATGCTCATCCGACTTCGGTTGTAAACATCTTACTTATGTTTAGCATATCAAAATTTAAGAAATGACAACTTGGGTTTTACCCCAAACCATAACTTCCATGGTGTCATTTCAACGGATCAATATGGAGCTCTTTTCAGTGTAAAAGTGGTAGTCTCTAAAGCTTTAATCTTTTAAAACATAATGGCAGTTTTATAAATAACACCTTTCATCCAACCATGTCAAACAAGGTTTCATTAAAAATCTCAAACACTCCATATTCCTATGGTGTTTCGGGATATGTAAATCTAGGTGTTTTGCTAAACTTGCAACTCAAATAAATCCCTTTTATGATAAAATCATAATTCATTTATTTTTCTTGTTACACTTGTAACTCAAATAAATCCCTTATGATAAAATCATAAACCATTTATTTTCTTGTTACAATGATTTTCACTTCATCTTGAAAGTCTTTGAAACGTTTTTCAAATATTTCATACTTCTTTCTCATTAAGTGAACATTCACTCAAATTTCCAGAGAAAGCATATGAAGTTGAAACCCATCGCTTACGACTACACATAATGGACTACATACATCGATATGTATAAATTCCAATAATTTAGTCGTTCGTTCTTCTTTGGCCTTTGAACGAAGTTTTAATTATCACGTGGAAAGTCTTATAAGCATCACTTGATCAAATCAAAGACTCCAAAAATCCATGAATATGGATATTCTTCATGTTTTCTTTCCAATATAATTTAAACAGCGATGTCACTTCATAAGTGATCTTTCAACCATTTGTCTTGCGACATTTTAGCATTAGGTTTTATGGATGTGATTTCTCCAACTAGATTTGTAAACCATCCATCTTATATGGAATACGGTAATTATTTGAACAACCTTTGTTCTCATAATACCTGATTTAAATAACAATTATTAAAACAAATCTTGAAGTCAAGCTTTGATGTCAACGAGAAATACAAACAACGGTTTGTTTGTTTTCGATGAACATCATCACATATTCTCTTGCTAGTTACTTAGGCCATTGTGGTTCATGAATTGCGTTGTTTTGTATGAAATTTCATACCAACCAATTCGGTATCCAATACCCAAGAACCACATTGTTTAACAAGCAAAGAATACAACCATAACATGTATATCATCCATATACCTAAATTGGATATTTCTAATCTTTTCTTTTCTGCCAAATATATTTTATAGATTCTCTTTCAGCATTTCCTTTTCCTTTTAAAAGAATCTATCAACATCAAAAGTGGCGCCATATACATGACACATAGTCCAAAGCGTGTATATTCAAATAATAATACCTTTGGACCTGCACTTTGAAGTAGACCACCATCATCAAAAATGATCGGCGTTCTTTCAAAATCCATTCTTTAGTAATCTTTTAGTATAGTAAATACTTTACATACATCCTCTATTCATCCTTATCATGACGACTTTTATGATCAAGCTACTGTAGCTTATAAGGACGAATCGTGAGTATAACATTACTTTCCAAAACCCTTTTGGATGATTAGGATGTCTAGCATCTCCAACCTTCGTAAATTCTCATCCAATATGAGAACATATATTATACACTATCATATTGCAACCAAAACATTGTTTTAGATATCGTTATATCTGCCACACATGATGGTTTTTGAAACAATTCTTTCAGTTCCTAGATAAACTTGATATTAAAACAATCAAGAATCATGGAGGCAAACATGATACTTAAGATACTAACACTGGAATTGTTACTCTTGATTTAATACCAACTATTAAATTTCACGGAGTAAATAGAGTTTGCTGAAAGTTTGCAATAGGACTTTAAACTTTAGATTGACACTCAACACAATACGATACCAATTCATAAAGTATATATCCAGAATTCTATAGTTCTATTATCTCAATTACAACTATGCATAAGGTGGTGAACGAATGCCAATGACTACAACAAATTATGCAAATTCAGTTTGATTTAATTTATGATAAATTGAGTTCTACTAATCCAAATTAGAAATAAACTCCCACTCAAAAACGACATCCCTCGTGTCTTTTTGGTGATTACATGAACCAAATCCACTACACCAAGTCCGATCATCACGTGAGTCGGTGTAGGTTCAAAGGCGAGCATCCATATGGTCATCATATCAAAACATATGACTCATGCTTAACCTTTCGGTCCGTGTTTCGAGGCCATGTCTGTACATGCTAGGCTCTCCAAGTAAGAACCTTAGTATTCGCGTGTGTAACTGTCTTACACCCGAGATATGCTCATGGATTCAAGTACACCCGATCATCACGTGATGTCTTGAAGCGACGAAACATTGTCGGTGCATACTTAAGGAAGAACACATTCTTATCTTGATATCTAAATGAGAGATCATCTTATTATGCCAATAAAACACCAAACAAGCAATATAAGATGCTATCAAACATCACATGTTTATTAGTGGAATGATATGGTTCCCGCATATGATCTCTATCATGTGCACCGTGGTATGATCACTATCATACCTATATGTGTAAGGCCAAGGTCTATGGAACCTACACGTTATGCGTGTTGTAAGAGTATCATATCTAATTCTACTTACAACATCACCATATCATAACATTAGCCCAGCAACAATCTAAACTAGACGCCTCTAATTTATCCATTGCAAGTTTTACGTGGCTTGGGGCTTTCGAGATAGAACCGTTCTTACCTACGAACATGAACCACAACGAGGATAACCAAATTGTTGACAACTCGTTGCAAATTAAATATTGACTATAGTAGGAGAGACAGACACCCGCTAGCCACTTATGCAAAACTAGTTGCATGTCAAGCGTGGAACAGGTCTCATGTGCGAGGACATGTAAAGTTTGTCCGGGCCGCTTCATCTCACTATGCCACCAATATCCAAAGTACAACTAAGAAGCAATAAAATGATCATCATCGCCCACATAATCATATGTGTACTACCCGTGCAAAGTATCTACGCATAGATCCGGCTCTGATACCACTGTAGGGTTTGCAACATAGAAAACAAAAAATTTCCTACGATGGGAACAACTATGTACCAAGATCTATCTACTAGATACAAACAACGGGCGGATGTATATCCGTAGAGAACATACCCTTGAAGACCGACAAAGCTTAACGAGTTCGACTCGTGGTTGATGTAAACGATCTCTTGCCGATCTCAAGATCGAGAGGAAGTCCTAGCGCCACAAAACAACAGCGCATCCGTGCTCGCACACACGTTCGAGGCACCGAGCAACCTCCGCCTCCTCGCTCCAGCGATGCAGCGGAAGCACAACTCTTTCTTGCCAAAAAGCCACTGGGAACATGTATCTCGCTAGTCCGAGACCATGGGGAATAAATTTTAGAGGGGGAGAGAGATCCTTCATGAGGAGGTGTGAGTGAGAAGTGAGAGGAGGGGCTCCTTATATAGGGGAGGGGGGCAGCCCAAGGGGGCATGGCCGCCGGCCATGGAGGGTGCCCCCACCTCTCCCTCATTCATGTGGGTGGACACTCCACTCACAAAATGGCCCTTCAATTTTCTCCACTCAAAAACCCACTCAAATTCCCATTAAATTTCCACCAAATTTAATGCAAACTCTCATTAAATAAAACTCTTTTATTTTATCAGAATTTTGTCAATTACTTTAATGACAAACATTCACAAATAACTCCTTGCTAGTATTTCATTTCACATGCAGAAACACTTTCTGCAATTTCACCCGAAAACCCGTTTCGGTATCTAGTGAAATAAATTCCTGCGCTTGTTATTCTTTTCGGCATGAAACTTTTGCTCCAATTGGATGTCGGTGTCTCTTAAGTGTGTCACCCTACGGTTCGCGAATAATGCGGACATGATCGAGACCCCTCTCGGATCAATAATCAGAAGCGGGATCTGGAGACCTATACTGACTCCCACACATTCAACGATGACTTTCTTGTGATCGTCGGAACCTTTTACGCTAGTATCTTAATCCTTTTGTTTCGCGATATATTACATGTCCGAGATTCGATCATCGGTATCTCCATACCTAGTTTGATCTCGTTACTGACATGTACTCTTTTCTCGTTCCCGTGATATAATATTCTAGTGATCAAATCACTTGCTTGCAAGCTAATCAATGTGATATCACCAAGAGGGCCCAGAGCATATCTATCCGTCATCGGGATGAATAAATTCCATTCTCGATCCATGGGCCTCAACATAACACTTTAGTAGTTCTGAATCCATCTTTATAATCACCCTGTTACGGTGTGACGTTTGATGTTATCAAGAAACTCTTCTGGTGTTAGTGATTGACATGATCTCATGGTCTAAGGATTAGGATCACTTCGTAAGTTGTTATATCAATATAAACTCAATGACTTTGATCGTAATGCTATACTTCGGATGAATGTTTATCACACCATTACACTAATGTTGTGATCCCGTTATTAACAACATCCAATGTCCATGATCAGGAAACTTTGATCATCTTGTTAATCAACGAGCTAGTTTATAAGAGAGGCATAACTAGGAACTTTCTGTTTGTTTATTAAACACACATGTATTAACGTTTCCGTATTAATACAATTATAGCATGCAAAATAAACATTTATCATAAACAAGGAATACGATAATAACCACTTTATTATTGCCTCTCGGGCATATTCCCTTCACCGACATCTTGATCTTCATGATCATGTTCGCCATCGCCGTTGTTATCCTGATGCCCTTCCTCATTTCGTACCGCCCCATTGACATACTCAACATCTTCATCACCTATCCATCGAGTGTAGTCATCCATGAAACCACGACGAAGCAGGTGCGACTCTAATATCCCGGAATCATGCTTGGCGACATACATCAGCGTGCAACTTCGACATGGGCATCTTATCTCCGCCATGTTATTTCGTACCATGTAGGCCATCGCACAACCAATCCACCTAGCCACAATCCTTTCGCTCATCATGCGGACCATGGTCACCTACGCGGTACAGAGAGCAAGAGAATTAGAATCACTCCAATGCATGGACCTCGCTAGAAAATTTCGGCATGACCTTTCCTAAATATAGGATATCCGTGGAGTGCCAGAAATTTTCCGAAACAGAAATGAATCAACATTTTGGCAAAACATTGGCAACTCATTTTCACTTCATAAAAAATGGATCAAATACACAAAACAATTTCATATATTTAGTCGGTTTTATCATCTCACGCTCACAACACGCCCCCGTTCGTGCAACAACACCTTCACACACATATACTCCAACCATTACTAGGAGTATAGGGAGAACCTTCACCTACATATACTTCAAACCAAAATAGGTATAACAAGCAAGAGTATGTATGAAACCATGCAACAAACAAGCTAGGACTAGGAGTTAGAATAGATCTAGGAGGAAAAGAGGTTTCACTTACATATGTATGAACCAAAGTGAGTTGCACAGGCTATAATGGTGAAAAATAGAAGAAATTAGGTGGTAAAGAAAAGATCCATGACCAGATCTACTTTTTAAGGGAGGAGAAAGAGGAGGGGAAAATGAGGTAGGTGGCTTCGTCCATGTGCTTAAAAGTGCTACCAGGTTAGTAGTGAGGCACCACATGGGGGTGCCTCACTAGTATGCACACCACATGGGGGTGCCTCACTAGTATGCAAATACTAGTGAGGCACCAGTATGTGGTGCGTCACTACTAAACTACCACCTACCACGAGCCGGGCTCCCCACCTATAAGTGGCGCACCCCGTAAGGATGCCTCACTAGTATGTCTAATACTAGTGAGACACCCTTATGAGGTGCGCCACTTATAAGTGGGATGTCCAATACGGACCGTTCAACATGTCTAAGTGACATAACGAGTTACGTGTGGGCCGCTAGTATTCAAATACTAGTGGGGCACCATCACGGGGTGCATCAATAGTATATATAAGTGTCCCATCGTTTTATATGTGGGCCACTAGTAGTAAGTTTACCTATAAGCATTTTCCTAGTAGTGCATCAACCACGAGTCGAACTCGTTAAGCTTTGTCGGTCTTCAAGGGTATGTTCTCTACGGATATACATCCGCCCGTTGTTTGTATCTAGTAGATAGATCTTGATACATAGTTCCTATTGTAGGAATTTTTTTGTTTTCTATGCTGCGAACCCTACAGTACGTTCGCCGGTCCTTTTAAGGTTATCTAGTCCATTGTGAGAGTTGGCATTGCCATTGACGGCCATATACTTTAACATATGGATAGAAGTCGAAGGAAAATCAAGTTTTTCTACAAGAATTTCGTCGAGTCATCATCCAAGGAGGAGTCCAATGGTGAGACCGAAGTTGTGCTGGCAGCAACACAGATGGTGCACGACCACTACCTCCTACCGCCGGGTAGAGGTGGCTTGGCAAAGCGGCACGAAGCCAACCATGAACACGACTGAGAAGCTGGCCACGTATGCCTTTACAAGGACTACTTCCACCCAACTAATCTGGTCTTCAAAGAGAAGGCATTCCGTTGCCGCTATAGGATGTCCAGGAACCTATTCTTGGACATTCTCAATGGAGTGAGGGGGTATGATAACTATTTCGAGGACAAGTACAATTGTAACAGTAGGATTGACTTATCCTCTTACCAGAATGTCCGGCTGCCATTCGGTAGCTTGCATATGGAGTGCCCAATGATCTCCTCGACAACTACATGGCATGAACGAGTACACATGCCATGAGGCCATGTATCGGTTTTGCAGCGTAGTTATTGCGGTGTTTGGCAAAATTTACCTGAGAGAGCCAAACACCAAAAAATACTGCCTGCCTTTTGTCCATCAACGAGAGTAGGGGGTTTCCTGGGATGCTTGGCAACATCGACTACATGCATTAGCAATAAAAGAACTGTCTATTTGGTTGGCAAGTGCAGTTTAAAGGGCATGTGGAGGGGTGCACCGTCATACTAGAGGCTGTTGCATCATAGGATCTCTGGATTTGGCACTCTTTTTTTGCATGGCTGGATCAATGTGCTACAACGCTCTCTCCAGTGTTTGCTAGGCTGGCAGAAGGCTATTGCATCACATGATCAAGCAATGACATTAATGTGTTGCAGTGGTCTCCGGGTTTTTCTAGGCTGGCAGAAGGCAATGCCCCACAAGTTTTCTATGAGATCAATAGCAATCCATATAATATGAGTTATTATCTAGCTGACGGTATCTATCCCTCCTGGGCCAGCTTTGCGAAGACAATCCGCAACCCTGAAGATGAGAAATGCAAGAGGTTTGGGAAAGAGCAAAAGGCCGCTAGGAAGGATGTGGAGCAAGTATTTGGTGTGCTTCAATCAAGGTGGGTTATTGTTCGATACCCTGCTAGAACCTGACGCATGGGGAGGATATGAGATGTGATGACTGCTTGTGTGATCATGCACAACATGATCGCCGAGGACGAGCGTGATGACGCCATCTTGGACCAAGGCTAGGACTTTCAGGGTCAGTTGGTTGAGCCAATGCCAAGTCTAGCGTCTTGAAAAGATTTTATGCAAGTGTATGAAAATTTACATCACAGTCACACCCATGATTCTCTTCAACTAGATTTGGTTGAGAATATATGGGGTCGCGTGGGAAACCAAATCGATTAACCCCTTATTTGTTTCTTATAATTAAAATTACGTTTGGTTATTTTTTTATCGAACCATGTGAGTGTGAACTAGTCATATGTAAGTACTATTTTAATCAAATTATCTAATCTAAGTTTATTTGCTTGTCAGAATATACATTTGTCTATGTACTTTGTGCTAAATATGCAAAAAGATAAAAATTCTGGTTAGCGCTGACCGACGCGGACAAATAGATCGCGCCGCTGGACACGGCTAGCCGGATAAGCCGAACCACGAACCAAAAGTGATCATGGACCGAATCAAAGTTGCATTTAGCTTCTATATATGTGTGTATCACCAGTAAATCAAATGTAGAATAAGACAATAAATGTAGCACATACTTAATCAGTACTCCCTCTGTTTCATATTAAGACGTTTTAGCATTCATGTACAAATTTCGGCACGTTACGATATTTTGTGATTTTCCTGTTTTGCCCCTCACCCTCGTCGCGCACGGAAACGTCGCCTCGCCCTCGTCGCGCAGAGATGCTCATTCCCCTCTCCCATCCCCTCGCGTCTCCGGCTCGCCGGCCCGCCATGTAGCCATTTTCCTCTTGCACCCAACCGACGTCGGCGTCCTCCCCACCGCGGCCAGAGTCCTCCCCACTGTCGCCCTGCTTCCCACCACCCGATTCCTCTCGCACCCCGCCCGCGCCAAATAATTGGGGGTCCAAGATTTCATTTTGATGTGTCGGCGCTGGATTCGCGCACATCGTTGTTGGATCCGTGTATGTGGGCGCCGGATCCGCGACCCCGAGCCCGGCCGTCGCTGGCCATGCGGCCATTTTCTCCAACCCAAGCTCGCCCGCTTCCCATCTCTGCTCCACCGTGCTAGGCACCAGGAGCCCGCAACCAACTCCAGAAGCTTTCCTTCTGCCGGCTACCTTTGCATGGACGTCACGCCTCCACCATGCTCTGCATCGTTGTCAAGGCCGGCAATCCCACCCCCGAGGCCTGCAACACTAGAGTAGCGGGAGGACGCTGCCTGCGCCTGGAAGCACTAGGCCTTCAACTTCTTCGCCGACCAGCACGACCACCACTGCGACCAGTAAGTCCTTCTTCCTCTGAACTTACTCAGTGCTCATCCTTACTCTGAAATTTCTTCAAGTGTGTGTTGGTTGTTGTACTCCTTTTTATCAATAGGAGAACCATTTTACGTGCAAATCTGAATGAACTTTAGTGTGTTTTGTACACCGCAAACTAAAACTGCTGCTAAATTTCCTATTGGTAGGAGGTTTGCTTATTGACCTTGCTCCTGCCTGTCAATGCATGCATAATCGGTATCACTGTAGTACTCTCAGTAGCTAGAGTAGAAGTTAATGCATGCATAATCAGGTTCACTACTTATTGACCTTGCTTATGTATGATATTTTCTTATTTTCGTTTCAGTAGCTGGAGTAGAAGTTAACTGAACTTGTGCAATATTCAATGCAATGAGTATGAATGGGCATTTCATTTTAAATTCCTGCATAATCAGGTTGTCAATATTTGGAGCATGATTTTCAATATCCTGCATGTCAAAGATAGCATTGACAACCTGTTCATTTCATTTTCAGTACTTAGTATGTTTACCTGGTACTCTGAATTTGGGTCCAGCCACTTGAATTTTAATTTTAATGTTGACCACTGCTCCCTTCTCCTAATATGCTTGCGAATGTGCAATTTAGTTTAGCCTGGGAATGTGCAATTTAAATGAAATATTGTGGAAATTCATGGTCCTTGGCAAAACTCTATTCAACTGCACTACTGTGTTAAATTTGCTTGATGCATTGTTAGTCGGCTAGCACTACTGCTATAGTGATATTCATTGAACTGTTGCCACTAGTAAGGATCCCGATGTCCATATCTTTTCTTATTTCCCCTCGAGTAAATAAAGATTGTTTGTACTACTCCATGTGTAGATTAACTACTCCAACTGCTGAGTAATATTGACTGTAATATAATATTCAATTGAGATGGATTAGTGAATAAACACTATGCTAGCCAACTTGTTCCACCGGTCAAGCATGATTCCTCAGTTGTGCTTATATCATTCATGAAACATTAATGATTGGTAGCATGCGGTTATTGTCAACAGTTCTGGCTAATGTCATTTTCTCTTTATAAACATTCATGATTTGTAGATAACTGATGCACAACTGTATTCACTAGTATACCCGCATGCTGATTCTGATCGTCCTCTTGTTCTTTAGGTGGTGGAGTGAAGTTGAGATCAAAATGAGGTCGCACCATTCTTGCAATTGAGGTCTGTGCCCTCCCATGTCATGCCGGAGTAGGCTCCTTGTCGTGCCTGGTGGCGGCGAGGTGCCGAGGGAGCAGGAACACCCCGGGAAGGCAGCGAGGAGGAAGCCAGTGAGGTGCTGCTACTGCTGTGGACCGCTGACAGCTAGGCCGTGCTGTGCCGAGGAAGAGCAGAATCACATTGAGGCTTAGGTCTTGCCGGCTAGGTGTCGTGTCGTGTTGTGCTGGGCACACATGTACTTGGAGGTGCTGGCTGGAGCTTTGCTGGGTAGGTGCTGACCGAGGACCTTGTCGGCATCCGGGAGCACCTTGGTGGCAGATGAGATCGCTGGCCCTAGCAGGAGCCCTGGGCGATCAGGAGCAGAGCAGGGTGGGCAGCGACTCCGTGGCATTCTCTCTTGGCCGTGTGGACCTGGACGTGTTGGCCGGTGCGCGTGGACCTCCAGGTGCTGGGCGCTTGCTTTGCGGGGAGGTCTGCTGGGAGGCGGGTGGATCTGGAGGTATCGACCAGAGAAGGCCAGGCGCGGGCTATCAATCCCACAGATGGGCGAGCTGGATGAGGGATCGATCCCAGAGATGGGCGACGATCCGATCCGGATGGGTACCGTTCGGACAAATCTTCTCTACTTATTACTTAATCTTCTCTACTTATTACTTAAAAAGAATTTCGCGTTCCGTCGTCCTTTTCGTCGTGCTCTTCTCTGTTCGCTCCGCACGCACGCACGCAAATGGGCCAAGCCCAATGAACCATCAGCCTCACACGCCACTCCCACATCGCAGCCCTTCCGCCGCCTCTGCCGCTGACCTGCACGCACCACCACCGCTACACCATCTCCATCTCAGTGTTTCCCTCGCCCAGATCCTCAACCATGAGTCCACCTCCGGCACATACGACTCTACCTTCCATAGCCCCCGTAGCGGACGAGGACAGAGAAAAGGCGGCAGTCTCCCCTCCGGTGTTGATGCCCTCGTGCAACCAACAACCCCTTCCGTGGTGCGCCTGATGGACAAGTGCAGCGATATGGGGGAGAAGGATGACGTCATTGGCGCGATGACCACTGTGCTCAACCGCGGCCATGGATCCGAGATACGCCTCCTTGCAAACGGTGGTGAGTCATCCAAGCCAGGCAAAAATACCACCTCTCCCCCACCGCATCAACCAATTGGGGTTGATTTCGCTGTTGTTATCTTGCGATTTCGTCTCTGTTCTTGCGAAATTCAGGCTCAGCTCTCCGTGAAGAATTTGTTGATTTCGTCATGGCTTCGTCTCACATTTTTTTGTTGAGATTCTTTGCAGATTTTAGGCATCCAAAGATGGACGACGACTTCATCACACAAACACCCAGCCCCAAGGTTCAAGTTCCTTCATCCCCTTTTCCTGATCCCTTGTTATGTCTCCGATTCACTGAATCCGCTCAATTATTTTTGTCGGAACAAGGCAAGCTAATGCAATCAGTGCCTGGCATGCTATAATTCAGAAAGAGGGTGAACATTCACCAACCTCGGACTGAATTCCTTCACCTCTTCTCCCCACGAATTTTTCGATGATCTACGTTGTTCTGGCCCCATGTGTTCCATCAGGGACATCAATGACAACAATATGATGAGACGATGCGATATCCCCGGCGGTGGCACTGCAGTCTTCGCCCGGAGGCTGTGAAGAAGGTGGCGATGCAAGAAACAGTCGAAAAGAGTCCAAATACATTGTAAAATTCTTGTCGCCATGATCTGAAAGCAACATTGGATGATTGTATGTTCAGGCACTGATAATGGTGGTATGTGCAGCTGGGGAAAAAGATTGGGTTCAAGGTGGAGGCAGGGAAGCAAAGAACAATGTATGTGTTGATGGAAGCGAAGGCAACACCACCTACTCCGCAGCAGTTTCCCTCCCCCTCGCTAAACCATGTCAAGAACCTTAAATCTACAGGGATGGCAACATCAAGCTCACCACTCAAGAACCCACTGAAGGTGACTGAATCTGGCATATGCCTTATTGATTCAGTGTTGGTGGTTGTTAGATTGAACGTGTTTGCTCGTTGGTTTCTAATATTAGTAGAGCACTATGACCTGATCATCGATCAGAAATTTTACTCTTTGGAATTATCGTCACCATAGTTAGTGGATTAGAGTCAGCTATCCCTGAAGTCCTCAAGATCGTATGTCTTTTCCATAGGATATATTTTGCATACCAAGTTTGCAGCTAACATAGTACCGAAATAGAGTGACCATCCCTAACTTACTTACCTCTATCCATATGACAATTTTCCTAATATACCAGTCATGGTTCTCATTTTAATATGTTTAAGACCCACAGTGTTCTTGTGCCTGTCAGGATGCTTTCATATCGATGTTAATAGATAGGATGCACAGCGGAGGAGATGGTATTGCTAATGGATGTCATGTTGGCTCAACGGAACAGATTCCTTTGTGCCATGTGCACTTTATTATTCACTAGAAAACATACTCGTGTGTTGCTATGGAAGAGAAAAAAAGCGAGTTTTAGACGAATAATTGTTGTGTCGACCGAAATTTTGCACGACAATTAATTAACTGAATCGTATAATCCAAGCCTCAATTTGCTCTTGATTTTTATTTGGTCTATCCTTTTATACAGTGTCCTTTTATTTTCCTTTTATTTAATCTACTATTCTAGAGTCTAAACTCTGTTTTTTATTTTAATACGGTGTATCAACAGCAACAAGCAAGAGCAGTGTCAGTAAGGCATAGTCGTAGGGCAACTTTTTTGTTTGCACGGGAAGGAGACATATAGAAAGACGGATGCACACCTCGTTAATACTCTTCAGGGACAAATTCACTGCAACAATTCATGTATTTTCCTATGCGACATACAACCAACGACTGCAACAATTCATGAATTTTCTCTCTGTTCTTTTGCCTATCAGGATTGAGAAAAAATATACTCTTCAGAATGTTTTCTTGATCTTCACTGAGCGAATGCTAAGACTATTGGACTCCTGATAGCGTGTTGTCCTCCAACCTCAAGAACCCATGATTTCCAATGTAGTTGTAGTCATCTCCTACTCTCTTTACTTGGATGACCTGCACGGTGACACTGGACTTATACGTGCTGCCTTTGCCTCCAAATGATAGTGCCAATGAGTTTACCGTCACATTTTTTATTTATTGAGGTTTAAGTCAAAATACTGTCTAGAGAAAAGCAATGTACATTTGGGAATGGAGATTCCTGGCATGATCGGTGGATTAATAGGCAAAGTGAAACTGAGATTGCACCGGTCCCCCCCCCCCCCTTTCATCAAGCCCATAAATGCCCGGGCTCGACCTCACAATGTTGGTGTCAACAAGATTCAGGGTACTCTGCCAGTCCCGGCAATAGTGTTGTTCGTCCAACTCTGGCATTCTATGCAGACCACTCCCTAGCTTGCTACGGAGCCCAACAATTTTCGGTGGACCAATGGAAGGTATTCAGTGAAAACGGTATATAATGCCTTCCTCATGGTCTCCATCCAAATGGATTACGCCGATCTGCTTCGGAACAGCTGGGCACCGTTGAAAGAAAAGTTGTTCATGTGGTTGGCACTCCGGAACCGATGCTGGACACTGAGAAGAAAAGGGCTACTTCATGCATCTAAATGTCTGCTATGTGATCATCAAGCAGAAACAATCGACAACCTCACTGTCCAATGCCCCGCATCCAGATCCATTTGGTTTCAGATGCTTGCAGATAATGGCTTCATTAGCTTCGTGCCACAACTGGATACCAACTTCAGAGATTGGTGGCATATTTTGTCAGCATGTTGGCCCAAAGATAGAAGAAGGGAGTTGGCGACGCTAACCATTTGCTGCTGTCAATGACTCTGGCTAGAGAGAAACAACCGTAACTTACATAGGCAGCAAGACACTGACGCGTCCATCATTAGGAAAATAAGGGAGGAGTTTGAGCTTTGGAGTCTAGCTAGGCAGCCGGTGAAAGTAGGCGCGAGTGGGCAGTGGACGATGTAATCAAACACTATAGCTGAACCCTGTATATTCTCTTATATCTTAATGGCATGACATGCATGTGAAAAAATATTGTGGATAGAATTGTTCATGTATGGCATAAATATGATTACGTATGTGCTAATATATATAGACCTATAGTGATATGTGTTTAGAGAGAAACATTGTCAACTAATACTGTCAATTTTCACATGTAGGTGGTTGAGTCAAGTCAAGATTTTAGACTGGTTGTGTTACTGACTGTTACGACTGTCCTCTTGAGTTGGATGAAGCTGGATCTAAGTGATTAATCAGATGCTTGAGACCGATTTAAATTCTGAGTACAAATCTTTTTTGACGAAAATTGTTCCTGTTCTGAAAATGTTTGGCACTTCCATGGGGCTTGACTGCGACGACACCAGCCGATGTATGTTGCGGCACCAGCTTATACACTGCTGCTATCTATTAGCCAGTATTTTATATCCTAGCAATTTATTTGTTTTCACTTGATATGATTGAAATGAAAAGATATACGTGGATCTTGGCTGGAGAGCTATGCCGCTTACATATTAACATCAAAGAGATTTCATTAGTTTAAAGTTAGGTGTTGGTTAGCTACATGTTAAACATAAGTTTTACTTTTTGCTTCAATGTATTATCACTAAGCATGAATTTGGTTATCTTTAATATTGTATTGTGTGGGTTAAGCGGTGATAATATTAACTGGCATTATGCAAGGCTAACATTTGAAAACAAAATGAACATTGAATGAATAAAGTGGAGAAAATTAAAGAACAACCAAGATATTATGTGGGCTAGAAATGAAGGTCAATAGCTTGGTAGTCAAAGAATCACAACGATTTCACACTCAAAACAAAAAATTATAAAATATAGTCATCGTTATCCCGTAGCAACGCACGGGCACATAACTAGTCTATATCTAAATAGGAGTCCCCCGCTACCCTATTTCTCTTAACATGCAAGCTACCCACTGTTAGAATTAGTATCGTATGTAACCGACACAGTTTGTTGCACGTGTCCGAGTCTTATACGACCTGTGGTCTTGTACGACCTGTAGCTAGGTGCCGCATAGCACCAATATAAATAAACCAACACGAGGCTCTCGGGAGTATCCGAGTAGTCCTGAACTACCTGATCGTAAGTTTTGACATGGTATCGAGTCAGCTCTTCCGCCGATTCGATCGCTAATCCCGTCCCTGCACAAGTCGCTCCGTCTCGCCCCTCTCGCCGCGACCGATGGCTACCACATCGGCTCCGCCAATGATCAATCTTGGGGCGCCGCCGACCGACAAACTCACCCGGCAAAATTACCCTGGCTGGCGTGCACAGATCCTGCCCCCAATCCGTGGTGCTCGCCTCGTTGGTCTGCTTGATGGGACCGACGCTGCTCCGCCGGAGACATTGGTGGTTCAGCCCGCCGACAAAAAGACCAATCAAGCTGAGAAGACGACGCCAAATACCGCCTATGACAATTGGATCTCCAGGGACCAGATCGTCCTCGACTACCTTCTCCAATCTCTCTCTCATGAGGTTCTTCCTCACGTTCAGCGGATCGAGCATTCCGCTGGGGTCTGGAAGGCGATTGAGGAGATGTTCGCCTCACAGAGCGAAGCCAAGATCACAAATCTCCGCATCGCTCTTGCAAACACCAAGAAAAGAAACCTCTCTACAGCAGCTTTTCTCACGCAGATGCAGCAGATTGTGGATGAACTTGCCGCTGCTGGATGTACTGTATCGACCAGAGAACATGTCTCCTTTATTCTAGCAGGCCTCGGTGCTGGCTATGACTCAATTGTTGCTGCACTTGGAGTGGCGACAACCCCAATCTCATTGAGTAACCTCTATGCACAGCTGCACGCATATGATCAGCGCCAGGAGATGTTGCACGGCTCCTCCGGCCTTGATTTTGAGACCTCGGCCAACATTGCCTCCCGCCAACGCCGAGGACGCACCAACAACAACAATCGCCCCCGCGACGACTGAGTCGACCGACATGACGATCGTCGTACTGACCGCTGGCGCGATGACCGATACAACGACCGGCGTAGTGATCGTCGGGACGATCGTCGCGATGATCGTCGAGATGGCTATGGCAGCTATGGTCGTGGTGGTGGTCGTGCGCCTCCAGGAGGGGGGCATGGACGTGGTCACAGACGCCGTCATACTACTCCTTGGGTTGACGCCGTATGTCAAATTTGCAACAAAGAGGGCCATCTAGCTAAAGATTGCTGGTCACGTTTTGATAAGGATGACTACTATGGCGACAAAGAAGTCCCTGCCGCCTACGGCGTAGACACAAATTGGTACTCGGACACCGGTGCCACTCATCATGTTACTGGGGAGCTCAATAATCTGACGATCCGTGACTCCTATCACGGTAATGACAGAGTTAACACGGCCAATGGACAAGGTATGATTATTTCACATATTGGTAATTCTATGGTTCATACTCCTACTCAAGATTTTCGACTCCGCAATATTCTACACGTCCCTACCGCGTCTAAAAATTTGCTTTCCGTTCATCGTTTTACCTATGATAATAATGTGTTCATTGAGTTTCATCCTTTTTCCTTTTTGATTAAGGATCAGGTCACCCGGAAAACAATCCATAGAGGACGATGTGTTGGCGGCCTTTATCCATTAATTTCATCCACAGAGTCGCCTCCTTCACCAAAACATGCCTTTGTCGCCGTCAAGCTGTCCCAGTCAAAGTGGCATAGTCGTCTTGGTCATCCCTCCTTCGATATTGTTAGGCAAATCATTAGCAAGAATAAATTACCTTGTGTTAGAGAGTCTAGTGTGTCTTCAATTTGTGATCTGTGTCAGCAAGCTAAGAGTCACCAGTTGCCTTATCCTATCTCCACAAGTGTATCTACAGTTCCCCTTCAATTAGTTTTTTCTGATGTATGGGGTCCTGCACCTACCTCTGTTAGTCGTCATGATTATTATGTAAGCTTTATTGATGATTATAGCAAGTTTACTTGGATTTACTTACTTAAGAAAAAATCTGATACTCTAGCTGCCTTTATTAACTTCCAAACTCTTGTTGAACGTAAGTTTGATCGTAAAATCCTTACGGTTCAATCCGATTGGGGGGGGGGGGGGGAGAATATATCAAACTCAACTCTCACTTTCAAACACAGGGTATCTCTTACCATGTTTCTTGCCCTCATGCTCATCAACAAAATGGTGCTGCTGAACGAAAGCATCGCCACATTGTTGAAGTTGGACTTGCCCTTCTTGCCAATGCTGGTATGCCTCTTAAATTCTGGGATGAAGCGTTTCTTACTGCCACATATCTCATAAACATGCTTCCTAGTAAAGTCATCAACAATGACACGCCTGTTCACCGTCTTCTTGGTACCCGTCCGAATTATTCTTCTCTTCGAGTTTTTGGTTGTGCATGCTGGCCCAATCTTCGTCCATACAACAAGCGTAAATTAGCTTTTCGCTCCAAACAATGTGTTTTTCTAGGGTACAGTCCTCGCCACAAAGGTGTCAAGTGTCTCGAGGTTTCCACAGGTAGGGTCTATATATCTGGTGATGTTGTATTTGATGAGGCGGTGTTTCCCTTTAAAAATTTGCATCCTAATGCTGGTGCACTTCTTAGAGAACAAATTCTTCTATTAGATCCTTCCCTTAGAAATTTTGAGCAAGGAGCTGACACCATTGATGATACTAATGTGGAAACTAATCATGCTACTAATCCATTGTCTAGTCCTGTTATTACTGTTTTACATGATACAACTCAGGAAAATAGAGCACCAGGCGAAAATTTCAGTCAAAACGGTGCTTTGAGCAGCTCAAACGATTCAGTTGAAGCCTCAGGTGAAAATAACAGCGGCCGGCAAACCAATGCAGATTCTCTAGGCGAATCTTCCCCGGTGTTAGCTCCGCTCGACTCGGATCAGGCGCCGTTTAACCGCTCCGTCGCTCGAACCGCGCCAGGAGACCATGTCGCGTCAACAAGCAGTCAACGCCAGGATTCCCGCGGTCCAACAACCAATCGCCAGGATTCCCGCGGTGATTTTTCTGCTCGGTCTCCACGGTCCCCGCCACGTTGGTCTTCTCCCGGATCCTCTACATCCAACTATGGCTCCTCCAGCTCTAGCCCATGCACCACACACAGGGTCACAGAATCATCTGATCCACCGACAGCAACACCTGGTACAAGTTCAATCAACGTATCTCCTAATGCACATGATTCCAGCTCCAACAGATCTTCTATGGCTGCATCGGTGCAGCAACCGGTGTTGTCTGTTCGCCCTACTACACGTGGATCCCGAGGTATTTCTCATCCAAAAAAATACACGGATGGTACGATTCATTGGTGTTTGTCCGCTGCCACAGAAGAACCAGCAAATCTACAGTCTGCCTTGGATGATCCCAACTGGAGAGGGGCAATGAATGAGGAATTTGATGCACTTCAAAAGAATAAAACGTGGAAGTTAGTTCCACCACGTGCAGGCAAGAATATCATTGATTGTAGATGGATCTATAAAATCAAACGCAAGGCAAATGGTACTATTGACAGATACAAGGCTAGACTAGTAGCAAAGGGTTTTAAACAACGGTATGACATTGACTATGAGGATACTTTCAGTCCCGTCGTTAAGATTGCAACAGTTCGTCTTGTTTTGGCAATTTCTGTGTCTCGGGGATGGAGCTTGCGACAGTTAGATGTTAAGAACGCGTTTCTGCATGGCGTTCTGGAAGAGGAGGTCTATATGCGGCAATCACCAGGGTATGCCGACAGAGACAAGCCAAATTATATTTGCAAACTTGACAAAGCTCTTTATGGTTTAAAACAAGCACCTCGAGCTTGGTATTCTCGACTGAGCTCAAAGTTGATTGATATTGGTTTTGTTGCTTCTAAGTCTGACACGTCCTTGTTCATATATCATAAGTCCAATATCACCATCTATATGCTTATTTATGTGGATGATATCATAGTTGCTAGCTCTTCTTAGGTTGCAACTGATGCCTTGCTAAAAGATTTGAGTAAAGAATTTGCCTTGAAGGATCTTGGTAACCTTAATTACTTCTTAGGCATTGAGGTACAGAAGACAGACAATGGACTTATGTTGAGTCAGGCCAAGTATGCTCGGGATATTCTGGCACGGGTTGGCATGACAACCTGCACAGGCATGCCTACTCCCTTGTCATCCTCAGAAAAGGTTTCTGCACATGATGGAGATTTGCTTGGTCCAGAAGATAGTACCAATTACAGAAGCATGGTAGGTGCTCTACAGTATCTCACGTTGACGAGGCCAGATATCTCCTATGCCGTTAACAAGGTCTGCCAGTATCTACATGCACCCACTACTGTTCATTGGACTGCTGCCAAACGGATTCTACGGTATGTGAAGCATACTATAACAGTAGGTCTCACATTCATAAAATCTAACTCTACACTGGTGAGTGCCTTCTCCGATGCAGATTGGGCTGGTTGTGTAGATGATCGTCGATCCACAGAAGGGTTTGCTGTATTTTTTGGACCGAATTTGATTTCTTGGAGTGCTAAAAAGCAGGCTACTGTTTCTAGGTCTAGTACAGAAGCAGAGTACAAGTCCGTAGCTAATGCCACCGCAGAAGTCATATGGATACGGTCCTTATTAGCTGAGTTGGGAGTTCAACTCACTCAGACACCTTGCTTATGGTGTGATAATCTATGAGCAACATATTTATCAGCAAATCCAGTCTTTCATGCTAGAGCCAAACACATTGAGATTGATTTTCACTTCGTTAGAGAACGAGTGTTAAAGAAGCAATTAGAGATTCGATTTATCTCTTCAAAAGATCAAGTTGCTGATGGGTTTACAAAGCCACTTTCACGTGTCCGAGTCTTATACGACCTGTGGTCTTGTACGACCTGTAGCTAGGTGCCGCATAGCACCAATATAAATAAACCAACACGAGGCTCTCGGGAGTATCCGAGTAGTCCTGAACTACCTGATCGTAAGTTTTGACACCACGTCAGCATGGTTCTAATTGGTCCATGTCATGCATGCACACACTTCTCAACCGGGTGGTGTATCAATTAATTTTGTACTAGCAAGCAACCTGCAACCGTAGTGGTAAACTGGTAACCTGAGGCCCACTTCCTCTCCTCTACTCTACTACTGAATACTCCAGTTGAACCGCTCGCCTGCCTGAAATCACGGCAGCCTTCACTGCTCGCTCTCGCGCCTCCTCGACTCCTGCCTTATATCTCCTTCGTCAGTTCGCGAGACCACAATGTGGTGCGGGCCTCTGCCTGAAGGCCTTCACAATACGCACTTGACATTTTTCTCAATCATTACGACCGAGTCTGCCTTATCTGATTCTTTTGATTATCTCCTCTCCTCCTAGCGTACTCTCCTCTCTAAAATCCATATGAAGACACGCAATCTCTCTCTCCATGAACTCATCTTTTTATTTCCTGCTATCCCATCTAATGTTGTTATTTCTGCACTAATTTGTGCTATTTGGTTCCCATGTACATGAGCAGGTTGTCCCGCCGTCGGCCGATTTGCCTCCACCTAGGAATACCTTCCGCTACCCGCAGTCTTTGTCAGTAAGTAAAACAACCACTGATCCAGTTGTTGTTTGGAGATAGCATACATGGATGACTCTTAAATCTGGTGATTTCTTTGTAGATTTCTAGGACCAATTCCCTTTTCATATTGCAAGATCTGCAATTTTAAGTTATGCTTCAAATTTTCTCCGCCTAATATCCATCTCACATGGAATCCAATTGCTATATATACACATAATTAATATGTATAATGAGCAGAGGCGAATACCCACGAAAGGTTAAAGGTGGAGTTCATTCAGGTTGAAGATTAGCGATTTGTACTGCAACAATCCTCTGCACCGTGTTGACATTCTGTTGGATGTGCAGTTGGTAAATATGTTTTCTTGCTATTCTACTGTTCTCCCTGCAAATAAAGATCAGTGTAATCTTCTGATTGGGAGCACATATGTTGGCCAGGTATGTTGTATCGTTAGGTCATATGCACTCTTACCTTAAAGTTTCCCGGTTCTTTATGTATGTATATATTTACTACTATAAAAAAATTCCCCTCACCACTAGATTAGCACACAATACAAGAAGTATATTATAGATTGTCATCATATACATATGAATAGATGCAAAATTCTGTTAATCTTTTTTCCTTAAGTTTCAGTGTACTATTGCAGGTATTACATTCATTTATATGAGCTTGATGCTTCATACTGGACTAGATTTATTCAGTTGGGGAACAAAAATGAATTCTACAAAAAGGACCATCGATATATTTACTGGTCATCAGATCTTGCTACGTTCATATTTTCGTACTATCAAACTTAGAATTGTGAACGGCTTGGTTATTTCAAATCTTAAACAGAACTTTAATTATTTAATATGTCATGGATTTTCTCTATTTCCTTCATCTGAGCTTGCAAGAGAAAGAGGAATGAAAAATAATAAAGTATTGCCACTGGAGCACTCTGATTCTCTTAGGAGCTAACTAACATGCTGATTGGTACTGTGTACTTGGATATAACAACTGCCTTACTTCCCAGTTCCCACTCCTAGAAACTCAGGTACATTTTATTAATCGATGATATCAATAAACAACTACTTGATGGTATGTACCCCTCCATAGCTTCAAGTTTTTGTGTTTGTTTTTGTGGTCTATAAAATGGAAGTATCAAGCTATTAGTTCAAGAGATATGCACTGTGTCCACTCCATCCGCTGCACAAATTTATCGAGGTCAGCATTTTTCTCTCTTCATTTTCTCAATTATTATACTACAATTGCATATTCATTAAATCTGTCGTCAAAAGAATAATATATTTTTCCACATTTCATTGGTTCTTCTTTCTTGGATGTCATACATACTGAAATTCTGCAGCACTTGAATCAATGATGTACTAGAACTGTTTCCTTCATTTGACAATTTTCCTACAGAGTTTTGGAATACATGTTGAATTAAAGAATTTCAGCAATTGAGAATGATCGGATATGCCAATTACATTTTACGCTTTTTATAATTGTTATGGGTGATCAGTGGGAACAAGTCTATTTTGTATTCCATTATTTCTTGGTAGAATGCACCTCAAATTCCATAAGCTATTTTTTGGCGCACAAAAGTCCCGCAACAACGCGCGGGGTATCATCTAGTTGGAGGAGTATTATTGTACAGTTTGCGTTTGGAACGTTGTCGGAACGGATTCTAGAACGTCTTATATTAAGAAACGAAGGGAGTAGTTGATGCACGTGTTTCATTAGTGAGTTTCGATCATCTTCCAGGCACACCATTTGAGTTTCCACCACGCTCGGTGGTATACAGATCTCTAAAACGACGCACATGTTGAACCTGTATCTTTTAAAAGAAACTTGTGGATTTTATAATCTCTTTTATTCTCTATATATTTTGAAGTCACGTTATCCATTCCTTAATTTCGAACAGCGGATTCACTCTGTAATTGTCTTCAAATTGATATCTGTAGGTCGCTGAAGTGTACATGTCTCATAAATGAGTTCAGATCATCTCCCACAGCAAATGAGGGCGTGTTGAGAATATTCTAAAAAATATTATACCTAATCATCCTGAATATTCTGAAGGAACATGCTCGATCAGTAGGTGCCACTGCTTAGGAGGAAATCACATAGAGAGCTGAAGTAAAAAAATCATACAAGACAATTACAATTGATGTCTCTGGGGAAGACCACAATATCAGGTTTATGTGTGAATCTACTTCACAACCTCAAGCAAGTCAGCTCGAAATGAATCTGACAAGACTACCAGTAACTCTGCACCGAACCAGAATGCTGAAAAGGGTGAGCTCTAGACAAAAGATTGTCAACCATGTAAATACTGATATTCTTCATATGAGTACTAGGAAAGAATAAAGGGAAAATCTATTGAGAGGCGCCGCACAACTCTGTCTCATGTGGGTCGCGCAGGGAACCGTCCGATTTTAATCATCCCTCACCTAATTCAATCCCACCTTATCATCTCAAATAACCTTATATGTTCCCTCTGCGCGCTCCGGCCACACATCCATCCACCGCTCTCATCGAGTTCCCGACTGGAGGTTCCTCAAGGATGCGTCAGCCGCCATCAGGCGGTGGCGCTCAGAGGTCGAGGCCGCCGCACGAGACCCGCGTCACGCCATGAAGTCGCGGAGGATCCGTCTCGAAGGAGAGTCCTCGCCGGGAAGAAGACGATGCAGTGCAAGCGCGCTGCCAGGGGAGTTGGAGGCGCGGCGGCGATGGCACGGTTCGAGACGAGGCTGCTGGGCGTGGCGGCGGAGGTCCGATGCGTGACTGCTATGTCACAACGTGCTCGCCGCTGTCGAGGCGCGCCGCAACGACGCCACGGCTAGAAACGGGTGCGTGTGGGCGGTGGTTGCGCTGATGCGCTCGAACGGGGACATGTTTGCGGGGCCTATGCTCGCCGCGGGTGCGTTTGTGGCCAGAGCTTCCTCCCGCGTCATCCCCATAGCTAGCCTTGGTGCGCGGTCATTGGGATGGTGAACGAGGTCTTGTGTGCGGCTGACCTGCATGTGCACGCTCTCACGCTGGAGCCCCTGCAGTTGGGCTGTAGCCTTCGCTGCCATGCCCTCTCATGCCCAGTTCTTGCGGTGATAGTGCCCTGAATTTGATGTGGCGCAGAATCTACAGGATGCGGCAAGGCTTCTGCTTCAAAGATCGTGAGTGTGTTTTTTCTAGCCTTATCATGTGTTGGTTGGTGTAATGCCCCAAAAATATTACAAAATAAAACTGTTTGTTATTTTTTTTTATCATCATGATATATTTTATTCGCAATTTTTGGCCGTAAACTATTTTGCTAAAAAATCTATTTTTGTTTTTCTAAAATATCCCCGTGGTTTTATTAAGCCCGTCCTTCTTCTCTTATTTTCAAAGTAAAACAATAATTTTGGTCTGTTATAAGACCGCAAAAGGTTTTTCTTGTTTTATAAATAAAACTAGACCCAAAAGCCTGTCTAAAGTTTTGGTCTAAAACTAGCCCCATCTAGTCTACTTTAGACTAGATAAATATCTATTTTCTCCTTTTCTCCCTAACCCTAATCCTACCCTAAGACCACACCCCGCCGCCGCCAGTAACACACATACCTGCACTCACGCACGCACCCGTGCGACACGCACACAGACGCACATGACTCACCCTGGACCCAACACCACACGCAACACACCAGGCAACACAACCAAACACGACACATACCACACCCACGGCCCACGCACACGACCCACACACGCCACGCACTACCGCACGCAACGCGGTCCTCTCCATCTCGTGATTCCATCGCCCTCTCCTTCTCCAGCACCGCCGCCACCAGCGAGAATGTGCCTCCTCGACCTCGCCTCCTCCTGCGGCCCCGAGCGTTCCCCTTCCCTGGAGCTCCTTCTCCCGGCCAGGTCCTCGCATCGAGCTCGCCTGGCCCTCTTCTGCATCGAGCTCGCTGCACCGTCCCTGCCTCGTCCCCTCCCTGTGAGCGCCGCCGCCCACCTGTGCTCCTGGCCGCCGTCCCGGGGCGACCGCCGCCGTTCCTCCGCGTCCCCCTGTCCCTGGCCCCGAGCGCCTCCGTCTCTGCAAGCCGCTGCCTTCCTAGAGCGCTCCGCCGTCGACCGTGTCTCCTCGTCGCCCAGCTCGTCTCCGGGCTCTGTCCCGTCATCAACCTCGCCCGGTCCCTCCTTCCCCGAGCCGTCGCGCCGGCCGCGTGTCTCGATGCCCCTGAGTCGTGCCGCCTCTCTCCAGCGCCGACCATGGCCTCCTGCTCGAGCCCCGTGACCCTGAGCGCGTCTGCATGTCCTGCGTCGCCGCCAGCGAGTCCGGACGCCGACGATCCCGCTCGCCTTGACCCTCCCCGCATCTCGACGGCATGCGCCTCCTCGCCTACATATCCTGCCGCTGTTCTCGTCCCTGGCGCCCCTTGGAGTCGTCTGCCTCGCCATATCTTCCTTGGCCTCGCGCGCGTCGCTTCCCCTGTGATATCCTGACCATATGGTGTTTGGCCTGGTGCCTGTGTGATTGGCGCATGCGGGTCCTCTCGTTTATGTCTTGTGTTTTGGCCTGCCGCTGCGTTGCTGATGCTGGTTGAGTACAAGGACGAGGTGGCGAAGTGATGCCCCGACTCTGATCAAGATCTTGCGGAACAGGACTAGATTGCGGACCAGGACCTCGGTGGCGCTACTTCGACTAGGGAACGGATGCTTCCTGTTGGTCTCGGCCATCCCTTTGTATACTCGTTGAAGTTTCCCGGCGCCCAGTCCAAGATCGACAACGACCCAAAACCCCGATGCCCCGACACGGATCATGGAGGACGCCGTCATGGAAACCGAAGACCCCGTTCCTGGATTTGAAGGCCGATCCCTGTGAGACCGAACCTTGTCAAAATCCCGGAGTCCAAGATCTTCAAACCCCAATGTGCGACCCCTATCCGAGGCCCCTATTTTGTTATAATATATATAATATAACTTGTTGCATATTAAATCATTCATACTCGCATACATATTTAATTGTTTGGGGGACTTTATCGAATCACCTAATAATTAAACATGGAGATTAAACGCGGGATATTATGTCATATTCCGGACTCCATTTAATATTGTGTAGTGAACTGGTGCCATGTTATGCCTTGTTAAATTAACATTTAATATGCGGGGTAGTTAAATAAGTTGAACGTAATAATAAATGTCGGGATCACGATTCCGCTTAATATTGCTAAGTGGGGCTGCATATTACCATGCCATGCATCATATCATAAACATGCCGGATCCTCCGCCTAGTATTAAATATTGCATCGGTTACTCTTTCTAGTGTTTGCTTCTTCATCGGATAGGACGATGAGTCGATGTGAGATACGACAAGCCTTCGGTCACCGACTTCGTCTCACAGGCGAGCATTCTCCCCCTTCTACCTATTTTGCATTTATAGTATTTACTTTCTTCCTTTGATCTATTGCTATCCTTATTGTCGATGCTATAGTACCGTTCCTTTAATTACCTGCTCCACTATATTGCCTTGATTATCCTATTGCCTTGTTTGATTAGCTAGCTTTATCTTTGCGAGTCGTAGGCATGCTTAGTACCGCTCTCATACAGGTGGAACATGATACTTGGATATTGATGGTGATAAGATAATTAAATCGGTGATGTTGGTCATGGTTATGGTTTCACCTAATGATAAGGCCCCGGCAGGGACCACCTTTGGGAACTGCTTGAGCCGACCTAGGACCCGTTCGTTCTACGATACCAGTTCTGAGTTGATCGCGCTAACCAAACGTGGGGCCTCTGGGATTCCCCCTCAACTACCGGCGCTATTCGTATATCCAGAGGGTTACAAAATTGGTTTTCCATTTGGTGCATACGCATAATATGTCCTCGGACATGGGTGAGTTGATATGTCTTCGGACTTGATATTTGGTGGATTGCCATGGCTTGCATACATAAATCGCGGTACACGGTGGCGGCACCCACGGTGTGTACAAGTTACCCCGCAGGGCCCGATCCACCAGTAGGCGCAAACGCTGTGCCTTCCTTGAGAATCGTCGTACCTCTTGGTTGGTTCCCCACAGTAGGTGATGCCTCTGGATATGCGCGTAGTTATGGGACAGTTCTTGTTGTGAGATTCGGATGGCACGCGTAATATGTTGCCTGAAGGGTTGAGCATGCGTTTGGGTACAGTAGTGCACCCCTGCAGGGTAAATCTTTTCGAGAAGCCGTGTGTCCACGGTTATGGATGCCTCAGGAGTACAGTGTCATGATCATAGGCAACGCCACTAATGTTTCGCTCTTAATAATATGATTAGTAATTAGCCTTATCAACTAAACACCTGCTTAACTAAAATTGCCACTGTGTGTGTTCCGCAAGGGGACTTCCTCGACTGGTCTTCGAGGGGGAAATCTTCGGATGGGTTATGTTTGGTGTTATATTATTGTTACCGCATAGTGCTCTCTTATCTCACTCTAATAGCCGAAGTTGTAGCGTGTCTCTATAAGTTAGATAGTGCAAGCTTTGCTGCCGCTGAACCCACCATACCTATGTAGGCGAGGACCGCCGAATTCTAGTCTCGCCGTGCACTGGCCTTAGTACTGACCGCTCTCTTTTTGTTTTCCGTTGCCCTTTGTCGGCACCCTTTTGGCTTGACAGGTATGTGATTGACGACGTTAGCAAGGTTACCCTTCAGGCTTGGCCTGGGCAGCGTTGGACACCGCTTGGTTATTCTTCAAAACTCTTAGTCCCATTTGGATCTTGTCCGTACTCGGATACTACTTTGCTTTCTTCTTGAGTTGTATCTTCGTATTGTATCTTTTGTATTCTTGACTCGTTGATTCGTTGTTGTATATGTAAGTTCTTGTGGATTCTATTGTAAATTACTGTGATGTAACTACTTGTATTCAAATCCCACCCACACGAAAGTGTCTGGTGGGCGTCTTTGAATCGCTTCTATGCGGGTCTTGGCGGGAAATGCCGAGATCTGCATAGACCCGATTCGGGGGCGTTACAAGTGGTATCAGAGCAAAGGTTTACGATACCCCACTGGTCCAGCCTGTAGGATAACCTAGATAACGGCCGATGTCTAGTGTCAAAACTATTTTGCTACAAATGCGCTGGATAGATCTGATTAGCTCTGATTTTACTCCTTACCTCCATTCTTTTCCCTCTTATCTTTGCGTGTTTTGATCTGATCTCTTACCTTCTTCAAGTCTAGGATTCTCGTGGTTGGGTTTTCTGTCGTACCTTTAGGGTTCCGCTTTCCTTCATTTGTAACGGTGTATCTACATCTGGATTTCATTCTACTTGATACCTCTTCAAATGTTTCCCGGTGTCCTGCAACTTCTCTGACGACATCACCTACCTGAATCTTTTGTTAATACCGAATGTCAAGATCTTAAGTCTAAATTCTGAGAGTTGGTTGCATGATCCTTCTATTCATGTACAGAGTAATGCTTTGAGTGCGGGATGGAGTAGCTACCATACCACTACTCTTATCATTCGTCCTTGTACACTGAGTGATGGAACCATGCAATTTTACTCCTTCCATGAAAGTTAAAGGTGGCCTTATCTTTGATACCTCTACTTCCGCCTTTGCCTCTCCGGAGTGTTCTTCCGAAGAATGTGAGCTACCAACCCCTTATTGGTGGTGTCGACGATTTCAAGACGGAATAAAAATTCTTGTTAGTGGTGTCGCGACTATCAATCGTATGCAAGAAGATCTGATCATCAGGCCTCTCTTCCCCCGGTGTCTTTGTTTGGATCTCGGGACGCGATCCTTGTTAGTGGTGTCGAGTTGTAATGCCCCAAAAATATTACAAAATAAAACTGCTTGTTATTTTTATTTTTTGCATCATCATGACATCATCATGCATATTTTATTCGCAATTTTTGACCGTAAACTATTTTGCTAAAAAACCTATTTTTGTTTTTCTAAAATATCCCCGTGGTTTTATTAAGCCCGTCCTTCTTCTCTTATTTTCAAAGTAAAACAATAATTTTGGTCAGTTATAAGACCGCAAAAGGTTTTTCTTGTTTTATAAATAAAACTAGACCCAAAAGCCTGTCTAAAATTTTGGTCTAAAACTAGCCCCATCTAGTCTACTTTAGACTAGATAAATATCTATTTTCTCCTTTTCTCCCTAACCCTAATCCTACCCTAAGACCACACCCCGCCGCCGCCAGTAACACACACACCTGCACTCACGCACGCACCCGTGCGACACGCACACAGACGCACACGACTCACCCTAGACCCAACACCACACGCAACACACCAGGCAACACAACCAAACACGACACATACCACACCCACGACCCACGCACACGACCCACACACGCCACGCACTACCGCACGCAACGCGGTCCTCTCCATCTCGTGATTCCATCGCCCTCTTCTTCTCCAGCGCCGCCGCCACCAGCGAGAATGCGCCTCCTCGACCTCGCCTCCTCCTGCGGCCCCGAGCGTTCCCCTTCCCTAGAGCTCCTTCTCCCGGCCAGGTCCTCGAATTGAGCTTGTCTGGCCCTCTTCTGCATCGAGCTCGCTGCACCGTCCCTGCCTCGTCCCCTCCCTGTGAGCGCCGCCGCCCACCTGTGCTCCTGGCCGCCGTTCCTTCGTGTCCCCTGTCCCTGGCCCCGAGCGCCTCCGTCTCTGCAAGCCGCTGCCTTCCTAGAGCGCTCCGCCGTCGACCGTGTCTCCTCGTCGCCCAGCTCGTCTCCGGGCTCTGTCCCGTCATCAACCTCGCCCGGTCCCTCCTTCCCCGAGCCTTCGCGCCGGCCGCGTGTCCTCGATGCCCCTGCGTCGTGCCGCCTCTCTCCAGCGCCGACCATGGCCGCCTGCTCGAGCCCTGTGACCCTGAGCGCGTCCGCATGTCCTGCGTCGCCGCCAGCGAGTCCGGACGCCGACGATCCCCGCTCGCCTTGACCCTCCCTGCATCTCGACGGCATGCGCCTCCTCGCCTACATATCCTGCTGCTGTTCTCGTCCCTAGCGCCCCTTGGAGTCGTCTGCCTCGCCATATCTTCCTTGGCCTCGCGCACGTCGCTTCCCCTGTGATATCCTGACCATATGGTGTTTGGCCTGGTGCCTGTGTGATTGGCGCATGCGAGTCCTCTCGTTTATGTCTTGTGTTTTGGCCTGCCGCTGCGTTGCTGATGCTGGTTGAGTACAAGGACGAGGTGGTGAAGTGATGCCGCGACTCTGATCAAGATCTTCTTGCGGAACAGGACTAGATTGCGGACCAGGACCTCGGTGGCGCTACTTCGACTAGGGAACGGATGCTTCCTGTTGGTCTCGGCCATCCCTTTGTATACTCGTTGAAGTTTCCCGGCGCCCAGTCCAAGATCGACAACGACCCAAAACCCCGATGCCCCGACACGGATCATGGAGGACGCCGTCATGGAAACCGAAGACCCCGTTCCTGGATTTGAAGGCCGATCCCGGTGAGACCGAACCTTGTCAAAATCCCGGAGTCCAAGATCTTCAAACTCCAATGTGCGACCCCTATCCGAGGCCCCTATTTTGTTATAATATATATAATATAACTTGTTGCATATTAAATCATTCATACTCGCATACATATTTAATTGTTTGGGGGACTTTGTCGAATCACCTAATAATTAAACATGGAGATTAAACGCGGGATATTATGTCATATTCCGGACTCCATTTAATATTGTGTAGTGAACTGGTGCCATGTTATGCCTTGTTAAATTAACATTTAATATGCGGGGTAGTTAAATAAGTTGAACCTAATAATAAATGTCGGGATCACGATTCCGCTTAATATTGCTAAGTGGGGCTGCATATTACCATGCCATGCATCATATCATAAACATGCCGGATCCTCCGCCTAGTATTAAATATTGCATCGGTTACTCTTTCTAGTGTTTGCTTCTTTATCGGATAGGACGATGAGTCGATGTGAGATACGACAAGCCTTCGGTCACCGACTTCGTCTCATAGGCGAGCATTCTACTCTTTCTACCTATTTTGCATTTATAGTATTTACTTCCTTCCTTTGATCTATTGCTATCCTTATTGTCGATGCTATAGTACCGTTTCTTTAATTACCTGCTCCACTATATTGCCTTGATTATCCTATTGCCTTGTTTGATTAGCTAGCTTTATCTTTGCGAGTCGTAGGCATGCTTAGTACCGCTCTCATACAGGTGGAACATGATACTTGGATATTGATGGTGATAAGATAATTAAATCGGTGATGTTGGTCATGGTTATGGTTTCACCTAATGATAAGGCCCCGGCAGGGACCACCTTTGGAAACTGCTTGAGCCGACCTAGGACCCGTTCGTTCTACGATACCAGTTCTGAGTTGATCGCGCTAACCAAACGTGGGGCCTCTGGGATTCCCCCTCAACTACCGGCGCTATTCGTATATCCAGAGGGTTACAAAATTGGTTTTCCATTTGGTGCATACGCATAATATGTCCTCGGACATGGGTGAGTTGATATGTCTTTGGACTTGATATTTGGTAGATTGCCATGGCTTGCATACATAAATCGCGGTACACGGTGGCGGCACCCACGGTGTGTACAAGTTACCCCGCAGGGCCCGATCCACCAGTAGGCACAAACGCTGTGCCTTCCTTGAGAATCGTCGTACCTCTTGGTTGGTTCCCCACAGTAGGTGATGCCTCTGGATATGCGCGTAGTTATGAGACAGTTCTTGTTGTGAGATTCGGATGGCACGCGTAATATGTTGCCTGAAGGGTTGAGCATGCGTTTGGGTACAGTAGTGCACCCCTGCAGGGTAAATCTTTTCGAGAAGCCGTGTGTCCACGGTTATGGATGCCTCAGGAGTACAGTGTCATGATCATAGGCAACGCCACTAATGTTTCACTCTTAATAATATGATTAGTAATTAGCCTTATCAACTAAACACCTGCTTAACTAAAATTGCCACTGTGTATGTTCCGCAAGGGGACTTCCTCGACTGGTCTTCGAGGGGGAAATCTTCGGATGTGTTATGTTTGGTGTTATATTATTGTTACCGCATAGTGCTCTCTTATCTCACGCTAATAGCCGAAGTTGTAGCGTGTCTCTATAAGTTAGATAGTGCAAGCTTTGCTGCCGTTGAACCCACCATACCTATGTAGGCGAGGACCGCCGAATTCTAGTCTCGCCGTGTACTGGCCTCAGTACTGACCGCTCTCTTTTTGTTTTCCGTTGCCCTTTGTCGGCACCCTTTTGGCTTGACAGGTATGTGATTGACGACGTTAGCAAGGTTACCCTTCAGGCTTGGCCTGGGCAGCGTTGGACACCGCTTGGTTATTCTTCAGGACTCTTAGTCCCATTTGGATCTTGTCCGTACTCGGATATTACTTTGCTTTCTTCTTGAGTTGTATCTTCGTATTGTATCTTTTGTATTCTTGACTCGTTGAGTCGTTGTTGTATATGTAAGTTCTTGTGGATTCTATTGTAAATTACTGTGATGTAACTACTTGTATTCAAATCCCACCCACACGAAAGTGTCTGGTGTGCGTCTTTGAATCGCTTCTATGCGGGTCTTGGCGGGAAATGCCGAGATCTGCATAGACCCGATTCGGGGGCATTACAGTTGGTTTAGAGATAGCTCATAATTTGGTATTTGTGTGATTAATTACCTGGTAATCTTGCTATGTAATCAGGTAATTGTGACAATTAATCTGCTTACTGGTACCAAGGGAAACCGGTAGTTGTCTTCCAAACAATATGGTTGCTGTTTACATAGATAACCTGGTAGCTACGACCAAGTAATCTGGTAGATGCAATTAGGATAATCTGCTAATTGATTTCATAAACAACATGATAAGTTTGTAACCTGATAATTATGACTAATTAATCAGATAATTTCTAGTTGGATTATCTGGTGATTGCTTTCCTGTAAACAACATGATAAGTATTGTATATAATCAGGTAAGTGCAACAAATTAATCTGGTAGTTGCAGTGGGCATAATCTGGTGATTGCTTTCCTATAAACATAATAAGTATTGTACATAATCTGGTAAGTGTGACAAATTAATCTCGTATTTGTTGTGGGCATAATCTGATGATTGCTTTCCTGTAAAAAACATGATAAGTATTGTACATAATCTGATAAGTTGCGACAAATTAACCTGATAGTTGTTGTGGGCATAATCTGGTGTTATACATAACCTGATAATTGTGACTAATAATCTTGTAATTGCTAGATAATCTATTGGCCGTGATAATCTGGTACTTCTTACTTAGATAACCTGATAAGTGTGACTTTAATTTGGTAGCTGATACTACAATAACTTAGGAGTGCTCTTTTGTATTTTTTGTGTTGAGTGATGACCACCATTAATTAATCTGGCAACTCGTTTAACTTGTGCTAAGTTAATTGGGAAGTGCTCTCTTGTTTTTGTATAGAGGATGATGTGTAGAATTAAGGGCTGTAAAATTCGGTGATGATGTCGCAAAGTGAAGATGGGACTGGAGCCACAACATTGTACTTTGTTTTTGATGTACTAGTAAAAACTACAGTAGTAGTTTCGAACATTTTTTAGAGGTGATGTAAAAGTTAAGATAAGTAGATGGGAAAGCTCGTCATGATAGGAGCACTGGTGTGAGCATTTTCTATCTTTTAATCATGAATGTCCTTTATATGCATGCAACATGTGATGTCAGACTTCCACTTTTTTTACACTGCTTTTGGTGAGGAAAAAGAACACCACGATCAAAAGTAAGCAGAATGCATTTTAGAATTGTTTCAGCTGCCGCCACACGAGGACGCCAAAATGCGGCGCCGCTTGTTAGTACATCCCAAGAATAAATAAATCTTGGGTGCTCCGGAAAGGAAAACTTGGCTTCTCCAACCGTAGTTATGGTTTTTTCCCTCTCCCAAATAGCGGCAGAC